>CM048918.1:7773281-9008031 GCA_026686955.1 Epinephelus cyanopodus | reverse complement strand
CACACACACACACGTATCTGTGAAGCCATTTTTATGCTAATTAATGACCATGTACTCAAGATGAGTTGACTATAACTAATGATAACAACATCAGCAGGAAGCATTTGACAGCTTACAATGACACTACTGAAAGTATTAATATTATAGAAGAATTTTAGAAAAAGTTTACAGTGGAGTTACATTTTAGGAAATTGATTTAATTTGAGATATTCAAGTATACACAACAATGTTATAAACATTTATGATCAAGGCTTAATATGAATTGGCTGTGGAACATGTGTATTGAGATATAGCATTGTCAATAATGGAACTGTATTTCCCTAATAATGTTGATTTCAAAAGGAAACATACAAAGTTTCATAGCATATAGGCATTGCAACACTGTATTTTCCATAAATAGTGAGTAAATGATGTTTTACATGTAGAGTTTTGTGATAAAATATACCTTTAAGATGAACACACGTGTTGTGTGCTCTTGGTGATTGATTCCTGTTTACACAAAGACAGTATGATCTGCAGCACAGATGCAGCTACAGATTTGATTCCAATTGTTAATGAGCAAAAAAAAAGTTACACCAGGGAATGTTGTAGTTAAATTTTTGCTATCAGGCATTTATTTAGGAAAATTAGGAATGACACACACACACACACACACAGACACACACACACACACTCACACTTCAGCTTTTTGTTATGCTAATTAAGGACTGCATGTGGCTGCAGCAGACAGCTGAATGGGCTGAAAATCTCACAACTAGTCCTTTTAGATACCAAACCATGAGTCACATTTTCAATCTGAAAGCATCACCAGATAGATAATTTTGTTCTGAACGCAGTGATATCAAGCTTGTATGTTTTATGGAATAAAATAATGTGCCTCAGTCACAAGTTTAGGATGTGTTTGTCACCCATCTTTTCTTACAGAGATCATCATGAGGAGTTGTGCTCTGCACCTGCAAACGCTTGGGAGATCCAAACCGTTCAAGTTAGGACAAAATCCTTCTCAAGTAATGTTCACCAGGGTAGATCTGTAATTTGTGAAAGTTTGAAGCAGTTCTGATAAACGGTGTAGGAGCAAAAAATCTTTGAGCGACAGAATTTGTCAAAAACGCCATCTTACATTCAAACAACAACAGTGCGCTTCCTGTTGGAGTTAGGTCAGGGGTTGCAGTGCGACATTTGTAGGTCTTTATGAGACGAACGCGACAGTTTTGGTTTGTCTTTCTAAGTGGTTCCTACCCGTCGCACCGGGCATTTTTGTGTGTGCCTAGGTGGCACAACAAGTCGTCAGGGGAGTAAAGGAGCACATCACACAAAAGAGGCAGTAAATCCAAACGCTTCAAATGGTTAATAATTCACACGCAGAATAATTGACAAGACCAATAGATCGATAATGTGTGCGAATTTGAGGCCGATACGATAAACGGTTTAGAGTAGTTCGATTTTAAGGAATTTCTTGTTTTTGAGGAAAATTTTACTTTGAAAGGGAAATACCTCACTTCCTGTTGGATTTAGGTCATTGGTGCGAGCACGTGATTTGTAGGTCTTGATGAAACGAACACACCTGTTTTGGTTTGGTCTTCCTACGACATTCCTACTGGCAGCAGCGGCCATTTTAGTGATTTGTCATTCTAGGTGGCGCTACAGAGCCATTTTTGCACTTTTGAATTAATTTCTTCATTAGATAAAATTTTTCACCAGTCCTGACATACATGCCAATTTTGGTGAGTTTTGGAGCATGTTTAGGGGTCAAAATCCAGTTTAAAGTCGCGGCGGAAGAAAGAAAAAATAATAATAATAATAATAATAATAATAAACGCTACAAAGAACAATAGGGACCTCGTCCTTCGTTCGAGGCCCCTAATAATAATAAACGCTACAGGAACAAGAGGGTCCTCTGTCGAGGTCCCTAATTAAAGCTGCGAGCAGCGTTGAACGGGGCCTCGACCCACGCCATCTCGGGGTCCGGCGTACGTCGAAAGCGAGCGTCGCGTTCTGTTATGTCAATAACGCAAGGTCATTTTTGTACAATGAACCCATGACATGGGAGTAGAACTTTGATGGCTTCTGAAAACCAAACTACTGATGAGGACATCAATCAGTCAGTCAGTCAGTCAATCAATCAAGCAATCAATATCACAAATCACAATTTGCCTCACAGGGCTTTACATCATACAACATCCCTCTGTTCTGCAGACCCAATGAAACAGAAGGGGAGACAGAGAGAGATGTAGGACAGATTGGTCATGACAGTAGCTTACAACAACATTAATAAAAGCAATAATATGATCATTTCAATTCTGCTTATTGTGGTACAATTTGTTGAAAGTGTATATTAATATCTAATGGTTTACATATGTGACAATAATCAAATGTGTATAATGAGAGTATAAGTGTGACACACACACACACACACACACACACACACACACACAGACACACACATACACAGACAGACAAACACACACACACAAACACTCACATGTATCTGTCAGAGTGGAGCTATTGTTATGCTAATTAAGAACCATGTAGTTGGGTGACAGCCCAGGCACTCAAGATGAGTTGACTAACGACTGATGATAACTAAATCAGCAGGTGGCATTTGACACCACAGCTATAGCACGACATCACATGTCACACTATCCAAGCAGTGCTGTGGTAGAAGTTTAACCTGTGAGGTAGTAGAGCACAAAGACTGTGAGAAGAGGTTGAGTTTCTGACATGCAGTCAGTTGAGTTAGTGAAAATGCACTGACAGGACACGAGAGACAGAGAGAGAGAGAGAGAGAGAGAGAGAGAGAAAGGGACAGGGATTGGAGTGTGTGTTTTGGTGTGTCTGTATCTGAAAATTAGAAATCACACACACACACATACACACGTATCTGTGAAGCCATTTTTATGCTAATTAATGACCATGTACTCAAGATGAGTTGACTATAACTAATGATAACAAAATCAGCTGGAGGCATTTGACAGCTTACAATGACACTACTGAAAGTACTAAAATTAAAGAAGAATTTTAGAAAAAGTTTACAGCGGAGTTACATTTTAGGAAATGATTAATTTTGAGATATTCAAGTATACACAACAAAGTTATAAACATTTATGATCAAGGCTTAATATGAATTGGCTGTGGAACATGTGTATTGAGATATAGCTTTGTCAATAATGGAACTGTATTTTCCCTAATAATGTTGATTTCATAAGGAAACATAACAAAGTTTCATTGCATACAGGCATTGCAACACTGTATTTTTCATAAATAGTGAGTAAATGATGTTTTACATGTAGAGTTTTGTGATAAAATATATGTTTAAGATGAACACACGTGTTGTGTGCTCTTGGTGATTGATTCCTGTTACACAAAGACAGTATGATCTGCAGCACAGATGTAGCTACAGATTTGATTCCAATTGTTAATGAGGCAAAAAAGTTTACACCAGGGAATGTTGTATTTACAATTTTTTACTATCAGGCATTATTTAGGAAAATTAGGAATGACACACACACACACACACACACACACACACACACACACACACTCACACTTCAGCTTTTGTTATGCTAATGAAGGACTGCATGTGGCTGCAGCAGACAGCAGAATGGGCTGAAAATCTCACAAACTAGTCCTTTTAGATGCCAAACTGTGAGTCACATTTTCAATCTGAAAGCATCACCAGATAGATAATTTTGTTCTGAACGCAGTGATATCAAGCTTGTATGTTTATGGAATAAAAAAATGTGCCTTAGTCACAAGTTTAGGATGTGTTGTCACCCATCTTTTCTTACAGAGATCATCATGAGGAGTTGTGCTCTGCACCTGCAAACGCTTGTACGATCCAAACCGTTCAAGTCAGGACAAAAATCCTTCGCAAGTATGTTCACCAGGGGTAGATCTGTAATTTGTGAACTTTGAAGGAGATCTGATAAACGGTGTAGGAGCAAAAAATCTTTGAGCGACAGAATTTGTCAAAAACGCCATCTTACATTCAAACAACAACAGTGCGCTTCCTGTTGGAGTTGGTCAGGGGTTGCAGTGCGACATTTGTAGGTCTTTATGAGACGAACGCGACAGTTTTGGTTTGGTCTTTCTAAGTGGTTCCTACCCGTCGCACCGGGCATTTTTGTGTGCCTAGGTGCACAACAAGTCGTCAGGAGGTAAAGGGAGCACATCACACAAAAGAGGCCAGTAAATCCAAACGCTTGAAATGGTTAATAATTCACGCAGAATAATTGACAAGGACCAATAGATCGATAATGTGTGCGAATTTGAGGCCGATACGAATAAACGGTTTTAGGAGTAGTTCGATTTTTAAGGAATTTCTTGTTTTTGAGGAAAATTTTACTTTGAAAGAAAGGAAATACCTCACTTCCTGTTGGATTTAGGTCATTGGTGCGAGCACGTGATTTGTAGTCTTGATGAAAGGAACACACCTGTTTTGGTTTGGTCTTCCTACGACATTCCTACTGGCAGCAGCGGCCATTTTAGTGATTCAGTCATTCTAGGTGGCGCTACAGAGCCATTTTTGCACTTTTTGAATTAATTTCTTCATTAGATAAAATTTTTCACCAGTCCTGACATACGTGCCAATTTTGGTGAGTTTTGAAGCATGTTTAGGGGGTCCAAAATCCACTTTAAAGTCGCGGCGGAAGAAAGAAATAATAATAATTAAAGCTGCGAGCAGCGTTGAACGGGACCTCGACCCACGCTATTTCGGGGTCCGGCGTACGTCGAAAGCGAGCGTCGCGTTCTGTTGTGTCAATAGAACGCAAGGTCATTTTTTTTTACAATGAACCATGACATGGGAGTAGAAACTTCGATGGCTTCTGAAAACCAAACTACTGATGAGGACATCAATCAGTCAGTCAGTCAATCAATCAAGCAATCAATATCACAAATCACAATTTGCCTCACAGGCTTTACAGCATACAACATCCCTCTGTTCTTCAGACCCAATGAAACAGAAGGGGAGACAGAGAGAGATGTAGGACAGATGGTAATGACAGTAGCTTACAACAACATTCATAAAAGTAATAGTTATAATTTCAATTCTGCTTATTGTGGTACAATTTGTTGAAAGTGTATATTAATATCTAATGGTTTACACATGTGACAATAATCAAATGTGTATAATGACAGTATAAGTATGACACACACACACACACACACACATACACAGACAGACAAACACACACACACATACACACTCACATGTAATCTGTCAGAGTGAGCTATTGTTATGCTAATTAAAGACCACGTAGTTAGGTGACAGCCCAGGCACTCAAGATGAGTTGACTAATGACTAATGATAACTAAATCAGCAGGTGGCATTTGACACCACAGCTATAGCACGACCTCACATGTCACACTATCCAAGCAGTGCTGTGGTAGAAGTTAATCTGTGAGGTAGTAGAGCACAAAGACTGTGGAGAAGAGGTTGAGTTTCTGACATGCAGTCAGCCGAGTTAGTGACATGCACTAACAGGACATGAGAGAGAGAGTGAGAGAGAGAGAGAGAGAGAGAGAGAGACAGAGAGAGAGAGAGAGAGAGAGAAAGGGGACAGGGATTGGAGTGTGTGTTTTGGTGTGTAGTTAGGTGACAGCCCAGGCACTCAAGATGAGTTGACTAATGACTAATGATAACTAAATCAGCAGTGGCATTTGACACCACAGCTATAGCATGACATCACATGTCACACTATCCAAGCAGTGCTGTGGTAGAAGTTAACCTGTGAGGTATAGAGCACAAAGAATGTGGAGATGAGGTTGAGTTTCTGACATGCAGTCAGATGAGTTAGTGACATGCACTAACAGGACACGAGAGAGAGGGAGAGAGAGAGAGAGAGACAGAGAGAGAGAGAGAGAGAGAAAGGGGACAGGGATTGGAGTGTGCGTTTTGGTGTGTCTGTATCTGAAAATTAGAAATCACACACACACACACACACATACACACGTATCTGTGAACCCATTTTTATGCATATTAGTGACAATGTACTCAAGATGAGTTGACTATAACTAATGATAATAAAATCAGCAGGTGACATTTGACAGCTGACAATGACACTACTGAAAGTATTAACATTATAGAAGAATTTTAGAAAAAGTTTACAGTGGAGTTACATTTAGGAAATTGATTAATTTTTGAGATATTCAAATATACACAACAAAGTTATAAACATTTATGATCAAGGCTTAATATATGAATTGGCTGTGGAACATGTGTATTGAGATATAGCTTTGTCAATAATGGAACTGTATTTTCCCTAATAATGTTGATTTCATAAGGAAACATAACAAAGTTTCATAGCATATAGGCATTGTAACACTGTATTTTCCATAAATAGTGACTAAATGATGTTTTACATGTAGAGTTTGTGATAAAATATACGTTTAAGATGAACACATGTGTTGTGTGCTCTTGGTGATTGATTCCTGTTTACACAAAGACAGTATGATCTGCAGCACAGATGTAGCTACAGATTTGATTCCAATTGTTAATGAGGCAAAAAAGTTACACCAGGGAATGTTGTATTTACAAATTTTTTTTCTATCAGGCATTTATTTAGGAAAATTAGAATGACACACACACACAGAGACACACACACACTCACACTTCAGCTTTTGTTATGCTAATTAAGGACTGCATGTGGCTGCAGGCAGACAGCTGAATGGGCTGAAAATCTCACAAACTAGTCCTTTTAGATGCCAAACCATGAGTCACATTTTCAATCTGAAAGCACACCAGAATAGAATTTTGTTCTGAACGCAGTGATATCAAGTTTGTATGTTTATGGAATAAAAACTGTGCCTTAGTCACAAGTAGGACGTGTTGTCACCCATCTTTTCTTACAGAGATCATCATTGAGGAGTTGTGCTCTGCACCTGCAAACGCTTGGGAGATCCAAACCGTTCAAGTTAGGACAAAATCCTTCGCAAGTAATGTTCACCAGGGGTAGATCTGTAATTTGTGAACGTTTGAAGCAGTTCTGATAAACGGTGTAGGAGCAAAAAATCTTTGAGCGACAGAATTTGTCAAAACGCCATCTTACATTCAAACAACAACAGTGCGCTTCCTGTTGGAGTTAGGTCAGGGGTTGCAGCGCGACATTTGTAGGTCTTTATGAGACGAACGCGACAGTTTTGGTTTGGTCTTTCTAAGTGGTTCCTACCCTTCGCACGGGCATTTTTGTGTGCCTAGGTGGCACAACAAGTTGTCAGGAGGTAAAGGGAGCACATCACACAAAAGAGGCCAGTAAATCTAAACGCTTCAAATGGCTGATAATTCACGCACAATAATTGACAAGGACCAATTGATCAATAATGTGTTTGCGAATTTGAGGCCGATACGATGAACGGTTTAGGAGAAGATGATTTTTAAAAGAATTTCTTGTTTTGAGGAAAAATTTTACTTGAAAGGGAAATA
This sequence comes from Epinephelus cyanopodus, assembly GCA_026686955.1. Taxonomy (NCBI): domain Eukaryota; kingdom Metazoa; phylum Chordata; class Actinopteri; order Perciformes; family Serranidae; genus Epinephelus; species Epinephelus cyanopodus. The sequence goes on along the minus strand of CM048918.1, from coordinate 9,000,608 downwards.
CCTCACTTCCTGTTGGATTTAGGTCATTGGTGCGAGCACGTGATTTGTAGGTCTTGTTGAAATGAACACGACTGTTTTGGTTTGGTCTTCCTACGACATTCTACTGGCAGCAGCGGCCATTTTAGTGATTCAGTCATTCTAGGTGGCGCTACAGAGCCATTTTGCACTTTTTGAATTTATTTCTTCATTAGATAAAATTTTTCACCAGTCCTGACATACGTGCCAATTTTGGGAGTTTTTACGCATGTTTAGGGGGTCAAAATCCAGTTTAAAGTCGCGGCGGAAAAAAGAAGAAATAATTAAAGCTGCGAGCAGCGTTGAACGGGGCCTCGACCCACGCCATTTTCGGGGTCCGGCGTACGTCGAAAGCGAGCGTCGCGTTCTGCATGTCAATAGAACGCAAGGTCATTTTTTTTTTACAATGAACCCATGACATGGGAATAGAACTTTGATGGCTTCTGAAAACCAAACTACTGATGAGGACATCAATCAGTCAGTCAGTCAATCAATCAATCAAGCAATCAATATCACAAAGCACAATTTGCCTCACAGGGCTTTACAGCATACAACATCCCTCTGTCCTTCAGACCCAATGACACAGAAGGGGAGACAGGGAGAGATGTAGGACAGATGGTCATGACAGTAGCTTACAACAACATTAATAAAAGCAATAATATTATAATTTCAATTCTGGTTATTGTGGTACAATTTGTTGAAAGTATATATTAATATCTAATGGTTTACATACGTGACAATAATCAAATGTGTATAATGAGAGTATAAGTATGACACACTCAGACACACACATACACAGACAGACAAACACACACACACATACACACTCACATGTATCTGTCAGAGTGGAGCTATTGTTATGCTAATTAAGAATCACGTAGTTAGGTGACAGCCCAGGCACTCAAGATGAGTTGACTAATGACTAATGATAACTAAATCAGCAGGTGGCATTTCACACCACAGCTATAGCACGACCTCACATGTCACACTATCCAAGCAGTGCTGTGGTAGAAGTTAACCTGTGAGGTAGTAGAGCACAAAGACTGTGGAGAAGAGGTTGAGTTTCTGACATGCAGTCAGCCGAGTTAGTGAAATGCACTAACAGGACACGAGACAGAGAGAGAGAGAGAGAGAGAGAGAGAGAGAGAGAGAAAGGGGACAGGGATTGGAGTGTGTGTTTTGGTGTGTCTGTATTTGAAAATTAGAAATCACACACACACGTATCTGTGAAGCCATTTTATGCTAATTAATGACCATACTCAAGATGAGTTGACTATAAACTAATGATAACAGAATCAGCTGGAGGCATTTGACAGCTTACAATGACACTACTGAAAGTCCTAAAATTAAAGAAGAATTTTAGAAAAAGTTTACAGTGGAGTTACATTTTAGGAAATTGATTAATTTTGAGATATTGAAGTATACACAACAAAGTTATAACATTTATGATCAAGGCTTAATATGAATTGGCTGTGGAACATGTGTATTGAGATATAGCATTGTCAATAATGGAACTGTATTTTCCCTAATAATGTTGATTTCCTAAGGAAACATAACAAAGTTTCATAGCATATAGGCATTGCAAGACTGTATTTTCCATAAATAGTGACTAAATGGTGTTTTACATGGAGAGTTTTGTGATAAAATATACGTTTAAGATGAACACACGTGTTGTGTGCTCTTGGTGATTGATTCCTGTTTACATGATCTGCAGCACAGATGTAGCTACACATTTGATTCCAATTGTTAATGAGGCAAAAAAGTTACACCAGGGAATGTTGTATTTACAATTTTTTTTCTATCAGGCATTTTTTTTAGGAAAATTAGGAATGACACACACACACACACACACACACACACACACACTCACACTTCAGCTTTTGTTATGCTAATTAGGGACTGCAGTGGCTGCAGGCAGACAGCAGAATGGGCTGAAAATCTCACAAACTAGTCCTTTTAGATGCCAAACTGTGAGTCACATTTTCAATCTGAAAGCATCACCAGATAGATAATTTTGTTCTGAACGCAGTGATATCAAGCTTGTATGTTTATGGAATTAAAAAATGTGCCTTAGTCACAAGTTTAGGATGTGTTGTCACTCATTTTTCTCTCAGGATCATCATGAGGAGTTGTGCTCTGCACCTGCAAACGCTTGGGAGATCCAAACCGTTCAAGTTAGGACAAAATCCTTCGCAAGTAATGTTCACCAGGGGTAGATCTGTAATTTGTGAAAACTTTGAAGGAGATCTGATAAACGGTGTAGGAGGAAAAAATCTTTGAGCGACAGAATTTGTCAAAAACGCCATCTTACATTCAAACAACAACAGTGCGCTTCCTGTTGGAGTTAGGTCAGGGGTTGCAGCGCGACATTTGTAGGTCTTTCTGAGACGAACGCGACAGTTTTTGGTTTGGTCTTTCTAAGTGGTTCCTACCCGTCGCACCGGGCATTTTTGTGTGCCTAGGTGGCACAACAAGTCGTCAGGAGGTAAAGGGAGCACATCACACAAAAGAGGCCAGTAAATCCAAACCCTTCAAATGAATTATAATTGACGCAGAATAATTGACAAGGACCAATTGATCGATAATGTGTGCGAATTTGAGGCCGATACAATAAACGGTTTAGGAGTAGTTCGATTTTTAAGGAATTTCTTGTTTTTGAGGAAAATTTTACTTTGAAAGGGAAATACCTCACTTCCTGTTGGATTTAGGTCATTGGTGCGGCACGTGATTTGTAGGTCTTGATGAAACGAACACGGCTGTTTTGGTTTGGTCTTCCTACGACATTCCTACTGGCAGCAGCGGCCATTTTAGTGATTCAGTCTGATTCAGTCATTCTAGGTGGCGCTACAGAGCCATTTTTGCACTTTTTGAATTTATTTCTTCATTAGATAAAATTTTTCACCAGTCCTGACATACGTACCAATTTTGGTGAGTTTTGAAGCATGTTTAGGGGGGTCAAAATCCAGTTTAAAGTCGCGGCGGAAGAAAGAAATAATAATATAATAATAATAATAATAATAATAAACGCTACAAGAACAAGAGGGGACCTCGTCCTTCGTTCGAGGCCCCTAATAATAATAAGAAACGCTACAAAAACAATAGGGTCCTCGTCCTTCGTTCGAGGCCCCTAATAATAATTAAAGCTGCGAGCAGCGTTGAACGGGGCCTCGACCCACGCCATCTCGGGGTCCGGCGTACGTCGAAAGCGAGCGTCGCGTTCTGTTTATGTCAATAGAACGCAAGGTCATTTTTTTACAATGAACCCATGACATGGGAGTAGAACTTTGATGGCTTCTGAAAACCAAACTACTGATGAGGACATCAATCAGTCAGTCAGTCAATCAATCAATCAAGCAATCAATATAACAAATCACAATTTGCCTCACAGGGCTTTACAGTATACAACATCCCTCTGTTCTGCAGACCCAATGAAACAGAAGGGGAGACAGAGAGAGATGTAGGACAGATGGTCATGACAGTAGCTTACAACAACATTAATAAAAGCAATAATATGATCATTTCAATTCTGCTTATTGTGGTACAATTGTTGAAAGTGTATATTAATATCTAATGGTTTACATATGTGACAATAATCAAATGTGTATAATGAGAGTATAAGTATGACACACACACACACACACACACACACACACACCAGACACACACATACACAGACAGACAAACACACACACACAAACACACTCACATGTATCTGTCAGAGTGGAGCTATTGTTATGCTAATTAAGAACCATGTAGTTGGGTGACAGCCGAGGCACTCAAGATGAGTTGACTAATGACTAATGATAACTAAATCAGCAGGTGGCATTTGACACCACAGCTATAGCACGACCTCACATGTCACACTATCCAAGCAGTCTGTGGTAGAAGTTAACCTGTGAGGTATTAGAGCACAAAGAGTGGAGAAGAGGTTGAGTTTCTCACATGCAGTCAGCGAAGTTAGTGACATGCACTAACAGGACACGAGAGAGAGAGAGAGAGAGAGAGAAAGGGGACAGGGACTGGAGTGTGTGTTTTGGTGTGTCTGTATCTGAAAATTAGAAATCACACACACACACACACACATGTATCTGTGAAGCCATTTTTATGCTAATTAATGACCATGTACTCAAGATGAGTTGACTATAACTAAAGATAACAAAATCAGCTGGAGGCATTTGACAGCTGACAATGACACTACTGAAAGTACTAAAATTAAAGAAGAATTTTAGAAAAAGTTTACAGTGGAGTTACATTTTAGGAAATTGATTATTTTTGAGATATTCAAGTATACACAACAAAGTTATAACATTTATGATCAAGGCTTAATATGAATTGACTGTGGAACATGTGTATTGAGATATAGCATTGTCAATAATGGAACTGTATTTTCCCTAATAATGTTGATTTCATAAGGAAACATAACAAAGTTTCATAGCATATAGGCATTGCAACACTGTATTTTCCATAAATAGTGAGTAAATGATGTTTTACATGGAGAGTTTTGTTATAAAATATACCTTTAAGATGAACACACGTGTTGTGTGCTCTTGGTGATTGATTCCTGTTTACACAAAGACAGTATGATCTGCAGCACAGATGTAGCTACAGATTTGATTCCAATTGTTAATGAGGCAAAAAAGTTACACCAGGGAATGTTGTATTTACAATTTTTTTCTATCAGGCATTTTTTTTAGGAAAATTAGGAATGACACACACACACACACACACACACACACACACACACACTCTCACACTTCAGCTTTTGTTATGCTAATGAAGGACTGCATGTGGCTGCAGGCAGACAGCAGAATGGGCTGAAAATCTCACAAACTAGTCCTTTTAGATGCCAAACTGTGAGTCACATTTTCAATCTGAAAGCATCACCAGATAGATAATTTTGTCCTGAAACGCAGTGATATCAAGCTTGTATGTTTATGGAATTAAAAAATGTGCCTTAGTCACAAGTTTAGGATGTGTTGTCACTCATTTTTCTCTCAGAGATCATCATGAGGAGTTGTGCTCTGCACCTGCAAACGCTGGGAGATCCAAACCGTTCAAGTTAGGACAAAATCCTTCGCAAGTAATGTTCACCAGGGTAGATCTGTAATTTGTGAAAGTTTGAAGCAGTTCTGATAAACGGTGTAGGAGCAAAAAATCTTTGAGCGGCAGAATTTGTCAAAAACGCCATCTTACATTCAAACAACAACAGTGCGCTTCCTGTTGGAGTTAGGTCAGGGGTTGCAGTGCGACATTTGTAGGTCTTTATGAGACGAACGCGACAGTTTTGGTTTGGTCTTTCTAAGTGGTTCTACCCGTCGCACCAGGCATTTTTTGTGTGCCTAGGTGGCACAACAAGTCGTCAGGAGGTAAAGGGAGCACATCACACAAAAGAGGCCAGTAAATCCAAACCCTTCAAATGAATTATAATTGACGCAGAATAATTGACAAGGACCAATTGATCGATAAATGTGTGCGAATTTGAGGCCGATACGAGAAACGGTTAGGAGTAGTTCGATTTTTAAGGAATTTCTTGTTTTTGAGGAAAATTTTACTTTGAAAGGGAAATACCTCACTTCCTGTTGGATTTAGGTCATTGGTGCGAGCACGTGATTTTGTAGGTCTTGATGAAACGAACACGGCTGTTTTGGTTTGGTCTTCCTACGACATTCCTACTGGCAGCAGCGGCCATTTTAGTGATTCAGTCTGATTCAGTCATTCTAGGTGGCGCTACAGAGCCATTTTTGCACTTTTTGAATTTATTTCTTCATTAGATAAAATTTTTCACCAGTCCTGACATACGTGCCAATTTTGGTGAGTTTTGAAGCATGTTTAGGGGGTCAAAATCCAGTTTAAAGTCGCGGCGGAAGAAAGAAATAATAATAATAATAATAATTAAAGCTGCGAGCAGCGTTGAACGGGACCTCGACCCACGCTATTTCGGGGTCCGGCGTACGTCGAAAGCGAGCGTCGCGTTCTGTTATGTCAATAGAACGCAAGGTCATTTTTTTTTACAATGAACCCATGACATGGGAGTAGAACTTCGATGGCTTCTGAAAACCAAACTACTGATGAGGACATCAATCAGTCAGTCAGTCAATCAATCAAGCAATCAATATCACAAATCACAATTTGCCTCACAGGGCTTTACAGCATACAACATCCCTCTGTTCTTCAGACCCAATGAAACAGAAGGGGAGACAGAGAGAGATGTAGGACAGATGGTAATGACAGTAGCTTACAACAACATTCATAAAAGTAATAGTATTATAATTTCAATTCTGCTTATTGTGGTACAATTTGTGAAAGTGTATATTAATATCTAATGGTTTACACATGTGACAATAATCAAATGTGTATAATGACAGTATAAGTATGACACACACACCACACACACCACACACACACATACACAGACAGACAAACACACACACACATACACACTCACATGTATCTGTCAGAGTGGAGCTATTGTTATGCTAATTAAGGACCACGTAGTTAGGTGACAGCCCAGGCACTCAAGATGAGTTGACTAATGACTAATGATAAACTAAATCAGCAGGTGGCATTTCACACCACAGCTATAGCACGACCTCACATGTCACACTATCCAAGCAGTGCTGTGGTAGAAGTTAATCTGTGAGGTAGTAGAGCACAAAGACTGTGGAGAAGAGGTTGAGTTTCTGACATGCAGTCAGCCGAGTTAGTGACATGCACTAACAGGACATGAGAGAGAGAGAGAGAGAGAGAGAGAGAGAGAGAGAGAGAGAGACAGAGAGAGAGAGAGAGAGAGAAAGGGGACAGGGATTGGAGTGTGTGTTTTAGTGTAGTTAGGTGACAGCCCAGGCACTCAAGATGAGTTGACTAATGACTAATGATAACTAAATCAGCAGGTGGCATTTGACACCACAGCTATAGCACGACCTCACATGTCACACTATCCAAGCAGTGCTGTGGTAGAAGTTAATCTGTGAGGTAGTAGAGCACAAAGACTGTGGAGAAGAGGTTGAGTTTCTGACATGCAGTCAGCCGAGTTAGTGACATGCACTAACAGGACATGAGAGAGAGAGAGAGAGAGAGAGAGAGAGAGAGACAGAGAGAGAGAGAGAGAGAGAAAGGGACAGGGATTGGAGTGTGTGTTTTGGTGTAGTTAGGTGACAGCCCAGGCACTCAAGATGAGTTGACTAAATGACTAATGATAACTAAATCAGCAGGTGGCATTTGACACCACAGCTATAGCATGACATCACATGTCACACTATCCAAGCAGTGCTGTGGTAGAAGTTAACCTGTGAGGTAGTAGAGCACAAAGACTGTGGAGAAGAGGTTGAGTTTCTGACATGCAGTCAGATGAGTTAGTGACATGCACTAACAGGACACGAGAGAGGGGAGAGAGAGAGAGAGAGACAGAGAAAAAGAGAGAGAGAGAAAGGGGACAGGGATTGGAGTGTGCGTTTTGGTGTGTCTGTATCTGAAAATTAGAAATCACACACACACACACATACACACGTATCTGTGAAGCCATTTTTATGCTAATTAATGACCATGACTCAAGATGAGTTGACTATAACTAAAGATAACAAAATCAGCTGGAGGCATTTGACAGCTGACAATGACACTACTGAAAGTACTAAAATTAAAGAAGAATTTTAGAAAAAGTTTACAGTGGAGTACATTTTAGGAAATTGATTAATTTTGAGATATTCAAATATACACAACAAAGTTATAAACATTATGATCAAGGCTTAATATGAATTGGCTGTGGAACATGTGTATTGAGATATAGCTTTGTCAATAATGGAACTGTATTTTCCCTAATAATGTTGATTTCATAAGGAAACATAACAAAGTTTCATAGCATATAGGCATTGCAACACTGTATTTTCCATAAATAGTGACTAAATGATGTTTTACATGTAGAGTTTTGTGATAAAATATACTTTTAAGATGAACACACGTGTTGTGTGCTCTTGGTGATTGATTCCTGTTTACACAAAGACAGTATGATCTGCAGCACAGATGTAGCTACAGATTTGATTCCAATTGTTAATGAGGCAAAAAAGTTACACCAGAGAATGTTGTATTTACAAATTTTTTTACTATCAGGCATTTATTTAGGAAAATTAGGAATGACACACACACACAGAGACACACACACACACACACACACACACACACACACACAATCACACTTCAGCTTTTGTTATGCTAATGAAGGACTGCATGTGGCTGCAGGCAGACAGCAGAATGGGCTGAAAATCTCACAAACTAGTCCTTTTAGATGCCAAACCATGAGTCACATTTTCAATGTGAAAGTATCACCAGATAGATAATTTTGTTCTGAACGCAGTGATATCAAGTTTGTATGTTTATGGAATAAAAAATGTGCCTTAGTCACAAGTTTAGGATGTGTTGTCACTCATCTTTTCTTACAGAGATCATCATGAAGAGTTGTGCTCTGCACCTGCAAACGCTTGGGAGATCCAAAACCGTTCAAGCTAGGACAAATCCTTCTCAAGTAATGTTCACCAGGGGTAGATCTGTAATTTGTGAACGTTTGAAGCAGTTCTAATAAACGGTGTAGGAGCAAAAAATCTTTGAGCGACAGAATTTGTCAAAAACGCCATCTTACATTCAAACAACAACAGTGCGCTTCCTGTTGGAGTTAGGTCAGGGGTTGCAGCGCGACATTTGTAGGTCTTTATGAGACGAACGCGACAGTTTTGGTTTGGTCTTTCTAAGTGGCTCCTACCCGTCGCACCGGGCATTTTTGTGTGCCTAGGAGGCACAACAAGTCGTCAGGAGGTAAAGGGAGCACATCACACGGAAGAGGCCAGTAAATCCAAACCTTCAAATGGCCGATAATTCACGCACAATAATTGACAAGGACCAATTGATCGATAATGTGTGCAAATTTGAGGCCGATACGATGAACGGTTTAGGAGAAGATGATTAAAGGAATTTCTTGTTTTTTGAGGAAAATTTTACTTTGAAAGGGAAATACCTCACTTCCTGTTGGATTTAGGTCATTGGTGCGAGCACGTGATTTGTAGGTCTTGAAGAAACGAACACACCTGTTTTGGTTTGGTCTTCCTACGACATTCCTACTGGCAGCAGCGGCCATTTTAGTGATTCAGTCATTCTAGGTGGCGCTACAGAGCCATTTTTGCACTTTTTGAATTTATTTCTTCATTAGATAAAATTTTTCACCAGTCCTGACATACGTGCCAATTTTGGGGAGTTTTTACGCATGTTTAGGGGGTCAAAATCCAGTTTAAAGTCGCGGCGGAAAAAAGAAGAAATAATTAAAGCTGCGAGCAGCGTTGAACGGGACCTCGACCCACGCTATTTCGGGGTCCGGCGTACGTCGAAAGCGAGCGTCGCGTTCTGTTATGTCAATAGAACGCAAGGTCATTTTTTTTTACAATGAACCCATGACATGGGAGAACTTCGATGGCTTCTGAAAACCAAACTACTGATGAGGACATCAATCAGTCAGTCAGTCAATCAATCAAGCAATCAATATCACAAATCACAATTTGCCTCACAGGGCTTTACAGCATACAACATCCCTCTGTTCTTCAGACCCAATGAAACAGAAGGGGAGACAGAGAGAGATGTAGGACAGATGGTCATGACAGTAGCTTACAACAACATTCATAAAAGTAATAGTATTATAATTTCAATTCTGCTTATTGTGGTACAATTTGTTGAAAGTGTATATTAATATCTAATGGTTTACACATGTGACAATAATCAAATGTGTATAATGACAGTATAAGTATGACACACACACACACACACACACACACATACACAGACTGACAAACACACACACACATACACACTCACATGTATCTGTCAGAGTGGAGCTATTGTTATGCTAATTAAAGACCACGTAGTTAGGTGACAGCCCAGGCACTCAAGATGAGTTGACTAATGACTAATGATAACTAAATCAGCAGGTGGCATTTGACACCACAGCTATAGCATGACATCACATGTCACACTATCCAAGCAGTGCTGTGGTAGAAGTTAACCTGTGAGGTATTAGAGCACAAAGAATGTGGAGATGAGGTTGAGTTTCTGACATGCAGTCAGATGAGTTAGTGACATGCACTAACAGGACACGAGAGAGAGGGAGAGAGAGAGAGAGAGACAGAGAGAGAGAGAGAGAGAGAGAAAGGGGACAGGGATTGGAGTGTGCGTTTTGGTGTGTCTGTATCTGAAAATTAGAAATCACACACACACACACACACACATACACACGTATCTGTGAACCCATTTTTATGCATATTAGTGACAATGTACTCAAGATGAGTTGACTATAACTAATGATAATAAAATCAGCAGGTGACATTTGACAGCTGACAATGACACTACTGAAAGTATTAACATTATAGAAGAATTTTAGAAAAAGTTTACAGTGGAGTTACATTTTAGGAAATTGATTAATTTTGAGATATTCAAATATACACAACAAAGTTATAAACATTTATGATCAAGGCTTAATATGAATTGGCTGTGGAACATGTGTATTGAGATATAGCTTTGTCAATAATGGAACTGTATTTTCCCTAATAATGTTGATTTCATAAGGAAACATAACAAAGTTTCATAGCATATAGGCATTGTAACACTGTATTTTCCATAAATAGTGACTAAATGATGTTTTACATGTAGAGTTTTGTGATAAAATATACGTTTAAGATGAACACATGTGTTGTGTGCTCTTGGTGATTGATTCCTGTTTACACAAAGACAGTATGATCTGCAGCACAGATGTAGCTACAGATTTGATTCCAATTGTTAATGAGGCAAAAAAGTTACACCAGGGAATGTTGTATTTACAAATTTTTTTCTATCAGGCATTTATTTAGGAAAATTAGGAATGACACACACACACACAGAGACACACACACACTCACACTTCAGCTTTTGTTATGCTAATTAAGGACTGCATGTGGCTGCAGGCAGACAGCTGAATGGGCTGAAAATCTCACAAACTAGTCCTTTTAGATGCCAAACCATGAGTCACATTTTCAATCTGAAAGCATCACCAATAGATAATTTTGTTCTGAACGCAGTGATATCAAGTTTGTATGTTTATGGAATAAAAAACTGTGCCTTAGTCACAGTTTAGGACGTGTCACCCATCTTTTCTTACAGAGATCATCATGAGGAGTTGTGCTCTGCACCTGCAAACGCTTGGGAGATCCAAACCGTTCAAGTTAGGACAAAATCCTTCGCAAGTAATGTTCACCAGGGGTAGATCTGTAATTTGTGAACGTTTGAAGCAGTTCTGATAAACGGTGTAGGAGCAAAAAATCTTTGAGCGACAGAATTTGTCAAAAACGCCATCTTACATTCAAACAACAACAGTGCGCTTCCTGTTGGAGTTAGGTCAGGGGTTGCAGCGCGACATTTGTAGGTCTTTATGAGACGAACGCGACAGTTTTGGTTTGGTCTTTCTAAGTGGTTCCTACCCTTCGCACCGGGCATTTTTGTGTGCCTAGGTGGCACAACAAGTTGTCAGGAGGTAAAGGGAGCACATCACACAAAGAGGCCAGTAAATCTAAACGCTTCAAATGGCTGATAATTCACGCACAATAATTGACAAGGACCAATTGATCAATAATGTGTGCGAATTTGAGGCCGATACGATGAACGGTTTAGGAGAAGATGATTTTTAAAAGAATTTCTTGTTTTTGAGGAAAATTTTACTTTGAAAGGGAAATACCTCACTTCCTGTTGGATTTAGGTCATTGGTGCGAGCACGTGATTTGTAGGTCTTGTTGAAATGAACACGACTGTTTTGGTTTGGTCTTCCTACGACATTCCTACTGGCAGCAGCGGCCATTTTAGTGATTCAGTCATTCTAGGTGGCGCTACAGAGCCATTTTTGCACTTTTTGAATTTATTTCTTCATTAGATAAAATTTTTCACCAGTCCTGACATACGTGCCAATTTTGGGGAGTTTTTACGCATGTTTAGGGGGTCAAAATCCAGTTTAAAGTCGCGGCGGAAAAAAGAAGAAATAATTAAAGCTGCGAGCAGCGTTGAACGGGGCCTCGACCCACGCCATTTCGGGGTCCGGCGTACGTCGAAAGCGAGCGTCGCGTTCTGTCATGTCAATAGAACGCAAGGTCATTTTTTTTTTACAATGAACCCATGACATGGGAATAGAACTTTGATGGCTTCTGAAAACCAAACTACTGATGAGGACATCAATCAGTCAGTCAGTCAATCAATCAATCAAGCAATCAATATCACAAAGCACAATTTGCCTCACAGGGCTTTACAGCATACAACATCCCTCTGTCCTTCAGACCCAATGACACAGAAGGGGAGACAGGGAGAGATGTAGGACAGATGGTCATGACAGTAGCTTACAACAACATTCATAGAAGTAATAATATTATAATTTCAATTCTGGTTATTGTGGTACAATTTGTTGAAAGTATATATTAATATCTAATGGTTTACATACGTGACAATAATCAAATGTGTATAATGAGAGTATAAAGTATGACACACTCAGACACACACATACACAGACAGACAAACACACACACACATACACACTCACATGTATCTGTCAGAGTGGAGCTATTGTTATGCTAATTAAGAATCACGTAGTTAGGTGACAGCCCAGGCACTCAAGATGAGTTGACTAATGACTAATGATAACTAAATCAGCAGGTGGCATTTCACACCACAGCTATAGCACGACCTCACATGCACACTATCCAAGCAGTGCTGTGGTAGAAGTTAACCTGTGAGGTAGTAGAGCACAAAGACTGTGGAGAAGAGGTTGAGTTTCTGACATGCAGTCAGCCGAGTTAGTGAAATGCACTAACAGGACACGAGAGACAGAGAGAGAGAGAGAGAGAGAGAGAGAGAGAGAGAGAAAGGGGACAGGGATTGGAGTGTGTGTTTTGGTGTGTCTGTATTTGAAAATTAGAAATCACACACACACACGTATCTGTGAAGCCATTTTATGCTAATTAATGACCATGTACTCAAGATGAGTTGACTATAACTAATGATAACAGAATCAGCTGGAGGCATTTGACAGCTTACAATGACACTACTGAAAGTCCTAAAATTAAAGAAGAATTTTAGAAAAAGTTTACAGTGGAGTTACATTTTAGGAAATTGATTAATTTTGAGATATTGAAGTATACACAACAAAGTTATAACATTTATGATCAAGGCTTAATATGAATTGGCTGTGGAACATGTGTATTGAGATATAGCATTGTCAATAATGGAACTGTATTTTCCCTAATAATGTTGATTTCCTAAGGAAACATAACAAAGTTTCATAGCATATAGGCATTGCAAGACTGTATTTTCCATAAATAGTGACTAATGGTGTTTTACATGGAGAGTTTTGTGATAAAATATACGTTTAAGATGAACACACGTGTTGTGTGCTCTTGGTGATTGATTCCTGTTTACATGATCTGCAGCACAGATGTAGCTACACATTTGATTCCAATTGTTAATGAGGCAAAAAAGTTACACCAGGGAATGTTGTATTTACAATTTTTTTCTATCAGGCATTTTTTTTAGGAAAATTAGGAATGACACACACACACACACACACACACACACACACACTCACACTTCAGCTTTTGTTATGCTAATTAGGGACTGCATGTGGCTGCAGGCAGACAGCAGAATGGGCTGAAAATCTCACAAACTAGTCCTTTTAGATGCCAAACTGTGAGTCACATTTTCAATCTGAAAGCATCACCAGATAGATAATTTTGTTCTGAACGCAGTGATATCAAGCTTGTATGTTTATGGAATTAAAAAATGTGCCTTAGTCACAAGTTTAGGATGTGTTGTCACTCATTTTTCTCTCAGAGATCATCATGAGGAGTTGTGCTCTGCACCTGCAAACGCTTGGGAGATCCAAAACCGTTCAAGTTAGGACAAAAATCCTTCGCAAGTAATGTTCACCAGGGGTAGATCTGTAATTTGTGAAACTTTGAAGGAGATCTGATAAACGGTGTAGGAGGAAAAAATCTTTGAGCGACAGAATTTGTCAAAAAACGCCATCTTACATTCAAACAACAACAGTGCGCTTCCTGTTGGAGTTAGGTCAGGGGTTGCAGCGCGACATTTGTAGGTCTTTCTGAGACGAACGCGACAGTTTTGGTTTGGTCTTTCTAAGTGGTTCCTACCCGTCGCACCGGGCATTTTTGTGTGCCTAGGTGGCACAACAAGTCGTCAGGAGGTAAAGGGAGCACATCACACAAAAGAGGCCAGTAAATCCAAACCCTTCAAATGAATTATAATTGACGCAGAATAATTGACAAGGACCAATTGATCGATAATGTGTGCGAATTTGAGGCCGATACAATAAACGGTTTAGGAGTAGTTCGATTTTTAAGGAATTTCTTGTTTTGAGGAAAATTTTACTTTGAAAGGGAAATACCTCACTTCCTGTTGGATTTAGGTCATTTGGTGCGAGCACGTGATTTGTAGGTCTTGATGAAACGAACACGGCTGTTTTGGTTTGGTCTTCCTACGACATTCCTACTGGCAGCAGCGGCCATTTTAGTGATTCAGTCTGATTCAGTCATTCTAGGTGGCGCTACAGAGCCATTTTTTGCACTTTTTGAATTTATTTCTTCATTAGATAAAATTTTTCACCAGTCCTGACATACGTACCAATTTTGGTGAGTTTTGAAGCATGTTTAGGGGGTCAAAATCCAGTTTAAAGTCGCGGCGGAAGAAAGAAATAATAATAATAATAATAATAATAATAATAATAAACGCTACAAGAACAAGAGGGGACCTCGTCCTTCGTTCGAGGCCCCTATAATAAGAAACTACAAAAACAATAGGGTCCTCGTCCTTCGTTCGAGGCCCCTAATAATAATTAAAGCTGCGAGCAGCGTTGAACGGGGCCTCGACCCACGCCATCTCGGGGTCCGGCGTACGTCGAAAGCGAGCGTCGCGTTCTGTTATGTCAATAGAACGCAAGGTCATTTTTTTACAATGAACCCATGACATGGGAGTAGAACTTTGATGGCTTCTGAAAACCAAACTACTGATGAGGACATCAATCAGTCAGTCAGTCAATCAATCAATCAAGCAATCAATATAACAAATCACAATTTGCCTCACAGGGCTTTACAGTATACAACATCCCTCTGTTCTGCAGACCCAATGAAACAGAAGGGGAGACAGAGAGAGATGTAGGACAGATGGTCATGACAGTAGCTTACAACAACATTAATAAAAGCAATAATATGATCATTTCAATTCTGCTTATTGTGGTACAATTTGTTGAAAGTGTTATATTAATATCTAATGGTTTACATATGTGACAATAATCAAATGTGATAATGAGAGTATAAGTATGACACACACACACACACACACACACACACACACAGACACACACATACACAGACAGACAAACACACACACACAAACACACTCACATGTTCTGTCAGAGTGGAGCTATTGTTATGCTAATTAAGAACCATGTAGTTGGGTGACAGCCGAGGCACTCAAGATGAGTTGACTAATGACTAATGATAACTAAATCAGCAGGTGGCATTTGACACCACAGCTATAGCACGACCTCACATGTCACACTATCCAAGCAGTGCTGTGGTAGAAGTTAACCTGTGAGGTATTAGAGCACAAAGACTGTGGAGAAGAGGTTGAGTTTCTCACATGCAGTCAGCGAAGTTAGTGACATGCACTAACAGGACACGAGAGAGAGAGAGAGAGAGAGAAAGGGGACAGGGACTGGAGTGTGTGTTTTGGTGTGTCTGTATCTGAAAATTAGAAATCACACACACACACACACACACATGTATCTGTGAAGCCATTTTTATGCTAATTAATGACCATGTACTCAAGATGAGTTGACTATAACTAAAGATAACAAAATCAGCTGGAGGCATTTGACAGCTGACAATGACACTACTGAAAGTACTAAAATTAAAGAAGAATTTTAGAAAAAGTTTACAGTGGAGTTACATTTTAGGAAATTGATTATTTTTGAGATATTCAAGTATACACAACAAAGTTATAACATTTATGATCAAGGCTTAATATGAATTGACTGTGGAACATGTGTATTGAGATATAGCATTGTCAATAATGGAACTGTATTTTCCCTAATAATGTTGATTTCATAAGGAAACATAACAAAGTTTCATAGCATATAGGCATTGCAACACTGTATTTTCCATAAATAGTGAGTAAATGATGTTTTACATGGAGAGTTTTGTTATAAAATATACCTTTAAGATGAACACACGTGTTGTGTGCTCTTGGTGATTGATTCCTGTTTACACAAAGACAGTATGATCTGCAGCACAGATGTAGCTACAGATTTGATTCCAATTGTTAATGAGGCAAAAAAGTTACACCAGGGAATGTTGTATTTACAATTTTTTTCTATCAGGCATTTTTTTTAGGAAAATTAGGAATGACACACACACACACACACACACACACACACACACACACACACTCACACTTCAGCTTTTGTTATGCTAATGAAGGACTGCATGTGGCTGCAGGCAGACAGCAGAATGGGCTGAAAATCTCACAAACTAGTCCTTTTAGATGCCAAACTGTGAGTCACATTTTCAATCTGAAAGCATCACCAGATAGATAATTTTGTCCTGAACGCAGTGATATCAAGCTTGTATGTTTATGGAATTAAAATGTGCCTTAGTCACAAGTTTAGGATGTGTTGTCACTCATTTTTCTCTCAGAGATCATCATGAGGAGTTGTGCTCTGCACCTGCAAACGCTTGGGAGATCCAAACCGTTCAAGTTAGGACAAATCCTTCGCAAGTAATGTTCACCAGGGGTAGATCTGTAATTTGTGAAAGTTTGAAGCAGTTCTGATAAACGGTGTAGGAGCAAAAAATCTTTGAGCGGCAGAATTTGTCAAAAACGCCATCTTACATTCAAACAACAACAGTGCGCTTCCTGTTGGAGTTAGGTCAGGGTTGCAGTGCGACATTTGTAGGTCTTTATGAGGACGAACGCGACAGTTTTGGTTTGGTCTTTCTAAGTGGTTCCTACCCGTCGCACCAGGCATTTTTGTGTGCCTAGGTGGCACAACAAGTCGTCAGGAGGTAAAGGGAGCACATCACACAAAAGAGGCCAGTAAATCCAAACCCTTCAAATGAATTATAATTGACGCAGAATAATTGACAAGGACCAATTGATCGATAATGTGTGCGAATTTGAGGCCGATACGAGAAACGGTTTAGGAGTAGTTCGATTTTTAAGGAATTTCTTGTTTTTGAGGAAAATTTTACTTTGAAAGGGAAATACCTCACTTCCTGTTGGATTTAGGTCATTGGTGCGAGCACGTGATTTGTAGGTCTTGATGAAACGAACACGGCTGTTTTGGTTTGGTCTTCCTACGACATTCCTACTGGCAGCAGCGGCCATTTTAGTGATTCAGTCTGATTCAGTCATTCTAGGTGGCGCTACAGAGCCATTTTTGCACTTTTGAATTTATTTCTTCATTAGATAAAATTTTTCACCAGTCCTGACATACGTGCCAATTTTGGTGAGTTTTGAAGCATGTTTAGGGGGTCAAAATCCAGTTTAAAGTCGCGGCGGAAGAAAGAAATAATAATAATAATAATAATTAAAGCTGCGAGCAGCGTTGAACGGGGCCTCGACCCACGCCATCTCGGGGTCCGGCGTACGTCGAAAGCGAGCATCGCGTTCTGTTATGTCAATAGAACGCAAGGTCATTTTTTTACAATGAACCCATGACATGGGAGTAGAACTTTGATGGCTTCTGAAAACCAAACTACTGATGAGGACATCAATCAGTCAGTCAGTCAATCAATCAATCAAGCAATCAATATAACAAATCACAATTTGCCTCACAGGGCTTTACAGTATACAACATCCCTCTGTTCTGCAGACCCAATGAAACAGAAGGGGAGACAGAGAGAGATGTAGGACAGATGGTCATGACAGTAGCTTACAACAACATTAATAAAAGCAATAATATGATCATTTCAATTCTGCTTATTGTGGTACAATTTGTTGAAAGTGTATATTAATATCTAATGGTTTACATATGTGACAATAATCAAATGTGTATAATGAGAGTATAAGTATGACACACACACACACACACACACACACACACAGACACACACATACACAGACAGACAAACACACACACACAAACACACTCACATGTATCTGTCAGAGTGGAGCTATTGTTATGCTAATTAAGGACCACATAGTTAGGTGACAGCCCAGGCACTCAAGATGAGTTGACTAATGACTAATGATAACTAAATCAGCAGGTGGCATTTGACACCACAGCTATAGCACGACATCACACGTCACACTATCCAAGCAGTGCTGTGGTAGAAGTTAACCTGTGAGGTATTAGAGCACAAAGACTGTGGAGAAGAGGTTGAGTTTCTCACATGCAGTCAGCGAAGTTAGTGACATGCACTAACAGGACACGAGAGAGAGAGAGAGAGAGAGAGAAAGGGGACAGGGACTGGAGTGTGTGTTTTGGTGTGTCTGTATCTGAAAATTAGAAATCACACACACACACACACACACACACACACGTATCTGTGAAGCCATTTTTATGCTAATTAATGACCATGTACTCAAGATGAGTTGACTATAACTAATGATAACAGAATCAGCTGGGCATTTGACAGCTTACAATGACACTACTGAAAGTACTAAAATTAAAGAAGAATTTTAGAAAAAGTTTACAGTGGAGTTACATTTTAGGAAATTGATTAATTTTGAGATATTGAAGTATACACAACAAAGTTATAACATTTATGATCAAGGCTTAATATGAACTGGCTGTGGAACATGTGTATTGAGATATAGCATTGTCAATAATGGAACTGTATTTTCCCTAATAATGTTGATTTCATAAGGAAACATAAAGTTTCATAGCATATAGGCATTGCAACACTGTATTTTCCATAAATAGTGACTAAATGGTGTTTTACATGGAGAGTTTTGTGATAAAATATACATTTAAGATGAACACATGTGTTGTGTGCTCTTGGTGATTGATTCCTGTTTACACAAAGACAGTATGATCTGCAGCACAGATGTAGCTACAGATTTGATTCCAATTGTTAATGAGGCAAAAAAGTTACACCAGGGAATGTTGTATTTACAATTTTTTTCTATCAGGCATTTTTTTTTAGGAAAATTAGGAATGACACACACACACACACACACACACACACACACACACACACACACTTCAGCTTTTGTTATGCTAATGAAGGACTGCATGTGGCTGCAGGCAGACAGCAGAATGGGCTGAAAATCTCACAAACTAGTCCTTTTAGATGCCAAACTGTGAGTCACATTTTCAATCTGAAAGCATCACCAGATAGATAATTTTGTCCTGAACGCAGTGATATCAAGCTTGTATGTTTATGGAAGTAAAAATGTGCCTTAGTCACAAGTTAGGATGTGTTGTCACTCATTTTTCTCTCAGAGATCATCATGAGGAGTTGTGCTCTGCACCTGCAAACGCTTGGGAGATCCAAACCGTTCAAGTTAGGACAAAATCCTTCGCAAGTAATGTTCACAGGGGTAGATCTGTAATTTGTGAAAGCTTGAAGCAGTTCTGATAAACGGTGTAGGAGCAAAAATCTTTGAGCGACAGAATTTGTCAAAAACGCCATCTTACATTCAAACAACAACAGTGCGCTTCCTGTTGGAGTTAGGTCAGGGGTTGCAGTGCGAGATTTGTAGGTCTTAATGAGACGAACGACAGTTTTGGTTTGGTCTTTCTAAGTGGTTCCTACCCGTCGCACCGGGCATTTTTGTGTGCCTAGGTGGCACAACAAGTTGTCAGGAGGTAAAGGGAGCACATCACACGGAAGAGGCCAGTAAATCCAAACCCTTCAAATGGCTGATAATTCACGCAGAATAATTGACAAGGACCAATTGATCGATAATGTGTGCGAATTTGAGGCCGATACGATGAACGGTTTAGGAGAAGATGATTTTTAAAGGAATTTCTTGTTTTTGAGGAAAATTTTACTTTGAAAGGGAAATACCTCACTTCCTGTTGGATTTAGGTCATTGGTGCGAGCACGTGATTTGTAGGTCTTGATGAAACGAACACACCTGTTTTGGTTTGGTCTTCCTACGACATTCCTACTGGCAGCAGCGGCCATTTTAGTGATTTGTCATTCTAGGTGGCGCTACAGAGCCATTTTTGCACTTTTTGAATTAATTTCTTCATTAGATAAAATTTTTCACCAGTCCTGACATACATGCCAATTTTGGTGAGTTTTGGAGCATGTTTAGGGGGTCAAAATCCAGTTTAAAGTCGCGGCGGAAGAAAGAAAAAATAATAATAATAATAATAATAATAAACGCTACAAGAACAATAGGGACCTCGTCCTTCGTTCGAGGCCCCTAATTAAAGCTGCGAGCAGCGTTGAACGGACCTCGACCCACGCTATTTCGGGGTCCGGCGTACGTCGAAAGCGAGCGTCGCGTTCTGTTATGTCAATAGAACGCAAGGTCATTTTTTTTTACAATGAACCCATGACATGGGAGTAGAACTTCGATGGCTTCTGAAAACCAAACTACTGATGAGGACATCAATCAGTCAGTCAGTCAATCAATCAAGCAATCAATATCACAAATCACAATTTGCCTCACAGGGCTTTACAGCATACAACATCCTCTGTTCTTCAGACCCAATGAAACAGAAGGGGAGACAGAGAGAGATGTAGGACAGATGGTAATGACAGTAGCTTACAACAACATTCATAAAAGTAATAGTATTATAATTTCAATTCTGCTTATTGTGGTACAATTTGTTGAAAGTGTATATTAATATCTAATGGTTTACACATGTGACAATAATCAAATGTGTATAATGACAGTATAAGTATGACACACACACACACACACACACACACACATACACAGACAGACAAACACACACACACATACACACTCACATGTATCTGTCAGAGTGGAGCTATTGTTATGCTAATTAAGGACCACGTAGTTAGGTGACAGCCCAGGCACTCAAGATGAGTTGACTAATGACTAATGATAACTAAATCAGCAGGTGGCATTTCACACCACAGCTATAGCACGACCTCACATGTCACACTATCCAAGCAGTGCTGTAGAAGTTAATCTGTGAGGTAGTAGAGCACAAAGACTGTGGAGAAGAGGTTGAGTTTCTGACATGCAGTCAGCCGAGTTAGTGACATGCACTAACAGGACATGAGAGAGAGAGAGAGAGAGAGAGAGAGAGAGAGAGAGAGAGACAGAGAGAGAGAGAGAGAGAAAGGGGACAGGGATTGGAGTGTGTGTTTTAGTGTAGTTAGGTGACAGCCCAGGCACTCAAGATGAGTTGACTAATGACTAATGATAACTAAATCAGCAGGTGGCATTTGACACCACAGCTATAGCACGACCTCACATGTCACACTATCCAAGCAGTGCTGTGGTAGAAGTTAATCTGTGAGGTAGTAGAGCACAAAGACTGTGGAGAAGAGGTTGAGTTTCTGACATGCAGTCAGCCGAGTTAGTGACATGCACTAACAGGACATGAGAGAGAGAGAGAGAGAGAGAGAGAGAGAGAGAGAGAGAGAGACAGAGAGAGAGAGAGAGAGAGAAAGGGGACAGGGATTGGAGTGTGTGTTTTGGTGTAGTTAGGTGACAGCCCAGGCACTCAAGATGAGTTGACTAATGACTAATGATAACTAAATCAGCAGGTGGCATTTGACACCACAGCTATAGCATGACATCACATGTCACACTATCCAAGCAGTGCTGTGGTAGAAGTTAACCTGTGAGGTAGTAGAGCACAAAGACTGTGGAGAAGAGGTTGAGTTTCTGACATGCAGTCAGATGAGTTAGTGACATGCACTAACAGGACACGAGAGAGAGGGAGAGAGAGAGAGAGAGACAGAGAAAAAGAGAGAGAGAGAAAGGGGACAGGGATTGGAGTGTGCGTTTTGGTGTGTCTGTATCTGAAAATTAGAAATCACACACACACACACATACACACGTATCTGTGAAGCCATTTTTATGCTAATTAATGACCATGTACTCAAGATGTTGACTATAACTAAAGATAACAAAATCAGCTGGAGGCATTTGACAGCTGACAATGACACTACTGAAAGTACTAAAATTAAAGAAGAATTTTAGAAAAAGTTTACAGTGGAGTTACATTTTAGGAAATTGATTAATTTTGAGATATTCAAATATACACAACAAAGTTATAAACATTTATGATCAAGGCTTAATATGAATTGGCTGTGGAACATGTGTATTGAGATATAGCTTTGTCAATAATGGAACTGTATTTTCCCTAATAATGTTGATTTCATAAGGAAACATAACAAAGTTTCATAGCATATAGGCATTGCAACACTGTATTTTCCATAAATAGTGACTAAATGATGTTTTACATGTAGAGTTTTGTGATAAAAATATACTTTTAAGATGAACACACGTGTTGTGTGCTCTTGGTGATTGATTCCTGTTTACACAAAGACAGTATGATCTGCAGCACAGATGTAGCTACAGATTTGATTCCAATTGTTAATGAGGCAAAAAAGTTACACCAGAGAATGTTGTATTTACAAATTTTTTACTATCAGGCATTTATTTAGGAAAATTAGGAATGACACACACACACAGACACACACACACACACACACACACACACACACACACAATCACACTTCAGCTTTTGTTATGCTAATGAAGGACTGCATGTGGCTGCAGGCAGACAGCAGAATGGGCTGAAAATCTCACAAACTAGTCCTTTAGATGCCAAACCATGAGTCACATTTTCAATGTGAAAGTATCACCAGATAGATAATTTTGTTCTGAACGCAGTGATATCAAGTTTGTATGTTTATGGAATAAAAAATGTGCCTTAGTCACAAGTTTAGGATGTGTTGTCACTCATCTTTTCTTACAGAGATCATCATGAAGAGTTGTGCTCTGCACCTGCAAACGCTTGGGAGATCCAAACCGTTCAAGCTAGGACAAAATCCTTCTCAAGTAATGTTCACCAGGGGTAGATCTGTAATTTGTGAACGTTTGAAGCAGTTCTAATAAACGGTGTAGGAGCAAAAAATCTTTGAGCGACAGAATTTGTCAAAAACGCCATCTTACATTCAAACAACAACAGTGCGCTTCCTGTTGGAGTTAGGTCAGGGGTTGCAGCGCGACATTGTAGGTCTTTATGAGACGAACGCGACAGTTTTGGTTTGGTCTTTCTAAGTGGCTCCTACCCGTCGCACCGGGCATTTTTGTGTGCCTAGGAGGCACAACAAGTCGTCAGGAGGTAAAGGGAGCACATCACACGGAAGAGGCCAGTAAATCCAAACCCTTCAAATGGCCGATAATTCACGCACAATAATTGACAAGGACCAATTGATCGATAATGTGTGCAAATTTGAGGCCGATACGATGAACGGTTTAGGAGAAGATGATTTTTAAAGGAATTTCTTGTTTTTGAGGAAAATTTTACTTTGAAAGGGAATACCTCACTTCCTGTTGGATTTAGGTCATTGGTGCGAGCACGTGATTTGTAGGTCTTGAAGAAACGAACACACCTGTTTTGGTTTGGTCTTCCTACGACATTCCTACTGGCAGCAGCGGCCATTTTAGTGATTCAGTCATTCTAGGTGGCGCTACAGAGCCATTTTTGCACTTTTTGAATTTATTTCTTTCATTAGATAAAATTTTTCACCAGTCCTGACATACGTGCCAATTTTGGGGAGTTTTTACGCATGTTTAGGGGGTCAAAATCCAGTTTAAAGTCGCGGCGGAAAAAAGAAGAAATAATTAAAGCTGCGAGCAGCGTTGAACGGGACCTCGACCCACGCTATTTCGGGGTCCGGCGTACGTCGAAAGCGAGCGTCGCGTTCTGTTATGTCAATAGAACGCAAGGTCATTTTTTTTTACAATGAACCCATGACATGGGAGTAGAACTTCGATGGCTTCTGAAAACCAAACTACTGATGAGGACATCAATCAGTCAGTCAGTCAATCAATCAAGCAATCAATATCACAAATCACAATTTGCCTCACAGGGCTTTACAGCATACAACATCCCTCTGTTCTTCAGACCCAATGAAACAGAAGGGGAGACAGAGAGAGATGTAGGACAGATGGTAATGACAGTAGCTTACAACAACATTCATAAAAGTAATAGTATTATAATTTCAATTCTGCTTATTGTGGTACAATTTGTTGAAAGTGTATATTAATATCTAATGGTTTACACATGTGACAATAATCAAATGTGTATAATGACAGTATAAGTATGACACACACACACACACACACACACACATACACAGACTGACAAACACACACACACATACACACTCACATGTATCTGTCAGAGTGGAGCTATTGTTATGCTAATTAAAGACCACGTAGTTAGGTGACAGCCCAGGCACTCAAGATGAGTTGACTAATGACTAATGATAACTAAATCAGCAGGTGGCATTTGACACCACAGCTATAGCATGACATCACATGTCACACTATCCAAGCAGTGCTGTGGTAGAAGTTAACCTGTGAGGTATTAGAGCACAAAGAATGTGGAGATGAGGTTGAGTTTCTGACTGCAGTCAGATGAGTTAGTGACATGCACTAACAGGACACGAGAGAGAGAGAGAGAGAGAGAGAGAGAGAGAGAGACAGAGAGAGAGAGAGAGAGAGAGAGAGAAAGGGGACAGGGATTGGAGTGTGCGTTTTGGTGTGTCTGTATCTGAAAATTAGAAATCACACACACACACACATACACACGTATATGTGAAGCCATTTTTATGCTAATTAATGACCATGTACTCAAGATGAGTTGACTATACTAAAGATAACAAAATCAGCTGGAGGCATTTGACAGCTGACAATGACACTACTGAAAGTACTAAAATTAAAGAAGAATTTTAGAAAAAGTTTACAGTGGAGTTACATTTTAGGAAATTGATTAATTTGAGATATTCAAATATACACAACAAAGTTATAAACATTTATGATCAAGGCTTAATATGAATTGGCTGTGGAACATGTGTATTGAGATATAGCTTTGTCAATAATGGAACTGTATTTTCCCTAATAATGTTGATTTCATAAGGAAACATAACAAAGTTTCATAGCATATAGGCATTGCAACACTGTATTTTCCATAAATAGTGACTAAATGATGTTTTACATGTAGAGTTTTGTGATAAAATATACTTTTAAGATGAACACACGTGTTGTGTGCTCTTGGTGATTGATTCCTGTTTACACAAGACAGTATGATCTGCAGCACAGATGTAGCTACAGATTTGATTCCAATTGTTAATGAGGCAAAAAAGTTACACCAGAGAATGTTGTATTTACAAATTTTTTACTATCAGGCATTTATTTAGGAAAATTAGGAATGACACACACACACAGAGACACACACACACACACACACACACACACACACACACACAATCACACTTCAGCTTTTGTTATGCTAATGAAGGACTGCATGTGGCTGCAGGCAGACAGCAGAATGGGCTGAAAATCTCACAACTAGTCCTTTTAGATGCCAAACCATGAGTCACATTTTCAATGTGAAAGTATCACCAGATAGATAATTTTGTTCTGAACGCAGTGATATCAAGTTTGTATGTTTATGGAATAAAAAAATGTGCCTTAGTCACAAGTTTAGGATGTGTTGTCACTCATCTTTTCTTACAGAGATCATCATGAAGAGTTGTGCTCTGCACCTGCAAACGCTTGGGAGATCCAAACCGTTCAAGCTAGGACAAAATCCTTCTCAAGTAATGTTCACCAGGGGTAGATCTGTAATTTGTGAACGTTTGAAGCAGTTCTAATAAACGGTGTAGGAGCAAAAAATCTTTGAGCGACAGAATTTGTCAAAAACGCCATCTTACATTCAAACAACAACAGTGCGCTTCCTGTTGGAGTTAGGTCAGGGGTTGCAGCGCGACATTTGTAGGTCTTTATGAGACGAACGCGACAGTTTTGGTTTGGTCTTTCTAAGTGGTTCCTACCCGTCGCACCGGGCATTTTTGTGTGCCTAGGAGGCACAACAAGTCGTCAGGAGGTAAAGGGAGCACATCACACGGAAGAGGCCAGTAAATCCAAACCCTTCAAATGGCCGATAATTCACGCACAATAATTGACAAGGACCAATTGATCGATAATGTGTGCGAATTTGAGGCCGATACGATGAACGGTTTAGGAGAAGATGATTTTTAAAGGAATTTCTTGTTTTGAGGAAAATTTTACTTTGAAAGGGAAATACCTCACTTCCTGTTGGATTTAGGTCATTGGTGCGAGCACGTGATTTGTAGGTCTTGAAGAAACGAACACACCTGTTTTGGTTTGGTCTTCCTACGACATTCCTACTGGCAGCAGCGGCCATTTTAGTGATTCAGTCATTCTAGGTGGCGCTACAGAGCCATTTTTGCACTTTTTAATTTTATTTCTTCATTAGATAAAATTTTTCACCAGTCCTGACATACGTACCAATTTTGGTGAGTTTTGAAGCATGTTTAGGGGGTCAAAATCCAGTTTAAAGTCGCGGCGGAAGAAAGAAAAAATAATAATAATTAAAGCTGCGAGCAGGTTGAACGGGGCCTCGACCCACGCCATTTCGGGGTCCGGCGTACGTCGAAAGCGAGCGTCGCGTTCTGTTATGTCAATAGAACGCAAGGTCATTTTTTTTTACAATGAACCCATGACATGGGAGTAGAACTTTGATGGCTTCTGAAAACCAAACTACTGATGAGGACATCAATCAGTCAGTCAGTCAATCAATCAATCAAGCAATCAATATCACAAAGCACAATTTTCCTCACAGGGCTTTACAGCATACAACATCCCTCTGTTCTTCAGACCCAATGACACAGAAGGGGAGACAGAGAGAGATGTAGGACAGATGGTCATGACAGTAGCTTACAACAACATTAATAAAAGTAATAGTATTATAATTTCAATTCTGCTTATTGTGGTACAATTTGTTGAAAGTGTATATTAATATCTAATGGTTTACACATGTGACAATAATCAAATGTGTATAATGAGAGTATAAGTATGACACACACACACACACACACACATACACAGACAGACAAACACACACACACATACACACTCACATGTATCTGTCAGAGTGGAGCTATTGTTATGCTAATTAAAGACCACGTAGTTAGGTGACAGCCCAGGCACTCAAGATGAGTTGACTAATGACTAATGATAACTAAATCAGCAGGTGGCATTTGACACCACAGCTATAGCACGACCTCACATGTCACACTATCCAAGCAGTGCTGTGGTAGAAGTTAATCTGTGAGGTAGTAGAGCACAAAGACTGTGGAGAAGAGGTTGAGTTTCTGACATGCAGTCAGCCGAGTTAGTGACATGCACTAACAGGACACGAGAGAGAGAGAGAGAGAGAGAGAAAGGGGACAGGGACTGGAGTGTGTGTTTTGGTGTGTCTGTATCTGAAAATTAGAAATCACACACACACACACACACACACACGTATCTGTGAAGCCATTTTTATGCTAATTAATGACCATGTACTCAAGATGAGTTGACTATAACTAATGATAACAAAATCAGCTGGAGGCATTTGACAGCTTACAATGACACTACTGAAAGTACTAAAATTAAAGAAGAATTTTAGAAAAAGTTTACAGCGGAGTTACATTTTAGGAAATTGATTAATTTTGAGATATTCAAGTATACACAACAAAGTTATAAACATTTATGATCAAGGCTTAATATGAATTGGTGTGGAACATGTGTATTGAGATATAGCTTTGTCAATAATGGAACTGTATTTTCCCTAATAATGTTGATTTCATAAGGAAACATAACAAAGTTTCATTGCATACAGGCATTGCAACACTGTATTTTCATAAATAGTGAGTAAATGATGTTTTACATGTAGAGTTTTGTGATAAAATATATGTTTAAGATGAACACACTGTTGTGTGCTCTTGGTGATTGATTCCTGTTTACACAAAGACAGTATGATCTGCAGCACAGATGTAGCTACAGATTTGATTCCAATTGTTAATGAGGCAAAAAAGTTACACCAGGGAATGTTGTATTTACAAATTTTTTACTATCAGGCATTTATTTAGGAAAATTAGGAATGACACACACACACACACACACACACACACACACACACACACACACACACACACTCACACTTCAGCTTTTGTTATGCTAATGAAGGACTGCATGTGGCTGCAGGCAGACAGCAGAATGGGCTGAAAATCTCACAAACTAGTCCTTTTAGATGCCAAACTGTGAGTCACATTTTCAATCTGAAAGCATCACCAGATAGATAATTTTGTTCTGAACGCAGTGATATCAAGCTTGTATGTTTATGGAATAAAAAAATGTGCCTTAGTCACAAGTTTAGGATGTGTTGTCACCCATCTTTTCTTACAGAGATCATCATGAGGAGTTGTGCTCTGCACCTGCAAACGCTTGTACGATCCAAACCGTTCAAGTCAGGACAAAATCCTTCGCAAGTAATGTTCACCAGGGGTAGATCTGTAATTTGTGAAACTTTGAAGGAGATCTGATAAACGGTGTAGGAGCAAAAAATCTTTGAGCGACAGAATTTGTCAAAAACGCCATCTTACATTCAAACAACAACAGTGCGCTTCCTGTTGGAGTTAGGTCAGGGGTTGCAGTGCGACATTTGTAGGTCTTTATGAGACGAACGCGACAGTTTTGGTTTGGTCTTTCTAAGTGGTTCCTACCCGTCGCACCGGGCATTTTTGTGTGCCTAGGTGGCACAACAAGTCGTCAGGAGGTAAAGGGAGCACATCACACAAAAGAGGCCAGTAAATCCAAACGCTTCAAATGGTTAATAATTCACGCAGAATAATTGACAAGGACCAATAGATCGATAATGTGTGCGAATTTGAGGCCGATACGATAAACGGTTTAGGAGTAGTTCGATTTTTAAGGAATTTCTTGTTTTTGAGGAAAATTTTACTTTGAAAGGGAAATACCTCACTTCCTGTTGGATTTAGGTCATTGGTGCGAGCACGTGATTTGTAGGTCTTGATGAAACGAACACACCTGTTTTGGTTTGGTCTTCCTACGACATTCCTACTGGCAGCAGCGGCCATTTTAGTGATTCAGTCATTCTAGGTGGCGCTACAGAGCCATTTTGCACTTTTTGAATTAATTTCTTCATTAGATAAAATTTTTCACCAGTCCTGACATACGTGCCAATTTTGGTGAGTTTTGAAGCATGTTTAGGGGGTCAAAATCCACTTTAAAGTCGCGGCGGAAGAAAGAAATAATAATAATTAAAGCTGCGAGCAGCGTTGAACGGGGCCTCGACCCACGCCATCTCGGGGTCCGGCGTACGTCGAAAGCGAGCATCGCGTTCTGTTATGTCAATAGAACGCAAGGTCATTTTTTTACAATGAACCCATGACATGGGAGTAGAACTTTGATGGCTTCTGAAACCAAACTACTGATGAGGACATCAATCAGTCAGTCAGTCAATCAATCAATCAAGCAATCAATATCACAAAGCACAATTTGCCTCACAGGGCTTTACAGTATACAACATCCCTCTGTTCTGCAGACCCAATGAAACAGAAGGGGAGACAGAGAGAGATGTAGGACAGATGGTCATGACAGTAGCTTACAACAACATTAATAAAAGCAATAATATGATCATTTCAATTCTGCTTATTGTGGTACAATTTGTTGAAAGTGTATATTAATATCTAATGGTTTACATATGTGACAATAATCAAATGTGTATAATGAGAGTATAAGTATGACACACACACACACACACACACACACACACACAGACACACACATACACAGACAGACAAACACACACACACAAACACACTCACATGTATCTGTCAGAGTGGAGCTATTGTTATGCTAATTAAGGACCACATAGTTAGGTGACAGCCCAGGCACTCAAGATGAGTTGACTAATGACTAATGATAACTAAATCAGCAGGTGGCATTTGACACCACAGCTATAGCACGACATCACATGTCACACTATCCAAGCAGTGCTGTGGTAGAAGTTAACCTGTGAGGTATTAGAGCACAAAGACTGTGGAGAAGAGGTTGAGTTTCTCACATGCAGTCAGCGAAGTTAGTGACATGCACTAACAGGACACGAGAGAGAGAGAGAGAGAGAGAGAAAGGGGACAGGGACTGGAGTGTGTGTTTTGGTGTGTCTGTATCTGAAAATTAGAAATCACACACACACACACACACACACACGTATCTGTGAAGCCATTTTTATGCTAATTAATGACCATGTACTCAAGATGAGTTGACTATAACTAATGATAACAGAATCAGCTGGAGGCATTTGACAGCTTACAATGACACTACTGAAAGTACTAAAATTAAAGAAGAATTTTAGAAAAAGTTTACAGTGGAGTTACATTTTAGGAAATTGATTAATTTTGAGATATTGAAGTATACACAACAAAGTTATAACATTTATGATCAAGGCTTAATATGAACTGGCTGTGGAACATGTGTATTGAGATATAGCATTGTCAATAATGGAACTGTATTTTCCCTAATAATGTTGATTTCATAAGGAAACATAAAGTTTCATAGCATATAGGCATTGCAACACTGTATTTTCCATAAATAGTGACTAAATGGTGTTTTACATGGAGAGTTTTGTGATAAAATATACATTTAAGATGAACACATGTGTTGTGTGCTCTTGGTGATTGATTCCTGTTTACACAAAGACAGTATGATCTGCAGCACAGATGTAGCTACAGATTTGATTCCAATTGTTAATGAGGCAAAAAAGTTACACCAGGGAATGTTGTATTTACAATTTTTTTCTATCAGGCATTTTTTTTAGGAAAATTAGGAATGACACACACACACACACACACACACACACACACACACTTCAGCTTTTGTTATGCTAATGAAGGACTGCATGTGGCTGCAGGCAGACAGCAGAATGGGCTGAAAATCTCACAAACTAGTCCTTTTAGATGCCAAACTGTGAGTCACATTTTCAATCTGAAAGCATCACCAGATAGATAATTTTGTCCTGAACGCAGTGATATCAAGCTTGTATGTTTATGGAAGTAAAAAATGTGCCTTAGTCACAAGTTTAGGATGTGTTGTCACTCATTTTTCTCTCAGAGATCATCATGAGGAGTTGTGCTCTGCACCTGCAAACGCTTGGGAGATCCAAACCGTTCAAGTTAGGACAAAATCCTTCGCAAGTAATGTTCACCAGGGGTAGATCTGTAATTTGTGAAAGCTTGAAGCAGTTCTGATAAACGGTGTAGGAGCAAAAAATCTTTGAGCGACAGAATTTGTCAAAAACGCCATCTTACATTCAAACAACAACAGTGCGCTTCCTGTTGGAGTTAGGTCAGGGGTTGCAGTGCGAGATTTGTAGGTCTTAATGAGACGAACGCGACAGTTTTGGTTTGGTCTTTCTAAGTGGTTCCTACCCGTCGCACCGGGCATTTTTGTGTGCCTAGGTGGCACAACAAGTTGTCAGGAGGTAAAGGGAGCACATCACACGGAAGAGGCCAGTAAATCCAAACCCTTCAAATGGCTGATAATTCACGCAGAATAATTGACAAGGACCAATTGATCGATAATGTGTGCGAATTTGAGGCCGATACGATGAACGGTTTAGGAGAAGATGATTTTTAAAGGAATTTCTTGTTTTTGAGGAAAATTTTACTTTGAAAGGGAAATACCTCACTTCCTGTTGGATTTAGGTCATTGGTGCGAGCACGTGATTTGTAGGTCTTGATGAAACGAACACACCTGTTTTGGTTTGGTCTTCCTACGACATTCCTACTGGCAGCAGCGGCCATTTTAGTGATTTGTCATTCTAGGTGGCGCTACAGAGCCATTTTTGCACTTTTTGAATTAATTTCTTCATTAGATAAAATTTTTCACCAGTCCTGACATACATGCCAATTTTGGTGAGTTTTGGAGCATGTTTAGGGGGTCAAAATCCAGTTTAAAGTCGCGGCGGAAGAAAGAAAAAATAATAATAATAATAATAATAATAATAAACGCTACAAGAACAATAGGGACCTCGTCCTTCGTTCGAGGCCCCTAATAATAATTAAAGCTGCGAGCAGCGTTGAACGGGACCTCGACCCACGCTATTTCGGGGTCTGGCGTACGTCGAAAGCGAGCGTCGCGTTCTGTTATGTCAATAGAACGCAAGGTCATTTTTTTTTACAATGAACCCATGACATGGGAGTAGAACTTCGATGGCTTCTGAAAACCAAACTACTGATGAGGACATCAATCAGTCAGTCAGTCAATCAATCAAGCAATCAATATCACAAATCACAATTTGCCTCACAGGGCTTTACAGCATACAACATCCCTCTGTTCTTCAGACCCAATGAAACAGAAGGGGAGACAGAGAGAGATGTAGGACAGATGGTAATGACAGTAGCTTACAACAACATTCATAAAAGTAATAGTATTATAATTTCAATTCTGCTTATTGTGGTACAATTTGTTGAAAGTGTATATTAATATCTAATGGTTTACACATGTGACAATAATCAAATGTGTATAATGACAGTATAAGTATGACACACACACACACACACACACACATACACAGACAGACAAACACACACACACATACACACTCACATGTATCTGTCAGAGTGGAGCTATTGTTATGCTAATTAAAGACCACGTAGTTAGGTGACAGCCCAGGCACTCAAGATGAGTTGACTAATGACTAATGATAACTAAATCAGCAGGTGGCATTTGACACCACAGCTATAGCACGACTTCACATGTCACACTATCCAAGCAGTGCTGTGGTAGAAGTTAATCTGTGAGGTAGTAGAGCACAAAGACTGTGGAGAAGAGGTTGAGTTTCTGACATGCAGTCAGCCGAGTTAGTGACATGCACTAACAGGACATGAGAGAGAGAGAGAGAGAGAGAGAGAGAGAGAGAGAGAGAGAGAGACAGAGAGAGAGAGAGAGAGAGAAAGGGGACAGGGATTGGAGTGTGTGTTTTAGTGTAGTTAGGTGACAGCCCAGGCACTCAAGATGAGTTGACTAATGACTAATGATAACTAAATCAGCAGGTGGCATTTGACACCACAGCTATAGCATGACATCACATGTCACACTATCCAAGCAGTGCTGTGGTAGAAGTTAACCTGTGAGGTATTAGAGCACAAAGAATGTGGAGATGAGGTTGAGTTTCTGACATGCAGTCAGATGAGTTAGTGACATGCACTAACAGGACACGAGAGAGAGAGAGAGAGAGAGAGAGAGAGAGAGAGAGAGAGAGAGAGAGAGACAGAGAGAGAGAGAGAGAGAGAAAGGGGACAGGGATTGGAGTGTGCGTTTTGGTGTGTCTGTATCTGAAAATTAGAAATCACACACACACACACACATACACACGTATATGTGAAGCCATTTTTATGCTAATTAATGACCATGTACTCAAGATGAGTTGACTATAACTAAAGATAACAAAATCAGCTGGAGGCATTTGACAGCTGACAATGACACTACTGAAAGTACTAAAATTAAAGAAGAATTTTAGAAAAAGTTTACAGTGGAGTTACATTTTAGGAAATTGATTTTTTGAGATATTCAAATATACACAACAAAGTTATAAACATTTATGATCAAGGCTTAATATGAATTGGCTGTGGAACATGTGTATTGAGATATAGCATTGTCAATAATGGAACTGTATTTTCCCTAATAATGTTGATTTCATAAGGAAACATAACAAAGTTTCATAGCATATAGGCATTGTAACACTGTATTTTCCATAAATAGTGACTAAATGATGTTTTACATGTAGAGTTTTGTGATAAAATATACTTTTAAGATGAACACACGTGTTGTGTGCTCTTTGTGATTGATTCCTGTTTACACAAAGACAGTATGATCTGCAGCACAGATGTAGCTACAGATTTGATTCCAATTGTTAATGAGGCAAAAAAGTTACACCAGAGAATGTTGTATTTACAATTTTTTTACTATCAGGCATTTATTTAGGAAAATTAGGAATGACACACACACACAGAGACACACACACACACACACACACACACACACACACAATCACACTTCAGCTTTTGTTATGCTAATGAAGGACTGCATGTGGCTGCAGGCAGACAGCTGAATGGGCTGAAAATCTCACAAACTAGTCCTTTTAGATGCCAAACCATGAGTCACATTTTCAATGTGAAAGTATCACCAGATAGATAATTTTGTTCTGAACGCAGTGATATCAAGTTTGTATGTTTATGGAATAAAAAAGTGTGCCTTAGTCACAAGTTTAGGATGTGTTGTCACTCATCTTTTCTTACAGAGATCATCATGAAGAGTTGTGCTCTGCACCTGCAAACGCTTGGGAGATCCAAACCGTTCAAGCTAGGACAAAATCCTTCACAAGTAATGTTCACCAGGGGTAGATCTGTAATTTGTGAACGTTTGAAGCAGTTCTAATAAACGGTGTAGGAGCAAAAAATCTTTGAGCGACAGAATTTGTCAAAAACGCCATCTTACATTCAAACAACAACAGTGCGCTTCCTGTTGGAGTTAGGTCAGGGGTTGCAGCGCGACATTTGTAGGTCTTTATGAGACGAACGCGACAGTTTTGGTTTGGTCTTTCTAAGTGGTTCCTACCCGTCGCACCAGGCATTTTTGTGTGCCTAGGTGGCACAACAAGTCGTCAGGAGGTAAAGGGAGCACATCACACGGAAGAGGCCAGTAAATCCAAACCCTTCAAATGGCTGATAATTCACGCACAATAATTGACAAGGACCAATTGATCGATAATGTGTGCGAATTTGAGGCCGATACGATAAACGGTTTAGGAGTAGTTGGATTTTTAAGGAATTTCTTGTTTTTGAGGAAAATTTTACTTTGAAAGGGAAATACCTCACTTCCTGTTGGATTTAGGTCATTGGTGCGAGCACGTGATTTGTAGGTCTTGATGAAACGAACACGGCTGTTTTGGTTTGGTCTTCCTACGACATTCCTACTGGCAGCAGCGGCCATTTTAGTGATTAGTCATTCTAGGTGGCGCTACAGAGCCATTTTTGCACTTTTTAATTTTATTTCTTCATTAGATAATAATTTTAATTATATAATACGTACCATATTTTGGTGAGTTTTTGAAGCATGTTTAGGGGTCAAAATCCAGTTTAAAGTGGCGGCGGAAGAAAGAAAAAAAATAATAATAATAATATTAATAAACGCTACAGGAACAAGAGGGTCCTCTGTCGAGGTCCCTAATAAACGCTACAGGAACAAGAGGGTCCTCTGTCGAGGTCCCTAATAATAATAATAAACGCTACAGGAACAAGAGGGTCCTCTGTCGAGGTCCCTAATAATAATAATAATAATAATAATAAACGCTACAAGAACAATAGGGACCTCGTCCTTCGTTCGAGGCCCCTAATAAACGCTACAAGAACAAGAGGGGACCTCGTCCTTCGTTCGAGGCCCCTAATAATAATATGTTTTAATAGTAGCCTAACTATCATGGTGTAGGGGACCACACCAGCCTACTTTCACCCCTGTGTGCACATAAGTAAATCATGCAATACTCATACACTAAAACTGCAGCTGAATTTTGATGGCATACCGTTACTTCAGTGAGTAATACGTGCACACACGCATTGTTGACAAAATGTTGCCGTGACATGGGTGTGCTGACAGCCAATCATCTACAGTCCCACGTGTGCTCCCTTCTTGCCTCAGCCTATCATGACGCTACGAGTGACAGGCAAACAGCCAATCATTTAACAGCAAGGACTTGTCGGATTTGTAGTTTTTGAACGATCGCAGATAAGATAGGTTGTGATCTTTACTCGCTAAACCACTCTCCCGGTCCGCACATACATTTTAGGGGCAAATGCGAGTGAAATGTTTGCACTGTCAGAGAAGCACTTACAAATTGTGAAAGACGGCTGGCTGTTCGACCATTCATGTTGGTGGACGGGTAGGTGTGCGCGCCGCCGCGTATAGATCACTGGTTTCGTTACTTGCTAACGTTAGCAGCTAATCCCATGCATGGGCCATTGACACGGGAGCTGCGTTAGTACCCAACGTTAGCCGCTAACATCATTTAAATACCACACGGGAGCTGCTAACGCTAACATCATTTAAATACCACACGGGAGCTGCTAACGCAGTTAACGTTAGCTGCTAATATCATTTTAAAAGGTACCACACGGTAGCTGCGTTAGCGGCTAATATCTATAGGCAGGTGCTGTGTTAGCAGCACTTAATTAGCGACGCCCTCCACAGACTTCTGTGTGGCTAATCATTTTCTCCTCAAAAAATCTAGGTTGTGTAGTAGAACCATAACTTAGTGTGAATAAAACCGACATTTATTGTCATAGTTCAACAAAATGTAGAGGGTTTAAAATTCACTTATCAAGCCAGTTGAAAAATGAGGGAATGGTCGATCAGTGCTGTAAAAGACTCCTGACTCTGCCAACTGTTGCCCAGAACTCTCCCAGAAGAGATTCCCTCCATTTTTGAATGTATGGCCAAACCGAAGTGGTTACAATGTGGCCCTCATGTGTTTTGCCACATTACATTTGCCAGTTACAAATCACATGTGGCCCAAAAGAAAAATCTATTATCTGGGCCAAGTGCTTCAATTACAGAACTGTGACAGAGGAGAAATTCCCTCCAATTTTGAAGGTATGGCCAAACTAATGTGGTTATGATATGGCCCTCACATGTTTTGCCTCATCACAACTCAGCCAGAGGTGCCACCTAGATGCCACATGTGGCCCAAAAATCAATGCTATCAGGGTATAATTTAAGACACATAAGTCTACAAGTTCTACTACGTTTTCTTCGCACCAGCATCAATCAACCGCGTCATATAAAGATGCCAGGGTAAAATTAATGAGTTTATAGTTGCCCTTGGTGGTGGCTGTCCGTCGGTGAATTAGGTTCGGGCTGTACATTTTTGGAATACACATTTACTGTCAGTTAAATTGAGGTCACATTACAGTTTACATTGCTTATAAAGGCTGAGTAGTGTAGCAGTTAAAATACAGAACTCATCACGGCCGTTGTTATGGCAACCAATGACGCCCGGTGCAAAGCGGGGAGAAATGACAAGCAGTCGGATAAAATTATCGCCAAAGGACTAATAAAACACAATTTGTATTCCTTGCAGCTCTCCATTGAATCGACCTCCACACACCTCTCGGTTGAAATGAAATGATCACAGCTCATTTGGTGAGACACAGAGCTTGCTGTTTTGAACCTCAAAGCATGTCTACTATTCGTGTAAACCCTGCGCCACCCTGTGGCTAAACATCAAGTACACTAAAGCCATTACAAGTTGTCATTTTATATTCAGACAAATAGCTGATGGTTGTATTAAACTATGCTGGGTTGGTTATGAGCTAACAAATTGAAACTGTAGGCTTTAGTTCAGGAAAAAGATGTGTGCAGATGAATGAAGAGATTTTCTTAAAGTGAACAAGTGAAACATTTATTTTTCAGATAATCAAACAATGGCAATAAATAGTCAATTCAGATGGTTAAATGCATGAGGAGCAAAAGCATACTGAAGG
This sequence comes from Epinephelus cyanopodus, assembly GCA_026686955.1. Taxonomy (NCBI): domain Eukaryota; kingdom Metazoa; phylum Chordata; class Actinopteri; order Perciformes; family Serranidae; genus Epinephelus; species Epinephelus cyanopodus. The sequence continues at coordinate 8,962,950 of CM048918.1, read as the reverse complement.
TGATTTAACATAGAAACAAATTGTTAATGAACTGAAATGGCGTTAAAAACACAACATTTCTAAAGGTGCAAAACACAGAAAAGGATAAAGGCAAATGTTTACCAGTTGACTTTTACATGTGATTGGATTTTAATAATAATAAAATAAAATAAAATAAAAACAGGGGGTGAAAGCAGATTATATTAACAACAGAAATTAAACTGACCTTGAAAGGAAACATGAAACATAATGAAGTGAACATTTTCAGCAATAGATAACTATGAACAAGGCACGTTTTTTTTTTTTTTTTTTACCACATTAGTCTTTAAAGAACTCATCCAGATTCTGCCATGAACCATCATCGGAACTGTGCCCAGTCGTAGTGGTGGGAACAGCGGGAGGCGGAGCAGGTGCGTCAATGGAATCTTGCTCGGTGTGGGACAATGTCGTAATGAAACGTTCCGCGTTGAAAGAGATTTTGACTTTTTCCAAAGTCAAGAAGTGCATTTCTAGGCTTTCCATGTCCTCCAGTAAGTGTGTCAGACAATTCGTTTCCAAGAATGACTTCAAAACAGAGTTGTTAAGAGTCAATGCTACTTCCACCCCGTCGACCCCAACATGCAGGACACCGCCGGTTGTAGCCAGGAAGTGAGAGCTTTTGCGCAAAAGCTGACATCCTTCACAGCGCTGAAATGCCTGCCTGGCGTCGAAGGAAGCGGATTGCCTCCTATAACACGATCTGCAGTTGAAGTTGCTGGTCAGTTTGATGCCGAGAACTTCGCTTTCAGTTGTGTGAAGACTGTCCTCGTTGTCTATGGTGAGCGGGACAGTTGTTGCTGGGACAGAGACATTCTCGATCTCCACAATGGCGGAATTCTTAGTTGTGGTGAGGAATTTTTCTCCTTCGTACTCCCTCACCGACAGGTTGGTGAAGGCAAAGGAGGTGTGCATCTTGACAGCCGAAATCTGGGAGTCCCACAGCTGGAGTTTAATTTGGGCACTTTCGTCTGCGATGATGATGCTAAGCATGCTGCTCTCGACACCCCGGCGTTGGATCGTCTTAGGAGAAGAGCCCATTGCCAGAACCTTTCCTTTGACCTCGCAATCTGAAAGAGACCACACAGAAGAGCCGTTGTAGGAAATTAAAATGACAGGTGAGGATGCTGTTGTTTTGTTCGATATTGATTTTGTAATTGGCATTGTTCTGTTCATAATTAACTTACATAATGGGAGTGTGGAATGGCCTTGATGTCATCTATCTTCTTCCTTTGACAGGCGTCTGGCTTTTTGTGCGGAAAGGAGACTTCTGTGACTTCGACTCTTGTGAATCTAGAAGTCTTGAAGTCGAATCCTTTGGGGTTTCTGTAACCTGAACGGGGAAAGCAAGGTTAGGAAAGCTAAAAGGAAGTCGGGGTAATGTCAGTGCAGGCCAGCGGGCGACTGGGGAGGGGGGACATGCGTACTTCGCCACGGTATGGAGCAACTGGCCCTAGTGTGAGTGCACTGTAAACTGTAGCGACTTTGACCCTGACCGGACTTTCTCTAAACTACAGAGGTCACCATGACAACGGGGAAAACAGCAACCGTCACACCAGTCACTACCACCATCTACTGGCGTAAAGTAGCAACTACTCTAGTCTGGTCTGAAATCAGATGTGTACACACAAGCATCCATATGTTTAGATATTTTCTGTTCATTCGCTTTTTAGATAGACGTGTGAGTCAGGTAGAGACCGTATTTAGCCTATGTTGGTTTAGGGTTGTTTATGCTCGCTGGCGAAAGGAAACGATTCTACAAAATAGCTATAACATTAACAACAGTTAAAGAAAAGATCGTTAAAATATATGGTAAACTGTCTTACTTAATACTTACCGTATTTGTCCCAGCCTCATCCATGTCAAGCTAGTCTGTGGGTCAAGCACTTCTTCGTCCGTTTCATGGCAGGTGGCAAAAAGTGACGTGACCAAAAACGTAGGTGCTGATTGGCCGAAGAGGAGCTCTGCCGTGTATCTGCGCTGGATTGCTCTTCCTCAACTACCCGGATGTCGGTCACAGTGAATTGAAACTGAATTTTGAGAACTGAATGTGAAAATATATAGAGTTGAATTTTCATAATCTTACATACAGTTTCAAGTTTATTGGATTTCAGTTCCAAACTAATAAATTCAATTTCAAATTATACTATTCAGATTCAGTTTTACAATGCAATGATTCAAATTAAACAATACAAATTTGAATTATGTAATTCAAATTCAAATATAAGTGATTCAAATTCAGTTTCTGGTGGCACATATTTCAGCCCATGCATGATGCACAACTGAAAAATTAAACAGCATGAGAAACAGTAACATTTTAATCACACCACATTCAAGAGGACTGATTAAAACATGTTGACACAAAAGTGACAAGCACAATCAACGCTGATTACGCATAATCATATTAATATAATTATACTGTATTATAATTTAAGTATAAACTGAATGAGTAATGATTTGGAGAAATAACACATATTGATATTATTTGAGTTAAGCCATTCCCTATTGGAACAAACATTTAGCCACTTGCTTACATTGTTTATTTACCATTAATAAGTAAAAGGCACAATAACATAAGTGGGTATCTATTATAAAATGCTGACATCTTGATATTCTAATTCAACAAAGAGTTAATATTTCCCCCTCAAGTGTATTTGGAACTGTATGTTTTTTTTCTGAATAACCGAGCAAAAACCTTATTAAGCTAACTGAATAATACTGATGGTTTCTGGCATAGCTTGTTTCTCTGCCACCGTCCATTACACTATAGGTGACACTCTTCTGCTCGCAGGGAGGGGGGTACGGGGTAATGCTACTGCTTAATCCACATGGAATGACTGAAGGATAGCGATGCTGTTGCTAAAAAGGCAGCTGCCCAGGCGAAGACACTCGGTTCGCAGGGCGTATGCATAGCGATACTACCGTTAGCACGTAAGCTAACGCTGGATTAGCACATAAGATAAAGCTAGGTTAGCACGGAAGCTAATGCTATCGCTAATAAACGTCGTACATGTTAAAACTGCATCACGGTCTTTACAACTGCGTTGGTTTACTTCAGTGTCATCACATACACACCATAAACACACTCCGTTATCATATAGGTGGCTTCCAGCGATTTTTGTCAAGCATGGTTAAATGTATAATCTTGTGAGAGCAAAGACTGCCACACGCGACTTACCGAAGTCGAAGTCAAGTCAGAAAAGGAAGTTGATCGGACTGTCGCCACAGGTTATCCAGACCACACGTGACTGTTAATACAGTGTAAATTAAATCTTATTTATAAATCTTTCTTTCTTTCTTTCTTTCTTTCTTCCTTTCCTTCTTTCTTTAGGTTCAACTTAAAATATTAAATACTAAAACATTGCCTTAATCAATAGTATAATGAACAAATTATATCAAGATTTGGAGCCTTTTTACTTTCACGTTACATTTTGTATTTCTTACACATTTTTATTTAATTAGTCAAATTAGATTAATTGGATAGAAGACTACTACTACTAATAATAATAATAACAATAATAATAATAATAATAATAATAATTTATTGTGGGAAAAACTTACATTTATTCACTCAAAAAGATTATTCCACAGATAATTTTAGTAGCAGAACATGTAAAAATAAATGTTGTAAGGGTTTTGTTTGTTGGTCAAAAAACAGCATAGTTCATCTTGATAACATCCAAAAACTGTCTGTTCTCAATTTTTCTGTGGAATCTCCTAATTACAGTGGGTATACAGTAGCCAAATGGCTGAGTAGATTTTTTGGAAAAACATAAACCCTCAAAAGACAAATGTTGCACCGATGCAATGTTTGCACGTGTTTGACAAAACATCAAACAGCTTCTAAACCGTTTATGATAGAGACAAGCTGTACACAGCATTTGATTCGCTGGATTCTCCGCTTTCGAAGGGTCCTTGAATGTTGCATTTACTACCGGAAGAATCTGCACAGGGTTTGTGTATTTGAGGAGGGTCTAGCTGCAGGCTTGCAGAAAAACGTGAAGGAAGTTGAAGGAAGTTGAACTTCCAAATATGGTTCGTGGGCATGTTGGCTCACATAAGAGACCGCGCCCAAGACGTGATTGCGTCAAGGCAGCAAAGATGGCTGATGCAACACAGGTGAGTACGCTAAACTTAGCTTTTCCAAACTTCGACAACATATGTTTAATAAACAACTTGTGGTTGTGACTATTTACGTTATTGGATGTATCGCGTGTTCGCCTGTTTAGGTGCAATGAACAAAAAATTCGTTTGTTTAGTATTTGTACATTGTAATCAAGTTAAGATTGTGAATTGCTACCAGTCTTTGCTTACCCAGCGAAGTAGCAACTACAATTAAGGAATATTAATCAACGTTTGCATAAAGAGAAACTATAAACGAACTTAATTGGTGGTTTAACGATGTAATGAGACTGCAAGATAAGACTTAAGGCTCAATTTAAAAGCAATGTGAATTAACGGAATGACGTGGTTCTTTTATTTCGGCTGTGTCTTTATCTGACATGAAATAATGCGGAAAGTTTAATTACTGCAAGAATCACGTTTTGTGCATGTTTATGGTGTTTGGAGGTGCTATGGCTTAAGACACACGTCATACTTGTTCTGACTACTGTCATTATTGCGTATTAATTTAAATTGCGATGGGGGTAGGCTGTTAAGGAGTGGTCACATCTTCATGTTTGAAATTTATGCGATTCATTTATTGTATTAGACATGTATATATCACTGGCATTCATTACATTTAGGGTTTTTAAAGTAAACCCCAAAAATAAGTAACCCAGGTGGATACAAAATGACAAGAGCCTTTGTTTTAAATTTGGTTTGTGTTGAGTCTTGGAAAGGATGTCAATGTTGTTAACCACTCAGTTTTAGATATGTGCATTTGAACCGTTCTGGAAATCTGTGGTTTTAAATATTTAATTAGCACATTTGTTTAAATTGTTATCTTTTAGGTCTTTTTAAAATCCATCCATACCATCTTGATTGTGTAGGTTGACAATTTAGTTCACTGCTGCTTGTTTGAGGAGTTAAATATTTTCAAATACCATACTGACACAATTCTCCTCCAACAGACCAAGACGACAATGTTTCGTGATGGACAAACTCCACTGCCTGTGGTCAAGATATCATTACAGACACACACTACACGGCACAAATTTCAGAAATACAAGTTATATTTCATACCATGTTCAAAATGCACATTTATTGGTTCTTGTCAAATCTGAAAGGGACAGTTCACCCAAAAATCAAAATAACATTTGGCCTGTAGTGCTATTTTATCTATCTAGATCGTTAAGGTGTGAGTTGCAGAGTTCTGGAAATACCAGCCGTAGAGATATGTCAAACTCTGCAACTCGCATCAAAATAATCTTGATAAATTGCACTACAGGCCAGATGAAAAATGTTTTGGATTTTTGGGGTGAACTGTTCTAAATTCTTATGTTGTCTTTTCTGTTGTTAAGACTGTTTGAAATAAAAAGACATTTGGCCAAGAGTTTCTATTGTTTGTTGTTCAACTTACAGAGTATATTTTTCATACACACACCTGCAGGGTCCTGATAGGTGTTTCTTCATTTTAGTGAAGACGGTTATGTTTAACTTCAGGATCAGGTTTACAGGATTTATGAAATGTTGATACACACAGATTCTAGTATCTTACCAACTTTATTCAAGGATATCCATAAACTTGAAGAGGGCTCCAATAGAACAGTTCTTTACAGAAATTCAAACTGGGAATGAGGTTAGGAAACTAAAGTATCCTGAATTCCCCCCTAAAAGACTCCAAACAATGGTTTGCAAATAAGGAGAAATGGGAGATTGAAATGAACAGACATTTCACTACACATCTGGAAGGAAATTTGTGGTGAGGTACATTTGATGACTAATTCTAATATTTGGCAAGAGTTCACATGGGAGAATAAGATACTTCTGTACCCCACAAGTAACAGCAAAGTGGGCTCATTTTTGATTACAGCAGGGAGAACGCTTCACAATGTGGAGAGGGGGTAAGGTCGCTGGCAGGGAGCTGTAGGTTTGAAATGTTTTTTGTACACTAGTTATTTCTGCTGAGAGTGAATTTGAAAGTTTAATTCCCAAATAAATCTGAATCATCTTGAGCCATGATGCCTGTGTGAAATTTAAAACACTCAGAGTGCATGAAGTAAAGTAAAGGTTTGTATTGGACCCTGAAAGTTGTTGGCTCAACAGAAATAACAATATAATAAGTGTTAATGATTTCGCTCATTAGTGGGTTCAGTGTGGTATTAAAAACTACACAAATATAATCATTGTGGAGGGATGATGAGCCCATCGATAACAAACCAAACTACATGTGAGATTTGGACAAGAGACTAAGAATGTTTTCAGGTTAAAGGGCTGCATTGAATGCACGTATTGAAACTTGAATCATCCCATGATGTGATGTTTACAAGCATTTATTATGTATTCAGTTCTTCTTATTTTGAAACATATAAAGTACACTTTGATGTTCTTAAATATCAGTAATATACAATTTAATGCATAATTATATACATAATTCTAACAATTAGGCCAACCCAATCCATAGTTTATTGTTATTATTTCTGCTAAGTAATAAAATGACAATATTATAATATTATTGTTATTATTTTATTATATATTATTATATTTTTTAATTACCTTTTTTTTTTTCCTAGGTCACCTTGTGTTTGCATTAATTCATTATTTGTGCTGAAAGTCATTTATTGTCGTGGCCCAGAGTTTTTACTTATTTCTTGTCATAATAGTTGGTTAAAACTGTTACTTTCAGCAACATTTTTTATTTATTTCTGAATTTCTTCGGCGTATTGTCTCTCTAGGCCACCATAGCGTCTATCAAAGTGGGCGTGTTTTGAAGGGGCGTGTTTTGGATGCTGCAGCCGCTTCACTTCAGTTGTCGGCGCCACAGTGGGCGTGGTTTGGAGGGGCGTGGTTTGGATGGGCCTGCGGGTCTGCAGCTAGATATACTTGGATGCAGCTAGATATACTTGGCAAGCGGCAGACCAACAAACAATAATAATAATAATAATAATAATAATAATAAACCGGTACAATCTTACAACGGTTCTACCCCTTCGGGGTTAGAACTCTAAATATAGAATATTAATGGAATAACATTGTAGGAACTGTATTACTGTAAGGGGTTTTACATATGAGGCACCATGTAATCCTACAGCGCGCATCTTCCCTGAATGCAGCACAATGACGTAATAAGCATGAGCGGAACTGAACCACTTCCGTTGTGCTGCCTTCAGGCGCCTCCCACTGTAGGAGTTTAGGAGAGCCTCTGTCTCTGCTGCCAAACTCGGTGTCCCTGTCCTCGTTTAACGTGAGGCTTCTGTATTCACAGCAGGTAACCGGTGTGTGTGTGATGGACCGCTGGAGGGGCAGAGTGGCTCTGGTGACCGGAGCTTCGGGCGGGATCGGGGCGGCCATAGCGAAGGAGCTGGTCCGGTACGGTATGAAGGTGGTTGGCTGTGCCAGGGACGTGGAAAAAGTACAGGTTTGTCCTGAACTTGATAGTGCACCCTGAGGTGAGACAGTCCGCCTCAGGGAAGAATTACAAACCAGTGTGAAGTTAATGTTAACTTGTCTAGCTAAACTTTCAAAGCGTAAGTGACTGTGCATGCCTTCATAAATGCATCTGTTGTTTCAATACTCAAAGTAGCTTATCTAATTAAAACTTGAAAAATGTATCTTTGTTGGCTACAACACACACACACACACACACACACACACACACACACACACACTCACTCACTCACTCACTCACTCACTCACTCAAAAGGCTCACTGATAAACTTTAGCCTATATATTTAAGTCTCTGGAGCCCCTAAATTCCCAAAAGGTGATTATGTATTCTTCTAAATACTTTTCTTGCAGTTGCATTAGATGTAAAGCCAGGTTTTTCCCCAAATCTACAGAACTACATTAATCGTGTTCATGTCAAAATAAACCTTTGAACGACACATGAGGTGGATTGTGTAATCAGCTGAGGTTACTGTAAAGCTGTTTGTCTGACAACTTTATTTGTGTTTGATTGCAGAAACTGGCAGCCGAGTGTCAAGGTGCAGGCCACAGTGGTGTTTTGGTGCCTTTCAAGTGTGACTTGAACAATGAGGAAGAGATTCTGTCCATGTTTGCTGCCATCAAGGCGCAGCACAAAGGGGTGGATGTGTGCATCAACAACGCTGGCCTGGCTCATCCGGAGTCGCTGTTGAATGGCAAAACCAGTGGCTGGAAGAACATGCTGGATGTAAGATCACAAGTATTTTTATTTTAGAAATCAAATATGATAAAAATATGTTTGTAAAATACAGTACAAATTTGGCTGCCTTAGTTTCAGGGTTCTGGTATTGGTCATACTGTCTCTGTCATGACTCACTGGGACATTTGAATGGAACTGAACAGAGACATTGTTGATGTTATATTTCTATATCTTATCTTTTTTTTTCCACCATGACAAGACAAAAATAGGGAAACATGACAAGATTATAGATCAGTAAAGCTTCACTTTTTCAGATACAGTGACCTCTAAGCAAAACAAATTGCACAAAGAAAACATTCAGCAAATCTAAAAGGAAACTTTGAGTTCATTCATTCGTTTCCATAACCTGAGCCTATCCCAGGCAGAACAGGTTTCCACTGAATTCAGTATCAACTGACAACAGGGAAATGTCTCCTACGCCTTCATGGTGACTCATTTGGCAAAAAAAAGCGGTTTTCTTGTGCATGTTAATAAATGGTTGAGTTACCTCTCTGTGCATGATTGGAATTTCTATTGCCAGTTGTTCTCCACCATCAGATTAGAGGCCATTTACTGGAAGGTATTGGTGTCTTAACTTGTTGATTTCCTTCTCTGTGTCTTGCAGGTGAATGTTCTTGCATTGTGTATATGCACCCGTGAAGCGTATCAGTCAATGAAAGAAAGAAATGTTGACGATGGGCACATCATAAACTTAAACAGGTACAGTTTTTGTGAAGTACAGTAAGTTTAATTAGTATTCCAGGGGCTGTCCCACAATCTGTTTCCTTTAGACTAAAATTTCACATTTTATTATGACCTCTATTCAAATTTCCACTATGGCAACATTACTCAATAGAGCCGAGTAGTTTATCATCTTATTCCAATAAGTATAATAAAGGATCACCCATTTATGGACCAAAGTAGAGCTGTTCATGTACACAACACATTTGAGTTTCAGATCAAAGGGTGAATATGAGACAAGAGTTCAGAATATTATAAATATTTCCTGGTATTTACATCTAGGTGTGTTCAACAGCTAAGGAGGAAATGGTACGTTTTGTCTGAACCCAGTCTCCTCTTCAGGAGGTGAAGAGCATGCTGTATTGGGTTAACCCTTTGAAACCTGGAGCGACATCACTTATCCTGTGCTGCTTTCAGGTGCCTTTCACAAGTATTTAGGTCTTCTTTCGAAACCATGGTGAAAAAAGGCAATGAGTAACTTAGTAAGAAATGTCCCACAATGGTTTTTATTTTCTTCCTTTTTTAAGCTATTTTTCTTGTTTAGAATTTTCTCTTTTTACTGATTTTTTTTTTTTTTTTTTTTTGCTAATTTTTGGGTCAATTCTTCTTCCGTTGCTCATTGTTTTCATCCCATGTTTTTAAAAGAAATTCAAGCTAATTTGCTCAGGGTTCACAGGGTCAAGGTGCGGCGATCGACTTGGCCAGTCTGCACCTTTCCTTTAACTTTTGTTGTGTTGGCACTGTGTTCTCGATCATTGTCTTGTCTTGCTGCACGAGGAACTTCCTCCCAATTAGTTCGGATGCATTTGTAAAGTGGCTTCTGAATTCATTCTGCACACATCTAGATTTGAATACCAGGAAATAAAAGTGAATTTCTGAAACCCAAATGTCCTCAGTGTACAAGAAACAAGAAATTACCCTGCGTTCCAATAGTTTTGCATGGGACTGTAAGTATTTTTGATTTGGGGTTAACTTTCACTTTAAATGATAATTTTCTAGAACAAATCAATCAAATTTTACATTTTTTTTTACATTTACAACTACTAGAGACTGAGATCATATCAATAAATTCTAGTGCTGGTTAATTCTTCCTGCATCTCATGTATCTTCTTCTGTTGCAGCATGAGTGGACATCGTGTTGTCTCCAGTACTGATGTACATTTCTACAGCTCCACCAAATTCGCTGTGACGGCCCTGACGGAGGGTCTGAGACAGGAGCTGCGTGAAGCAAACACCCACATCAGAGCCACTGTAAGAAATCCTAAAAAATATATTTTAACCTACACATTTACACACCTGCAACTCTGCATTGTGCCTCATCAAACAATTAACATGTCTAAAGATAAATCTAAAATCTACCACAGCATCATTAACACCAGTATTGGTTGTTATAAGTGCACAGTATTTCATAAAGTTTGCTCATGTCTGGTATGATCCACTCTTTTTGCAGTGTATTTCTCCTGGTGTGGTGGAGACAGAATTTGCTCCACGTCTCTACAGCAACAATGCTGACAAAGCTGCTGCTGTATACACTAAATTTAGGGTAAAATATTATTCCTACATTTTCACAAGAATAGAAAAAATATCTGAACTGTTAAAGCCGTACATATTATTATTTCACCTCTCACTCCTCTTACAGCCTTTGGAAGCAATAGATGTTGCAAATGCTGTAACATATGTCCTGAGTGCCCCTCCCCATGTGCAGGTATGTCATTTCATGTGCTTTCTATTGTGACTTATCACACGTGTTCAACCTTTGCTATTTCATTGTTGACATATCATTAATCGACACATACTGAGATAACCTTTACATGTCTTTACTTTTAGATTGGCGACATTCAGATGCGACCTGTGGAGCAGGTGTCATAGTTACGCAACATGAGACGGCTGATTTAATGTACTGACAGTGTCTTGATCTACTTGGTTCACTACAATTACTTTATCTGATCATGGAATTAATTTTGTTTAAATTTCTACAATAAATTGCACTTGTATGGAATAAAATGTCTGATCTGAAGACAAAATTTGTTGCTTCAGTTACTTCATTTTTATTGTCATACATTGTAGCTGGGCAGTAAACAAGTAGATCACAGAGATGCACCAATCCTGACCATAACTTAAACTTACTGAATTAAAAATATCTTAGAAATTGCTTATCTCTAACCAACACAGGACAGTGCTTCAGTAGGCATCAGGACTCAAACTTGCAATCTTAGACCCCAAGGGCAAATCAAGATCTTATTGAGCTTCCTGCCAGGTGAGAAACTACAGATTGGCTTCACAATGACACAAGGCTTGCATATAAAGACAGAGTTTAAACTAGTTTAAAAAAAAAAAATCAGTTAACAGGATGACATTCTGAGATTTTTACAAAGACTGATTGCTTCATAATACACAAACTGATGTGCAAAGATGCACTTATTCCCACTGATGTTGATAGTTTACACAAGGATAAAAGCCAAAATATTGTCAAATATTCAGCTTTTGAGATATAAATTTGAAATTTACCAAAGTAGTCCTACCATGATGTCAAAATGTCCTGTTTTTTCAATGAACACTGGAGATTCATGTAATGCGAATTTGTTGTCGCTCTTTATGTTGTTGTTTCTACCAAAACATTTTGATGTAATGTGGGCTCAATCTGTGGATCGTTTGTAGAGGACCGTCTGAGGATTTTGGGTTGTGAATTTGGTGTTGACAGAACAAAAAATATTAGATGAGATGTGTGTAATTTGTTTACAGTTTCTGCAAAAACAGGCTGTTAAGCTTCATCATTCCTGTCTGATCCAGGTGTGTAAAATTTTAGCTGTATTTAGACTACATTTTAGTGAAAGTTGCAGTTCTGAATTTTTTTCAGTTTTAAACTTGAGACTTTATATGCAGTAGCGCCACTATCAGGACTACAAGCAAATTTTTAGTTGAGGAAGCTTGGCATTGGACTATGTGCATAGTTTTATTTATTTTCATGCCCGAGAAAGCAGATTTCATGGTACAAGACTGATCAAAGTAGTACCACCCAGCCCATAAATACAGATAAGCTGCTGTTAGTTTCCTTTCCACTAGATGTCAGTCTTGCAGTACTTTTCAGCTGCATTGCTGCTGCCACAGCAACAAACTGACAAACTGAGCCTGGTTGACAGTCTCAGTTACATCTGGAACTCCCATCCCTCCACCTCTCCCTACCTCTCTGTCTCTCTTTCATCCTCACCTTTACCTCCACCACTTGTCTAACCTCTGCTTTTCCTTCTCTCTCTTGCCCCCTTTCTATTTATCACCCTCATTTCCCTCTCTCTTTTCTCTTCCAATTTCCTTAATTCTTCTCTCTCATCATCAGTCTTCTCCCACATCCATTTTTCTCTGCATTACCTTGAAATGGTCTCTCCAACTCTTGCCTCTTATTGTTTCTTTCATTTCTCTTTCTCACTCTTGTTGCTCTGACTTTGTCGCTGATGGCTGTTTTGTCAGTATGGCTGTTGCTCTTTAATTCTGGGACACTGTTGAGGTTGAGTTGATTTTTTGAGATGGGGTTTTATGGGGTATTACTCATTGTCAGTATAGTACATACAGTAGATGTCAGTCATCGTGCCCCCAGTTTTGGAGAAGCAGACTGGAGTGACATGGAAGCTCAACAATGTACTGCTGTGGAGGGCAACAAAACCTATTTAAGCCTCCCTAAAAAAAAGCTATGTCAATTGAGGTGTACCCTATGTTTAAAATATTTGTACAGCTTCATCATGCTGTCAGACTGATTTTCAAATGAAAAATGAATCCATAGTGCTCAGTTCAAAACTTTGAAAAAAATAGATGGGAACTGAAGCTCTTAACAGGTTTCCCATCAGAACAGAGAGGCAAAGAGGTGAAAATACTCTTAATATAGCAAACACTGATATTGATTTTTTCTTAGTGGGCTGACCCCTCCACAGCAGTACATTGCCCTCCACAGCAGTACATTGCTGAGCTTCTGTGTCAGTCTCCAGCCTGCTTCTTCAGACTGGGGGTGTGCTGACATCTACTGTACTGTATGTAATACACTGACTACGAATATGTGCACCATACAACCCCATCCATCCATCTTCTAACCGCTTCATCCTCTTGAGGGTCGCGGGGGGGGAGCCTATCCCAGCTGACATTGGGCGAGAGGCAGGGTACACCCTGGACAGGTCGCCAGACTATTGCAGGGCCAACACATAGAGACAGACAACCATTCACTCTCACATTCACACCTATCGACAATTATCAATTAACCTAGTCCCCAAAGTGCATGTCTTTGGACTGTGGGAGGAAGCCGGAGTGCCCAGAGAGAACCCACGCTGACACGGGGAGAACATGCAAACTCCCCACAGAAGGGCTCCCACACCCGGTATCGAACCGGCAACCCTCTTACTGTGAGGCCCCAGGCGACAGTGCTAACCACCACAAAACCCCAAATTAAAAATTACAACTATCCCAATAGGGTATAGTCATGTGATAACTTCTGCCTCACCAACAATGAAAGGTCAAATCCATCAGTTGGGTACTAGGGATGCAAATGGATGTAAAAAGGAAGACAAATAGATTTAAAAAATACCTGGAATATGTAGCAGAATGTGGGAAGAAATGCATTTTCCTGACATGTGGAAACTGAAATCCCTGGGTCAAATCCAACCCAATCTTGTCAATATAGCACCAATGGGTTTACTCAGTACTCAGATACTCATATAGAAAGCTACACAAGACGATGGGTTGTTTTAATTCAGTGTTATTGTTTTTTTTATATCACTGTTGGACTATTTGCCCAAACTAAAATATGGCATGTTTACAGATAGGATTGAAGTTAACAATTATATTTAATTTATCTGTTGATTCTCAATTAATCGATTAGTTGATAGATCTGTAAAATGTGGTGAAAAATGAAATGTGATGATTTGTGTTTCCCTAAGCCCAAGATGATGCATCACAATGCAAATATATTCTGTTTAGTGTCATAGAGGAGAAAAAAACAGTAAATGTTCACATTTAGGAAGCTGGAATCTGAGAATTGTAGCTTTTTTTCTGGAAAATTTCTTAAACCAATTAATTGATTATCAAATTGGTTAGTTAATGTAATAATTGAAAACAACAACTACAGTTGATGTATCATTGCAGCTCCAGTTGCAAACTGTTATAATCTAATCTATGTCAGTTAATGTTAGCTAATATAATATGTATCCTTTGCTGTTTTGAACATGTACACATTGTTTTGTGCAACAATCAGTAGCTCATTGGTGCTGTAGTGACCCAGACTGAGTCCATTTTGACCCAGTGATATGATATGCACACATAGCAGTGGCTGGACACTGATGTGACATTGCACTTAAGAGAGTCTAGAGGCACATTTCAGCTATATTCAGTTTTCAGATACCTTTGACATGAATTAAAAAATACATGGCATTGCATGGATTATCTGTAGTCTCACCATGTCCACTTCCCTCCTGTATCCTCGAACACTGCTATCAAATGTTTAGACAATACTGCCACCTAGTGGCCCCCAGTCAGTGTTACAATTCAAAACTGAGGCTGGGCAGCCAGCTGAAGTAGGATAAAGGCAGGCTTTCATTTGTCAGTACGCACTGATCTCAAACACCAAAACACATATGGCACTGATACAGACCTTTTTACATAGATCAGGTTTTAGGCAAAATGTGACAACATTAAACACATTATTCTTTTTCCTTTATTACTTACATTCAGTCACAGCAGGCTACTGCTTTAAGCTCTACTGCCACAGCGATCCCTTGTAAATACAGAGTGAAATTTGGGAAGAACAGACCACCGGTGCCTGATTAGTGGTCAGTATAAACAGAAACCCTGATTTGAGGTGCAGGAACAGAGTCAGCAGAGGCAAACCAAACCAGAGGGGATCACACAAGCAGATCAAAAACAGGCAAGAAACAAAGCCAGGAGCTACAGCAGATAACATGGCAAATGAGAGATACTGGGCAGGTACACAGGATATACTGAGTAGGTTAAAGGGCTGATGAGGGGAAGGTGTGCACACAGGTGAAGGATCAGGACACAAAGAGGGGTGGGAACACTCAGGACAGCTGGTAGATGGTGATTATTGTGTAGATGGAATGACAATTATTCCTGATGCCCTCTCAGTAATCAACAATGCAGACCAGTGAAATCTATTTGCAAATGACCATGTTTACAATATTCAACCTCCCGTGACCCTGTGTCCTTATATGAGGACATTACATTTAGGTTTTCTTTCACTTTATACTTTGACTGTTTAACAAAGACCTGTTGTCCAAGATCGTCAACACTTTTAGTGGCAAGACCACTAAAAACATGTTGGCAGCCAACTCTGCCAAGTCTACAGCCCATCCCAACAGAAAAAGTGGACAAGGTACAAAACCTGATCAGATTTTACTACAAATGATACATTTCATTACAATGTGTCCTTTGCATTTAAAGTCATTGTTATAAATACATAAAATAATTTATGCAGGGTTGAATATCCAAAATCTGTCTCAGGGACAAAAGAAATAAATCAAAACTACACATAAAAGGCCACTTTTTATATAATGAAATAATAACTGAGCTATCTGAGTTATTATAATATTAGCTACTGAGGCTTGTCCTGTAGATTGTGGGAATCCTGCCGGATGGGAGTCAGTTTCACTATTCATCCTGTGACTGGAACAAGACAGAAAAATGTCAGCGGGGACCCTGCATTCATGCAGTGTCAGAATAATTTGAAAAAATTCATTTCCAACTGGGAAAGTCCTGAACGCCCCCTCAAGTCAGAACAGCTTGGGAAGTCTTTGAAAACTTGTAGCTACATGAGTTGCCAAGTTGGCATAATATGAGGAAACATAGCAGACAAAAGTAAATGTTTGGCTGATGGCAATAAACTTTTCAGTAAGTCATATGTTGCATTTACATTTTTTGCTCACATGTATTTTTTAATACTGTATGTTATCAGGCTGTAACACACACAGTCAACTAGATTATTTGGAAAGGTTATTTATTACCATTAGTCAAACAAAAATTGTAGTAGTTTTAGGAGATGTTCTGTTGCAGCAACATGTCTGGGACAAAAACTCGTAATATGAAGCTTCAACATGTTGTTTAAATGCTCTGAGCAATTAAATACAACACATCCTCTTTGTAGCATCCATGATGTGTCAGAAGAATGATTCCCAACTTGGAAAATGGGACCATGCCAGGAGCACATGAATGCAGCAATAATTACAATCAGCGTTTCTCAATCTGTGTTCTTGCCTGTACTTGTGTTCTTGCGGACTTGTGAAATGTCGTCAATCAAATGTACAGTCAAATTTCGTTAATGTTTTTGTGATGTTTTTATGTGAAGCAATGGGCTGCAGCACTTTGTGCCCAAGACTAAGGTATAAATAATATTGTAATCAAGGGACAATTGAGGAAACCCGGGCTCTCATTCAGGCTTTTCACTGGCTGGCGGAATTCTTCAAAAGGTGTTGCTCAATGCTCAAGTCCAGCAGTTCGGACTTGTGGACTTGGCAAGTCCATGCGAGAGTCCGGACTTCCCAAGAACGGGAAGATGGGAGTGCAGTCGTTTCTGCTTTTGGAACAGCAGCGAACTTGATGATGTCACCACTTCCGCTCGCCTTGGCTGTTGTACTGTGTTGTATACATGCATTTAGAATAAAACAATATAAACACAGCCCAGCCCTGTGTCTTTTCATTGTCATTGTAAGAAATTAATATGTATATATATATATATATATATGTGTGTGTGTGTGTGTGTGTGTGTGTGTGTGTGTGTTTTTAAAGCAGCTGTGCGGAACTTTTCGTTTTCGTTGATTATAGCGCCCCTTTGGTCGAAGTGGTATGACACCCACAGCATGGTGTCATAAAATTCCGACTGCAGCTGGGATCAAACAGGTCAGATGTGAAGAGGAAAATTTTATGAAGCCACACTTCAGACATCAGGTATACAATTCATATCAGATAATCAATATTTAAAATGCTGTTGAATAAATACTACCATAAATACAATATCTTTAAAGCAGCTGTGCGGAACTTTTTACCATTAATAAAACTGTCCCTAGTTCATATCACCCCCTCTTGGAGATACGCATATTAATTTGAACCCAACAGCGACAAAAAAGCCTTTCTCTGTATGGCTATTTAGCGTAGCCTCGCTCGGGTCAGACACACAGCAGCAGTCAGAAAACCAGAATATGGCACCCGAGGCGGAAGTGATTCTGCTCGCCGCAGTAACTGTGACCATGAACACAAATATACAGCAGGCAGTTGTCCTCAGTTTATAAGAAATTCAGAGCTACACCAGAACATTTATGAACAGGTCTTACTTTACTACTAACTTGTGTGTAATGTTAGCATGTTAGCATGTTTCCACTAATTACTTGGACTGACCTAACGTTAGTAGCATTAGCTTTGCAAGCGAAGGCTGCAGGTAACAGCCATAGACTATATAAAAATAATGGACGTAGTCACCATGACGTCACTTGTCCGTTTCTGAAGAGTGGATTTGAATCTCAAAATACTCCGCTCTGGAATTCGCCATCTTGGCAATGCCTGACTCTGCCCATCTCCTAGAACAATCAAAAATGGACAAAGATGTGGGCGAAGGAAGCCTGGTTGCTTAAACACGCCCACCTCGCTCGGCGCTGCTAAGTTAGCTAAGGCTAACAAGCTAGGCTAAGAAGCTACGAGGCTAAGAAGCTACGAGGATAAAGGCTACGCTACTTTGGCTAGCCCTGTGGCAGCTCCCTCACAAAACTTGAGGTAAGTTGAGTTTAGCTTAAACTAACGTTATACAACAAACCTTGAAACAATGATTCAGCTGTTATCTTAAAAAAATGCTTCACCTTTTTTTTTTTTAAATATATAATGCTAATTATTTATTACACTCATTTTACTTTTATACGCAGTGTGGAGCACTGGTGACAGCTGTGTCCGGTGTGGTGTTCAGAGAGCTGCAGAGGGAAGCAACCTCAGCATGCCAGGCGTCCATGTCTGCTGGTTTGGCTGAGGTGGACTGCAGAGAGGCTTTCTCTCCTTCTTTCCCCCACTCCCTGCGAGGAAGAGCAGCACCAGATGTCCTCATCATCCACTGTGGCGGCAATAACATGGGGAAGGTCAGCAGTGTCAAGCTGGTCAGCATGATGAAGGAGGACCTGCACCAGCTTCACCTCCAGCATCCTGGCATTAAGATAATATTTTCTTCATTGGCCCAAAGGTGCAGGTGGGAGGCTGGTGGCAATCCAGCAAAGATTGATAAGGCCAGTAAATGTGTTTACAGTGTTATGGCTACATTTGTTCATAGTTTAAATGGTGCCATAATTGAGCACCCTCACATCAGACACATTCATCTCACACCTAGGAGAAATTATATGTTTTTAAGTAAATTAGTTAATTGTCTTAAAGACCACCTCCAAACACAGTGAACTGCTTACAGTTGGCAGTGTCACTGCTTTTGAATTTGGCCTTTAGGACACATTTTGTTAGGCCTGAACATAGCCCAGGCTGTCATGGCCAATGTTGAGTTTTTATATTCATCTATAACTTGTTTAAAATTTCAATAAATTTTATTTATATTTGCACTCCTTTTGTCTTTGTTACTGACTGAATGTTGTATTTCATAATCAAATCTGTCAATTGAAAGGGCAAACAAATCATACACTACAGATAAAACATAAAGCATTAATGTTTAACATTGTCACTGACAAAAAATTAGGCAGTCTTAGGCATTTCTGTATGGACATGCATGATTATTTTAACTTTGTACTTGAAGATAACTAGCACCTTATACCCAGCAGCAGAGCCTGAGAAGATTTTGGAGAGTAACCTTTGTTCGCTGCTCTGTTAGAAGTCTAGTTTTAACACAGAAGCATGTGACTGGATAAAAGGGCTCAAAATGAAAAACAAAGAAATAGCTGGACACAATAGTTTTGAAGCCCCCAAGGAGGTATCACTTGTTCGCTATGTTGCCAACTCTGAGAGGGTCTTCCTCAGGCAAATGTATCGTGACATTTTTATAGTGAGGCAAACAGAAAGATAATCAGCCAATTATGTGTTGTTGTTTTTTTTAGCCTCACTATATAAGCCTCAATACCAAGCAATACCCACAGAACCTTCTCATATGTCACAATGTCACAAATAAATAATACCGCCTATGGGACTTATTCAGTGTGCAGATATTTCCGTGTTTTTCACAAAAGGAGAATAGTTTCTCAGTGAATTTTCTTCATTTGTCTTAAAGAAATGTTAAAACAAAACCAGCACATAACATCAGCTTTTCTTTTTTTTTTACATTCTGCTAAGATAAATGCAAACTTGGGTAAATGTTAAGACATAAATGAAAACATTAAGATGCCATTAATAACGATTATATTTTGTTAATGGTTTAAATCACCACTACATTTCCAATCATCACAGGAAACTGATGAATGACAGCTTTCAAAAATGTTTTTGCTTTTACTCTAAAGTAAAGTTTGTCTGATCCACTTTATATCACAAAAATTCTAACCATTACACAAACAGTTTAACAAAATTAAGTCAAAGCTTGCATTCATGAAATCATCACTATGAAGGTTACAAAAAGTACACGTGAAATAAATGAAAAGATTTGTAACAGTAATTATAAAACATGAATTAGGACCCAGTGTCATAATTTGCAAAATCTTAATTTCTTGTTAAACAACCTCTTTACTGTGGAGTAAATATCACATTGGTCGAGGTGTTGTAACTTTCCTCAAGTGTCCTACTAGAGAGAAAGATGACAGGTTGAAAAACACAGGTAGAAAACATTGACTACAGCTTGTATTGGTTAAAAGCCCACTCACCACCACAATTATCTTATTGCTGAGTAAGTGGCTGTCATACATAAAATAGCTTTGTGTTTAAATTCTGTAGATATTCGACTTTATATTTGAATTTGATTTTAAATTTAACTGTACTATCAAAACAACTGGAGTATGAATGTACAGTATGCAGTTCATCCACATTAACATAATTGTTGCTATCAAAAGGAAACTGAACTGTTCTCAAAGCTCACTGCCACTGTGGAATCATGCTATGTTCAGCGTCTCATTATGACAATATATTTTCCATTGGTTCTTCACAGACTGTGTGTGGGGGAAAAGGTAGTAATTCTCACTTTGATAAAGGGTCTTTGCATAAAAGGCACTAAAATGTTAAAGTTGGTAAATACATGTCATGTTCCTTGATTGATAAAATCTTCATTTGGCCTTCTGCATCAGGGGAACACTAAACTGCACTGGTGTGTCAGTGTGTCATTTCACCTTATCAGTATTAGTACGGAGCAAGCTGTGCCCTAATAGAGTACTTAGTAATGTATGACAATTAGTAATATATGTAATGCATTTCATTGTATTATGGACAATAATTCATCATTTTAAACTAATAAGTTTCTTGACTCTTTGTGGGGTGTCCACTGGTCCAGTCTGGGTCACCTAGAGGAAAACTTTACACAGAAATATATGTGTTAGCTACCTACTTTGCAGACACTTTTACATGCAAACAATACAATGTAAATTACTTAAATATTCAACAGATCATAATCAATTTAATTTAGCAAAACAAAAAGGTGGTGACCATCACAGTCCTCATATTCTGTCTGTGCATTATCTATTGTTGTGTAACTACAGGTCTATATCATACACTAATCTTCTTAATATTTTATGTGTGACGGTCAAATGTCACATTAGCTTTTTTAAAATTATGTTACACACCTCATTGTAATTTCACACAGTTCGCCACTTTTTAATTTACATACACAAGTATAGCCTTAATGTTACGTTGACGTTACACTGCTCATATGAGAACATTAACGTTGCATCACGTTAGCTAACTAACGTGGTGGACCTTTATTTTCAAACCTCACACAGCCTCAGCCTTTTGTTCAAAATATCCTCTCCCTAAATGCCTAACGTTAAATCCTAACACTTCTCTGTCAGGCTCTGACTTGGATGCATCCCTGGACTGGCGTCTTGCTCGAAGGCTAACCATTAGCTGGCTGGTTAGCTAGTTAATGAGCTAAGCTTGTGTTGTATCGTATTGTCTGTGGCTCTGTAACTTGATGTGGATGTTGCTGCTGTGATAAAGGTTGCACTTGAATATGAGACCTCCGGTATCAATGTTATATTACATGTGTTAAGTAAAGGCTTAATAATATAATAATAAGCTGACAGATAGGTGGTGACAGCAGACACCGATACACGCTGCTGACAAGCTAGGTGGTGACCGTAGTGACCGCAGACACCGATACCCGCTAATTAGTGCTAACATATAAACATAATTAAAATAATACTAGAATTTCCGAATTTCACTTACCGAAAAACCTGGAGCACGGACTTCTTGGACGGTCTGTTGGTATAATTAATCGAACAGCAAGCCATATTACTCCAATATTTGCCTGAAAAAATATCCAGAAGGCACAGACCCGGCTGAGAGGACAGGTTCAGTGCCTTGAACATGGACACGAACCGGCTGAGCTCAGCTCCGCACAGCAGAGCCAGCAACTAGTTAACATGCTAGTTAGCCACCCGTGACAGTGCCACCTGTCACTCAAAGTGACCACGCCCTGAATTATGCGCAATTTCAAACCTGAATAACATTTAAATGGAAGAGTTTGAAAAAAATTCACCCCCCCCAGAGTTGTCATGAAAGGGGAAATTAACTATAGAGACCAAAACCATTTTGTATCAGGCTGTAAACATGTTTATTTCTGCTCTAAAGTTGGGCATTTTAAATGGGGGGTCTATGGCAATTGACTCACTTCCGGAGCCAGCCTCAAGTGGACAGTCAGTGAACTGCAGTTTTTGGCACTTCGTATTGGTCTCATTTGTCTCCACCGGAGGTTGGGGCTTGGTAACAGCTTTGCTGTGTTAGCATTATGTTATGTCTTCACTGTGTATCTTCACATAAAAGAATACTCCGACGATTTGGGAGTTCTGCCCTTTCTCTATCATTTTCATATTGAGACAACATGATGAATATCTTTTTTGTGTGTGTACGTCCAGTGGCTGGGTCTCAGCGGTTAGCATTGCGCTGATAGAGGGTCAGTACGTCCTGCGCTGTGATCTGCGGAGGGATACGACGGTGAGCAGGCACAGACGTAGCTTGTAAACAAAACTCAGCTGTTTATTTAGCCTAGCGATATCTCTGGATTTTAGCAGCTGCAATGGACGACTTTGAACGCGATTTTGAAGAGTTTCTTGTAGCGGACACAGATCCAGAGCCATACCTGTTTGAGCCGGAGCATACAGATGAGGAACTCCACGTGTTGGATGCTGAACAGAGATGAGAGAGGCTGAATCCTCCGCTACTATTTTCCTGCACATAGTGGGATTCGGTGCTGCCATCGTTGGGGAGATATATCATCAGGAGAAAAACTGCCGCAGAGAGTGCATCACAAGGAGTGAAAACTCTGCAGCAATCACTAATCCTGGCGTAACTGAAACTTTTTTTCATGTTCCTAAGATGAACTGG
Organism: Epinephelus cyanopodus; assembly: GCA_026686955.1. Taxonomy (NCBI): domain Eukaryota; kingdom Metazoa; phylum Chordata; class Actinopteri; order Perciformes; family Serranidae; genus Epinephelus; species Epinephelus cyanopodus. The sequence continues at coordinate 8,940,449 of CM048918.1, read as the reverse complement.
AAAAAATGCTCCAGGCCTGCAGGAGCTGATGGACAGCTTTCAGTCGGGTGAGTAATATCATCCGTGTCATCTCTTTGTTTGCCATTTACCGAATGACCTAGCGTACCTGTCCCAGAGCCAGCTGCAGCTGTTGCTCACCGGTGTATCGCTCCGCGCAAAATGTACTGACAGTGCCATGCTAACCGCTGTCTCAATATGAAAATGACAGAGAAAGGGCAGAACTCCCAAATCGTCGGAGTATTCTTTTCACATAATAATGAGGACTCAGCCGGTGACTTGTTAACTGTTTATTCCTCCTTACACCGAACGTACACGGCTGCTTCTCATTGTTTCTCAGTCGCACAACAACGGTTACTACATTACCCAGAATAACTTGAGGCTCACAAAATACACAACAGATTAGATTAGATCAGAACAGAAACACGACAGGAGAATTTACTGAGTAATTTTGCTGTTTCCACTAATTATTTGGACTGACCTGACGTTAGTTAATCCTCTCGCTCTCCAAAACAAATGCATGCGGTAATTGCCGGCTTTAAGACACCAGGCTGTGGGTGACATACCGCTTTGACCAAAGGGGCGCTATAATCAATGAAAACGAAAAGTTCCGCACAGCTGCTTTAAATACAATAAATAAATTACAATACATTCTTAAAATCATTGAATGGTAAAAACACATACATAAGCAAAAGAATACATACAAAAAACAACAATTACATTAACAATGTTACAACATTTAATAATATAATAATATATCTTATATACTGAGACTGAATATTGCCCATTGGACATTCCCCAAACAAATTACATTTCATATTCAACCACTACAGAGATATCGGCGACAAATTTCAAAAGGACTACCTGAGAGAGGCTGCTCTCTGGGGCAGCCTGAGCGCTCATACACATGTTTATTATCTATGAGCGCTTACACCGCTGTCATCTAGCGGAACCTCACATTCAACTGGGCTCTATATTAATACATCGACCATGGGTTTGAAGTTTAAACTACACATGAAAACACTACGTTCTGTGACAGAACAGCAGTAACATATCGGTAATTATGACTAACAATTGTGCGCCTTTCCCTCACTCGCCATTTCCGATGATTGTTGTGAAATGCATGCTGGGATACCCGGCTGTCTGAAGTCCACACAAGTCTGCCCTGATGCATCCCCGGTAAAAGGGCGTGGTGAGAACACATCCGGGCATTTGGACTGAACTTGGCTAGATGTGAACTTTGAATTGGAACAGTGCTTGGGCTGTGACTGATGACATGTCACAAGTCCGCACAAGAACGCATATCGAGAAATGACTAGTCTGGATGGATGGGAGTGAATATTGATTTTTAATTGCTTGTATTATTTCCTGTATGTCCAGTGTCCATCCATGATGATTTATATGTTATTGTAGTGGCAGTGTGTCACTCTTTGTTTATGTTTTTGTTTTTCTCAGGGACTTTGTTACCACTTCTGGTCTGGCAATAACTGCCAAACAGGCCAAAAAGAAGTGGAACAACTTTAAAGACAAATTCCAGCAAACAACAAAGATGCGATGGCCCTTGAAATAAAGTTTACTTTGGGATTGTGAATACATTTTAACATTCAGGTTCACGGTGTACTAATTAATTTTCAGGAGCTTAGGGGTAGAGGCTGGGGTAGTGTGGTAGTGTGGTAGAGGTAGTGTGACTGCTGCCATCTGGCAGTGGTACAGTCTTATGGATGCTGCACTCCAGGGGCAGCACTCAATTAGTCCGCCCCTGGTTGTTGCAGCAAACCTGACTGCCACTACAGGTGGCACAGTCAGCACACCAGCCTCTGCCCCTTCCGCAGAAGAAGCCAGGGTCAGCCAGGGTCAATGCAGGAAGAGGCCCAGGGAGAGCCAGGCTCTCCTTGAATTCATGAAGGAACAGGCCGAGAGGGAAGAGGACAGAGAGAGAGAGAGAGAGGCAATAATGAGAGAAGAGGAGAGGGAAAGGGCAACAACAGGGAGAGTAGAAAGATACTTATCATTGTTTAAGAAACTAGAAAATAAATTCTAAATAAATACTGTGTGAAATTCAACCCAGGCAACTCATTCTTGAAAGCAACGTGTATAATGCATATTTGCAAAAACAATTACCTATATTTTTGTGTGTGTGTATATACACATATATAATGTATATAGTATAGTATATAATCCTATATTTCACAGTTGTATACAGTTATTTACAGTCATGCAGTTGAATTTAAATTAGTCATATTCACCCAAACATGCAGGCATACTGCCTGTAAGCTTTCTGCTGGGTCCAAACCCACCCTGATCTGTGACAACACAATACCGCGGACTGCTTTTGGAGTCCCCGTGCATATGTTTTCTATTGTGGCTCATACTAATTGCTAAAAAGCTAGAGAAAGTAGCTTCCTGGCGAATATAAACACTACGTCATCACACATTACACTTACATTAGTTTGTTTTCTGTTGAGGCTGCTCTCAGGGTGAAATGCTCCAGTGATCTTCCCACCTTGAAAAGACTTGGGAGCCCAATGGCGTGTGTTTTGAATAACGTGTGGTCAAGTTAGAGCCCGAAATATACCAAATGGGTCAGGATATCGATGCTGTATGGAGTTGGATTTGTTGTTTACTTAGTTGTTGTTTGAGCTGTGTTGGCATGTCAAAGGGGTTTTTACAGCCTTGCAGCCCAGGTTCTGCTGTTTAATTTGATGTGCAACATCACTATATTCTTCGTGATCAGTGCATTGTTTCACACAGGGCTGCCCCTCCCTAAACGCAGAACACGTGCTGTGTGTAGGGCCTCATCTTACATGGGGGCCCCACTTTGCGCGAGGGGACGCATTTGCGCATATGCGCAATGGATGCGCACATGATGTTAATTATGGCTAATTGATGGCTATTTGTGACTCAGATTTGTTTATTTATTTATTTCAGTTTGCAGTTATTTATATTTAATATTTATTTATTTATTTCAGAGTGCAAAGTGACGCAAAATTACCAAGTCGACGCCGGATAAAGATGATCCAGAATGCCTCGTCTGTGTAGAGGCGTACTCCTCCTCCAGGCCAGGTGATGTTTGGGTGACGTTTATTTGTTTACAATGATTAAGAAAAATCGGGATCGCACACCTCCAGAATGCAGAAATTGTTGTTTACAGTGTTCAAATACCTCAGTCTTTCCATACTTGAATTACTTGAATACCACTATATACTTACTATTATTACATAGCCTACTATTATATAGCTATATTATTTATATTATATATTATACTATTAGATATTATTTCATACTTGAATTATATACACTACGTACTCAAATTTGTTTTACTGTGAAGATTTGTGCACTTTGTTTTTATTGTATTTTTTTTTATATAGGCTGATGTTCTAATCAAGTGACTCAAATGAATGAACGTCAATGAAAATGCTCTTGATCAGTTTTACCTACTTGATGGCTTGTATGTCTAACGGCCTGCAGCTGACATCAGCCTAGTATGATAATGGTATAAAAAAGTTATCTGGAAGCCTATAGCTTACCTTAAGTGAAGCCTTAGGTTAGGCCTGCTGATACATTTATATTTAGGCTCTATGCACTCTCCACTGCTTCATTAACGTCCTTAAATTAAAGCAGGTCATTTATTTTCTGTCTTGCATTAGTGGCCAAACTGATTAATCCAGGTGTGCCAACAGTCACACCTGGATTAATCAGTTTGGTATAGCTGTATTGATAATAAAGACAATAATCTTTGTGTTTAGGTCTAGCTATGTCCGTGGCTACAGCTGACAATGACAGGATAATGAGCCTATATCACTGGGGACATTTTTGCTTGTCATAAATTGGTTGAAATGGGTTAACAGACTGTTTGCTCGGTCACATAACCATTAAATTATGTGTTATAATGTGAACATTTAACGTGATAAACTCCAGGGTCATTGATTAATTATGGATTAAATTTAAGGCAATATTGCCAACTGCCTACTTGGGGCCATTGCAGGATATGGAGAGGCCACATTATGAATCATTTTCGTTAGCCCTAATATGACCAGAGAAAATGTCTTGTGGGAAAGACCAATGATTAAAATGTTATCTGAAACCACTTACCTTGACTGAAGCTCTTCAAAAACTAGCTTCAACCATCCTTGCTGTTAATTAAAGGAGGAAGACGCATGAGGAGTGCACGTGAAGGTGAGCAAACTAGCTTGTGTGATTATGTACAAAGATCAGTTTGATGCATTGGACAAATGTAATTCATTTTCAGACATTAAACATGAGAGGATTATTTCAATTAGACATTCTCATTTCCTAGAGGACTCAGCTTAAGCATTAATGAGTGTTACACGCCAGTAACGTGAAGTTATTTACGAGTTTTGTAGTTAATTATACCGTTAATCCGTTTGCCTCTCACATGCGATCCGTTCGTCCCTGCATGAGGGGGCAAACAGGCCGATGCGCAGCCTTCGTTTCCTGCCAGATTGCATGCGACTCGTTCATCCAAACTTTGCAAACATGGTTGGGATTTGTAGAGGACGGGATATGTATGTTGTTCACTATAAAATGTGGTTACTATAAATAAATGCATCTCTGTGCAGAGAGGGAAATATGAAAAAAATGATCAGTTTGACACCCATCTCCCCTATGCACATTTACATGTCTCTTCGCCTTTTCTACAGCACTAACAGTGCGCAGCAGTCGCAAATTGTAGCTAAGAAGTGTAGTCCACTAGCTCAGCAAACAACCAGCATCCAACACAACAGAGTCCTGGCAGAGAGGGACATTCACATAGCACCCTGTAACAACTTGAATTCAGCCAGAGCAAGACCCAGCACCTGACCACTGGCTGTCTGATCCCAAACTGTTGTCTTGATCACCTAGGTCCAAGCTGCTGTCCACTCTCCTCTCAAGGAAGTATTAATCTAGCAACGGGGAGTGAAGCGGAGCATTTGGGCTGTGCTAGCTGGCTAATTCTTGCCTCAGTTATGGTTTGTAAATTCAGTGCCCCAAGTGCTGAAAATAAATCCTAACATTACAGAAAGCTGATATGTGAAATATATTGTGATATGCAGGCATGAAAATCACTCACCTTTTGGTGAAATTTGCCGTATTGAAAACGAAATAAGTTAGCCACAGAAAAAAGACATAGTGAACATATATGCGCGAGGGCATTTCATGAGAGAAGTTGTCAGTCTTGTCTAATGGCGGATTGGCCATCGGGACGTTCGGGAAGAATCCCGATGGGTGGTCACCAAGTGAGCCGGTGGGGCTGGCCTGGTGAGACTAGCGAATGTTAAGCTAGTTGCTAGCTGTCAGCACTGCAATCCCTCCCATGTTGTTTGTTTGCTGTGAGATGTTCAGAGGGAACAGAGGTGTCAATCTTGTGTTTTGATGCTTGAAGGAGGAGATAAGAGCGGCCTCCTCCAATACGAAAGAGGCTCTCGTTTTTCTTGAAATCAGAAATCAGTCATCAGTCATTGCTCATGGCAATCCAGGCTAGTGTGACCCTCGCTGTGTGTTCACACCGAGCACGAATTTGCAAATTCACTCATCAAGATTACATTCAAAGTCAATGCAAATACGCGATTAGACATGAATTCGCGCCAGGCGGTGCGATGGACGCGTCTAGCGTGATGTGATGGACGCGATAGACGCGTAGGCGCGGCGCAATAGCTGCAAAGTTCATGCCCATGGCCACATCGCTCAAGTTAAAAATATTGAACTTATGAGGCGAATTTGTGTGATGCTGTGCCACAAAAGCCAATCAGCGTTGAGATTCATCCGACATCACTGGCGTCATGACGTCAGTGACAGTGACTCTTGACGCTCTGATGTCCAGTTGTTGACACAACAATAAACTGCTACTCACTGGAGACAGATGAACAGGCGTTCCGCAGCTGAAATGGAGCATCTGTAGTTGGTGTCCTGCTGGTAGATCCTGGCGCCAACCCTCGCCAACAGGTCCTCAAACTGGGCCCCAGTCAGCCTGAAGTAGTCATCCAGACGGAGTTCCTGGAGGAGGTGGTGAAACTCACCGAGCTGGATGCGCTCCTGAAGGATAGGGTGAACCCAAAAACGATGACGTTTGGCCCTCCTTCACATCTGGGACTTCCAGAGCAGGTACAAAGCAGCAATGGTGGTTATCTCAGCCATGGTTGAGGAGACAATGGCGGGCCAGATGTTGTTATCTAGTGAAAATGGGCGGGCTCGCTACTTGCGTGACTGACGCATTAACGCGAATTAACAAAATGTGAATAATTCGCTTCACTCGTGCCCGGTGTGAACGCACAGTTATACTTCAGGATTTATCCAGGGTTTCATATGAGAAGAGGGAAAGATTGCGGCTGCTAGGCTAATGAATACAATGTAAAATGCCATAAGTTTGTGCTAATAACGTTAGAATGTATTTGTTTAAACAACGTGTTTAGTACAGGACATTTGTTTTGTCGGTGAACATTGTGAGTTGTTATGGTGCCAAACTGTGTGCCGTTAACTTTGTTAAATGTTGCCATTGTCCCTGGTTTTATATGAGAAGATGAAACATTGCTAGTTGCTAGGCTAATTTATACAATGTAAAATACCATAGTAAGTGAGCTTTTCAATTATATATATATATATGTCCCAGATAGCACACATACATCTGGCCGACGTCGGCCCGATGTATCAAGTTTACATCGTTAAGACGTAGCAGAGAGAGCGTTTGCTCATTGGCAAGACGTTGCTGAGACGTTGGCCTTTAATCGAAAATGACCACCATGCGACGTTCAAACGATCAATAAAAGAAGCTGCGCTCAGTGGGCTCCTTCATTAATATTCATATGCTTCGTTAACTACTACCTTTATTCATTTAGGTCGGACCTTTCAAACTACAAATATTTCACCATTCAATGTGAGAAATCAATGCTAACATTCAAAAATAACTGACTGTTACCATATTTTGTGTGTAAGTGTGCACAATGAAGAGACAAAAGTCATTTTGACAAACTTTATTTTCAAATTTCCACAAACAATATCTGATGGCCAGTCCGCTTCTCCTGGCAGCCTGCAAGACACAGAAAAGATGATGAGCACATAACTTCAAGAAACAAATCCCAACTTCACCACTGTATTATTTTTAGCATTTCAGCTGTCTTTTAGCCACATTGAAGGCTTTGGGTCCGTCACTCTGCTGAATTTAATGTTTAAACTGTTAAATAACGGGATCCGGCGTTAACTTCGTTAACTGTTAACAGCAGCTCAATTAGTCCTTCATCTCGGAAAAACAGTGGTTTCAAAACTGCGCTATTACCTGTAGCCACCGGGGCAGTTTGCTTAAGGAGACCTCGACTGATAAATTGCCCATAAAATCACATTAACAAAATACCGAAGGCATCCTTAAACTTCACTATTTCACCTCCGCGCTCCTCTCCGCTGGTCTCACCGACACTTGAGCACCCGTTCTGGGATACACAGTGTCGGCCTGCCCCGCCTTACCTCCGCGCTCCTCTCCGCTCCTCTCCCAGACACTTGAGCACATGTCCAGGGCCCCGGAGGGCAGGCCGGGGGGCCGCGGGACCACAGGTGGCAGCTCCAGACACTTCCACTTTAACCCAAAACGAGTGCTCACGATAACCAGATGAGCACATAACGTAAACTAGGGAAAATAAAATGAAAACACCACAGCTGTAGCCTGTTAGCTAACATCAGCTAAACTAGCTATCAGCTAGATAACGTTAGCTGGTGGGGACCTGTGCTAACGTTATACACCCAGTCGCCACTCACCAGGAACCTCTTTTAACGGTCACAGAAGAAACAGCATAGCTATTTTCTGCCAGTTTATTCCAGTTAGCTTACCTGAAACCAACTGTGATGAGATGCTGTGTCCTGCGAGCTCAGCTCCTAACAAATACCGCGGAGATGAAATTCCGCCTCTGTGGCGACTTCCGTATTTTGGCAGACATTCTACGGCACTGCGCCGACCCAAAGCCGACGTAACAGAGACGTTTGAAGAGCAGGGACAAAAGAGTATTGAATTTAAAGATATCCGCCTAGCGGCCGACGCTTGTCAGACGTTATAAATTCAGGGCCGATGTGTCGTCCTCAGGCCGACGTCGGTCAGACGTATGTGTGCTATCTGGGATACTGTGATTTCAGTTTCACAAAAAAGTCTGTACTGAAAGAAACAAACATGAAGTTTCAAGACTTGCAAACAAAGAGGAGTCAACTTTTGCCTGAGTCATCATTCAAGCCTCATAGACTTACTGTTTAGCTATCAGACATCACATCAGACACACGTACAGACGGACAGAATATTGTCTCTGGACATAGAAGCTTGAAATGATAAGAGACTTTCATTTGTGAATGTCAAGCCAAAATATATGTATTAGACTGCATGAGAAAAATACATTATCTGTGGCTTTAGTAAACAGCTGTATATGGCTCTTGTGGAAATTACTATTTTTGCATGGCAATATTGTATTTATACATGCACACCAAAAGTATACGTTTTTTATTCTATAAATAATTAATATTGCAAATACAAATTCAACGTACAGAAGCCTGTTAGAATTATAAAATCAACTGCTTCTTTAGTCCACTAGATACATTTTGATGCAGTAAGAATAACTGAAGTGAGATGGACAGACTGAAAACAGATGTTTACAACACTTTAAGGAAAACCAGAGTCCATACTACTTGGAAATTGCGTTTTAGCCTATCGTTTCTGGCCGTTATAATAACACTGTGTTCATACAAATCAACTAGTTTCTACAGTGAAGTCAGAGCAAGAAACATGAGCAATCTGACAACCAAATCTATTAAAATGAGGGCCAAATCTACAAAAATAAGACCTGGTTTGTGTGAAATTGAAAAGTATAATACAGAGGTCCAAGGGTTCTGACAAGAAGCAAATTAATAAATCACATGAAATACATCTTTTTGTTTATAAATGGTGATATGAATAATAAGTTGGAACTTAAGTGATATCAATGCATAATTTTCATCTTTTTTCTGTTTACATCAGAAGTTGGACCAGCTGCAAGAGTAGAGCACTTTCAACACTGTTGTTACAGTTTTTTCTGCTTTATATATTCCTTTATCTCTGGGTCCTGAGGTGAGTACTAGGAGTATTAGTGTTAGTGTATTAGATGAGCAGAAAAGTGCTTTGGGAGCAGATTTTTCAATACCAGCAGTTAGATATTACCTTTCCTCCAGGAGGCACACAGCGGTCGAGATAACGAGGCTGATTGATGCTTGTGGTGAAGGGTCAGGATATCCTTCATCATGGGACCAATGTCTGTGCCGGGGGAAACAGTGCAGAGCAGAGCAGTGCTATCCGAGGCTTAGAAAGAGTGAGAATACATATATACATACACTATATATATATATATATATTTGCTTTAATGTTTATATACCTCTAATTTTGGAGGTTGGAGCTAAATAGGACACTTAATAAGATGCTTATTGAGAATGATGTCATTTAGTGCATGTGAGTGGTGCTATAGTTGTTCTGGGACCAAAATTTTACTTAATTAGAAAATGTTTTTGTTTTGTTTTATTGTCAGTCCAAAGAGATTTTTAAGAGAGCAAAATCCTATATATAAATGGGTAGAGGGCAGTCAGTGTAACAGATATAAGACCTGCTCCTCCTCCTTTTCTATTAGTGTCCCAGCGGCAGCAGGTGCTGTGTCTCCACCTTTCCAGTATTGACCCAGTTGGACTGAGGGCCCATCTGGTACATTTTTACACCTGCTGAGGTGTGACAAAGAGCCGTTACAGCTGTGCTTATTAAAGCTGCAGTCAGATGGGATTTTGGCAAAATTTGCTTGCATGCTGAGGTAAAAAAGCAGACCACCTGGGAAAGACAAGTATCAAGCTGGACCACTGTTCGAGACCAACAAACAACGCTGGCTGTTTTGTGGTAACTGGTGCCATTGACGTTGTCATTTTTTAGTGTCCTATCGAGTGGCTTTTGTGCTGCCAAACATCTATGTTTTGTAACAACCCATCACTGCTTTTCTAGCACCTTTTTTGCCATTAAATGTGGGTGGTTTATAAATACCTGTCACTGCTTTTTTAGCGGCTTTTGTGTCACCAAATGCGAGTGTTTTTTGGTGACCTATCATTACTGCTCCATTTTGATTTTGATTGATTTTGTGCATCAAAGGTCTTTTCCTAACCATCACCAAGTGGTTTTTGTGCCTAAAGCTAACCCCACATTAACCCCAGCATTGTTAGAAATGTAAAGTACCAACATATTCATTGCATAATAGAGTGTATGTGTAACTTACAGTGCCAACATTTTTTTCTTACAACTGGGTTGACTGATTATAAGATAATGTCAAACAAGCTGATGTGTAAATAGCACATTCTTGGTCCAGTTGTCCCTCACAACACAGACTTTTAAAGGCTTGCAATAAACATGATTGACAACACAAATAGCTTTATCATGATTTGTGTTCAGTTTCCTTTGGAGATAAGTAGATAAATAAATCTCTCCCAAGAAAAAAAAGAGACAAAAACCACAACATCCATTGCTATATGAATAAACAGCCTGTTCTCACTCCCTAATATTGCCACTTGTCGGTGATCTCAGCATCAAATACTAATGCACAGAGGCACCTTTTGTGGTGGTATGATATGTACCATATGGATGCATCAATTTTAAAAGCAGCAGGCAACACCCAACCTGTCAAATACCAGCGCTTTGTCAGTGGACGTCGGCATCAGTTACAGACACACAGAGGCTTCCTTCTTGGAAACTACAAAGAGTACAAAGAGTGAGAAAGTCTATTTAGGATGGTTGAGAGGGGAGGTGGATTGGTTCAACAAATTTTGGATTTTTACCTAGGAGTCTGCGGGAGTATTTGTCTTCTGGGTGAATTTTAGCCAAACAATGATGTTGTATTCTAAACCTGGCCACATGCTTTTGTTGCCTAAACTAAAAAAACGAACTTACTCTCTCACGCTGTAAGTTTATTTTAAAAGACACAATGCATGTAACAAGTGTAAATTGACACGCTGGCCCTGAACTTCCAAAACTGACGCAGGAGGGTCCCTTGGCATCATATTTAGGTGTGTATGTCCACTGACAAAGCAGCAGTCTTTGACAAGTTGGGATGTGAATGTGTTGGAAAAAATACATTTTTTGGGTTTTGTGGTATCCACTGAACTAATATTTTACATGTTTTTTTTAATCAAACAAACAAAAAGATTATTTTCTGTTGGGAAATACCACAAGTGTGCTGTAAAAATGGATTTTCCACAAGCACCTAAACGCAACATGCAGCTGTGGATTGGAGGACTGTAGAAATTTATGGTGATAACCTGCCTAGAATGGAATAAAATTTAACATTGTCATCATCTGTTAAGATGTTAAGAGTCTCAGTTTATCCAGTCTCACTCAAGTTTATCCAAATCCACAAGCAGATTTTACAATTTAGGCCTACATAACAATTAATAAATTAATAAATAAATTACAAAGGCAGACATTTTGAACGCAAATGTTCCCTGATAAATGGACTCTATCATGACACAGCAACACACCCTGTCTCAACTTCTTTGCCTTAGTGTACTTTGGTCCTAATCACAAAGAGATAATGAAACTGACTGTTGATAACACTTCATTGCTTGCTTTTAAGCCCTTTTTTACTTTGTTTTCTTGTGAATGTTTTATTTAAAGTGCCTTTTTATCTTTCGTATACACATTTTTTTTCTTAATGTGACTGCTCAAGTACGACCAGCTTTAATAAAGTGCTTTTAAAAATTCAAATCTCCACCCTTCATTTTGAAAACATCTTTCTTTTTCTGTCATCTTAAATGGATAAATATGCTTTTGTGTATTTTGAAGCACTGATAAACATCCTCTATCTGAATCTGAAATAAAACTGTCTCTTTCTTTCCACAGAAATGCTGATAATCAATCCCTCTATCTCTTACTGTCTTTTTGAAATGGTGATAAGCAGGGTTTCTCTCCATTTCTCAGTGTCCTCTCAAACAGTGATGGAAAGAGTCTCTTGCTCTCTTCCTCCTCTCTTTTTCCTCTGGTTAATACAACTTGTTGACAGACTGTGTTTTAACAAGTCAGTGTCTATTTTCTTTATCTTCCTCAAGCCTCCATTCACTGCCTATTGTCTTTACTTTCTATCTTTGGTTGTTCACTGTGAACATGGTGCGGGATGAAGAAAAAACAACCCAGAGAGAAAAGATAAGTGTGTTTTCTTTTTAAATCCATCATATCAGCCAGTGACAACTTCAACATACAACTGATAATACAAAATGAAATTAAATGATGGTGCTCCTTCAAATAAGGGAAGTAACTCGTGTCCTTCTGATAACATTTTAACATATACAATTATCTATATCTTAGAGTATATAAAATAATGAATTCAATTATAGTATACCCATTATCCAAAATGGATATACTGTACAGCACTTTGGAGTTGAGCTCATGAGCTGTAGCTGTAAAGGCCTAGACCCACCAAACTGACAGAAGTAGCAGCGACAAAAGGCTACTGTTGCGTTGCCTCAAGTTGCCTGTGTCTTTACCGAAAAGTTAAAACTGAACACACCGCAAAGACTACAGACAACTGCCAACTAGCTCATCTGTTTTGCACCTGCATAGAAGGAAATAACTCTCCATACCAGCAGGTGGCGGTAGTCATCTGTCATTCAAAATGGGAAAACTGAACACCAGCATGACTAGTGTAAATGACCAGCTGGTTCTTATTCCCAGCTCATCAAATACCATTGCTTTGTCAGTGATTTTGGCCCGAGATGGCGACACAAAAAGTCACCTTTCACAGTGATATGATACGCCACTTGGCAGCGTCAGGTTGTAACACCACCAGCAACTACATTATGTCAAATGTCCTAAAGTCCCTATACGGTGAGAGAATGGAGGTGGATGGGTCCAACAAACCCCAAACTTTCAGTAGTGAGCTTGCTGTTCACTTCCCGTGTGAATGAGCTACCATGTTTTTTTCTAAACCGTACCTCATGTTTTTTTTGCCTACACCTAACCGCATGCTTTTGTTACACAAGGACACAAATGTAAAATTAGCTGTCTAACTACATTGTAAGTGTATTTAAAAAGACTGTATGCATCTAATAAACAGAAATTGTACGTACATTTCCTGTGAAACCGGGAGCGTATTTTGAAAAGACACAATAAATGTAACAAGCATTAATTGACACGCCGTCTTGTAACATCAACAACAGATACAGGAAGATACCTAGTGCATCATTAGATGTAAAAGTCCACTCAAAGTAGGAATATTTGATGAGTTTGAATAAGTGCCTTTTTAAATGCCAAAGGCATACAGAAATACTAACAAATTAACTGATTGGGGCAGCAGTAGACCAGCAATGTTAAAATGCTATCTTTCTCAACTGAGTCTGGCTTTGAAGAAAGCGATGTGAATGCTTCATTTACCATTGGAAATTGCTGTCTGACAGCAAGGTACAGCAGTGAAAATATTCTAAAGATAATGCATATTTAAACTGATGTTGATTTTTTTTTAAGGTGGCTAAAATATGTTTTGTTGCTGACCCCTCCACAGCAGTACATCGCTTAACTTCAATGTCAGACCCCAGCCTGCCCCTCCAATCTGGGGGGCATGCCCACTGACACTTACTGCATGTAATATACTGTCTATGGATAAGTACCCTATACAACTCTATTTCAAAAAACCTGAGCTATCCCTTTAGGATTAGGAACAACTTTGGGCCTGTAAAAAGTAGTTCAAAAACTAACAGCTAGTTCTTCCTGTCTGTCATCTGCCACGTTTGTTAATTAAAGATCACGTTTGATCGCAAAAGATTTCTGGTTTTGAGAGAGAGGAAACCGGTTGTTCACTAATGGATCTGTTAGGGCTCATTAAAACTTCCTTTATATGCAAATAGATACATCAGTTTCAGATGATGTAAACGTCATTGTCCTTATATTTCCATGCATCCTTTATGAGGGCATAAATATAGCCAATAGTATGGCACCAGAGGGCAGAGCCAAGAGTTTCACACTGTGACAATGGAGGTGACAGTGGAGGAGGTTGTATTAATCTGCTATTCAACAAAGGCAGCATTGGTCTGTGAGACTGTTATATACATTGCAACACATGAACAGAAAATTTGTTTCACAATATTACCAATTTATTCCTTTCTGCTAATTTTTAAATGGCTTCTTTGTCTCCTCAAGTTGTGCCATGCTTGAACTACGCTACACTGCCCCCATGATTGCCGCTGGTACTTCTCCGTTTCGTATGTATTCATAAGCTTGAAGACGTCATGCACAAATGAAGATGAAATGATCACAGAGTACGGACAGAGGGCTCCATGTATGTATCTAACATTGAGCATAAATGAGCCCTTAGTGTGTGGTGTGCTGTTTTGGACAAATCATTGTTTTATTTGTTATTTGTGGGGTCTCTCACAATATCTGTTAAGATCTGAAAAATCTTTTGGCCAGTCTTAAGGTTAGGCAAGTAGTGGTTGTGGTTAGAGACTCTCCAGGAAATTAATGTAAGTCATTGTAATGTCCTGTGCAGTGATGGAAATATGACTGTGTGTGTGGAGAATTGTCCTTGTATGCACATCATGAAGTCATTTTGTCTCTCTCTTTCTCAGTCAATGGAGATCAATTATGTTCGCAGCAAAATAATGACAATCAATTTCACAGTTATTGATTTTACAACAAGCTCCAGGCAGCAACCTGCTTCTTGCTGTTTGTTCAATGACAAGCCAACCTGTTCAAACACACACACACACACACACACACACACACACACACACACGTAAGTGTGTAAGTAAACATTACATTTTTCAGGTTGCTACACCTTATACTTTTCTTTCTGCTACAGTCTGACAGTCAACTCTTGACATGTATGTCTGCAGGCAATCCTGACACAAAAGTGGACAAGGTACAAAATCTGATCAAATTTTATAGTTAAAAGTTGTTTAATAATGCTTAATATTAGTGGTTTTATATCACAAGGCTTTTAAATATGTTGCATTATTTACAATTATGCTTTTGCTCAGTCATGTTCAGGCATTGAAATTAACCGTTTGAAGAGTTTTAGACTTGAACAGTGACCCCCTAAGTCCATAGAGTTACAAAACATGACACAAATGATGCATTGTCAGTAATTTTGCTTTTGCACAACAAAGTTCAGGCATTAAATGAAACAGTTTATACATTATCACACACTTGTGACTATTAAAATTAACCCAGCAAACAAAGCTCAGGTCTCATGTGGATAGGTCCAGACTTATGATCACAATGTGCACATACCCACATGGATTTGACTAGTGATAGCCGAATGAAGCCTTATGAATAATTTTCTTTATTTTCTGAGCCCACTAGATGGCACTTTTTGTTCAACAAAAGGTTTGAAACACACCAGATTTCCATTCTTTTAGCCTCTCTCTTTGAACCAAGAGCACCATCTAGTTGGCTCAGAAAATAAAGAAAATGCTTCATGAGGCTTCATTCCACCATCACTAGATTTGACTCCACATAAACATGTATTGAAACAGAACACAAGTTAAGAATGTGGGCACTCAAACAGACTTCAGACCAGCATATGCACATGGTTTTCCAGAGGAATCTAAGGGTGAAATGAAAAGTAAGGTCAGAAACAATGGTTTTAGCCATTTTTCCCATGCTCCAGAAGAATCTCTATGCCAGTCAACAGCACATTTTTCAACATGATTACTTTTGTGCTCTGTTCCATAAATCTCAATCAGTGGGTGCACATGCACAAGCAGCAAAGCACAGTTTCACTGATTATGTGGCACCAGGGAGGCTCTACAGCACAGCTAGAGCAGCTGACACCACATATGGCTCAAGCTATTTATAGGCTCTATATCATTAACAACAGTTTTTGTACAGGTAATAGTGGTTTCAATTACCATTACAAACTTAAGAAAAGTAATTTTGTTTACAGTGCTTCAATTATACACAATCAGTACACAGTCAGTAAAATTAATTATCACCCAACCCCCCCCAAAAACGTTATTTCATTCAGTCTTATTGTCACCCTTAAATGCTATATAAAAACATATGCTGGTCCAAAGACTGCATGAGGTGAGACAATGGGCCCCTGGACACAGGCATGTGAAAGGCCCCACCACTTTACCTAGACAAGAGCAAAACACACAGACTTTGCAGGGTACTTTAGCATTTCTGTTTAATTGTTGTATGTGTCTTTGTGGTAATTGCCTAGTCATTTTGTTTCTCTAGTTGTTTTGTACACTATGTGGTCATTTTGCGTCTCTGTAGTTGTCTTTGTTGTCATTTTGTGTCATGTATCAGTTTAGAAAGGACCCAAATGCAGAGTAGAAGGCAGGTTGAAGGCTTATAGAAAAAGCAAGCTTTAATACTGTTAAAAAACAAACAAACAACAACCTCCAAACAGGCAGGCAACAAATCACAACGTCAAGAGAAAGAAGAACCAAAACTAAATAGAACCAAACCAGGAAAGCATGATGAACACAGGGATGAACTCATGGAAGAAATCCAAAACAGAACACAAGGCACCAGACAGGAAACACGGGGATGAACACAGACAAACTGACAAGGAACAAAGGCAAACACAGAGGTACATATACACAGAAAGGGAAGTAAATCCAGACATTACAGAGAGAGATGAGGAGAGAATCTACAAAATAAAACAGGAAACAGAATAAACATTACATACGGAAGAACATAAACACAAAAAAAAAAACCAAGAAGTCCACAAGATAACAGAATATAAACAAAAACTCAGGACCATGACATTTTTGTCTCTTTATAGTTGTTTCTGTGTCTGTGGTTGTCTTATTGTCAGTCCCTCCAGGATTTCACAGGCTGTTTTTGGGATTGTTGTGGATTGAAACACCTGATTTCATAATTATTTGTCTTGCGGGTGGGGATGGGCATCAGCAGTTATAGCTGCTGCTGCCGTTCAATGCAGTGCAGAAGGACCGTCTCCACATCTTCTCCTGCTCCCTCTGCCTGGTTAGCACACGCTTACACAACACAACGTGCTCTCATAACTGCTGGTCATATTATGCCGCTTGAGCAGAGACCCTGCAGCAGTGGTTAACATCTGACACCAAGCTGTTAATCTTGACTCTGTTAAAACCTCTGGGTAACATTTCATGTTCATTTCATTTATTTATACAAAAAAAGAAATCAAAAGAAACATTTTGTGTTATAGTTAAAACTGGCCTGACTCAGTTAAAAACTGGTTTTCAGCAGGTTTCTCTCATGCAACAAAAACACATTACAATACAAAATAAAAACACAAGCAGTAAACACAGGCAAAACAACAACACATAGGCAGATACATAGCTATAGGACTTAAGTTGAGTTAGCAAAATGGAATATGAGATTTGAATTAGTGGTTGCAAGTTGTCCTTCCAGGTTTTGGATAAAGTTTGAGAAAATGATCTCTGACCCTAATTGATTGTGTAATGCAGAACAGGAATAAGTGCATGCAAAATTAATCTAGTGATGCATTCATATCTTGTGTTGTGACTTGCAAGTAGAGCAGTAAGTGTGGGATTGGCATTGTTTAGGATCTGAAGGTAAAGTTTAATGACTAGATTATTTGTGTAGTTTTAAAAGTCAGGGCGTTAGATTGTGAGTGAGTGGTAGAGTGATGAGTCCAAGGGGGAGGTTTCTACTGGTTTAATGGTTTCCTCTGTGGTGAGGGACCAAATTGGGAGACAGTAGGATATTGTCGAGAGAATGACTACATGTATCTTTCATTAGCCTACATTAGCTTTATAATGCTAACAGTTAGCCCTGTCACTGTATGTGTGTGACTCTGTCTGAGGCAGATAGCACTGGTCCATAGCAGTAGTCTCATAATAAATACATGGGCCTCTATTTTCGCAGACCGGGTGAGGCGGAGGCGCAGCGCACCTGCGCTTCGCCAACTGGGTGTGGCCAGGCGGATTTTGCAAGTTTGGCACACTGTGCGTGCTGGCACAGTTACTTCTCTTTCCCACCTCCGTCCCTCCTACCTGCACAAGTTGGAAGGAGGGAGGAGAGAAGGCGTGGAGTGGGTTTTACACACATCACACCAATCAAAAGGCGTAATGAGAGTTTACTCAATTCGCCATGGCAGAAGAGAGCAGCAGCGTCAGACGGCCAAACTTCTCCCAGGAGGAAACTGATGTTTTGGTCCGGGAGGTCCAAGCTTGCAGTGTCTGAATATACAGAACTGCGAGCAGACCTCCACGGGCTGATGATTCAAAGGTAGCCTGGGAGGAGGTCACCACAATTGTAAATCAATGTTGCATTTCTCTCGTGCGTGCTGTCTTTCTCTCTTGCAGTCTCACTCTGTTTCTTTTCTTTTGACTTTTCTAAGATGACAGATGCTGAATATATACTCCCTATCTGATGCTGTGGCTGCTTGTGGTTGGCTGAGAGGGATGTGAACTCATTAGTTTGCAGCTGTGTTAATCAAATCAGGTTGGGTTTCCATTACGCGTGCCAAACGTGGCAAACGGTGCCAACCCCCTTTGATCTGACATCAGATGTGACAGTCGATATAGAGATACATTGATGTGCTGATTGCAGATAGTTGCATTGAATAGTGGTGTTTATGGCTATTTATTGCATCATTAATGTGCCTGAAATTCTGAAAACCTGCCTGTGAGGTTTTGGTGACGTGTGCGCACTGTCCGCCGGTCAGCCAAACTTCCACTTACACCGGCTGCGCTCTGCCTGTGCTGACAGTAGACGTGGTTTACCTCACCTCATGGTGTGAATGAGATTTTTAATAGTCAAATTTGCAGTAAAGTTGTGGTGCTTGAACAAAATTACAAAATCACACAGAATTCACAGAGAGAATTTGTGTTAAGTCTTGCGATCGCAGAATCCTGGTATGACTGTTTTGTTGTCATTTTGCTTTTCTCTGTAGCTGTTCTACCTCTTTTTGTAGTCAATGTGCTTTTATTTGTAGTTGTTTTGCATCTCTTTGTGCTCATCTTGTGTCACTGTGGTAATTTTGTTACACTGTAGTCGTTGCTACAAGTCATTTTGTGTTTCTTTGTACTCTCTTTGTGGTTGATTTACCTCTTTTTGTAGTCATTGTGAAATGACCTCTAGAAATATTGCTATACACTTTCTCTTGGTCTGTCCTTGATTTGAACTGCCTCACAGACTTATACCTGAATCTATGTACGTGCCCTAATGGAGGAATGAGGTGAGAGAGGCAAAAATAAAAGTGAATTATTGACAAAAAGATATGGAAGGAGAGAGAGAGGTAGATGTTGAATGGGAGGAAGACTGGCAAACAGTCAAGGAGAGAGATAGACCTCAATCTGTAACCAGACACCATAGAAATCACAGTCTGAGCTGGGACTCCATGTGAACTTCTGCTTTCCTTCCACATAATTGGCTTGTAAAACCAAAGAGAGGTCTGGAGGTCGCTTAGAAAACGTCTTTATCATCAAAGCAGATATAGCCCACCCTAACATCCACTCTGTGTTTTCAAACTGGTATTCATGACATCAGAGAGGAGGCAGAATGAACCTCCATTTCTCTACGGTGTTGCAGTCTTTTTAGGGGGCAGAGCTGTTGGATGCATTATGCAAGAGGCAGTGATGAACTCTCACAAGAGGGCGTCTGAGTTGAGATGAGACACTCCATGACCTGTTTTAGAAGAGCATGCATTATACAGCACCGGTCCTCAAACGTGTTGTCTTGTCTGAGCTATTGCAGGGTTTTTACAGTTGAAAACATCAGAAAAATCAGACTGTTTCCCACTGGGGACTCAGTCCCAACTCTCATCTGTGCTGCTGCAACTGCCCCCCCACGTGTCCCAAAATACTTGCCTCAATCACAACTCATCCAGAAAGCTGCATCCTGCCCATATTCTTCCGTGTCACCCAATTCTACTAAATTTGCCTCTCCTGGCTGACTGCAATGCCTCGTATCAAATTCGAAAACCTAATGTTAGCCATGGTTCAGTCCCACATGTCTGCTGATGCTCTGCAGTCACAAAGTTAAGGTTTATTTATAAAGCATGTTTAATACATTTCAAAACGCTTTCACAAATGAGAACAGAAATGTCAGTATAAAAAAAACCCGACACATTTTGTTTTTACAGGTAGGCAAAAAAACACAAAAAAACCCCCTAATGTCATGTTATTTTGAATGGTTCTAATGAAGTTGCACTTTTAATGAGGTGGAGAGCCTGTAGAGAGGGGGCCCTCCAACAATGTGTTTGGTGGAGGATGGGCACTTATGAGTGATTGCCACTTTAAAATGATGGCTGTTCAAAGAAGAACTCACATTAAATTAAAAACTGTGCCATTTGCTATACATGCTCTTGAAAAAGGCAAAAAGGCATGTCATGTTTTTTTTTTCTTTTTATTGTAAAACAGTCAATAGCATCTACAACAAAATTATATGTTTATTGTATACCTATAAATGACCTATTCTATAAATAAAATTTTCCAAAACAATAAATGAACTATTGAAATTGTTTAATTTAATGAATATTTTCTTATTTTCTGTGGTATTTTTGTTATATGTAGATATGCAATATTGAGTGCTGGGAAATGTATGTTGATGTTATCCACTGTCAAGTATCTAATAATGTGACGAGACGATATGTGTACGACAGCGTACACTAGAGCTTGTCATAATAGCATGCTGGGATCTACTGTGACTTCCTTACGCCACTGAATCTGGTAATTCATGGTTTCTGCTTGTGGAATGATTTGGCTGTCCTCACATCCCGGCCTCAACAAGAAGGCCGCATTGTTGCTACTGCCCAACACGGGTAGTAACCCAAAAAAGGAACAGGTCAGGACTTTCATTTCCACTGCCACACCAGTCCTTATTCACCATGAAGCACACTGCTCTGTCAGATCAGCAAACAGAAAAAGAAAATGAGCCTCCTGGTTCAATGGCAGGTAACTGATGCGGCATGGAGGTCATCCAATTCATGTTCCAACTCCTGTACAATAGCTAACAGGATGCTAGTTCAGCTGGTGCCCATCTTCTCCATCCTTTCTTGATTGTTAAATTTGAAAAACTGACTAGAAGTCAGCAGTAGATGAATTAACAGTCTGGCAAGTTGATTTCCCCATCCTAATGGGTGACTCGCAGCCACATGCCACCACTTTCTAAAGTCAACTATCAAAAGCACCACCAACACTTTCAGAACCCTTTTAGACATTTAGCATTTTGACTGCAGGAGTATCAGCCCAGTCGGCAGGTCGCGTAAGTCACGTGCTGCTCAGAGAGAAGGAGTGGCCCACTGACTTTTCAAGTGACATTTGAGCAAAGATGCTCCATCTCCGTAACACAGATGCAGGCTAAGAGCACATGAATTTCCTCCTCTCTTTGCATTTCAGAAAATCACAATGCATTTAATCTGTCATATTTTGAAAATGATGACATTACTCACTTTGAAGGCTCTGTTTGCTGGCTGACAAAATCTCCTTGCCCTGCATAAACTTTTATTGCCCCAGGCCATTGGTTATGTCGAATCCTGGCTCTTAAAAAGTAAAGATTATAGACAAGGAATGGGTTTAGGAAAGATCACCAACTTGATTTAATATTGATTACTTAAATCTGTGTTTAAGTAGCTTAAGGGCTCATTTATACTCCTTTTACATGTTGTTTGTTTCAGATGTTGTCACTGCCTTCCTACTCCCATGCACCCTTTGTGATGACATAGATACAGCCAATAGATAGTATTAGAGGACAGAGTCAAAAGCTTCACACAACAAAAAACGAGGCGACGCTGGAGGTCATAAAAATGTACCTTTTATCGGAGGCAGCGTTGTAGATGGCAGTGGTCTGTGATGCCATTAAATACATCGTGACATGAATGGCACATTCTTTAGCAATTTATTCCATTCCGCCATTTGTGAATTGTCTTTGTTGTCTCTGACAGGTTTGTCTTGGTTGAACTACGCACCACTGCCTCAATGTTCTCCGCTGGTACTGCTCCATATTGTCTGTATCCGAAAACGCAGAGTACAAACAGAGGGCTCCCTCCATCTCTATATATGTATCTAAAATTGAGGATAAATGAGCCCTAAGAACGTGTGACACAGGATGTTGACAAAAAAACACCGCCAGTGAATGTCACACATACAGAATTTATATTCGTATTTATTATATAAACACATTTTGTAGGTGACAGATTTGCAAGAAATAATTGGCAGCTCAAGGCTTACTCTGAAGGAAGAATGAGCACTGGTATTTTTTTTTTTATTTATTTATTTTTTACCAGAGCTGACAGCAGCATGACAAATGTAAAGGAGAGAAGCAACCGTGATCCTTGCCACAGAATTAAAAAAATACACACAGGTATAATCCTTTAAGAAATCCCCTCTGCCTGTCTCCGTAGCTTTATTTACCTTTATTTTTCTTATTTCTTTTGCACGTTCCTCTACATTACAAGTTCATTCAGGGGTTACACTCTGCTTCTAAACTTTACACACTTGACTGCTGGTTGCTTGAGACGACGATAGTCTGAATTTCTTAAAGGAGAACTAGAGGAACTTTTTTTCAACCTGGGCTGTATTTTCTGATCTACTTTTGTCTAAATGAGTGATAGGATGTTCAGTATTTGACATGTCCCCGGTACGAAGCTAGGGCTGACCTGCTTGCAGCCCATGAGTGTGCGCTATATTAAATAATAGGGCACTCAGACAGCGTCAAACAACGTCAAAATACGTCTCACTAAAGGTGCATTTTTTTCACGCAGATAGGCTCGGATTGTCAGTATAATTATCTGACAACATAACGTAAAAGGAGAAATGAACGTCAGTGTTTACCTGGATTCGGACATGTTCCTCTGCCTGTTGCAATTTTAGTATATGTACTACTGAAGTAACACTGCTTGCTCTCTCCTTGTCTGCTCTTCAGTTTCAATGAGCTCTGCATCCATGTAAATCTCTGTCACCCTCTTTATGATTAAGCAGCTTCTTAATAAAGCTTTTTTACCAGTTTACATGCTTATATTCTTGATTTGTCAGATCTGTGAACACATAGTATCATTCAAATTAGTCTGCAACAACTTTGAAAGACAGACTGAATAAGTAGAAAAAATAAGTAACCACAATTTCACTGGCCTCCATGCTGCTTTCTACTTTACTAACCGTTTTTTCAGCCCTTCTGTGACGTTGAACTTGACAAAAAAAACAAACAAACAAAGGCATGCTCATCTGCAGCAGAGCAGTGTACACAGCTGTAGTCCACTTTCAATGTGAAAGGAGTCTGTAGCCTATTTAAACCCACGTACACATGCTGATTTGTTAAAAAAAAAAAAAGGCTACTACTCAGATTTTCAGCCTCACCTTCTCTGAGGGCAGACGTCCCTGCTTTGCTTTCTGTAAAATGCCCCCATTATCCTGTTGACATTTCCACTGGTGTGCAGCACGTTAAACAGCAGAACTGCAGGATCACTTCATCTGATTTACGATACTTGTCACCCTTGTGTCAGGGAAAAATGTCACTCCAGTCGTTTCACTCATGATAAATGAACTGGTTTGGAGATGCAGAACCTGCAGTCTGGGTAATGCAGAGGTCATATGTTGTAAATGTGCTGGGCTCTTGTGCTTCCCATCAACATTTCAGATTTTACAATCCTTTTTCATCCGTAGATGGTTTGATTCTTCATCTTACATTTTCACACACAAAACTAAACAGTCATCTACAGCTGGTAACACAGCTGTTGCATTGTTTTCTTTTAGTCAGTCTTTGGACTTGGAATCTTGTCACTACCTTCTCTGTTCTCTCTTCCTCTCTTCTCTCATCGATTTTAATCCAGTTTAATCCAACATTTCTTGTCAAGGTAACAAGTAATTTTTGTGTCTTGTTATGTTTGACAGTGTCACCCTACAGCAAGACAATTAGAAAAGGACAGTTATATGGCAAGGATGTAACAGAGGAAACAAAAGATTGCAATATATCTAAAAAATATTTAAGGTCCACAGATATTTTTAAACGTTTGTATTTATAGGAAAATTCTGGCTTCATATCTCTTCCAGGTGTAAGCTCGGAAACAGTCATGCATGTGTGTGTGTGTGTGTGTGTGTGTGTGTGTGTGTGTGTGTGTGTGTGATTGTCTGTCTGTCTGCAGCTAATCTGACATACTACTGGACCAATCAGCCTTATATTTTGTGTGCATGTTTATGACTATATGCACAAGGATCTCTCCTAGTTGCTGTGTCTCATAATTGTTGAAAAAAAAAAGCTTTACTGTCATTGACGGCTGACTCCTCACTCCTCTTAACCGGCTGGTAAGGGCTGCAAGTTTTCCAGAAATCGTCTTGACCTACGACAGCACACCTTATTGTCTGTTGCAGGCCATATTTTGGCCTTTGACCTTGGCCTTTGGGCTGTTTTTTATATTTGCAATGAATTTCAAGGTAAAATAACACACACTTCAATTATAATTAATTATTGAACAACCCCTCATTGTTAATCTGCTAGCCACAGCTACTCTGCAGCTTTGCAGTTTTCTGTCTCTCTGGCAACACACCAGCTCCACTCGGTTTATACTTAAGTAAAATCACAATATCTGGCCACACAGTTGTCCAAGTTGCATGTGCTGCTGTAACTGAGGGAAAACCCTCACACCAAAGGCTTCTGTGTGTGTGTGTGTGTGTGTGTGTGTGTGTGTGTGTGTGTGTGTGTGTGCGCACGCAGCGGCCTAGAAAATCTCCTCCAGTGAGGTGTTTTAGAAACATCAATAAACTGTAGTGATACAAAACAACCGGGTTACACTGTGAGGCATACCTGACTATTTTTGAGAGACATGCAGTAATGATTGTTAGGTAAGATGTATGCTGAAGCTGTCTAATGTCAATTCTCTTTTTGATCTTATGGAAAAACTATACTTTATACGGTAGCTAGTTGCGTGCACTAGGGCCTGTCACAAAGCTGTGCATTAGGGCCCATCATAATACTGTGCACTGGGGCTAGTTGTGACTGCCTCATGCCACTGGTGCCACAGTGTATTTCTCTGGGGCTCCTCTGAAACATTCTGCAGCGCATCTGCTGGAATTGTCTGGTTTGGCTGCTATCACCTGGCAGAGTGATGGACTCAACTGAGTGCACTTTTCTAATTGAAACTTGGGTCTTATTTGTATAATTTTGGCTTTCATTACTCTTGGATATGATTTTGTCATACCAACAAAAACAATGTCAGCAGTTGGACACATAAACAAGCCAAAAGTTTTTCCAGATTATCTTAAGCATTACATCACTTTGTTAAGATGAGTTAGGTTTTAATCATTTATTGTTATCTCTATTTAGGGAGTCATTTTAATCAATAGGACATTCAGAATTTGTATTTATCTATTATTTATTTAGTTAGGAATATCAAAATGAGATACAAAATTTCCCTCCCTCCAGGGAGTCCTGGTCAGTCACTCTCAACTTCTTTTAGTGTCAACATTTTTAAATTTGTCATTTTTGTTACATAAGAACTGAAAAAAAAAACCCAAGTATAAATATCAAATGAAAAGATCTGAAAGGATTCAAATTTCATAAGTAGAGACAACACAGATTTCAGGTAATGCCATCCAAACCCGACAGCAAATATATTCTTCATCAGGTGTCTGATTCACTTGTTTGATCAGAGGTAAAATGCAACAGACGGTAAACTGGCAACATTTGTCTGATTATCTCTGTTCTTCTCTGTCATGATTCTATTTGCCACCAGGCATCACCTAATGGGGCCTACAAGAGGTCTACACATTTGTAAGACCTGGGAATGCACACACACACACAACACACACACACACACACACACACACACACACACACACACACACCCATAGATCTGTAATAGATGTAGAGAGCTCCCCTCAACCCAGCCAACTTCAACCATTTGTCTCTGTCTGGCGAGCTGCCCAAATTAATGACGCAAGACGTGTCCTAACGAGGTGCTCTAATGAGCTGACCTAACAAGAAGCGAGTCCCCGCTATCTGATGGCCTCCGCTTTGCTCCACTGGTCCAATGTCATTTTTGTCTTTGCGCTGGACAGCAACGCAACAAGCAGTCCACTCCCCAAAGTGCCCCCTCTATGGGCAGAGCCAGGCTAATGTCTGATGACTTTTTGCTTCACTGACCAGGACAGCCATGATGTAATATCTCAGTGCTGTGACCTTAGAGGTTAAAGAAGTGTGCATGCAAACAGGCACTGGTCTAAATCCCAGGACAGACTGGATAAATCTGCAAAATGTTTACATCTCTGTTCTGTCTCAGTACAAAGTGCTGAAGTGCCCCTGAGTGAGCACAGTGACATGCAGGTCAAATGACATCTGAGTTTAAAATGGACAGCATTAGTTTGAGAAGGGAACTATTTTTAGATGAAGAGTTTATATTGAAACATAATCTGTGGCCTTTATTTGATAGGACAGTGGTTGTGTGAAAGGGGGGAGAAATAACAAAGGGTTGCAGGTCAAAATCAAACCTGCGGGCGTTGGGGCAAGGATGTAGCCTTTACACATGGGGCGCCTGCTCTACCAGATGAGCTATTCATTGCCCCCAAATATAGTACACTTTAAGGTGATGTAATATATGAGCTGACTTTGTCATCAGAGGCGGAGGGAATCGTGGATGTTGTGTCATCCTGGCGGGAGTCTGCCAAGCGGCAGACCACTGTTCAAGACCAACAACAACAAGATTTTGATTGACAACATGGTTTTGATTTAGCGAGATATTACTGTTTTTTTAGCTGCTTTTTAGCATCTGAATGTGGGTGTATTCAGAGAGCCCTCACTTGACTGCCATGACATGTCAGCTTCATTAAAATCATAGCTGCAAATTAAAGCAACAATAGATGGAAAAACCCACAGAGACAATGCATCTATGATTAGTTCCCTAATTTAATCTCAACAATTTTTTCAATCTTTTCCTCTTTTCCAATTTCTTGTTTTATTTTATGGAAGTGATTAATGTAAGTGCACTTGTCCTTTAAACTCAATAAAAAACATAAAAGCTAACAAAATAAAAGACGCCTGGTAAACTTGTTACAGGTGTATCAGTTTGTAGAGCAAGTTTGTAGAACAGTTTTGAACAGTTAGAACAAGAGGCTGCACTGCAACGTGCAAATCACTCCTTCTCGTGGCTGCCTGCGCTTTCCCTGTCCTCGCAGCTGCAACTTGTGCTCTCGTCATCTACTTCATCGCCACTGCTGTACACAATTTAAAAACTACAACACCCATAATTCATGTAGGCTGCAGCCAATGTGCAGCCAGCGGGAGCTGCAGGATGACTCAACCACCATGATCAGTTTAGAATGTTTTATCAGGCAAAAACTAGAACCAGAATTATCATCTCCTGGTTGTATGCTACCAGTCCAGTTGTACTTTACATCCATGCCTGTAAAAACATGGCTGCTTCACATACATCTTCCCCCAACAAAACAGAAGATCTATACAATCGGCACAATTTCAAGGTGGGCACCAAAAATAGATGTTGCCAATTGAATACCTGATCAAATGTCCCCCCTGCCCGCTCATGAGTAATCTGCAGAACATCATGATATCACAGGGAAGTTGACCTTTAACCTTTTGGATACAAATGTCATTACTTCATTATTTTATCCTATTAGAAATTGTCTGTGTGAAATTTTGTCTTGATTAGCTTAAGAATTCTGGAGTTATGACCAAAAACATGTTTTGTGAGGCAGATGCAAGGTCACACTGGTGTATCCAAATGGATGTTTTGCCAAATTTGAAAAAAGTAAAAATAAAAATTCCCTCAGGTGTTCTTGAGATATTGCATTCCTGAGAATGAGATGTATGTACAGAGAGACGTATGTACGGATGGACAGACAACCTGAAAACATAATGCCTTCAGCCACAGCTATCGCCTGCATAGAGGCATACAGAAAGGCTCCATTATTTTCTAAATCAGCTACTAGGGGTGGCTCATTGAAATCTTTTTAACAATGTAACAATATGAAGTAGGAGGAGTAAGATATATCCGCCTCACCAGCCTTGTCATATAATCAGAATAGTGTGAATTCGGACTGAAGCCTTTCCGGAGGTTCATCATCTCCAGTTTGTTTCTCTGAAAAATGAGTCATATCTCTCCAAGCCCCAGTTCAACTAACCCAAGGCTAAGTGGCTGTGGTCTGATCAATTTGCTTCAGTGTGATGCTTTGGCAGTCATTTAAAGGACATATGGCTAATTTAAATGACCACTAATCTGGTTAGGAAAGTTTTCTGAATGAGTGGATGGTGTTTAGTGTCAAACGCTATCCCAGAGATTTGAATCACCAGTTTCTGATTTGACAAGCTAAAAGGATGTTGTTGTCCAAACACATTAGAGCTTTTGCTAATTGGTCAAGTCTGAATTCAGCCTGTGGTTGAGTCAAATGAGGAGTATAAGTGAGACAGTTCTGGGCCATGAGGATTTATTGTGGGAGAAATATTTTGAGATGACTGAAGGCAAAAGCTGCCATCAATGGAGGACAATGATCTGTGACTGTGAGTTAATGGTGGCATTTACAGGACATATGGTTCATCAGCGATAGAGCTGGAGAGAGCCAATGTGACATATGGCTTTAAATAGCTCACTAGCTAGTTAGCCAGCAAGGTTGTATTGTGACAGATGGTTTGGTTAGAACGCAGTAGCCCTGCAGCTAGTTGGCTAAAGGAAAGCTGTCTAATTCCTCTGTTGCTTTGTGGATTTATTGCAGATATCATCACGAGAGAAGTTATTCACATGTCAGGTTCTTTCCCTTTTGTTCTGTTTTCATTTCATCTCTTTCCTCTGTGATTCCTCTGTATCTGTGCCCTCATGTCATGTCTTCTATTGCTGCTTCTCCTCTTCTTGTTTCTCTTGTCATCTCATCATTATGACACAAGATGTATGCTGTAGGTGGGTATGCAGATCACCAGCAGGGCCCACTCAGGTGTGAAATGTGCAGATCATCATAGACTCTGTTATTTTCTGTCAGTCAGTCAGTCATGATATATTTATATTTCTGTGTCATATGTCACATTTTTAATTAATGACTTAACCCATGATGCTTCTCAGTTAACAGAGCTGCTGCTTGTGGTCTATTATAAACAGCAATCTTTTGCCTTGAATTTTGAGATGTAGAGCAATCAACACTAAGTACAAATGTTCCTCAGTGATCCTGGGGGCTTGGAAGGTGGTTGTCAAAGTTCTGAAGTTGTTACAACTTGGGTTTTATTTTTCTGCCCGCAGCAGTGCTCTCAGTCATGATGTGAAGTAATTGTGGCCACCTTAGAATGAGGCTAACATCGCAAAAAAAAAGGTCCGAGTGGGACACAAGCATGAACAATCTGACAACAGCCCAATCGCCAAAAGAAAATGTTGGCATTGTACGCTTCTGCACACCACGAATATGTTACATATTTAACAGTTTAACACTTATCATATCAGTGTGTCAAAAGTGTGAGCTAGTCTGATTCACTATGTACTGTAGCCTGTTATAAACTACATTGATGCTGCCAATCATTTGGTTCATATAAAAAGCTGCAGTCAGGACTTAACTTGCTCAAACAGTGCTTCTATGGCTTTGTTACATAACGTTTTCACTTTTGAACCACAGTCTATGTCCACATTGTTTGCTTTAATTAACCATAATACACTGCAGTTTGGGTGAAGGCATCTGTTGCTTAACACTTAAAAGCCAGCATACAGTGAAAACATAGAACAGCATATTTCAGTATATTCTTCACGTACTGTGCATAGCCTACTTTTGTGAAGCATTGTGTATTCCTTTATGCATGGATTGAGATTTAAAATTTACCTTAATTAACTACACAGAATTGTTCTGATTGGCTGAGGGCTTTTTGGATGATCCTGTGTTTAAAAAAAACTGTCTTGATATATTCTGCTGACGTGCTGATAATGAGCTCTGCAAATACAGATAATAAGACATGAACATGGGATTTTGAAGGAGTTCATTAACTGGATGGGGATCTCATTATGTCATGGATGTGTGACTCAAATGTCCCCAAACATGTCTCTAAAAGTTGCTCCGTATGATTAGCAGTCTGGGTGTGTCAGTATCATGATTAAAAGTAGATTAGCCTGTCTTGATCTGACAGGAAGGAAGTTGTCTGCCGGTGTGAGGAAGCAGCTTTCATTATTTATTCATTTTGAATTTTTTTCTGCTTTCCAGTCAAGCAATGGAAGTCACCGCCAGGAAATATTCCTTGAAAAGAACATCAAACTGTCACATTTCCATCTCCTAATTACCATTTGTTACTCAGGACAGCGGATAATTTTAAAGCACAGTTTGATGCAGTTAAATATAATTGTAAGTGGCATGCATTGTAAAATGATTTGGAGAATTAGAAGCAAGCTGCAGACAGCGGTAAATGTAAATGAGCTATAACAGCTGTGACAAACGATCCTGTTCTTCTTTGAGTGAAAATTTGGGTTTCACAATATGACAAGTGAATGTTGTATGTGTGGATATGAACAGCAGTAAATACATAGCAAGTTAGCTTTAATAGTGTGGGCTTGCATTTGTCTCCACTATAGTGTGTGTTATGGATCATTTGTCTTTGTCTTTTTACAGCCTGTTATGTACCTGTTGACAGGACTGATGCTATTGTTTGTCAGTTAGATCAAGGGTTTTACACGTTTGACTTTGTCTCTGTAAAAAAGCTTTTTGTGCCACGATCCCAGCAGGAAAAAGAGCTGTGGGTCAAAAATTACCCATGTTTGGGGAATGAAAAGTTGCTGAAAAACACCCTCAGGTTGCAGGGTTCAGGGCGCTAAGAAGTTGCTGGAAAAAGAGTCACAGGTCACTAAAAATCATACACCTTGGGGGCTAAAAAGCTGCCAGAAAAAGAGTGGGCTGTGACTGAGATGACTGAGCCATGTCATGTGTGTACATGTCTACATATAAAACTGCAGTTGTCTGACAGTGATGTGCATGTGCAGCCATGCATGTTTATAATATCCTGCTAACAGTAAACATGTCTATTATGGAAATACACACTTGAGTACATTGCATTAATGTGTAATGATTGAGTAAAAGGTTGATGTAAACAGTTGCTGCTCCTCTTTGTGTAATACATGACAGGAATGAGACATGCATGCATGCACATGTACGTGTGATGATTTTCAATTGCTCCATGTGACAGGCTCTTACAAATGGTTTTCAGTGAAAATGACGGTGTGTGTGTGAGTCATGTAGGTCTGGCACCAGGAGAACCTGGCAGATATGTGGTCACATGATACATCTCCAACCAATTTCACTCAGTAGTTGTTGGGGAAGGTCCATGAAGACGTCCTCCCCATGTGACACACACACTGGAAGGCACACGAATGACAGAGAGTTCAACCCAATTATAGTTTTAATTACTTTCCCTTTCGGGGTCAGCTTCGCTTTGTAAATCTTATTACATTTAGCTGGTGTTCATTTCCAGCTGGACGGCTTAAAACAAGTGAGCAGGCACTTTATTTTTGCTGCATGTGGGAGAATAAACACCCACTTTGTATCAGTAAGACTCTGTTAACTTCTTTCCCACTGCTGCAAAGTGGCAGCAGGGCTCTCTGGCCCCAATATGTCCCTTTTCCACTCTTCCATTGTTTTTTTGTACCACATTGGTTTGGTTATTTTTGTGTTGGTCAGCTCTGTGCTCTCCTGCTGGCTGCACAATGCCAACAGTTTCTGCTGCTGCAGGCTGACGACTTGCTCATTCTCTCACCGTAAAGCTCCACTTCCTCTCACTGAACACCGGAAAGAGCTGTCCGTCATCAGCTCCTGTGAATCACCTGCAGTGACCTGTGACCTCAGTACAGCAGGAACATTCACATTTGGACATTTGACATCTCAACAAACAACCAGCCTGTTTAAAGTGTGGAATCCTCCTTCATTGGAATCTGTTGCTAAACTAAATGCCGATATGTCCTATCCGCCAAAGATAAGAACACAATGGAGCAAAGCTTGTGACATCACACACCCCAGAGGTAAGGGAAAGTACTTTTAATGCGCAAACTTATATGGGACGCATTTGCCCCCGTTACCGTTTTAGCTCGTTTTGGTTGCATGCGCCTCCATCAATACTGAACCAATTTTAGAACGAGTCGTATCCATGAATCATACGCACACATACACATGGGGAAATAGGGCCCAGATTGAAAAATACCGAAGTTGTCCTTTAAGTATAACTGTCTTTTATATTTCAACTGTGTACATGGATGCACCGTTATCAGGCTAACTTTACCAGCTAACATTAGCCACCCTTAGCTACTATTTTCTATCTACTAGGTCAAACGTAGTGTTGTAAGGTAGTTATGATGGGTCCCAGTGCACGCTTTTACAACAATCCTTAGTACGACCTAGTTACTAGTTGTGAGGTACACAGTTTTAGATGTATATATATTTTATCAACAGGATGTCTTACTTCTGCACTTATGTCATATACACTTGCTGATGTGCCCAGCTTGTCAGTCTTGAGAGATTTTGCATCTATACTAACACAGAGTAAGTGCAAATTCAAAATTACCAACAGCTCCATGACACATGCACACTGGTTGATTTTGCTCTGACTGCCGTGCACATGTTGGTGTATCAGAATCATCCTAAATCGCTATCTGCCATCAGCACATTACCGCGCCTCCATTTCTCTATATAAGGAAATAGGTTTGCCCAGGTGTATCATGGAGAAAGTGATGAGGTTATTTCTATGCATGTATTAAGGCCCTGACACACCAGTGTCAAACTGTCAGTGAGCATGAATGTAATGGCAGTTGGAACCAGCTAATGAGCCATTCGTCACTCTTTGCAATCAGCGCTCTCTCCTAAAACCAAGGACTGCAACATCTTCCAGCAAGGTTAGATATGTCATATTAATAGCTACTTAGAGATACATTTGAATCTTTGAATCATTAGATGCCTCTTAATAATCACAGCATTAAAATGGAAAAAAAGACAATGAAATATGAATGACAATGAAATTATATTTGGATAATGTATGGATATTCTAATTCAATTCAATTCAATTCAATTTTATTTATAAAGCCCAATATCACAAATACAATTTGCCTCACAGGGCTTTACAGCATACGACATCCCTCTGTCCTTTAGACCCTCACAGCGGATAAGGAAAATCTCCCAAAAAAACCCTTTACCGGGGGAAAAAAAAATGGTAGAAACCTCAGGAAGCAACTGAGGAGGGATCCCTCTTCCAGGACGGACGACGTGCAATAGATGTCGTACAGAACAGATCAGCATAACAAATTAACAGTAATCTGTATGACACAATGAGAGAGAGAGAGAGAGAGAGAGAGAGAGAGAGAGAGAGAGAGAGAGAGACACACACACACACATACACACACACACACAGCTCTCTTAGCTAGGACTGGGACACTAGTTTTATGGACTAATATTTAATTAATTATTTTAAATAATTAGTAAATTAACAGTTTGAAATATTGTTTATTAATGAATGCAGTCTTAATATGTTGTGCATTTAGAGAAGAGATGTGTGCTTACATCTTTTACGACAGCCAGATCTTCGTCATTTGTGTGTGCACAGTCTGAGGCAGTTCTGATTTGTTCCCAGACTGCGAACAATTCAGGCGACAAAATATTGATGAATACCGGACTTGTGCAGAAATGTTTGTATGCAGAGTTTAAGCACAGATTTGTATGTATGAACTGTTTGTAAATGAGACACATTGTTGATGCATACAACGCAAGGTGTGTTTAACACAATTCTTTAATGTTTACATTTGACATACGACTCACCTCCTCCAGACTGAAGACCTAGGCTTTTGATACACATAACCAGCACAAATCATAGGCAAATGTACAGTATTGGTAGTCTTTGCCTCCAGTTGCCTGCCCTCCATCTGGATAGCGCAGCAATTTATGGCGTGATTTGCGAAGAAGCTATTTATGTTCAAACCTCAACTGCGCCACGTTTGTTATTTGTGTCAAATTATTGGAGGGAAACATTCCTGTCAGTGTTGAGGAGTAAAAAATAAAAACACTAACATACACTAACATTTCCAGGAAACACCTGGAAATGTTTTCTGTGTTTCTTTCCGTAACCTAAGTTTCCTCAGATTTTACATGTGAAATTTCATTAATAGTTGCATTTTGCACTTGCCCTTCACTGAGATCCAGTTCTCCCATCACAGCCGTCACTTGACCAGTAGAAACACAGACGTCTGCTGCATAGACAACTGTATGACAACAACACCCCAGTATTTTTAATACTTCCTCTAGGGATGTTACCACACAGAGTAAAAGGGGGAAATGATGGTGTGAAACAGCAGAGGCACTTTGTCAACCCGCTGAGTTAACGTTACTGTCATTAGCATCAAGCTAGCAAACAGTGTTATTTCTTCATAATGGAGATGGACATAAAGTAATAACATTAAGAAATAGCGGTGAGGCTTTTACTCACCACAACTGCAGAGGCTCCCGGCTTCATTTGAAACAAACTACATTATAAAAGGGCCGTTATTTATTAATCCCTCTGTATCTTTATATTTTTACTTTTCATCCACTCCCGTTTATAAAGTTAAGACATTGCGCTGTCATTTCAAACTCAACACTTCCTGAATGTGTTTCAAATTAAAAGTACCTTATAACTTAACGGCTGAGAGAATCCTTCCATTTTCTAAATAGGCTTTTATCGTGAAACATTTGTAGGAACTTGTTGTGGAGGATACTGTTAGGTGCCGCGAGGCAAAAAGCGAGGCCAGGACCCAGAGTGCAGAGAACAAGAGCACAAGTTTATTCAGGCACAAAAGTTTCAACACAAAGAAAACAGAAAATCACCACACGGGAAAAAAGGCTCGGAGGCTGGATGGGAACAAAACAAAACAAAGTTAAAGCTCAAAAATCTAATAACTAGAAAAACACAAAATCACCGTTACGGGAAAAAACAACAAGGGGAAAAAACAAAGTATCAACAGAAAATCACCTTAAACAGGGAGATAACTTGAGGGAACAAAGTAACACAGAAAATCACCTTACTCAGGGAGATACTTGAGAGAACAAAGTAACAACATAAAATCACCTTACTCAGGGAGTTTCTCGTGTCGGGAGAACAACTGGATCACAGGCAAAAAACTCGAGACTGAACGCGTGGCAGGAGAAAAGGGCAGAAGCGTGGCAAGACACAGTGTAAGACAATGGATCTTCTGGCAATGAACCAGGGGAAAAAGCCGGCTTAAAAAGCTACATGTTAATCAGCCTGATGAGGCTCAGGTGCGGTGAATGAGGCTCAGCCAGCGAGTTCAGCCCGCCCCCCTGCATGATCCAGCTCTGCAGAGGGAGAGTGAGAGGAGAGCAGAGAGGGGGGAGGAGAGAAGCAACCGCAGGCAGCAAACAACAAACAATAATATTGGTCACAACAAAAACCTGACAGATACAGTAGGTTGAATGTTCACGTACAGTACTTCAATGTAGCTCCTGCCATCTGCTGACGCTTTTAGGTGACTACAACAAAATTTTGGCTGACACATGAACAGACAGTTCTGGCAGTGACTCAAATAATAGTAAAAGTAATAAAAATAGGACAAGAATAACCCGATGACTGGGGCGACTGGGGATACGTGTTACTTTGTATCACATTATACTCAACTCTGGTAAACATACGTGTCCACTTGCAGATCCAGGTGGTCAGAAAACACAGGCATGAAACAGTGATGTAGCACAGCAACTTGGACAAATGGACTGGGCAAAAGTGGAAATAAACCAGTATATGTGAAGCTCTCACTAGGGAAAATGGGAAGCAGATGAGGAGGTATGTGGGGGCGGTCGGGTGACTGGGGCTGGAGGTAAAGGG
This sequence comes from Epinephelus cyanopodus, assembly GCA_026686955.1. Classification (NCBI taxonomy): domain Eukaryota; kingdom Metazoa; phylum Chordata; class Actinopteri; order Perciformes; family Serranidae; genus Epinephelus; species Epinephelus cyanopodus. The sequence goes on along the minus strand of CM048918.1, from coordinate 8,904,724 downwards.
GTTGATGGAGGGCAAGAGGGAGTGGCTGGAGTCAGAGTAAGGCCTCATTTGTGGTCAACGTAAGACACGCATAATTTGTATTGTGCTCTGTGCTCCTTACATCTATATTTGTGTGCTTTTTATGCCTCTGTGCCAGCTATAGCTGTGGCCAGAGGCATTGGGTCTCATTCATGAAACGTGAGCAGAAGGAATTTGTGTGTAAACTGTTCGCAGACGGAAATTTACGTGCGTGTCCGCATTCATCAATATTTTAGTAGCTCGATCTTTTCGTAGCTACGAACAAAATCTACTCCTGCTCCTGACCCTCGTAGTGCTTGTGTAAATTTAGTAATGCACATAAATATTGCTTTTCACTATTGGATATGACAATTTTAATTCGTATTGCGCTCTGTTATGTACACAATACACAGATGCCTTTGAAACACGTAATCTAAACATGACAAAATATTAAAAATATAACACATTTAGTTAAATTATTTGGCAATTAGCAGGTTTAAGATCCAGATTAGGTTCATGATTATGAATTATCTACGTAAATCGACTCAATAGATTACACGTTCTTTCTGCACGTTGAATGATGATAATAAAATATCCGTAAGGACAGCCGGATCACAGCCTCTTTGGTCTCGGTGCCTGGTTCAGCAGGGCCAGCAGGAGCAGGAGGTGGAAGGAGGACGATCGTTTGAATGAATAAATCTGATTGAAAATGTTTAATTTACGTTGTATCAAACAGAGCTTAGGCTATTAAGATTCAAATAATTTGAGGACGATGTATACAAAACTGCTGTAGGCTATGTTATCCGTATCATTTGTTAAAATAAATGTTAAATAGCTCTACATTCCGACAGCCATCACTGATTTAGAGTTTATCCATTATGCACAAAACATCTCTGGTTTCCCGTTCCCACTTCATTCAGAACCCCACAAATGAATCTTCTGTTTGGTGACCGCTGTATTTTTTGTGTGTGTGCTTATGCGTTTCTTTGCCTCCAATTTCATATCAAACCATTTACGCTTCACCTCTGACATGGTTCTTTTTACTACGGAGACAACATTAACAGCATGTGTTACCTCCCTCCAGCCCTTTGCTTCACCTGTCACACCACTACTAACTGAAGAAAATAAAATGTTTTTTCTTATCCACTTCACCAAAAATTATTTCGATCTCCGCTTCGGAAAAAATATTTTCTCCTTCTCTCTCTTTCTTTGCGCCATGACTGACAGGTTGACAGGAAGCACCTACACCTCCTTATACGGTGGTCATTGGCTATTCATGAGCAGGGATTTATGCTAATTGCTGATTACCGGGAGCGCACTGTCACTTTACGATGGATTGGCATTCATGATCATACACACGTGTTTACGATCAAATCTGAGTTTCCCGCGGTGTTCCTGAATCCGGAGTAGGTTTTTAGTAGAGTAGGCGTTTATGTGCAATCTACACACAGATTTACTCACTTTTCATGAATGAGACCCATTGTGTTTTTAGGTTGTCCGTCCATCCCATAATTGAGAATGTGATATTTCAAAACTGCCTCAAGGAATTTTTTTTAAATTTGGCACAAATGTCCATCAGCACTCAACAATGTAATGATTAGATTTTAGTGGTCAAAGGTCAAGGTCAGTGACTAATCTTGGGTGCCAGTCTTGAAAATGCATATTGTATTGCTTGTTTTTGCAACAGTTCCTGTAAATATAGAATCCGGCACAATCAAATGATCACACACATGTTTTCTAGGGAGTAGCGATGGGTGTATCTTATGCTAAATACAATATAACTTTTAAGATTTTAACATCTGTATGACAATATATATGTCTATTTTTTTTACTTTTTAGTAGTTGCACTGAACTTTATTTGTACAGAGTGCCTTTCATGATGAACACTAGTTGTTGGTTTGGTGACGTCATGCATTTAGAAGTGGTTTAAACAAGTTCTGCAGCATTTCCTCCTTTATTTTAATTTTGTTTGTGCTGGGTAAGGCCACTCAACTCCACCAGATATTGACAATGAAACACTTAAAGGGGCAGGTGTCCTTTACCATGCAGTGCATCAGAAGTAAGAACAGGATCTGAGATAATGGCTAGAATCAACCTTAAACACTTAAAACATTTTTGAAACTGGCCCATTATCAAGTAAAACCACTGCAGACAGCAGCAGCAATACCAGTTGCACTGTAATCCCTCCGGTCACGTGAGCACTCTTTTTGTATATCGACTGAAACGGTTTGCTTTTTCCAAGAACTAATATTCTGTGTCCGGCAACATTATGGAAAGGATCCCTTCACAGACAGACCTTTTTGTTAAAGAGGAAGATCCTTTGTGTTTAACCAGAAACAGCCCCCAAAATGCCTTCACCAAACCCACCAGACTCCGTTTAAAAAAAACAGTAATATTAGCGTGGATAGAGGCAGCATATTTTACATCTAACTGGGACAGTTAAGAATTTATTTCAACAAAACAAGAGTTGATGGTGGTTGGAACAGTTGAAAGATGGACCAAGATGGCTTTTGTAAGTTTTTTTTAGTTTCTGTCGACTGTAGAATTAAGTGTATTTTACGATGAAAAAATGACTTTATTTAAATTGAGACAGATTTAGGGGATTGTTTCTGGTTAAACAAAAAGGGTCTTTTTTAACATTTGAAGGGATCCTTTCCATAATATTGTCAAGAGCTATGTTGCTTATAATAATTCAAATCAGAAATCACAATCAAAACAGTAAAAACTGCACACCAAGTTTTATCATTAGTTTTATCTTTATTATAGAGACAATTGATTATTGACTGATATAAACCAAGGTTCAGTAACAATTATATAACACTGACAACACCAAAAGATACAACAATTTTAAATGCTTAAAAGGCAACTCATATATGATAAAAAAAAATCATATGATATCATAATCATTTCATTCAAAATGAAAGATCAGACAGACGAGATGATAATTACAAAAAACAAACAAACAAACAAAAAAAAAAACGGAAGTGAAAGCAATGTTTTGATATTAATTACTAAAATATTAAAACAAAAATATTAAGAAAAATATCACATAGATATCATCCAACTCTGAGAGAGCGAATAAAATAACAGCCCATCACCTGCTTCATGTGCAAATAACTGCAGACATACAATTAAGTTGAAAATTAAGAATTTTGTTACATGCTAAAAACACTGGAACCCAGTTCTGTGACTCTGTCCAGATGTTTTTTCACCCACAAAGCTGTACCCAAGCTGTACAGAGAAGTGAAGCATTAAGTTGAGGAACCATTGAGTACAACAGGAAGGGTGGCATTAGCTTGTGACGCCTGATGACGAGAACTGATGACTAACTAGAGCAGTACACAAAAGTCACACAAAGAGCAAACTTCACAGAACTCTTGCAAAATAGAAGAATGAGGGACTGCCGACAAAAACCTTTTTGTTGTAACAGACAATACTTCTAACATGGGTGTTGCTATTCAGTTAGCGGCATACCTGCATGAGAAATGTTCACACTCACATCAAACAGGGCATTAAATCTGCCAATAGTTCAATCTGTCAAGTTTATGCAGCATTACACAGTTTTATGATGGTGTTGGTCAGTGTGTCTGCTTTGCAACACATTCTGCTGAAATAAAAATGATTAGTCAGATGAACTGACTGAAACTTTATCTCATGAGGTAAGTTTTCCTGTGGAAAAATAAATTTACAGTTGGAAAAGAAGGTAAAAAAAAAAAATTCAATATATTGCAATATATTCTATAACAACTGGAATTTCTCAATTATGGATCAATAAAGGTGTATCTTATCTTATCTTAACAATACTCAGCATGTCGCAATATATTATCGTGACCTAAGTATTGTGATAAGATATCGTGGGTCCTCTGGCGATTCTCACCCTAGAAAACAGGGACCAGGTTCAAAAATAAGTTATTCTTTTAAAAAAGTCACTGCAAAATTTTAGAGCCTCTGTCTAATTACCATCTGGTTTCTCAAGAGCAAGTGTTTTAGGAGTCCAGTCATGTAAATTCTGGTTTTACACTTAAATAAACCAGGACATTCCTGGTAGCCTCTGTGTCGCTTCTTTCCTACAGTGCAGGACGTAATAGAATGTTACCGCTGAGTAAATGACACTGGCCATGGATAGGGATAGCTATTCCCCTGACTACCGAAGCTCCTTAATTGAACATTCAGGGGTGAAGAAGCCTGAACTGAGAGGGTCAAAACACTGAAGCTTTAACTTGCTATGTTTCTATTCTCATCAGCTACCGCAGCCAATAATGATTCTTTCACAGTTTAATTTAATTTCGGAGGTGTTTCGAGTTACTTATCCTCAGGGTGATGGCATCAGAGGACACTGGAGCTCTTTGATGTGTTAATTAAGGCTCAACAACAAAACAACACAGATTAAAAAATAGAATAGCTCAAAGCTTTGGTTGGGAGAGTGCTCCTAAAAAACCAGTTTACCCATTTTTTAGTGAAATATTTCATATATGTATAGTATGCAGTAGGCCATTGATAATAAAAGTGCTTTACTATTTATATCTCTGGTCAAATAACTAGTCCCTCCTGGATTTTGTTGGTTGATTTGGGGATTGTTGCGACTGAAATGTCTGATTTCATAGCATCTTTTCTAAGAAATTGGAATGCATGTTACAGTGTTTATAGGACCTTTTTTATTTTTTATTTTTTTATTTTTCACTGAAATTGCAAAACTAGTCAGGATGCTGTGTTGAATTCTGAGCAGTGTTTCTCACATAATCAGAATGTATTTTTAATGCTCCAATCAATTAAGATTTTACCCATTTTAATTAGCTAAATGTGAGCTAAAAAATAAATAGCTAAACTTTAAAGCAACACAATGGAGTTTTTGAGCCCTCAAAATATATATCCAAGATCCTTGTGATGGTACATCAACTCACAATAGGTGGGATGACACCTGTGTTGTGCGCTTGCACTGGCTTTATGCAGTTTCGGGGTTCGGGTAGGAACCCGGACACAAAAAGGACTATAAAATTTGGCTGCTTTACAGCGTACGTCATATCCCCCTCCTGTTTTTAGAGTAGCCTAGCCGAACTGAGGTGAATGAAGTTAGACGTGGTTGTCATGGCTGAAGCGATAAAGAAAAGGAAGAAGGTGAAAGTGTTGTCCGAGGAGACAAAGAAAAAAGACGGGAGAGCGATAAAACAAGAGCTTGAACAAGAATTAATATTGGCCCGGCTTTCCCATGCTGGGGAGAGCTGAAAGAGGAGGAGGGATGCCTGACCGATGGTGACCTAGTGCTGTTACTGCTGTTACCCTCTACGTAGGAGACTCACTGTCTGCAGGTCGGCTGCCTCAGGTACATCTTCAGATAAAGTGTTAGCCTACATACAGACAGCTTTCATTTTAGTTTGTCTTTAACACTTTGCTATAAGCGCCGCAAGCGCGATGTGGTTGTGTCAACTGCGACCGTAAATCATAATAGCGGTGTATGAGATACTGCCGACAGCAGATTGAAATATGGCTTTCTACATGCTGATTACATGTATTGATAAAGTATTGGCTTGGCTGACAGAGGTTTTATCGCACTTACTTACAGTAACAAATGTATCTGACGTCAACCAGAGCAACCTTGAAGTTATATTCCCTTCATCTGCACCGCGGCCTCTCTGCTGTTGTCTGACTTCTCTCTGTTGAGTTTGTGTGTGTGTGTGTGTGTGCTGTGAGGAGGAGGTCAGCCCTGACATGCAGAGAGCAACTCATTTCTGAGTTTCAAAAATGAATAAATAAATAAAGCAATCGGCCTAATCATGCATGTACAAAATGCTATAAGGCTACTTTACCTGTTCTGAAGACATGATGATCGCACATTACACGGCCATCTTCAGGAAGTTCACTGGTATCGTTGGCTTGTCAACAAATGCAAGCTCAGAAAGATTTTTGTAACAGTGTAACAGACAATACCATTTTTCGTCTGTAGGGGACCCTGTGAGGTAAAAAGAGCAGCACTCCATTGTGTTGCTTTAAAACAGTAAAGTTGCAGTGAGTGTACAGATTGTAAGGCCATGTAGAATTCATGGGTACTGGCTGAATTTGCCTTAATTTGCATTAAAACATCATGGAGGGATTGATAAACATGCTCCATCTGTGTCATTATTGTCCTCAATTAATTTATAATGATGTTTAAAAATGCTACATGTAGCAGCTTTAACTGCTTCCATTTAAAGATATACATCTATAATGAAAATGAATTTTATCTGTTGTCACTATCTATCACTAGCCCAACTTTGCATTGCAAGTGAAAGCAGGGTTTTGCTGCTATCCAACCAACACAAGTCTCTCAATCTGGATTAATCTCGTAATCAGTATCTCACCTAAGATTGTTAAGTGTTTGCCCTGATTCCAAAAAAGACGATATTCCTACTAAACTGATTCCATGGCTAATGAAAATGAATATTGCACTAATATTTCTGTTTACATGCAGTCATGCATATTTATTATCTTGCCCTAACATGTCATTTAATGCGTCAAAATACAGAAAAGTCGAGTCACTTGTTCCATGTTTTTACTGGTGGCGGACTTGTTGGACTCTGTGAACACAGTCTCCCTCTTTCATTCCTTTAAACAGTGTCTTGAAAAGGTGGGCAATATGATATTTGGGCATTTGCAAAAACTGTTGATATCCAAGTCTTTTGTATGTTCAAAGTGGGTGTATTTCTTCTTTCAACCAGAAATATGGGCTTTTCTTTTGGCCATTCATGTCTGCCCCACAGCCCTGCAAACTGTTAGTGAGATGGTTTGTTTACAGCACAGAGCACTGACCAGAGGTCATGTGCCCAACTGCACTAAAAACTCCAGTTGAGATGCATTTTCTGATTGTGCTGTACAGAATGCTCCTAAAACTGCAATAATATTGGCACATCCCACGTGTCTTCATTGGAAAATGCTACATTAGGAATATGGCCTAATCCAAAAAATATCCGACAGAGTATGCTGTTTAAATGCAATCTCTGAATACTGTCCTTTATTGAATAACAGTGTAATATTAGTGTGCATGTAAACATAGTCAATAATGATCTCCGACAGGAATATTCTTGTAATAAGCCAGCCTTGTGGTGACATGCCTAGTCTGTGCACCCATATATCAACATGACAACAATCTGAGAAAACAAAAAGTTGTGTTCGAGCAGTTCAGGAATTCTGGGATTTTGGAGAAAAAACTTTTGTTAAATGTGTGAAGCTGGCAACTTCATGATAAGGACGGGACCTCTGAGGAGCTGTATGCAGTCACTTGGCACTTGGTTATAGGTCAGGATTTACATGCAATTTGCAGGCTAACTGTGTGTATTTATTCCTGTATGTGTTTAACACTCCAGTCTAGAATAAAATGCGGCATTGTACAATTCTGAAAACCACGAAAATATTACATTTTAATATTTGATATGTATTATATTAACATTTCTAAGGTGGTGTAGTATATGACCTGACTTGTCATTGGAAGGTGAAGGGGACGGTGGAGGCATGTAACCCTGGCGAGACGCCTGCCAAGCTGCAGACCACTGTGTGAGCGGAGCAAAAAACAAAACCAGTTGTGATTTAGTGAGTCATTGCTGTGTTTCCAGGCGTTTTTTAGTCACCAAATATGTTTTTTTTTTTTTAATAGCCATGTGTCACCGTGTTTCCACAACAAAAAGTGTGTCGAAAAGCAGGTATTTTAAACTAAATTTTTGATATTTTCCTAACCAATATCCAGGCAGTATCATAAATTAAGGGGGCAAAAAGTCGGAGAAGGGTGGGTGGGAGGTGACTTTCACCCTGCTATATCTAACCATGTGCTTTTGTTACCTAAACCCAACCACGTGCATGTGTTGGCTAAACATACCATGTGCGGTTGTTGTTAAAAGAAAAACACATCAATTTTTTTTGTTGTATGCAAACTGTACATTTCCTGTGATAATGAAAGTGTATTTTGAAAAGACACAATGCATGTAACAGGCTGAAGCCGACACGGACCTAGAACATTAACAACAGATGCACCAGGGTACATGCATGCCATACATACACTGAAAGTCCACGATCAAGCAGCGATACGAGACGAGCAACACTTGAATATACAGCAGCATGATAGGAACTGCCTTAAATAACAGAAACCATAATTGGGAAGAATCTCTTTTGGAGTTTTTCCCTTGTTTTTTTAGCTTGGCTCATGTCCCATCTGCTAATATGGAGGGGGTGGGCTTTATGAGCTGTACTGCAGCCAGCCCAGGGGATGATCAAGATGTTTGGTTTCACTGTAACTTATTGGTAATTGTGTGAAATTTTACTTTAAAGATGTAACATTATTCGTGGAGCGCTAACTCATAGGATATCATAAAAACTGTTGTGTGTGCATTTTTGTAGAGTAACATATTGTATGAGAATTCATTGACAAATGTAACATGGTTTGCAAAACATGCGATGCCAATATATTTTCTGGCGACTGGGTCGTTGTTTAATCCAAAAGGATTTAAGTGTAAATAACCCAGATAACTCTGACAGTGTTGGAGGACACCTTTGATGGAGCTATGTAATAGTTTCCGCCTGCTTCTAGTACTGAAGTGTAGCCTCTGTACTGAATGTGCAGATAAAATCTATTCACATTTGACTCCTGGTTAGATAGCAAATAAGAATATTTTCTGAAATGTTAATATATTCCCTAAACTTTTCAGGCAGAGATGACTTGTGCATTCATTTTCTCCAGAAAACCAACTTTTCTAGATGAAAGTTAAGATGCTTTCTGAGGGGCTGTGAGAGGATTGTGACCTTTTTTTCCTCAAAAAAAAAAAAAAAAGCCCATATAATTTTAAACTATGTGGGCATCACTGAGAAGATTAACAGCTTTCATTCCTAAGAAACACACTTCTCAAAGATCTGAAGTGTTCTTTGTCAGACAGCAGCACTGCACACTCACTTGTTTGAATCTGTGTGCAGTTGGGGAATGTGTCATCTTGGGAATGTGTTTACACCAGTGGACTGTACTGCACACACTACACACACTAATGGAAGCTTTGAAATGCACACTCAATGACAAGCCTCACACTGCCTGAGGCACGGAAACTGTTAGATAAGGTGTGTGTTTACATAAGCATTGCTGTATAATGCTATTTTCTCGTGTGTTGGTATATGTGTGTGTGTTTCTGAAGATGAGAACAGTGTGCTATTTTAATCAGGTCAGCCACCTGTTGGTGCTATAAATAGGATTTTGTGTTTGTGTGCATATCAGAGTGACATAGCCTGAGATGATAGAGTTGAACTGGAGGTCATATGAAACGCGTATGCAGCTGTATATTTGTGTTTTTGGTCCATGACATTATGGAACAAGTTGTTTTTGAGGCAACACCCTTCACCCAGTCAGAACACTGATGTCATTCTGTTCATTCTGTGGTTGAAGCCATTGTTCTTAATGTTTTTAAAGCACACTTTGGCCCCACTAACGAACCAGCGCAGATCCAAGGACAGAAATCATCTAAAGATAGAGCTGATGTGTGATTCGTGGAACATTTGTATCTTGCTCGTCACAGTGTAGGAATGATGAGGCTTTGATAACTGTGGCAGCTGCAGACCATCGTCATTTGAATATCATGCCCTAATATAGTCTTGATTTAGAGGCCTCGACCTTAGAGTTTACGACATGGAGAGGTGTAATATGGCCAAGATAAACTCTAAGCTAGAAGAGGAAATGTTTATGTGGCTTTACAGGAAAAGGGTTGAATCCTGGGGTGGGGGAGCCCTTCCCGGCGGAGCCCGCATGCTCTCCCTGAGTCTGCGTGGGTTTTCTCTGGCTTCCTCCGCAAGTCCAAAGACACATAGGTTAACTGGTACTTCTAAATTGGCGATGAATGGTTGTTTGTCTCTATGTGTCAGCCCTGTGATAGTCTAGCAACCTGTCCAGGGTGTGCCCTGCCTCTTGCCCAAGGTCAGTGGGGAAAGCTTCAGCATCCTTGCAACTCCCAACAGGTTATGTATTTACGGAAATGAATTATTTAATATTGGTATTGTTATAATATTCAAGCTAAATCAAATGGAATTCTCTGTCAGTTTCACAGAAAGAGGAATCTGACTCACTTTGGTATCTTTTCCATGCAATCGGATAAACCAGCATTCCCTTAAGGTCAGTTCAGCAGGGCCCAATTTCACAAAGCTCTGATGTGAGTGAGTGAGGCCAGTCTTATACAAGTCAGAAGCAAAAAAAGCAAAGACTCTAACTTTCAGTCTTGAAGGATAACTTTAGTATTTTTCAACCTGGACCCTATTTTTCCATGTTTTTGTGTCTGTTTGACTAAATGGAAGCAACAATCCGTTAAACTGGTCCAGTATTGAGTGAGACAGCTGCAGCTGGCAGCAGTAAAACCTTTTTGTTAACAAAAAGGTTTATCTCCGTAGATCCTTTATATAAAGTTGTCAGAAACTTAGAATAAGAGCCTGAGCCTGTAAGTGATAAAATCACAATTGCCACAATTGCCCTTATGGATTACATTGCAGCCTGTTTGGACCATTTTCAAAAAAATGTTGTTCCCATTAATCACTTAGACACAAAACAGAGATAGCCTCCAAAGATATCCATGGTCTGGGCCTCTTTATATTTATACATCGCAAACATCACTAGAGTCCACCTGTTACATGAATACACCCTTTAACTTCTAATGGGTTTATTAGGGTGGTTTTGAAATGTTCAACTATTAGACAAGGGTGTAAATTTTACTTTCCAAATCCGAAAATATAGAATGCATTCTAAAGAAATCTTACTGCCTGCACAAATTTTGCCAACGACAGACCTGTCAACAAACAGAAAGTCTTTAAAGAACTGGCTGCAAATGAAATCACATTAGTATATCAATTTCAATTGTTATAATGATCAATGAAGCTAAACAGGTGGTCCCTGATCAGATTTTTCAGTTGAATCGACTGATGGTTGCCTGTGTTCAAGCAGGAGTGATGAGACTCAGATCTGACTCATCGGCAAATAAAAGGAGACGTTTTATTTCTGCTCTCTATTTTTATTCCTGGAGATAACGTCTGTGTGAGGAAAGTGGTGAGATAGCGAGAGGTGAAGGTAAGATTTTCCTTAATGAAAAGGGATGAGAGACGAGGTTGGTTCAAAGACATAAAGTAGGCATGTGGGAGAGAAGGAGAGGAAAGAAGAGGAGGGAAGGTGAAAAGAAGGAGGAATGGTGCTAATGAAGAAGGGGAGGAGAAAATAATTCTCTAATTAACACTCTTCTAGGTTGATCCCACTGGAGTTTCCCTCCAGACGTCGTGATGCCTAACCCCTCTTCCATTTCTTATTCTTCTACAGCAGCTGTCCATCCTACTCGATTTCTTGTCTCTCTTATTCTTTCTGTCTCCCTTTGTTCTCCTCCCCTTCTTTTCTTTCTCCACCTCCTTTTGAACAGCTTCCTTGTTTCCTGCTCTTCCTTCCTTCCTTTCTATCTATCAAATCCCTGTGGCCCAAAGCTTCTTCCTCTCTTCTCTCCTTATTTCATTTTATTTTTCCTCCCTCCCTTATTTTTATTTCTTACTTATCTTCTGTACTCACTCTCTTTCTCTCGCCCAGCTTGTCCTCCCTCCCTCCTGTTCTCCTGCAGGAGATGACAGGCTGAAGCAGGTTGTTATTAATCCAGTCTGTTCTCCCTGGGGTTTGTACAAGCAGACGGACAGGAGGAGTCTCCTGGAGAACGCAAACACTCTCAGCACTGACGCACCGAGGGAGGAGAGTCAGAGAGAGGGAACAGAAGAATGGAGGATGCAAGGAAAGGTGAATAAGAGGAGTTAGTGAGGGAAGGATGGGATTAGGACTCAGAGGGGAAGAGAGAAGAGAGAAAAAGAAGAGGGTGCATTCCATTTGCACTGGGAAGTTTGAATTTCCAAATTCCCAGTTGGAAAGTCAGATTTCTAGCACCGCAAGTTGGAGGAACATTACCAACTGCAACCTCATACTCCAACAGTAGTAAAAGCTGTGGTAATATACACGTTATTTGTCCCAATGGGACAGTCACGCACACAGTCCTGTCCAAACTCTGTCTGTGGATATGTTGCTATGTGTTTTTATGTGCAAAATACAGCATAGTAACTGGTATTGCCTATTACATCTTGGTTTTCTGACTAGAATGCGATCAACTCAGACGTGACTTCCCAGCACCGACCTCCAATGTCTGAGGTAAATGGAACGCATCAGGAGTCAAGAATGCCCAAATGAAAGTCTGGAGAGGCTGGAACATATTAGGATGATACAAGTGGCCTCTAAGGTGCGACTTAGAGGTTTTAGCACTTCTAATGTTAAGAGGAAGTCTGTTCCACAATCTAGGCACTACGCCAGTAGAGGAGTGATCCTTCTCGCACACCAGCCTAAACTGAGTAACAGACAACTTTTAGACCCCAGAGGTGAGACTTGCACATTTAAAAGGCTGAAAATGTAAAAAAGGGGACAGCTCAAAGTCTTGATAAAAAAACAACTGCCTTTTTACAATTTCGTCTGTGGGTCTCACGTTAGGTTTCCAGGACAATGCTATCCCAGTATCAGTTTTAACCACCATGAGCACAGTGAAAAGTGGTGGCAATGAGCTAGCCAGTCAGTATAATGTATGTACTAACATCTACAACAAACAACAGAAAAGCTTATAACACACACATCGAGGGAGGGTTACTTCAGTCTCTGCTCAGGATGCTATTACTCCACTATATCTTTACATAGCAAATAGTGGTTTGCTGCCAAGCAAATACTGTAAACGTCACATACAGAACCTTTGAAAACTCACCATCAATTCCATCATTTGATGCTGTACTTGAAAGTTTCCATCTCTTTCATGAGTTGAGTATCATGACCTCTCCGTGCAGAAGCCTGTTTAAATCTCCTCTGAATTATTTCCATTATACAGTACAAAGTCTGCCATCCAAACAAAAACTGCCCTTTCCTCTATTCATGCCGAAACCCCATTTATTTCTCTCAGCATCATAGCTGGATGACAACAAAATGGAGCTCTGCCAGAGCTGAGTATTGGTTAGACTGAGCTCAGCGGAAGGCTTAGGGCTTTTAAATCCATCTTTCAGAAAAACACAGACCTGTCTTTACCTTGTCTAAATAAAAACGTCTGTATTTATGTGGCTCAACACACAGCTGAAGCCTCTCTTGCTGAAAGGAGTGGGTGTAGCAATATGGCTTTAAATGTCCTTGTTTTGCACTGACACCTAAATAAAGGCATTTCAGTTTTGGATGAAAGAAGCAGAGTACCTTGGTTTTCTTTCAAAATCAATTTAGATCTATTGCTCTCTGAAAACCTTTCAGATGAATATTGTAATATGTGTCATAGCAGCAGTGTCATTTTACAGCTTCACAAAATACATCCCGACAGCTTCTGCTTTGAATCCTAAGCAGTCATCCTCCTCCTCCTCCTCTCATCGCATTCATTTGCTTTGCTGAGATATTTTTAAGGCTTTATTGTGTTTCGTTTTTGTTCTCTTAGGGATTAAGTCCACTTTGTAGCTCTGACCTTTGACCCAATTATACTTGTTCTATAAAGTTTTGGTGCTGGAGCTGAACATTTCAGACTTGGACTCAGATCATTTTAAATCACAAAAAATACTTTAGACTGGCTTTTGAAGACTTAAGACTCAAAGGTTTACTTTGATTTTTTTTTAACCTGGGCCCTGTTTTTGTGTCTAAAGCTCAATTTACAGTACGGTTCAGTTTGGTACACTTTGTTTCTGTTTCCACTGTGAAATTGAACTGTTCCTTACCGGCCCCTAGTTTTGGTCACCCCTCTTTTGTGGTACCTCGCACACACATCTAGTACTAAAAGGTGAAGCTAGAAACACTGCAGTCTGTTGACTGGTCAGTCGAAGACAGTCACTCTGTCTCAGCGCTGAGTTCTGGCTGGTTTTGAAGCTTATGTAACCACCATTCATACCGTGGCATGTTTTACATACATCAGCAAACTATACTATAAAATGAAATGATGTTCTCTATCGTTCTAGGCTTCCCCTCCACCCAGAGGTATACTGTATATATTTCTATTGGGGACCTGAACCCTTGGGTCAGGTGACGTGAATAATTTCTTTAAGACAATCCACCTGTGGTCGTGGCTGACAGCCTATATAAACCCCTGTCAACCACGCCCTCAGTGGTTTTTCTGATTGAAGCAACATGGCGTGTGTCACTGTGCTTCTTTTGAGACAATTCTATCTTCTATCCTCTTATCTATCCAAAACTTTGGTTTAGCAAGGCAAACAAATACACAGTTCGTGTCGCTTACTTTACGGGGTTTGAGAGAGGGTGATCGCCTCTCACGGTGGCCGTGTTGTGCTTTGCAAATACAGTCCTTGCTGTCGGACTCTCGGTGTTGGCATATTGTCTCTGCAGAGAGGCTTCTGTGCCGGATAACATACAGGATCTTTATCTCAGTCCAGTTTGGGCGAGGGGAGAAGGATCTATGAATTTGTTGATAGCATGGGGCCTCTGTTAGATCCAGTGTCGAGCGTGTTGTCCCCGTGCGGGGATTCTCTTCATGTTATAGACAGAGAACTCTCTTCTTTGTCTGCTGGGGCATTGAGAAGGAGTTTGTGGGATGCTAAGGTTGCTGCCTGTCCCTTTGTTTGTACGTTGCACTATTCACACACAGTACATTCCACAATCCCACAGTTTTGCCGGTAAAAGTTTGGCAGCAGGTGTGCTGGGAGAGCCAGCTTCCGTGTTGTCAAACACTTCCACGTGGTGATCCCACGAGGGCGGGGTTATCGCGAGATTTGGAGAAAAGGCGTCAATAAGCATTTTTGTGTGGTGTGTGGCATTCAGTTTCCCATTGAGGATGGGCATGACGTGTGTCTGCATTGCTTGGGGGAGGAACATGCTACTGCAGCAATGGACAATCCAGTCTTCTGTATGGATCGTTCTCTTCTGCCAGCACGATCCTTAGAGCTTCAGATTTGTGTGTTTAGGATGAAGTGTAGCTGGGGGCGAAGAGAGTTTTCACCATCCGTAGTGCCCCAGCACTCTAAGCGCCTCAAGATGGGGATGCAGATGCTGAGGGGATGATTGAGGAGAGTGCGACCAAAGAAATTAAGCCAGCTCCGTCTTAGGGCCAGCTACTCCATCAGGGGATTGCAAAATGCTGGATGCCTCACTGGCCAGACTGCACAGGTCTATGGCAGTTCATACTCAACTGTCTTTCCACTCACACATCAGTAACATCACCCGGTCTGCATATTTCCACCCACGAAACATTAACCATCTCCGCCCCTCCCTCACCCCTCACACCACGGCTATCCTGGTCCACAGCCTCGTCACCTCCCACATCGATTATTGTAACTCACTCTTCCTTGGTGCCCCTCACAAATCCCTCCATAAGCTTCAACTGGTCCAAAACTCTGCAGCCCGCATTATTACTAGAACCCCCTCCTTTCACCACATCACCCCTGTCCTTCAGCAGCTTCACTGGCTTCCAAAATCCTTCAGTATACTTTCAAGGCCATTCACAACTCAAAACCCATCTGTTCTGAACTGCATACTCCCTTTATTTCCCCACATTCATTTTCACTTTGTATCACTCTTGTCTGTTGTTTTTATTTATTTTAACTGTGATTTTAATTCTGTTTTTAATGCTCTGTAAAGTGTCCTTGAGTTTTGAGAAAGGCACTTTTAAATAAAATGTATTATTATTATTCAACTGGCGAATACAGGGTACCGGCAGAAGTTGGTACGTCAGCTGAGCACTGGGGCTTATGCCTGTCTGAGATATAGCTTGTTTCATCTATGTTGTCATCACTGATGAAAGAGCAAACACTGACCACCGGGAAGGGCGTATCGTCATTCTGGGTTACAAGGCGCCATCTGTATTTGTCCAGATCTAAGTTGGAGTCATAGGACAAAGCCCTCCTGAAGTTGCCGGTTGTACCGATGGCCATGTTTGGGCCTGGTGCAACTACTCTTGCAACAGGCACAGGAGGCCTGCCATTGTGCTAAGAAGGTCCAGGTGGTCTGGTCAGGCTGGTTCTAAGAAGGTAGGGGGCCCCACACAGGCACTTGGATCAAGCTGGGGGCCTGGTGACCTGAGGACTACTCTGGATGCTCACTGAGGTCACGCCGGTGCAGCCAGAGGAGCCACCAGAGGAAAAGCTGAAGTCTCCGTCTTCTTCCTGATGCCGGATCACATCAAGCCTGCCTCCAGCAAGCCCAGGCTCAAGTGGCAGCCTGGGAGTCAATGAATCTGAGCTCCTGGGTGGTTTCAACCATGACCCAGGGGTATCGTATTCAGTTTGCTCAGCATCCCCCAACCTCAATAACACCTAAAGTGTTCACGGTGGTGGACGCAGAACATTGCCTTGCAGCAACAGGCAGGCTGGGGTTTTACTCTCACTCTTTTCTCCTCCCTAAGAGGGATGGGAAATTGCGACACATTTTAGATCTCAGGGGTCTGAACCAGCATCTCAGACGGCTGCCTTGCAAAATGTTGACGATCCCCCAGATTCCCCATTCTCCATCAATGAAGCGGACTGGTTCACAAGAATAGATCTGGAGGATGCCTACTTTCAGATTCCAATCTGGAATAGGCATTGGTGTTTTCTCCATTTCGTGTTCGATGGCAGGGAATACGAGTTCCAAGTCCTGCCGTTCGGTATCTCTCTGGCTCCGCACACCTTCACAAGGTGCATGGAGGCGGTTCTGGCACCTCTACGGCAGAAGGAGATACGAATATTGAATTATTTAGACAATTGGCTCCTGTGTGCACATTCGGAAGCTCAGTACCGGGCGCATCTGACTACCCTTGTAGGAGAGAAGAGCAGGCTGGAGCCATCTCAAGAGTCACAAGCCCTTTTAGATAGGAATTGTGCAAATTTGCAGGAAAGCCCAATCTGTCTTTTTTCAGCATTAGCAATATAAAAACAAAATCGTGAGGGTGGCAAAATTCTGCCTGCCTACTTTTGTTTATACAGAATGCTCCTTTTTCGGGGCAATGGGGGACATCAGCAAGTAACAAAACATGTGGCTCAGCGTGTGACATAAACAGTGATGTAAGAGGGAAGCCGCGGCTAGTCAGGCAACGATTCTCTCGGAAATCGGCCAGTTCTTCACCGTCCCCGCCACCTGACAGTTAATGGCCTCTTTGTTAGTGAGGACAAAGAGGGTGCACAATTCCTTTTCTCCCCAGTTGCTCATCTTTACAGTGTCTGTCAGGTTTGTGTTTCCCTCTACTAGCTGCTTGCTAATTCCTGCTAATCAGTTGTTTCCTGTTAGTCCACCACCAGTGGTTCGCACATGCATGCCACATCAACAGCTCCTCCCACAAGTCTTCAACAGCCCCTCCCGTTGCGGAAGGCCACCTCTGTCTGTTTAAACTAAAAGGGTTCCGGCAATATGACTATCCTACAAGGCGAAAAATTGGGCGCCTCGGATCAACTCACCATTCTGCCTCTGTGTGTATAAACGCTCACAGCTGGCCGGCAAAATGGCCCAACATTTGCAGAAAATTTGGCAGTGTAAAAGGGGCTACAGTTCCTGGGCCTAGTTATAGATTCCCAGGCTGGTCTACTTTACAGAGGAGAGGCAGTGATCTCTCTCTCTATTCAGGCTGGGGGGCCGGGGTCACATGGAGGCAGTGTCTCCGCCTTCTGGGCCTGATGGCGTCCTCAGTCCAAGCAGTCCTTTTGGCTGTCCTACACATGCGACCAGTGCAGCGATGCATCCTGGGTCTAGGTTTGGGTCCCGGGAGTTGCATGCATACCACGGTGCTTGTAACCAGGCCGTTGCAGGTCGCTCTCCGTTGGCGGGAGGACAGCAGGAATCTCGCCAAGGGCAGTGTGCTGGGTCCAGTGATACATCATCAATCGGTGACGACAGATGCGACCCTCTTCCTCTCCAACGGGGGCAGGGTTCTTCTTTGTGGGAAAGAAGGATAAGTCACTGCGACCATTCATTGATTACCATGGTCTCAGTAACATCACAGTGAAGAACAGGTACCCACTCCCAGTGATATCATCTGACTTTGAGCTTTTGCAGGGGGCAACAATCTTCACCAAACTGGACCTCCGGAACACCTATCATCTGGTCCACATCAAGGAGGTAAGACCACCGATGGAAGACCGCCTTCAATATCCCCAGGCCACCATGAATACTTGGTCATGCCCTGCAGTCTTCCAGGCCATGGTAAATGATGTTCTCAGAGACTTCATCAATGTGGTTGTGTTTGTCTACCTGGATGATATTCTTATATTCGCCAGATCTTAGCAGGAGCATGTTCATCATGTCATGTGTTCTCCAGAGGCTTTTGGAGAACAAGTTGTTTATAAAAGCCAAGAAGTGTCAGTTCCATGTCCTCAATGTCTCCTTCTTGGATTTTGTGGTGGCTGAGGGAAACATGCAGATGGATCCAGCCATGGTTCAAGCGGTCATCAAGTGGCCAGTTCCGACCTCTAGGAAGAATTTGCAACAGTTTTTGGGGTTTGCCAACTTCTACAGAAGATTCATCCATAATTATAGCATGCTGGCTGCACTGACCTCTCCAAGCTCTCCTTTCCTTTGGTCTTCTACAGTGGACAAGGCCCTTGGTGAGTTAAAGACATTTCCCCTCCTCTCTTATTCTCAACTTGCCTGACCCATCCCGTCAGTTTGGGTGGAGGTTAATGCCTCAGATTTGGGTGTGGGGGCGATGCTCTCTGAGAAATCTGCTGTTGATCATAAACTCCATCCCTGTGCCTTCTTTTCTCACAAGCTATCCCCCACAGAACGCAATTATGACACAGGGAACCATTTGGTTGGAGGGAGCTGAACTACCATTCATCAGCTGGACCGACCACATGAACCTCAAATACATCCAGTCAGCTGAACGACTGAGTCCCAGGCAAGCCAGGTGGGTGCTGTTCTTTAACTGGTTTGATTTTTCACTCTCTTACCATCCAGGATCAAAGAACATGAAACCAGACACTCTATCTCATATCTACCAAGCTGAGGACCATCCTTCGCAACCTGAGGAGATTCTGCCCCGATCCTTGGTAATTGGTGTGGTTGCCTGAGAGGTGGAGCAGAAGGTAAAGGACTCACTTAATACCCACCAATCTCCCAGTACTTGCCCTAATAAGTGTCTTTTTGTGCCAGAAGACATTCGTTCTCTGGTTCTGCAGTGGGGGCATTCCTCTCGGTTAGCTTGCCATCCCGGGGTGGTTAGGACTCTCTCTCTCTCTCTCTCTCTCTCTCTCTCTCTCTCTCTCTCCTCAGACAGCGTTTCTGGTGGAGTTCCATGGACCGAGACACCCGGGAGTTTGTGGCCACATGTCCTGTATGCTCACAGAATAAGAGTTCACGTCAAGCCCCAGCCAGCCTCCTCCAGCCTCTGCCCATTCCCCATTGGCCATGATCACACATCTCCCTGGACTTTGTTACCGGACTCCCTGTATCAGAGGGTAACACTGTTATCCTCACTGTGGTTGATAGATTCTCCAAAGCTGCTCACCTAATTCCATTGCCTAAGCTGCTCACAGCCAGAGAGACAACTGAAGTAATGTTGAATCAGGTGTTTTTGGTTGCATGGTCTTCCTTGTGATGCTGTTTCTGACAGGGGACCTCAATGCACCTCTCATTTTTGGAAAGAGTTTTGCAGCCTGTTGGGAGCCACAGTCAGCCTCTCTTCGGGTTTCCATCCCCAGTCCAATGGTCAGACGGAGAGGGTGAACCAGGAAATGGAGTCCACACTGCGTTGCATGACTTCACGCAACCCCACCTCCTGGTCCAAACAACTGTTATGGGTAGAGTATGCCCATAACACCTTGCCCGCTTCTGCTACTGGCCTCTCACCTTTCCAGTATTCCAAGGGATGTCGGCCTCCTCTGTTTCCTGAGCAGGAACACAAAGTCAACGTTCCATCAGTTCAGGTCTTCTTCCGTTGTTGCCGGCGCACCTGGCTGCCACCTCAGAACGCTATTGGAGGTCAGCCAATCATCGCCGCATTCCAGCCCCTGCCTACTCCCTGGGACAGAAGGTCTGGCTCTCTATGCAGGACTTACCCCTCCTGGTTGAGTCCAGAAAGTTGGCTCCACATTTTGTCAGGTCATTTCCCATAAACAATATCATTAATCCAGCAGCTGTCTCTTGTATCCACCCCACATTCCATGTCTCTCAACTCAAGCAATTAAAGGAGAGTCTGCTTTTTTTTTTTTTTTTTTTTTTTGAGGATTAGAATATATGCAGTTTACATAAAAATAAATTTATATATACATATATATATGTGTATATATGTATACACACACACACACACACACACAGTGCTTAATTTGAGCCGGAACGTACTGGAACACATACCAGGATCTTTTCAGAGAAGGCGACGGCTCCGTGGCGCAGGATAACGGCTTACCGGCGACAGAGAAGTCCGACTCCAGGTCCAGTGGCCTAATTTCCTCTTTTGTTGGCGTCATGACTGCCCAGTAGTACCTGGACAACCGAGCCATGGCAGCACACAGGTATGTGGCGTGTCAGAGGAGTTCACTGTTCACATTTCTCTCTTTGTGGCACGTAACGGCCGACAAATCTCACCGCACTTTAGGGACTGTTCTTTACTTGTAGAGGGACTGTTGTTTACTTGTCAGAGAAGGAGGGTGGCTGGTTGATTTTTATTTTATTCATTATTTATTTATTTATTTATTTTATTTTGATCCCCTTATGTTAACACTTATTGATGCTGTTTTTGAAGTATGAATAAGTGAATAAGTAATTTATTCCATTGAAATATAATTGATTTATTATAGAAATGTGATTTATCTTTTTATAAATGACAAAAGGCACATCTGCCTCATTTTGCCGTGGTACCATGATACTACTCAAAACCGTGACACTTTCACTGGTATTGTACCATGGGTCCCAATTTTGGTACAGTGACAACACAAGGGGCCCTATATAGATGGTCTAAAGCACATAATCCATGTTGCAAGTGTCATTGCTATTTAGATGCAGGCGCAGTTGTCATTTTCACGCTCTGCGCCTTCGTCGTCTAACTAGCAAATGAACTCGCGCTTCTCTGGGTGTGTTGGTCTAAAAATGAGGAGTGGTCAGGTGCAGTCATGTCGCGTTGCTAGTTAGATGATGTACAAAGCAAATGCGCCAGTAACCTACAAAAACCTGGTCTAAAATCAACGGCGCAGTATTTCGCTGTTAAACAAGTTAGTAATATGCGTCTCTAGGCAGGTGCACAACACGCGTGCACTCTGCTCAGACACACACGGAGCAGCCACACATATGGAAAAGATAACAAATAAAAATATGATTACAATGTGAAAGGTTATTATTGTGCACATTAAAATATTTATCAGAAACACGTCTTAATGGTTAGTCATTAATCAGAATGATCTAATCGCAGTAATAATGATCATCATAATATGTAATATTGACAAATGAAATTATGAAATTATCTGACCAATCAATCATTTTTTTGATTGAAAACCAAAGCCTCACACATTGCATTTATTTTAACATGTTATACTAGGCTACATTATTGTCATATTATTGTACATTATTGTTATCTGAGTGTAGAGAGGACACACATGCAAATAAGAGGCAGAACACAGGTCTAGGAAACGTGAAAACAATTAACAAACGTGGGCAGGGGAGAAAACGCTGAACAGGTCCTAGCTGCAGGATCAGCACCTTGGGGAGCTCCGTGGCAGTCCTGAC
This sequence comes from Epinephelus cyanopodus, assembly GCA_026686955.1. Classification (NCBI taxonomy): domain Eukaryota; kingdom Metazoa; phylum Chordata; class Actinopteri; order Perciformes; family Serranidae; genus Epinephelus; species Epinephelus cyanopodus. Next base: position 8,883,078 of record CM048918.1, on the reverse strand, counting down.
AGCTGTGCTCTGTTATATGATGAAAACAGGTTTGAATAATATTCCACAGATATTTAGTAAGATCTTTATTGTGTTAGTGATCCCACGCCTGCTTTACCTCGGGGAGCTTGGGTGCCTGTCTGCTGTCCCCGTAGATCTGGTTCTGACGGGCCTTCACCTCCCGCAAGAGGAGATCCGTCTCCTCAGCTCACTCTTTCCAGTTGGTAGGTCCGCCATCTAACTAGCTCTCTCCCCGTGCACTCCAATTGCACCTCTTTCAAAGGGAATGAGGTGACACTCTGATTGGCTTATTGAATGATACGCCCAAAACACACCCATGACTAATTCACAGAGTAAGTCCAACCCTTTTAGACTCTCCACCATGGCGCACAGTCTAAAAACGCGCTGTCTAACTAGCAAGTGACTGGTACACGCCCATGCGCCGCGCCTGGCGCTTTGCGTTTAGACCATCTAAATAGGGCCCTAGATGTCACAACCATTCCATTCAGAGTTGTGCAGTGAGGCAGCTCGGGTGCCGCTTAAAAAAGTGTTCCCCAACTTTTGGGAGTGGGGGAACACTACTCTCTCAGAAGTATATATATTTATTAGGGGTGTCACAATACGATTCAATTCTCAATTTTTTTTTCTTCTTCTTACAGCACAGAGGCCTATGCCATTTTCTAGTCTACTTTACGATCATTGGTTTTATTCATTAAATTTTGTACAGTAAATCTTATTTCAAAAGATGGTCTACATATAAGTGATGCAATTTCCATTATTCTTGTGTAATGTATCACATTAGGCACTAAAGCTGCTATGAAGACTACTTTTGTGAGTTTGATTTATTTATTTTTGGGGACTTTGAATGAATTGTATTTTACAATGATAAAGTGACTGTTTAAATTGAGTCTGGTTGATTTTGGATGATTATGGGTTTAACAGTTTCGGGTTAACGTTCTGAAACTCAATGGCAAAAAACAAACACTTCTAGTGGATGTACATTAATGCTACTCAGGTGCTTGCAGAGATTACATTGCAACCTCTTTTGCTTAATACTGGACCTGTTTCCAAACAGTTGTCTCCATTAGTCAGTTACACACAAACCATTGGAAAATAGGGTCCAGCTTGAAAATACTGAAGTTAACCTCTAAATTGCCCTTGCCCTTAAGGCTAAAAGACCTGACTTTTGGATTGACTAAAATATCTCAAATATAGATATATAAAATAAAGACATTCATGGTCTTCAGAGGATGAGTTCTAATGATTTAGGTGACCTTTCCTCAGTCTTCACTGTCAGGCCAAAATTTCCAACTAATCCACACTTCATTTCATGATGAGGTTTGTTATCAGCGATCCAATATTTGGATTTTGATTAAATTAACTGAAAATACTGAAGGCCAACAAAGAATATATCCCACTGATTTTGGTAGCTCTTTCCTCCAGCAGTATCGTGTAAGTAAGTTCTGTGTGACTCACCATATGTGGCCATGTGTTTTGTTTGAGTTTCATTGTGTAACATCTTGTTTTGTTTTTCTTATGTCATATTTATTTGCTACAGCCAGGGGTATTTCAAGAAAGTCCCACAAAAAAAGTGCTATTTGCCTCATTTATGTAAAGTCCAAATGTCATTTCTTTATCAAACAAAGGGTGAGAACCTTCACCTGTAACAGTTAAAAGAAGTGTGCTAAAAAATATCTTATATCCAGCATCATGTAGGACAAAGTGTCACTAGATGGGGTCTGCCATGTTTTCAGTAGCACTTTTATTGAGGATAAAGAAAAACAATAAACAGGTTCAACTGATTGGAAGTCTGAGTTTTTACAGCATGAAGAAATACTGTAATTTGTCTCTTTAGGCACTTCTCCACTTGTTGAGTAGGAAGGTCTCACAGCTCCTCAGCTTTTCTCTCCCAAGACTCCCCTGCTACTCACAAACAGAAGAAATATATATAGGACAGGCTAATGGGGTTCAGGTATGGCTTGTTGCCTTATCTGGCTCCTCATGTCCTGCTGGACATGGAGGTCTTTGGTGTGAAGAGGAGACAATAAGGAAAGACAGACAAGGGTACAAGATAAAGAAGCCACAGAGAGAAAGAGCTAAATAACAGCTTTTAAGATGCTCTATCAATCTTTCAATAATCATCTTTTTTCCAGGGTTGATATTTAGCATTTATATTTAGCTCCATGTCACACAAACTGTATTTATTGCTGCAAAATGGCTCCATGTCATCCTCTGTATTCACTTTAAAAGAACTTTCTCCCGAACTCTTGTGAAAAATTCCAAACAATAAGCGTTTGAAGCCAAGCGAGCCGAGCGTGAGCCTTGAGGATGTTTCTTTGTACTGGAAATGTGGTGGGAAAGAAGGAAAACCACGCAGCAAAGCAGCTCATTTGTAACTTTAAACTTTGTTGTAGTGAGCCAGTTTACGTCTTGCTATTATTCAGGATTGAGGACATTTAATAAGCTTTTGTAGCTTCTTAGAGGTGCAAATGAGGAGGTCCAGATTCCAGAGTGAGAATCCAGCCTTTGAAAAACGCAACATGTAAGAATAATAAATAATAAACAGCTTATTTTATGTAAATCAAATTCACTGTCAATTATCACCTGAAGGCACCTGAAACTGTCTCTAGAAATCAATTTATAATCACACATGTCTTTAATTAGATGCAAACAAAGCTCTCTGCTGTTGCACACACAAATACATGGCTCATATACAGATTCAGATACACTTTACATAAAACTATCAAATATGGATACACATGTGCATTCAGTTATTTTCAATAATTTTAATAAAACCTACATGAAACAAAAGCTATTTTTCCTTTTTTATGATGATGCCAAACACTGCTGTCCAGTTTGATATCTGTAGTTGTCTTACACAAGGTTTATCATCAGAGGAGTTTCTAACCTCCCAAAATATTTCAGTAGTAAAAAATGCAGACCAACTTAAGGATAGAAACTGATTTCATATCTTTTGTTAGCTGGTTTTGGTTGACTCCAAAATCTAATTCAACTGTCAATCTTGGCACTGTTTAGGGGCCTATTAGAGTCCAGTTCCTAATGGTTTGGTGCTATTTCGCTTTTCACAAGAACTCCCTGGACAGTTGAGCTAAGACTACTGCTCTCTTTTCTCTCCCATGGGATGGTTGGAGGAGGAGGGAATCTCCTTAGGGTTTACAATTGCTTGCCCACCAGCTGGGTTGTCAGGAATCACCTTAGGCTGTACCCAGTGCAGTAGCGCACCTGATTGAGCCAGATTAATTGCCTTTTGCTTGTGTCTTTAATCATTAGAGGCTGAGTGACAATAACCATATGAATGCAAGCAGCAATACTGTCAGGATACACACAACACAACAGTATCATCACCAGGTTGTGTGTCAGTATTTCCTTAAAGGTCTCTACTCCTCTTAGACTAATGTCAGTACCTGATGAGAGCACAGAAAGGAGAGAAGATGACCTTCCCTTGCTCAGGACTACTTCTCTCTCCGGCTCTGATCCCAACAACTCTACCACTGGTCTCTCTCTAGAGAGACGCAGATTAGCACATGCCTTGCATAAGAGTTTGAAATTGGCAGGAAGCCTTATCGGAGCTCAGATGGGAAACCCTAAGATGCAAAAGGGTTGGATGTCTAAAAAACAGAGGGAAATGACAGCCACAACAATTTTTTTTAACTCAATAAAAATGATGATTACAGGCAGGGGTGAAAATCCCATTTCATAGTTGGGGGGGACAATAAACAGTAAAATTTTAGAGAATAATTCCAGGGGGGACAAGGGAAAAAAGTTGTAGCCTGTCTTTTATACAGCATCTTCTAATTGGACGCTTTAATCTTCTCTCTATCTCTCCATCAGGCAGAGTATACTTATGAGAAATGGCTTAACAAACATTTCCTGCAGTTAAACTGGTAACTGGTTTATAAACAGTGTGCTGTGAGATCTGCCGCTGCGCACCTCACAACCGTGCGTAATAGTCACGCAATGACCGTTTCTTGTCTGTTAAACTGTACGTCTTTCATGTTTGTCTCACTGACAGGTGGAGCCTACAGGCAGGTACCCATTAGCTACGAGCCGCTCCGCCACTGACTGCTCTTGTCCTGTCCTCTCCCTCTTCTTTCTCTCCTGTCCTCTCTGCCTATCACTAAACTCTGAGCTTAATCATTAGCTTTTAGCTTAGCAGCACTTGTAATTGAGTAGGCTTTTGAACAATGCAGGAGAAATGTTGCAGACAGTTTTATATTATCAGCCTGGACCTGCAGCTTGTGGTAACAGTAAATGGGATGTAACTTTTGTAAGTTAAACTGTGTCTGTGTGTGAGTGTACATCTTACCCTGCGATGCGCGATGTGGGCAGCCGTGTCCAGCCACACGCTGCTACTGCTGCCACTGCTGCCAAGTAGCCCCGCCCATTGGAAAGAGTGTGGGATATACCACTACTAGGAATGAAAGGGGGGGACTAAATCTTTTAAGATTTAAATAGCACATTATTGCGAGATTATAATGAACACCACTTACATTGTGTTTTTAATAAATTCCACTGCATTGTTCAAAAATTATTAATTGTGTCTCAAATTATTCTAGGGGGGACAGCTTTACTGAAGGGGGAGACATGTCCCCCCCTGTGGTCAATAGGTAAATGATTAAATGAAGTTAAAATATGATGCTTAACTGCCACTGCCCAAGCTCACTAATAAGCTTGTGTACGGGGTATTTTAACACAGGAAAACCTGCTAAAGAGAAGAGAAGAGGCAGAGTTGTGTACGTGCCTCTGAAGCATGCCTTGCTGTGTGTGTGTGTGTGTGTGAGTGCTGCTTGGACAGAGACAGACGGAATTTTGTGGGGGTGTGTCATTGCATCTTGCTGGTAAAGTAGCTAAAATTGGAGTGTTCCCCCAGGTGGCGTGTTTTCATCAATGCTGCTCAGAGTAGGAGCCGATTAATACCTGCTACTACTGCAGAGTCAATTGACCCACGTGTGACTGCTGATAGTAACCTCATCCATTTTATATAAAAGTCTTTTTTGCAGTGGAACAGGGCTCCATCTTATATACTAGGAAAATGGAGGTAGTCTAAAAAACAACCTGGAGAAAAAACAAAAAAACATTCACATGTATTACTATCCAAAATAAATAAGCAAAGGTTATAAAAAAGGAACATTTTTAGCTTTGACTTAAAAGTGGTCAGTCTTTTTTTTTCTAACTTTTGGGACAGTCAGTAGGCCAGCCCCAGATGTCCTAGTGGTTCTTGAAGGCTGTTGCACAACCTCAAGATACTCAAGAGCTACTGCTGCATTATTTTCCATTTGGATCCTCTTGCATTGCAAGAGTCTGTGCTTCTGGTTGTTTTCCCCTAAATACGCCCATCAAACAGTCTCAATGCTCTCCACTATTTCCTTGATTTATTGTCACTCCTTGAGGTCGAACATGAGTAAGGAGTACATGAAGCAGAATGCATCTGAAGCCTTTGGGGCTTCTTTACATTTTAATGTGAAAAATCACATGAAACAGATCCACTTCAATAATAAAACAGGCACAGTCGCCAGACGAAAATGTTAGTATTGTACATCTAGGAAAACAGGAATTAGATTAGTCATATCTTTACATTTCATCTGTATCATAACAGCATTTCAAAAGTGGTGTAGTATATGAGCTGACTTTGTCATCCAGAGGTGGAGGGGATAGTGGATGGTGTGATAGGAGAGATGCCTGACAAGCTATGGACCCACAGTTCCAGACCGTCAAATGTCACCTGATGCTGAGAACACTAACAAAAGCACTAGTTAGAATGACCTTATAAATACATGCAAAACCAGGCGCACATTGGTCTTAGATAGTGTCAGTAAGAACAGAAAATTAACACAACCCAACGGAACAGAGAGAGGAGGAGAAAACAGCAAAGAGAGAGAAAAGAGGAGGTTAAGAAAAAGAGAGACTGAGTAGGCTGGAAAGAGAGAGATGGATAAAGGGCCAAGAGATAAGTGGAATACAACTGTAGGCCATGTAGGCGGAGAGCAAAATGTTAATTTATGGCATGTTCGGTGCCAAAGCATCTCTCACAGAGGAGAGCAGGTGCAGATTAGTAGATACTCAGTAACAACAGGAGTATAATCAGTTTTTCAAGTTTTCCATTCCAAACAACAGGCTTTTGGAAAATTAGGACAATGTTTCAGGACTAGAAAAGCTTTTCATCCTCTTTTGTTTAAGCCTGATTTGTAGGTTTTTCTCCTCTGCGTTTCTTAGAATAGCTACTTTGACATTCAGATTTCTTGAATTCTTTGCCTTGTTCAGTCTGAAGATGCTGTGTTTGTTCTCACACATCAAATCAGACTCACCTCATGTCATTGTGGTGTCACTCGTGGTGAACAGATTGCACTCTTTGAAATCATGATTTTGACATTAACAAGATAGCCCTTATGCTAAAAGTGTTCACATGTTGTCTATGTGGGGAGAATGTATCAAGTATATGACAGTTAAGATAAGATATACTTTACTGATCCCCCAGAGAGGAAATTCAGATATTACAGCAGCACAAGACAAAAACAAAAAGACATTTAATAGTATGAGATAAAAGAGAAAAAAAATAGATAAATAAAAAGAGAAAATAAAATTGCTACATCAAGATGAATTAAGTGACTAAAAATGTCAGACAAAGTATTGAATAAAATAAAGTGTCAATTGGCAGATGCAAACTAAGTCAGTTCAGAGCTGGATGTTGCTTAAGCCAAACCGCTGTTATACAGTCTCGTGGCAGTGGGCACAAAGGAGCGTCTGAATTGTTCAGTCTTGCACCTGGGTGAGATGATTGCACAGATTTCGTCCTTCACCCTCCTCTCAGCCACTGTCTCCAGACTGTCCAGGTCCAGTCCCAGCACAGAGTGGGCTTTCCTCACAAGCCTGTTGAGTCTGTTGGCCTCACCAGTCTTAACTCCACCCCACCAGCACACTACAGTAAAAAAGACTGCACTGGCAACCATAGACTGGTAGAAGGTGGTCTTGAGGAGCCCACTGCAGACGCCAAACTATCTGAGTCTCCTCAGGAAGAACATCCAGCTCTGACCCTTCCTAGAGAGGGCATCTGTGTTATGAGTCTAGTCCAGTTTAATGTTGATGTGGACCCCAAGGTACTTGTACGAGTCCCCCATCTCCACCTCCTCTCCCTGGATGGTGACTGGGGCAGGTTGCCTCCGGTTCCTCCGGTAGTCCACCACCACCTCCTTAGTCTTACTGGTGTTGAATTGACGGTGGTTTCGGTTGCTCCATGGGACAAAACTCTCAATCTGTACTCCTCCTCGTCATCATTGCTGATGCACTATAGAAGAGTCGTCGGAAAACTTTTGGAGGTGGCAAGAACCAGAATTGAACAGGAAATCAGAGGTGTAGAGGGTGAAGAAGAATGATGCCAGATCAATTCCTTGAGGCACCCTGGAGTTACTTGACACCACCTCAGATATGCAGCCAAGTGGTCATCAACAACAACCATCAGCAGCAATATTTTCAACACCGTGGTGTGTTTTGAATCTATTACACTTTACAGTACTTCACGAAAATCCACCACCAGCCAGCTTTCTGGGATGGACCTCTGGTGAAACAGGCGTAGGCTCTGCGTAGAGCTGATGCACAACTATAAATCCACTTTTGGACTGATAGACTGACGGACTGACCAGCTGACTGAGCGACATCTACATCCCTCTGTTACCTGGGGAGATAAAAACCAAAATGGCGTATTGTGTCTCTGACTTTTCTTTTCAACTTGAATGGCAGATTCAGAGCATTAGAGAGCTGACTGCTGGTTGAAGAGGGACGCCTGCTGAGAAGGGCCACATAGTGTGTGTGCGTGTGTGTGTGTGTGCGTGTGTGTGTGTGTGTGTGTGTGTGTGTGTGTGTGTGTGTGAGAAACTTGCCAAACTGACTAAAGTAAGATGAAATGCTTGTAACGATGATGGCTCTTACACCTAGCACAACTTCAGGCGGGTCAGATTACTTGTCATTTGTCTGTGCATGTGTGTCCCTGTGCGCATGCAAGTGTTGTGTATAAGCTCATCACTGTGTGTCTACATCAGTGCGTGTGTTTGCAGCTCACACAAACACACACACACAGTCACTTGATCTCTAGTCTGTCTGTTTCTGTCCTGCTTTCTTCCCTCTGTGCCTTCTTCAGAACTAATTAATCTTTGTCTCTTCAGATATGTATGATAGTGCTGATTCTTCCTGTCCTGCCTATATCAGAAAAAAACTGCTTCTCATTAGCATATTAGCATACTGCTAGCATATGATCAGCTTCAATGGATGTGTGCTCTTCTGATGTCACAGACATCTGTTCCAGAAAAAAGTTTGTGGCTGCGTTATGCAGACAGAGCAGAAATTCATGACAGGTGCACAATGTGAGGAGGAAGGAAAAAAAAAGCAACATGAAATGCTGTAATTAAAGCAAGTAAGTGTGTAAAACTTACAAATCTCTGGGTGTCTTTTCATCCGTACATTTCTACTCACAGCAAAACTGTCAGAGGTACTGTCGGTAGTAACAGTGAATAAAACAGACTCATTAAGAGAGGAATAATGGCAGCTCAGTCGACAAAAGATGAAAGAGAAATAAAATCAACACAGCAGCATGTAGGCCCAGAGGAGGCTTTAGCACTCGATGTCTCAGAAACTACACGGCATGGTAGAGAAACGTCGCTGTGAATTTCTTTTGTGTCGTAAAACAAAAGGGAACAAAAGTTTTAAGAGTTCTGTAGCACCATGCTGAATAACCACAGAGTTTCTAGGTGTTAGAAACAAACTGATGAATATTTGTCGCTCTCAGAGGCATTTGTGAAGAAATGTTGCACACAGTGTTTTTAAAAACATATTCGGTTCTGGTGTTAAAGGGTTTTTTTGTGCTAACACAATAAATTGCTGTAGCAAACACTGAATACATCTGACAGATAATGAGTCTGTCAATACCATAATGAGCCATTAGCAGATTTTATACAATGAAATATTCAAACATTTGTAATAAACTCCAACTATGGACTGACTGGTAGTGTGGCCTGCCCTCATACTGGCCCTCTGCTTGTGTCTTTGCAGCTTCTCCAGTCATACTTCCTAATGCCTACCACCTGCCAACCTGTCAGTTTCTTTTCTAGTTACATGGCTGTCCAGATACCCAGCTTCACCGCAGTCAGCTCTAACCTGTTCAAACTTTATACCTCAACAATCTGTGGTTAACGTGTGGTTAGGTTTGGGCACAAAAAGTACTTCATAATGGGTTAGGTAACGTCAGGTTTTAGTTTAAACTATCCAATTTTGGGGGCTCAGTCTATGCTGGAAAAGCAGAAATGTCTAGTTAAGAAACAATTACTTTTCATAGCACAATCTTCGCTGGAAAATTAGTGACAGGCTGCTGAAAAAAAAAACAACGTTTTGGGGCTAAAAAGCTGATGGAAAACAAATAAATGACTCATTAAAACACAATCGGTTTTGTTGTTTGTGGTCTGGTCTGCAGCTTGGCCTGGGAGTCATGCTATCCACCATCCACTTCACTGGATAACAAAGCCAGCTCCTACACTACATCACTTTAGAAATGTTGATATGATATACATGAAATGTACAAATGTAATGTATCCCTGGTTTGCAGAAACATACATTGCTGACAGTTTCTTATGGCAACTGAGCTGCAAGTCTAAGTGCTAACTAGACCCATTTTGCTTTACCTGGTGATGTTATTAGTGTAATGTTTAACAGAAAGCCAGCATAACAACCACAAGATGTGTGGTCTATAAGAAGTGGACATTTAGGCTGTGGGGGTAAACTGAAAGACATTACTGAGTTGCATTATGGAAATTGTAGGCTCCATTGTTTTCGTAGCTTGACCCATACAAGAGACACAAAATCTCAAAATGTTCTCATTCAAACCTCGTCACATATTGACGTTTGGTCATGGACGTCCTGATATGGCATGCAAGGTACCCTGGGTATGATGGTTGTTTACGCTCTGGGACGGCGTATGAAGATTTGTCTGTAACATGTATAATCTTCCTGTTTTCACAGGAATATTAACTATTTACGTACCGTCTCTTTCGGAAAAAATGCACCATGTCGGTACAACATCGCAAATTGAATTTTTTTTCCCTTAAGCAACCAACACATGTTTACATTTAGGTAGCAAAAGCATGTGGTTGGGTTTAAGTAAACAGAAAAGAGTTTGGCTTTACAATTTTATGGGACACAACCACCACTCTGCCAGGTGAGAGTTGATGTTGGCTGGACGCATCCACACTCTTTAATCAACAAAGAGAGTTTTGACACTAAGACACTCACTACATTTATGTTGTGGAAAATGATTAAATATGAAACTGTGTGAATGTTATCAAATATAATAATAGAAATGGTTTGAATGTATGATATATCCATGGTCATAGTTGAGTATTTTTGGAGGCCTCAGAGTCCTTAAATTGTCTCCACACAGACTGTAAAGTACTCTGAGGCCTCTGGAATGATCTGTTTCCATTCTTATACATGATGATATTCACATCCCCTTCCATATTTAATATTTTTTTCCACAAAAATTTGCATTTTTTTGATCCCTAATTCAAAAAACAAAATGTTCCCACTAAACTATTTACATTGATGATCAAAATGATTATTCCACTAATATTCCTGTTTGCATGCAGCCGTGTATGATTAATAATAATAATAATTAATGCATCCTAACATTTCATTTACAATGTCAAAATAAAGAGAGGCTGAACTACTGGAGCCGCAAGGAGCAAAGAGCATGCAAGGAGAGAGAAGATTGGTGGAGGGAAGACAGAGTGGCTGAATGCTGAATACCTATGTGTCACCTGATAATATTGCCTTATCACCAGTCTTTAAACAGCAGTTTTTAATTGCACTCAAGGCACACTGTCATCAAGAAATGTAAAATCAAAGCACCAAGGACACAATGATGGAAGTTTAAACAATAAAACACCCAAGTCTCAAAGAAACCAGGCAAGAGCCACCTTGAGATGCAGAAATGATCTTTTTATTGTCTGTTTTCAGACCAATAATAGCTTCGCTTACCATCCAAGGATGAACAGGCCTCTACAGAGGCCCTGAGGGGATAAAGTGGAAAAACAGAGTGGAGAGAAAAATTCACTGGAGTTTCATTTGCTTTTTGAAAGTTTTCTTGCTATAATTCCACAAGTTTTATCTGCAAACAAGAGGACGTAGCCCTGGCAGACTAAAGACAAGGACAGTGAATGATTGTGATGCAGATCCATTCACTAACATCCTGAAAACATCTGCTGAAGCTTAACACTTTAATGACAACAGCTGGGAGTGAGTTTAGCTGGGAGATCAATACAGCCATGAGAGGAGAATGAACCCAGAGCGCACAACTCCGCCAAGGCTAAATTAAACTAATAAATGTTCTTAATTAAACACAAAAGGTTTACAAATTGTTGCAATGTAATCTGGATCTGCACATTGAGGGCTCTAGTTTCCCGGCGCGGTACAGGGTGGTGCAGGGTGGCGAACCCCGCGCAGAGCTAGTTTCAAGCAGCGTAACCCGAGGCACGCTCAGCTTGGTAGTTTGGCAGACCGAGGTGCGCTGAGATGGGTGTGGCGGCTCAGCAGGGGGAGGTGTCGACAGATCCAGTTTGACGCAGTGACAGTTTCGTGCCAAAAGGCTTCGCCGAAGGTGTGCTAAAAGCTCGCCGGGTCTACTGTCAGTGCAGGTGGAGCGCAGCCTGTGTAAGCCGAAGTTTGGCTGACCGGCGGAGAGTGCGCACACCAAAACCTCACAGGCAGGTTTCCAGAATATCAGGCACATTAACGATGCAATAAATAGCCACAAACACCACTATTCAATGCAACTATCTGCAATCAGCACATAAATGTATCTCTATATCGACTGTCCCGTCACATCTGATGTCAGATCAAAGGGGACTGGCACCGTTTGCCACGTTTGGCACGCGTAATGGAAACTTAACCTGATTTGATTAACACAGCTGCAAACCAATGAGTTCACATCCCTCTCAGCCAACCACAAGCAGCCACAGCATTAGATAGGGAGTATATATTCAGCATCTGTCATCTTAGAAAAGTCAAAAGAAAAGAAACAGAGTGAGACTGCGAGAGAGAAAGAGAGAGAGCGCGCGCACGCACGAGAGAAACGCAACATTGATTTACAATTGTGGTGACCTCCTCCCAGGCTACCTTTGCATCATCAGCCCGTGGAGGTGTAACCCACATTTAGTTATTCATTTTATTTACTTATTTTGCGGGCCCACTTCCGGTGACCCCAAACTTCCTTTAAAACACGGGTCACGGAGTTCACTTCCTCCCCCTCCGTCTCCACTGTGACTGGGCATGCTACTGTCAGCGTCTCAAACATTTGACTGGAGCTCTCTGAATCTATCAATTGAAACCGTCAACCACTGAGTCAACCTGTTCAATACTCCATCTGGAAAACTCCGCGGATTTCCTGTCAGACCGCACATGGAAGCTCAGCTCTGACCACTCGGTTCAAAGGTCAGGTTTTTTTTCTTTGTCCAACTTTGGATCTCCTTCTTATGAACCTTAATCCATTCATCTCAACCCACATGGCGAGCTAGATCAACGAACCGGTAGGACAAAGTCTCACACCTACCGATCTGGACCTTTTCGGATTAAAAGGATATGAACTGAACGTTTTTCCTTGAACTTTATTGTGAGCAACAGAACTTTGATTTATTGTGGGTAATCCATTTTTTGTTGAATATTGGAACAGTGTATTGTTTGTATTGTTTTTTTTTTTTTTTTTTAAATATTCTCTGAATACAGACATTCAAACTGCACTACTGTCTCATCCATTCATTCACAATCCAGGCTCCTCTAAAGAACAGACTTCTGTTGCCGCTATTGTAGCCGTAGTCAATCGCCTAGCCCATATGTGTTACAGAGGTCTGCTCACAGTTCTGTATATTCGGACAATGCGAGCTTGGACCTCCCGGACCAAAACATCAGTTCCTCCTGGGAGGAGTTTTGGCCGTCTGACCCTGCTGCTCTCTTCTGCCATGGCGAATTGAGTAAACTCTCATCTTTGTGTGGCGCATTTAAGGGCGAGGAGAGGGGCTCATTTCATTGGTGTGATGTATATAAAACCCACTTCACGCCGTGTCTCCTCCCTCTTTAAGACTTGTGCAGGGAGGGACGGAGGTGGGAAGGAGGAGTAGCTGCGCCAGCGCGCACAGTGTGCCAAACTTGCAAAATCTGCCTGGCCACACCCAGATGGTGAAGCGCAGGTGCTCTGTGCGTCTGTCTCGCCCGGTCTGCGAAACTAGAGGCCTGAGAGACAATCAAGCAATGCAGGGCAGATCGTTTTCCATCCAAGTTATTGAAAAACTATGATTTAAATTTTTCTTGACTAAATATATGATCATATGTATTCCTAGGAAAAGTAATGCACAAAAATTTGTACATATTTCACGTAACGATGAGCCAGTAATTTAAGCATATTCCATGTATTTTGAAAGGCTGTGATGTTGAGGCGGTGGATGGGTCATAAAACATAGGACTACTGTATCTTTGAGACTGATGTCCAGAACCATGTGAACTTTTAGTGAAATTTTAGTCATTTTAAGGCACACCCTTGTCGTGTTTCTTTTCCTAAACCTAACCACAGTAACTTTACTTGCCTTAACCCAACCTTCATTACTCTATGTTAATTATGTAATTTTTTATTAAGGATGTAATGTCATTCATGGGGTGCTTATTCCTCGGATATCATATGAACTGTCCTTTTAAATCTTTTTACTCTTCACCGGCCAAACTTTCCACCAATTTTCCAATTTTCTTAAAATCCTCTACCACATTTTGTGATATCCCGCTAATAAATAAGCAGAACTGTAGCTTGCCAACATTTCTCATACCAAGTCATCCCATATTGTTGCTTTGTCAGAGGACTTTCTTGTTTGCATATTACACGCTAGCCAACCCCCTGTGCCTGCTGTAGATGTTCTGTGACACCACAAGCAACGCCTGGACAAAAACATCATGGTTTGGCTCTACATTTAAACAGGAAGTGAACACCAGGCTCCCAGGTGAGAGTCCAGGGTTTGTTTGACCCATCCACCACCCCTACCACCCACCCTACAGGGACTTTAGAAACTGACGCTGCCCAGTGGTGAATCATTCCACTGCAAAAGGTAGCTTTTGGCATCATTGTCTCACACTTAAATCATTGACAGAGCAGCAATATTTGATGACTTTGGGATGAGAACAGCCTATTCTTACACATGCAAACAGACCAATCAAACACCCATAGTGATATATTTAATGGTATATCTATGCAGAATTTTCCCCCAAATCATATGAAAGTAACCCCTCTTAATCATCACATATGACTCACTGGTGTGTGGTGGTGGATTTATGTGTAGAGACTCTGCCCTCTGCCTTACTTTCTTATTTTCTTCTTATATCTAAACCATGATTTGTTCCATTTGTATGTTATTTTGTAGTAGATACATTGAAACTTTACTTTTTAATAACCCTGTGGCTAAATGTGTAGTTAGGGCCAGGCACAAAACCTCTTGGTTATGGTTAGGAAAAGACCATGTTTTGGTGTAAAATAACTGGCTTGGGGGGCACCATCCCCCTTGGAAAAACAGTGACAGGTCACTATGAAACACCCATGTGTGGTGCTGTAAAAGCTGCTGCCTTGCTAAAAAAAAAACCCAACTAGTTTTCCAGTTTGTTGTTAATTGGAGTTAAACCTGCAGCTTGGCAGGTGTCTCGTCTAGGGTGACACAATATCCACCATCCCCTCCACCTGCCGATGACAAAGTAAGCTCATATACCAGGTCACATTAGAAACACTGTTTCTGTCCCTTTACAGTTGGAGATAGTATACTTTTGCAATTAAATAATTTCATTTACATTTGGGGAGTTTTAATGAAGCCAGTTACGAAAAGTCTTGTAACAAATATAAGTCTTGTATTATTTCTGCATCCAACTAGATTATTGTAAACATAACAGATGATTTGATTATCATTATCTTGGGCTCCAGAGATTGCTACAGTGTTTGCTGGTACTGTTACTCACTGAGTACGAGATGTCCAAATCCAGAGAAGGCACACATGTACGAGCTTTAATTACCACTGGGGAGCTAACACGGAAGTTTGTCTCCTCTGCTCATATTCACCTGAACTCAATGACTTATTTGTGGCATGCAGCCAAACTGTCACTGGCCCAGGATCAGTAAACTGTGTGCTTGCAGGACAGTGGCTTCAGACATCAAACACAACACGGAGCAGCTTCACACTTTGTTATGACTAAAATGTAATTGGTCCTTGTGTGTGCGGCACTTGATGAAGCATCATGAGAGGCATCAGCATCAAACAGTGTCCCTCACTATACCTACAACTGAAAAAATATGCAGCAGAACAAAGTCTGTAGGTGAGTCAAAGCAGCAGGGGGCTGACACTGACAATTAGGAAATTATTTTCCCGTAAAATGAACTGGATAAAGTGTCCTTTCATGTATTATAGAGCCGATATTTGGTTATTCAGCACACAGAATAACAAGTCAAACTGCAGGTCCAAGTGTCTTTTCTGTTTTGTTTTGATAACATTTTTTAAGTCCGTTGCCAGCATTTTTAGAACTCTCGTTTGCTTCAGTGTTTATGCTTAGAGACAGTGTTGTTGTTTTTAAGGTTAGGGAGAGATCATGATTAGTTAATGTAAAAGTGAACATTAATTGCAGGCCTGTGGCGAGAAGAAAACTTTGGTCTCCTGCATGAAATCAAATGGGGATACTGGCCTGTGTTCATTTTCTATTTTAATTTTTTTCTTTCCTGTTGAGCAGCCTAGTTGCCAGGAGTAAATGTTGGCATTGTATGTTTCTGCAAACCACAAGTATGTTTCATTTAGACACTTCTAGTTTTGGTTGCTGTTTTCTCCCTGTCGGCTACCAAGGCATTCCAGTCCGATTTGTCCGTGGATCCACACGTTAAAATGTGATGGGTTAGGTACCCTCCTGTGTCAGTTTTGGACGCTGAAGAACAGCATGTCAATTTATGCTTGTTACATTAATTGTGGTTTTTCAAAATACACTTCAGTTTTAACAGAAAATGTACAGTTTCTGCTTGTGTCATGCATACAGTCTTTTTCAAAATATATTTACAACAGATAAAACAGTTAGGCAGGTGGTTACGTTTAGAAAAATCATCATGGCTTGGCATTAAATAATTGTTGTTACTAATGTCATGTAATATCATGTGATATACATCATAACATCACTTATGCAGCATGCTACACATACTAGTTCACCACTTTGATATCAAAATAACAAACTAACTAAGTTTGTTTGAGCCACCCACCTCCCGTCCCACCTGCTCTATAAGGACTTTCTTGCTTTTAATATGAAGGTAGTTGCTGGTGGTGTTACAAACCAGACTGTTCTCACAACTCTTTCATGTTTTCCTACTAAAAGCAATGCACACAAATTTGTACATATCCTGTGTATTTTGAAAGGCTGCAATCACGTGACCAATGCTCTGTTGGCAGTAAACAAAGAAGCAGTCCTGAGTGCTTGTAAGGAAGCAGGTTGGGGTGGTACATGGGTCACAAAAGAAATGGACATTCGCCTGCGACTATCCCCTGGAGTTGCTTGTTCAGATCTGTGTGACCTTCGAGTGAACTTCAAATCAGTCACTCGTAAGGTACGTCCTCACCATGTTACTTTTCGGAAACCTAATTGCAGTAAATTTTATTGCCTAAACCTAACCTTCATAACATAAATTGTGTAACTGCACATTAAGCATGTAATGTGATTCATGGGGTGCAGAATTTGTTGGATATCATATGAACTGTTGCGCATGCATTTTTCGTGGGATATCATACACACCGTTCTATGAGAATACATCGTACAAACTGCTGCCATTTGTGCATCAACATTCACTGACAAAGGGGTGTATTTGACAAGTTTGACTGTTGCCCAATATGTCAACAACTGCAGCTGGCCGTTGTGTAGCTGCAAAAGGTACCTCTGCATCAAGCTCTCACGCTGAGATCATTGACAAAGCAGTGGTATTTGACAAGTTGGGAGTGAGAGGGGGCTGCAGCATTAAAAAACATTCCAACAGGAAATACACTTGGACCCATTAGACCAGGGCTGGATTGGCCATAGGGCATACCGGGCAGTCCCCGGTGGGCTGTTGGCATATTTTGGGCCGGCACAATCGTAATTTGCTTAATGTAATTGTATAGATATTTTTTTAACGGATATGCCGGCCTTTAAAGCACGGAAAATGGCCCATTCGTTATTTTTCTACACTGACATTGGGCTGGACCAGTGAAATCTCTCAGCTCTTCCTCCTCGGCCCGCCCCCTCTCAACTCATTTTCTGAGTTCTTCTGAGTTCGAGTAGCTGGCTGTTGGCCTTCTGCATAGTGGTGGAGTGCATAGCCCACTAACGTACACTGATGGATAAACCACCAAAGTGCAGGGGAGGTGCGGAGAAGCTACGGGAGAAAAGGCAGCAAGAATCTCCAGGCAGATACAGCCAAATGCGCAAAAATATCTGACATGTTTGCGGTAAGATCTGGTGCAGCAGAGCCGTCTGCACCGAGTGCAGTACATCCCGTCGCACCAAACCTAAATGTGGACCTGCAAGAGAGTAGCTCAGGAGAAGAGGTGGCTGCTGGTGGAGATGATTCAGAGGAGGAAGAGTAGGGACAGAAAGATATGGCACAGGGACAGATTGAGGAGAACAGAGCAGCCACTGCTAGCCCAGTAAGAAGTAATACCAGCAGAATGAACAAGAGACTCTTTCATGTAGGAAAGGAGATTGTTTGTCTGCATCCGTGTAAGGGTGAAAATGCCAGGACCATTTTGTGTTTATTTTGTCAAGTTTGAAATGGTCTACATGAGCTGACTTTGTCATCAAGAGGTTGAGGGGATTGTGGATTGCGTGTCACCTTGGAGAGGCAACTGCCAAGTTTTATAACACTTTTTAAGACAAACAACAAAATCGGTCTTTTGGTGAGTCATTGCTGTTTAACAAGCGACTCTTTAGGCACCCAATGCAGATGTTTTTAGTGACCTGTTGCTGAGCAGTTGTCTTTTTACTGAGGCGTAGACATATATTCTGTGTTGGTACAAAATAAAAACGAAATAAATACACCACAGTGTCTCCATGGTGAAGGCATGTATAACCTAATAATGATAGTGATGCAAATAACCTAATTGTGATGCAGGCTGCAAAATCTGATGCAGAGGGGGAGGGCATATCACTTACTTGGCGGAGGTCTGCACTCTCTGAGTGCTTTTCTAGTTACATTACATATTTGCCACATAAATATAGCAGATGTGTAACATAATTGTACAAATGTTTCTGTGGTTTGCAGAAATGTATGATGCCAGTATTTAACCATGCAACACACAAAACACAATCTGCTTAAGTCCACATTGAGCAAGGCCTGTAAATACTATATCAGTGATGTTACATTGTAAGCTATTATACAAATAAAGATCTGCTTTTTTTCTCCCTTGTCCATATTCATTTCAGTTGGGATTTTAATTTTTGCCCTGCCACTTGCTTTGAACAGCTGTATGACGCTCATGTTTCCTCCCAGTAGAACTGAAATTAAAGTTCACCTCTGACATTAAAGCTTGTGGATGTGTGTGTATGCTTCAGGGCCAACAGGGATAAAAGGGCATGTTCAAAAGGACGTACACACACACACACACACACACACACACACACACACACATACAATTACATGTAATATAATTGAACATGGGGATGGTTTAAAATATTTTCTTGGATATTAGTGAAGCTTGAACCAAAAACCTGTCCAGCAGATGTATTTTCTCTCTGCCAGCAGTGAACATGAGCAAATATTTTGTTGGTTTCCCTCACATGTTAAATGAATGGCTATGGGTCAGTGAAACCACCGTCTGCTATCGGGGAAAGGAGACAAAAGGTCATAAACTACTCTCTCCATCTTTTCACTCTGATTCCAAATACAGGCATTTGAATTGCTGTCTGCAAAATAATATAGACCTCCTAAAATCCAACCTTGGAGCATGACAAGCATTCAGCCAGACAAGACTGCCTTGGTGTAACAGAACTTTGTATAGCAGGATAGCATTCTAAATAAGTTAATTTCACAAAGGTGAATGCTTTACTAAATAGAAAAAATACAGCTAAATTAAATCAAATAAAAGAAATGTGAATAAAACCTTGATGTGAAACAAATCATCATTAAAGGGCAGAGGAAACAACAGCTTAGAACAATGAACTGAATTTTTATGTGCACCTTTTTGCTGTGGATCAGTATGTTTTTTTAAGTCCTCCTCCATTTGTTCCCTACCTTACCACTCATCATGAAAAACCGTCACGTAACCTGAGGCAGCATCTTCAAATCCTCCACAGTCGCTGATGTATATAGAGAAATTTCACTTTGCAGTGTTAAAAAAGCAGCCACTCTTTTTGAGTTAAGCTTCTCTTTCTTTCATTCCCTGCTTTGCTGTGTTGTGAAAAATGAATAAAGTAGGGATGCACCGACTGCTAAATTCTGGGACAATAATGACATTGATGTTTAAAATAACCATTTGGCAGTTGACAGCTGATAACATGATTTTTTGTTTTTTGGTGAGGTTTATTTTTACTTGTTGTCATGTATCCCCGCCTTTCATCCCAGGGAAACAAAGTCTACATTGTAAAATAATTAAGTGGGTCATTCCACTATGAATGAACACAAATTCACTCTCACACAATTGACATATGGCTAAGCCACGCGCCCTCCACTCACTCGGACAAACTATCAACATTCAGTGACCAGATGCTATGGCAGGTGTCGCAGTACACGGCATTTCACAGGAGGCAGCTGATAATTTTTGGAGACATAACGATCAGATGGCATTGAGTAGTAACCAAAAGGCCCCAAACTACACATTGGATATATTCACCATTTTATTGTTGAGAAGGTCGATGAAAAGCTTAAATTACAAGCCAAAATGTACAGGCAACAGTGTGCGCTTGTGAACTGCATCTCGTTGCCGTCCGCCATCAAAGACAACTAGTTAAAGTGCCACTGAAGTTAAGGGTTTTTGCTCAGAATATGAGAAAAGGATAACGGCCTTTTTACCATCTTTACCAAGAGAGTCTCTCTGTTAGTTTGGTGCTACAGTATTTACACTGAATCATTCAGCATCATGTTTGCCAACCTTTGTTATCTCTGTGATGACAGATAAATTAATGAAGCTAAGCTCCAGAAGTTAACGTTAGCTTAACTAGAGCCCTTTGGACAACAGCTATCAATGATGTACGATCACCAAAGTACAAAACTAGAACAAAATAGGCTAATGAACTCCCAGCAAACAAGGTGACATGATGAACAACGCAGCTAGGAGCTAACGTTACGCTAACTTAGCGAACGTTAGCTAGATGTTAAAGATAACTTTATATTTCTTTCCAGCAAAGTGACAACATGTTGCCTCAAACACTGTTAAGACTGAACTGATAGGACTCAAGAGCAAGACTCAACTCAGGTTCAGTTCAAATCAAAAGTCTTTAATGAAGAAGGCAGGTTCGGTACACAGGAAGGCAGTCAGACAAGGCAGAGGTATCCAAAAAACGCTAAGGCAGAGGCAGGGTCCAAAAAACAGAACTAGATCATACACTCACGAGACAAAAAAAACAAAACAAAATAAAACAGGAAGAAACCAAAAATGCACAAAGACACAAAAACATAACTATACTCAGGGACTCAAACACAATGTTGACCTACGTTGGAACAGATGTAGACATCATTGTTAATCATATTCACGTTGAGTTGATGTTGTGGTCTAATGTTACCACACAACTTTATCCAAAGGAGACACTTTTCTTGGTTGAGATGTGGTTTTTATTTATTTATTTATTTAAACCTTTATTTAACCAGGTCGGTCCCATTGAGACACAATGGCCTCTTTTTCAAGGGAAGCCTGGCCAAGACAGCAGCAGAAAAGTTACTAGACATACATGACACAGAAATCACACAACACACAGATAAAATACAATACAAGATAAAAGCAACAGGACTAAAAGTTCGGATTCACATTAAAACAAGAACAAGTGCGATATGAAGCTGCTCCAATTTCTCTCACACAAGATTTCAAAGATCCAAGGTTGATCAGCTCCTTTAGCTTTAGAGTTTTCTGCAGTGCATTCCAAGCAGCAGGTGCAGCATACTTAAAACAGTGCTTACCAAGTTCAGTTTAACTTTGGGCACGTTTAATAAAATAAAACTCATCTGAACGTAGGCGGTAATTGCTTTGAGATTTGGAGAGATAGTTACATAAATAGAGGGGGAGCAGACCCAAAATGACTTTATAAATAAAAATATGCCAATGTATAAGGCGGCGTGCTGCCAGAGATGGCCACTCAACTCGGGCATATAAAGTGCAGTGGTGAGTGAGGGCTTTACATCCAGTGACAAACCTTAAGGCACCATGATACACGGTGTCCAGAGAGCGCAGACAATTTGCAGGGGCATACATATACAAGAGGTCCCCATAATCAAGTACAGGGAGGAAAGTGGCAGCAACCAACTTTTTCCTGGTAGAAAAAGAAAAACAAGATCTGTGACGGAAAAAGAATCCCAGTTTCAGTCTTAATTTTTTTACCAGGGATACTTGTAACAGGTCAGAAGTTCAATCTCACAACCTTGTAATGACAAAATGCTGGGAGGTGACACAGGTATTTCCCTGCCATTAGAAAATATCATCAGTTTAGTTTTGACAGCGTTTAAAACAAGTCTTAGCTCAATGAGCTGACTTTCCACAAGGTTAAAAGCAATCTGTAAGTTGCCAAGGGCCTCAGCAAGAGTGGAGCCACAACAATAGATAACCGTGTCATCAGCATAAAAATGAAATTTGGCATTTGGAATGTTTCTGCCCAATGTATTTACATAAATAACAAACAAAATTGGTCCCAGAACTGAGCCCTGAGGCACACCGGTAGAAACATTTAGCAGATTGGATGAACTGCCTTCAAAGTGAACACATTGTTTTCTATTAGACAAATAATTATCAAACCAACCAACGGCCTGCTCAGATAAACCTATGTCGAGCAGTCGTCGCTTCAGAATAGAATGATCGACTGTGTCGAAGGCCTTAGAAAGGTCAACAAAAGAGCTGTGCAAAATTTCTTATGATCCAGCCAGTCTATTAGTCATTGGTGAGTTTGAGGGTGGCCGTAATTGTGCTGTGTTGTTTCCTGAAGCCGGATTGATATGGAGAAAGAATGTTGTAAGTATGAAGGAAATCCTTCAACTGGTCATTTACTAGACCTTCAAGGACCTTCGACAGGATGGACAACTTGGAGATAGGTCGATAATTATTTAAACAAGTAGGGTCCCCCCCTTTCAAAAGGGGAAGGACGTAAGCAACTTTCCAAATTTCAGGAATACAATTCGTAGTGATAGACAGGTTAAAAAGATATTGAAGAGGCTTGGCAATAAAATCAGCTGCAAGCTTTAAAAAATATGGTTCCAGGTGATCTGGGCCTGCAGATTTAGTAATGTCAAGAGAGAGAAGAGCTCTACGGACCTCTTCCACTGAGAACAACCTAAAATCAAAGGAAGGTTGACCAGCAGAAATATGGCCTAGAGATGTGTTACCAACATCTAGGGCAGAGGACACAGGATTAAGGGCAGGCATAGCAATTGTGGAAGAAGACCTAGAAAATAACGAACCGAGGCAGAAAAATGATTATTAAAACAATCAAGTATAGTAGCCCTGTCAGTTACAGTGGTAACGTCATTAGCAATACAGGATGGGAGTTCACTATGATTATCAGTGGCTGAGATAGATTTGATCACTTTACAAAATTTCTTAGGGTCGTTTAGATTTTTCGTTATTGTAGAAAGATAAACTGGACTTTGCTTTTTTGATAAGAAGGTAAAACGATTTCTGAGTTGCCTAAATATAAGTTTATCAGCCTCAGACTGAGTCTTTCTGGCTTTAGCCCAGGCAAGATTTCTATTATGCAGTAAATCGGCTAAATCAGGCGTGAACCAGGGATTATCCCTACCCTTAACCCTATATCCTCTGAAGGGAGCATGCTTATCAAGCAGGGAAGAGAAACCCTCAGAGAAGAATTGCCATGCAGTCTCTATATCATCAATCAATTCAATACGGTCCCAGTTAAAATTATATAATCATGGAAGAACCCCTGTTCAACAAAGGCCTTCATATTACGTTTTATCAAAATACGAGGTTTGGATTTTGGAATTTTGGCATTTCTGACTGCAGCAATCACACAGTGGTCACTTATATCGTTTGCAAAGACACCTGACATAGAGTACTTGTGTGGAGCATTAGTCAAAAACAGGTCAATTAAAGATGATTTTTCTGGACACTTCAAGTTAGGGTGTGTGGTGCTTTCAATGAGCTGTGTAAGATTTAATGAAACACAGGAATCCTTGAAGGCATCGGATTTAGAATTTAGCCAATCCCAATTTAGATCACCAATTAATATTATTTCCTTGTAATTCAGGTCAGCTAAAAGCTGATTCAGAGAAGTTAGCGCTTCAGCAGTAGCTGATGGGGGTCTATAACAGCCCGCAACAGTAATAAAAAACCCATTTGAAATTTCAAGATTTATGGCCAAGAACTCAAACTGTTTACTGATCGATTTGGACTGCAGGACATTTACATTAAATTTTGATTTACAATAAATTGCAACCCCGCCCTAAATACATTATACCCTTTGATGGAGATGGCTTTGTCAGAATAAGATTTGCTAAGCCACGTTTCAGACAAAACAATGACATCTGCATCAGTTGATTTTGCCCAGATGTGCAGCATATCAATCTTTGATGGCAGACTACGAATATTCAAATGAATTACACCTAGCCCGGTTCTATCCTTAAATTCAGCAGGTGTGTTACAGATAGCAGTACCAGGACCAGGGTTTGGCTGAATACCAGAGATCAAAAGTAAAATAAACAACAGAAATCTTTTCCTAGTAATTTCAAGGTTGCTAGGTATTTCTGTTTTGGAGTGTAGTCTAGCATGCAACATGACAAGAGACTTATCAGACAATATGAAGTTTGATTCTAAGACAGAGGTGCAAACAAGACATAACCATTGTGCAAAGATAAAAGAATCCATATAAAAATGAATCAGCACTTGTTCACTTCGTTCACTAAGCAAGTTATTGGTTTCAGGGTTTGGAATAATTGGAGGAGAAAGCACAATAGCTGATGTGCACTCCCATGGTGGCTGGTTAACCCAAAGTCCAAGAGAGTCACAGTAGCGATGAGGACCGTGAAAAAAGAATGCATAGTACCTGCACAGAGTCTAGTCCCAAGAAAGAAAAACGACGTGCAAGGAAGCGGTGTATCGCAGAGCAGGGTGGATGGAGCAGGCCGCAGGCTGCAGAGCAGGGTGGATGAACCAAGCCGCAGGCTGCAGAGCAGGATGATGAAGCAGGCCGCAGGCTGCAGAGCAGGGTGGATGAACCAGGCCGCAGGCTGCAGAGCAGGGTGGATGAACCAGGCCGCAGGCTGCAGAGCAGGGTGATGAACAAGGGTTCAAGCTGCAGAGCAGGGTGGATGGAGCAGGCCGCAGGCTGCAGAGCAGGGCGATGAACCAGGCCTCAGGCTGCAGAGCAGGATGGCGGAGCAGGCCGCAGGCTGCAGAGCAGGGTGATGAACCAGGCTTCAGACTGCAGAGCAGGGTGGATGGAGCAGGCCGCAGGCTGCAGAGCAGGGTGATGAACCAGGCCCCAGGCTGCAGAGCAGGATGGTGAAGCAGGCCGCAGGCTGCAGAGCAGGGTGATGAACCAGGCTTCAGGCTGCAGAGCAGGATGGTGAAGCAGGCCGCAGGCTGCAGAGCAGGGTGATGAACCAGGCTTCAGGCTGCAGAGCAAGATGATGAAGCAGGCCGCAGGCTGCAGAGCAGGGTGATGAACCAGGCTTCAGGCTGCAGAGCAGGGTGGATGGAGCAGGCCGCAGGCTGCAGAGCAGGGTGATGAACCAGGCTTCAGGCTGCAGAGCAGGGTGGATGGAAAGGCCTCAGGCTGCAGAGCAGGGTGGATGTAACAGGCCTCAGGCTGCAGAGCAGGATGATGAAGCAAGCTTCAGGCTTCAGGCTGCAGAGCAGGCCGCAGGATACAGAGCAGGGTGACTGGATGGAAAGGCCTTAGGCTATAGAGCAGGATGGATGGAGCAGGCCTCTAAAGCAGTGCAGGATGGGTGAGGTGGATCCCGAGCCCCAAAGCAGTGTATAAGAAACTGCTGTGTGCTGCTGTGATTTAGGACCAATCTCAAGCCCCACCACAGCAGCTCCAGGCAGAAAGTCAATCGCACCTCACAGTTTCAGAGAGCTCAGAACAAGCCACGGCTAGCAACCAGTCCACAAGCAGAAGGAGCAGGCCGGAACATAAGGCAGAGCAGTCTTCCAAAGCAGACAAAACATGAACAATCCACAGACCTTTGAGAGTTGGCCATTTATCGGCGCAAAATCCTTAGATAAAAATCCTTAAAATCCACTAAAAACACTAAAACAGACAGACACCTGACAGAGACAAAGGACATGCTGCCATCTTGGATCTTGGATCTGTATATCCTGGTTTCACGTTAAAAAGTGTAAGTGTAATGGTTTAAAGTGTAAAAAAATACACCTCGTCGTCCAGCCTCTCAGGATACCTTGTGTGGGAGTTGCATGTACCCCATGCACACCGTTTGACCATTTTTAAACTTCAAGTCTCAGATAAAGCTCATAAAACTGAATAAAACTGACTTTCTGTAATGCATTTCAATGGGCATCCAGGCAGAGGATGTCCGAGTACGGGAATGGCTATACGCACTGTGATTGGCTCATCGCATTTGAGGGCAGGCTTAGCCATTGTTCAGTTATGAAATATCCTTTGAAATAACATTTTTTCCACATGAAAAAAATCTAACAACTGTATTTATTTTTCTTGCCAAAAACTAAATTTTACAAGATCACGCTGAACACATCATGAAAATGTTATAAATGAGCTTTGCCCAACGCTCACTTTCATTGGACAGAGCATGAATGCATCATGATATAACTTATACTTTCACCAGCTGCGACCAGTTAACATTAACTAGCTCTCCTCGTGCTGACATCAACACACATTTGTTGTTCACAATGTAGCACTATCAGGAGACCAAAAGGGTGAGTCCCCTGACCCACCTATGCAGAGTTTACTGTGTCCTATGATCCTGTGAAGGCGTATCCAGGCAGATAGCTGTTTGTCCCAAACACATTTTCTACTATCCCTAGGGCGACGACGTTGCTAGTCTGGAGCCCAGCTTTATAGCCCACACAACACTGATGTGACACAACAGAAAAACGTTAGCCACTGCCATTGGCGAATGTCATCTTATTTGTCAATAGGCCACTGACGGTCAACAAGACGAATATCAGTTGATATGCATGTTAAGACAGTAAATCGGTGCATCCCTGAAATAAACAAATCTTTTCCACTGATAGGTAGAAAAAATGCGAGATAACAGCACGTCATCAAACACCTCAGGAGCCTGGTTCACTGTCCCGAATTCACAGTTTGATTGACAGGTAATAACTTGGAAATCCAGTTCAGAAACTCTACAGCAATGAGTGCCAAGTAGGAAACCTGGAGAAGCATTAAAAGCTCGAGTTTCTGCTCAAATGACAATTTGGCAAAAATAGTGTTCATTTGCTCCGGAGACATGTTGAATGATGACTCTCCGGAAGTGATTTTCTTCTTCCCAAATTGGATATATATCAATGGAGTGGAGGCTAAGTGGGTATAATGGTAATTTGTGTTTAGTGTGTGTGTGTGTGTGTGTGTGTGTGTGTGTGTGTGTGTGTGCATGGGTGCGTGTGTGTGTGTCTGTGTGTGTGTGTCTGAGGACGTGAAACAATGAGCTGTCTTATCACCATGAAACACTCCTCTACCTTAGTCGACTCACTTTCTTCTCTCTCTCTCTCTCATGCTCTCTCACACACACACACAAAGTGATATTTGGACATCGTCACACTCCATCATACTTGTCCTGTTTAGACAAATAAATACAGTGCACGCACACACTGATACACTACTTGTGAATTTAAACACATACACATGCACACACACGCCAAACCCTTAAAGACTATTGTGGGAAGGAGTGTTAAAATGTGTGTCAGTGTGCTGATTGGTTAATAATGATCTTCCATGAAATACAAAATTAAATAAGGACAATAAACTTAAGACTGCAGTATGAGATTGCAACCCTAGCAAGCATTTGTGTGTGGTGTCCCCTTTCCTGTGTTTCCGTCAGTACCTCTGGGTATGTGTGGCTTCCTGGTGATACAGCTTTGTAAAGAGTTGTAGTCTCTTTGAGTGTAAAAATGCAGCCCTGTGTTTTAGCACCCAGGACAGGAGCAGACTCAATGTTGCTTCCGCTCTCTTTTCTCTCCTGTAGTATGATCACTTCAGCACCATCAGCAGCACTCACTGTACTTTATGTTTTAACCCATCTGTTACAGGGAAGTTTACACAGTATAGAGAATAGACAACAGCATCATGGTGCATTGCATTCTGGGTAGTAGCAGTCATACTATTGGACATGCTTCTCCAATGCAGACGGAAACAAGAATGGGCCACTGAAAGAGCACGTGCAACGTTCCCTACTGAGAGCAGATGAACAAGAAAGCAAAGGAGCGCTACTGTGCAAAATAAAAGGATACAAACAGCCTCAGTCCGTACATACACGAGGAGTGGTTGGATGATCTCAATGAGTTACCAAATGTAACATTTTTGTCCTACCTTATTTGTGGTCTTAGCACTTACATGTTCAAGCAGTTCCCAAATTATAAATCTCTTGAGGTCCACCTTCGCTTTACAAATGGATAGGTGCAGGACCTGCATATTTTCAGAGTCAACAACCAGAAAATCATCTTTTGCACAAACGAAGGTAACCTAATTGCCACTCACAACACGCATCTCTCTTATCCCTTCTCCACCAAATTAGCTCTGCCTCTTGAACTGGTTGTGCTCAGAATTCTTGGAACGTTGGAGCTATGTAGTGAACCAGCCTGTGTTTCCACCAGTTTAGAGAACCATTGTCAACAAGGATGACAAGGACTCATTAATGGAGGATGTAGCACAATGCAAAACAAAAGTAAACAGTAGCAAAACCACAAATTATGTTAGCTGTAATTGTAGAGGCTTTTGAATATATATATATATATTTTTTTTATCATTAATTTTACACATATGCTATTAATGTCTTAGGTTTTACACTCTCAATGCCTGAGTGAACCTCCTCTCAAGCCATGGGTGATGCTCAGCTCCAGTAGTCAAGCGGAGTGCTCACAGTGTGTACTGCGAGCTGAAAAGTTGAAAAACTGCACCGCATTAGCGATCCAACGCAGTGAACATTTGCCATTCCTTCACATTTGCCGAGCTGGATAAGATATAAACTCAAGAGCATCTTCTACTAGTAATTCTGTAGCTTTGGTGTAATAAAATCCCACAGTGCTTTCCGTTGCTTACTTTTACTCACATTGCAATCCTTTTCTCGATATAGTGTACTGTCGAACAATGACAGCAGTCTGAGCTTTGTAAGATGTGTTACATCAGCCCTGTTATTACACATCTATGTAGTTGACTTTACTTAGAGTGGAAATAGGAATGTTTTTGGCTTTAACTTCACTTGTGAAGTAAATGATGCACAATGTAATGGCTAAAATATAGTCTATATTCTTTTCAAAAGTAATATACCTTGATAACTCCCTGCCAGAAGTAAATTATTGCACTATTCATACACCACTTTTGTTAACACTTTACAATATGGTACACAAAATTAGAGTAGTTACTGAGGAACTAATGAGGAACTAACTATTAGTTAATGGTCAGTTCTTCATTAACTCATGATCAAATTTCATAGAGGGGTTAATCACGACTTAATAATTACTCAACTAGTTACTTCATCAGTACAGAATCATTACTCAATAACCTGTCCATTAGTTAACCTTTTTATGTCCTAAAGTAAAGTGACACATAATCAGTAGTCTTTCATTACTTCATCATCATCTTTACAATTAGTTCCTTAACAATTAAAATCAGACAGCAGGATTCTTGCAAAGAGTTTAATTCATTATTTTCAGATCACATACACATTAATATTAGTGAAAACTAATGGACAGGTTATTGAGTAATGATTCTGTACTGATGAAGTAACTAGTTTACTAATTATTAAGTTGTGATTAACTCCTCTATGAAATTTGATCATGAGTTAATGAAGAACTGACCATTAACTACTAGTCAGTTCCTCATTAGTTCCTCAGTAACTACTCCTCTGAAATTTGATCAGGGCTTACTGAAGAACTGACCATTAAATAATAGTTAGTTCATCATTAGTTCCTCATTCGTTCCTCAGTAACTGCTCTAATTTTGTGTACCTTATTGTAAAGTGTTACCCTTTCCCACTACACATCACAAAATTGGTCCTTTCTCCTCAAAATTGTGACTTTGCATGTGAACCTCTGTGTGAATGGCAGGGTAATCTCCAGTAAGTGCAGCCAAGGCTAGATAGCTTGCAAGGGATTGTTTTAGCTGGTGGTGGGGGTCCTCTATCACCTGTGACTGGTATTTCCTCAAAAATCTGTCTGAAAGATGGATAGTCAATTGTAGATCCAGCCACAAGCTTCATTAGTTTTTGTCAATTGTAGTCAGCAGCTGTTCATGATTAAAATCCAGTTTTGGTTGTTTAGCCAGTATAGGTGTTTCAGGAGAATTAAGGTCATGTTGCTCATGGTGAAAAGTCTTAGTTGCACTACCTGGAACAATGATGTTATTGTCATTTTTTTTCTCCCAACAAAATATGAATATTTCCAGCTGCTGAATTCAAGTTTCCGTCTTCCAAACTAGCTTGCTGCTTTGTGATGACCGTGCATGGTTATTATGCAGAAGTATGCGCAGATGTGATTGACTGTTGGATTTCAAGTTGGTTAGGTCTTGGAAAGAAAAGCTATTCTAACGAGTTACCATTATACTATATGGTAGACTCTAGTGTTTGACAGCATCTCTGTTTGTGTGTGTGTGTGTGTGTGTGTGTGTGTGTGTGTGTGTGTGTTTGTTTGTTTGTTGTTTGTTTGTTTGTTTGTTTGTTTGTGTGTGTGTGTGTGTGTGTGTGTGTGTGTGTGTGTCAGATAATAATGATATTGGTCGATACTGAAGCCTGGCAGAAATGCCCCCAACTGAGGAAAATCACATGTTACAGACAAAAACCAAAAACAGACACAATCCTTAAAAGCACAGTGAGCAAAAGTAATGACAAAACTGGGAAGTATAGTTTTCTGCGCTGACAGATTTATAATACACAGGCTTGAGCTGCACCAACACACACACACACACACACACACACACACAACACACAACACACAAAGATCTACACATGGACACAAATTCACAAAGTCGGGGTGCAATTATACATGAAGGGCCAAAATAGCTGAGCGGAATAACAATATAGATTGCTATTTTCTAAGAAAGCCTGACATTGGGCCTCTCGGGATGGATGATTTATATTCTCCTTCCCTTCACAGGCCACAGAGCAGTACCAGAATGATGTTAATGCAGGAGTTGGATTTTGTGTGTCACACATATGACCACTTGTTCTGCTCAAAACATGGTAATGCATGCAGTGGCAGTGACCATTTCCCACCCAGGGGGCTGACCAGTCCTGTGATCCAGGCAGGTTTCTAGTGTTTGTCCTGAAATATTTATTTCACTGCTGGAAAGATCGGTCCTTTTTTAAAAACTGGGCTGTCTCTGCAGTAGAACGACAAAAATACTCACTAACACATGACAAGAAAAAAAACGGTGTGGCATTTGCTTTTACTCCAGAGGTAATAACCTATAACTACCAGAATGCACTGCATCACACTGGACCAATAAACACTCCAGCTGGTCGGTGATGTAATGTGAGCTTGTCCATTATGACACAGGAAACAAATGATCAGGAGCTAAGAATGAGCAGGGAGAACTGGGTACTGGTGAGATGGAGGGAAGTTTACCACAGTTCACTGACACGTACTACCAACGTTGTTAAGATACAAAACTGGTTAAAAATCAGCCACATACAAACCAGAAGCATGGCAATTCATAAAACAGTCATATGCATTTTGGAAAACAGTGAAAAATGATGTTGCTCTGCAAGAATCATGACTACATCAACAAAGGGTCATATGGGGTTGATCTAGTTGATGACCTGAAAGTGTCAATGTCACCTAAGCAAGACGCCTGCCAAGCTGCAGACCACTGTTAAGGACCAACAAACCAAAGTGGATTGTCATTTAGTGACGTGTTGTTGTTTTATCAGCTGCCTTTAAGCCACCAAATGAGGGTATTTTTCATTGCTTTTTTTTTTTTTTACCAGAAATAGTGCCACGAACAGCGGATGTTTTTTAACTGAGACATTACTGCAATTGTAGCAAGACTGTTCCACCAAAACTGGGTAGTGTAACCCTCACAGACTCACATAGACCCACTTTGTCTTTTTTGGGACTGGGGGTTGGGGGGTGGGGCAGTGTGCCACATAGAAGAGGTGTCATCCTCTAAAACTGGGAACCTGAAGATCAATTAAAGATGCAGCTCAGCACTTTGTGTTTCTAATCGTAAATCTGTAATAAACACCAGGGACGGACTGGACCCGTTGTTTTAGTCTGGACACTCAGGCATCCAGGCCACTGGCTATCCAGGCCACGTCGGACCGGGGGGGGGGGGGGGTACATTAAAATCCACCCTGATTAAACCATCTGAGTCTTTACTGTAATAATGATCAAATGAAACAGACAAGGTGGGTCTAAATCACACAAACTTTAGTAATATTTCAAATAATAAAAGTTCACACACAATCACAGCTAAAACTTCCTTTGTGCCTTCCTTTTGCTCTCCATCTCTCTTTCATGTCCACCTTTCCTTTTCCTCCTCTCTTCGGATGATCCATCAGTCTTTCTCTCTCTCTCTCTCTCTCTCTCTCTCTCTCTCTCTCTCTCTCTCTCTCACTCTCTCACATACGATCCGGTGCGCGCGTGTAAAAGGCCGTCCACACCAAGAACTATAACTATAAATATAACTATAAATATACAGTTTTAAAAATCGTTCTAAACTCAAGTGTTTGGCAGCGTCCACACTACAACTATAACGACAACGATAGTGGTGGACAATATCGTTTGGATCACTTTCAGAGCGATTTGAACGATAGAAACACTGACAGCCAATCAAAATCCATCCGAAATGACAGGTCGAGACGTTCATCACGTCACATATACCCACTAAGAAAGCTCCAGGATTTCCATACACCCACTTAAACATGTGCAAAGATCCGTAACATATAGTTTTGTGACAGAATCTTAACTTCAGTGATTTTGTTTCGCAAATACCGGGTAATAACTGCAATAAAATACATTTTGCAGGGGAATGCGTCTCCTCTTTTCCCCTCCATTCATAAAATTCAGGCGCCAGGATGAAGTTACTGAGGGGGGCAAATCTTTATTATGCAACATAGGTTCACACAGTGAGTTATAAAGAGCGCGCAGCCGTGCGTAATTGCCGCGCGTAATGACAGCTCGTCGCCGGTGAAACACAATAAACTGCACGTCGTCATTCATGTTTGTCCCATGACAGATGGAGCTGACAAACAGACAGAAAGACAGACAGGTGGAGCAAGCGGCAAATTGGTTTTCTTTTTCTGTCTCGTAACATACAGCAATAACAGGTCATCAATATCCATTTTATCCATCACTCTGCTCCCATGTGCATTCTCCTTCCTGTGTTTTCGTTGTGTAGAGGCGGGCCATAATCAACTAACCAATCACGACATGATTCTTCTAAAAAAACTGTCATTTTCGACCAATCCTAATAACCCTCTGTTTCACAGTTTCACAGCGCGTACGTCTCTGTGCAGTAGCGAGTGAGGGGGCGTGTACTAGAAGAAGTGTTGTCTGCCTGGCAACAGCGGGCCATTGGCTGCATTGTATTTATTGCCAGCACATGGCCTGCAAGCCCTGGCTTCTTATTGGCCCGGATGGCAGCCATACAGGCCAATAAGGAGCCAGGCCATCTGGAAATCGACAGACTAAACAGATGGGCCAGTCCGTGAGTGATAAACACTGTGTTTTGTTGAGATGCCTATGCAAAATTTTAAAGTTTAGATGTAGAGGGACTTAGCACATTATGATGTTGAAGTTGTTGAAGCAATTTTTGGGTTGATGCCAATTGTTACACAGTTTTGGTGCTAAATTGAAGCGCGTTTTTCCCACTCAAGAACTGATTGAAAATTGACAAAAATCCTTACAAACATACCACATTAACACACCAAGACCTTGAGGAACACCACAATGAAAAAAATCCATTAGGAATCTAAATCTTTTGACATTTGGAGATTTCTGTGAGAATTGCATTTTTTTTGATAATTGGATGGCGAACTCTTCTCTTCTGGAAACTGCTGAGAAATCCTCCTCAAGTTTATGGTTATAAACTTTCATAAGGCTATGATTATCCTGGAGGTCACTATATATTATTTTACACGGTGATATTCGTAAAAAAAAATTGGTCTCACAACAATGAAATGGCAACTATGGAGGCTAACATCATCATACATGAATAAAATAGGCTCACTGAAAAAACATTTTTAGCTTTCCAGTCATACTCAATTATGCAGTTACAACATATATGCATTTATACTGCATGCAAAAAAGTGCACAGTTTGTGCCCCAAACTGTATATGGAACTAACACAAACTGGGCATTTCAATAAAAAAGGAGACACGCAAGTACCCACATAACCCATTTTCACTGCTATGAAAGTGGTTGTGAGGTTTTTCCCTCACCAAAGTATAGTCTAACTTTGGAGCGTTATTTAGCTCCATTCCTGAGAAGCTGGCATGACATAGTACCAGTAGACTCCTGGGGCTCTAGTTTCCCAGCGCGGGGCAGGGGGGGCGCAGGGTGGCGAACCCCGTGCAGAGCTAGTTTCAAGCAGCGCAACCTGAGGTGCGCTCAATTTGATAGTTTGTCAGACAGAGGTGCGCTGAGATGGGTGTGGTGTCGCAGCAGGGGGAGGTGTCGACAGATCCAGCACTAAAAGCTCGCCAGCTGAAACCAGGTCTACTGTAGCGCAGCCGGTGTAAGCCGAAGTTTGACTGACCAGCGGACAGTGCACACATCAGCATCACCAAAACCTCACAGGCAGGTTTCCAGAATGTCAGGCACATTAACGATGCAATAAATACCCACAAACACCACTTTTCAATGCAACTATCTGCAATCAGCACATAAATGTATCTCTATATCAACTGTCCCGTCACATCTGATGTCAGATCAAAGGGGATTGGCACCGTTTGCCACGTTTGGCACGCGTAATGGAAACCCAACCAGTTGCACACTAATGAGTTCACATCCCTCTCAGCCAACCACAAACAGCCACAGCATCAGATAGGGAGAATATTCAGCATCTGTCATCTTAGAAAAGTCAAAAGAAAAGAAACAGGGTGACTGTGAGAGAGAAAGAGAGAGAGCGCACGAGAGAAACGCAACATTGATTTACAATTGTGGTGACCTCCTCCCAGGCTACCTTTGCATCATCAGCCCGTGGAGGTCTGCTCGCAGTTCCGTATATTCAGACACTGCAAGCTTGGACCTCCCGGACCAAAACATCAGTTTTCTCCTGGGAGGAGTTTGGCCGTCTGACACTGCTGCTCTTCTGCCATGGCGAATTGAGTAAACTCTCATTACGCCTTCACGTGGCGCATTTAAGGGTGAGGAGAGGGGCTCATTTGATTGGTGTGATGTGTGTAAAACCCACTCACGCCTTCTCTCCTCCCTCTTTACGACTTGCGCAGGTAGGAGGGACGGAGGTGGAAAGGAGGAATAGCTGCGCCAGCGCGCATGGTGTGCCAAACTTGCAAAATCCACCTGGCCACACCCAGTTGGCGAAACGCAGGTGTGCTGTGCCTCTGCCTCGTCCGGTCTGCGAAACTAGAGGCCAACAAATCATACAAGGTACATTTTAGTGACCTGAGGGTAAAACATCTTGTTGTGCCTCTCGGTACTGGCGGGAGTATTGTCCATTAGTTTATGGAGAAGCTTTTCCGTTAAATTGCCTAAACACAGATTTAAGGCTTTAATGTCCTCTGGCCAATAAAAGAAAATGCCCTAAAAGCAAACTGTGCTACCTGGAAATAAAACAGAGCCAATGGCTGTGACATCCCGCCAACTCCGCCCTGGCGACAGAGGGAATGAAGCCATCTGATAGGATGTAAATAATTCAGAGGAATGGATTATCTTAGTTTTATGACTAGAGGTGCAGAAAAGAGATGCCAGCGGGCAGAAAGATGTTGACTGATGCGATCACACACACACACACACACACACACACACACACACACACACACACACACACACACACACACACTATCTGGGTCGTGACTATGCAGAATTTACAAGAACGCAGCATAAATGAACAAATGAAATGGGCAAAATGGAAGCAGTAGAAAACAATAAGAGAGAGGGAGAGCTGGAAAAGAGATAGAAGAAGGAAAAAAGGGATAATTTAGGAAACAGTTGTATTGATAGAGGACAACACTGTAAACTTTTAGGTCCCTCACTCCATTACACCTTACTTTACCAGGTGCATGTACTTGGTTTAGTTAGATTTTGTCACTGTGGGGCTTTTGTTAAAGGTGATGTCATTACTTATCTAAACAAAAAACAAAAAAACAAAACCAAAAAAACATGGTTGCTAGAAAAAAAATGTTGGCATTGTGCATTTCTGCAAACACAAATATGTTACATTTGTATTTTCTCACATATGATATAAGCATTTTCTAAAGTGACCTAGTATATGAGCTGACTTTGTTATCCAGAGGTGGAGGGGATGGTGGATGATGAAAACACCTGCCAATCTGCAGACCACTGCAAGCCACTGTTTGAGACCATCAAACAACTAAACTGGTTGTCATGGCTGAGTGTTTTGTAACAACCTGTCGCTGTTTTTCCAGCAGGAACTGTGCCCCCAAAACTGGGTATTTGTAAGTTTCAACATATCCGCTACAGAATAACATGCAAATCTTACATAATTATGGTTTGCAAAAATGTACAATACCAACATTTTTTTCTTGTGACTGAGTTGTCACAACCCATTCTAACTGATTCTTATTACATACATCGTCTTTTTAAAACACACTTTCACTTTCACAAAAATGTACAATTTCTGCTCATGACATGCATAAACTTGGTATGGTTTTTACTAATTTAATGTCACATAACGTGACATATTTCACTAGTGTAACATGCTACACAAACTGGTGTACTACATTGTTATTGAAATAACTCCATTGACTTTTGGTTTCACATGGGAAAGTAACAGCGGGCTCTTGGGTAAAAGTCTGGTGTTTGTTTGATCCATTCACCTCCCATTCTGCCTGCGATGTATGGTATTTCTCGCTCTCTATATACCGACCAGCAGTTTCAGAAGTAGCCCACACCCACTGTATGTCATATTGCTGCGAAGACTGTCTCTGTACGTTGGTGTCTTACGCTGACTTTTCACTGACAAAGTGCCAGTATTTAACAAGTACAGTTGTTGCTGGTGGTGTCAGAAAAAGCTGCTGCCATGCTGCATGCCATACTGCCATGAGGTCCCTACGTGCGTTGATATCTTCCACAGAGATCACGGAAACTGATTTCTGCAGAATTAGAAAAGTTGGGAGTGAGAACAGGTTGGCTGTCCACAACAGGGTGACGTCAGATGTTGCCTCTGACTGTCTTCAGCTGTTTAGCTGACTACCTCGTTAAATAATTTTAGGCTTTTAAGTCACTTTATACCTGATTTTATTATTTTTCTCCTCTTAATAGTATTTGTAGCCATCAAATACTCCTGACATGTCACAGCAGGGGTCTGTTTCACAAAGCAGGTTTAGTGAAATTGCATCTAAGTAAACTAAATTTTAGCTTTAACACCATTCCACCTGTTTGCATATGTAGCCTAATATTATTGTGACTGCATAAATATATAAAATAAATTTAAACTTATGCATTGACTAGAGCAGTAATTTTCTCCTACGCCAACTCCCGTCCCTTCACTGCTGCAGCCGTCTTACTCTTCTTTCTGAAAACAGCTTCGAATTTGCTGTATGAGCACATTAATATATCCAACTCCAGAGGAGTAAAAAATGCAACCTTTTGTTGTAGCTTGTTGCCATGGTGAATTGTGGTATCAGGGCTCCATTGATGACGGCTTTTTAAAGTCGTGGTGCACGTGCTTAACTCAGAGTGAACAAACTCTGTGTTGGATTTAAACAACACAGTAAATGAACTGATCATCCATCAATCCCAACTAACCTCGTATGACTTCTGTGCAATACATAATGCAACAAACACACAAACACAAACTTTTTTTTAAATTATACCAACAGTAATTACATTCCCCACCATTCACTTAAAAAAACAAAAACAAACAAACAACAAAAAAAAACCCAATCAAACAAACAAAAAAACAAGTATAGCATATCAACATAGCTTATAGAAGACAGGGAGGGAAAATGTGGCCTTTAAAACTGTGTTAGAGTGACAAATATTATCTACACATCTAGAGTTTTCAAAGAAATGGAGCCCAGTTTCACTAAGTCAATGCTTCCTGGGCTCTTGCAGGTATACAGTCAGACTGGTAAGAGACATTAAGAGACAGCATTGAAAAAAAAAAAGTCTGAATATGGAATTTTAATCCTGTGAGGCTTTTTTGATGATAAATCAATATGCGTGGGAGCAGGCGCAGGACTTTTCACACCTTTGGATAGTTACTCTGTATCAGTAATATGCCTGTATTGAATGAACGGGGCCAATAAAAAAATTATCATATAAAGATAAAGAGCAGAGCTGTTAGCGAAGCCTCGGCAGGGATGTGAATCAATCATAATACATTCATCCTTCTTAAAAAAAAAAACAGTGCAGGAGAGAGGAAACACTTATGGGTCTAATGCTCAGAGCAGTTTCAGATCAGCTGATATCTCAAGTGTCAAAGAGGCCATGGCGATCAATGCAAAGTGAGAGCTAATTTCTTCCCCTTCAATATAGTTGTATTAATTAGGCAATATTGACGAAATGTGGCCTTGCCAAGGATGCTCTTTTCTTTATTCCCCCGCCTCCACTCAATTCAGCCTGTCAGGTTCACTGAAGTTAGCCAGAAACAAAGAGAAAAACTCACAGAGGAAAGTTATTCCACAGAAAATATTGCATGTGTAGGTAGGAACGTAATACCCTGGGAACCAGGCAAATCTGTGGCTGGTGTTTTATTTGCACTGGCAGATGCGTCTGGATCCCGCCCATTCTCATTCCCAGGGCATCAAATATCATCTCTTTGTCCCTCTGAGTGTGACTTTCAACGATCTAGAGCCCTCTGGTAAACATTCAATACTTGATAATGACAGCAACTGACATCGTTTTAAAGAGCAAGAAAGTCTGTGAAGGGAGGGAGGGATGGGAGGTGGATGGGTCAAACAAGACTGGACTTTCATCCAAAAGACTGCAGTTTGTGTCCATGTGAAACCAAATGTTAACATGACATTATGTAAATGTGTATGGTCATCGTGCACGGATGTAACTAACTTATTGCTATGCAACGTTTCCTCGTACAACAGTTGTATGATACAACAACTACAAACATACTACAAATCAGCAGCCCAATGATGACGTCCTTAATCAAAGTTACATCATTAATATGAAGTTACGGAGGATCGGTTTAGGAAAAGGAGCATGGTGAGGACGTACTTAAAAATGACTCAAAGTTCACATGGTTATGAGCACCGGTCTCCTGGGAGAATTCTCAAGGGAAAGTCCTTCGTTTTGAGACCCATCCACAATCCCAACCTGTATCCTAAATGGATTGCTCGGGACCACTTCCTTCTGTACTCCCGTCAAGGCAATGGTCACATGATCACAGCCTTTCAAAATATGTTGGTAATGTATGAATTACTGGTTCATGAGGACGTGGGATATGTATGGATTTGAATTCAGTGCATTACTTTTCATAGGAAGATGTACAAACAGTGTATGTGAACAGTCTGTTATGTAACAGATATACTTATTTTAACCCAAACATGATTTTTTTTCTGAATTTAACAAAGTAGTTTTGTTGCTTACACCTAACTGCAGCAGTTTCACAAAAATAACCATGTCTTCAATGTGTTTTAGCTGTGCGTCATCAATTTTGAATTTCAATTTTATTTATAAAGCCCAATATCTCAAATCACAATTTGCCTCAGAGGGCTTTAGAGCATACGACATCCCTCATGTAGATAGGGTGAAGGGTGATAGAGCTCTGATTCTCTGCCCAAGAAACAACTGAGCCTCAACCGACTGCTAGGTTCAGGCTGGGTCAGGCCATGATTTTTCATCATTCCCTCCGTGGCTTGAATCAGGTCAGTTTCATTTCTGGTGATTTTTTTTTTTAATGAAACTGATGGTTCTAGTGCATAAATGGCAGGAGTTTTAATGCATTGATTTAAGAGGAAAAGAGAGAAAAGATGGGTGGACTGTGACTGCGAGAGGGAAAGTGACGGAACAATGGTGCAAAATGTTGGGGAACTAGGGGAGAGAAATAAAGCGTGTGCAATGGAAAGAGATGGAAAATGAGAGAAGGAGAGAGGTACAGGCTGCACGGCGACTTGGTTGGCAGTGTTTGCTTCTGCCTCTCCCGCAGTGGAAGAAATGTGCGTAATAGGCAGTGAAGAGTGGTGATCATCATCTGTGTGTCGCATCATCATGGACTGCTGTACACACAAGAGGTATTGAGGGGCCCAGCCTGCTGTGCTGACCCTCTTGTACATGAGACAACGTACTATTTAAAAAACAGAAGGAAGGGAAGAAGTAATGCAAGGAATCACATCAGCCCTTGACTTGTAATAAATGTTTCAATATTACATTATATATTACTGGAACAGGTAAGGGTTGGACCAGCACCATAGACAGATTATAATAAGCTTCAATGTACTGCTTAGATTAGGACAGAGAGAGCAAACTGGTGAAGCTACTGAGAGGGTAAATGTTTAGGTTCAGAGCTTTCAGGGAAGCCCATTCAATCCACAGCTCTCCGTTGGATGCACACACACACACACACACACACACACGCGCACACACACACACACACACACACACACACACACACACACACACACACACACACACACACAGCAAATAGTTTGACCGTGTGCAATGGTACCATGAGGAAGCAAGCAGAAGGCAATGTAAAATGAGCAGGGAATCTAAAACCAGGAGTACTCACAGGAGAAGATGCCACACTGGTGCAAAGCGGACCACAGTGAGGGGTTTGTCAGTAGCAAGGATGAGTGGAATTTGTGGCACACACACAAAGACAGAATGTGTAGGTACACTGCAAAACAATCCCCAGCACAAAAGTCCACAGGCAGATAAACAAGCAAAATCACTATGGAGAGCTGAATGATTATCTCTCCAAAAGGCCACGGGGAACAGGAGAACCGAAACCAGGAAGATGAAGCAGAGCTCTTGGTCGGGGACAGAAGGTTGAGTGGTTTATCAGGAAACAGACGAAACAGGAGAGTCAGAGGCAGGCGGGGTCAGCAATGAGCAAGCAGTCCTGGAACAAATGCTGCAATGTCAGTGTAATGCATAAGAATGGAGAAGCACAATCTGGCAAGGAGAGTCTGTGAAGTAGGAGTCTCTTAATGGCAGGAGGTAATGATCCACAGGTTAGCTGTGTAGCTTGAAAGAAACTCTTCTGGGCAGAGACCTCAGATGTTTGGTTTGGTCAGAAATTGTGCATGTTAATGTTGGGTCAGGCCTGATTGTTTGGGCCCAATCAGAGCACAGAGGGTTCCCTGTGTGTAACTATAAGACACTGGTGTTAGTATTTGACGACCTGGGAATGAGAATGGGTTGCATACAAATGTAATGTAGCCATGGTTTACAGAAATGTACAATGCCACTGGTTTCTTCTGGCAACTGGGTTGAATAAACGCTTAAACTAACACTTACTGTAAAAAAGAAGAAAAAAGAAAAAAGGTGACAATCACTTATGTCTTTATTGAAATTGTGAATTTCCTAAAGCAAAGCCCTTCAGGTATTATGTGTGGTTTCATTCCAAAACGCTACACAACAGCATCAGCTAAATACCTAAAATGAACCAAAGAAAAGGGAAGTGTTTCCCTTTCAGGTACAGATAGGAGCTGTGTGTGTCTGTGTGTTTTAAGGAGGACGCTCTGTATCTGCGTTTCCAGGCTGCTGTACTCTATCTTTTAATTCTCAGAGAGTTAGAGCTACTTTCAAACTTTTTATCTGTTCTTTCCTTTGTTCTTTATCTGTCTCCTTCAGTTTCCTACTTTCTCATTACTGGATCTCGTTCTCTTGTTAGCTCTGCTTACCCCCTTTTTGTAAAACTTTTCTTCTGTCTTGCATGCTTTCTCCACCCACCCTGCTTTCCTTTTGCTTCCTTCAAGGTTTATAATAAAAACCTTATCAAGGCTTTTTAGTTGTAAAAGGTTTTTGTTCCTATGCAGGCATCCCTCAGAGATTCCAGTGAACTAAGAGGACCCAGTTACACAAGGACTCGATTTAAGTTTTAAAAAAATCAAACAAGCTGCACCCGCAAAAATGGAAATCTAAGGCTAAACATGTCACTATTGGGACGATATGTGACACCAAAAAGTTTTCACAGTTTAATACAGTTTGAAAATTGGAAACAACAGCAGCGAGTTATACTCACCACTTTGCTATTCCCATTCACTCTGCTCTCACAGATGTGCTGTTTCCACGCACTCATTATTTCCACTCACTTCCATTTCCTCTCTGTTAAGATAGTCCAAATAAAACTGCATGCACAGTTGCTTCACATTAAATTTTGTAAGGCAGGAATCGTTGACTTTAACTTATGGTAATTTAACCTAACGCTGCTCTAAAGAAATAAATAATTAAAAGAAGAGATGGTGGCACTGATCAGAACCACTAATTTAAATATACAGTACAGGCCCTTCTCATTCAATGCGTTTTCTTTATTTTCATGACTATTTACATTGTAGATTCTCACTGAAGGCATCAAAACTATGAATGAACACATGTGGAGTTATGTACTTAAAAAAAGGTGAAATAACTGAAAACATGTTTTATATTCTAGTTTCTTCAAAATAGCCACCCTTTGCTCTGATTACTGCTTTGCACACTCTTGGCATTCTCTCCATGAGCTTCAAGAGATAGTCACCTGAAATGGTTTTCACTTCACAGATGTGCCTTATCAGGGTTAATCAGTGGAATTCCTTGCTTTATCAATGGGGTTGGGACCATCAGTTGTGTTGTGCAGAAGTCAGGTTAATACACAGCCGACAGCCCTATTCGACAACTGTTAAAATTCATATTATGGCAAGAGCCAATAAGCTAACTAAAGAAAAACGAGTGGCCATCATTACTTTAAGAAATGAAGGTCAGTCAGTCCGGAAAATTGCAAAAACTTTAAATGTGTCCCCAAGTGGAGTCGCAAAAACCATCAAGCGCTACAACGAAACTGGCACACATGAGGACCGACCCAGGAAAGGAAGACCAAGAGTCACCTCTGCTTCTGAGGATGAGTTCATCCGAGTCACCAGCCTCAGAAATCGCAAGTTAACAGCAGCTCAGATCAGAGACCAGATGAATGCCACACAGAGTTCTAGCAGCAGACCCATCTCTAGAACAACTGTTAAGAGGAGACTGCGCGAATCAGGCCTTCATGGTCAAATAGCTGCTAGGAAACCACTGCTAAGGAGAGGCAACAAGCAGAAGAGATTTGTTTGGGCCAAGAAACACAAGGAATGGACATTAGACCAGTGGAAATCTGTGCTTTGGTCTGATGAGTCCAAATTTGAGATCTTTGGTTCCAACCGCCGTGTCTTTGTGAGACGCAGAAAAGGTGAACGGATGGATTCCACATGCCTGGTTCCCACTGTGAAGCATGGAGGAGGAGGTGTGATGGTGTGGGGATGTTTTGCTGGTGACACTGTTGGGGAT
The DNA here is from genome assembly GCA_026686955.1 of Epinephelus cyanopodus. Classification (NCBI taxonomy): domain Eukaryota; kingdom Metazoa; phylum Chordata; class Actinopteri; order Perciformes; family Serranidae; genus Epinephelus; species Epinephelus cyanopodus. Next base: position 8,840,104 of record CM048918.1, on the reverse strand, counting down.
TTATTCAAAATTGAAGGCACACTGAACCAGCATGGCTACCACAGCATCCTGCAGCGACATGCCATCCCATCCGGTTTGCGTTTAGTTGGACGATCATTTATTTTTCAACAGGACAATGACCCCAAACACACCTCCAGGCTGTGTAAGGGCTATTTGACCAAGAAGGAGAGTGATGGAGTGCTGCGGCAGATGACCTGGCCTCCACAGTCACCGGACCTGAACCCAATCAAGATGGTTTGGGGTGAGCTGGAGCGCAGAGTGAAGGCAAAGGGGCCAACAAGTGCTAAACACCTCTGGGAACTCCTTCAAGACTGTTGGAAAACCATTTCAGGTGACTACCTCTTGAAGCTCATCGAGAGAATGCCAAGAGTGTGCAAAGCAGTAATCAGAGCAAAGGGTGGCTATTTTGAAGAAACTAGAATATAAAACATGTTTTCAGTTATTTCACCTTTTTTTGTTAAGTACATAACTCCACGTGTTCATTCATAGTTTTGATGCCTTCAGTGAGAATCTACAATGTAAATAGTCATGAAAATAAAGAAAACGCATTGAATGAGAAGGTGTGTCCAAACTTTTGGCCTGTACTGTATATATATATTTTCATTCAAAGCAGTTTTATTTGATTGTGACAAATTATCTGGCATTAAGAGTCCTTTGTTGACCTCTGCGTGACAGTTGCACCCACAGTGCAAAAATCACCTTGATTTAAGTTTATGACATTTGTCAGGCTGCATAGAGAACAAGAGATGTATTTAACTACCAGATCACCCACCACAGGTATGCTAGCCTGGAAATCCAGATCCAAATCTAGAAAGATTTAGGGTCTGGCCATGAGTAATGCAAATTGCCCAACTGGAGGGCAGCACCAAGCATGCATTTGTAAATATCATTGCACGCAATTGGATAACACTACAACCAATCAGAAAAATACATGGGATGACCGATCCAGAGCGCTACTAGTGGAGGTAACTGGTAGATCAGACTCTGGCTGTATCCGGTCGGCAAAACAGCAAAAACGTCCTTCTTCGTCCTTCGAGCGCCGTCTTCTGTTCCTCTTTTAGAGAAAAAGCCAAGTCTAACTTCATTGTAGTGGCCAAAGCTGTTTCAAACAACTGGTGTTCATCCATAGCCATCCTGCAATGTTTACTGACTGAGTCAGGACTTTGTCAACGCAGCGCTGTCGTCATCTGTTTAGCTCGCCTCTGGCCCGCCTATATCAGATACATCGATGTGATTGGTGCAGCTCGGTTTCATGGGCATAGGTAATTAGCATCATTACTGATTGCCAGAGTGACTGGCTGAGCAACTCTGGATTTCCAGGGCACAGGTATGCACCATTTAGCAGTCAACAGTGGCATCCTTGTTGGCACACTTGGGGTGCATTTCAATACAATGGGCCCCAGTGCACACCATTAGGTCTGTCATCTATTGTCTTGACACAAATGGGTCAAGATAATAAAGTTCAGTCAGGAAGACAGTGCTTTTCATGCTAAGGCTGTAAGTTTGTTTCTCAGCTTACCATTCACTCCTTGCACAAATGCTCACTCACTATCTCTAGGTGTTATTGTCTGGGTAGGTCAATTGAGTCATCAGCTGATTCACAATCGACCAGTGACACACCTTCTCTGTCAGCCTATCGTCGTAGTGCTCCTCATTTTAAACTTGGAACTTTCTCTGCCATTATTCTTTCTTGCTGCCATCTTATGCACCCTCCATCTCCCCATCAACACCCAGTCTTTACGGATTCATCAGCCTCATACACCTCAGCAGTCTCAGAGTCAGCAGCCATCACCACCACCAGTGTCTGCACTCCATGGGGGATTTATCTCGCTGCCACTCAGATGTCCCTCAATCACAAAATATCTCCCTCTGGTACCAGAGACTTCTGTTAAATCTTAATCAGCATAAATCATCTGTTAATTTGTACACTCATATTCTGTATTAAATATTATCTTTACTTCATTCTCCTGACATTGGACAACATCAACATATACATTGCCTAGTAATCATCATTGCATACCTGACAAAAATATCAAAGAAAATTAATATTTTAGTTGAAGAGTTTGTAGAGGTTTGTTTTATAGATTTTGTAGCTTATGTAGAAAAAGCATTTAATTTTGTTTTAGATAGCTACTGACTGGTTTAAATAAATAAATAAATAAATAAAGTAAGCCTTTGTTGAGGACAAATATCAAATGGCACAGTCTCCTTCCACACTTGCTTCCTTTCCTTTTGTCTTTGCGCCACCCAGGGGAGATGTGGAGAAAGGCAGGGATGACGCTGCCAAATAGGAAATCCTTGCTTCCATAGCATTTGTCTCAACGACATCAGTTACTTATGACATGCAGCACAGCTGTATCACCTGTCAAACTGGCTGGCAGGAATGCACACAGAACCCCTTGTTTACAAAGAACCCGAAGCCTCCTCTCTCCTCTCCTTGTCTCACTAAGGTGCATTTAAAGGACTGGAAGATCCTTCCAGATGGCAGAAGGATATACAGGTCACAGGGGGAGAGAGGGTAGTCGAGGGAGCACAAGTTAGCACAATGAAAAGGACCCCTGATGTTCCTTCAGGGCAGTGGCGATCCCAGACTCTGGGGGGCTACATTTGTATATTATTAAATTTCAGAACTTTAGGTGTGAAGATACCCAGCAAGCATTTTCTGGTTTAAAAAAAATCTAATAGCCTTGTACATGAAGACCTGACGTCTAGGCTAAATTTAATTAAAAAAAAAAATAAAATAAAATAAAACTGAATTTGGGCTGTCAGTGGAAATTTGGTAGACGTCTAACCATAGCCAAAGTGTAGACGTCATCAATTATACAGCTATGTAGAGACCATGTCCAAAAATGGAGATAAACATATTTTGATTACTGTTGGCTCTCCATACGTGATTGAGTATCATACTGCACGCCACCTGCAATGGCAAAAATTACATTTAATCAATGTCAAAATTAAATCAGCTAGATCTGGGTTACATGTAGCTAGACTAAATCGGAGATAAATATGTTTAAATCACGACTATTGCTTGCTGGGTGCCTTCTATTATAGAAAGGTTCAAGGCCACCATTACATTTTGATAGCAGTCTGCACCCTGCCTGTGATCTTTGCAGATTTTCCAGCTCCGATTGCCTGATGACTTTTTGGAGCTTGAAATGAACAAAATTATCAGGACATCAAAGGTGAAAGCTGCTGAGAGAAAGAATTACAAAATAACACACACACACACACACACACACACTGATAGATGTCTGGCTGATTGATGGTGATGTTATCGAGACCCAGATGACCATCCACGACCTCAGAAGTGTTTGTGTGTGTGTGTGTGTGTGTGTGTGTGTGTGTGTGTGTGTGTGTGTGTGTGTGTTTGAGAGAGTCAGAGGTGTTTCTATTCAGGCTACCTGATTTAAATGCGGTGGATAAAATATTGGAACACCTTTAAGAAAAACCAGCCCTGATTCACTTCCAGCTCGTCAAATAATGCCGCTTTGTCAGTGATCTTGGCATGAGATACAGATGCACAAAAGCACCCTTTGCAGTGTTATAAAACTATACCTATACCTAACCACGTGCTTTTGTTGCCTAAACTTAAGGGCATAAACCTAAGAACAAGACATAACTGTATTCTTAAAAGACACAATGCATGCAACAAGCTTCCATTGACATGCCGAGTGACATGAAGGAGAGTACCAACATGTCATACTTAGACATGTAGATCCACTGACAAAGCTGCAATTGGGATGTGTTGGAATAACACCATAGCCTCAAATATAACCATAAAGTTAAATAAACATGTCTCCATAAGTGATATTAAATGCAACCCAATCACCAGGATTATTGTTGGTATTGTATGTTCCTTTTGTAGTGGATATACTCAGCTTTGGAGGCACTATTCCTGCTGGAAACACAACTATGGGTCGCCAAAAAATATTCAAGTTTGGGGGGCTAAAAAGTTGCAGGAAACACTGAAATAACCTGCTCAATTGCAACCAGTTTTGTTGTTTGTTGGTCTCAAACTGTGATCTACAGCTTGGCTGGTGTCTCACCTAGATGACACACCATCCACCTTTCCCTCCACCTTCTGATGACAAAATCAGCTCTTGTATTATATCCATTTAGAAACACTGACATGATATATATGATGCACAAATGTAACATACGTTTCGTTTGCAGAAATGTATAATGCCAACAATTTCTTCTGGCGACTGGGCTGTAAAGTGATAACCTTATTAATGAAAGTAGAATTCATTGCAGAGCAGTTATATGACACTACTTAGCCTTAGCCCTGGGCCCTGACTCACTGACAACTGAGAAAATTGAGTGTGTAGAGAGAAATTACTAAAGAGGAGACAAAGTTGGTGGAAATCAAAAGGAGCTACATCTGGAGGAGATGGGCAGAGATAAAACAAGACAAGGTGAAGACAGACAGAGAAGAAGAGAAAGACTTGACTAAGAAGGAGAGATGTGTAATAAAAAGAAAGAGAGGCAGAAAAAGGCAAGAAATATAGATTGTGATTCCGGTGATTTATGAGGGAGAACTCAGGAGTGACAAATTTTTTTTTCAGCGAGCCCATTCAGCCGAAGCCCAGAAACCCAATTATGTCTGAAAAGCCTTTAATGTCTCCTGTTACACCGCAGGCGTTGCTGTCATTCAACTCATTTCTCCAGCACATTGTGAATATCAGCTGCAGCTCTGCAACACCCAGCGACTATCAATGTCCTTACAAGGCAGAAATGTTCTGCCACCCTTCTGTTCTCCAGACTTTGAGGCCCCAGATTTTGATGAATGAGTGGTGATTATACAGTTATTCTAAATGTGGAGCTATACATGAATAGACAAAAGAATGACGGTCAGCTATTTGTCAGAAAGAGATGATAAGCATATGGCTGTATAAACAGCTGAGCAGGGTCAGGACCCACTAACACAAATAGCCTGATGATGTAAAATGATTTACGAGATGCAAAAAGTTTCTAATGTAGTCTGTTAAAATATTTACATTTGCAGCTCCTGATTTTTACACAGCTCACTTAAGACATTTCACCCCTTACCTAAGAAGCTTCTTCAGTTCTAAGTGACTGGCGGAGAGTCACAGGCTACACCCTACAGAGTCGCTGAGGTCACATGTGAGTCATTGACCCACCTGGCCATCATGTGTGTTGTTAGGGTTAGAGACCAGGTGTGAATGGGTGTGAAGTCGTTTGGGGAGGGAACCCAAGACTGCATCATAGGTGGGTGATAAGTGGTTAACGTTACGCATGATTAACAGCGTGGCCACTTTTAGCTACAGGTGAGAACCATCTGTCGATGAGTCACGACCAAGGCAATAGCAATGTGTAACGTAACCATCACATCTCCTTTGCATAGAGTTGATCAGGTTGTTGATTGTGGCCTGTGGAATGTTGGTCCACTCCTCTTCAATGGCTGTGCGAAGTTGCTGGATATTGGCAGGAACTGGAACACGGTGTCGTATACGCCGATCCAGAGCATCCCACACATGCTCAATGGGTGACATGTCCGGTGAGTATGCTGGCCACGCAAGAACTGGGAGGTTTTCAGCTTCCAGGAATTGTGTACAGATCCTTGCAACATGGGGCCGTGCATTATCATGCTGCAACATGAGGTGATGGTCGTGGATGAATGGCACAACAATGGGCAATGCGCCTTTTATTGTGGCCAGCCTAAGGCACACCTGTGCAATAATCATGCTGTCTCTTCAGCATCTTGATATGCCACACCTGTGAGGTGGGATGGATTATCTGGGCGAAGGATTTGTGAACAATATTTGTGAGAAATGGTCTTTTGAGTGTATAGAAAAAGTTTAAGATCTTTGAGTTCAACTCATGAAAAATGTCAGCAAAAACAAAAGTGTTGCATTTATATTTTTGTTCAGTGTACATATATATATATATATATATATGATTACAGCATGCAGGAAATTAAGCGCTAGATGATACTCAAAAAAAGAGCCCCATAACCCATCTTTAATATGTTCTCTCAAATGTCAAATGTAATACATAGATTACCAATATTTGTGCGACTGATTGTGGCAGGCTGGTCTGGGCCAAAATGCCATGGCCAAATTTCTGTCCCAGTCTACCCCTGACTATAATTGTGTGCACACAGTGAGGAATTATTACTGACATTTTTATGTGTACTTATGTTTAGTTTTGCAAAATAAAGTGATTAAGAGTATCTTGGCTTGTTAAGAACCTGTCTGATCATCTGATTGCTTGTGCTTCTCACTCCATTGGTCTTTGATATTGCTGCATCCACAGATCTGGTGAGTATAATCATATTCTCTACAAATAACTAAAATGATTGCAAAGGCAATTAAATTTAGACCCATCAATGTAAGTATCCTATTACCTACTAAGTGTGGGTGCAGTTTCATAATTTTTATGTCAAGTATTTTGTAGTATTGTTGAAAATAAAGCCACTGTTTTCATAGAAAACAGTGGCTTTATTGTGTTGAAATTGAGTTTGTTGCCCTGAGATGGAGGCTGAAATTCAAAACAGGTTTTTTTCACAGGAAATCATGTAGTGAAGTTTGACCCAGAACAACTTTAGTTCCTTGGATTCTCTAAATAATCCTTGCAGCATCACTAAGGTCTTTTGTGTTCAAAGAATTTGCAGAATTTAAGGTGTTATTGTAAACAAAGGAAAGGTCATAGCTGACTCAACATCTCTAATATTACAGCATCTGTTACAAGCACTGTTGACCTGCTTGTGGTTTGTGGGCTGAAATAATATGAACCATTAACTTTGACAGGAGCAAACCAGAGTCTGTGTGGTTTCTCTCAGAGTACAGAAAATCAAAGACTAACCACAAACAATAAAAACTCAGATTTTAGTCATCCATCTGCCAATTTCTTCTCGTGGTTTTCAGGGACAGAAAGCAGATAAAAGCAGACCGCACAGCAGAGCATATCAATCCACGGGTCGAGGTGACACTCCTTATTATTTTAATAAGGAGTGTCACCTTGACCTGTGGATTATCCATGTTTGCAAATGCACTATGGCTTTTCTTGTTTCATCACTTACCCTTGCAATACAGTATTTACACAAACGTATAGGCACCATCATGGAGTTCAGTACTCAGTTGTAAGAATACATCAGCCCAGTCACCAGAAGAAGGTGTTGGCATTGTATGTTTCTAAAAAACCACAAGTACGTTACAGCTGTACATTTCTTATGTGTCATATCAGCGTTTCTAAAGTAAATTAATGTCACCAACAACAAACAATAAAAACTGTTGTTTAAATCATCAATCTAGCACTGCATTTTCAGCAGGGATTGTGTTGGGGGTGGGGCGTAGGCTACCACATGATTTGGTTTCTATCCCATAATAAGTACTACAGGACCAGAATCACTATTAATCAATATTGATACCAATACGATACATTTTATTAGTATAAGTGGCGATGTATTTTCATGTAGGGGAAAACAGTGTGTCATAATTTATGATGTGAATAATCAGTCTGCTTAAGTAACAGATAATGATGACCAATTACAGTTTGAAAATGTAACATTAATCAATGCTGATGATCTGATCTGACTAAATATTAGTTTTACCAGGCTACTATATACCTGGATATTCCTTGTTTCTCTGAACGGACCCTGCCAATGAACTCTTTTCTTTTGACTGCAGTTCCAAGTTCTCTTTCTCATGTTTTTTACTTTTTCATGAAGCCATCACTGATATTATGTGTGGGATTAAACTACTCAGGGTGAATGCCTCGGTGTGCTGTGCATGTGTGATACTTTTAAGGCTCGGACATATTTTCTACATTACGTGGACACACGCAGTTCTATCCATAGAACAAGTGAAGTACTGCTTCAGCCCCCAGCAGTAAACAGGAGGGCTGGGAGGTGAGCTTACCATCCTCCTACTGCTGAAATCGGGTCAAAGTAAAACTAAGAAGCCGCTGCTGGATCTGGAGAACGGATCTTGAGTGCAGACAACACAAAAGCAGTGGAGAAGCAAAGAAAACACGCGGCAGATGTATTCAGTACAATGGAAGGTTGTTTGCACAGACAGTTTCACTCTTGAAATACAAATTGGTACAAGAAACTAATCCTTATTTTGGTATTGAACCTATTGATGCTAAGATTGATCTTGAAAATGAAAATGTAATATCTATACGCATCGCTGTGTTTCCAACAGGCATTGTGCCACCAAAACTGGCTATGTCATACCAAAACATGATCTTTTCCTAACCCTGATTTATGTGCAGAAACTTTATGGCCACTGACATCACTGTAGCAAGAGATATTTGACAGCCAGTTAAGCTGGTTTTTGATTGATTACAGGATATCATTTTCTCCGAGTGTCATTGCTGGAAGCTGGTCATCATCTCAGTCTTGGGAGACTTTGTGGTTCGTGTGTGTGTGTGTGTGTGTGTGTGTGTGAGTGTGAGTGTGAAAACAGAGGTCATAATAACAGTGACTTTTGGTAGCTGACTTATGTCTCAATAGATCTATTATATTATATTATTTTAAATATGATCATTTTTTCAATCAGCAGACTTTGGATGGGTTTCATTTGAAGCAGGCGGTTCAACATATGATTGACAAGTGCTCTCCCAGCAGCTGCTGTCAGTCTGTTTCAAACATGTTTCCACAGCAAGGAAGATGAAGTGATGTGAACTACTCCAGTAAAAGTTCAAATGATCTCTGAGGACTAAAACACTCTCCATTTCAGCAATGCTCTCTGAACAGTTGACCATCTTTCCATTTTCGATCAAATGAGAGAAAAGACGTTCAAAGGAAACAGAAAATCCCACTGATTAGGCAACAACCACAGAACAGAAAGCTGCTCTGTAATTCCTGTCTTTCCAGAAGTTGTACTATAAATCTACTTCAATGATTACCAAAATGAGAGGCTTAGTTAGTTACTACTATTACACCCCATTTAAACAGCAGCTTCTTGGGTGGATTGCCTAGTTATCTGTTAAAAGCTGAGTGTAAATGTATCCTGAAAGTGTTCAAGATTGTTGTGACTGTTTCCTGCGTCTTTTTAGCCCCCAAAACGCGGGTGTTATTTCGTGACCTGGGAAGGTGAGAGATAAAAAGATTAAATGTCTACAGGCGGTTGCCGCCAAATGTATGAAAATTACACATTTGTTTGTGGGGCCGGGGCTAGCAGCGGTGGTGCATGTGCATCTGCTACAGTGCTACAGTGATGATGAAGATGGTCAGAGCAAATTAAAGTCAGAAGTCCCACATGTAAGTACTGAACTAGGAAAAACATCATTTAGGTTTGAAGCATCACACAAATCGACGATCGACAAAACTCCCTACAACTCCAATTCCTTTTGTCATGTATCAAATTAAAAACCATGATAATAGACATATAATGTATCTAAATTGGGGCTGGCATGTTCATGTATCGAAGGGGAGTACAAGGATGGGTGATGTCCAGATGACTGTGGTGGGCTGGTCCAGGCAAAAGTCCAGGGCTGATTTTATATTTCAGTCCAGCCCTGCCAATGGCTGTGTTTCCTGTGGCTTTTTAAGCCCCAAACATGGGTGTTTTTTTTTTAAAGAGATGTCCCTGTGTTCCCAACTGCTTTTTAGCCCCCAAATATTGCTGTTTTTTAGTGACCTGTCACTGTGTTACCTGTGATTTGAAAGCCCCAAATCTGGGTGTTCCTTTTTTACTGTGTGTACTGCAGCTTGTTTTCAGCTTTTGTTTTCTTCACGGCATCTGTCTGCGTTACCTGTGGCTTATTAACCCCAGAAGTGTTTTTTTTTTAACTGAGATGGCGCTGTGTTTCTAACAGCTTTTTATTCTCAAATAAAAGTGTTTTTAGTGACTTTTGGCTGCATTTCTTACTGTTTTTTTATCACTCAAACTGGTGTTTGGGTGTTTCTTAACAACTAGTTGCTTTTTCTCTAAAGGGGATAGTGGCAAGAAGGCAGTTGTTTACAATGAGACATTGCTATATTTCCTGCCAGGACAGTGCCATAAAAATCAGTTGCCTGATCCCTGCACAGTGGAGCCTTTGAGTAATATGTATGGGCAGTGTTGGGAACGTTACTTTAAAAAAGTAATTAGTTATAGTTACTAGTTACTTTCCCCAAAAAGTAACTAAGTTAGTAACTGAGTTACTGCACTGTAAAAGTAATTAATTACCCTAAAAAGTAACTATAGCATTACTTTTTTATAAAATGCTCAAATATGTCAAATTGCTCGGACACCACCCCTTAATGGAACTGTATGTAATGAAAGTCAACATGTTAAATGAATGAAATTGACTCTTAATAGAATAAATCACTATGATCAAACTTTGTACACTTATCTACACCACACTGCATTGTTGTGCGTGTGTGTGTGTGTGTGTGTAAGAACTGCCATTAATCGCGCAATTTAAATGTGAAAGGTCTCATTGACTGACCGTCAGCTGTGTGTATGCGGAGAAGGAGAGGGGCTGAGGGAGCGGAGCTGTGGAAACATCCTGCAGTACGACAGACTATTATGCGTTTAAATAACTTATTAGACGGATATATAGAGAAAGGTGATGTTTAGAGAGCAAGCAAAAACAAGCAACTCCACTTTGGAAACAAGCCCAAAAAACTGCAACCCACGACTGCCAATATTTGTAAGCAACTTCACAAGAAAACAAGCCCTAAGTCTCCGCTAATAAGCGGACCTGACAACCCTGCTTGTCAATACCCGCCCTACTCTGCCTCTGACTGGTATATGATGAAATTTTTCTCTCCCTAAGCCAATCATCATCACTTATGCTTCCCCCTCACCTGCCCTCACCAAAGAAGAAACACTTTAAAGCTCCGCTGGCTGCAGTGAACTCAAGTAAAGCCGAGGGCATTTTATTGTGAGTTATGGTAACGACGTTATAACGGGGGAGATAGCAACTTTTTTGATTACTCGTTGCTGAAAAAAGTAGCGCCGTTAGTAACACTGTTTATTTGTTTTTATGTTTATGCATCTGCATATATTATTATCTAATCCTGCTAAACTGCTGTAACTAAACTGCTTTAGTTTGAAAGTTATTCTTCTGATGTTTTTGCTACTTATCAAACAGCCTGAGGTGCAGTACCAGCACCATCTGGACAACAGAAGGGTCAATGAAATGACAAGTGTAAATGGGGCTTCACTCACCATTACTTTCCAAACCAGACCTAACTTTAGTTGTTCAAGTTGCTGTGGTTTTCAAGGCGAGGGTATCTGCACTTGGTCAGTTTTAGTGGTGGGATTTCATCACACTGTCAAACCACTTCACATGCTGCACAAAGTGTTTTGAAAGAGTGTGAAAAATTGTAGCCAGTTCCATCTTTCACCTGTCCTCCCTCTCCCCATCTCTTTTTTCACCCTCCCATCTCTCTGCAGTGCTACTTTTTATAACTATTTTATTTTTATTCTTCAGTCTGGCTCCTGCTCTGTCTCTGATCTATAATGGATCAAACAACCTGAAGAAAAGAAAAACATACTCAAACAAAGCACGCACGCACGCGCGTGCGCGCGCGCGCACACACACACACACACACACACACACACACACACACACACACACACACACACACACAGAAGCACACTTTTTTTCTGAGTAGCTAGTAAGTGGACCTATCACATAATAGAATCATAGTAATAACAAAACATTTGATGGCAATCTAAGGAGTAGCTCTTGATATCTCTTGTTGTTGCTCAAACTGATGGCCTGACCAACAGCACAGTGAAAGTATAATTTCATGCTACTGAGCACAACATAGTGTTTGCTGCCACAGGTTAACTTTGATGCTTTAGCTATTACAGTAACAGGATTACATCTCTGTCACCTCACTCCACTAAGAAGCATCATAATAAAAACAAAATTAAAATGTAGCTGCTGGCTGTAGATTTCTTGCTTTACACACATTCAGCTGACCCCCAGCCTGCAACTCTATTTCATTCATACACATGCATTCAGTAATTTGCTGATTTCTCCGAACGGTAGGGTATTTTTCTAAAACATCAGGATCATTACCTCCTGCCACTATAAACACCTGCTTCACAGATTCTCATTGCCAGATTTTTCTTCAACATTCCGATGCAAGACTTTCCAAGGTTTATTCCCAGACTGCGGACCTCGCCTGCCTCTGAGCTCTCTACAGAGTTCTGCCTCCACCTTCCTGGTTTCTGTTCGCCTGTTCCCCATGGCTGAACCAGCTTCTCAGAAAGCTCTGAACCTGGACATTGACCCTCTCAGTTGTTTCACCAGTTTGTTCTCTTTGTACTTATCAAAGCGATGCATTAAAGCTCATAAACTGTTCCTCCTGTCTGATTTTGGGTCCAACACTCAACTGTCTCAAACAGGGGTCTGCAGCTTGGCAGGCATCTCGCTAGGTGACACGTCATCTATCATCACCTCCACCTCCAGATGACAAATTCAGCTCATATACTACCTCACTTAAAAAATGTTTTTGATATATAGTGAACATGCAAACCCAATGTATTTACCGTGTGCAGAAACACCATTTTCTTCTGGTGTCTGGGCTGTTTTCTCATAAGAATGTTCAGTGTTTGAAAGCAGCATAAAATATTAAATAAGTGATTCAAAACAAGAAAAAAGCAAGATCACATATTTCTTGGTAAACACTCACTAACCCTTGTACTTACACCCACAGTTTGCATGAATTCATCCAGGTCATTATAGTACATTAATAACTAATTCGAACTGATTATTAATCCCGTTTTTACATCTGATGTACTAGAAGATTTAAAAGAGTTCACAGGTTGTATAATTATATTTCCCCCTCCATTTCCTCCAGTCATTTTCAGTTCATACTTTTCTTTTGTTGTGTCTTTTATTGGTTTTTGTATCAACAGAATTTCTCCTATAACTAATGTAACTGTAACAGTTTCTCTAAGATCTAAAGTTATATGAAGCTGTGAAAGTTTTCTCTCTCTTCACTGCAGTTAAAGCTGGCTTCGTGTCATTCTTCTCCAAGGCAATATTGAAGGACGTGGCCAGCGTACTGCCAGTCGTTTTTTATTACTTTTTCATAACATCTCCTTCTGGGTCAATAAAGCATTGACCACTCACGAGAAAGTGACTGACATCCTTTGATGGTGTTGTTATTGGATAAAGGAAGCAGGGATATAAGTCTCTGTGGCATAAATTTAAAAGAGCAACAATCACTGAAAAACTTCTTGTAGAAAAATATCCACAAACAACAGCTGTGAAAATACTTTTTTTGAACTATGGAAGTAGACTTAGTTTTTCGATATTGATTGTATAGCTGTTGCTTGTAGCATATGTTGTTTGGATAACACACTGGGCTGTTGGTGAAATGAGTGAAATGATTAACTTAAAGTTTTTCAGGTTAAAGTTCTAATACATTTTTTGTTGTAAGTTTCAGGTTGCTTAACGGTTTTCTTGTGCCTATAACAGCATTGTTAAAATTTGAAGTTTCAACATTCTACTCCATAATATTGTAAAAAAGTAACATATCTGTGGTTTGCAGAAATGTACAGTGCCAACATTTTTCTGGCGATTGGGTTTCTCATGTATTTGACTAAGAGACATTTGAAGACAAAATCAGTGGAAAGAGTAGAGTACTGCCTCGTGGTTGAATGCCTCTGCAAACCTGTCAAGATGCAGCAAGCAGCAGCAAGTCACAGCTTCTGTTTACATGTCTGTGAAAACACGTATGTGTAGCCAGTGCACTGTTCCTCCCAGTGCACGGCTCTGGCTTCACTGGTGTTCCACTGATTGCTGGGCGGCGCCATGCACCTTTTATATACTGGTCCGGTCACACCTGCCGTCCCTCTCTTCTCTTCCGGTTCCACTCGTCCCCCATGGTGGCTGTGGCCTTGTGTGGCGTGGCAGAGCCTGTGCAGGTATGGTGGAGCCATTGTGGCGTGGCTGTGAGCGCATCGGAGCGCTGTCTGGTGTGATTTGCCATCGTGGCGCACATCTCCTCACAGCATAACAAGTATGTGCACTGCTGCCATATGCGCATTGGTGACACGGTCCTTTTCTTTACTGCAGTGTGGCAGACTACTGTTGCTGTGGGGCCAGGTTACCCTCCTGGTGTGGCTGTTCCTCCTTGTGGTAAATTGCCATTGTCCGCTCTCTTTTCCTTCTCACTCGTTGCTCCACTCCTGGCTAACTGTTAATAATCTGTGCCACAGTTTGGATCAGGCAGAAGCCGTGGAAATAAGCTGCCTGGCCTGTTGTGACACTGCGTCGGTGAGGTCCATTTAAATATTAATTCATCGCCACGGCTCCCTGGATGACGCTGCTTTTTTGGCTTTATTGGTGCTGTGGGCCAAGAGCAGCGCCCCAGTCCCTGGTGGCGGGTTCTTCACTTCTCCTCAGCATGTGTGTGTGCGTGCAGTGTCACGGGTGATAGTTTAGTTTTTTTCACCTCCCTCACTGGTTTCGGGTGCGGTAAGCTCCAGCCCTGCCCATTCCCCATTTGGCCCAGTATTTCGTTGTGGTACAGACAGGTAGTTCTGAGACTTATTAATAATAATCTGTGTAATAAAGGATATTTTCATACCTTGAACACCATCTCCTGCCCAGCGGTGATCCGAACCTGTGTGACCTTTAGCCTCCCCAAAAATAGTAACTACTTCTTGGAGCAAAGTTCCCCAGGTGGAGTTTCATTGTCCCAGTATGACGTGCAAGGTACCCTGGGTGTGGTGGTTGTTGATGTTCTGAGATACGATGTCAACTTCTGCCTGTTACATGCAATGTCTGTTTTCAAAATGCACTTTAGTATTCACAGGAAATGTACAGTTTGCATACAGTCTGTTTCAAAATAAACACACTAGGTTAGTACAGCACCACAAATTGGTGTTTTTATTTTCCTTCAGCAACAAACACTGTGGTTGGGTTTGGGGGAAAAAAAGGGTATGACTTCACAATCATATGAGAAGTGAACACCACCCTCCCGGTTAAGAGTCAGCGGTTGTTAGACCCATGCGCCACGTCTCCTGTCAACCCAACTCGGACTTATGTTGCCTTAACTTTTGTTGTTGCCCTGCTGTGCTGCTGTGTTTCCTCCCTGATGCCACCAGGTGCTGTCAAACAATAATGGCAACCAACCACACATAGTGCCAATGTGAAAAGACGGCTTTTTTGTAGGTGTCTTGAGTCCAGAGGTCACTGACCAAACAGCGGTTTTTGATGCATTCAGAGTGAGACTGGGTTGAATGTGACACTGAGTAATGGCCACAAAAGTGTTTTTGTAGAACATTATGATGCCATAGTGAAGCTGACCTTTGGCCTTTTACAAATAAAATATCAACCCACCATTATTTTATCTAATTAGACATTTGTGTAGCATTTTGTTATAAATAGTGCATAGATTCTCGAGTTATAGCCAAAAATGTTTTGTGAGGTCACAGTGACTTTGACCTTTGACCTTTAAAGCCTAATCAGTGGCTGTTTGTGTCAAATCTGAATAAATTTACCGTGAGACACCGTGTTCATGAGAATGAGATGGATGCAAGGTCATGGTGACCTTGACCTTTCAACTTGGACCACCAACATTTAATCAAATCATTGTTGAGTCCAAGTGGATGTTTGTGCCAAAATCCCTCAGGGTATTCATGAGATATCGTAAGATTGAGATAGACGAGGTCACAGTGGCCTTGACCTTAGACCTACAACCACCATATTCAAATCAGTTCATTGTTGAGTCCAAGTGAAAGTTTGTTCCAAATTCCCTCAACGCGATCTTGAGATACTAAAGTCACAAGAAAGAGACATACAGATGGACAGACAACCCGAAAACAGTGCCTCTGGACCAGTGGCGATTGGGAAGCTCAGCTTCCCCTAAAATGTCAAAAAATAAGTGGTCAAATATGCACTAATTGACTAAATATGCGCTAGAACGCGTTCAACTTTTGTTCAGAATCAGCTACTTATCACAGGTCACTGACGCGTCTTTCTTCTCATTCATTCCCGTAGCGTCACAGTGCATTAAACAGTGTAGGAGCTCAGTGTGCAAAGACTTCAATGGGGAAGCACAGAGTGGGTTGTTCCACTGCAGTGAAACTAGACAGTCATTGGATAAATGCTCGGTTTTGTCCCGCCCATCGGACGCTCAGCGTCTCTGGGGGTCTATGGGGCAGTGGGCTGGCCTGGACGCTGGGCTTCTGCATGATGATTGGATGATCTGTCTGTGGCTGAACCGCTTTTTTATTTGACAGAAAAATGAGCGAATCAGCGATCTTGAAATATAAACCACCACTGGAGCGATTTTCAAGTTTCATTCCGTTGTTTGGAGTTGGTGTGGAGACTTTTCCAATCCTCTTAGTGACTTTTTCCGTGTTAACAACGACTAGCAACAAATCTAGCTTCTTTTTCTGGTGTTATTGGAGACTGTGCTCGTGTTTGGAGACTCCGACTTCTGTCGCTCTGCAGTTACTGTCCCCAACGAGCAGCGGGTGCTGCTGTGAGCTGTCCACCGTCCCAGAGCACTCACAGGCACTACCAGCCCCAGCTAGCGAGCGAGCTAGCATGCTGCACATAATGGCAGACAATTTGAATTTAGAGTTAAACAGCAGGGCAGATCAACACCTCAGATTGATTTGGTGCAAAGGGTGGGAAAAGTAACAGTTCTTTTCACCCATCTGAAAATCTTTGAGGTGTGTTTTGCTGTGGCTCTATGGCATGAGTGTTGTTGAAAAACAGCTTCAATTAAATGCTCCTTTTATAAGTTACTGCCTCGCTACAATATGACAACTTTTATGATATAAACTTAAAGTGAGCTTCCCCTGTTTGAAAGACCAGCAACCGCCACTGCTCTGGACATGGCTATGGAGAATGAATTTATGGCCAAAATGCATTGAAAGATGAGTATTGATAATAAAATCCAATGCTGTAGATAAATTTAAAAAAAAAGGACACACATCTTTGCATCCTCTCTCCAAGGCAATGCAATATACAGTACAGGAAAAGCTTATAGCATTTATATTCTAAAGTATGAGACAGTAATTTATTCAAACATCTGTTCCCAGTTGTTTGATGGTCTCTCCATTTCAAGAGCATATGTCAATATATAGAGTGTTGAGACTTGAGGTCTGGTTGATTTAACCCCACCTTGTTCTGTTTGGCCCTGCAGTCGTATCCAGTGGATTTTTCAGATCTACAGTGGTGTGAATGAAGATGATTACACAGCAGCAAGGGAATGCTTTTCTCTCTGCAGTGTGTGTGTGTCTGTGTGTGTGTGTGTGTGTGTGTGTGTGTGTGTGTGTGTGTGTGTGTGTGTGTACAGTGGGGTTGGTGTCTGTGCTCCCGGGGGTGTAAGCCTTCCTAAGATAAGCTATCAACAGCACCCAGACACTGTAACACAGTGCCGACACTGGTTATCACTGCAATGGTAAACCCCAGGGAGAGACAGAGAGAGAGAGATGCAAAGTAAGTAGAGGAAAGAGAGTGAGGACAGTGGGAAGGCCTCAGGGAGTGAAGGAGAAGAAATATGGGCTGAAAAAAGAGGGTGATGGTGTTAAGAAAGAGAGAAAAAGAAGGTGGAAAGAGCAAGAGAGGAGGACCGGGGATAATATTGAAAACATGAGAGAAAGGAAAAAGAGAGCCAGATGGTCAAATAGCTTCAGAGACCTTCTCCCACCACACTTTTCCAATGTAGGATTAAGAGGCACTGCATCCAATCAATTCAGTATCTCTCTGAATCTGACATTCATACCCTCTCTGCTGTGTGGAGGGGAAAGTAACTAGAGCTTGAACGTCTCTCTCTTTAACCCTCTTTGACAACTATTTCTGTCATTTTTCTTGTGAACAACTGAGTCAACACAATGTCTGTTTTCCAGGAGAGAAACTGCGCTGCTGTCCTTGCATTTAACAATTCTCATGTCTCCCTCCTCTATGACAGCCAGCATTTCATTCCACCTTCAAGTGTACTGTAACTGTTCAGAGCAACTTTAAAAACTTTTGATTTCCATCTTGGTCAGGCAGCACACCTCAAACACTAGTTCAGAATGAGCAAGTCCCTACTTGATTGTTGAAGAAGGGAGAACTGAATTCTGAAAAAAATATCTGCTTATTTATAAACCAAAAGCAAAAAAGAAACTCCTCCTAAAGACCATTTACAGTTGAATACGTTTCTGAAGGTTCACTGTGGAGTTTCTGAGCTCTTAAAGCACCGTGGAGCTGTTTTTTTTTAATGTGGGCCTCCTTTTTGTTTGTCTCGTGCACATGAATGAAGATGCACATGTACACCAGCTTAGTCACCAGAGGAAAATGTTGGCATTGTACATTTCTGCAAACTAAAAATAAGTTACATTTGCATGTTTCTTATGTCTATAGCAACATCTGCAAAATAACGTAGTATATGGGCTGACTTTGTAATCTGGAGATGGAGGAGATAGTGGATGGTGTGACATCTGTGGAAACTGCTGTTTGAGCAACCTGGTCTCACTCACACCCGGTCAAGTCATTGAAATGTGGTGCTTGAGCAGTGATTTCCGACATCATACACCAACAAAAAAAGTAATCCTTTAACGCTATGATATTAAGTTGGTCGCCATTACAGTGATCTAAAGCTGGCGTTTCAAGATATGCAGTAATTCAGACATAAAGGAAGGAAAGACAGTATGTTTGCTAGTGACAATTGTAGGATTGTGAACATCAGAATGTCTGATGTGTTTGATGAGTATCACCAAACTTAGGTGACATTAACAGGGACTGGTGGATACAGATGTTTCTCTTTAGGGCCCCTATGTGGCCAAGGGGAACTGCCCGTCAGTCCGACATCCCATTGTTCCGACCATATTAAACCCATTGTTCCGAACTCCGTTCCGAAATCATCATGATGCCCTGTGGTTAAGGTCTGGTTAGGTTTAGGCACAAAAACCACTTGGTTAGGGTCAGGAAAAGATCATGGTGTGGGTTAAAATGAAAAAGAAAGTGGCAAACACATAAGCCGTGAGCCTGCTTCACCTCAAGCCTTTCCCAGCTGACCCAGAGCCAGTCGCGGCGCACCATACGCCCACCGCGAAGCATTCAGCACTGCAGACAGTCGGACTAACGGGATGTCGAACTAATGGCCTGTTGGACCAATGACATGGACCCTTGGCCACGGTGCAAACCAGAATGTTAATTTACCAGAACAAACATTTTTCATTGAGTCAATGGGTGCGGTTACATGATGGCTTCTCATTCAGAATGATAAATCTGAATGAAATTGTAGCCCAGGCTATAAGATGACATCCCTCTAACATCATAATTATCCTTTTAAAATAATTCAACTTAAGTGGGAAATAAACAATTCATTGAGAAGTCATTAAAATCCTTGAAACAATTCATTTCACTTCAAAACAAATAAATACTTCATTTCATGTTGCATATGCACTTAAAAATGTTAGATAGACTTATTCCCATTTTTTTTTTATCAAAACAGAAACTTTGAACAATGGTCTAAAAGGGGTATCACACACTTGGAACATTACTATACAGATGGAATTTTTATGTCCTTCCAGCAGTTGAAGGAGAAATACCAACTATCTGATAGAGATTTTTTAAAATATCTACAGTTGAGGGATTTCATAAGGGTTAACCTTAAAGGACAGTGGAATTTACCCAAAATGTCACCAATAGCACTAATTTTTCACGAAGGTCAACCAATGCTTAGAACCATCTCTAAGGTTTATGAGGCCCTGTCACCTTTTTTACTAGTACCTGAATAGGAAAGATTTAGGCTTAGGTGGGAGAAGAACTTAGGCAAAGAAATTGATCCAGGATTGTGGAAAGATCTATGTAACAATGGTGTCACATGTACATTAAATTCAAGACATAGATTAATTCAGTTTAACTATTTACACCAGTTATCTTAGTCCTTGTAAGCTACATAAGTTTAATTCCAATGTGTCACGCCTGTGTTTCAGATGTGGCCAAGTGGAAGGCACCTTCTTTCACTCTACCTGGCAGTATAGCAAATTACAGAGATTCTGGCAAGAGATTTATGATGTTCTATCTGCAATTAATGGAGTCAATTTTCCAATGGACCCTGAGGTATGCCTCTTGGGAAACTGCGTACATTCTAATCTTAAATGCAGCTACTCCATTAAGCTTGCTGAAATTTTACTGACAATTGCCAAAAAATGTGTTGCAGTGAAATGGAAGTCATATCTCCCGGTGCCAATTGCACTGTGGCTCTCAGAAGTAAATAGATGCATACCTCCAGAAAAAATAACCTATTCCTTAAGAAACAGGATTAATGTATTTTATAAAATATGGCAACCTTTTATGAACTATGTAAAGAATCTCCCAACGTACGTTCTTAGAGCCTTTTTCGGACTTGTTTTGCTCATATTCTTGAAGCAGCAGTACAACAACAACCTTGTTCTGCTAACGCTTCGTCTGTTGAGGAGGAGAAGGGAGGTAGAAGGTCGAAGAAGGGAGATAGATGAGTGTGCTTTGGCGAATGGAAACGGTGAGTGTAACGAGTCCGACGAAACGAGCATGTGCAGAAAGACCAGATTGAACTTAAAGAGGAATGAGTGTATACAAGTGCGAGAAATTCTTTCATTTCGGAATTAGAAACGGAATATTCCAGCCCCTTAGGTCGGATAGAATTTTCATTCGCATTGGCCATTTTCATTCCGAATTAGGTGTTTACAAGATCACAATTAATAGGAATGAACTTTCATTCTGAATGAAAAGGGAATTAAACTGTCCATGTAAACGCACTGAATGTGCTAAAAATTAATCCCGAGGTATTTAAACTAACCCCCATGCCATGACCTGGATGGAGGGCCCCATATCACCACATTTGCAACATGCAAGCTGGAACTTTTTTCCCTCGGTGTTACAGTAATGTGGGCACATTTCACTAATGAAGACAAGCAACATACTTGCAGCTGGTACATTAGTGTCGTAGAGCCCTGTAGGAGATTGTGTCTGCACTTGGGAGCAACAAACATTTGTGGATTGTGATGCTGCCACCATTTGTGATCTGCTTGTAAGCAGTGCTTGCAAATCTCTTCAGTGCAACAGGCCCCTGCTGTGCAGTGTGTTCATAACTACTGCACATGAACCATCATTCACTGGAGATGTTTTTTTAATGTGCAGCTTGTACAGGGACCACCAGCAGGCCTTTTGGGGACTTACCTGGACCAACAACAAACAAAAACAAAACACCTTGATGATTCAGCCCTGCCAGATAGTGTAGGTGAGAGACATTGATGTAAACATAATATGATTCATTCATACCTTCATCATTTTGTCACACTCCAAGATGGATAGAGAAAGATTAAATGAAAAGGAGAAAGAAAAGACGGCCTGGGAGAGAGAGGGAGAATGGATGGATAGCGAGAGAGAGAGAGAGAGAGAGAGTGGCAACATTAATGAAGAGAGAAAAAGAAGGGAGAGAAGGAGGGATGAGCAAATCTGACTGGGAAGATGAGATGAGAGGGTGCTGTAAATAAAAAAAAAGCGAGGAGAGGAGGGTGATGAAAAAAGGAGGAGAGACGAGGAAACGAAG
This sequence comes from Epinephelus cyanopodus, assembly GCA_026686955.1. Taxonomy (NCBI): domain Eukaryota; kingdom Metazoa; phylum Chordata; class Actinopteri; order Perciformes; family Serranidae; genus Epinephelus; species Epinephelus cyanopodus. The sequence goes on along the minus strand of CM048918.1, from coordinate 8,818,650 downwards.
GCAGAAGAGTCGAAGAGGGACTTTTGGGAATTGAAATGTAAAAAGACGAGAGGAGAGAGAGGGTGATGTAAGAAGATGAGAGCGAGGGAGACGAGGGGAGAGAAATAAAAAGAAGTGAAGGAGGAGGAGGGAGGTCAAAGAGAGGTGGATAGCTGATGAGAAACAGGGAGGAAGGGAAGGAAAAGAAAAGATGGAATAAAAAAAGAGAAAGGAGGAGAGAAAAGAGAAGAAGGGTAAAAAGAGGAGGGAGAGGAGTCATGAGAGTAAGTTGCTGATGAAAGAGGAACAGTGACTGACAGTGAAGGTTTTCGGTTAATTTCATTTAATCCAAAACTTTTTCATCATCTCTGCAGATAAAATCAGAATCGCATCTGAGCCCTGTAGTTTGATCTATTTAATTTAAATTATGTTCCACTAATGTCCCCTCTATATCTCCATGATGCACTTGTAATGGAAATATAATTGATTTGTGATGTGCAAATCTTTTCGCAAAGCTGCTTCTGTTGCATTAATGCCAACAAAGCAGATTTTAAAAACAGAAGCAAACATTTTGTACATTTAACTACAATAACATATAAATGAATATACTTTACTTTGAAACATAGTCAGTTGCTGAATCCAAATTACATGACAGTTTTTGTCATTATCAACATAATCCATATACTAAGGAACATTATATAATCTGAACACTTCTGGATAACTCTTAAAAGTAAATATTAACCCTTTTAAAATCCCATGAAAGGCTGCAGGACATTATTGTTTAACCCATCATCATGACTGTAAAGTACATACACTTACCTTACGTGTCATGCAATTGTGGTACTTCATAATTATGGCAGTTTTCAATCAATCAATCAATCAATTTTATTTATAAAGCCCAATATCACAAATCACAATTTGCCTCACAGGGCTTTACAGCATGCGACATCCCTCTGTCCTTTGGACCCTCACAGTGTCCTCTTCCAAGACGGACAGACGTGCAATAGATGTCGTACAGAATAGATCAACATAATAAATTAACAGTCATCTGTATGACACGTTTTGCCCAAAACTTCCCAATAATGGCTACGGTAGATCATTCTTTGCATAATCCCACATACATATAATGATCAAACATAGAAACCAGAGCTACAACATTCATTCTTTTTGCAGCCGGAAGCTAAGGCTTCTGTCTTCCATGTCATCACATTGTACGCTTGTAGTGACATCAATAGCTGCGTTGCTTGTGGTGCCATGCGAAACCGCACAGTGATAGCAGAGGAATGAATGATTAATTTATCGCAACAACTTTGCTCTCTGCACATAAAAATGAGCATGTCTCACAAAATGAAATAATGTAAATAATTCAAATAACTTATGGAAATGCTTTCTTTATGTTTCTACATTTACATTTTTTTTTTGACTAATATGATCTGTGCTTTTATTTTATAAAATATTATCAAACAGCATGTCCTGTTTTTGAATTATTTTTAATGCCATTTAATATTTTTATCAATAAATAAATTTTTTGGAATTGTATATCTTTTTAGCTTGGCGTGTTCAGATGTTAGAGATAGGAAACATTTGAAGATACTCCAAGAAATGACAATGAGCATAAATACCAATGTAGGCACTAGTGAACCATTACTCTTGTAAAGTTTGAGGGGTTAAAGGTACAGGAAACTTGATTCAAGATGACAATTGCTATTCATGTGTACTGTTACTTACATCCTGCTTGGTTTCAGAGTTCATCTTTGTTTTCCCTTTTTTTTTTTTTATCAGACGGGATTCAAGTCCAGGAGAAAGTCCAGAAGCCTCCAGAGGACCCCCACTTATTTTTTAATCCACATGAAGAACGTTTTTTTTTTTTTTTTTTGTTAAGAAAAAACAAATGAAACTCTGTTGTTGGAGAGTGAAGGTGGAGGGATGCTTTGTCCTCCTGCACACGTCGTTGTCGTGTCCATTGTCTGACCACTGAGAATGTTTTTCATATGAACTCTGAGAAGACAGCAACATCACAATCATGTTATTCAGTGTCACTGTCTTCAGTTTATTGATCTGTACAGATTATATTCAGTCGTATATTTTATTGTTGTGCTTTTTCATTCTCTATTTGCAAAGCCCTCGTCATAGGTCATTCTCAGACCAATCTGCCGTCAGGGGACCTTTCCCTGAGTGCTGTTTTCATTCGCACCATCAACATGAACACAGAGGTAATGAACTGTGAGGCGGTTGGCAGTTGGTGTAGCATCATTTAACTTTAACTCTGATGAGACAAAATCGTGTTGTGTTTTTCATTGTCACATATATGCTCAGAAAAGCTTGAACTGGTCCATTTGTCTGTGTTTTCTTGCATGCGCTGCAGCACCTCCTATTGGCAAGTAGTGGAACAACACAGTCTGTACATAGCTGGCTAGTTTACCATAACTCATGTACTTTCTGAACATTTGCTTTAAATTTTGAAAAGCCTATGACAACGCGTCTGTCTGAAAATATATGAAAAAAAGGTGTTTAAAATGTGCAGATTTAATCAATCCTCCAATCTAATGTGACAATGTCATCACCTCAGATCAAAGTGCAAGGGTAGAGGTCGGCCCATGGATCAGCTAAGTGATTTGCTGTGGCAGGAGCTAATCAATGGTGTGGACAGACTAAATAGGCAAAGCTTTCACTGTAGGGGCATATCCATTTGGATGGAGTTTTATAGCAACTAATGACAGAGCAGCACGCAAGTGGACATAACATTTTGTTTTGCCCAGGGGGTGTGAGTGGCTTCAGCGAACACACAATCGGAAGTCCACCACCATTCAAAAGGAAATAATTAATATTTTGGTGGAAATGTTCTCTGTGTGTGGCTTCTCCAGTCTTTGTTCCAGCAAGTCGTCAGATCTGTCCAAGGCTTACCCTGTGCTTATTAGATCATTTTAAGATGTGATGCAATGTAGATCCCTGCAAACACTCCTTCCCTTTTGTCGTCCCCCCCCCAGGCAAAAATACGGGAAACTACCTCAAAAACTCTCTGACACACGCACACGCACACACACACACACACACACACACACACACACACACACACACACACACACAAATTAGAGAAATATGGATGGACTACACAGACAGCAAAGCATTAAAAGAAGAAAAAAAACCAGTGCGAGGCGAGGAGGGACAGAGTGTGAGGGAGAACAGAGGCACATTAAAAGTTTCAACCACAACCAGTCCTGCTAATAGAAATAGCAAAGCTTTTTGCCTGACTTGTCATGGTAATTGTGGTGTTTTAGGGAAAATCTGCTCCCATTATTCTTTTTTAGAAAGTCAATTTTCTTCTAATGTTTTAATGGAGAAATTGTTCCACTGAATATTTTGGCAACCTTAGAAAAGGGAGGCTGCATTTGTTTCTTTTCCCTGGGCTGTGTGACTCTGAAGAGAGAGAGAGAGAGGAAAAGAATTTCCTGACAGTTTTGAGAGTAATATGTTTTGACAGTCTGTGCTTTTGACATGTGCAACATTACATCTGACGCCCCTGTGACATTGAGGGACAGCATGTCAAGTTATGACTGTTGCATGCATACAGGCTTTTTCAAAATAAACTTACAATGTAAGTAAAACGCTTTTTTATAGGTTTATTTCCTTAAGTTCAGGCAACAAAAGTCTGTGGTTAGGTTTAAAACAATGTCACGGTTTGGCTTAAAATTCACATGTGAAATGAAAAGCGGGCTCCCACATGACAGTCTGGAGTTTGTTTCACTTATCCACCTCCAACCACCCAAAAGAAGCCTCTGTGCCTCGGTGTCTGATGCCAATGTCCACTGACAAAGCCCCAGTATTTGACAATTTGGGTTTTTGCTTACTGCCTCTGAGTGTCAGTCTGACCTGCTAACAAGGGCGCCATAAAAAAAAGAACAAGAGGTTCTGTGATGCACTCATATTGCTCACATAGGCAGTGTGGTTACATGTTAGCGTTTATATTGACTTTCAAAGTTTTTTGAAAGTCTAGTTTAATGTTTATCACAGTGAATTTTTTAAATTCTTTTTTTATTAATTCAATTTTTATTTTGATCAATTTTTATATACTTTATTAATCCCCCTGAGGGGAAATTTCATTTTTTCACTCTTTTGTCATAAACACACAGGTCTGAAAGACACACGCATGCACAAACAGGAAGTGGAGAGATGTCAGAGTGAGGGGACTGCCCTTGGTCAGGCGCCCTGAGCGGTTGGGGGGGTTTGGTGCCTTGCTCAAGGGTGCCTTGCAGTGCCCAGGAGGTGAACTGGCACCTCTCCAGCCACCAGTCCACTCCATATTTGGTCCGGACAGGGACTTGAACAGGTGACCCGCCGGTTCCCAACCCAAGTCCCTATGGACTGAGCTACTGCCGCCCATTTTATTAACATGTTATTATTGTTAGCATCCTTTTTGTCAGTAGCTTGTAAAGAACTTTGAAGTGCACTGATTTGTTTGAAAGGTGCTCTATAAATAAGTTTGATAATTGATTGTTTTTTGTGTGTATGACTTCCCAAGTGTGTGCTTTAACTGATACCTTTCATACTGAAATGCGCTGGCGTGTGTGTGTTGCCCATAAGAGATGAAAATACAGAGAAACAGATGGAGAAGTGAGAAAGCCCAAATGGTTATGTTATACGAGTCAGCTAAGAGACCACGTCCTATACACGGAAGCACCTCAGACCTGCTCTAGCATGTTCCCTATGACCCAAACAGTAATGGAGCTCTTCACACCAGCACTGAGCCTACACAGACATGGTTTCCCCATTAGTTCACAAACCAGCAGACATGTTCAACTTGACACTGACACAGACTAGGGCAAAGCTTAATGCATTACATGTGATACAGACCTGCAAAGGCCGCGGGTATTTCACGGTAGGTCATTTGAAGCCAGATTTCAGACACAAATAGATGAACATCAGGCCACTGGTCCCACAGATTCAGCCCCTGAGATGCCACGCGAGGTGCAAGGAGCTGTTTAATGTTGAATGATTGAAACACAGTTCTTTTTTAATATGCATGGCATGAGTCCCCTGAAAGTCTTTTTCACTGCTCTGATGTAACACTGTCCTCTCAAACTTTAAATAGTAAAGGGGCCTTTTATAAACGTCGAGGGGATCCTCAGATTGTAGCTGCAGGGACTCTCCAGATTGTTCTTTGATGATGGTGATGCCCTTAGTTCACACACTCTTTTGGTACCATGTGTCATGAGGGGGACTGCTCAAGGAACTCTGAAGTGACCAACACAGCCAAACAGCTGACAAATTAACAGACGCCAATGACGAATACAGGTTCAACAATTTGACAACTTGTGAACTGCATTTAATATGTGACTGCAAATATTGGATGGTTGTGGCTCAGAGGTAGAGCGGGTCATCTGCTAATCGGAAGACCGGTGGTCTGATTCCTGGCTCCTCCAGTGTGCATGATGAAGTTTCTTTGGGCAAGATACTGAGCCCCAAATTGCTCCCTGTGGCTGTTCCATTGCTGTGTGAGTGCGAGTAAATGGATACTGAGTAGTAGGTGGGACTTGTATAGTAGCCTCAGCTACCAGTGTGTGAATGTGTGTGTGTGTGAATGGGTGAATGTCACATGTAGTGTGAAAGTGAATGGTTGGAGGGCCAGAAAAGCACTATACAAGTGCAGTCTATTTACCATTTACTAAATATATAATTGCAACCCAATCACTGCAAACCAACCATATGTTTGGTTTGTATGCTATTATGTAGCTGCTATGCTTCATGAATATTGTGGTTAACATAGGTTTTTGTTGGGAAAAGTTGATATTTTGGCCTAGAATTACACAGTTTTTGTGATATTATCCCCGCTGGAAAAACAGCAATGGGGTGCTATGAAACACCCACATTTGGTGCCTAAAAAGCCACTAGAAAGAACAATGACTCACTTTTTTTGTTTGTTGGCCACAAACAGTGGTCTGCACCTTGGCAGGTGTCTCACCTAAGAAATAAACCAGCACCTGTAGCTAAAATCCTGGAGCAAAATGCTTTATCATTATTTCACAGGAACGGTAAACAAAAATAAACATTTAAAACGGGGTTACTGTATGAACTGCAGTCATTAGACGAATTCTAGTTAGTTAGGTATCATCAGCAGAGAGAAAGAAGTAGTACCAAAATTCTTGAGGGTTTTATGGCTATTACTTAGCAGCCATCTATATGTGTGTACCGACTTTCCTCAAGGTAGTGAACATGAATAATAAACAGCAGAAGAGAGCCAGAAAAACTGCTAATTAGCTGATTGGGTAGCAAAAGATGAAACAAGAAGCCCAAACCTTAGCTGTGAATGCTTAAGAGGAGTTATCAGCATGGTTGGAATGAGTCTTTGACCAATTAGATTGCTTACTCAGACCACTTGATGTGCAAATCAGTTTAACAGCTGATATAAATATATGAATAAACAGGAGAGGGATCCATGTGGTTTTAAATTGGCTCTGAACAGCTCATGCACACGAATGAGTGGCGGAGGAAACCTGGGGAGTTATGTGGTTTAAAACAGCTAAAAAATAACATCACTGCAGTCTTAAATGGGTTCAGTTGCTAAAAGCTCTAAGCAGTGTGTTGAGGTGAGTGGTTTCTCGTGCTGAGGGGCCCTGTGGTCTGAGGTCTCTGTCAAAAAAAAGCCTTCAATGGTTTTCATTAAGATAAAAGGAGGTGATGCACAGTGGGAGGATAGATAAAAAAAATACCTTGTTGAGCTCAATAGGAGGAGAGATTGGTTCACAATGGATGGCAGCATCAGCCTGTCAGCTCGTTTGCCTATTTTGGGCCCAACTGAAATATCTCAACGACTGCCATGAAATTTTGTACAGACATGCACAGTCCCCAAATGTGTTTTCATGACTTTGGCTGTCTCTCCACAACCCAGTCACCAGGAAAAATATTGGCATTGTAGGTGCCTGTAAACCACAGATAAGTTGTATTTGTATAGTATTTTGTGGTGTATAGGTAGAAACTTTATGGTTTCAACAACACTATGGTTAATGTGTAGTTAGGTTTAGGCACAAAAGCCAGTGGAAAAGCTGGCTTTTGGCTAAAAAAACCCACCCAGGTTCTGTGCCATAAATGGTGCTTGAAAACACCCAGGTTAACTTGAAAGCACCCAGGTTAACTTGAAAGCACCCAGGTTAACTTGAAAGCACCCAGGTTCAGAAGCACAGACACCAGTGGAAATTTTTACAGGTCGCAGACAGTGTTCCGCAGTTTGGCAGCCGTCACCATCCACCCTCCCCTCTACCTGTTGATTGTGAGCAGGTTGGTGTACTAATGTTGACATTTAGCTCAAAACACTGCTGCACCTTAACTGCATAACTGCTAGCATGGTTTTGTAAAGTTCTGTTATGTTATATTTAAGCAGCTCAAAGCACTAAAAGGGTTAAAATTAAGGTTTATGACATAACACTATCATATACACTTTTGTAGAAGCTGACATAGATGACGTGTATACAAAACATTTGCTTGTGTTCACATCCAGCAGACAAAGCAACAAAGCCATTGGAGTTGTGTTCATTTTCATTTACCTGAATTTAAGTCTAGCATTCACTTTCCTGGTTTGGTATAACTACTGAGAAAATTCTCTGGCTTTTGAGCAGTTCTACTGCCTTCACCAGCTGGTCTCTAACTGTGTCTGGCCAGCCTTTCAGCGATTTCGGCATCAGACACCCGACACCAAAAGCCACCTTTTGCCACCTTTCACCACCTTTCGTATCAATTCATAATGAGGCCAGACAACCTGTTATCATGGCAGCGTGATACGCCGCTGGACATTGTCAGCGTGAAATGCTGCTGGTAATGATTTCTCCCTTTCCAGGGGCTGGAAAGTCCATGTAGGGAGAGCAGGAGGGGTGGTGGATGGGTCCAACAAACCCTGGACCTTCACCCTCTTATTTATCAAAGATCCTGAGGTAATATAATCAGTAGTACTGCTGCCATTGTTACCTCCTGGATCAGAGAAGCAAGAATCAATAACCACCCTAGTTTTGCTACAGGAGGGTGATGCTGTTTTTATACAGATCACAACCAGAGTCTAAGATATATCTGATGACACATTCAAAAGTGACAGTCTTAATGCAGAACTTCCCATAAAGAATCCGAGAATAGTAGCTGCACAGTTAGCCTTGAGGACCAGAAATGTTCCTTTACTTCCCCAGAGGACCTAGAAAAATGTAAAATCCAGAGGAAAGAAACTTATCAAAAGCGCTCTGGGCCTCCTCACCAAAGGCTAATCTCCCCACTGTGCAGCGTTGTACTCTTATCCCTGGCAGAGTACAGCAGTGATCACTCACCTCCTGAACACAGACCAGATTCTGATGTGTCATACCTTAACCTCCTTCAACAAAGAGCCCTTTAGAGAAGAGCTTTCTGCCATTCCTCTGGTAGTTTAAGACCCTCATCAGTCGCTCCCTGTGTGGTCTGGCCCAAACTTTCCAGTCCCTGTGGCGTACAGTAGGCCTCAGTCTCTTTAACTCCCCTTGCTCTAATGTCCTATTCTCTCTGTGTCCTGCGCACTAACACTCAAACACATTTACGGGTCTAATTCCCACTTTCATTGTTGGCTATTCTTGACAAATTGGCTCATTTTGGCTTTTTGTCTGTGTGCATACAGAGTGTGAAATTACAGGGGATCCCTTCAAAGACTCATGAGCTTTCCCGATCTCAAAAGCAATATTCACACAGCAGCTGAATGTTTCCCACTGTAGTTTTTAACTGCACATGAGACACATCCCTTCTCATTTATTCTGATCATTCTGAGTCCCATTTCTTATATATATATATATAAATGTACTGAACTGTATATGTGTGTGTGTTTCCAGGGGCGTAGTCATCCTTTCAGAAGTGAGGGGGACAAATTGCTCAAAGGTCTATTGAGTGATTTATCATTGCACCTCTCCTTAGCAGCTAAAGAACCACATAACCACAAACAGCCACAGTACAGCACCAGGGGACCAACTTTAGTTCTTTAAAATTATATACAATCAAAATCTAAAGTTTTAGCTGCCAAAATCTGGTTGGTTTTTCGCTTCTTGCTGGCTGGTTTGCTGAACATAGTTAACACACTGCAGCACTGCCCAGCAGCACGTCTTATCTGTGCCATCGATTCAGATCACAATACGACAGCATGTGTATGCCGCCTGGCACTGCCTACTCATGGTGCGTTTAAGACGGCTTGGAAAAAGAACGTTACCACATGTTAAAAACGAATTGAACGGATGCAACAGCTGTAAAAAAGTGCGGGGGGCAGAGGTCACAGATTCGGGAAGTGTGGGGGACATGACCCATGCGTACCCCACGCCCACTACGCCCATGTGTGTTTCTACAGGTCTACATGAAGAAGGGTGTTTTGGTTAACTTGCACAGTTACAAAGGAGCTGGCACACACCTTAGGAGATGAGTTCAGATGGGAAAAATCGTACAAAAGAAATGTTTAAGAGTTAGTCCTTGGAATATCCATGAATTAAACAGATAATCTCTTTGATACGTAGAGTAACCTAACTGATATATACATTTTAGATCTACTATATCAGTGACATAAAAAGCTGTGCGCAACATTTGCTCCTCCCACAATATTAATGTTAAGTTGCACTTGAGCAAGTCACCAACTATGATTTATGTTGACAGTGCACCTGCAATGATAGCATACAATAATCAGACATTTGGATAAGATGATCATATGACATAGTATCATGGTACAACCCGTTCTCATTCTTGGGTTGTCAAATACTGATGCTTTATTGGCGTCTCTATGAGATGCAGTGGGCTGTCAACTAATTCCGATGTAAAGCCATTAATAATTAATGCTCAGAGCAGCTGACAAAGTATAAAGAACGAGAAAGGCTATGTAGGGTGGACAGGATCCGAGGTGGATCAAACAAACAGGAGTACGCTGTTTGTGACCAGATGAAACCAAAAGTCGGTGCTGGTTTAATGTAACACTAAGTTACGTCCATCTGTGTTGTACTTGCGCCACACACTTCACAAATTTACGAATTTTTTTTGTTTTTTCAAACCTAGCTATGTAGTCTTGTTGCTTAAACTATCTGTGACCGTCTGACAACTTTAACTTCAGTGATTTCAGGGTCCAGCACCTTGCACAGTGATAAGACTCGCACCATATGAGTCAGTTTTACAGGCAACAGGTAACTACCCAAGACTATATGAACATAATGAGCAGAAACTATATATTTCCTGTGAAAATGGAAGGGTACTTTGGAAAGACACAATTCATGTAACAAGTGTAAATTGACACGCTATCTGTGAACGTCCAAAACTGATGCAGGAGGGTACCTAATGTGTCATATTTTGATGTGTATATTTACTTACAAAGCTGTAGTACTTGACGAGTTGGGATGAGAACTTTAACCACACGTTTCATCCCGGACACAGCTGTGTGTCACATTGAGACTTTTAAGGATGCATCTCATACAGATGAAGAGAAAGCATCTGTAACTGACGACCCAGAGGCATCGATATTTGATGGCCTGGGATGAGAATACTTTGTTTTCTGTCATGTTATGTGCTCAGTTTTACCCACACCATAATATATCTGTAAACCTAACCAACTAATTTTGTTGCCTAAACCTAACCATGTTATAATGTATTTCACCCAGGAGACAGCTGTGCATCACCCACAAACGCTAAAGGACTCCTGGTATGTTGGTAGGAGATGCTGAGGGGGCGTGACAAAGCATTGGTATTCAGCGACCTGGGATGAGAAAGGGCTGCCCAGTTTCTATCAAAGTCATCAAGCTGATGTATTTGGGTTTCTCAAACCAGGATATGGTGCTGACGTGCACAACAATATAAACAGGGCCGAAAACCTGAAAATGATTTCTTCATAACTCTGCATGAAGATTAAAAACCCTGGTGCTCTCTTGTCCAGCCAGCATATCAACTCCAGCCATGCAGGAACAGAGAACAAGGTGAAAGATGTGGAGAGGAAATTAAATTAGTCTCACTCATCCCTGGATATTATTTCAGGCCTCGTGGGTTTCAGTGAATTTTTCAGTTTTCATTTGACTGTTGTTTCTGCCTGTATTGTCCTGTCATGTCCACTCTTCATTTATTTATTCTGAATTATATTTGCATCTCTTAGAATTCCCAATACCCATGCTGAAAAGTGGGCTCTAGCTGTGTCCTCGCTGTGTGCAAACTCGGAATAATTTGTGATTTTAAAGTTAACTGAATTCCTTTGAAAGCGGAGAAGGAGACGTATGTCTTCTACATCATCAAAAACCTACAGTAAAATATCTGAGTTCGCAGAAACCCTGTCAGAGGATGTTTGTAACTGAAATAAACTGCCTGTTACCCAAACCTCCCACCAAGCATTGTTTTGGTGATATACAAGTTCAAAATGACTTGCAGTGTGAGCTGGTTATAACTACTTGTTAAAATGAAACTTACACAACAAAAAGCCCTTCTCGTTTCAAGCAAATCACTGAATCGATGCTTGCTGTGTGAAACTGAAAAACTCTCCACACCCTCATTATTGTTGAGGTCACCTGGAAGGCACTTAAAATTTTGCATATGGTTAATGCACTTGTTTAGAATGTAAAATAATATTACACGTGGCTCAATACAGTTATGAAAAATATCCTATGAGTTTTTTAATAATTGGATGAAAGCTTTCAGATTCATTCTTATTTGTGTAATGCCATGCACATTTTTTACATTTGTAGGACCCCCTAGAAGTCGATAAGAATGAAACTTTCAGGGTATATTTTGTGAAGATATCTTGCAAGTGTCATGCTGATTGGCCCAATGGGTAAGGAGTTATTTCTACACCCCTTTTGAAGTTCATTGGTCAGTATCTTCAACACGCAATGAGATATCAGTCAAAAATGTGGGTGTGTTTTTCTTGAAACAATGAAAATGGTATGTTGGCATCCCCTATTGAGTGATTTCAAAAATAATTTTACACCCGTGGGTCAATATTACTACGAAACATATCCTGTATATTTTGAAATGACTGGGAAATTTTCTGCAGTTGTAGGGTGCCCTAAATCCATAAGAAAATGGTTCTTTCTTTTTTCTAAGGATAGTTTTGTTGGAATTTGGAACAATTTTATTAATAGTAATAAGGGTTAGAGGGGGGGGCGGACATGGGAGAGACTCGAACTTGGGGGGCTGCGGTAAGACAGTAGACGCTCTACCCAGTGAGCTAATGGAGCAGCCAAGGATAGGAGAAAGACCAACACAACTCAGAGCTCATTTCTCCATAGTTCTAACAGGATTCTTCGCTTTTACCAGCAAATGATGAAGACGTCACCAAGTTATCAACCCAGACTTTGAAAAATCCTCTCACAACAGAGCAGGCAACATTAATATACTGTCCATATTTCTCTGTAGTCTCAGTGCAACTGCTGTTTAGTTTTTACATACTCTCCTCTCTTCTCTTTCCTCGGACTCTGAATTTGAGGTGAATTGCTGCTTTATTGAATTCTTGCTTAAGCTTGATGATATTGGCATTAAGCCTGTATTCTATTTACCACCTCAGTAATAAAGCTTATTAATTTCTAATTCCCAGGGAGAGCTGAGGTTTAAACAGGGATTTGAGTAAAGCCCACAGCGTGTACACAGGCACATCAGGAGTTTTTGGGAAGCTTAGCGTTGTGTTATTTCAGCTCTGACCAGTGTTTGTGTGTGTGTGTGTGTGTGTGTGTTTGTGTCTATGAGTCACTGAGCTGTTTCCCATGTAATGAGAAATTGATTTTGGAATTGTGTTATTTATGCTTGTCACTCTTAACTTTTGTTTGTCCATCTTGTGAGTGTCATGAGAAGATGGATAGATAGGATGTCAGCAGGTGAACAGTATTTGTTGCAGAGAGAAGAGCGCTGCAGAGCAATTGTTTCTCTTGTTAGTTTGAGTTTAGGAATGGCAAAGAAAATTGACGGTGAGAAGGTGATAGCTGAGATCTTAGCCCTGATCCAATGTCAGTCAGACTACGAGTTTGAAGATTCATCAGACTCGAACAACGATGATGAGGAGGAGGCCTTTGCGTCGATATGGATCCAGTTTATAAGTACGTTTTTACGCTTATATTGAATTGTGAACTATTTGTTGAGCAGCATGCGTGCGCACCTACATGCATGAATGTGCATGCGCTTGCACGCGAGAATGCGTCTCCCTCTATTCACAAGCTGCTCCTGGCTACTTTGTATAACATTAGGCCAGGTGTGTTCATCAAGTGGCGTCCCCACATACACAACAGAGCATCTTAGCTACAGAGTGCAGTAGACTAAAATGCATATTTACAATGCTGGTCGGAGCAGAGCTGCGCGGGTGCGCATGCGCACATGACGCTGAAGGATATTTTTATATTAACAGTGGACCAGTGATTGTGTGCAATGTGAAATGGGTCACTCATAGTATTGAGCTCACAGAGAATTGTCTCTGTATACAAGATTTTTTGTACAGCTGTTCAAGCAAATATAACTCTAGATTAATGCATGACATATAAAAAAATAAATAAAAAATAAAGAACCTGGGGGGATTGCTGCACCTTAAGCCCAGGTCAGACCAAACACTCATGACGAGATGCGTTAAAACAGGCAACTACTGGCAATGTGCTGTTCTGCAACGTTCATTTCACACCAATGATACTGGATGAGATGGTGTATTATCTCTATGCATCAGCTCTCTGTTCTAATTTCCAACTTTTCAGGCTTATTTTGTAGCTGAACATAATTTGTAGCTTCTTAAAATATGAATGTGGATAGTGAGAGTGAAATACTGGCCACAGTTGCATTTATGTCAAAAAACAAGCACTGGATGGACTGTATTCATAATGAAAACGTTGCAATAATGTAAATAACCACTGCCAATGAATAGAGAGACAGCTGATGTACTTCATGCTCCATAAACAGCCACAGGTGATTTGACCAGCCGAGGTGCAGGTGACACCATCAGCCAGCTTGAGTCGAGCTCAGGCGGGCCAGTTCACATCGCTGCAACTCTTCTCTGTAACATTCTAAAACGGTGTTGTCTCATTGTGAATCATTGGTCTGAACCAGGCTTCCTCTGCAAAGTCAGTCTGCAGCTGATCAAAGTACAAAACCGGATAAAAACAGTGGCAAAGTCTTGTTTGAGGACAATGGGACTTTAATGTATTATCGCAGCAACTCATGCTGGCCAGGTAGGTGTGACAGACTGTTCCTACAGAAAAAAATGATATTCCTGGCTTGTAGTATGGAGCAGAGCAAATTCATAGAGAAATGAACAAAATAAGGAAAACAAAAGGCTTTTACATATGTAACATTTTTTGCAGTTTTACTTTTGCACAGCCATGTTAAGGCATTGGAATGGACAGTTTTATACTTAATTATACACTGACTGTTAAAAATAAACCCATTGACATAATGTTTTCTTCTTTTTTTTAAAAATCAACTTATTGTTCAAAGACAAATTTTCAAATTGTCAAATTTTTACACTTATCAGGGCCTTCTCATCCTAAATAGCCAGGAGAAATTGAAAATACCAAACAAAAGCTCTGGACTCAGGGGGTTAATGTTAGTGGCTGAAAAAAATGTTTTAAAATGGTGTTTTGAATGCATTTTGCTCAAGAGGCCACTCTAAGGGAATAGTCCCATGCTTGCAGTGTCAAGTGCTCCGAGTGTAGAAAAACAAATATACGAATGCCCAACGCCTTTGGCAATGAAAGCAAAAATTGTACGCTTCTAGAGACAGACTGACTGTTGCCCCTCTACAATTTGATTGGCTATTTGCCAAGTACCATCTTCGTCATTCACTCTTACTTGACTCTTTGCCAGGTCACGCCTTCCTTGGTTACTGTTGTCAAGTCTGTCAAACTTGATACCATTTTCAACAATATCTGTTAAAGATAATCTAAAGGAAATAATAGTGAATTATTGGAATAGTGGTTTTTAAAGATATATCAGACAGATAGGACCACAATATGTGTCTGCAAACTGCATTCACAGTATAATATTTTGGTGCAGTCGTCATGGATGGCTAGTCGGGATAACTAACAACAACAACAACAATTTTTAACATGGAAAAATGGATAAATAATCACAAAAGACATTCAGTGTTGGATTTGTCATCATGGATTTATT
Source organism: Epinephelus cyanopodus (assembly GCA_026686955.1). Lineage (NCBI taxonomy): Eukaryota > Metazoa > Chordata > Actinopteri > Perciformes > Serranidae > Epinephelus > Epinephelus cyanopodus. Next base: position 8,803,581 of record CM048918.1, on the reverse strand, counting down.
TTACAAAGTCTCTAAGAAAACACTGCAGTTCAAGCTGGGATTATAAGGCTTCTGAAAGGGACACAAGAGCCCTCGTTGGAACAACACAATAGTTAGCTTCTGGGTAAAGAAAAAAAGTCAGAGTGAGTCTCTTGCATGCAGCATTCCATATCATGTTCATATATGACATTGTTGATCCCAGACTTAACCTCTGGTGTGTTCAGTATGTCACCCTGCCAGAAACAAGGGCGCAGTTGTTTCAGTCATTGATCCAACCACACCAAATATTTACAGTCCACTAGACTCTTGTACACTTTCATCGGCCCACGGCATAACATTAGTAACATTAGAAGGGCTGGAGGACGAGGTCATTTGTAACAGCGATCGTGTCCCCAATGAGCAAATCGATCAACTTGTGGGAAAAATCTTTTTGTTTTGTTTTGAATGGATCACATCCAACATGAGTTTCACTTTTCTAATACCTGCTGGCTGTATGATCATCCAACACCTTTATGAAGTCCCTTTAGTCCATTTACAACTCACGCAGTATGGATGATCTGGCAAACAAGTTATTGGCAGGTGTTAGTATTTTAAAAGACGATAATAACTGTGGTCACCATAAATTATCTTCTACAGCAGGAATGTGAATGTCTCCAGGAAAAAAAATGGCTAGCTGCTAGCTTATCAGAGCAGACTCTCTTTGGCTTTCCTGTGTGTGTTTTATTCAGAGGATTCCAGGATATCCAGCATCTTTCTCAGAGGATTACCACACATGCAAGCAGCAGGCCAGCCCACTAAAATTGGGCTTAAAAGGCTCCTGCATTTGCATTTGTGTGTGTGTGTGTGTGTGTGTGTGTGTGTGTGTGTGTGTGTGTGTGTGTGTGTGTAAGAGCTATTTATTTCCCGTTTCTTCCTCTGAGCTGTTAAGTTCTTGTGAATTGACCTTATTAAGAGGCTCCCTGTTGAGAGACAGACAGAGAGACGAAGACAGAAGTATAGTAGTAGATACTGGCAGCAGGAGAGATGAGAGATCACTTTTTTTTACAAGGAGGGGACGAAATGAAAGACAAATTAAAGAGAAAGAAATGGAAAGAAAGACAGAGAGAACATTCAAAAATAGAGCAAAGTCTGCAGGCTTCATGAGTTCTTTAATGGACCAAATGCTGCTGACTGACACATTTATTACACAAGGACTCGTCTTCATACTGCACCGCTGAGAGGGATGGGGTGATGAAGAGAGAGACAAGGAGTAATAAAAGAAGCAGGAAGAGGAAAAGAAGATGTACAGAGACCGTTTTTAAAGGCCTGACAACTATTGCTGTATTTTTCTTCTGCTAAGAGACAGAAAGACAGAGCCCCGGACAGATAAACATGATTGACGTTGTTCACTAATGAAATATCTCACAAAAACAACAGATAAGCAAACTGTCCTGACAGAAAGAAAACAACTCTAAGAAAAGGACTGAGTAGACACAAAAGTAAAAACAAATGGAGGGCAGGGAGTTTGTATCGCTCTAATCAGCGTATTTAAGCTTGTGTCCATCATCTTAATGATCTAATTATCTAAAGAACTTGCAGAGGTAAGTGAGGATTAACACCCTTAGAGTAAGCATCTGGATGGGGATGTTTTGTTTGGAAACAATCCCACATATTTTAATTTCACTAGCAGGTAAATCAAGCAGAATATCAGAGAAAAGGACCATTGTGTTTTAAATTCTGTTAGCTGATTGTGTTAGCTAGCTTCGACCAAACTTTATCAACAGATAATACACACCTAGGGTCTGTTCGGAACCGCATACTTACCTACTACTCATACTAACTCTTTGAGTATGTAGTGTGTTTACACTGTACAGTATGCGATTTTGAGTATGCAAGAAGTTCCCGGATGCATACTAGATTCGCCAGAAATGTTGAGTATACATCATGACCATACTACTCACACTCAAATTACCCAAGATGCAACGTAACGTGACGTCATCGATCATCCCTTCCTTGCCGCGAACAGGACAAAAGAAGAAGTTATTTATTTATTTATATTTATTACTACTGTATATTATAGCTTATGAAACTTTATGAAATCATTCAATTCAAAACGACTTTGTTGTTCAATGATGTCCATTTTTCCCTCCAATTTTCAGGCTGTGAGGTATGTTATATGGCGTTGTATATTGTGATTAGATTTATAGTTGATTAAAAAAGAAACTTAGATCTGAGAACAATCCTAAGTCGATTGGGAGCATGATGTACCGAAGACGGCAGGCTGATCTTCGTCTCAGAGCGGACAAGACTCTCCGGTGAGGCATTTTGAACGGTTAAATTCCGTTAACGGGACGAGATCGGTCAAAACGGCAGTTTCAAGCTAGCTACATCAAGGGTAGGTTCGTCTCCTGTTTTCAAAGTAAAAGCAAAAATTTTTATCGTTATGGTTTTCTGTATAAGAAAGGGCAATGGGTGTTTTATTTTGTGAAAATAACCGGAAGTGCGTTGCTCACTACAGCTAGCTTGAGCAGCGCCGAAATCTCCGAAATCGCCCGAACAAAATTGTAAATAGCTGGTATTTGGTCAGATTTTCAACACGTTGTGGATCTAAACGGCTACTTTCTCGCCTAAAAATGTTTCAAATGTTGCTAAAGTAATATATTTACAGAGTTTAGAGCTTAAGGGAAATCAGCTGTAGGCCGGCTGATTTCGGCTCGGGCAGGAGCGAAATGCATTGTGGGTTATCATGTAGTATGCAACAGTGTAAACGGTCTGCATACTGTCTGTTGATTGAGTATGTAGTATGTAGTATGGCAGTATGTAGTATGTAGTATGTGGTTTCGAACACAGCCCTAGTCTGACTGGCTGGATGTACACTGTGGCTATAAACCTGCCATTCAGCCGCTGGTTTTCTCCATTTTATTTTCTGTTTGCTAATCAAGGTGTCAATCACTACCTATACTTGACTGTTATTGGTTCCATCAGCCCTTGCAGACCTCTGATTGGAGAGGAGAGTCAAGTCCCACCCTCTTCATGGAGCAGTCTGTCAGTCAGAAGCACGGAGACAACACGAGCAGACAAAGCAGACATATTGCGTAATGAGTTGATAACTAGCAAAACTAAAACTAATGAGTGTGAAGTGACCGACCGGATTCACGGACCTGTGCGCCAGGAGCTTTAACAACTTTTGGCAGCGTCTTGGTGAGTTGAGCCGAGCTAAGCTAATGTGGCTAACTGCAGGTCTGCGTGCCAAGTTCAATGTGTTGTCATGAGGTCCTGCAGAAAGTTTGTTTCTTTGCTAATATGTGAACTTTCTACACACTGCATTGGTAACCTGATAGAAAAAAACACAATATGAGTAATAAATCAATTATTTTCTGTTGATGGTGGATTAATTATTTTTTGTATTCTTCTTAGTAGGGCCCGGCCGATTTAATCGGCTGATTATAACCATTAGAGAATAATCGGCAATTGGCCAAAAGTTGGCCGACTGACGTCGATGTTAACACTTATATTTTCATCACTAATAAAATGCAGGGAATATGATGTTTTACTTAGAAATGATGTCCTTGCACTATAACCTACCTCTGTGAAATTGGCAATAATAATAAGAACTCTCGCACTGTGAACGTACACATGAATGTCTAAATTCATATAGACTTTACATGATTATTTTATTTCCCAGAGGTTTACTGCCATCATCATATTTTTAATTTATTTTGTGTTCAAATTGTTCATGTGCTGCTTGTTCCTCACAATTTTTGATAATACAAGTATTTGAAAATAGTAAAATGTTCTTCCTTCAATTTATATCTTTGTAACAAGTGTTTGAATTATATTTAAGCCATCAAAAGCATGTATTTCAGGGGTTTTTTAAATTGAAAAACGTAAAAATTGAATCGGCCGATATATTGGTTATTTTTTTATTCCATAATATTGGAATCGGCATCTGCCCCCAAAAAATCCATATTGGTTGGGTCCTACTTTTTAGTATGTTATACTGGGCACACTTGCAGCATAGCTGTCCTGCTATGCACCACAAGTGCTAATAATATGCAGTATGGTTAAGAGAAACTACTGTGTGATGTGTAACATCAATGCTGATGTGCTGTCATTCAGCTCATGATTTAAATTTAATGTTTAAAATGTTAAATAATCATAATTCATGGTTAAAAAGCTAAAACGATAAGTTATGTTAAAGGGAATGAAAAATTTCCTGAGAAATGCGGAACAGTAATTCATGAAGTTAATCACTATTGTGTTACAGTAGTGTTTGAAGGATTTTGATGTGATTTTATTATGGCCATAAGAGACAGGAACTCAGACATAACCCAGAGAGTAATTGCCTTGTTTCTGCACAGGCTAGGTTTTTGAGATTCCCTGGAGAAAACCCCTAGATTTAGATGTGGATTCAGACTGTCCTTGGCGAAGGAGATGGCGAGCCAACTGTGAAACTGAGCATCTCCTCATCCGAGGAGCTGGAGTGACATCACCAAAGATACTGCATTACCACAAGATGGCCCACCTACAATATAGTCCCATTGTTTGAAATGGTATACATTTCTGGTCTCCGAAGTAGGCGTTGTCCCCTGTACCCCAATCAAAGACGATGGAGAACCGCCAATCAAAGACGAGTATCCTCAACCTCACTTCTTTCAATATGTGTGTACCCTTACTGGCTATAAGCTAAATAAATAAACGGTCCGTGAAAAGAAATTTTTTTCCAGGGGATGTCTTAGTTACAACATGATTGAGCTAACTGGAGTAGTTTCATGTCATATCCGACAACGGGTAGCTTTTAACAGATGACGTCCTGATGTTAGCTTAGCTGCTGCTGTTAGCTGTCCTTGTCAGCTGCAGCCACTTATGCTTTCTAGACATCATGATTTCCCAAAAGTGAATAAATACTATACATAGCAACACAAAACTGCTTTGCTAGCTCAATCATGTTGTAACTAAGACATCCGCTGGAATTTTTTTTTTAATCCAGTATCTTTGGTGAAACTGCACTGATTTCAGCCCCGGAGAGGAGATATCTGTTGCCAGATCTCGCGAGAGTGTGTTGTTGAGACAGACACTGGTCTTGAACAAAGTAAAATTTTTCCTGATTTGTCCGTCTGAAATTTGCCATTTTGGTGTCGGAATGTTCTGAAGATATGTGGCTTGTGATAAATGGGTCCAATATTTGCTTCCGTGACTATGGGGCGAAAGAATCGGCCATAATCTGTAATCACGTTCATTTCTCCCACTGAAGTCAATGGACTCAGGACCGGCTGTTAGTCTCCTGAAGGGGCGTGGTGGTCGCGAGACCCCACGTGACACTAATACAGGAAACTGACTCGCATTTCACCGTCTTGGTTTATCCACCGTGTTTGACATCACCCTTGCCCCAAGGAGGAAACCCACCTTCCCGTCATTTCCCCTTCAACCTCTGTGGTGGGACTAACTCTTTTTCAATTAAAGGGACATTTTCTGTTATTTAAAATGAACTGTGCAATTTCAGGGTGAAATATTGTTGATTTGTTGCACTGAATGCACTTAAGAGTCGGTGAGTGTTGGTTTAAACAAATACTGTATTTTGTTATTTTTCCAAAGTGCCTTTAATATAATTTTACATTTAATACATAATCTGGCTCCAGCTACTTATTGTGTGTGTCATTCTCTCTTTGAATCCCTCCTATGAATCTCGACACTGGTCCTAACTATTTAACGACTCTGTGTACCCTATCAGAAGTGGGTTACATTTGGATCATACAATAAGGCATGCCTGCGTTTTTGTTTCTGTTAATTGTTGTTTCGCAGAACCTTCATGTCTGATGTTGATCTGTTTTCTGACACAGTCGGTCGTTGTTGATTTGCCACATCTTTTAACTCCAGCAATGGCCTGCACAAGTGACAATGACTTGACTAATGTATCGATATGTTCCATTTCACACAAGCTTCTGTTATATGGTCGAAATTGTTTTCTGCTAGGGTCTGCAGCTTGGCGTCTTCCTGTGGTGTCACACCATCCTACATCCCCATTGTGGTTTGTAGCAATGTACAATGCCAACATTTTTTTCTGGTGACTGGTCTGAATTACCATAGTGTTACCTTATTTCGCAAGAGATAGTCACCTAACAGACATTTACTTAAATGGAAATCATCAAGATTATAACTTTAACATTGGTCTTCTTTCAGAGAAACACTAAAATCTGCAGCTGTGAGAGTGAACATATCTGAGATGAATTAACTCATAAGATCAATAAAGATAATAACATAAACTGTTATTGATTTCAATTCCAGTTTAAATCTAGACATTCAGCTGTCAGCTCAGCAGCTGGCGCGAGTCCCTCTGTTCCTATGACTCCTAATACAGACACACACATACACACATACACACACATACTCACACACACACAGAACACATGCTCCTCGTCTTCATTATGAAGAATAACCCGAAGATTGTAGCAACTGCTTCATTTCACACAGCCTAAATATTTGCTCTGAATAGATTTTCTCTTGTAACAAGCTCATCAGTTTAAAGTTAATTAAAATCATTAGAATCAGTTCACTGAGCTTTAGTTTCAGTTCAGTGTTCTGTGTGTTCTGGCATGACAATGTCGACTTGCTGCTTACCGACACGCTGATTAACCTGCACAGGTTTAAGCATAATTAAAGTAGGTCACTGTACAAAGACATTTTGTGTCAGAGCAATTAATGCCTCTCCTACAATTCTCTAAAATCTGTTTTTATATAATCTTATTTTATACTTGGTATTAAGTTGTGATCATCTGTTATTCAGATTTTTGTTTCTGCAGCCAAAACCATACAGCAGCTTAGTAACTAACAGAACACTGTTTTCATCCTCACATCAGTAAAGCTGGATTTGGGTTGTTGTGTTAGACAGAGAAATTCAGTATTTTCTACATGCATATCTCAATAAAAACAGCCTTATGGCAACGTCTGAAATATGCCAGCTCTGAAAGACCGCAGGCACCTTCCTCCTTTTCAAAAAGTGAGCAAATAAAACATGTCAGTGTGCTCAGCAGCCACCATCTGTCAAATAACGTGTTTTCAAACCCCAAACACTTGGGGAGCAAGAGATTCTGTGAATTTGGAGTGAGAAAGAAGAATTTGATTTGCATAAACAGACGTGTTAGGACTTTTTTTTTTTATTTACAAATAAGTATGTCTCTACAGAACTAAAATCTAATGAAACACTAAAAGAGTATGAGACATGTTTTGGCCATCATTCCTCTCAGTATTTGTAACATAATACCGACAAACTTCATTGCAGGGATTTTACAAATCAGCAGCTTACAGTACAGTCTAATAGGGCAGGAACACACACACTGCAGCCCAGTCGCCAGAAAAAAATGATGGCATTGTACATCTCTGCAAACCACCAATACATTACATTTGCTCATTGTATACATATAATTACAATGTTTTTAAAGTGATGCAGTATATGAGCTGACTTCATCATCTAGAGGGAATAGTGGGGGACATGACACGTAGGTGAGATGCCTGCCAAGCTGCAGAGCCACTGTTAGAGACCAACAAACAATAAAACAGGTTGTGTTTAAGCAAGTCATTGCTGTTTTTCCTGCTGCTTTTAAGCCCCCAAACATGGGTGTTTTTGAGGGATCTACCAGGAACAATGCCAAAAAAAACTGTTGTTTTTTACCCACACATGGCCATCAGGATTTTACCTCCAAAACCAGGTATTTTCAGCCAAAACATGATCTTTTCCTAACCCCAACAAAGTGGTTTTTGTATCTAAACCTGACTACACATTAACCACAGCATTGTTGAAATGTAAAGTTTCAATGTATCCATTACATAATAACGTCAAAATGTAACGTATCCGTATCCGAAACCAGCCTGATTGGTTTGTACACTTTTGCCTGGTTTTAATTATCTTTGTTCACACTGAGTCACAGGCAGACCCCCCAATTCAAACATCTCCCTTTGCTGTCATACTCTTTGTTACATCGGTGTCTACCACGTATGAGAAAACTGAGCAGGATAGCAGAAAACCAGCCCATTATTTTCTCTGGCAAGGCTGTGGTGACATTTTATTATTATCCGATCTGCAGGCTTCTTCCGTCGGTGTTCACAGAGTTCCAAGAGAAGCAGCTTGAAAAAAAATCTCTTTCCCCTCTGCAGGCCGCCGGCTGACGCTTCAGATTACTGTAACTTCTTCTTGAAGCTCATTGATATTCTTCTTCTGCCACAACTCAGGAAGTAGGGACAAATATAATGAAACTTCTGGTTGTTTGCAGGCATAATGAATAGAGCAGAGAGAGGTGAGAGTAGAGATGGACGAGGTAAAGAGAAGAGCTGGCAGCGAGGAAAACTAGAAAGAGGAAACGAAACAAGGATGAGGAAGTGGATTAAAAAGTAAAGATAGAGGAGACGGAAGATGAGAGAATAAAAGAAAAATGAGTAAAGAGCACATGCAGAGATGGGAAATGAAGAAGGGATGAGGAGCCAAGGTAAAGAGGTGGTCAAGAGGAGAAAAAGCAAAGAGGACTGGGGAAATGAGGTAAAGTAAGAAAGTGAAAATAAATAAAAGGGAGGAAAAGGAAAATGAGAACAATTTAAAGAATTATATGAGAGACTGGGACAGAAAAGAGTAAAAGAAGGAGGAAATGGGGATGGAGGGAGAGATGGAGCGTGAACAAAGAGGGAAAGTGGACGGAGAAGTGACAGGGGGAGAGGTGAGGTAAGTAAGAGACTAATAAGAGAAATGTCAAGAAAATTAAGAAAATAAGAGTAATTAATAAGTTCAATAACTAAGAAGAAAAAGAAAGCGGGAAAAAGGAGGAAGTGTGAGAACCAAGGAGAAAGGAAAGGATGATTGATGTGAGGGAAGGGAAGATGAGAGTAAAAGATGAAAAATGAGCGAGAAAGACGGAAATAAAAAGGGAGAGATGTAGGTGAGAGAGAGATGGATGCAGAGGAGTGGAGGGGAGAAGGCGGAGTTGGCCTTGGCTCATGTCCTTGTTTCCTTGTTTCTTTCCTGCGGTTGAATAATTAATGGCAGGTTTAGCTTCCCATTACCTGCTGCTACACACACACATAAACACAGGAGCAAAGGCAGTGTGTGGACTCACGATCAACAAATGCATGCACAAACATACACACGCTTTTATATCACACAAACAGAACATGATGAAACAAATACATTTCACATGCTTTGTGTGACATACAGTCATAATATGTGCTAATTCCTTGTTAATCATCACTAATCTCTTTAACAGTCCGTGACAACATGACATGCACCCCCCCTTCCCCCTTTCTACCACCAGTACTCCTGTTATCCTGCACACACACACACACACACACACACACACACACACACACACACACACACACACACACAACATGCACATTCACTAACACACATTCCCATTTGGTGTAGAGTGTAAGGCCTCTAGAGGTTGCAGTGTTCAGTCCTCATAATATTTAACAGCTGAATGGAGCCAACAACGTTTTCCTGCAGACAGCACAAAAGAAAAAGACATGATGGTTAATTAAAATTAAAGACCATGAAAAGAGGTCCTGAGGTGTCTCTGAGAAATAAAGATGTCCACCTCAGTGAATCACAGTCACAAAGGTCACGTGATGACGCCGGTGAGCAGGTGAAGTCGGAGTCAGGTCGCAGGCTGTAATCTAACTCTAAATTATGCTTTAACCAAAAATTAAATCTCCAAGTTAACATGCAGTGGACTTATCAAAATACAACTGTGCTTAAATGCCTGGCAGTGGACGTTTGACCAGAGCCACAACGAAAAAAGACGGTGACCTCATGGCAGAAAAGTTTGGTGAGAGAGAAATCCCTAATTGGGCTCGCCTTTTACTCTTTGAAATGCAAAGCCTCAGATACTTGTAACTTAAGATTTGACAATCTGGACTAAGCTATTGTTCAGTTAAAAAAAGACTCTAAAGCCACTTCTCAAAGAATTAATAATGCAGAGAAGCGCATCGGCGCTGTGGAAGATCAAGCCAATTCCCAGGTGAGAGCAATTGGGGATCTGTCTAAGAATGTCAAGGCACTTCAAGAGAAGGTTCTGGACCTGGAAGCCAGGAATCGGAGAAACAATCTAATGCTGGCCGGCCTCCCTGAGGGTGAAGAAGACGGGGGCATGTCACTGCTACTGGACAAAATTCTCCGACATATCCTGAAACGGAGTGACACAGACCCTGTGCCTGAGATTGAGCGTGCCTATCGCGCTCTGCGCCCCATTCCAGACCCGGATGCCCTCCCTGGCATATTATGATACGCTTTCTCAGATGGACTGACAGAAACGAGGTGATGAAGGAGCTAGCACTTGTCAAAGGCAAGCTGACTTGGGATGGAAAGGAGCTCCGCATATTCCAGGATTTCCCGATGGAGATACAGCACCAGTGTGACGCATTCAGAGAGCTGCAGAGCATATTGCACAAAGGGAACCTGCAAAATGGCATCATTTTTTTGTCCTTTTCCCTTAACGGCATTGATACGAATAGACTAGATACCTGTATTTCTCTTTCATCCATAATTATATCTTATATTCCATTAGAGATAATTGTATGTCTTTGAATAATGTTAACTTAATTTCATGGAATGTAAATGGAATACAAAATAAGGTGAAAAGGTATAAAATTCTGATGCATCTGAAATATCTTGGTTGTGATATTGCATTGATACAAGAAACACACATGAAGGAGGTTGAATCCCGTAGACTGAAACAAAGATGGGTGGGACAGGTTTTTTTTTCTCACCTGGCACTGGGAATGCAAGTGGTGTCTGTATTTTAATTTCCAAAAGAATGTCTTTTCAATTAAATGAGCTATTTACAGATAAAGAAGATAGATATATAATTTTGTCAGGCACTTATTGATAAATATATATGCACCAAATACAGGAAAAGAAGTCTTCTTAACATCTCTCTGTCCACTATTACCCAAACTCTCAGATTTACCCATGGTAATCGGTGGGGATTTTAACCTTGCACGTCAGCCAGAAGTAGACAGATCTAGTCGCCTTCTTCCCTTTGACAAGTCCCTCTCGTCTGCCTTTGATGAATTTCTTAGCTCCTTGGGTCTGGTTGAAGTGTGGCGTACACTAAACACCTGCTCTCGGGAATGCACTTTCTACTCAGTAGTTCATAATTCCTATTCTAGAATAGTCCATTTTGTTATTTCAAATCATATGCTTGTGTCATGAACTTAGCACAGGTGAAAACAGGACTCAAATGCACGACTCAGATTCGGCGAGCACAGAAACAAGGTTTATTACCAGGCAGGGTTCGTTACACAAAAGCAGTCAGATAAGGCGAAGGTATCCAAGACGGGAGACAAAAGGCAAGGTCAAAAAACAGGCAAGGTTCTGTACAAAAAGGCTATGACTGTGACTGTGAAGGTATGCTGGTACGTGAGCTAAAAGCGTCGACGAACTGGCAACGAGACAAGACACAAAGGGGAAATATAAGCGGGACTAATGGGGAGTGATTGGACACAGGTGTGGGAGACACAATCAGGAATCAGGTGCACACAGACAGGGAGGGGGCAGGGCAGACAGGAACCTGAAACAGAGACAAGGGTGAGTGATCACAAAATAAAACAGGAAGACAAGACATGAAACATGAGGGAGGAAATGAAATAAAATACTTAACAGGGGAACCATGACAGCTTGAGAATGTTATCAATTGTCATATTCAGAACATTATCATCTCTGATCATGCTCCTATAAGTTTCTCTATTGTCCCCACAAGGGGAATGACAATGAGACGCACATGGAAGTTTAATAACTCTCTTCTTAGAGATGAGGAGTTTGTGTCTCTTATTAAAAATAGGATTTCTGAATTCATCACATTAAATATAAACTCAGTTCCATCCATACAAACAGTTTGGGAAGCTTTGAAAGCTACCAGCAGAGGCTGGATAATCAGCTATTCGACAATTAAAAAGAAACAAACTATTGCTAAGAAACAATCTGCACACATTATGTAAAAAGCTAGAAGGAAAACACATGGAGAACCCAGATGGTTTTAGTTTGAAAAAAAGTTATTTTTAGTTAAATCAGAACTTCAGACTATTATTCATAAGGAAACTGCATATGCATTGTATAGATTACGGAAGAAAACCTTTGAATCAGGTGATAAAGCAGGCAAGGTGTTAGCTTTAAGACTGAAACAAATAGAGAAGCTCATCAATTAATAATAAAGATGGATCAGTTATCAGAGACCCAGAGGATATAAATGACAGATTCAGGGGTTATTATTCTGAATTACATACCTTAGACGGTGAGACAAACATTTCTGAAATGGAAGCCTTTTTTACTGATTTAAATCTTCCCTCCATTGAGGTGCATGAGGCTTTAGAAGCGCCCATTTCAGAAAAGGAGATCCAACAAGCTTTAAAAGCATTATCCTCTGGAAAAGCCCCTGCTGAAGATGGTTTTAGTATTGAATATTATAAATGTTTTCAAGGTGTGTTGTCTCCTCTTCATAAGGAGATGCCTTTATCCATGCGTCTTGCCAATATTTCACTATTGCCAAAATCTAGCAAAGACCTCTTGGAGACTACAAGTTGGTGTCCGATAAGCATTCTCAACAATGACTACAAGATTTATGCCAAAATTTTGGCTATAAGGCTGTCTAAGGTTATACCCTCCTTAATCCATCTTGTCCAGTCAGGTTTTGTTCCGGGGCAATTATCATCAAACAACATGAGAAGACTTTACCATATTATTCATAAAGCAAGCTCTCTCTGTAGTCCAGTGGTAGCTGTATCACTGGACGCAGAGAAAGCTTTTGATCGGATAGAATGGCCATACCTCTTCTTTACTCTGTCTAAATTTGGCTTTGGTCCAAATCTTTTGAAATGGGTCAAATCACCATACAATGGTGCCATGTCTTCTGTGAAAACCAATGGTATTATCTCTAAACCTTTCTGCCTTACTCACTCTACACTCTCACTCACTCTTTTTTAGCCCTCTTTAGAACCTCTGGTATCTGCTATATGCAACAATCCTAAAATTGTTGGCATAGAAATAGGAGGCTATAATTTTAAATCTAGTTTATATGCAGATGACATGTTATTAACTTTAAGTAAACCTACACAGTCTATTCCAGAAGTGTTGAGCCTTATCAATTCCTTCAGCAATTTTTCAGACTATAAAATAAACTGGAGTAAAAGCGAGGCAATTCCTCTTAACTGCAACACATTTTCCTCAGACCTGGGAAACACACCATTCTTGTGGAAAATGAATGGAAAGAAATATTTGGGCATTAATATCATAGCTCCTATTTCAAAAATCTATGAATTAAACATCCTAGACCTATTGAGGAAAATAAAAGACGACTTAAAGAGATGGTCCTCTTTACTTGCTTTAGATCTGTGAGTTCAGCTCATGAAAAATGGGAGCAAAAACAAAAGTGTTGCGTTTATATTTTTGTTCAGTATAGATGGGTTATCTGCAAGGGAAATGAAATAACACTCGGTTGTCTTGCTGCTAAAAGAAAAATTGTCATGAACTGGAAGATTCGGAACCCATCTTGTTTTAGTCTAACCAGTGGGCTGGAAGAATTTATCGACCTGGTCGGTATGGAAGAAGCAGCGGCTACATTAAACCAATTAGATCCAGGCCGGGAGGGACTTTGGAACCCGATAAGGTCTTACTTGAATTCTGATCGCATTATTAGTTACAGGGAGTAAGTGGTTAAATGTATTCACTTACTCTATCTAGTCTAGTAAAAAGCACTGATGCAAAACCTCATGTCCCTGATTACTGGTAGGCACACTGATGTGACTAACCAGCCCAGTTGCCAGACAAAAATGTTGGCATTGTATGTTCCTGCAAATCACAGATATATTACATTTGTATGTTATTATGCATGTATTTTACTTCTCTCCAACGCTATGGTTAATGTGTGGTTAGATTTAGGCACAAAACATTTGATTTTGGGGTCACACTCTCTGCTGGAAAAGCAAAACAGACAAACTATCACTAGCCCCAGTGGAAAAACAGTGCTGGGTCGCTACATGACACCCATGTTTGGTGGTTAAAAGGGCTGCTGGAAACACAGTGATTACTCGTTATAACACAACTGTTTTTGTTTTTGTTGGCCTCAAACAGTGGTCTGCAGCTTGGCAGCCATCTCGCCTACAAAACACAACAAACTTCCCTTAGCAATGCTTGAGTATATGCATCATTTGGATGCAAAAGCTCACTTCAATGTATCGTCATACAACGGATCATTTGAAAATTCACACACAATGGTTAAAGTTTTGAAGGTTAGGTTTAGGCGAGAAGAGACCCTTTAGTTAGTTTAAGGAAAAGAAACATGGTGACGATGTATCTTAAAAGTTCACACAGTTCTTCACAGTCTACTGGGGAAAGTCCTGTGTGTTATCAATGCGTTCTCACTCACAACAAATATTTGGTCTGCAGATTTTCACATCTACATATAATATGCTAGGTATGTGCGTCTGTCGTTGATGTTCAGGGGCACAATGTCAATTTATGCCTGTTACATGCATTGTGTCTTCTCAAACACACTTCTCAAACTGTACAGTTTGTAGTCGTTCAATGCCTACAGTCTTTTTCAGAATAAACTTACAGTAAAATACAATAAAAAACACCTCCTATTCATGTTTATTTCCTTTTGCAACAAAAGCACATAGGTAGGTTTAGAAAAAAAACCCAAAACATCATGGTTGTTAATTCATAGAAATTAATACTGCAAGCAAACACTGGACTCCTGGGTGTATGTCTGGTTTTGTTGGACCCTTCAACCACCCCTTTCACCTGCCCAATAAGGACTTTCCAAGTCTTTAAATTAAATTGTTATCTGGTCGCATTTCAAACTGATGCTCTCCAGCATTGGATCATACAATGCAAAAGATACCTTTTTTCCTCAGTGCCTAATGCCAAAATCACTGACCAAGCGATAGTATCTGACAACTCCAGAATGAGAATGGGTTGGCTGTGTGACTCCACCACTCCATGCTGCTTCCTCATGAGACTGCTTCCTCCTTTACCATCAGTGCATTGGTCACCTGATCACAGCTTCCCTAAAGACATGAGTTATATGCAAATTACTGACTCATGATTACATGCAATGTGTACAAATTTTCGTGCATTACTTTTTGTAGGAAAACAAACAAACAGTGCATGAGAACAGCCTGATCACACCAACATTTTATGGCCCCACTGAAGTCAAAGTCTGCCTATTTCTGGTACCAAAAGTGTTTATTCTGACTTCGATCACTGATGCTTGATTGTTTGAGTTCTTTCTTTCTTCATCTGCTCTTGAATGTACTGTAGCAAGCTGTACCCAGCCCCAGTGTGACAGTTATTAGGGGTCCCTCTCAGTACACTACACAGTGTGTTTTACTGCTTCAATGACCGGCTGACTGCTTTACTGATTAGTTGTTGGGTGGCCAACAGTCTGGTCGGCACGATGAATGACCACCTGACGTCTTACTGTGACACTCCAGATGATTGTGAGCCTTTGTTTTAGTGTGCTTGCGTGTATGTGTGTGTGTGTGTGTGTGTGTGTGTGTGTGTGTGTGTGTGTGTGTGTGTGTGCGAGAGAGCAAGAGAGAGACACAGAGAGAGAGAGAGAGAGAGAGAGAGAGAGAGAGAGAGAGAGAGAGAGAGTGTGTGTGTGTGTGTGTGTGTGTGTGTGTGTGTGTGTGTGTGCGTGTAAGTCAAATACATTATTGTGTTTGTGGCCTGGCAGGTTCCACGTCCCCGTGGAAATCACTGCTCACTCCTACTCATAGGTACGTAAAGTGAACAGCAGTTAATACCTTCTTCCTCTGAAACACACACACACACACACACACACACACACACACACACACACACACACACACACACACACACACGCACGCACAGTGCTGGAGTGTGCAGCATGTGTTTCACCCCAGAGAAACTTTCACCACAGTGGGAACTCATAGCACTCCTGTTATTAGTTATTAATATTCATCACTGATCACAAGATGTCATCTTTTAAGACATTACCGAAAACCCATTAAGCTGCTTTCATGTACATGTTCCATTTATGTGTTTTTATCTTTCTTTTATATTGTTTTCTTTATTAATTTTTTTTAATGGGCCTATTGTTATTTTTATCTCATCTCTTGTTTTGCCATTTTATCTTTATTTTTTTCATCTTAGAGCACTTTGCAAGCACTGCAGAGGAAATATGCTGTATAAATAGTTTATTACTTTCATTAGATCAGAAATTAGCAATTGAATGAACAAACAGTGCTGATGAAAATATTATCACCCTGCAGATGTTCCAGACTGTTTATCTGAGGCTGTGAGGCGTCATATCCGATAAAGGGCATCACTTGTTTGATATATTGATCTATCAGCCTCATTACCATTAACAAGAAGAGAAAGATAAGAGCTTAATTAATTATTTGGAACTAATTCTTTTATCAGTCCAGTGTCTGCTGTTTTTTTTCTTTCTTCTCTTCATTCAGTCATGACATATATTTCTGCTATTTTTAATATTGCACTTACTTTTATCTTTAATGCTGAGAATTTGTGCACCTACTACTTGTCCAGCCCCTCACCCTCCCCCCTCCACTATGACACCCCTGAAGGTAAAACACATTGTTTTGCTCCTACAGAGGAAGAAATTAGAAAAGTTTAGTGTGAAAGTTTATTCTTGACCTTTGAAACAGAATTGGGACAGAAAAAAATATCTTAATTCTGAGTCTGCTTACTAGGGGTTTTCAAGATGAGGTGGATCGAGCAGGATTAGTGACGATCAATTAACCATGGAAGAGGACAGAAAGATTCAAAGACAGAGTGATGAGCAGAAGAAATGAGATGGAAGCAGAGAGTAAAGAGAAAAGGCAGCAAACTATAAACAGAACAATAAGAAGACAGACAACACTGTTTGTACTTCTGAGCTAGTCATGCATATTCATACCTTTCTCCACTTAGCTGTGTCAGCGGTAGAGAAAGGTTTGGAATCACAGATCATCTTTTTCTATTTAGGAAAATACACTCTGGTTTGTTTTTGTTTCTTTAAACCAATCACAGCTGTCTCAGGCGGCACTAGGCACAGGATGCAGCAATAGTGGAACATTTGCTCATCGGGAGGTGAGCACCGTCACTAAAATGACTCTGCGAAAGAAAAATCTTAGCAGTTGTATGTCACTGTGTGATTCAGGT
Source organism: Epinephelus cyanopodus (assembly GCA_026686955.1). Classification (NCBI taxonomy): domain Eukaryota; kingdom Metazoa; phylum Chordata; class Actinopteri; order Perciformes; family Serranidae; genus Epinephelus; species Epinephelus cyanopodus. The sequence continues at coordinate 8,786,453 of CM048918.1, read as the reverse complement.
ATAACTGATAAACATAATTTGATAATCAGAGCCCCAGAGGTGAAGCCTGAAGGAGTTTACTGGATGATTTGCTGGCTGCTGTATGTGGCTCTTGCAGAACATTAGTGAAGTCAATGTTACTGGCACATGCCACTGCCATAGCGTGGCAAATCAACTCTGACTCCTTGTGTCAGACAACGGATCAACATCAGGCACAAGAGTACTGTGTTGTACTGAGAGTACCGAGTTGTTTTATTTGTTGTAGAGCTGTACAACAATTCACCAAAGAACAAAGTACACGACTCATTGCGTGATCCAAATCTTCGTCAGAACGTGCCATTTTCAGTGTAGATGTTGTTAGCTCACAGGCTGTTGTTGTTTCCCATAGTGAAGGGGATTTGTAAATGCTAACATGCAGAAAGCAGAAGGACAGGAGATTGCCAACCAAAATCAGCGGTCCAGTGGCAGGCATATAGCCACAGTCTACTTCCGGTGAGTCAGAATACTTCTGAGCTTCTTGACCTCCACTGTGTACTCAGGTTCATTCGTTCTGTTTCCTCACATCTAGACCTGTTTACAAAGATGCAGCATGCCACATCTATTTATTTATGACAGTGTTTCCCCCAGCATTGGGTTGTAGCGGTGGAGGTGTACCACACATGCTCGCAAAGCGTGTCCTGCCAGGAGGTTTCTATGTGTATACAGTACAATAATGGGCAAGGGAAATGTCTGTCCAGCTTACACACGTTTGATCCATGTGGGATACCTACCATCTTTCTATCAAGATGCATTTCCCAAATGTTTATTTCTCACGTATGTGTATCTTTGTGTATTCTTTAAAACAATTGCACTGGGATTTCAAAGCGTGTAATGGAATACGGAAGTCATGCTTGGTTCATACGCATGTTTAGGAGTCATGGTTCAGTGCGTGTTTGAAGCAGAAATTAACATGACAAGATAATTATTTACAGTTATTATGAACAGACAGCAGTGCAAGTGTCAAAGGTGGACCAAAGCCTCCTGCTGGGGACTGAAGTAACATTTTGCTCGCTGGCAACTTTGGTAAAGTTTTTTCACTATATTAATAAGTAACATTTCAGACACTTGTGTTACACTGTAGACTCGCTTTACCAAAAGCCAACAGGTCTCAACAGGCTGTAAAACTGAAAAACCTTCTATTATGCCTTGAAACTGAAAAATACCAAAATACACAGAATAATCAAAAATGAAATCTGTGCATCAGGAGGTGTTTGGGTAAGTTACACCTTGGCTTTATTTAAACGCTCAAAGCATCCAAACATATATCATCTCAGTGTAATGTCCAATGCATGACTCTCTCAACCAACTAAATGATCTGTATTCTCTCGGAGTGGGCGGGGTTTAAACCAGAAGTTGTTATTTGAGACCTGAAATTGATATGAGTTGATGAGAAGTTGCTTAAGTTGCTATATTTATTATTTATTACAATAACATTTTAAAGAGAAATCACAGAATTGAGCTTCAGATCATTTTTGACCACATACATAGGAGTACAAGTACAGATGCTGACACATTTTTCTCAGCCTGTGCTCATACTTGTAAAAAGTATATTATCTGTAGTGGATACATGTCTGCGCCGTAACTGTGTGATACTTGTGAAGTTGCAGGGCTGTTTTTCCTCCAGTAAATGATAATGCTAAGTCTGTGATCAGCATTGCTTCATTGTTGACATCTACTCAGTGCTTGTTGTTATACTTGTTGTGCAGACATTATATATATATATATATACATATATATATACACATGTATATACATTTTTTTAGGCAAGTTTTCACATAGCATTATACAGACAGGGCAATTCATAGTGCTGTAATTAAAATATTTAAAGTATAAAGATAACACACACACACCCACAAAATCACACACACACCTTGGGGTGTTAGTCTTGACAAGGTGAAGGAGCCCCACAATGGCTGATAATTAGCTGAACCTCACAGTGATGTGCTGGGAATTGAACTAGCAGTAGAATCAGCAGTTATTTCAGTTTTAGAAATGGAAATGAAAGAGATGAGGAAAGGTGAGTAGACACATGAGGTGGAGGCGAGAAAAAAATGGAAGGAGGACAAAGGGGGAATAAGAGGAAGAGGAGAAAATTAGATGGTTACATGTGAAGGAATACAAGTCAAGGAAAGGTGGGTTCAAAGGCAAGAGGAGGAGAGGAGAAAAAACAAAGGGAGAGGGCAGAGGTTGAGGGAAAGTGATAAATGAGAGTCAAGGGGAAGAAGAGATGAGGTGTAGAGGAGGCAAAACTGGAGAAAAAAATGTACAAATGATTAAAGAAGGAGGGAGAGGAAAAGAGGGAAGAGAGCAGAAGAGGAGAGAAGCGAAAGATGGCAGAGGTAGAGAGCCAGAGAGACAACAGAGAGTGAGAGCTTACATTAAAACACCATTTATAAAAACGAGAGGTAGAGAAACATTAAAAGTGCATTTACATACCTGAGGAGTAGAGCGAGAGAGGAGTTGACATTAAAATACCACTTAAATTTCATAAACAAAATGACAAATGGGGAGAGGAAGAGAAACGGGCCTCTTGACATTAAAAGAACATTAACATTTCCACGCATAACAAAAGAGAAGGCAAAGACCAAACCAAACACACAGGTAGGGAAAGGAAGAGAGAGGGACAGAGAGAACAGCAAAGATAAGAGAATGTGTAAAGAAAAACATTTTTTGCATTAAAAAAGCCATTTAACATTTCCTGTCACTGAAGAAAGGGAGGGGAGAGACTGAAAGAGAGAGGGGGAAACAGAAATCCATTAAGGAAACTTAATGTTAAACAGCTGATTTTTGCTAATGATGTCAAATTAAAAAAACAAAATGTGGGGACATAAAGGCAGCAGAGGCTAAGATATAGCCTACTGCACTTGGTTTTAGTAATAATGTATAGAGCCCTTAAAGGCCACAAGATTTAATGTAACCTCATATTGTTTTTGAAATACCTCAGGAATACTCAGGTGCAGTGGATTGAAGTGGTTTGTGGTCAAGCTATTTCTGAACCTGTGCTGTATATTGGTAGCATAGTTATATCTGATAGGAATACAGTACAGTTCAGGTACAGTTGTCAGTTCATGGCATGGTTATATCAAACATGAGGTGGTGCAAAGAGGAGTGACAGCCATAGCAATGGCCAGTCACAGCAATAACCATCATACCCTTAACAGTACCCATTTCAGCACCCGACCAACAGCCAGGCAAAGCTAACAACAGCAAGGGAGCGCCCACTCACTCTCTAGTCACTCCCAGTGACTGCTGCTGCTGGAGAGCAGCTCTGTGGAAATATGGATCAGGTGTTGTGCAAAATGTTTTCTAAGTGATCAGCCCAGTTGCCAGAAGAAAATGATAACATTGTAAATTTCTGCAAACTGTGGATAAATTACTTTTAATATAAATCAAATCAACATTTCTAGTGTCATGGATGGCACGTCATCTAGGAAAAAATGCCTGCTAAGCTGCAGACCACTGTCAGAGACCAACAAGTTGTTTAGCGAGTCATCACTGCTTTTCCAGTGGCTTTTAAGCCACCAAACCTGGGTGTTTTAAGTGATCTGTCAGTGTATTTCCACAGGGGATATAGCGACATATAGAGACATTGCTGCATTTCCACATTTCCAGCCAGGACAGTGCCATGAAAAGCAACTGTTTTTTTTACCAGGACACCACAGTGTTTTCAGCTGAGATGGTGACACAGATTTTTTTTTTCTTTTAACCATGACACCATGGTATTTCCAGTGAGGATATCACTGTGTTTCCAGCATGATAGTGGCATGAGAAGAAACATTTACATCAGTAGCAGAAATGAGAGTCACACCTTTCGGGCCATTATGGTAGCAAAATTTCTGCAAATGCAAATCTCAATCTGTGTGTGTAATCAGATTTCTACATGTGTAGAATAATTTGTATAAGCGTAATAAAGTTTGTGAATGGGTACAAAAATCTGCAAATGTGTATTTAGAATCTGTGTCTGCGTAATCAGATATGTAAATGTGTAATAATAAGGGTTAACATTAACTGTCTGGAATTGTCTATTGCGTATGAATTTGTTTTGTTTGATATTTGAGTCAAAACTTGTGTTTGTCTTGTTTCTGTAGGGTCAGGGCCCAGGCACAGGGGAGAATGTGGAGTGTGTGGCCTGAAACCTCATCACACTCATCCAACAAACTCTTGGAGGCAGTAGTGAGGCAAGAGCACCTGCTGCTAACCAGCCACTGACTTCAATCCTCCCCCCAGAGCAGCTGCCATCTTCAGCCCCTCACACAGAACGACCACCACAACGTAAACGACAGTGTCAGCAGAAATGCAGAGGTAGTTAAAGGTTAAAGCGTGCACACACACACACACACACACACACACACACACACACACACACACACACAGACATACACAAAATAATATTAATATAATATAATATATTACCCATCATAAATGTAACTATTGTTCCTTTACTGTTGGTCACAGATCTTTTCCAGGTCCTTTGAGTGGAAAGAGGAGATTTTCAAACCCACCACAAACAGTCACTCGCAAACTGGAGTGTTTTCAGTTTTACGTCCATCTGTGACTCCAAAAGGAGAGGAAGAGCTAAGGCTTTGCCAGGCAGGGCTAAGCATGAGAATGGTCTCATTACCAGGGGATGCAGCTCATGAGCAGGTCAGGTTAAGTAGACTTGTATAGTAGTGTTCATGCTAAACTACCACGATGCTGTATATTGGTCATAATAAGTCCAGATGCAGTTTTCCGTAACACAAGAGACAGTACTTTTATGATATGTAAAAGACAGTAGGCCACATAATAAGTAATTTAAGAGAACATGTCACATTAACAGATTTTCTAGTGTTTCAGATTTTCTCATATACATGAAAGCAAAGTTGCAGAAGCCATGTAGAGACATGTAGGGATAGCCTTTATCCAAGTTAAGTTGTCAGAATGAAGTATAAGTTTAAATGAGTCACAGAACTTATCAAAAATTAGCAAAAAATGTGTGTAAATAAAATAAGAATGATGTAACCAATAATCTATTTGTATCAGCCCGGCCACAAAAGGCCCCAAAACACCTGTGCATTTACTGTGAAAAATGCCTGTAGTGCAGCAGGCATCCTTGTATTCTAATGAGTGGTTGTCATATACTCTGACCTACTCATGGACAGGTGACATTCATTCAGTAGAAGTAAGCTATGTAAAGAAAAGAAAATGAGAGTAAAGTAAAAAGTATGAGAAGTTTAGGATACCAATATGGAAAGGTTCTTGCCTGAGGCCCACTGCCAGATGAAATGAGTTCAAGTGAGAATTTCAACATACACACTCTCAAAAAGCTGTGGTGCTGGAAGTAGATTCCCTTATACGTTTCAGTTGAAAAATTATACACTCCTGCACACACTTCACTCTGCTTTATTCTGTCAACGTTTTGGTTAGACCTTCATCAGGGCAGATACATGTATATGGTATCTTTCTGTAGAAATCTCTCAGATATCTACAGAAAGACAGAGACATGTCATACACTGATTGTCAACTTCCTGCTGATTATGACAAACTCCTTAGACCTTCATCAGGAGAGATACATATAGTATCTCTCCTGATGAAATCCTGATCGTGTAAAGCCTAGATGTGTACTGTATCTCAAATATAACTTTTATATTGAAAATGACACTGTAACAGACAGAGACAAAGTCAGTGCATAAAAGGAAAAATAAGGAATACACCAATACGCATCACATCTCATGTTGTTAATAAAAATGGCAAAAATAGGGACGCCAGGTTTAAAGTGATTAAAGCAGCTGTGTGGAACTTTACGTTTTCGTTGATTATAGTGCCCCCTTTGGTCGAAGCGGTACGACACCCACAGCCCGGTGTCGTAAAATTCTGACTGCAGTCGGCATTCAGCTTCATTCGGAAAATCTCCATTGCAACCGGCAATTTCCGCATGCATTTGTTTTGGTGAGCGAGAGGAAAATCATAAAAGTTCTGGTGTAGCTCTGAATTTCTTATAAAGTGAGGACAACTGCCTGCTGTATATTTGTGTTCATGGTCACAGTCACAGATAATTTTGTGGCGTTTGTTGTAACGTTACTAGACAAAAGCGGTTCACATCTAGCTTGCTTGCTGCTCTAAATAAAAACAAAAATGACATACCTGTCAATTAGGAAAAGGGCCAACTTGGGATCAGTTTTAAAACCTTTCAACTCTCTCAGCTCTCTCTACTTGGTGAATGCCCGACCGAGGTTTATGCGATTGGGCTTGAGCCCTATCACTGTCCCGTTTAGCCTTCTTCTGTTCTTTTTCTTTTAGATGATGCTCCTTCTTTATCCGCCATGACATCGAAAGTACAACCAAGTCCTTATAGATACACCTGGTAAAACTGCTATGTGTTCAGCAACGCCCGTTGCGTACCGCTTACTTGGAGAACACTCTCTGTAAACATGGCTCTTCTTCTTCTCTCAATTTACTGACGGATCGCAAACAACTTCCAGGTGCATACCTCCACCTACTGTACAAGAGTGTAAAATGTGTCGAAATAGCCACCAAAATCATTCACTACTGTTACATGCCCCCCCCCCTCTTGCTCCTTGATCCTCGATCCTCATCCTGTGTCTGCCTCTTCTCCACCAGGTGTGGCTGCACTAATCAAGAGCACCTGTAAAGAGGGGGAGGGGAATGCAGCTCACTCTCTTCCCTCACTCCGGCCTGGCAGCAGCAGCAGCAGCAGCAGGAGCAGCAGCAGCAGCAGCAGGAGCTGCTGCAGGAGCTGCTGCAGTGTTTCTTGGTGTGACCTTATGTAGCTTTTTGGTATCCTTTATTTTCTCTTTTCTGGTGGGTCCAGTGGTTCAGTTTTTGTGGCTTCTTTTTCATTGTTTAGGGTAGTTGTTTATGTTAGGGTAGAAGGGAGAACCCTGTTCCGCTGGCCCCATGTGGGCTGGGCAGTGGTGGCTCCCTTTCTTTTGTTCTTTTTAGCTGGCCCACCAGTAGTTAGTTAGTTTGGGTGGGGGGCTTATTTAGTCAGGGTTTTTTTCCTGTATGATTTGGTCTTTTGAGTTGGACACTTTTTGCTGATTTAATAAAAAAACATGCTTTTTAATTGCAACTCCTGGCTCCTGTGATTATGTTTGATCCCAATGGCACGAGCTGATTCATGGGATCGTAACATGTCATTTAGCCTGTTTCTTAAATCCTACCCGTAAACACGGCTCCTTCTTTTTCTGTGGTTTAATGGCTGTGGGCCGCTGCGGGCGTGCAGACTTACTTAAGATCGCTCACAGAGGTTCCATGTTATGGAATTCTCTTCCTCCCCACTTTGTTAAACTTTCTTATGAATCATTTAAAACATCTGTGAAACATTTCTTGCTATATCAATAACAACAACCTGATCTCTGTATCTGTGTGTGCGTATGTGTATGTGTGTGTGAGTGTGAGTGTGTGTGTGGGTGTGAGTGTGATATCATGACTTTATGCACATGACAATGTTTAATTTAATGTTTATTTAGGGAAGTCCTCTTGTCAAGCCCCTTGAGGGGTTTTTTGGACGTCCTTGCATGTTCCCCATTGTTCTCTTTTTTCTTTTAAATTCCTTTTCCTAAAAACAGTTCTTTTATCACCAACTGTAAATTGTTTTAATGGTAATTGTATTACTGACTGTCAGTTGTTTTTTTTTGTTTGTTTGTTTTAATGGTAATTGTAATGTTGACTTTTTTTCTTTTTTTTAATATGTGCTAAATAAACAAACAAACAAACTTCTGCCTTGGGTGCTGTATTCTGGTTTGCTGACTTCTGCTGTGTCCGACCCGACCGAGGCTACACTAAATAGCCAAAGTGCCTCTGCTGTTTCACACCATCATTTCCCCCTTTTACTCTGTGTGCTAACATCCCTAGAGGAAATATCAAAATGTTGGGGTGTTGTTGTCATACAGTTGTCTACGGCAGCAGATCGTTCTGTGTTTCTACTGGTCAAAGTGACGGCTGTGATGGGAGAATTGGATCTCAGTGAAGGGCAAGTGGTCCATAACTTTAATTTTGGAGACAAAAAAATGTAGGCTTAGCGCCCTGTGGTCCATTGCCCAATGGGAAGTGTAGAATACTCAAAAGTACTTTAAAAGTGCTTGAGTTACTTTTCTCAGGGAGTAACATTGGAAGTACTTTTAAAGTAATTGAGTTACTTTACTCAGGGAGTAATGCAGTAAAGTAACTGGTTACTTTTTAAAAAAGTAACGCAGTAACGTACTTGGATTACTTTTAAAGTAACCCTTACCCAACACTGATCTCCATCATGGATGTATATGATCTCTGCCTGTGTTTTTGTTCAAAAACTGCCACACAGCGCTTCACTTCTTGCTAGCTGCCGTCGTGTCTGTGAGTCAACTTGAAGTGACGTGATATTTTTTTTTTGTTTTGTTTTTTTTAAATATATCAACGTAATATTGTGCCCCATGCATCTATTACGTTTGAGGATAACTTCACTTGTAGGAACATTTACTGTAAAGTTGATATTATCATCTCTAGCTTTCATGCAGTGTTTCATCACTTTATTATTGGTGGGACAAGGACGAGGAGGAGGGGGGGGGCATATTCACGTTTATGATTTGCTATCCGTGTGTACACATGGTTTGACACCCCTAGTCCAAAACTCATGAAACTTTGCACAGGCATCTGTCCTGGAGGTGTCCAAATGCCTCAAAATGCCACCTTGAAACGTTCACAAAACCCCTCCAAATAGGTTTTATTTTGGAGTAGGCAGTAGGGTAGGCATAAACCTCCATGGCAAATGTCAAACTAGGGCAAACATTTTAGCTTACCACATGTGGAAAAGTGTTTTGTTTTTTTTTTTTGGACTGACTGACTGATTTAAAGAGCTGCTAGTTGCAGCAAAAAAAGAACCTTAATGAGTTGTAATTGAATTGTTAATGTTTTTTAGTGTTTTTCTTTTCCTTCCACAATATATTTTGGTAACATTACATACTTATTATTTAGATTTATATATATTTATTTGGATTTAAATATTTTTATTTTGATAGTTTCAATTTATTTGGATTTTCAGATATTTGAGGTTTGTATCGTATTTTGTTATATATTTTAATTTTGTAACATTTTACATTTTACAAAGGATAATTCATTTTTGTAAGAAATACAGTTTCATAAAGCATCAAAAGTATATTCCCAATTCCCATCCCAATTTTGCCTGCATCATGAACTGCAGCTGCTTCACCCATTAAACTATCATTGACGTGCAGAAGCACACTGAACATGGTGCATACACAAACCATGGCCATGTCTGATTCGTGGCATTTCTTACATGACTAAAATGTGTGTGTCTATACTTAGAGATCAGAGGCATGCAACCCTCATCTACACTTAATTAAATACATTTTTGTGTCTTAATATTGAACTGATGCATCTTTAGTAGGGGTTGTTTTTGTACATTTTTTAGAATACTCACAGCAGGATCAAACTGTGATCATGCTGTGAGAGTGCTCTAGAAATGCATACTATCAAAAGGTATTTGAGGCATTAGTCAACATTGGAAAAGAAAAAGAAAAAAAAACTTTTCAGCAATAATTTCTGTTGAAGACAAATGGAGTCCTAAAGCAGCAAAAAATGAATAACAAGTTTTAAGTAGTTGCTGCTGTACATCACTGGGTTGTCCCAGTGCTGCCAGGCTGAATTCTGGTTCCTGTGTGCTTCTCTGAACCCTGCTGTGGTTTAAAGCCAGATCTCGGAGTCCCTAATGTAGAGGGGATGTTATGAACAGTCTGTGATGAGTCTAAAAGCTCCTGCAAGGCTTCCTCTTAACTGAAGTCATCCCTGAATATCCCTGTACTGTCAGGCTGCATTTACACTTCTCTTTGGCTCTCTGCACCCACATCTGACTTATATATTTGAAAAGTCTTCCTGTCTTCCTGATTTTTCCTTCCTTTTTTTGTTTTTCAGTTCTCTCACATGGTGAGTCAAGGGACACATTATTCCTTAGCATTTAATGGATATTGTAGCCATCACTTTAAAGGTCAGTTTACTGAAATCCCGAAATAAATGTTTGCATTGTATGTTTTTAGAAAACCGTACATTAGATTTGTAAGTTAATATGTAGCAGATATGTTGAAACCTGATATTTCATTTTGTTTCAAACACCCAGGTTTGATTACTAAAAAGTGCAGCAATAATCGCTAAAAAATATCTGCTTTGTTGTTTTTTGGTCTCAAACAGTGGTCATCAGTGTGTCTAACCTTGGTGACATGCCATCCATCATCCCCTCCACCTCTTGATGACAAAATCAGCCCATATACCAAGCCACTTAGAAACATCGATATGATACAAAATGGATCAGTGATTTCGAAAAGTGTACATTTTCTTTCAGTCCCTGGGCTGGAAATCCTCAACAATACATTTTTTAATTTACCCCTTGTGGTATCTTGCCAGGCAGTGAATTTGGGTTTAAGTTAAAACTAATGACTACCAATGAACTCTGTGCATTTTGCAATCATTGGAGAGACATACCTGGATTTTTGTCTCAGCTTTTGCCCTGTCACCATCACAGACAGCATGGGCAAAGGATGAGCATTTTTAGTGAGTCATTCCCAGTTCAATTAGCAATAATCCTCTTTGTGTTCCCACCAGTTCCAGTCATCTGATCTCAACACCCACTCACACACCTGCTACTCATTCTCCAATTACCCTCCTAGTACAAGCTGTACATCTGCCCATTTCTACCTTCACCTTGTTACATCCTCTGTCCATAGTATTTCAGCGTGTTCTGTTTGCTCTGTTTTTTGACCCCAGCTGGCCTTTTTGGACACCCTGCCTGCTCATGTATGCTCTTTTGGACTTGATTGCCTGTTTTGACAGCTTTTACCTGTGGCCAATGTTTGCCTGCCTCAACAGCCACATTAGAACAACTGCCCTGCCTCTGAGTTGTAGCAGGAGCTTAGAGGATTGTGTGTCCAAATGTTATTTCCCGTTTTTACGATACTAGTCCATGTCAGAATCAGAATCAGCGTTTTGACCAAATCCATGTTCACATACAGGCAATGTGACTCCAGTTTGTGTTGCTCTTAATGTACTTACATATGGCTAAAACAAGGACAACAAAGGTGAGCAAAGGTAAAACTTAAACATTTAACTAGAATGTAGGTATATCATATAGTGATCATGTTCAGGTCAAATTGATCTGTACAAACAGATGATTATTATACCCAATTTCTTAATTTTATTTCCTACGCAGATTGCCATCGAATTGACATTATAATTTATTTAGTTACACTCCTTACAAAATTGTATTGACTGTTTCAAAATGCAATACAGCTGTTTAATTGTGGAGGTATTATACAGTCAGGCATTTCGACTTCACTTGATAACGGCTGCTTCAGTCACAGGTTCCCTCCCTATATGCATTTGTTTTCTGTCTCCATAACTATAAACATGACTAGCAGCTGTAAGGTTTAGGGAGACTGTGGGTTCATTTAGAGAACATTGCTTTTTTGTTCTTGTCATGATTTAGTGTGCATGCAGTGCCAGCCTGTCGTATAGCCAGCTGGAAGCAGACGGGTTATTGCAAAGCAAAGTATCATGGGAGTAAAGTAAAATATAATTAAAAAAGCACTAAGAGCACCTTTTTGATGAACTTTCTAAATAAACTGTACCTATTGAACTGGATGTTTCTGATATCTTTCGGTATTGGTATCTACCAATCAGTTAAAAAATGCCTTGACCGGCCCCAATACTGATCTTTGAGATTGGATTGGGACATCCCTAGTAATTTCAAAACATTTTAAAATCTCCTAAAGTACTACTTAAATACGGTGAAATTTCTGGCCCTGGCTTAATACAATTATTAAATAATGTTGCAATAATTTTGGTAAATTTGGGGGTAAAAGTTGAGATCATTTAAAGGGTAATTTCAAGTAAATTTTTAAAATGTTTTGGGAAGTTACTACCTAATTACCATGAAATTTGCGAACCTGTAAAATTAAGTGTTGCCTGTTATTCACTCTCACATACTTAAATCTGGAAGTGAAACTCTTGCAGTCTGCTTCACCTTTGTTTAATAAGAAAACCCCATTGAGATTAAAGTGATTCAGTCGTGTCCTCTTAATTAAAAATGTGACCAGCATAGGGATGTACTCTCTGCATACGGAACAATCCAGTCACACTCTTTTGCATTCACATTTGGCATTTATAGGTGTTCTGGCTGTTGGCTGTGCACTGTGTTCATAATCAGATTTGTCAAAGGCACAGCTCATCGCAATTCCAGTGTGTGTACTTGAGTGAGGGATGAGAGCAGCTTGTTCAATCTGAAACCCAGAGGAGGCTTGATAATGGTTATACACACGATTACTTTTTTAAAATTTATTTATTTAGTTATAAGAATGTGCAACAGTCACACCAGTTCAATTCGAAGACAGAAGGATATTATTCACAGAAGTAAGAAACATATATAATAATAAAAATGATAATAAAAAGATTATTTACCAAAAAAACGATCATTTTGTGACAAGACTTAATCAAATATCTCAGTGTAGATTTTTGTTAGCTCCTGACATTAATTTCTACCTGTAACAAATTTAAAAGAGCAAAATAGCGTTTAGAGATAACTTAGAGGATGAAAATATATTTACCTGGTATTGCAGAAACATTTCCTAATAGACCTGTTTGTGCATCTGCTGCTCATAATTTCAATACCATTTAAATAAAGAGTTGAATTCTTTGAAATTAAATATAAAACTTTGTTCAAGATAGAACATTTCCTATGAAGTAGTTCAAAGAATCAAATAGGTTTGTTGAAAGATGATGTTTCTGTCAACCAAATTTTGTAAATAAAGTGACTTTTCCTTTTAGTAATACATTCATTGTTCCATATAGAATTGTGTGGAGAAAAACTATGCATTTTTCAAATCTGAATATTTTCTGAAATCCCCTTGGACTGAAAAGTACCCATTTGACGAAGGCCTGTTTGTCTGACAGCCCGTTGTCCTGAAAACAAATTCCCAATAGTGGTTGCAAAAAAACACAATCTCTCTGTAGTTTGAAAGGTTCCTGGCCTGCAATCAGTCAGCCCTGCCTCTTAATGTTCCACACCCTCTCTTTCCTGGTTGTTTGGGAGCATCTCTGTGTATTGCTGTCAGAACTGACATTCTGTAACTAACCAACATGAGCTGTTCTTAAGCACTGTTCGTAGGTATAACTACAAAAGGCTGCTCCAAATATCAGACCTTCAATCTGACAATCACCTTGCAATATCACTGCTGCATAGAACGTTACATAATGTATACCAAGGAAAAGTGATGTTACATTACATAGCCGACAGCGAGGTCCGACAGATTTTTTATTTTTTTTGCCTACTATGGTGAAGGAATGACCTGCCCTACACTGCATCATATTGGCTTACCCTGATATTTTTACCCTATCCCTAACCAGTCTCTCTCCTAATGCCCACACCTAACTAATCCAACTAATGATGGCAGTGAGTACTTTCCAGTATAAGGCAGAGTAAAGTGGGACATGTCTTTGCCATTGTTGGAAGATCCGATAATTCTGTTTAGGAGGGATGAAACTTTGTCAAACAAAGTTTCTTTTGGTCCAGGTTAACATATTTCTGACAAATGGGGTTTTGGTATTAGGAGCTATCGGAACAACAGGCAATCCAACGATCACACTTGCCTATTTAGTTTTTGCAGCTGGACCAGCTGTGCGCAGCACTTTAGTTCTCTTACAGGGCTTGTTTGATAAAAACAGCTGTCTGATACTGCTAGGAACAATGAGCCTGTTTATACCTGGTATAAACATGCATCTTGGATAATCTGATCACAAGTGTAAACTGTCACAAAGACGCATTGTGATCCAGTCACTAAAACAACTTGCTGAGGTGGTCTGATAAGCATTTGGTCACATATCTCATGCAGCATAAACAGGTTAATAGGTCCTGATGCATCCTCAAGAAGGCCTACATCATCAATGCAGGATGTCATGGTTGTTTTCAGATAGACAGAGCACATTCTTAGCATATTCTGTAAGAATAAGCTATATAGCTATAGATTATCTATAGAATGTACAACATAAAGAACATACTATAATACACTATAAATATACTTAAACACTACAACAAAAAAGACTAAATTATTAAATATCCATAGGATAACATACTAACCATATATATACATAAAACAAGAGTGCAAATAGTTGAAGTTTTGAAAATGCAGTGAGGCAGAGTAGGAGAATAAGATTTGCAAATCTGCCATGTGCAAGGTTATTGAAGAGCAAAACACAGTGCACTTTTGTTGGGAAAGAACTATACACCTGAGAGTTTTCTGTTGGACAACGGTGGGGTGTTTTACAGAGGTGTTGCTTTTTTGCAGTAAAGATTTCCTGTATCTGTCCTGGTGAAAGCAAAGTTACCAGTCGGTTAACAGAAAGAGCTCTGCTGTTGGCCAGTAGGTGGTGGAGAGGATGGTAAGGATTATCCATAATGGATAACAGTTTGTTCAGTGTCCACCACAGCTTCAAATGTGTCCAGTTTGCAGCCAATAACAGAGCCAACTCAGGATGTGTGGAGGAGGTTCAGTGTGAGGTGGAGAAGACAGCTAAGAGGTGTGAACCAAACCTGTTGAAGAAACAGCTGCCCTGTCCAGGCTGTCTACTGGTTGTCTGTCTTTCACCTTGAATCCAGTGATTTCCTTCATTCCGGTCCACACATCCCTTGTGGTGTTCTGCTGGAGTTTAGCCTCCAGCTTCCTTCCATAGAAGTCTTTGCACTACTTGGCTTCTCCCTCAGGTCTTCCTTGCCCTTAGACCTGAAGGCTTTCTTCTTCTTAATAAAAACAACCTTTCAGGGTCGCTGGTCCAGGGCTTGTTGTTAGGGAAGCAGTGTACATGTATTCTGTAATGCAGTGCAGTCTGTTATGCTGTTGATGTCCTCTCCAGTGTAGCACACAGAGCACATCATAGTTCATGGACTCAAAGTAGTCCTGCAATGCCTCTTTAGCCTGCTGAGCCCACATCCTCACGGTCCTTGTACAGGTTGCCATAATGTGAATAGAGTTACGAAATTAAGAATTGTTATTATTGATGTACAGCACTTTGTTTCATCTGTGGTTGTTGTTTTTAAGGTGCTTCAAAAATAAAGCTTGATTGGATTTGATTGGAATTGTAAAATGTCCCTTTTATGTGGTAGTTAAGACATCGACAATGATGATGTGTTGCTGAATGTTTGCATCAAAGGTTCATATAGCCGACTTGGAGTGATGATGTGAGTGACTGAAACCTATTCAGATGGAAACACTCACCCATTCAGAGGGAATGAAAAGGCTCACGGTAATGTGTTTGAGATCTCTCACCTTCCAAGATAAACAGGACCACATTATGTTCCATTAGTGAAAGGCTACTTCACTCCTTTTCATTTAAACTCTGCAGGATACGTGGAGCTTGACTGTCGTTGCGGCTGCATGTGTAGTATAGTATAGTTTATAATGAGATAAGACCAAACCCTCTCATCTCCTCTATATGCTTTACTCACAGCACAAGTGTGTGAATTGACCTGGATATATAACGCCAAATAATAAAAAGGTAGTTTCTAAAGAGCTAAGATGGAGAAAAAAATAAAAAATCAGTAGTGGTGATCATATTTAGGTGCGCCAATGCTAGTTGCATATAGGGGAAACACTGAGCCCATGATCTCTCACTGACTGACTGACAGCCTCATCAAAGTGACATTTTACAATTCTTCATATTTAAAACTAACAAATTCGTTAGTTTTCCATGAAGCTGCTCAGACATCAGTGGTAAGATGCACAATAAGTGCACTTTTGCAAAGAGATGTTAGAGTTTTATTGTGACAAAGTAACAAGCATTTCAAAATGGCAGGGGGTAAAAATGACCCCTGGCGGTTCTAGTGTTACTAAATAGGAACAGACATTTTATCACAAATTCCTCTTGCATCAGATCTTGTGAAATATCGCTTCCATGAATGTGTTTAGACAGACAGCGACAGATCAGTGAGGCAGAGTGTGTGCAGAGCCTTTTACAGTCTGAAATTAAAAAGAAAAGATCTATGTAATCATTTCCAATATTCACAAGCTGTTTTTATCTAAGGAAAGATTCTGCTTCAGTCCATATTTGTTGGCGTGTAGTCTGAAAAACAACATTTTCGCTGAGGTTAAAAAAATCCTCTTGTCTTTCGCACATTCTGTTGACTGAGTGGGGTGGTACATAGCCATAATAATATTACTATACTATATTACTATATTTATTACTGTATGACATTATTATCATTACCACTGCAGATAAACTCAGCCGCTAAGACTAATGATTCAAATGCAGTTTTGTTCTTGCTGTATATCGCTCAGTTCCCAGCCACAGTACATTCATTTTCATGCAATTCTTTTGAATAACAAAACGCTGAAGCATAATATTTATGACCTATGATATGGTAGCCTGATAATCATTCAATATGCTCTGTGTGGGAAGCTCTCTCAGTAATAAGAGGCGCAGTAAACCACTTCGGCTTCCACACTCACTGCTCCCCCTGGTGGATACACAGACCATTGCAACTGGTTTCTACTAATTAAACTTAAGGGCGTTACAGGTCGGCCCAGTTTTCTCTACGCTATCGCGGGGGATCTCATTAGAGCTATGAGCCCGTCAAGGTGACGACAGGGACCTATCACGATCGGTCACGGCTCCACCACGGACCAAACGGAAATTTGAAGTGGCTGCATCTGTAATGGCAGAACCACAAGAAAAGTTGCAAAACAAAAAGCAGCCATAGCTGAATAGTCAGTGAAATAAATACTTGAAAAAATACATGCAGCAAGGAACAAAAAAAAAAAAAAAAAGTGACAAATGTGACAAGGGGAGCTGCTGCAACCGGCTGCTACCAGCACAGCGCCATCTTGAATATCTTGGAACACTGGGCTAATGCTCCATAACTTGCATATCTCAGAGGAGTTGGACAAAGTGTTGCATGACCATCCATCATTTAGCGAGACTGTTGATGTAATAATCATACGTCGGCTCTTTTATCTTTTACCATAAGTGACAGCCGTAACAAAACGTGAACACAGGTGGTCAGCTGGAGACACAAAAAACACACGTGTGAATGGTGGTGTGTCTAGGCTGTCCACTGGTGTTTGGATCACCCAAATGCATGTTTATACCAAGTCTAAACAGGCTCACTGAGACTTAACCAGCGAGGAAGTGTGCTGTAAGAGCAGTACTATGAGCTAAAAGAGGTTAAAAAGCTGCATGGAGCTGCAGAGCTGGCTGTAATTCTCCATGGTTTTGTCATTACGTGTGAGTTCCATCACATTACACAGCTATTTAATTGGTTTTCTGATTAATGCAGCTGAGTAATTTTTCACTTTTGCTTGAATGCATACTTTAAATTGGGTTGACTGGTATTTTAGTATGTAGCATGCAACTGGGACTACAGTCTGATCTCATTTTCCTAATGTGTGCTCCATGTATTCACATATTGTCATAGTGTATATCCTGATCTACTGAGATATCTAATTAGGTTACATTAATGCATTTTAATAATGGGTGGAGTAATATCTGGCCCAGCAATACATTTTTGCAATAGTGACTCATTTTGTTCCTCTCTGTAAGAATATTTAATAAATTCATTCAAACAGCAAGTGTATGAAGAGAATTCATCGCCAGTCTAAATCTAGCCTACAGTAACAATATCGCTGCTGTATGCTTTGTGTAATGACAGTTTTCACTCTCTTTACATAGCAATTACGTTGATGGATTTTGTTATTAAAGCATATTTTGTAAAGCCCTAATGAGATCTGTAATCAAATGAGAACTGGCCTTATTTAACAGGCTTCACATCAATAATTTATTGGCAGCATCTGAAGTTCAAACAGCTCTTTGAGCTGGTGTTGGTAATTTTAACCTCCACTCCTCCCTCCTCTTTCTCTCCCTCCCTTCATCTTTCAGCCTTGTCATGACCGTTTATTTCCTTCTCAGAAGATGAAAAATAACATCAGCAATATTTTCCAAGGATGTGATCAAGCAGCGACCTTCCGGAAAAATTCCAGGCACCGGCGTTTTTCTCTGGCTCTTAGCTCATAAGTGTTTGTTCGTTTTCCTGCTTGTTGCAAATACATTAAAAGACATTGGTGTCTCATCTCCATCTCCACCAATCGCCACTCATCCAGACAGTGAGATCACTTGGAGAGAAAAATAAGTAACAACACACTAGAAGTCTTTACCCTCGCTTGGCGCCCTGTGAGGCTGTAATGCTCATTACACACCAGAACACAACAGTGACAGAGGGATGCAAAATGGAGACATAACTGTGGTGTCCTCAGATTGTTAATACATGTGGCAAAAACAACAAAGTTATTACCTAAATCAAGAGGTTTTATTCTCTGCACACTGGCAGTTTTATTCTGAGATCGGACTACTCTACGGTTTTGCCGAAGGATGCACTATATTGATTATTTTTTGTTGATATTCACAATACCAAACTATAACAAAATCATTTGGTCGATAACCAATACTGATATTGATACCCATACCTATCTATGCACTTTTTCCCCACCTAATTTTAGTGATCATCAGGTCTCTTCTGCTGTGGAATTAACATCAAATTATGCCATGCATGCTCTTATCATGATCGCCCCCCAGCAGCTGGACACATGAAATATAATGCTTTTCAATGTATTTAAGATTAATTCATTATGCAAAATAAGAAACAGCACGTTGGCTGATTCTAATAGTTCATTATAAAGCTCATATTGCCCACTACTGATGATGGACCACTGTTATCGTGCCTCTATTTTTTTCTTTCAAGTTGTCTCACAGATGGGCTTTGATCAATCAGAATTCTTCCCTTGGCTTGACTATTAGGCATGGACGACTAGTTGTTTTACTGACACAATAGTTATCTGGGTGGCCAAATTTACCATTATTCACAGCATTACTGAAGATTCAGCCATGTGTTTTATAAAATGCACAGTATGAACACAGACAACTTGTACTTGTATTAACCGCATCCTAGAACTTTTATTTGCATTTTAGATTCTACCTGTGTACGCATGGATCTGCTTTCTCCTCACACAGCCCCTGTGATGAAAACAATATTAATATTAGTAGTAAATTGAAATGATATTTCGATTTTAGATGTCTCCTGCATAACAAAGCAGCTGTTTCATACCAAAAAGGTATTTAGAATTCATATTCAACCTGTCCTGAAAACAAGACTTGAATATATTTACCGTTTGTAGTTGAGTCCTGACAATATGATCCATCAGCAGGGAAAATGAAGGTGACAGCAAGTGACACAGTGCTGAATAGCAATGACTCTTGGAAATGTGAGGCCATTGTATGAAAACAGAACTTGTTCGTAAAAATGTAAGATGGGGCTGGCATTTAGCATTGGGAGAAATATGCACATGTGCTGACACCCTTACAGTAGGCTACATGTTACCATAACAACACCGGTTAACCTTGGATCACTATGTTGGAGAGTACATGATCATATTTTCTTTGATCATCAGGGCCCAGTATTTCAAAGTTATCTGATAGGATTATCCTGGCCAAATTGGATTAAATCCTGATCTGATCTGAAAACTGGGTATTTCAACACAGATCAAGAGGATCCTGATCCTGAGGATCAGGATTCAGCTCTGGTAATCCAGTCCTCCTTTTAATCCAGATAAAGGCTGCATTCGGGTATTTCAAAAATGAAGGCAGAGATCTGGATCAATTTGATACCAAATTTCAGGATTATTTGGATCCCACCTCAGAGGTGGATTTGACAAAGTCTCAACTCCACTTCTCCTAGATATTGTTACTCAAGATGTTCATTACACTTAAATCTAAATCAGTGTTTTAGTTCTAAGTAACTTCAAGCATAGAAAAATATTGTTTGGCCATATTTCCTGAAACTGCTGTAAGTAATAGTACCAAATACAGACCTATTTCTCAACGTCTAGTTTTACCTAACACTGTAACTTGTTTGTACCAAAATATCCAACATATGTTTGTGGTCAGACAAAGGCAAGGAAATGCAATGTAAAGCAAATTTATTTAGATAGCACATTTTCTTTACACAGTGCAAGAAACAACACAGGGATTAACATAAGCACATGGCAATTCAAACAAAGTACTAAAAAAGCAATTATAAACAAAATATAAATCAAAATAGTGCCACAGAACCTAAAGATTGCTCACAGGTCTGAGCTGAGCTTCTTTTCCAGAAGTTTAATTTTTAATTCTGTCTCTTTCTGCTGAAGCAGCGTCAGCTTGAGCTGCTCGTCAGCCAGTTGAATCTGTCTCACTGCCCTCTCAGTCTCCATCCTCAGGAGCTTTTCATAGGCATCCTCCATCCCAGCATGCCTCTTCCTCCTCCTTCTCTCTGGCTCTGGCCCACGCACCTCCTGTGGTGCATGGGGTAGGGCAGTGCTGGTGCCTGCAGCTGGCTCAACCTCTGAGGGATCAGCCTCCACAGGTGCGAGGAGCACGTCATCTGATGAGAGATTGAGTGGCTCGTCAACTAGCTCCCCAACACATGCAGGCACAATCCCATGCAGGGCCTGGGAACTCTCCCCTCCAAGGATGTCGAGGACAGCGTCACTGAATTCACCACCTTTAATAATAATAATGACAATAATAAACAAAACATTTGCACCTCATATAAGACATGCAGCTCCAAGTGCCTCACAGAAGTTACGTGAAATGGTACTATATAAAACATTTAATTTAAGATGCCAAATAAACTGCACTGTAAAAAAGTACAAAAACTGACAAATAAATAAGGCAAACGGCTGCACAGCCCTATTGAGTTTACTCAACTTCAGGGCTCTTAGTTGTGTGTGCACTAACAAGTCCTGAAGTTCAGTAAACTCAATAAGGCTGTGCAGCTGGTTGCCTTATTTGTTTGTCAGCTTCGGGGTTTTTTTACATCTTAAATTGGTGACAATTTAATACTCAATACATACTCAATATTTCACTTTGTAGACATAATCTAAAAAATAGGCACTTAAGTCTCACCTTTGTAGGGCTTGTTCCCAGTTTGGGGGTTCTTCGCCTCTGAGTGGTCCTTGGTGGCCTTCTGTTTCAGGTTCTTCCACTGCAGTTTCACCTGTTCAACAGACCGGAATTGACCACTGCCAGTAGCATTAACCTGTGCTACAGCCCAGATCTCGCACTTCATTCTTGCTGAAACATTGCTCTGGCCTGGGGTACTGAAAGTGCCAAACAAACATTCATAGTTTGTGCGAACCCCATCCAATAATGCATGTGTTTCAGCAGTTGTAAAGTTCAACCCCTTACTCCTTTGGCCCTCCATGTTGTCTGGAGGTAGGTGCACAGGTAACCCTTTTATACCAATCTGGCAAAATTATATTCAGGTGTGACAGTAGCACAGGTTAACTGGGAGGTGCTTCAATAGGGTTCTCTGAGCAAGAATGGTTCTCTAACAACCAGAAGATGGCAGAAATGCAACACTATGGATGCCAACTGCTGTAAAACACTAAAGAAGAAGAAGAAGAAGAAGAGGAAGAGGAAGAGGAGGAGTTCCTTTTGAATGAGAAGAAGAAGGAGGAATTGCTGGTACAATGGCTGCAGTTGTACACCGATACAGACAACAAAGAAGAAGGAAGAAGGTACAATCCAAGGCAATATGCTCAACGCCCCAACATGCTCGAGCAATACTCCAATGATGAGCTTTATGCAAGATACAGATTTGGGCAAGAGGATATTGCTCTCATCTGCAATATTCTTCGTCCTCACCTTGAACATGCTACTCTGAGGAGCCATGCCTTGACTGTGGAGGAGCAGGCACTGATGGCTCTGCGTTATTATGCATGTGGTTCCTTCTTTGAGGTGATTGGGGATGGACTGGGGGTGACAAAAGCAACAGTGGGCCATGTGGTGCATTCGGTGTCTGCCCTTATTGGTCTTCTGGGTCAATATGTGAAATGGCCTGAAAATGAAGAGGAGATAGCAAGAACCAAGAGGAGGTTTTTCTAATTGGGGGGGATGCCAAACACTATTGGTGTGATTGACTGCACCCATGTGCATATTCAGGCACCACATACCAGGGAGTGGGAGTATGTGAACAGGAAGGGCCGGCACAGCATTAACATCCAGCTTGTGGGGAATGCTGACCTCGTTATCACAAACTGTGTTGTGAGATGGCCTGGGTCTGTACATGATGCCCGTATTTTGAGGGAGAGCCACCTCTACCAGAAGCTCCAACAGACTGCCCCAGATGGCATCCTCTTGGGTGACAGCGGTTACCCCCTTCTACCCTGGCTGATGACCCCTTTTGCTACCGTCACCAATGACTCCCAGCAGAGGTACAACAACATCCATTCCACAACAAGAGGGACAATTGAGCGCCTGAATGGCATGATATAACGCAGATTTGCCTGCCTGAACTATCTCCGTGTGGAGCCACAGAAAGCCTGTCACATCATACGTGCCTGCATTGTGCTACATAACCTAGCACAAACAAGGAGAGTGCCACTACAGGAACCTCTCATCGATGGACCTCCTCCCTGCGCAGAAGGCCTTGACCTGCCACCACCACCACTGCAGCCTGATGGTCCTGCTGGAAGGGCTGTGCGGAATGCCATGGTTAATCTTTATTTTTCCAATTAAATGGTTGAACTCTGATATGTGTGCACTTGCATTTTTCCAATGTTACATCATATGTTTGGGGGTGGGGGGTGGGGTGGGGGGTGGTGGTGGTGGTGATAGCTCAACTATGTCCTGCAAGACATTGCTGTATGCCTCAATTTAAATCACATTTAAGCACTTTCATTGTATATTTTCATGCTTCTGAATGAACAAATTTTACTTAATTCAGATAAACTTGAAAATGCACCTTTAAAATGCCTGGGAAGTGCTTGACTGTGATTTTATAACATGCAGCAATGTATTTCAGGAGGTGTTTGTGTGTACAAACTGATTATTTTGCTTCATCAAATCAGATGGGATACATTTCCAGGGATTTCCAGCACTCGACCTGTTGTCTTCATTAGCAGTGGGGTCATTCCTCGCTATTGGTAACTTTTCAAGGTGTTAAGTTTTGAAAATAATATTTTGAATTTTTGATGTTTTTAACATGTCATTAGGTAGAAGACATGTTTAACCTTGAGGAATTTGTATTTTTAGAACTCAGGCACTTAAATGATAATAATTATGGATGGATTGCTGAGACATGGATCGTGCTAGAGTTCCACCCTGTTATGGACATATACATAAGTACTGCTAAATGTTAATAATGTAAATATTCAACAATATTTATCAGCACTTATACCGTATGTGTCCCTTATTTCATAACAAAAAATTTTTAAATTTAAATAATGAAGATACAGGAATTATTGTGTAGAATATAGGCTTTTTGTTTAGAAAATGTACATGTGCACACCCAATTTAGCCAAAATGCTAAATAGATAAATAGATATGTGCACAATAAAACACATGTATTCTTATTGTCTCTTTCAGGACTGCAAATTAACATAAGAACATTCCAAAAAAATACCATTGTTTTTAGATCATTTTAAAAGAAACTGTGTGTAACAGGGTGGAAACAAGCGCAACAGGGTGGAAAGTACCGTAACAGGGTGGAATTACCAACAATGATTAGCTTTTTTAAAAGAACTTGGTATTTATTGAACGTACAACATCGATACAAACATACAATACCATCAGGAAAATAGTGCAGTTAGTAATTAGTATTAGTATACCTATACTTTGTCTGTTTCACAACACTCCGTCTGAGCCTCTGTCTATCCCATCTGTCTACACTTCCCAAATTGATTGGTCAACATATCTCCATGTTTCTGCATCTAGTTGCACAGACCTTTTGTTCAGTGCCCGAGGCTCATCAATCAGGCAGAGAACCTGACTGTCAACATACCAGCTCAGGTCTCTTCGTGGGCAAGGCCAGAAGAATTTGTTGATTCCATTCTGGTGCATGCAGTTGACTTGTACGTTGTTCTCTTCAATAGCCATAATGATACCAGGGTAGGGGTTATCATCATATAGGACCACACACCACCTCCCAACATGTTCATTTGTAATGACATCTGGATGCCATCTCTTGGGTTTTGTAGGGGCTTCTGTAGGGGCCTCTGTAGGGGCTTCTGGAGGGGCCTCTGGAGCCACATTGTGAAGCGTTGATTCTTTCAGCTCAAAGCATGGGCAAGCCAGCACCCCCTTCTCCCTTAGGCAGAGACAAGTTATGTCTCTGTACTGGACTCTGCCTGGTGAGGTGCTGAGGATCTGGTGAATCTTCATAGTCCCTTTTAGTGCAGTCAGAGGGGGCAACTGTGAAGACCAGAACAAGGTCATGACTTATTCGGCTATCAAGCAAGGTAAGTCAAATCATTTTTATCATCTGAGATAATGCTGCACAATCTGGTGGCCAAACATGAGTTATAACACATTTAAGGTTTGTACTAAAGACATTAAATTTAGAAAACTACTTATACAGTTCCACTTACCGTCTGCATTTCCTCCACATTTTTTTCAGGGACATAGTACAGCTGAATGGTTGACTCCTGCATCCTCAGCTTCTTGAAGAGTGCCTCTGCATTCATCTTTTCGGTAGTATGTTATGACCGCCTGCTTTTTTGTTAGTCTCTGTCGAGATGTTCTCTTGTAGCTTGAGAGCATTCCAGTCAGTTTTGCCCTTTTATTTGAGAAGCCCAGGGTTTGTTGGCGTAATTTCTGAAGCCTGTATTTCTTCATGACCATCCCCATGGTTGCTCTTACAAGCACCTGCTTGTCCCTCTGTTTTTTGGAGTTCCTGTACTTCCTTTTTAGTTCGTCAATCACGCAGGCATGGAGCAGTAGTTGTCTGTGTGAGCTGGGATGAGCAGGATGCTGAAGCAATTGGTTCAGTTGTTTTCGAGGGGACGGGGTCTGTTTGTTTTTTTGACGTTCCCACCTCTTCTTATACTTCTCAGTTTTTCTCACCAGACAAGGCAGCTTTGAGTTTTTCAATTTCTCTTTCCAACATCTTATTATTATTTCTAAGGCGCTGACCATGTTGCTTTTGCCTAAACACAAAAATCAGACAGTTAACACACAAACTTAGTTTGAAGTTAAAGTTTGTAAGAATTGACCCTAGGTTCCAGACAAAACACATTGTTTATGAAGAACAAAAAGAAGTGAGTCAGCTCAATATCTGCTACAGCCACAGCATGCTCATGTCACAGGGAGGAAAGATGGAGTGGTAGAGGTATAAAAAATAGCAGGGGATGAGTAGAGGGAAGACATAGGGGAAAGATGAACATACACAAGAAGGAGAGATGAGAGGAGGTAAAGACAGGAGGGGAAGAGAGGAGGTAAATAGACACAAGGTTGTAGGGGGCAGGTGTATTAATAGAGGGGATATAGAGGAGTGTAGAAGGGTAGAGTGAGAGGGGATGTAGAGGTAGAGAGAAGAGATGTAGGAGTAAAACTCAAATCATGTCCTGTTATATGTCTATATTGTGCATTGCAAGATTTTTACATTTCTAACCTTGAGGGCCCTGCCACAGGTTGCAACTCAGGTGGTATAGGTGGTGTTAAAGGTAGAGATGGAGGTCCTACAGCTGTTTCTCTCCTGCCTTTTTCTTCCCTTTTCCTCTCTCTCCATTTCTTTCTCTGGGCTCGCCTCCCACGCTCACTGAGATCATTCACTTTTTTCTTTTTCCCTGTGTCTCTGTCTCTCTGCCATTGTTCCCTCTCTTTCTGGAGATACTGTGCTCGTCTGTCAGGATCTGCATCACGCTTAGCCCTGTAGCGACGTTGCCTCTCTGCAGCACTTATTGGAGCCATTTCCTAATGCTCAAACAAGTACAAAACTTAACTTATAGTATGGTGCACATTATATCAACTTTATAATGATTAATTACCTTGTGATGCATCTACACAAGACAACAATCAGTTTATGATTATGGCTATGGTGTGGCATAACAAAATTATAAAGCCCAATTAATGCCCATTCCCCAAAAAATATTCTACAGGCTTTATATTGGCAAAGAATAGATTCATTACAAATTAGTTCATTTTATCATAATATATAATAATGATAATGAAATGTACATATATCATATTTTTATTATTAAATAATAATGATATGGTTATGCTAATGTAGTCATAACAATAACAATAATAATAATACTTATTATTATTATTATTATTAGTAGTAGTAGTATTAGTAGTAGTAGTAGCAGTAATAGTAGTAGTATAATTAGTATAATTATTAATATTACTGTCATCATCATCATCTGAGAGTGCATATTCTGTATTATTATTGGATATTTTCCACCCTGGAAAGTAGACCTGACCAGCTAACACTCCAGACCTGACTAGCAAGCTCTCCAGATTTAAACAGTACAAAAATAGGGACATCAAACATATTTAAAAAAATTTCAAATTTGTTTTTACTTTCTCAACAATTTAGCATGACAGGGTTGAAATTTAAGAGTAGGACATGCAGATTTACACTATAAAACATGCAAGAACGGCAAGAGATGTGACTTCTCCTTCAAATTTCCCACCAAAAGGGTGCTTCCAGTTCATGTGTGTTGCATCATGGGAATTGTAGTTTTACTTGGTTTGGCAGGCTAAAAACCTCAATGGAACGCAATTCGGGGGACACTCAGTAAATTCAATGGAACATCTAAATAACAGCGATATAGCCACAAACATATATTTAGAATTTTATTTATTTAATCTTGATATATACAATAATAATGATATTTTTGTAATTATTTATTATTTTAATGAAATATTCTTCATTGAAATATGAAAAGTTGCCTTGGGGACATGGTAAAAACGCGGGTTTGTGCCTAAAAAGAGGTATATAAATATAAATATACTTTTTTTTTTTCAGGCAATATTCTGTGTTAATATTACATGGGAGACCTCTATCTGTAATAAAATGTCTTTCATATTAAATTTGGTTTATGTAATGTAAGATATGAGGGGCTCTGTCCCAGGGACTGGAATGTTACCAACAGTGAGGAATGACCCAGTGGCATTGCTGAGTGGTCCATGGGTGTGAGTGTACTCTGAAAGTAGAAGTAGAGTGTGTAAGAGTATATCTTTATCATTATCAGGAATCCACAATAGTCAGAGAAATTGTTTAAGTAACGTTACAGAAAAGCATATCATCAGCATTATTGTAGCATACCCAAACTCAATACTCTGACACTTGTGAATGAACCGCAAAATTCATACCAGTACTGTGTATTTTTCCTATACAGTCTGCTCCGCACACATGTAAAACAAAAATAAAAAAGTCCGCTGTGTTGGCAATAACATAACGCTAAACTCTGGACAGGTTGGTGTTTAAAGAGTTCCTGTATGACGTACTTCAGATTTATTCCCTTTTAAATTAAACCATAGACCACAAAATACATCAACAAAGCCAGCTACCTCACTAGCCTGCTAGCTACTTAACGTTAACATGCAAGTCAATGGAGCCGCATTAGCTACTGTTAGCGTGACCGCGGCTCAATTAGAGATCAGTACGCCCATGTTTTAAGTAGGTGATAATTCAAATAGCTGGCTCACATGATACGGTGAGTGGCCTTCGTATGGTCTTAAAAACGCTACACATTAGATAACGGTATACTTACATTTTGATGCGAAACCTGGGCTACTAGCTGCTCCTTCCGTGAAGTGTTCCGCCGTGGCGACAGAGCACAGCGGGTCATAATCTGTAAGCCACGCCCCCAAAAGGGAAACGTTTCAGATCCGGGGGCGGAGTCATGAGATTTGGAATCCGTATCCAGTCAGATTTGCGATCAAAGTGATCCACCCTGCCAATGTTGTAAAATACCCAGATAAAGTCAGCAGGATCACCTTGATCCCTGACTGAGAAAAGGAGTATTTCATTATCTGGATTATTCTGATCCGGATTACAAGTTTTGAAATACTGGGCCCAGATTATTCACATCATGTATCCACCATAACACAATCTTGTGTTAGCCCACCCTGCATTGGCACCTCAAAGTTTATTTTCAAGTGTGCTAAAATTTGCATACTTCAGACCGGTTACGTGTCATCACTGAGTTAAGGTTTTTGGCTCAGAATATTAGAAAAGGATAACAGCCTTTTTAATGTTACCATCTTAACGAAGAGTGTCTCTCTGTTAGTTTGGTGCTACAGTATTTACACTGAATCATTCAGCATCACGTTTGCCAACCTTTGTTATCTCTGTGATTACAGATAAATTAATGAAGCTAAGCTCCAGAAGTTAACGTTAGCTTAACTAGAGCCCTTTGGACAACAGCTAACAATGATGTACGATCACCAAAGTACAAAACTACAACAAAATAGGCTAATGAACTCCCAGCAAACAAGGTGACATGAGGAACAACGCAGCTAACGTTACGCTAACTTTAGCTAACGTTAGCTAGAGATGTTAAAGATAACTTTATATTTCTTTCCAGCAAAGTGACAACATGTTGCCTCAAACACAATGTTGACTTACCTTAGAACAGATGTAGACATCATTGTTAATCTTCACGTTGAGTTGATGTTGTGGTCTAACGTTACCACACAACTTTATCCAAAGGAGACACTTTTCTTGGTTGAGATGTGGTTTAAAGACTAAAAAATACACCTCGTCGCCCAGCTTCTCAGGATACCTTGTGTGGGAGTTGCATGTACCTCATGCACACCGTTTGACCATTTTTAAACTTCAAATCTCTGAAAAAGCTCATAAAACCGAACAAAACTGACTTTCTGTAATGCATTTCAATGAATGTCCAGGCAGAGAATGTCTGAGTGTATCTGTGCGTTCAGACCAAAAGAGGCAAAAGAGGCAAGGACGCCCGAGGCTGCGCGAGAAACAGGACAGCTTCCAAAGCGGCAAAATATTTTAATGATACAATAATAACAATTATGAGCGGGAGTTAATTTAATGTCATAACCGCCTCACCCCATTTTTCCCCGTTCTTCCAAAAAAGTAAAACGCTCTTTGGCCACAAGATTGTTATGTTTTCCGGCTCCGGGGTAATTTTCTTTAGGCCTATAGAACACACACACACACACACACACACACACACGAACTTGACGAACTTGTATGACACCAAACGAAAGACAAGCAGACAACACCACATGCGTAATTGTGCACAGAGATGCTGCAGCTGAGACGTAAGGAGCGCGCATTTGCACCCGTGTGTGTGTGTGTGTGTGTGTGTGTGTGTGTGTGTGGCCAAAGAGTGTTCCTTTTTTGGAAGAACGGGGAAAATGGGGTGAGGTGGTTAGCGAATTAAATTAACTCCCGCTCATAATTGTTATTATTGTATCATCAACATGGTCTGCAACGACTATAAATATGCGTGTTTAATCCTCAAAATCATATCGACTCATCATGGATTTGGATGACATCGCTGTGATGTGTGCTGCTGCCTGCCTGTACACCCGAAGAAGACGCCGTCGCCGGGTTTGGGTGCACGAGATTCTCCGGCGCCGTGAGGAGCTCGGAGAATTTCATCGGCTGGTGCTGGAGCTGCGGCTGGACAGAGAACGGTTCCAGCGGTACTTCAGGTTGGACGTCCAGCAGTTTGACAGCTTGCTGGTGAAGATCGGGCTGCTAATCGCCGCGCAGAGGACCAACTACCGCCGTCCCATCTCCCCATCAGAGCGCTTGGCAATTTGCCTCCGTTTCCTGGCTACCGGTGACTCGTACCGCACTATTGCCAACAGCTACCGTGTGGGTGTTAGCACCGTGAGCTACGTCGTAGCCAGTGTTGCCAGGGTGATTCGGGATGTCTTGATGCCCGAATTCATGCCAGCGCCCACCACAGAAGACTGGAGGAGAGTTGCCGAGGGGTTCCGTGACCGATGGGCTTTCCCAAACTGCGTCGGCTCCATCGATGGGAAGCACGTCGTCATCAAGGCACCGGACAACTCTGGCTCCCTCTTCTACAACTACAAGGGGACCTACTCCATCGTTCTCCTGGCAGTGGTGGATGCCGCTTACTGCTTCAGAGTGGTGGATGTGGGGAGCTACGGGAGGACCAGTGACGGCGGTGTGCTGGCGAACTCCATCTTTGGGCAGAAGCTGCTGCACGGAACCCTTGGCCTGCCAGAAGATGCTGTTCTCCCGGGGGCTGAGCGTTTGGGACCGCAGCCCTTCGTCTTTGTGGCAGACGAGGCCTTTCCACTCCACCGCGACGTCATGCGTCCTTTTCCAGGCAGGCAGTCTGGCAGTCACAGTGTGTTCAACTACAGGTTGTCCCATGCAAGGCTGATTATGGAGAATACCTTTGGTATTCTCTCATCCCAGTGGCGTATGTACAGAGGAGTCACTGGGGTCAGCCCTGCTAATGTGGATGCCTGTGTGAGGGCTACCTGTGTCTTGCACAACTTCCTGAGGAGGACCAGCAGCACCAGGACAGCGATGCCACCCCCTGGACAGCAGGCGCCGGATGCAGAGAGGGATGCTGCAGGTCTGCAATCTGTGACCAGAGTAGGAAGCAACAATGCAAGCCGGGAGGCCATCCGTGTCAGGGAGGCATTTATGTCCTACATCACCAACGAGGGTGCGGTGACCTGGCAGCCTGCAGAAAACTGATGCCCTTCTGTAAAACAGCTCTTTTAAGAGCCACCAGATTTTTAAAGAGCAAAATTTTCCTGAGCTACCAACAAGAAATAAACGTTATCAAGCACATAGACTGACATGACCAAAATTATCAATTGCTCTATTATAACTAAATCCAATGCCAGTTAATTAAATAGCCTATAACATACAGGCACTGCTGTTAAATGTTTATATGAAACACACACACACAATTCCTTAACAATTAAAAGAAACTTTATTTAACATTTTAACATTTTTGTTTTGAACTTCGATTATTTCTTTTTTGCGTTATTTCATTTTTTTAATTACTATTATTTATTTTTTAAAAGTACAATTCGTTTTTTTAACTAAATTATTATTAATAACGAGTAGGTAACAAATTATTTAATTTTAATAAACAGGAACTAATAAACTTTAAAGTGTGTGTGTGTGTGTGTGTGCGTGTGCGCGCAGATGTATTTGAATGAGTGTTGCTAAAGTGAGGTCAGTTGAGAGCTGTCTCCCTGGCCCCAAGGGTCCTCCTGAAGTTTTGCCTCAAAAACTAGGCGATGCATTTCAAATTTTAGCTCCTGCCGTGTTCGGAATGACAGGCTTTTAAAATCCTGGAGAAGCATTTTAAAAAAACAATGTGTCCCCATCTTCAGGTGGAGGAGTGCTGGGTCGAGGGGGATTGGTGGCCCTATTGCTGACTGCCTCCATGGCCCTCAACATTCTCTGCTCAAATTCGGAGCACCCATTCTGCCTCTGCCTCTTTCTCTTCCTCCCTTCCTCTTGCTCCTGCTCGTGCTCCTGCCCCTGCTCCGGTGCCTCCTCTGCCTCTGCAAGCCTTTTTCACATTTAAAAGAAAATTTAGAATTTCAAATGAACTTTAGATAGATATGAACAACTTCATTTTGGTAAGCTGTAATTCAGTGGTGGAAAGAGTACTGAAAATGTGTACTCAAGTACAAGTACTGTTACATTGCTAAAATATTACTCAATTACAAGTAAACGTACTGGTGTTAGAAGAATACTCAAGTAAAAGTACAGAGTATTTGTCAAAAAAACTACAGCATAAGTTACTTTTAACCGGTGATTTTACAGTCACCTCTCCAGACTAGGGCTCTAAATTTTGTGTGTTTTGCTCTACCAATAGTTAAAACGCTAACAATAGATTAATCATTAATAACTGATAAGATGCAAAACAAGTGTTTTTTTCCCCTTCATTTTGATTGGTTGCTTTTTTTGTGTCTTTTTTTGTCTCATTTTTTTTCTCAAGTTTTTATTTCCGTAGCAGACAAAAAACAAAATTAGACGAGGTGCATTTGCTGCCACGACTATTTATTGAATATCCATGAATACATTTTTAACTGGTTAATTTTTTAATGCAAAATCAATTAAAGATCAATCATTAACATCCTTCTTTGTTTTGTTTTTTCGTCCATATGTCCTGGTTTTCATTGGCTTGTTTGCTATCAAATCACCTCACTTGCTACAAAAATGCAGATAAAGGGTCTGGATATTAATTTAAATTGTACTCAGTACTCAACTATGACTTCAAAAGTAACTAAGTAGATTACATAGCATAATGAATACTTAAGTAAAAGTAAAAATACAGACTTGAAAATTACAAGTACCCCCAAAAAACTACTTAATTAGTAATTTGAGTATTTGTAATTAATTACTTCCACCCCTGCTGTAATTACATTGTACACTGTCATTTTTATAAGACAATTATGTAATTCTGCATTCAAAACTAAATTTACAGATTTACAGTTACAGTTCTGAAAAGTCAAAATTCAATAACAGATATCTGCTACGACATCAATCTGATGTTTCACACGACAGAGCAGAATGAAAGTTCAAGATATATTAAACTAGGGCTAGACACAATGATAGCCCACCTAGCAACACATTTTAAAAGCAGAATGATGTTGTGGATTTTTTAAACCAAACTTCTCGAAAAACAGAATGTAGTTGCAACGATTTCTAAAATATTATTTTTGCTCGAATTTTTTTATGGATATCAGAAATACATAGTTGAGTTGTTAAATGTTAGAAAGGCTTCTCATACTCTTCTGTCTCTGTCTCTTCTTCATCGTCCGTGCTCTCCTCGCCCTCCACGGGAGCCTCATCCAGGTTGGAGGTGGATGGGCGCTCCTCCAAGAATGGGTCCAAAAAACCCATTATGGAGGTGTAGCGCCACACATGGCCCCCACCTCCAGCCGACCCACTTCTCCTCCTGTCCTTCTCTCTCTTCCTTTCCTTTCTGTAATGATCCCTCAGACCCTTCCATTTCTTTCTGCAATCTTCAGCTAATGGACAGAGAACACAAAAAAAATGTATTGCGAACATGAATCAAAACAGAATAAAAGATAAATAAAAGATCACATTAATTAGCACTGATATTGTTAAACTGTTTTAAATGAATAATTAAGATACACTGAACTGAATTAAATTTTCAACAACTATTTCAGGCAGGGACACAATTGTGCTTGACCAGCCCAATCTCCACAGGGCGGGGTGGGGATGCTGGTCTCTCTCCATATTATCTATATTTAATTAATGCTGGCTGCAGGTACCGGTTTGTAACGTATTTGCACAGATAGGTGCTTTTTAACAACACGGACGCACCCGGCCGGCACGCAAGAAATCATAATTGAATGGATGAAACAGAGGGAACGTCGTGGACTACACTGTCGTTCTGTGATTCTGCAGATCACACACAGGCCAGTCCGCCCCAGATTTGTGATTGTACAGAACCTTTCGAAACGGATTGAAAGGTGGTGCTGGTGCCATGCATATCGAGACATTTACTTTCAAATCCCCTGACACTAAACGAGATTTAATTGTACCGATGATCTGTAAATAGACGTTTTCGGCGGCAAATTAAAGCGCAAAAAAAACTGCACTTTTCACTTCACACATCAAGATATTTTTGCTCTATTTAAATGGCAGTTCGTTTTCAAATCATGCTGATAAAATGCTTTGTTGTGCAATGTGTCATCTCATTCAGATGAAGCAAGAGAGGCTTGCATGCCCAGGTTACGTCTTTGCCACAGACTGCACTTCTCTCCGCTATTTATACATTTATACATTTTTTTAAACTCACCAGACCAACCAACCACCTCCGCGACACGATCCCAGGCAACATTTTTTTTATTTTGGTCCCGGTAGCCAAAAAGGCTGACATTGTAGAGGATGGGATGAGCCCGCACACAAGTGATCAATTTCTCGGCATCCATGACGGAACTAGGAACCAAAGTTACATGCGTTGTTCTTTGGGGCCCGCTCGAGCGAAGGACACCTCTACTCTGATTGGTTGCCGCCGGTTGCCGCTGAACCGCGTCATAGCTAATTACCATAAAGGTAATCGAGGTTCAACTTTTCATCTGGTGCCGCTTTGGACGCTTTAGCCGCTTTGGACGCTCTGGACGCGCAGATGACGGCGGCTGACGCTTTGGCCGCTCAGGACGCCGGGCTCTCATTGAAAATGTATTAACTTCCAGTGTCCTTGCCTCTTTTGCCTCTTTTGGTCTGAACGTACAGTATGGGAATGGCTATACGTTCATCGTGTTTGAGGGCAGGACTTAGCCATAGATCAATTAGCTAGCTAACGTTAGCTAACACGATGTCTGATTTAACAATCACTACGGTCAGATTAATACTGTAATAAGAAGCCAAAGCTACAATTTTAACTACTAACTAGCCCTGTGTTTATTAGCTACCGAATTCCTAAGTAGGCTAACACATTAGCTATAGCTAACAGCACTAACTTTGATATCATGATTTCAGAGTTCCATGTGAATGACAAGATTCATCCTGATTATGTCCCCACGATATTTTCTCACCGAAGGAAGACCCTCCCCATTGAGCAAGCTGACGTTGTGGTCCGATGAAATGACGTTTACATCAGGTGCAGAATGAAAGTTTTTACAACGTCTTTTTTGGACGTCTTCTGGACGTCTAGTTTTGACGGCTACAGGACATCTGTACAAGGTTAAAATATGGTCCAAAAATGGTTGGTATGGATGTCCTCTTGACGTCTTATATGGACCAAATTTGAACTTAATTCTTATGTACAAAAATATTTAAAATACTGGCCAAATTATGGTCCATTTACAACCTTGTTTTCCAATGAAAATATTCAGTACAGCATTCAAAATACACTTCAGTTGTTGAGAACATACATTATCTTGGGTGTACTGTAATGTGTATATTTAATGCGTTGTGTACAGTGAGTACACCCCTCCCATTTTTGCAAATATTTCATTATATCTTGTCATGGGACAACACTATAGAAATGACACTTTGATATAAGTAGTCAGTGTACAGCTTGTATAGTAGTATAAAGTTACCTTCCTCTGAAATTACTCAAAACACAACCATCAACATCTAAACAGCTGAATAATATTAGAGAATAATATTAATACAATATTTGCCCTCAGTGAGAAAGGACTTTAAGGTTTAATCTTGAAGTTTGACTAAACGCCAACTCCCAATCTAGCGCCAACCTGTTCCATCAAGTGAAATCAGCTGGCTCCAACTGATGCTAATTCAAGCCTCACCTGTTAAGCCTCAACTCATGCACGCGCCCAGGGAAAATAAAAAGCCCACACTAGTCAAGTGCCGAAAATGTTGCAAAATGTCAAAAAGCAAAGGAAAGGAGTGAGAGGAGGGTTTTTCTACGGCGGAGCAAACGCTCCTTGTGGAAGTGTATGAGGACTATAAGGACATAGTTAAGAAAAAGGCCATACTGGAGATTAATAAAGCCAGGGAGGTGGCGTGGCAGAATATTGCTGACAGGCTAAATGCGTAAGTGACAAAGAAAATTCAGCATTTCAGCATAATATCATGTTCTATAAATCCCACATCAAAGGGACAAAATATATGCAGATAAGAACACCTATTAAATCTAACAATTCAAGTCTGCCTAATGAAATTCACCAAATGTGTAAATTAATATTAGTGACAGACTATTTATCACATTTATCTACTGATTCCTTTGTAAAGTTCAGATGATGCATTTAATCAAACTATTTTATGTGAATCATCACATTTATCACATAATTGATTGTAGATTATGACATTTCCAAAATTATCAGTTTATAGGAAATAATCACATTACATTCATCTACTGATTGTAGAAAATGACATTTAGCAAATTCATCAATTCAGCGGAGATGAGGAAACCTATTAAGTGAATGCAGGTGATAGTGAATCAATTATCTATTTCTCTCATTTGGGAGTCAGTTGTAAGCTCTATCCCTTATTATATCAAAATAAGGGAAATACCCTTAAATGTAGGGAATCTGCTGTAGGATAAGGAACACACAAACCACAATGGTGTGTGTCCCATTTTCATCCCTCACTGTTATGTCTCAACAGAAGCAATCTCAGTAGCCAGAGGAGGACTTTGCAGCAGGCGAAGATCAAATATAAGAATATCCTGTTGAATGGTAAGTGCTTCAAAATGAAATGTGAAATGTATCAGTCAATATAGGTATAAAGCTGTGACTTTGTACCTTGTAGTTACCAGGAAAAAACTGATATGATGGCTACTGGTGGGGGACCCCAACCTGAGGAGTTTACTCCAGCAGAGACCCTGGCCCTCAGTCTCAATAAGGGACCCAAGATCTATGGGATCCAGCAGGGGAGCTCCTCCAACCCTGTGGCCCCAGAGATCTGGGCCCCATATGTTGAAGGTATTGTCTATCAATGCCCCGCAGCTGGTGATATCCCCTCAGTTGGTATAACTAACTCTACATCTGTCTTTCTGTCAGTGGTAGGGGATCAAATAAATCTTATGGATCCTCCAGTCCTACCAGGGCTTGAGGAGGCAGTCAGGCCGGAAGACAATTCAGTAGGTCCCAACCTGAAACATGCAGTCATACTCCTACCTCTGCTCCAATAACTGCTGTTCCTCTATTTGCAGGGAAAAGGTCCAAGCCATCCAAATGATGATGATGAGGAGACTGTTTCTGCCAGAGACAGTGAACTCCAAGATGTATGCCTGATTATGAAATGTACATGTACTAGTTGTGTTTGCAATTAAAAAATCATACCGTAATAAGGAACCACACACCCTGCTACAGGAGATTACCCTAGCTGGAAGGACTGCCACCACATCTGGCAGGAGTGAAGTGAGTAGCCGTTCCCTTTTACCCACCTTAACAAGTGCATATTTGGCTGGACTGACACATTTCCTCATCATAGGACATCCGCACCATTTATAAGAGATACTTAAGTTATGCCACGGAATACAAGACACTTCAAATAAAGAAGATTAAACTCGAAATCGAGAAGATGGAAAAAGATGTAAGTGTGAATTTAAATGCATAGCAAAAGGTAATTGTCTTTGTGTCCTGCCTCTACAGTGTGGAAAAAAGATTAATTAGTTTAGAAACATAATAATTACATGGCTCTATGTAGAACCCAAAGCACCTCAGTTCATGCCTAAAATTAATGGAAATTGGCACTCGCCACCAGCCAAATGCTGCTGGAATATGGAAGAGGCCATTTGCTTTCAGACACAAACTATCAAACATTTACTATTGTTGAAGGTGAAACTTTTATCTGTCAGTGACTTGTGATATATCCATTTTTTTTAATAATGTCTACCCTAAAATGCTCTACATTCATAGGTTTCAGGTGTCATTCAAAAAAACTTAGGCACTCATGTTCTATGGCACATTTATTTTCTCACAATTTATAAATACACAAAATAATTTGATCAGAAAGTAATTGGGGATTAGTTGAAATGTGCGTCCCTATACAGGACCCTCACGGTCCTCCTGTCTAGGGGTCCCAGGACCATCTCTCCTCCAGGACAACCTCAAGTGGCCTGTCCTTCCGGATTGTGGCAATATTGTGGAGGATGGCACAGGCAACTATAATGTCACACACCCAGTCAGGAGCAACCCTGAGGTATTTCAGGCACTGGAACCCGCAGGGATTGAAGTAAGAAGACATGCAAAACTGTAGGGTTGTCTGGGCAGTATTATCTTGAAGGCTATAATCTGAACTTGAGGCTGCGTAATACAGCCTGAGAACTGTTGAGTTCTGAACCTTGATTTTAGCTGGCCAAAAACCATTTCAATCCGTACCCTGGTGGTGTTGAGGGCACAGTTGAAGGCCTCATCTGGATCAGTCCCTGGCTCAGCGTAGGGGGTCAGCAGGTATGGGAGACATGGGTAGGTTCTGTCCCCAAGTAGGACCCCCTCAAACTTCCCTGCAGGGGAACAATTAACAATATTTAAATAACAGAATTAACTGAATTAATAACTTCAGGGTGGCCTAAGGCCAAAATAACTTAAAAAACAATTCTATCCAGGGAGTAAATAACCTAACCAAATAATAAGAAATAAATGACAAAAATCTTACCTCCCTAACTAAATAAACAGGAGAAAAAAGGGTTAGCAACATAACTGGCAGTCCACCCCTACTGTACAATATAAACAAAAGGCTGTTTCACTACAGTATGACACGACAATGTGTGTGGCCGGTTGGGAGAGGAGGAAGGTGAGGTCTGCCTGCTGGCTCGAAGCAACTGCCATCTTGGTCCTTTAAAAACCCGAACGCCCTTGGCAGCAGCCAATCAGGAACGAGCACAGATCCAATGTACCAATCACCGCCGGGCTGTGGCACACACCTGTTTGCATATAGAAAATACACCATGCAGAGAACATGTACAGAGAACACATGCAGGAAAACACACACAAACAAAAGAAATTACGACAACAGTCGTAACAGCAAACAATGAAAAAAAAAAACAGAATTGTGATTTTCTTTGCTCCCGGATAGAGTGAAGAATGGGGAAAGAGGAAATCTGTGGCTCACAGCCATTAAACAGCAGGGTAAAGACGGAAAGCTATGGGATCTAGCCAGTCACTACACCTATGTCTGTGGCACTTCATCACAGGTTAGATGGCTAATGTTAGCGAGCTAGCTGAGTTGATTGTCAACAATAATGTGATATTCAAAGCCAAGAAGTAATTCTACATCGAAGTCAACATCAATGCGATGGTCTCAAGACAACATCTTTTAAAAGAGATAGCTCGCTAGCATGTTCATTTTTTCAGGTATTTATATTTTGTTTTAATGGTTTTCAGCCTGTTTGTCACTATCAAAAATTAGCATTAGCATTATCACAACAGACCGTACCTTAGGGTGACCATATTTTGATTTCCAAAAAAGAGGACACTCGCCCCAGCCACGAGATAGCCTACTTAAATGATACTCGGACATTATCATCAATTTATAAACACCCCCCGGATGCCCCGGACAGGACGTGAAAAGTGGACATGTCCGGGCAAAAGAGGAGGTTTGGTCAGCCTACCGTAGCTGTACCATTCTACCCAAGGTAGCAGCTAGCATTGGGGTAACCTCCACCCACTTGTCCAATAATGGTCACTTCTGTCTCTGAGAAAACAAGATAACAAAGGCCAAAAACAACTTCAAAATGGGCATCCACAAACCGATGGCTTATGTTGTGATGGCTATGTTCATTACACAGTTTGTGGTTCTCACCAACCTTGAGTACCAGTGGGTGATTTCTGCACTGGGGCCTCAGGGGACAGTAAGGAGCCTATTATTATGCATCAGAATAAGGTGAAGAAGACGCCATACTAGAAAACCTACTTGGACAAACGACTGAAAGGTGAGATTCTAGCTTCATCTGAAGGGTTATCAAGCAGGTTCATTGGTTTTACAAGAGACATTAACAAAAGAGACGACTGAACTGTTTTAAAACAGAGGCTGGGCGAATAGCCAATGGAAAATTGGAAGACACTTCCAGAAGCTTTTCATCAGAGTTCATTTAAACCACACAAAACAGGGTACGTGTATCATTTCATCATGCCAGCATATCCTAATACATTACATTCCCCTGTTTCCCTTTTTTCACAGAACACCTTTTACATAGAGCATTCCATGACACCATCATGCAATAATTACATTTTTCTTTTGTTACAGTAGTAAAGAAAAGGCATGCAGTCCACACTTGGTG
This sequence comes from Epinephelus cyanopodus, assembly GCA_026686955.1. Taxonomy (NCBI): domain Eukaryota; kingdom Metazoa; phylum Chordata; class Actinopteri; order Perciformes; family Serranidae; genus Epinephelus; species Epinephelus cyanopodus. The sequence continues at coordinate 8,746,932 of CM048918.1, read as the reverse complement.
AGATCTGTTCTTTCTGAATAGCAGCAGTCCAGCTGCTCTTGATATAGATTGACTTGTAAGAACTTTTTTTGAAAACCATTTTACCTCATTGTAATGGCAGATGTTTTTGGCTGAAACTTGCACCTTACTTAAGATTGTAATAAATGATGTATGCCTGTGCAAACAGCTGTGTGATAAAGCAACTAATATACAGAAAGCAAGCCATTACTGCAAAATCAGCCCCTTCAGGCCTGATGTCAGTTACTGAATCAACCTATCAGGCCTTATTTAACCATAATGACCAACGTGCTGCACATTTCCCATTGCATATTATACCATAATTTGCATTGATACATGTGCCTGACTTTATTTTTAGTTCAGTAAGAGTTGAGGACCAGCAGCAATCTCATTTATTTCTAGCATTTTGCCTTTATTGGGAATTAATAGTAAAGAATAACCAGGAACCTGAGAGGAGTGACCTGAACTTGATGTTGTGTCTACATGTAGTGTCCTTTGGCTTTCAGCGAAGCAGCATTTTTGTCTGCAACACAAAAACACTTATCGTAGCTCCAGCTTGGTATAAAGTGCAACACGCAGTGGCTTCGTCAGGAGGCATTCTGTCATTTAACACAACAACAACTGACAACCATACCACACACACACACACACACACACACACACCACTCTGAAGAAATAGTTATTGCACAGCAGCCGCAGTAGGTTTTCTTCTATCAGCTCACTCCTATGTCAGTTTGTACAACATATCCAAAGTCAGCTCAGTTGGAGAACTTGGCTTGTACCGGATGCAGTGCACTCACAGCTCGCAATGCTCACGGCTTCCTTTTTAGTGCTTCATCGCTACCTCGCTTTAAAAGTCTGCCAGCTAAGTGCTTTTGAGGAGAACACATTTGTAAGGCTGAATGCAGGTTTGTGTTGCATTGCCTACAAAGGCTGTCTGCATAAACTGTAATGGGTGTGATTGAACCCAAATGCAGCACTCAGTGACAGTTGGTTATGACCTTTATTTATACACACACAGTGAACAGGACCTTGAGCTGATGAAGATATTCCGGTAATAGTTCATTCTCCGGGCTCAGAGCCCACACACAGTCTCTGGGTTCAGGGGCCAGGGAATGGACCGGGCTGAACTTCGAAGTGGGACAGAGAATGAGGACGTGAATCCTGGGATCCAAGGTCCCAAGGATCCCAAGTCTTTGGGCTTACTGATGGCGTGGTTTGAGGGGGGGAAGAATCCAGAACCAGAGGAGCAATCCAACAAAGCAGCAGAGCTAACGAGGGATGAGCAGCAGGGAAGGAGCGACCAGGCGATGGATTGAGGAGCTGACAGGTTGGTGAAAGGAGAACATACACACAAGGCAGTGTGTGGTGTCTCACAACAGGCAGCTGACAAGCAGGTGGGAACACTCATGCTGAAATGTCGTGGCAGGAAAACACCACACAGCCACATGCAGACAGAAACCAGAGACACTGAGACAGAACTCGTGGTCGGGGACAGAAAGGTAGTGAGTTTACTGGGTAACAGATTACATAGACAGATCAGAAGCAGGTAGAGTCAGAAACAAGAGACCAGACAGGTAAGAAATGCTGGAAAGTTGCATCAGGATTGAAGAACAATCTGGCAAAGAGTGTGTGTGCGCTGGAGAGGCTTATAAACCAGGCTGATTGGCTGATGAGCTGCAGCTGTGGTAGACTCACAAGTCAGTCTTTAGATGCTTAGCTTAACTAAAGACTGATGACTTTCTCCCTGATTTTGTGTTTAGATGGGCGAATACAATTTCAGAGTTTAAAAAAACTCCCAACATTGCAGAACCAATAGTAAATCCGCAGGGCGGTCCTTCGGTGGCTCGCTGAACTCTTGTGCTCATAAACATAGTCCGACTAGAAACACGAGTAGCGGTACAAAATGGCTCAAGTCGCTGTAGGTCCTTCATTTCCACAATCTTGTGGACTGAGCACACGTTTGATAAAATGGAGTTAAATCTCTCGGCATCCATTTTCAAGCTCTCTGTGTGCTTGTTTCCTTGCGGACAAGAAAAGGGGGAGCTCACATTTCTAGGAGGGTGTGTCCTTTTCAAAAATGCAAGAGGTGTTGCTTTGTTGCTGACCGTTTTTGCTGGTGTGTTAAACACACTTTAGAAAGGAGTGTCCCCAGACTAACAGAAGGTTAAGATCTCTGATTGTCTGGTGGCGAGACTACAGCTGTGGAGGCAGGTGAGTGGAACGGGGTAATCGGGTGGGCGTGGCTGGCAGGTTGAGTGGATAAACAGTGGGAGAGCAGGGGAGCAGAATACAGGCTGTGACAGAATCACCTCACACCGTCAGATCATTAAAAGGCAGTAACGATCTCACTACTTGGTCGCTAAACAACGCACCACATTCGGTGCCTAAAAAGCCGCTGGAAAACAACAACAGGTCACTAAAACAAAACAGGTTTTATTGTATGTTCAAACAGTGGTCTGCAGCTTAGCAGGCATTTCGCCTAGGTTACATGGCAGGTGCATGTGGGTGAGAAACTAGTGAAGGATAGTCTTGTTTTTGTACCTGTGACTTCCTCTGGTTAGTCAGGGCACGTGACTGGAGGGTGTTGAACGTGCTCCTGGTGAAGCTTTTCACTAACTAGTAAAAAGAATCAGCAGCTGTAACCACATGTAAACTTTTCTAAGGTTAACACTTAAGCAGGCAGTGACAACAAGTAACAGATGTTTAAGTGGCAGAGAAACTGAAAAACCTCTTGGTGATGGATTTATGTCCTTGTCGAAACATCAAACCTGAAAGACCTCAGTTGGACTTGTCAGCACAGTGACTAAGATGTAACCCATGGTGACCCCAGTATAAGACTGTGTAAACAACAAATACAGAAATGCAAACTAGAGCTCATGGTAGAATAAATGTTTTATTTCAGACCTGTAACAATACAAGTAAAAAGTTGAATTATTGAGCCTGACAGTACAGGGGCAATCAGGGATGACTTCAGTAAAGAGGAAGCCTCGCAGGGGCTTTTAGACTCACCACAGATGGCTTATAACATCCCCTCTACATTAGGAACTCAGAGATCTGGCTTTAAACCACAGCAGGGTTCAGAGAATCACACAGGAACCAGAATTCAGCCTGACAGCACTGAGAAGACCCAATGATTTGCAGCAGCAGCTACCTCAAATACCACTGCTATAATGCATTTTGCTGCATCAGGACTCTTAAAGAGCTTCTTGAAGACAGTCAAAATGTGACATGTAATTTACAACATGCTAATTCTAGGGGTGGGGGAAAGAATCAAATTGCTATATTGTCGTGTGACAATATTGTTTGGTTACATGGACCTCAAGTATCCATTTTTTATTGTTATATAAGTTATTAATATTACAAATAGAAATTTGGGTAAACTTTGGTGGCCTACTAGAATAATATAATCAGTTGCTTCTTCAGTTTATGTGATACATTTTTCTGTATAAAAATAAAGTGAGATGAACACATGGGAAAACTGTTGCTGTTGATGAAGTTTTCCTTTGGGGATGTAAATTGCCACTGAAAAACAGGTAAAAAAAAAAATATCACAAAATAATTTATTGCAATACTCACATTTTAAGCCACAATAATATTGTATTGTTATAATGTTGTATCATAGGGCCTCTGGTGATTCCCTTCCCCAGCTAATTCATACTAGCCTTGGGCAGTATTTAGCATTTCATACCTTCATACCATATTTGTGTAACAATATATATATATATGTGACAGGTCACTTTTCTCCGCTAATGCAGCCCCACACTACCATGGCCTCATACATGACAGGTGACAGTCAGGTGGATCACAAAGGGTTTTATTCCTCCTGCAACACAGCAGACAACAGCAGTGGCATGGGTTACAGCAGTCGGTCTCGGGACAATATGGATCTGAACACGTGAAATCAAAGTAACATTCATGCTAGGTTAGCTTCACTAACAACGTCTCCAAACATGTTATGAGCTACAAATCATAGTATTGCTCAACCCAGCTGGCATAAAACACAACGAAAATTATACACAGTAAGATAAAACGTATGAAACACCGCGGAAAATCAATAATTGTCTCGGACCGTGCGAGAGCCCGTCTTACCATGTCAAGATCCTTTCGCCTCTGTGTCGTTCCCACGCCCCCCGCTACGCCAGTAGGTGGCGGTGTTGCGACTGTTTTGCCATAATTTAATATGGACACATCTACTCCGTTACACACACACACACACACATATATATATATATATATATATATATGCTTATGGTAGCCATGCTGGTTCAGTGTGCCTTCAATTTTGAATAAATCCCCAACAGTGTCACCAGCAAAACATCCCCACACCATCACAGCTCCTCCTCCATGCTTCACAGTGGGAACCAGGCATGTGGAATCCATCCGTTCACCTTTTCTGCGTCTCACAAAGACACGGCGGTTGGAACCAAAGATCTCAAATTTGGACTCATCAGACCAAAGCACAGATTTCCACTGGTCTAATGTCCATTCCTTGTGTTTCTTGGCCCAAACAAATCTCTTCTGCTTGTTGCCTCTCCTTAGCAGTGATTTCCTAGCAGCTATTTGACCATGAAGGCCTGATTCGCGCAGTCTCCTCTTAACAGTTGTTCTAGAGATGGGTCTGCTGCTAGAACTCTGTGTGGCGTTCATCTGGTCTCTGATCTGAGCTGCTGTTAGCTTGCGATTTCTGAGGCTGGTGACTCGGATGAACTCATCCTCAGAAGCAGAGGTGACTCTTGGTCTTGCTTTCCTGGGTCGGTCCTCATGTGTGCCGGTTTCGTTGTAGCGCTTGATGGTTTTTGCGACTCCACTTGGGGACACATTTAAAGTTTTTGCAATTTTCCGGACTGACTGACCTTCATTTCTTAAAGTAATGATGGCCACTCGTTTTTCTTTAGTTAGCTGATTGGTTCTTGCCATAATATGAATTTTAACAGTTGTCCAATAGGGCTGTTGGCTGTGTATTAACCTGACTTCTGCACAACACAACTGATGGTCCCAACCCCATTGAAAAGCAAGGAATTCCACTAATTAACCCTGCTAAGGCACACCTGTGAAGTGAAAACCATTTCAGGTGACTACCTCTTGAAGCTCATGGAGAGAATGCCAAGAGTGTGCAAAGCAGTAATCAGAGCAAAGGGTGGCTATTTTGAAGAAACTAGAATATAAAACATGTTTTCAGTTATTTCACCTTTTTTTGTTAAGTACATAACTCCACGTGTTTCATTCATAGTTTTGATGCCTTCAGTGAGAATCTACAATGTAAATAGTCATGAAAATAAAGAAAACGCATTGAATGAGAGGGTGTGTCCAAACTTTTGGCCTGAACTGTACATATAAGTTGAACTACTGGTGAGCAAAGTTAATGGCTGCTTGGCTACAAAATCAGATTTTGTCCTCATTCCAAATACGACAATGTTCCTACTGAGCTGTTTGTATGTGTAATGAAAATCAACATTCCCCTAATACTCTCATTTACCAGCAGCCATGCATTCTCTAATTGATGTGCTGTAACATAATGTTTCATGTCTAGATATAGAAAAGTGGAAAAGCGGAAGCTTCATGTGTGTCTTTGGATCAAAAGTATTTCTTCTGGTATGATTTTTTCAAAGTTTTCATGCCTTTGTCCACCTTCTTGAAAAGGTCAGCCTTGTGATATTTCTGCATATCCAAAAACCTGTTGACATTCAAGTCCTTCAGAATGTTTCATAAACTAGGTGTGTTTCTCCTTCTGACCAGAAATGTGGAAGTTTCTTTTGGTCATGCGTCTCTACACGGCCTTGCAAACTGTTGGTGAGTTGGTTTGTGTGCAACGTTTCCATGACAATGCATAGACCTGAATGAAACAGACAAGAGACCCTGTGTTGCAGACTGCAGTAAAATTCCCAGCTGAGACACAAAGAAAGAATGCTCCTGAGACCCTTACTTATTTCAGCATATGTATTTTCCCATGTCAAAATCAGAGCACACTAACAAGCGCAAATTTAGTATGTGCTCATTGTCTGTGAGGACCACTCTTTTTAAAACTTTTTGCACCCCAATGTTTACTGCCCACTTGCAGCGGCACTACAAAAGTAGCAGTAAGCAGAAACTCAAGGTGGCATATAATGATGTCATGAGGATGCTGCTTAAAGTGCCAAGAAGGAGCAGTGCAAGCTAAATGTTTGTCAGTGTTGGTGTATCTACATGTCCTGCTGTACTCAGGAATCTCACGTACAGTTGTATGTGTAGGATATCTGAGTCACCAAACAGCATAATTTCAGTGCTTGCAAATCCTGGGTATGGTTAGGTTCACCTCAAGGCTTTGGAGCAATTGCCGCTTTAGTTTATATGCAAATTTTTGATATTTTAGCATCTGTCTGTCCTTTTATTGTGTCTTGTATATCTATTGTACTGTGCTATGGACTGCCTCTATGTCCAGAATAAAATGTTGAATTTATCAGCTCAGCTGCCTGTTCCACCAGTACAAACAGACCTCTGGTGGCGTGTGATGTGCACTACATACAGTACATCCTCAATACAGCATCTACGCATCAGTTTAATAGAATGTTGATTGTGTATGTAGTCTGTATTTTGACAGTATTGAAATCATACCTTTGGGATTATGAAATACCCTGATATACTTCGCTACCTTGATATCGCCCAAATGTAATTCATACCATAAACAGGGTTTTTTATAATCTGCAGAGTTGGTTGGTACATTGATATTTATCATCAGTAAAGCTCAAAACTTCCTGCACAAATTGTTCACCTTAAATGTGATCATGTGTATCCATCCTTTTATCTGTGGTATATACAGTATATGCATCCTCGAAAACATCAACAACAAAAACATAGATTAGGGCTTTAAATTCTGCTAAAAACTGCAACAACTGCAGGAGCAGAGCTCTGGTCCCAGCAAATTCTGGAACTCAGGTTTGTGTTCAGTGTGGGGCCTCAGGGATTCAGACAACCTTGTAAGTACAGTAGAGGACATGTTACAGTGGGTTGGCAGAGATGTTGAAAAGCCTTTTTTCCCATCTCAACCAGGCACCGTCCTTTAAGATTGCATGAAGGGTTTTATATCAGATATCCCCCTCTTTGGGATTCAGAGGCCCTTGTAGAAACAGGACAGTACATGTTCTAATGGGAGGGCAGACTTACTGAAAATTATTACAATTTTTTCCCTTATCTTCAACCAGTCCAGTCTTTTTAAAGTCAACCCAGACTCCCTCCAGCAATTACATATTTGGAAAAAATAAATAATAGTAGTTGCTCAGGGATTAGGTGAGGCTTATTGATCCACTGCAATACAGCAGGTACTGACTGAACAGATAAAAGCAACTTACTGAAGCTCATATGTGTTCTGTTTTACAGTCTGTTTTTTTCATTACATAATATTCATTTATTTCCTCTAAAGCTATCATTTTACTGTGATTGCTTCCAGTGAATTTTAACCATAAATAATGCACGGATGTGCACATACATGCACAAACACACACACTGCTGCAAAATCTGCTGTTCTGCACATATAAGTGGACATCAGGGAATATAAAGGAAGTCAGATAAATACCTACAGATCCACTTATCTGAGTTTAATAACATACAGTACATTAACAATATTTCCATATAACATAAATGCACACATACTCAGAAGTACTGGTAATGCAAAGTTATGAATACATACACATTTAATTATGGCTTAATTACAGTAATAAAGATTATTAATAGAAATTCTTGAGCTGTTCTGAACACAGAGAAAGGTTCTGCATATTTCTGGTTGAACATCACATTCAGTCCTAGGATTATTCCATGATTAATCTCAGTCAAAATGTCGAGGTCTGCTGTGTTTTCCTGTTTTATATTATTGAAGTTGTAAGTTATTATCACTGGGCTGCTAGTAGGACATGGAAAGCATTTTAAATATGTCATCTCTGTTTTTTTTTTTTTTTACGTTTTTGACACAAAACAATCAACAATTTAAAAAAATATATTATTAGTTTAAGGGAGAAGGAAAATGATCAGTTTCTACCCCAACATTTTGAAATTCTGGATGTTGAAATGATTGGTTTGGTTGTGAAGCAGCTGCAGAAGTAGGTATAAAGAAGGGTAATCTGTTTATGGTTTAGGAATCTATTTTCAACAGACAAATCTGTTTCCGGAAAACATGCATCACAATCGTGCCTTAATTTGAACAGGCCAATTTTAATCCATTACTCAAAAAAGGCTCTCTATTCCTATTACCTGCATGGTCTGAATAGATAGTCATGGCTGAAGGGATGATACAGTTTCTTTCACAGTGACATGGCAGATTCTGTCATTCTGTCAATATCACAATTACAATTTGCCCCTCAAGAATATAAATATTTGATGAATCTCCTCATTGTACTGGATTACTCGCTTTTTCTGAAGCCTCAAAGAGCAAATTTCCTTCCAATTATCAATTCAAGGCAGTGATTATTGGAGGGACACAGTCCCCTGATTTTCAGATATGCTCAATCTGTTAATTTCTGACTCATGAAATGTCGTTACTAAAGAAAAAGTAGGTTTACCAATAGTTACTGGTTTCCCGAGACCCACAGTGCAACTACAGCAATGTTAAACAACAGCCAGTGATGGATCTGTAATGGCAGCATTCATGAATAGCTTTTGAATCAACTTCATACCATCTGCTAACTGTTAAAGTTCACCTGGTTTCATGCCGACCTTTCAAAACTTCAAAATCACAATGGAACTTTGTTGTAAGTGTCACATATGTAAGGTAGTCGTTTTATTGTGTGTATTTTAAACTCCCAGTGTTTTTTAATTTGCAATATGTTTGCTTTTAGTGTGTATTTTTAATTGTGTGTTTTTATTGCATGTCTTGTACACGGGGAGTGTTTGCTTTTATTCTGAAAACCTTATCCTAGTTGTGACACCCCCAAACCCTGTGCATCTTCCTCTGGTTGAGGTTCTGCTACAGCTGGTATGGGGATGTCGTGTGCTATGGCTACGTTGTGCAGGACACAGCATGCCATAACAATTTTGCACACCTTCTGGGGTGCATAAAGTAACTTACCGCCAGCTGTGCCCAAGCACATCCAGCGACCCTTGAGATGTCCAAATGTGCGCTCTATTACGGCGCGTGTGTGGGCATGAATTGTGTTGTCATCAGCCAGGTTTTCAGACCATATTCCCGGCCACCTAAATAGTAGAACACATTGTAGCATAAACATAATAAAAGGTTTACACTTAAGATATAATATTTTAATGAGTTACTCACCAACAAGCCACCCATCCCTTACAGCCCCTGCCTCCAGACGCATTCCCACTGTGCTGTTGCGTAAAATAAAGGAGTCATGGGTTCCTCCAGGCCAGCGGGCCACAACGTTGAGGATGCAGCAGTCGGCGTCACAGATTACCTGCACGTTGACTGAGTGGTAGTTCTTTCTATTCATAAACTGCATGGAGTTTGTTGATGGAGCTGATGGTGCAGTCTATCGCTCCAACAGTATCTGGCATTCCAGCAATGCCGTGGAACCCCCTCTTGACTTCACTCTGGTGTCATTCGTCCAGCAAGGCAAGATCTGCCATCTCTCCACTCGGTTGGAGGTAAATTGGACTCCTTTATATATCTTCCATACCAATTAATCAATGAAATCAACTACAGATGCGCACAGTCATGGCACTACAAATTTCTGGGTACCACCTATCAATTATAGGCCTATAAACAATTTAATAAAGGCCAAAAGTGTTACATTTCAATAGGAACATTTTCAAATGGTCTACTCTATTGTAAACTTGATAAACTAACTCAACTGCTATAATTGAAGAATTTAATTATATGACAATAAATTATGAGGGTGACATTGCATTTACGTTTGGCCCATAAATTAGTAAATTCAATTACTGTTGTCTATTAAAGCCTTTTTTTCAATAAATGAAGTTTTAATATTGTATGCATTTAGTTAAAAGGGTGTGTGTGTTAACATTTCCTAGGACATTTCTTTCATCATTTGTGCGTACGCATGGTCTGAGGCAGTTCTAAATTTGTTCGCAGAGTAAGAGCCAATTCGGGTAAGAAAATATTGATGAATCCCAGATTTGTGCGTCAAATGTCCGTACGCACAGTTCAAGCACAAATTCGTGCGTACGCACTGTTCGTAAATGAGGCCCAATGCCTGTATAAGGATTAAATAGTAGCTGCAACTGAAAATCCTGATTTTTATTCTGTGAAAAATGCATGTCATATTGGAATTTCTGCTTGGTTTCCAACTTATAAAAAGTGTTCACGTCAACCTTAAAGTTGTAACCACAGCTCTGAACATTTCTGAAAGCTTAGTAAGGTTAACTTATCATTAAAAAAAAAGATCTAGTCTTAACTTGCAGAAAGGCTCAACCACAGAAGCACGATGTGTGACTCATTGTTGAGTGTGTTCAGTATGTGTTTGTGTGTGTGTGTCCCTCCTGGCTGCTTGTGCTCGTCTTTGCTCAGCACTAAAAAAGTGACTCAGCTGACAACAGAACATTTGAGAGCAGGTCAGGTAGAGCTTCACAGTCTCCCAGCTCAACAAAGACTCAATGCTCCGTCACAACATAAAGTCTCACTGCTTCACAAACACATCAAGTCGCACAGGAAAGGACAAGTGCCGCAGAAGATGTGTGTATGTTCTGCCGAGAGTGGCACTTCAATGGATTTAAAGACTTCGAACGAGCTCTCTTTTGGTTTATTCTGATCTCTGCAGTACACGTCGCTGCTGTTCGTCTGCAGTTGGTGATGTCTTCATCACTCTTTCATCTCTTCTTGCACTCTCATCTGATTCCTCCCTCTGTCCTCTTTGGGTTGTTTACAATGTCAGTGATGTAAGACTTCACAGCTACAAAATGCAACATTTGATCTTTCGGCAGCTAAGTGTATTGTTAGTCCTGCCCTCCTCCTCCTCCCCTTGTTCTGTAACACTTGTCACTTATCTTCATGCGCTGTCTCTGTGAGATAATCTTGCCGCTGTTAACGTGTCTGCAGAAAAACACAGCAAATTGGCTAGCATCTAAGCAGCGTAGCAATACACAGCAAACTCCTGTCACTGCTCAGCCAACCCTTTCTTCTTCCTTAGGACTGCACCAGCCTGGAAAGTCGATTGTGTTTTTTTTTGTTTTGTTTGGTTTTTTTTTTGTTTGCCACACATCCAGCTTTCCTGTGCTTCTTTTAGCAAACTTCTACAGTGTTGTTGCCATGCCATCTGTTCTGTGGCCACTAGTTTTACCATAATAAAAACAGCATCGGTCACAGCTGACCATAGACATAGACAAAATTTTGATAACACTAATGGTAACAAGGCTCAAGAAATATTAATCTTACCTTAAAACGGCTTTCTTTATACCAAATGTAAGTGACTTTAAATTAGCAATCAATGATTTTTGATTTATAACTCAAACTGAAGATTCAGTACCCTCCCTCTAAAGAGGAGTGAAGATTACAGACACCAGCACACCACACCCACAATAGTCAAACTGCAACCAACACCCAGCATGTAAGCTGGCACTGTCTGTATGCCTTTCCACTACTTTCAACCTGCACATCTCGTCCAGGATATTTAAGTTTCCCTTTTTTTCTCCTCATGTTTCATTGTCATGTATTTCCTCTTTTATTTTGTCACGCACATCTTGTCTTGTCTCAGGTCTGCGTGATTACCTGTCCCGCCCTGATGTATTGCACCCGTGTCTCATTGTCTCCCCTCCCTGAAGCCTGGTATACACTGTGCCGTTCTGAGCTTTCCTTGACGAAAGATGACAAGTTGTGAAAGAAACATGGTGATATCTTCGGTCGTGCATCTGAAACGGTGGTTCTATGTTGCACATTGAGAGAGGGTCAAAGGTGCCCATTGTCTCGGCCTTGTGATCAAAGACAGCCTGGGATAAAATTTTGACAGTGTCAGAAATTTGGGGTAACCATCTTAATGTGTGCCTGCTGTTACGACCTATATCTGCTAACCATAACCAATAGAAATGCAGCATGAAATGACGCACTGGCACTAAACCCAAACAAACAGCATAGGAGCTTGCCATGGAGGCAAAACGCACTAAAAGAAATGTGTGGGATTACAGCAAAGAGGAAAAGCTCTGGCAGCAGAAGCCTTGCCTGTATGATGTATCCTCCAGCTTTTACAATGATCACATAAAGAAAGATGGAGCATGGAAGGAAATAACAGTGGAGTTGCAGCTGCCAGGTGAGCAAGCCAGCAGCTAACAAACACACACAGGCACACCGCAGTATATAAGCGCCCACAAAACTTCACAGTTGGAGAAGCAATAACCTGTGCAGCATCCTTGTGCACTCAGTATGGGAAGCTATCCCAGAAAAGGGAGTGCCGGAGGGCCGAGCGGAAATGGCGCAAGTCAAAGCTTCATGTTTATTATGAAATTTACAAAGAAAAGCTGTACGTGTTCAACCAGATCTTACGTAGAACAAGGGAGAGGTACTTTTCTGAAATTATTGGAAACTGCGGCAACAACTCGCGTGTCTTATTTGCAACAGTGAACAGATTAACAAACCCTCCAGCTCAATTGCCGTTGGAACTGATCTCCACATCTAAGTGTAATGAGTTTGCAGTATTCTTTTGCGACAAGGTTCAGACCATTAAAAAGGCCATCATTTCCACAACACCAATAACAACCCTGCAGCCACCTAGACACTTAGAGCTGACTCATTTTGCACCTGTAACTGACAAAACTGTCCAAGAGATCATCACCAGTCTGAGTTCATCTACATGCTGCCTCGATGTGTTACCCACTAGATTTCTAAAGTCTGTGCTGAGCAGTTTGTTACCACCACGCTCACATAGTTAACATGTCACTACAGTCTGGAACATTCCCAAAGGCCTTGAAAACTGTGGTCATTAAGCCTCTCCTAAAGAAGAGCAGTCTTGATGCCACAGTCCTGAACAACTACCGGCCCATTTCAAATCTGCCGTTTTTAGGCAAAGTCCTTGAGAAAGTTGTTTACCAACAGCTGACTGACTTTCTCCTAATGAACAACTCCTTTGATGTTTTCCAGTCAGGTTTTAGACCCCATCACAGCACTGAGACCGCTCTTATTAAGGTGACAAATGACATCCGCCTGAACACTGACGTAGGCAAAGTCTCAGTTTTAGTCCTGCTAGATCTGAGTGCTGCTTTTGACACTGTCGATCATGAGATCCTGTTACAGAGATTAGAGGACTGGGTGGGCATCTCTGGCAATGCCCTAAATTGGTTGAAGTCCTATCTAGAAGACAGGAGGTACTTTGTTGAAATTGGTAATTGTGTCTCAGACCACATGGCCTTGACCTGTGGGGTGCCTCAAGGGTCAATCCTGGGACCCCTTCTGTTCAATCTATACATGCTGCCTTTAGGCCAGTTAATACAAAGTAATAATGTGTCCTACCACAATTATGCAGACGACACTCAGATCTATGTCTCACTGACAGCAGGTGAATATGGACCAGTAGATTCACTCTGTCACTGCATCCAACAGGTCAGTGTGTGGATGCAAAATAACTTTCTCCAGCTAAATTCAGACAAGACTGAAGTCATCGTATTTGGTCCACAGAAACAAAGAGAAAGTGTCAGCAGTCACCTCCAGTCTCTCTCTCTCTAAAACCTACAAATCAGGTTAGAAATCTCGGGGTAATAATGGACTCAAATCAATAACATCAGCAGCCTTTTACCATCTAAAAAACATTGCCAAAATCAAAGGTATAGTGTCTAAACCTGACTTGGAGAGACTTATCCATGCATTTGTCTCCAGTAGGTTAGACTACTGTAACGGCCTGCTCACTGGCCTCTCCAAACGGGCCGTAAGACAGCTGCAGTACATCCAGAATGCTGCTGCTCGGGTCCTGACCAGAACCAGGAAGTACGAGCACATTAGTCCTGTGCTCAGGTCTCTACACTGGCTTCCTGTGGCTCAGAGAATAGACTTTAAAGCAGCTCTGCTTGTGTACAAGTCTCTCCACGGCCTAGCACCAAAGTACATCTCTGACATGTTAGTGCCATATGAACCATCGCGGACTCTGAGGACCTCAGGGACCGGCCTCCTGCTGGTGCCCAGAGTCAGGACTAAACATGGGGAATCAGGGTTCCAGTTTTATGCAGCTAAAATCTGGAACAGTCTTTCTGAAGATGTGAGACAGGCCTCTACTCTGACAATGTTCAAATCTAGGCTCAAAACAGCTCTATTTCACTGTGCATATGACTGAAAGGATCTTATGTGCACTCTTCTCTTTTAAAGTTCATTTTATAATGATTATTTATGTTTTTATTGTGATTTTAATGCATTTTCTTCTTCTGTAAAGCACTTTGAATTACTTTGTGTACGAATTGTGCTCTACAAATAAACTTGCCTTGCCTTGCCTTGCCTTGCCTTGCCTTGCCTTGCCTATCGCATCTCACACCATAGCCTGCATTTCAGTAGGCGCTGTCATAGTACAGTCTTTTATTAGAATACATGTCAATTTCCTTATTTTATACATTTGGTTTAATAATTAAGTAGGCTATATCTGACATATTTAATCTTTAATGACCAGTCCCACCCATCCCACCAATAAAGTGAACATTTCTTGACCTGACCCAACCCGACCCGCGGGTAACCCGCAAGACCCGCAGGTTACAGGTCGGCCTGCGCATCACTAATACAGAGAGTGTTGGCCAGTGTACCCAGAGGAACACCAGGTTAATGCATTAGTAGTTGAAAACTCTCAGAATCCCCCCCAACTCCACTGCCGTAAGATCTTAGATTGATCCCACTGTCTCTCAGGTTAACTCGTATTGCAGCGGTGCCTGGATAGCATGATGTGTGTGGTTGTGCTGCTGCAGTGGTCCTGCCAGATGCCTGCTGCTGCTGTTATCATTAGTCATACTTCTACTGTTATTATACACATATGGTTATTGTCACTTATGTATACTATCAGATATTAATATATTATTATTAATTATAATATTATTACTTTCATTAATGTTGTTGTAGGCTACTGTCATTACCGTCTGTCCTGCATCTCTCTCTGTCTCTCTCTCTTTCTGTCTCATTGTGTCATATAGATTACTGTTAATTTATTGTGTTGATCTGTTCTGTACAACATATATTGCATACCTGTCTGTCTTGGAAGAGGGATCCCTCCTCAGTTGCTCTTCCTAAGGTGTGAACCACCTGACCACTTTGACCACTTGACCAGTGGCCAAACAAATTCTCAGGGAGGAATCTGGTGCATTTGCCAGGCGCAAAGATGATGTAGGCTATATCAAAAACCTTAAAATGGACATTAAGCTAATCGATGAAGTCCCAGTAGCCAAAACATACAATGCCATACTTTGACCATTGTATGAGGAGGTAAAGAACCACATCCAGGATCTGTTGAACAAAGCTTCATCTGCAAATCCACCTTCCCATATGCAGCTGCAGTGGTTTGTGTGAAGAAAAGACTATGCAATGACTGAAGGGGCCTTGATAAAAAGGCAATTCCAGACAGGCACCCCATCCTCCGCATTCAGGAGTTACTTGATGGTCTTGGTGCTTAGTTTAACATGCTAGACCAAGGCAAAGCTCACCATCAAGGTGGCATCAGTGAGGTCTGCAAGAAATACACTGCCTTTACAAGCCCATGGGGCCTGTATGAATAAATCTATTTGGCCTCACAAACACATGCTCAGCTTTCCAGCATAGTATGGGAGAGTCCAGAGGGTCTCAAGGACAAAATATGCACTGCTTGCTTGGATCATAATGTAGTTCAGAGCACAACATTGGCACAGCATGTTGAGATGTGAGATCTGTCCTCAAATGTCAGCAAGCCTGGGGAATTAAACTGAAGCCAGACAAATGAGGTGTGCTACATTGGAAAGTGATCCCAGCTGAAGGTTACAAGATGGACAGTAAAGAAATAGCTGCAGTTTAGATGCTCACACATACATCAAACTCGATGTCATACCGAAGTTTATTAGATCCATGTCACACAGCGTAGCTTGCACCTAACTTACAACACTTATGCTAAAATCTCACAGTCTGTTGGAGACTTTACAGTATTTAGTCTCTTTGTTCTCTTCCCTCTGTGCCATTTTGTCTCCTTCCCCTGTGACAGCATCCTGCCATTCCCTCCATGTGATTTTATTCTGAGCTTTAGTTTTAGACAGGTGTTTGCCTTTTTTGACCCTGCTTTTGCCTGCTGATTTTGTACCTCTGATTTGCTGACTGATCTCCTGTGTACCAACCAAGCTTTTATTAAAGGGACTGTTTGTTTGAACTTTTACTGCCTTGTCTGAGTCTGCTTTTTGGGTCGGAGTCATTGGTTCAGTGTTACATTAAGCACAGGTGCACTCAACAACTCTGCACGGTGAGTGTGTGTGTGTGTGTGTGTGTGTGTGTGTGTGTGTGTGTAGTGGATGCTTCAGAAACTTCTTTTTCAACAACACTGTAAAAAAGGACTGCACTGAAACTTGTATATATCCCACATAATGATGAGATAATAATGTGTGCAAACCCCACTTGTTATGGAAAGCTGGCATCATGTGACTAAAGACGACAGTGTTCCTGAGCAGTCCAGATAGGAGGCAGGTGGGGGTGCTGGATGAGCCACAAAAAACAGGACTTTCTCCAGGGGACATGTGTCCAGAACCATGTGAACTTTGACTCATTTTAAGGTATGTCCTCACCGTGTTTCTTTTCCCAGAACAAGAAAGGATGGCAGAGGAAATAGCTGCGTGATACTTGACACCCACACACCAATGTAACTGGGCTACAGAGCCACAAAAAGGTCCAAAGGCTGAGATTAATACAAAAAAATCTGCAAACTATTTGTCATCACACTGATATAATACATATATGGTTTGCAGAACTTTTCTCTTTTTAGGACATGCCACTTTTCTCTGACTTAGTTATTTATACGACTTCGTCTCTTTTGTGTATTTCACTCACTCAAGTTGCAATGCTTATGAAAATGCACAGATTTGATTGGCTTGTCATAAGAGATAATTTAATGCATGTAATTGGTCCTGAATCCTGAAGTTTGGTGGTTGCCAAACCAGTGCTTCAAATGCCACACTATTAAATTTGAAACGCTCCATCAAAATGTAATATTTCTCAATAGTTTATTGGTCACACCTCTGTATTTGGATAGGATGGCGTCTGGGTCCGGACCAGGGGGATGGAGAGGGATGGTAGGTTAACAGGGGGACACACATATTTTAGCCACTTTGCTAACAAGTGGGATGGTGTCTCCCATCACCCATTACCTAAGTCATATTTGCTTGTTTGTTGTGTTGCCAACCTTGCATGGCGTCTATAAGAGAGATGTCTTTTATGACCCCCCCCCCCCCCCCCCCAAATCACCTGCTGGTTGTGGTCTTTCAGATTTCAGTCCACCCATGGTTACCGTGGTAACAGCAAGTGCAGTGTAATACTACGGCAAACACCTGCTGAGCAGTATCAGTCGACAGTGTAACTTAACAAACTCATGTTGTTGTGATACAAAAGTCCATCAATAATAATTACAATTCTGATTTCATTGCACAACTTCATTATCCTGCCGTATTTTCAAACCTCCTCTGTTACACAGGCTTTCCCCTCACTCTCTCTCTCTCTCTCTCTCTCTCTCTCTCTCTCTCTCTTTTCCCCTGCTCTTACTTCTATCTGCTCTTTCTTTCCCTTTGTTCTGTCTTCTGTCTCCTCTGATCTCCTCCCGCTCCCCTTCCTCTCCCACTCTACCTGTAAAATGAACATGAATATTTCAGAGAGGAGGAGTGCTGAAGCATGGAAGCCACTCTGATGACTCCTGTGTGTACATTATTGAAAATGTGCATGTCTACATGTGTGACTCAGAACATAATGTGACTTTGTGTGTGTGTCTGTGTGTTTGTGTTTGTGTGTGTGTGTGTTTCTGTGTTTGTGTGTGTGTGTGTGTGTGTGTGTGTGTGTGTGCGTGTGTGTGCGTGTAAGAGACTAATGCCCTGGTCTGATCTCCCATGATGCCACTTGCTGCGACACGCAAGCATTCAACACAAAAAACACAAAGCTGCTGCTGGCAGCTGTGAAATGAAGCAAGAGGATGGCATGAGGGGTAGAAAGAGAAAGAGAAAAGATCAGAGATGATAGTGGTGCTAATTAGAAAGTGTTAATACTAAACTAGCATAGTGAACATTGCACAATGTAACCTCATATAACAGTTTATACGAATGTGTGCCCCACGAACGACGTTACATACTTGACATAACTTAAAATAAAGTTACAGAGGTTAGGTTTAGGCAATTAAAGTTACCGTGGTTGGGTTTTGGGCAAAGAAACATGGTAAGGGCGTACCTTAAAATGACTCAGACTTCACATGATTCTGAATTAGGGTCTCCCTGGGGAAAGGAAGTGTTTTTTGACCCAACCATCCTCCCAACCTGCCTCTGACTGGACTGCTTGGAACCACTTCCTTCATCACGTCCATCATTGCTTTGTACTCTGTACAAAATATGTGGGTTATGCACAAATTACTGGTTAATAATTCTGTATGATAAATACACCTTTTGGTGCATGACTTTTCATAGAAAAAAGTAAAAACAGTGCATGAGAACAGCCTGCATGGCCACTATTCTTGATAAACATCACTTGCCTTAGTCTCACAGAGCTGCGAGCATGGCTCAAGACTTGCTGTTTTTCCTTTTTTAAATTTCTGTTATTTGTGCTTTAAAAATTTTATGAGAGCAGCAAGTGATTTGAGCAGTTCTTTAAAAAGAATGTCAATGCAATTTCTTCCTCTCTGTTGCCTCCATGTCTGAGCGGTACCTTTAGAAATGGCTCCATATGGGGTGAATAATTTGTGTATGATGCTTTTAATATTTCATGAAGTTGTAATGTTAAAACGTTCCACTGGGTACCTTTTGATATTCTCTCCTCATCCCATGTGTGTTCTGAAGCAGAAACTTGAATAATGTGGTCTCAGATCCCAGTATGCAGTTCACCTCGACACGCTAACGTTTGACACGCAACACAGTTCTCCTCCATAGTCCCACATACCGGCCCAAACAAGAGAAAAGAATCCAGCGCAAGTGTTTAACAGCAGGTAAACAGAAGAGTAGAGGAAAAATTAGGCAAAGGAAATGAGGAAAGGAAGGAATACGAGGCAAGAAATTGATGAAGGGAAGAAGAAATGCAAGAAAACAGAAGTAACAGAGAGAAGAGTGAAGGAAACGAAGAAAGGTGAAGGAAAAGTAGACTGATAGATGGAGGAAAATACCAAAAGGAGAGCTCAAAGTTATGGTGACTGTTCTTCCAAAACTGGACGGTTGTGTGCAACTTCAGTAACAGCACAGAAGTCTAATTTTAAAGTCAGGATTAGTGAGCATGAGATAATCAGCAGCACATAGTTAAAGAAGCGAGTAAGACAGATGGAAGATTTTGGGCAATTGTGAGAAGATTACACACAATTTTCACTTCTCTTGTCGTGATCTGACAAGGCTCCAGAGGCATGAGCTGAGACAAAAAGTCCTTTCAAGTAGGCTGCACAAAAGATGAAGAATAATTTTCTCCTTTATTCAGACATCTAAATAGACCTTTTCCATGGCTGATTGGACAAATGCACCTGTCACTGGGCTGTTAGTCAGATCTTCAAACTTTAAAATCTGATTTGGGGAATTTTATTTCATCATGGTGGCAGCAGGCTAAGAAAGGTAGCCCAACCATTCTTCTACTCAGGCACATTCTTCCCGTCTCCCTGATGGATCGAAAGGAAACCCAGGCCAAAGAGAGTATACACTGCTAAAAAAAATTAAGGGAACACTTAAATCACAAATCAGATCTTAACAAACGAATTAATCAGGTTGAAAATTGTTACAGGTGTACATTCTATAATTTGTTGAGAACAAAGTGACGTAATAATGGTCATTAGAAACCAAAATCATCAACCCACTGAGGCCTGGCTACAAAATTACACTGATGCTTTCTAGACATTGTGATTTCCCATAACTGAATAAATACTACACATAGCAACACAAAACTGCTTTGCTAGCTCAATCATGTTGTAACTAAGATATCCCCTGGAAAAAATATTTTATTCACTGACCGTTTATTGAGTTATTACCTTATTTTTATACAGTCTATGGTTATTACAGACAGCGCTAATGGCTAACGTTAACAGCTAACGGTTAGCCCAGCTAATCTACAATAACCATGTTAATTACAAAACGTGCACACATAAATAATAATGTTTGTTCAGTCATTGTGTTTACAGACTTAACAAACATCAGATTAGTCTACACGGTGATATAGGGACGTGAACAATGTGATAAATTGCTAAACTCTGCTGGTTTTCTACCTGGAAGTATTTGTAAACAACACGGTGATTCCCTGGGGGCACCGCCGGAAGTGAAGGGCGTGAGCGATCCCCAAGGCCCCTGCACTTCCGTTACTCGAAAAACTCCGGGCTGTGCCTCCAGAGGTAAAGGAAGAGATAAGGTTTTTTTTTTTTTTACCGATGGATTTCCAGATTGGTGACGAGGTACAACCCTGGTTATGTCTAACATCTGCTCAAAACAAGCTTGACTTCCAGCTTAGACCATGAATACAACTCTCTCAAGTTATACAAGGGCTCAATGACTTTTCATGACCCCAGCATCCTACAGTATACCCATTTTCTACCAAACAAAAAGCATATATGCATGCTTTCTGCACACAGGAAAACTTGCTAAAAATAGGTGATAGACTCCTTTTCCACTACCAGTAGACCAGAGCTGTACATGTTTTTTTTTTTTCTTTTTTTTTACTGGTGTGTCACATTCAATGTTACAAATGTACCGGTAAACAGGGTTAGTAAAGATAAGAAAACAGTGCAGAGCCCAGGGAAAATTGTTATAGTGGTTACTACTTTTTTACATATCTGTTACTTGTTCAGTATCACTTTCAAACTCAAAGCAGACTAATTTTGAGAGTTGTTAGAACACTGCCTGGACAGAGATAGTTGGTATTTTGTTACTGCAACGCACTGGAAAAAGGGTGAAAATTAGCATGTCCACATCTCCAGCAAATTTGGGGAGATTTGGTCATTGAAAGACTTGCCAAGTCACTTCACTAAATATGATTTGAGAAAATGGTGTGCCTGAAATTCATTTACATGCTCCAGATGTTGGTCAGCTTTCCATTAACCACAATTAATATTGAAATTACTACAGAGAAAGCGGAATTCAATAGCATGGTATTACAAAGCTGAGCCTCTCCTCTTTGTTCATTGGATATTTTGCCCATGTGAGCTGTGCTGCTATATCAGCAGACACACAGGCTACACGAGCAGGATTTATGGACAAGTTGACATTTTATTATGCTTATCATGGGCAATGAAAATCATCTCTGTTGTAGGAAGGACACACACAAGGGTCTGCACAACCACATTTAATCAAACAAACTTTTTTCCCTTCTCTGTACGAGAAGCTGTAAAAGTCATTACAATGATTAGTATGCCACCGACAAAAGGACACACACGTAATGCACAAATGCACTGATGCTTTGACATTTTTCTGCTTATCAGTGCTTATGAAAGCCACTGCTATAAATAAGGGACACATTCAAAACAAATGCCTGCACTGACATCAAAATGTGCATTACTCAGATATAGGTATTTGAATTCAATGAGGCAGAAGGACACACACACACACACACACACACACACACACACACACACACACACACACACACAAAGCATCTTCCAGTCAGGGTGAAGTTGAGATTCTAATTGTGCTGCATGGAATTAATAACTGTTAGTTTTTAAATCTCCGTATTGTCACAGAGCTCATGTTGAAAGGAGGTTTCTTTCCTGCAGCTTTGGTGCCCAAAATGGAAAAATTATGGACAGCTGGAAACAGAGCAAAGGAAAGCAGGCTTCTTGCAAAGTGATATGATGATGAATTATTATCTCTTTGCACGATTACCAGGGTTTTTTTTGGAATGCTATAATCTCCTGGGCCCCCTGAACCACCCACAGTACACTATGCAAAAGCCCGACAAATCCATTCGGGATGCGCCACTGAAAGCCGTCACTTAGACAGATGAAACCAGTAATGTTACTTTGCCATGTCTGCAAAGGGATGTTGAGTGTTTAGGATATTCTGATTATACCAATGGACCATGGAGAGGTAAATTACCCTTTGGGAGTAGTTTGAAAAGTTTCTGTGGATGGTTTTTAAAAAGTTACAAAGGATTCTATTCATGACAAAGTAAAAGAGTACGCTGTTCCCATGCGCTGTGTACTTTTTTTTTTTTTTTTTGATGAAAAGGAACACATCAAAATTTGTATATATCCCACGTAATGGTGAGAGAGATAAAAAAAAAAATAGAATTAAATAAATAACCCACATATTTTGGATGGCTGCCATCACGTGACCAAAGTGCTGACAAGGAACCCATCCCAAGCGGTCTGATTTAAGAGGCAGGTTATGGAGGTAAATGAGTCACAATCACAGGACTTTCCCCCAGTACTATTGTTCCCCAAGAGACCTGAAACCATATGAATTTTGAGTGAACTTTGAGTCATTAAGAGGTACTCCCTCACCTTGTTTATTTTCCTAAACCAAACCAGAGTAACTTTACTTGTCTTAAAGGGATAGTGAACCCAAAAATGAAAATTCAGCCATTATCTACTCACGCTCACGTGTGCGTGCTTGCACACGAGACCAATGCAAGCACGTGAACACACATGAAGGCTGTGCCTGTGTCTCACGGTACAGAGAGGCAGTTAGCTACAATGAGGCTAAAAGCAGAGTTCAGATGACATTTTTCAAAACTTTTTATGTCGGGGCTTCAGGACACTTGGATCACTATGGACGAGCAGTACAGAGATATTTTGTGGTTTCAATTATGTGTTTTTGGACATTTGAATCTGGGGCGCCATAAGCCTCCATTAGGTGGAGTTGTGTTGTTACTTCCTCTCCCTTTGGATCTCCGCAAGGGATGTGAGGACTCTAAAACTTCACCTGAGCCTCCCTCGGCATATGGGTGAGTAGATAATGGCTGAATTTTCATTTTTGGGTGCATTATTCCTTTAACTTTACATTAAGAATGTAACTTTACGTTAGGATACCATAGAAATCATCGTATAAGGGTACAATGCTCTGGACAAGATGTCCAATACCCTAGCATTCAGTACGCTATGAATCAAACCTCCAGCTTTCAGATGGGCTTTGCGATAATAGAAGTGGCAGCCTGGTTACTCCACCAAACTATTATCCACCTCAGGGCAAGGCTTCATGATATAATAACTTTGAACAGAGAGCACACATTCATCATTTTATAATTGTAACTCTCAGGCTACCGGTAACCACCAGTAGTATGTTTAATTATAACAATTATTGGAAATTGAACCACACTGAGGGAAATGCTTTGTCACACACACACACACACACTCATCATGTACACTCACACTAACACTCTCTCGTAACAAAAAGAATATCCTGATATATAACCAAACGAACAACAGATGATATTGTATTGTACAGTCTGAATTCAATTCATATAGCAAAGTTTCCCTCTTAGAGATTACTATACATCACAGGAGCACACTCTCAAACACTCAAGAATTCCTCTCTATGCACTAATACAAATGAGACAGACCGGTTACTTCTCCATTGTTATTATACTAGTTTTGTACACCTCATGGCCAAGAATTTCATCATAATAATTTCATACAGGGGAAAATTCTCACCAGAACTCAGGAGGGGGAATAAATTGTTGCATGATTATAACTCTGTATTAGTTATAAACAGCGTGTGGGACTTACACCACACCGAGAGGAATGCCTTGTCACATACACTCACAGATGCACACATCACAAGGACTTGGGAGGAGGAATTATTTGTTGTATAGTAATAACTTTTTATTAATCATAAAAACTGATGGGACTTGATCCACACCGAGGGAAATGTTTTGCCACAAACATTTACTCACTTACTTGGAGAGAATTCCACTATACAATGCCCAAACAGATAGAAGTCACTGACTGGTGTTAGACTAAAAAATGAATGAAACTTTTATCAAAATCACAATGTCTTTTAATTATTACACAACCTGCCTCCAGGTTTTACCACATTGTAAAGATTGTAAAGGGTGCCATACAGTTGTACAGCTAGGTTTTATATTGTTACTCTGAAGATAATATTAAAATGATCTCCTAATTTTCCTTCTTTGTTACCTTTACACATTCAAAGTTGAGGTTCAAGATCTACATTCTTCAATTTGAGTCATTACTGTACGTGTTTGATACCAACCCAACCTTCTTTAACAGTCTCTTTTTGTAATAAAATTTCTCCCTCGCTTCTGTTCTGTTCTCTCTGCTTGTTAGGGCCCAGGCACCATGATGTGCCTATTGAAATGCAAGGAATTATTATTCTTCCTCCAAATTAACTGCGTTTTTTAAGGGGCTAAAGATGCTCAGACCCACATGAAACTTTGCATGCATCAGAACTGGTGAAAGAATGTTATCGGTTTTATGCTAAGGTATGACAAAATAGCTCAGTAGTGCCCCCTACAAAACTTAAACAACGTAGCTCCAGCTCTGTGTTTTGACTTCCATGTACAAAAATTGGGAGGCATATGTAGCATGTTAAGACTCAAAAATGCCTCATTTTGGATGCAGGTAGGGGTCAGTGTTGATTGTCCCTTTGAAGCTTTAAACAAGCTGGTCCCAAGCAGAGCAGGGCCTTCACTAAACACAAAGAGGGAAGAAACAACACAGTCACTCATAAAACCCCAAGCACCTGATCACCCTTCCATAATTTTCCAGAAAAACACTGCCAGCAGTAGAGAGTTCACAAAACGCAGCCTCTCCTGAGGCAGTTTCGGTTTGCACTTAGCCTGACATTTTCACATGCAGAGTGTTGTTTTCTGTATGGGGCAGCTAGCACACCACAAAATTGAATCCACAAAGTATCTCCATACTGCTTATCTGTAGTGATCCAAGTGTCCTGAAGCCGCGACATAAAAAGTTGTTTAGAAAAACGTCATCTGAACTCTGTTTTTAGCCTCACTGTAGCCTGTAGCTCTGACTGCTTCTCTGTGCTCCGCGTTCACGTGTGCACACTCAGGGTGATCGGTGATGCAAGTTTTCTGAAAAGCAGCAGTCTCGTCAGTACTGATGTCCAGATTCTCAAGTGCAGGCATCGCCAATTCCCAGTCTGAGCAGCAAAGACTTTCCTCATCCGTTGGCATTGCTTTGCATTTGAAACAACTACACCACCAGGTTTCCAGTGCTCGACTCTGGTATTCTGCGGCTGGCTGAGGCTCATGAGCTGCGGCAGCTACTTTGTTCAGTAGCCTGAGTTCCGTAAAAATATAAGTATACAAAATCACAGGTATGGGCACAGGTGAAAATAAACTACATGTGGATGGGCAGCAGATGGAAACATTATTTCTTCTTCAGAATAAAACAAATTAAAAAAGATGTGCAGGAAATGTGTAATATTTTGACATCTACATCACTATTATCAAGCCACAATTCCTTTTATTTTGAAAGTCAGTGACACAAGTCAAACCTTTGACCCTGTCGTCACCGATGTGGACAATGAGATGGCAGACTATATCGAGTTGAAGACAACCAAGGAGGATCCTTTTGAGGCTTTATGATGGTGAGGAGCATGCTAAAATGTCTCCTATCCTGGCAGTGATTGGGCAGAATGTTTTTCTCCGTCCAGCAGCTGGTTAAACTTTTCCTCCGATGGATTTGTAATTCAAGAACAGAGAACCCAGCTTAATGTGAGTGACTGCAGCCCGTGTGAGTTAAATCACGGATGCAGGTTGGGTCGCGTGACTTTCATTAACAGATGTGGGCGGGTGCAGCTTTGATTTAGACATAAAGACAGGCAACGGGTCAGTTCTGGTACTGAGCTTTACGGGTATGGGTGAATGCAGGACTTTATAAAAATGGATGTAGGTAGGACTCTAGTTCCACTAAATAGGCTGACTGAATCACACCAGATCAGAGGCAAATTTTTGTGTGTTGTGCTTTCTCAGTATCCACTGTTTCTTCAGCCATTCAACCGAGACATTTGCCATATTATATAAATTCTGAGAATGCTGCGGCTGACAAGATTATTTGTACCACACTCACTTCACTCATGCAGACAGGCTTCATACTGCTGATGCCTACACTGACACATTTTGTTATGAGTTACTATGTTGAGTTTAATAAACACCTTTTGGTCACCTTCGATCAGTGTGTGGACTCTCGTTTGTTGCAAATGTACATTACCCAAATTTTATTTAAAAGGGTCTTTATTGGGTGGCTCACAAGGTAGAGTGGGCTGTCCACTAATTGAAGATCTGCAGTTTGATCCCTGGCTCCTCTTGTCCGCATGTCAAAGTATCCTTGGGCGAAATACTGAACCCCAACTTGCTCCACCAACTGTGCCGTTAGTGTGTGAGTGTGTTTAAATTGAGTAGCAGTTGGCACATTGTATGGTAACCTCGGCCACCTGTGTGTGTGTGTGTGTGTGTGTGTGTGCGTGAGTAGGTGAATGTGGTTCTGTGGTCAGAAGACTAGAAAGGAGCTATACAAGTGCATTTACCATGAGGTATTGCTGCTTGCACACAGGTGCCTGAAACAGGGAGGTTTGTAATCTATTGAAAATGCTCTGCTGGGGCGTTGGCAGCTTAGTGGTAGAGCAGGCGCCCCATGTACAAGGCTGTTGCCGCAGGGGCCCAGGTTCAACTCCTGCCTGTGGCCATTTCCTGCGTGTCACTCCCCCTCTCTCTCCCCCTTCACACTTGTCTGTGCTGTACATTAAAGGCTAAAATGGCCAAAAAAATATCTTAAAAAAAAAGAAAATGCCCTGTTGGTGACTGACTTTTTCCAATGTTTAGCAGACAATACTCATTAAATGCCAAGATCCCTTGAACGAAAGGTAGACTACTAAGAATTAAGTCTCTCTAATTTTGGCTAGTGGAAGCTTTGCAAACTCTGGTTATCACTATATCACTACTGTATATTTTCACTTAAAATCTACAGCTTTGTTGCAAGCTGCATGTTTTAATGTTATCTCTTAAAGTTAGCTTGGGGTACGTTCTCTGCTAATAAACCACACCACACTTTTCTTGGAAGAGTGTGCCAGCTATCTGGTGCACTACTGATTTTGATGGCTGCTGAATGTCCTCGACTTAAATTTGAGCCAAGCATTTTTTGTGTGTCGGAATTTAGCTGCTGCACTCCAGTCCTGTGCTGTCAAAGTGTTTACAGAGTTTTATCAAAACCAAACACCGCAGCAGCTGATTTCACTAATTATCTTCAATCAAAGAGGGACGCTTCTAATTAGTGAACTCAGCTGCTAGAACGCTTGGTTGGAACAAAAGCCTGCAGACTGCTCATTGGCAGAGGCCTGGACACCGCAGGGAACATGGATCTGCTTTGATGGGTCTTTGTTGCTTCAGATTTAGAACTGATGGCTTTCACAAAGTTTAAATCCAAAATGTCAAACTCAAAAAGTCCTTTTTTTAATTACATGGCTGAACCTTTAAGATATTGTACCCTTATCTGACCTCAAAGAAACCTTGAATTCACAGAAGATGCTTAAATAAATACATTTCTACTCCCCTGAAATAAGCATAATTAAGCCTTTCTTCTTCCTCTTAACATCAACAAAAAAGCCCACAGGCATGCATCATCATATTCCTTCCTGCCTCGACACACACTCATCCTCCCAGCCTCCTTTTTTATTTTACATCTGCACTCTAAAACAAAACAACCCAATTCACAGTTACTGGCGGCACATCTCCCTGTTTGGAGTGCTCAGCTTTGGGAGGCGGCGGCAGCCGGTAAGCCTCAGCTGTGAGGAAGGTTTCGTCGGCGAGGATGCGAGGAAGCGCCTTCTCAATGCAGAAACAAACACAAAAAATAAAAATGAAAAAAGCCCATCTTGGAAGCGGGGCTCTTATCCGCCACCTCAGAAAGCTTAATCTCATTTCCACACTCGACTGTGTGCGCGGCTAACTAGTCTGCACTGTTTCCTGTTGTTCTGCCTCTTCATAAGTCAACCAGGGAGAAGTTTATGAGGAGGCCAAGCAGCAGGGAAGGGGTGGGGGAGCAAAACGAAAAGGGAGGAGTTTAAACTGCACTCTGCAACTTCCCTAATAACAAATACACTACATGTTTTTATTGTTTTCTATTCCCTCTGAGTTTCACTTTTCTTTTTTGAACCTTTAGGGAAGAACTATTGATTGGGTATACATGTGCGAGTGGTCAGCACTGAACAAGTTGTAGCTATCAAGGAGTGAGGAGAATCTAAAAGGAGCTCCATGACATGTGCAGCGAGGGTCATGTGACTGACAGAGATCACGCCCTACACTAACATAATGTGCCATAGCTGAGATTACACTGTCCATAATGTTCATGGCTTAGTAAAATGTTGACAGGATGATAAAACAATTAGCAGCCTGAATTCATGCTCATTAGTTCCAGAGTCACCAGAATCAGCTCAAAAGGTTTGTTAGGAAACACTTACATAGTCTTGCTCAGATAATTAAAGACTTTCAGAGAAACTCAACTCCTCACTTGAGAGTACAACATCTAGAAAACAAAATTCTCTTGGTGCTGTACCCACTGTCCCTGTAGTAATCAGACTGTACTCTGACATAAAGCCACAATAATTTACAGTTGACACCAAGTCAAACAGTAACACCTCTGTGAAATGGAGCAATGTGTGCTGCATTTTAGCTTAGACGCCAGAAGAAAATGTTGGCATTATAAGTTTCTGTAAATCATGAATAAGCTTCCATGAATGCTTTATACATATCTTATCAGCATTTTTAAAGTGATCTAATATATGCACAGACTGAGGTAGAAGAGATGGTAGACGGCAAGACGAGAGAGAGAGAGGGAGACGAGAGAGAGAGAAAGAGAGCAGGCGCTAAAGAGAGAAACAGACGCGGAGACGCTGGAAAGGTAAAAAAAAGTTGAGAAATTGAGTGACAGCAGGAAACTCAGTAACATTTGGAACCATTTCAATTACATTGATGCTGCAAAGGCAGAGTGTAGAGTCTGCAAGTGTAGAATCTCATATCGAGTAGGCTCAACCTGCACAGGCACGAGATGTGTCCACCCATCAGTGCAAAAGAGGAAGGTCTTCTACTGCAAGTGTTGCTGCTGCTGCTGCAACATCTACAGATTAGAAATGACCAGAGATAATAATGTATACTACTAAATAAAACAAAGCATAATTTTAACATGTATTGTTTACTTCTTTTCAGCTTTGTTACAGCCTCCAGAATGTTAATCCTGTACAAGGGTCTGCAGAGAGTGACAGCTGAGCACCAGACCAGAGTGACCACCGGGAAGGTGACAGAGTTAATGGCTCCTCTCTGTGTATCCATGGACAGAAACACTGTTCTCTCAGAAACCACCATTCTTGACGCAAGATTAAAAAAGCTGGCCTTTAATGACAACAGAGAACAACTTCAGAGAATAACTGCAGCAGCAGCGAGATCCAGCCAGCCAACTCCACTGCTAGGGGGCCAAGAGGAAGAAGAGGCAGCAGAGGACGAACAAGAGGAGCCACAAGCATCTGTTTGAAGGTTCTTTTAAGAACGAGCAAGTAAAGACACTTCAAGAAGGAATCCCTCAGCAGATGCAATACTGGAAGTGAGGTCCTATCTTGAGGAGCTCCTTTTCCAGAGAAGTGCAGACCCACTGAGCTGGTGGGAGAGCAAGGCTTCAGTTTACCCACGTCTTACACATGTGATGGCACGTAGACTGTGCATTGTTGCAACATTAGTCCCCTTCAGAGAGAATCTTCTCCAAAACAGGACAGATTATAACAGAGAGAAGAAACTGGATCAACCCCTCAAAGCTGAGGCACCTAATTTTTCTCAATGCCAATCTTCACTAAAGACTAAATAAAACTGTTGCCCAGATGCTGCTTTTTTTCTTTTGGTTTTGCACATTTTAATTTATATTTTGTTGTGTGATACTGTAAGCTTCTCCATTGATTCACTGTAGTTACAAGTTTAAAATAGTTAAATCTTCAGTTGTAAATAGTTAAAAGTTTGTTTTTTGTACTTAATATTTTTTTTTATATCAGCAGTATATAAATAAAGCCCTTTAAATAATAAAAAAATAATATGCATGTTTTTTTTACATTAGTGATTCAACAAAAAAAATTGAGGAGCCATTTAGTGAGCTGAGCCAAAAGAACCTGCTCTCTGAAAAGAGCTGGAATTCCCATCACTAATACCTGCTATTTTTAAATATCCCAGTGAGAGAGACTCTCCCTCCAGCCTGTTCTATTTGTTCTGGAAATGCCAGTGTGTAACCCCATTCCCTGGACAATAAACAAGGTGAGGACTTCCATCTGTGTCACTGATGATGAGGAAATACAACAACCCAGCCCACATTTAAGTACTGTTTGCGGTAAAAATGCTTGGCAGACCTAGGGTCTAAATTCCATGTCTGAAAGGCTACTTTTGCTTCCAAAGGTACTATCCAGAAGTGTTTGGTGGAACAGAGCTTTACAGACTCATTGCCACTTTTTTTGCTATCCTTTTGACAAATAGTTATCCTTAAATCACTGTAGTTCCTCATCCACCTGTGCTTGCAGCGCTATCATGAGCAGATGAAGCCAGGAAGAGGCAAAGAGTAATGCACCTTTTCAGTTATTGTGATAGAGTGTCAAACACAGCTGTTGACAGCAGAGGCACTAAAACATGCTGATGAGTCAGACATGACTGAACAGAGCTGCTGGTAATAAAACGGGATGTGCTTTGTTTCTATAATGACCTTGTCTTTACATCTACGGTGAATAATGCAACCATAATAATAGAGTCAGCTATTAGGTCTACAGGTTATTAAACTCAAGGAGAATTACATTTTAATGCAGAGCGGTATCATAGATATATAGATTCTACATAATAGATTAATAACTAATTCATGATATACAGTAATCTATAATACATCATAATCTTTGTAATGCAGCCATGAAATCCATTAAGTAAGCCTCCAAATACTCTAATCTAAAGGTGTAGGAGAGACATTTTATTATTGTTATGATGATAGTGGTCTACAATTAGGCTGCTTTCACAGACAAATGTTATGCTGTGTAATGCGAAACTGAAAGCTTAAGTGATATGAAATAAATGAGCTTCAATAAATGGTCATGATAGCAGTACCTCTGAATAACCCATGCAGCCCATTTTATTTTAATTTGCTACACCTTTCTCTCATCACTAGCGTTTAACCGTGTCACTGTGAAATTAGATGCTGCAAACTGTAATGGTGCTTGTTGGAGCGGTGAAGTTATGCACTGCAAAACAACTTGAGGAGAGCATTATCTGTGATGATGGCTGAATGAGTGGGGTGTTGCTCCACACTTCTGGTGACTAAATGGTGATGTAGAGGATGATGATGATGATGTGAGGTTGAGGGCCGCGTGCCAGTTTTCGCTCTCCTCTCTTTGAGCAACTACAAATGGCGCCAGTTAATAAACACGGGTCAACAATAGAGCAGCTGTCTGTTCAGAAAAGTGCAGTGAATCAGGCTAATGGAAGTACTATTATCAGCCTACAGTGGAAGTCTTACAATCAATAGGCTGAATGCTGATTATGTAATTTAATCCATATGACTGAGAAGTATAAACATTTGCATATAAAAATAACAGCATAGTGAGGAGGAAAACTATTTTATGTATTTTTTTATTTCATTCCAGCACAATTAATTTTTGTTTGCTAATGACAGGTATCCTACCTATATTTGATTCTTATTGGTTCCATCAGCCCTTGCAGACTTCTGATTGGAGAGGAGAGACGTAGCATGCTGTCAGTCAGAAGCCCGGAGACGACATGAGCAGATAAAGCAGACATATTGCTAAATGAGTTGATAACTAGAAAACAAAAACTAGTGGTTTGTATAAATTTAATCAGAAGTCTGAGTGTGAAGTGACCAACCGGATTCACGGACCTGTGCGCCAGGAGCTTTAACAACTTTTGGCAGCGTCTTGGTGAGTTGAGCAGAGCTAAGCTAATGTGGCTAACTGCAGGTCTGCGTGCCAAGTTCAATGTGTTGTCATGAGGTCCTGCAGAAAGTTTGTTTCTTTGCTAATATGTGAACTTTCTACACACTGCTATAATATGAAGAGTGTTAAAGCAGCATAATTTTTGCACTGGTAACCTGAAAGAAGAAAACACAATATGAGTATTAAATCAATTATTTTCTGTTGATGGTGTATTAATTATTTTTTTTTGTAGTCTTTTTATGTTATACTGGGCACACTTGCAGCATAGCTGTCCTGTTATGCACCACCAGTGCTAATAATATGCAGTATGGTTAAGAAAAACTACTGTGTGATGTGTAACATCAATGCTGATGTGCTGTCATTCAGCTCATGATTTAAAATAGACACATACATGTCTATTTCATGGATAAAATGTCAAATAATCATAATTTAATGTTTAAAATGTTAAATAATCATAATTCATGGTTAAAAAGCTAAAAAGATAAGTTATGTTAAAAGGGATTAAACATTTCATGAGAAATGCTGAGCAGTGATTCATGAAGTTAATCACTATTGTGTTACAGTACACAGATAGCATTCATACATCTGGCCGACGTCGGTCTGAGGACGACACATCGGCCCTGAATTTAAAACGGCTGACAAGCGTCGGCTCCATGGGCAGATATCTTTAAATTGAATACTCTTTTGTCCCAGCTCATCAAACATCTCTGTTTTTGTGAACATCAGCTTTGGGTCGGCCCAGTGTTGTAGAATGTCTGCCCACATATGGAAGTCGCCACAGAGGCGGAATTTCATCTCTGCGGTGTTTGTTTGGAACTGAGCTCGCAGGTCGCAGCATCTCATCACAGCTGGCTTCAGGTAAGCCACCTGGAATAAATTGGCAGAAAATAGCTATGTTGTTTATTCTGTGACTGTTAAAAGAGGTTCCTGGTGAGTGGCGAGGCACGACTGGGTGTATATAGCACGTCCCCACCAGCTAACATTATCTTTCGGTAGCTGATAGCTAGTTCAGCGGTTTAGCTCATGTTAGCTAACAGGCTACAACTGTGGTGTTTTCATTTTATTTTCCCTAGTTGACGTTATCTGCTCATCAGAGGGGTATTCCACGAAGCTGGCTTAGCTCAAAGCCTGGCTTATTTTGGTTAGCTTGGCTAATTTAAGTGAGAGTTCGGTTCCACAAACGAGGCTTAGGGCTAGCGTGGCTTGGTAACCATGGTAACTCAGCCAGCGCGACAAGCCTGGTCCCGGGCAGGCTTACGGTCAAGCTAAGCTTAGCTGCCTCTCAGAGAAGGTCCGACGGGCTTCCACAAGATGCTTTGTGAACTGTATGTCACACAGTAATTTCATCTTTATCTGTAATGAATGATGCTCTTCGGAAAAATAAATTGTGAGATTTTTAAAACAACATAGGAATACGTGAATCCAGACATGCCCAATACTACGGCAACCTCAAAGACAAAGAGAAATTCAGTAGCTGAGTGGGTAAAGAGAAGTGCCGGTAATGTGTTTTTCACTGCTCCGTGGGTTCGATCCCGTCAGCGGTAACTATTTGGAAATATCTGATTTTCTTTCTTTTATTCTGTGACTCTCGATGTACTGTCAACACATAACAGAATAAAGGCACAAATGATCTCATCCAAAACACTGAAGGCGACAACAGCAACAATTTCCCATTAAAAAAAAACCTTCCTTCCACCAGTGGTCCATTGTGATTATGATGATGATAATGTAAGGGTGATGGCAAATGATGACATGACTACTCTGTGTACAAGCTAATTTGTGTCTTCTCTCATTTTTAAATGTAGGGCGCTGTGCCACTATCATCACTAAT
The DNA here is from genome assembly GCA_026686955.1 of Epinephelus cyanopodus. NCBI lineage: Eukaryota > Metazoa > Chordata > Actinopteri > Perciformes > Serranidae > Epinephelus > Epinephelus cyanopodus. The sequence goes on along the minus strand of CM048918.1, from coordinate 8,713,163 downwards.
AAAAAAAAAAAAAAAAAAAAAAGACATCTCCAGGTACATGTTTTTCTTCACTTTTTGTCTAAGTTTGCCTACTTTGGTTTTAGGTCTTACCTGGAGCTGCTATACTAATCCATTATAGATATCTATTTGTCAAATCAAGAACATTATGCCTACAGTGAATAAGACGTATAGTGAATACCACACACACACACACACACACACACACACACACACACGTGTGTGTCACAGTAGTGTGAGCAGTTTCAGGAGGAGGGAAAAAGGTAATGAAACACAGCAGAAACTCAATTAGTGTTGATTTGACATAGTACATAAGCATGGCATTCTTGAACCACCACCTTTTCCACAACTGGCATGCCCGTTCATTGATGAGGAACCTGTGGATGTTGGTGCTGCCATCATCCAAAGAGCTTTCAATCTGCCGGCCCCCAGAAATTTCCGGGACCGCACAAATCCCCTGGCCTTCACTGAGGAATACCTGTGGGAGAGGTACAGATTCAGTAGGCCAGGAATTGTGTATTTGTGCTCACTGCTGGAGCCCCACATTGTGAGGCAAACCTGCCGGAGCAGAGCCCTGACACGTGCAGTCTGTCTGCATTGCCCTGCGTTTTTTTGCCAGTGGGACTTTTCTGTACAGTGTTGGTGATGCAGAGGCTCTGTCAAAGGCAACCGTGTGCCGGGAAATCAGACGCGTATATCTCGCTCTCAAGACGCACCTCAACAGCTTCATCACTTTCCCTGGCCATCTTGAGCCGCAGCGCATCAAAGAAGAGTTTTATTCAATTGCAGGTATGAGATGATCCTCATGTGTAACTTTGCCTGCAGTATGATGTATCTATATGAAGTTATGACTCTCCTTCAGGCTTTCCTAATGTTCTTGGAGTCATGGACTGCACCCACATCTGCATCCGGGCCCCATCCGGACCTGTGGAGGCAGACTTTGTTAATAGAAAATCTTTTCACAGCATAAATGTACAGGTAAATCACATTGCACCACCGTAACAGCATATAAAGCAATGAAACATGGAGGCAGATTAGAAATGTTAAAGTGTAACGATGCTTTAATGTACATCACATTGAACACAGCTGCATCTGTCATTTCATTTCACTGAGCAATTTTTAATAAAAACCTTTTGAAATGAAGTTCCACACACTGATGATTACCCTCCATGCTGGCAGATGATCTGCAATGGACGATGATCACGAACATTGAGGCTAAATGGCCAGGCTCTGTCCATGACACAAGAATATGGAGAGCGTCATCACTGTCACACAGGTTTGCACAAGGTAAGACAATTGTATGTGAAGCAGTTGTACTTTGCAAGTAATGAACATTGCATGGTCATGGATGTTATCATTTGCAATAAAAGTGAATGTTTATTCTGCAGGGGATTTTAACGGCATCCTACTTGGGGACAGAGGTTATCCGTGCCTGCCCTATCTTTTAACCCCATACACCAATCCCGCCACAGATGCAGAGAGGGCCTACAACCGTGCCCACACGAGAACCAGGGCACGAGTAGAGATGCTTTTTGGACAATTAAAATCTCGCTTTCAGTGCCTGCAAGGCCTGAGTGGCCCTGACAGGGCCTGTCATATCATTGTTGCATGTGCAGTTTTGCACAACATTGCCACCATTCGTCACGAGAGACTGCCCGCTGTGTTGGAGGAAGAGGGATGGGAGGACATCAACCCAGACCAACAGGCACCTGTGGATGGGCGAAGAGTCAGGGACCTTTACAAGGTTACCTATTTCAGTTGAGAACTTTTAAATGCATTAATTTTGAATGTCTCCTTTTTTCTTATCCCCCCCTTTTGACACGTTAATTGGACAAAAGAACCAGTTCTTTGAGTCATTGGTGTTTTAATTCAGATTGAGCTGTGATGGAGAAAAAAAGAAAATAAAAAAAATGGAATTGTAACCATAGCTTCCTAGTGTGGGACTTGTTCTTACATCCTTCTCCAGTTTCATGATTTCCAACTTCAGCTTCTTTATTTGAAGATGCTTTATCTTCTGGTCCAGCCTTTGGTTCTCCATTGTCAGCTGAAGGTGCCGTTTGTACATGGAACGATATATCCTGTGTAAGAGATAGTGTATGTGAGTCCCCAGCCACATAGTTGGTAGATTCAATTAATTGTAACCTACTTCATGTCTGGCTGATGCCGTCTGCTCCGTGGTTCTGGTCCTGACTTCTTGTAGATCAGTTGGGCTGATATGGTGGTGTCCTCCTCCTCCTCCTCCTCACAGGCCCTTGTGGCAGATGGTCCTTCACCCTGCAGATTGATGCACATCAAAGTATTTAAAGCATGACAAGACAGACTTGCACTTATAGAATTCAAGATACATTTGACATGCGCACACATGGGTCAGGGATGATGTCAGCATCTTGACTTGGTGGGTCGAGCAATTTTAGTGTGTCCCCACACACTAAAAGGCAAAGACAAACTGTTAGAGATACTCAGAGACCCCAGCTCTGGAGGATGAGTAGCAGTGTGTACCTTGCACAAGTAGTGCTGGGGTTAATTGGGGGATGTCTTCAGAGGGCATCCCGCCTTCTATCCCTTCGACCAGAGGGCGCCCCTTGTTCCTGTTCAGCGCCAGCTCCTCTGCCTGTGTGAGGCTTTCAGGTGGAGGTCCTCCACCTGTTGCAGTGGCCTCTGCCTTTTTTTTGGTAGCTGCAATTGGACATAGTAACAGCTCAAGTTCTTATTTTTACATACATAATTTGCATGTCAGCAGAGGCTACTCACCACTTTGTAAAATGTTTTTGTACTTAATTTTGACCTGTTGCCCCGTTCTCTTTTGGCTATTGAGATTACTCCTGTTGAGATGCAGAAGAGAATAATAAATATGGGCTAAGAAGAGCTTTACCCATCATACAACATAGGGCAAGTGGAATCAAGATGCATTAATCCTTCCAGATTTCAGGGTGAAATATTGTTGAGTTGTTGCATTGAATGCACTTAAGAGTCTCAACCGGTTGAGTGAAGCTAGAGTGTTTGGTCTAAACAAATGTTTTATTTTGCTATTTTTCCAAATTGCCTTTAATTTAATTTTACATTTAATGCATCATCTGGCTCCAGCTACTTATTGTGTGTGTCATTCTCTCTTTAAATCCCTTCTACAAATCTAGACACTGGTCCTAACTATTTAACTACTCTGTGTACCCTATCAGAAGTGTGTTACATAGTTTCTGTAAACCACAGATACATTTCAGTGTTATTATGTAGCACATACAGTGAAACCTACTTTTCAAAAACACTGTGGTTAATATGTGACAAGGTTAAGGCTCATCCTAAGCCTGTGGTTATGGTAAGGAAAAGATAATGTTGCAGTGTTAAATTCTCGCTTTTTGTGGCACTATCCTGGCAGGAAATGCAGTGAAGACTTTGTAAAACAAACAATAACATATCCTCATACAGCAGTTCATCTGATATTCTACGAATTAGTGACCCATGAATGACATTAATATATCAGCATAAAGCCTTGACATAAATATAAAGTTACTGTGGTTAGTTTTAGAAAAAGCAACATAGTAAGAACACACATTTAAATGCCTTTAAAGTTTACTCAAACACTTCCAAACACTGGTCTCCTGGAGGAAATCCCAAAGGAAAGTCCTGTGTTTTGTGACCCATCGACAACCCCAACCTACCTCCTAACTGGATCGTTACGTCACTTAAGAAATGTTGATAATGTGTATGAAACGTACATGTTATATATTCACGGACTGCAGAAACTTACAACACCAACGTCTTCGAGCAATGTATTTAGTTATACTAAAACTACACAGCAACATGTCCTTCCAGGAATAATGTCCCTGTACATACCTCCTTCAGAGAGTGTTTTCTCCGTCAGTTAAAAATATACACATTAGCTTAGAGTGGAACTGTAGATATAACATTTTCTTTGATCAGCTGTAAAACTGTTAAAAATTTACCTTAAAGCACTTACTGAAGCTTTATCCTGTTGTGCTTCATCACTGGCAGTGATGATGTCAATAAAAAAACAACAACAAAAAAACAACAATAGACAAACAGTATTTTCTAAGTTTTAATGACCCCAAAACAACCAAAATATCCAAAGGAAAAAAAGGACACAGCATCCAGCTATGAGAGTCCGGGAATCATTCTGTTATCTGCACATCCCTGAAGGCTGACTGGCACCTTTTCTTCTTATCTTGTTGAAACTCAATTTCAGTGTCCTAATGTGGGCACAGAGCAGAAACTTACCCATGACTTATCCACTTGTGCAAGAAGATAAAAAAACAAATGTTCTGCTCACAGAAAACACTTGCAGGTGCTGATTCTGAGAGCATGAAACAACAACACAGTGCCCAGCAGAAAATGTCGGCAATGTACGATTCTGCAAACCACTAACACGTTGCACATTATATATGTATCATATTCGTCTAATAAAGTGACTTAGTATATGAGCTAACTACAACGTACACTCATTCAATGGTTTGTATAATAGCCTACAAAAATGCACACTTAATGATTTGTATGATATCCCTACAAATTAGCACCCCAAGGATGACTTAGCATACCTATGGCAAAGTTATGGAGATCAGGTTTCATTAGGTTTAGACAAAGAAGCATGGTGAGGACATGCTTTAAAATGACTCAAAGTTCACACAGTTCCTTACAGCACTCTTCAGGGAAAAATCTTGCTTTTTGTGACCCATCCACTGCCTCAACCTGCGTCCTCATGATCTGCTTCCTTCTTTATTCTTTACTCTTGTTTGCACATCTTCCCCATCCATCCCAGGATCCTTTCCCAAATATGCCGATTAAACACAAATTACGGGCCGACAGAGGGTAGGTACAAATTTTAGTGCAGGAAAACGAATGAACAGTGAATGAGAGCAGCCTGCTGACTTTGTCGTCAGGAGGTGGAGGGGATGGTGGATGGTCTGTTACCTGAGCAAGACGCCTGCCAAGCTGCAGACCGCTGCAGTCCAGAGGGTGCCACAGAGTGGTTACTTTACTCCTGTCCCATGCCAGTCCTGGACAAATGACTCCTGTATCATCCCATGGCTGTATTGTGTGTCCGCCTCTTCTGCAGAATCCTGTTCGAGGCCAAAAAAACAATAAAACAGGTTCTGTTTAGCTAGTCCTTACTCTGTTTCCTCTGGAGATAGTGTCACAAAAAGCTGAGGTTTATTTCACATCCTGCCCACAAAATAGTTTATTTTAAACCAGAACATGATATTCTCCTAGAAAGAACGAAGTTGTTTTGTGTCTTGTGTCCAAACCGCACACATTGTTGAAATGTAATGTTTCAGCATATGCAGCAATGCAAAAATGTAACATATCTGTGGTTTGCAGAAACGACAATGCTAACATTTTTGCTAGCTGTTGAGTTAAAATGATTAAATTTTGGAAAATCACACATCAGCATTGTGTTTTTTTTAATAACCATATTTTAGTTTTATGAAAACAAGGCTCTGGCAGTGCTCCTCCTGGACCTCAGCTGCCTACTCCTCTACACAAAAATGATAAGAATCTATAAACCAGCTGAAATTAAAGATGCACTCCTATTTGTTTGTAATAACAATCAGACTTGACAGAAGCATCACCAAATCTGCAACTGCACCAGCCCAGCTGCCAGAAGAAAATGTTGGCAGAGGAAAATGTTGAAAAAGTTGGTGTAGTGCACTGCTTAACAAAAATGAAAGGAACACCTAAATCACATATTTCACATCTTGATGAATGAGTTATTCAAGCTGAAAATCTAAAAGTAGTGTGCATGGCCCCCATGTGCCTGTATGCACTCCCAACAACATCTGGGCAAGCTCTTGATGAGCCAGTGGATGGTGTCCTGATGTGGATGGCTGTGGTGGCTATGATGTGGATGTCTGTGCGACCCTCCAAGGATATGTCTCCCCAAGACCATCACCCACCACCTAACCGGTCATGCTGGATGATGTAACAAGCAGCATAATGTTCATTGTGGTGTCTCCAGACTCTCTGTCACATGTGCTCAGTGTGAACCTGCTCTCATCTGTAAAGAAAACGACATTCTCTGGTGAGTACCAATTAAGCTGCACAGTGCTGGGCTGTGAGCACAGGTCCCGCTACAGGATGTCAGGCCCTCATGCCACCCTCATGGAGTCTGTTTCTGACAGTTTGGTCAGAAACATGCACACCAGTAGCCTGCTGGAGGTCATTTTGTAAGGCTCTGGCAGTGCTCCTCCTGTTCCTCCTCACACAAAAGAGCAGATACTGGTCCTGCTGCGGGGTTGATGTCCTTCTGCAGCCCTGTAGTGACAAGGTAGTGACAAGGACACTAGCAGAGCACAAAACTAGAGAATAATCATTCAGGAAGGATAAGGAGAGAGCAAACCATTCCCTTTTTGGGGGTTGTCTTTCGTTTGCCTCTCCATTGCACCTGTTGTCACTTTCTTTTGCACCAAAGCTGCAGACCAAAGCTCAACACCAACAAACAGCAAAACCAGTTGTGATTTAGTGAGTCATTACAGTGTTTCTAGCAGCTTTTTAGGCACCAAATGTGGGTGTTTAGTGACAATTTGTAGCTACTCTCTTTTTTAGCCAAGATTGTGCCCCCAAAACCAAGTACTTCCAGCCAAGACACGATACTTTCCTGATCTCAACCAAGTGCCTAAATGTACCCATGTGCTAATCACAGCGTTGTTGAAATGTAAAGTTTTGTGTAAATGTATCAGAAACGTACATTGACAACATTTTTCTTCAATTTGTTACAGAGGCTAACTGACCTAATCAGAAAGCCTCTTATCTACCCATTTAATGAACCATAATCTATAATTTAAGAGCAATTTTTTTTTTACCAAAAGATTAGGAAAAAAAAACTTCTCTCTTTGAAACTGAAGGATATTTTACTGTTTAGGTTTTGCTGTAAGCTCAAACTGTGAAGTTTTGCTCCAAAATAGATTCAAAACCAAACAAGTGTTTGAACAAGTGCTATCAATTACACGGTGATGTTTGTTAAACTTCATTCCAGCTCTGTTTTTAACACTTGTTTTTCTTTTCTCTCCTGTCTCAGTAACTGATGATTATGCTCTGTTGTGCTCACTGTGAACACTGTAAGTTTCTGCAGAAAGGAAAATCATCTAAATACCTCAAATGCAAAATGTAAATGAGCTACTTGAAGCTCATCCTACTGTTGCGCTCATTGTAAGTCGCTCTGGATCTAAGCGTCAGCTAAAATCCTAAAATTTAAATGTAAAACAGCCGTAAAACCCCTTCGCTCTCCTGAGTTACAGCTTATCTGCGCTTGTGGAAGCCACACTGACTTATAAAATAAACATTAGTCACAGCCACAGTTACATGAAGATATATTGGCCTACATACAATGCGTGATGAATGTGCTTTCCTCCCAGGCATGAACATTTGGTCCTTTTTAAAAGTTTTGAAGAACACTAGGGGGTGCACACACACAAACACACAGACACACACACACAGACAAATTTATTCACTTTTTGTCTTCGTAACCCAGTTGCTTACAACTCCTTCCCCATACACTGTTTGATATTATTGAAATTATTTTTACCTACATATTCCACTCATGTTTTCTTCTTTTAATATTTGCCTGTTTCAAACTTGATTCTTTAGGGTTAGAATATAACTTCACAAATGCTACCAAATGAGTCCCTGCATTTCAAAGAATCAAGCCCACTCTCAAATATCCCCAGTGAGCAGTCCTTGCTTTTCAGCACTTCTTCTCTGGGAAGTGGAGCACAGTGTAGATCTTCACGCAAAACGGCTGCACCCCCTCAACCCCAAATCAAACACATTCAAATCTGTGCGAAAAGTCAAACCTCCAGGATTTCACTTGAACACAGCATGAGCCTGAACCCTCCACCTAGGCTCATTTCAACAAAGCAGATCTGGCATAAAGAGGCAGGTCACTTGTTTGATGATCAGACAAATCAGAATTGAATGATTGGGCAAATTATGTGCTAATGAGGGCTGCTGATGATAATGGACGAAGAGGCTTCTAATGAGGTTTCTCCCTAATGAAATTTTGCTGAGAGTTTTCCTTCATCTGACTGTAATTCTGAAGTTTAGGGTGCCTTTCATGTCATATTTTGCCCCTTAGAATGTTAATGTCTGTTAAAGTGATAGTCCTCCCAGAATCTGTCTGAAGTACCAAAGCACCAAACACATTTTGCTTGAAAAGTGACTGCAAAACTTTTCTGGTTGGCTTCTTAATAGGGAACAGCAGCCAGTGATCATCTGAGTTTGTTTTTATGTAATCCATCCACCTCCACAACCTTCTTGTTTATTGCTTGCAGCCAGTTCCTTTTTCACTCCTGTCAGCACACTGGTCATGTGATCACAGCCGTCCAAATACCTGGGTTATGCTGGCTCATCATTACATGGCATAGGTAGGAATCTTGGTGTTACTTTTCATAGCAAAGCATTTGAACAGTGCATGAGAAAAGAAGAGGCCTATTTTCTTGCAATTGGAAATAAGTGTTGAAATACATTGTAGATAAAACAGATAGAGAGATAAAATCCAATTATTGTTATTGCATGTTGGAGTTCTGTGAAGCTGGAGAACCAGAGAATCTGACACCATCCAAATCTTTCTGATTTGGAAGATATTGCATCTCTGACTCCCAATTCGCGAAAATTTCTATAACCAGTTTTATTTGTCCGTGTCTTGGTTTGAATGTTTTGTTTTGGTTTTATAGTTGGTGTATGTTTCTAAGCTAATTGCACTGACATTTTGTGTCTTTGGTGTTCTCTTAAACTTCAATTTAACTCATTTAATTTTATTAATTCTAATTTTATTTTAATCTTATTCAGTTTTACATTTTATCATACATTTTTTGTTCCATTTATGTCATGATTTATTTCATCTTATGTCATTTACCATTCTTATCATTTTCCCCCTCTCCTTTTTGTCCATTCTCCTACCTCACCTTGCATTACTTTAATACTTTAATTTTCTTCATTACATTGTCATGGTTTCTTAGATGGGTAAAAGCCATCTAACTGTTGGTTCCTGAAAGTGGAACCCTAACATGGTACACGCTACATGTATTTATTTTTATTCATTAGATGACAGATGTTACAACTAAGACTATGTTTTATTTTCTTTTGTTTTATTGGATTTTATTGCAGTCAAAAAAGTTGATGTTTCCCCTATAATTCCTTAGTAGTTTAAATGTATGTTCTTTTTTACTTGTTCATTTGTTCATTTTTTAGGGTCATGGTGCTCCTGCAATGACCGGTTGCCCCACATTCCCTGCTTCCTCAGCCTGCCCACATGGCACATGCTGTGTCACATGAGCGAAAGATAGCTGAAAGAAGCCGACACTGGTTTCCTCCTTATTCAGCAATCTTGTGAACAGTTTTGTCAAAGATGTACAACATGTCAACAGCATATTCCAAAACCTGTAAAGACAGTCCAAGCAACCCATCCACCCACCTGGGGAACCTTTATAAATATTAGCTTAATTATATAACTTTAAAGGAATGCCAAAATGCTGTACCTTTGAATACATGCTTGTTATTGTTGATCTATTCTTCAAATTTTCTAAAGTCTTGTGATCGTTAAGATGTTTACTTTTGATGGACTAAGTCCCTTGTCCATTGCCCGAACTACTATGAGCAGCAGAAAAAGAGGATTGTCATCTCACAATAATGGACAAACCAGTGGCATCTCCAACCACTCTCTTTCCTCATTTCATCCCTGCATATTGCCTTGATAGACAAACACTAACATAGGCTTTTCCAAAACATTGTGTCTGTCAAAGGCCCTTCATTCACAGATGACAGATGCCCAGGTCCCTCCTACCAATACTAATTACCATAATATCCAGCCTGGTGACTTTGTCTATATAAAGCAGTCACGGTGGACTGGTTCTTTCAAAGTCCTACTGAGCACTAACACCACTGTGAAGTTTGGAGAACAGCCCACACAGGTCAAAGCCTCCCACTGCAAAAGGTATACAGCCTGCAAGATGTCAGCTTCAACCAGAGTTCAACTGATCAGACGCTGATGGAGGACAACCATGATTTCTGTTGCTGACTGTCCTTGTGACTGGATTATTGCTTCTGTGGCTCCTCGACACTGCCAGCACGAACCAAGGGGGACACAGGGTTGCTTTAGAAAATCCCCTTCTTACAACTGTGATGACTGACCCACAAGGAAAGAACATGCCAAGAATGGCATGGCCCACCTTGAACGCAGTCTCCACTCTTCAACAGAGACAAAACTCTGGACCCGAGAATTTCCCCACAGGTGACCAAAATATTTTCACAAACATCAATCTTAACCTGACTGGAATGGAACTTGAAAACAGTCAAAATTTCACCAACTGTTATGTGTGTGAATTTATTCCCCATTGTACCAATAAAGGCCTCCCAAAATGGCTCTGCCCATATCTGACTGTGACACCTGTCATCTACTCCACCCAAATACACCTTGCACCCATAAACTATGCTAAGCTGCACCTGTGAAGGGACCCTTATCCTGTAAAACATCCACGAGCAAATGTCAAGCATGGACTTAAGTCACCACGGCTATCCCTCTGTGTATAGTTCCATGACCAATGGTGGCAGAGGCATAAAATGGGAATTTCCAACTGACTGTGTTTTTCCCGAATACCAAGGAAATCTTCTTTAAGTATGTACCTCAGACTATCATTGCCAGCTTCCAGCCTTTGTATGTTTATTTCAAAAGATTGGCTTTTGCTGCTTCTTTCTGCTCAGTCCCCACTGGAAGAGGAATGTACTGGAGATATGACTGGGAGCTAATGAATACCTTCCTAAGGGGTTGGAGTGGAGTGTGCAGCCTAGGCTATACAGTCCCACCAATGTGAGTCTCTCCCATAAATGAGGTTGATCAAAAACTGCCTGATTGCCTTATAGAATTGAGCAGCTTTGAACACAACGGGGTGATACCTCTGCAGTGATTGTTGTGAAATGCTGTACTTATTATCTTGGGATCTTGTTTATAAGTGACGGTAGAATGGGGCATGAGATGGATCAGCGGTTTGGCGCGGCATGTTCAGTGATGTGGGGGCTGTGCCGGACCATCCCTGTAAAGAGAGAGCAGAGTCAAAAGGCTAAGCTTTCGATACACTGGTCCATCTACGTCCCGACCCTCACCTGTGGTCAAGAGCTTTGGGTAATGATTGAAAGAATATGGTTACATGGGGTCCAACACACACCGACCTTCCTCAGAGAGAGCAGTGTTTTTTTCCTAAACCTAACCACGTGTTTTTGTTGCCTTAATCCAACCATGTGTGTTGTCAGGAAAAAAAAAAAAAAGTCAATTTGTGGTGTTGTGCCAAAGTAGTGCGTTTATTTTGAAAGAGACTGTATGTAGACGTAAAATTTCGTGTGACAATGGAAGTGTATCTTGAAAGAAGAGAACATGACACAGTGTTCCAGAATATCAACAACCAACACTTCCAGGGTACCTTACACGTCGTATGTGGACATGGTAAGTCCATGAACAAAACCTCAATATGTGATGAGATTGGAGTGAGAATGTGTTGCATATCTCGTCTGGCCTGGGAATGCCTAGGGATCCCCCAGGAGGAGCTAGTAAGCATTGCTGGGGAGGGGGGCATCTGGAATATTTTGCTCAACCTGCTGCCCCCTGACCCAGCTTTGGATAGGCAGTTAAAAAATGGAAGGATAGATGGATTAAATAATACTTTTTAAAGCTTGCCCCCCACTTGAACACTGGGATGTCTTGGTAAAAGAAAACTACCTTTCTATTGTTTGGTTCACTTTAAGAGGACTGAGTTTGGTGCGCTTAAAGAGAATTTTATGTGAGAATAAACATCCTAAGTGATTGCTGAGGACCTGGCACAAGCTGTGACAATTACAATACCCTACAAAAAAATGTTCCTGTTGTTTGGCCCCCATGCCAGACCGTACAACATCTCCTCTGTAGCTGAATCTGAAACACTTACTGTGCACAGACTTGGGCGATTGTTGCTGTTATCCTTGCAATAGTTGCCAATGCTTTTCAAAACTGTTGCGGGTGCTGTGGACAGATCTACAGCAAGCATACAGGAAGGTTGTTCTTGAAGTTAACAAAACAGGAAAAACTGTCTTGATGTCTTTTTGTTTAAAACATTTGACTGCATGTCATTACTGTACTGCATGTGTGTTGTTTTTCTCCTCTTTACCGATGTTGTTGGCTAGCTTGTCCATAAATGGCCTTTATTTAATTTTCTGTTTTAAAAACGGATCTCCACAAAATTATTTATTAATTATTAATTACAAATGTGCAGCACAAACATTTACCTGTGAGTGTGTGTCAATAGGTCTCCATCAGCCTTGCCTTGCCATACAGGATATACACACACAGAGAATAATGCACACACAAATGCCTTTGAACTGCAGGGGAGTTGTGAAGGGTAGAAACTTAAAAGCACTCATCTAAGATGGACAGCTGGCTGGAAGGACAAAGTAACCTTTTGGTTCAGGAGCCTCAAGACAATTTGAGCCAAACAAATTATATTAAGACTTTCCAGCTGCGGCCAACAGGGAGCTGAAACTTATGAAAAATATCCTGCTCCCATGGGCCCTGTACAGAAAAGTGAACCAACAATATGTCTGATTTTCAGAACATTATACTGCAAAAACACACTTGGTCTTCTGGGTTACACACACTCGACAGAATAAACACACCACGGCAGCAGTTCTCTTTTTCTTTTTTCTGTCAGCAGTTCTTCTTCCACTTTGCCCTCTCATCTCAACACAAGTACAGCTGACATTTCAGAGAGAGATAGCAGTATTGATTGATAGAAATGTGCCAGAAAGAAACACACCAATCATCCTAAATTTTCTATTTTGTAAAAGTTTTGTAGAAGATTCACACAGAGACTGAATATAGTTCATACTGCTGCAGATTTTATGTCCCAGCTGCAGTATTTGGGCACGTCTGTATTCTTTTTTGTCAGGTAAGAGCCAGTTTCATTTCATACTATCGTTTGAACACAAAAGCAAAGAAAATGCACTCTCACAGAAACTTTTCATAAAGTCTGAAGCCACTTTTTGTTTATGTGTGGAATGAAATGGCCACACTGTGCCAAGCCTGTGGTTACGTTTTCATGCACTTCCATCGTTGTTTATCACATTATTCCTTTTAATGATGAATAAATGCCACTTCAGGAATGTGTGAAACTTTCTTGCAGCTTTGAAATTTGCCACTTCCCCTCCGCTTTTCCAAATTTGCTACATCATAATTGGCAAAAAATTCCTTGGATGGAAACCAAGTGACATACAGAAAGAAAGAGAATCTCAAAGAGAAAAGGAGAGATAACTTGAAATGAGAAGAAACAGGGAGAATTTGAAGCATCTGAGAGTTGGGCCGGCTAATTAATTTCCCAGTAGTGCAGCACATTTGCTGGAGGCCATGTAAACACTCTCCTCCCCTCCGTAGCATGGCTTTTAAAGGGATCAGCTGTCTATTTAGCTACAGATTATCACTCTGTGGGTTTATCTCCTACCCTGAGAGCAGAAGAGAAGGAAGGCGAGGACAATGGTACAGAGGGAGATAAGTGGAAGGTAGGAAAGGAGGGAATGCGAGGAGGGGAAGATGTGAAGGAAAGAATGAAGAAGAAAGACAATCCAAAAAAAAAGAAGAAAGAGAAGAGAAGAGTGCGGTGCAGAGGAGGGGATCAGACAGTGGAAAAGGAGGAGAACTAAAAGATCAAAGCAGAAAGCAGTGAGAGAGTACCTAAAAAATACTAGTGTACTTTTTGGAATGTATTTCTCACCTTAATGATAACACCGCCAGCAGCCAGGCACTTCAACAGCGAGGGGATGCACAGAATGGGATTCTCTGATGACATTATCTATGACTGTCTTCAAGGTCACCAACAAGTTTGTTCATTAAACACTCCAGGCCCCATTAAATGTCCCAAGCCCAGCTTGCCCTCAGCTGGAAAACATTCTGCCAAAAATACAGGCACATTGTGCCTGATGGGTTACATACCACTGACTCATGATGATTATATGGTTGAAATTTATATAAGACTGTTCATATGTTTTCCCACTCAAAATAATGCACCAGAATCCATATCCCACACAATGACACGCAATTTGTGCGTAATCCATGTATTTTGGAAGCCAGCGATCACATGACCTGTTTGCTATAAGGAGTATGGAAGGATGTGGTCTTGAGTGGTCTTTATGTTGTGAGTGAATTTTTGAACCAAGCTGCAACTGTACATTTCTTGTGAAAACTGAAGTGTATTTTGAAAAGGCACAGTGTATGTTCTGCAAAATAAGAAGAAAATGGGGGGAAAAAGGCAGAGGGCAGAGTCTCTGCAGAAAAATATACTGCCGCACACAGAATATGAGTGATGAATGAGAGGGATTACATCTGTATAAGTCCATATGTTGTTTTTGAGGAGAATCCTGTATAGTATATCTTGAAAGCATCAATTTACTCTCAAGCCAGTCTGTCTTGTGAGACCTCATATGTGTATGTGTGTGTGTGTGTGTGTGTGTGTGTGTGTGTGTGTGTGTGTGTGTGTGTGGTGTGGATGCGTGTGCGTGTATAAATCAATGATTGCTTGTGTCTGTGGCCTCTTTGTAAACCAAAGTGGGACATTGTAACAATTCCAGCAAACTTTATTCATTTGAGGCTGCCGGCTGGTGAGTTAAAATTAAAGTGTGTTTCTTTTTTCTTTGCTTTCGTTCTGTCTCGACAAGTCAGCAGTTGTCTTCATGATTTACAATCTATTTTCTTTCCTCTCTGTCTTTTATAGCTTTCAGCCTTAATGTCTCTCACCCAAAAAGCCACAGGATGAATGAAACATTCCTCTACATCTGTCTTTTTCTCTTTTTCCTCTCTGAAATCTTTTTATCCTCATGTTCACCACATGTGACCGTTGTGCTGCAGCTCTGTCACGTCTTTGGTGTGTTTCAGGAAACCTTTCAGAAACGGAGCATCTTCTGGCAGTTTTTTCTTGAGCACGCACATTTTATGTTATTTTGTTAATTTTTCCCTTTTTTGCTGATTTATAGCAAATGTTCCCAAGCAAAGAATGCATTATTTATCAGGATGCATATACAATTGTATTAAATATGAAAGGTGTACAGCAGTATCCCTGCTTAACCTCAGCAACTGGTAATGTTTTGGTTGTTTTGCCACTGTACTAAAAATAAAGTAAGTAAAAAATTAAATGCAGTATTGAATATTAATTTTACGCCAATTGGCAATACATTAAGGGATTGGTTGACTAGTTTCTTACTCATCTCTATACAAGGCAACAAGTCAAACAGAGGAACAGAGAGAGGCGAAGAGGAGGAGAGGTGGAGAGGAGAGCCAGAGACAGACTTAATAAAAAGATTAAAGAGAAGGAGGGAGAGGTAGCGGAGACAGAGAGGTTGGAGCAGATGTGCCATTTTCTTTCAAAGCCTCCCAGTACAACAGGAAATGAAAGACAACAAGACTGAACAAACAAATGGCAGATAAACAAACAAACTGGTGCAAAAACACACACAGCAGGGAGCCTGTCACTCCTGCTGAGACAGCTGGCATCTCTCCATCTGCACCCCCACTCCCTGGTTCATCAGTTCCACTTCAATCTATCAGCCACACCACCACCTACATCTCCATCCAAGGCTCATCCACAGAATGCCCCAGTACAGTGCGTTATCTCCTGTCATTATGTTCAGTGTGTGGAAGGTATTTAACACCAGAAATCCTCTGCATGATGGGATTAACCTCTGAGAGATCTGATGAACTGGGGTCTCCTCTCACCACAAGAAAGAATTTGTGTGTAAACTGTTCGCAGACGGAAATTTACGTGCGTGTCCGCATTCATCAATATTTTAGTAGGTCCGATCTTTTCGTAGCTACTAACAAAATCTACTCCTGCTCCTGACCACTCGTAGTGCTTGTGTAAATGTAGTAAAGCACATAAATATTGCTTGTCACTATTGGAAATTACAATTTTAACTCGTATTGCGCTCTGCTATGTGCACAATACTTTGAAACACGTAATCTAAACATGACAAAATATTAAAAATATAACACATTTAGTTAAATTAGTTGGCAATTAGCAGGATTAAGATCCAGATTAGAGAAAATGTTGGCATTGTACATTTCTGCAAACCACAGATATGTTACATTTGCACGTTACTATATGGCGGAAATGCAAAAACCTTATGTTTCAACAGCACCCTGGTTAATGTGTGGTCAGGTTTGAGCACAAAAACCTCTTGATTATGGTTAGAGAAAGATCATATTTTTGCTTAAAAAATGGTTTCATTAGCCATGTTTCCATCAGCCTGTTTAGATGTGCATCTAGAAGTATCGCATTGTTTGTACTGGGGGGCAGAGCCACATGGCATGATAATTATTGTCTACAGTGTTAGTCTACATGATGAGCAAATGTCTGTGTCTATGAGTCCCATTTTATGTGTGGTGAGGTGAGTTCTGTGAATGACTTTATACTGTATTAGATGAATATTTGTATTTTGTGACATTGTGAAGGTGTTCTGGCAGATTTGTGACCAGTAATCGGCACTGGGATTGACCAGTAGGTCATTTTCCCATTTTTGTGTGGGAAGTGATATACAAAGTCGGTACACACAGGATTCGTGTTTCTTTTAATGTGTATTTCCCAATGATTCGAATCACTTTTGGATGGAAACATAGCTAGTGGCACAGTCAAGGCTAAAGAAGCTGTCAATGTTTTCCGTAAAAAACAACCGCTTTGAGTGGCACTATCCCCGCTGGAAAAAAAGGTGATGATTTGCCAAAAAACACTCACATTTGATGCCTAAAAAGATGATGGATAAATGTGTTTAAACTTTTGTGCCATAACAAACTAGATGGTTCTTTTCCTTTTTAGCCTGACTTTGGGTCAGCCCATCTCAGATGAACTCGATCTGAGAGGGTCTTAACTTGAATTCGGCAGCGACAGACTGTGTTTACAGACAATAGTTTTCCAAAGTGTTCCTGAGCCCATGTCATAATATGCTTTATACAATGAAGTCAGTTTTTAATGCAGTGCAGGCTGAAGGGTCAAACGTCACAGGCATTTAACCTTGATTTTCAGCCTTGTGCAGACTGTCTGAATTCTCTGACTCTTTTGAATATATTATAGATTGTCGATGGTGAAATTCCTCAGTTCCTGTTAAACTGCTAGACTGTGTGTCCATGCAGTTTTTTACAAAGCAGTGAACTTTGCACTGTTCTTGCGAAGTAAACAACTGAGCCTCTTGTGGATGCCCCTTTATATCCAGTAATGATACTTAAATCTCTTACCAACTCACCTGTTTACCTCTGGAATGTTCAAAACAGGTGTTTTTTGGGCATTCCACAACTTTCCCAGTCTTTCGTAGCCCCTGACCCAACTTTTTTGGAACGTGTTACCAACATCAAATTCAGAAAGAGTGTATATTTACAAAAACAATAAAGTTTATGAGTTTTATAAATGAGAATATCTTGTATTTGTGCTAAATTCAATTGAATATTGGTCAAAAGTTATTTGCTAATCATTGCGTTTTGTTTTTATTAACATTTTATATGGAGTCACAACTCATGGGAAAAAACAGTTACATGTTAAAATTATCATTCATTGTTTTTGTTTTTTATAATCGTTGATTGTACAAAGGGCTAAATTACCACATAAATACTAGAGATGGGAATCAAGAACCGGTCCCTGTTAAGAACCAGTTCCAACTGGTTCAATTCATCGACATCATTGGCCTTTATGCTTAACGATTCCCTTATCAATTCTTTTCATTACGCCAAATCTATGCTCGTCAGTCAGCAGCATGTTCAACAACAAAGAAGACGTAATGGACGAGGGACAGAAGCGGTCAAAGCCATGGCATCACTTCACACTGTTGTTAGCCTCCCTGGAGCTGCTAGCAACTGTGGACCCTCAGCACGTCCCCGCTCCAGGTAGACAGCGACCAGGACGCTGTTGTCGGATTTCATGGGAACACCAAGGATGGTACGATGAGGGCAGTTGAGTTGATTTGCATGCCATTCGTTGTTATAATATGCTAGGCTAGCTGCGTTAGCTGCCTCACCTGAGTTAGCTGCACTAGCTGCGTGGTGTTGACACACTCAGGCTGTGGGCCGGGATTTATCTCTAGATCACTCAGCTAGCAGTAACATTAATAACACTCATTGTGGCTGTTGTTGTGACATAGATAACTGTATGCTAATGCTGGCTTATGACTGTGAAAGCTGCCGTTAGTGTTTTGTGCGGTTAGACAGCGTGCTTTTTTCCAAATCTTTTTCATCGTCTTTCTAAACTAGACCATATGGCTTTAAGGTTCATAATAAAATGTTATGAAAGCAGATGTCTTGGGTTACAAACAACAGGAGGTGATATCATTAACTCACAGGAGGAATCGATAAGGGAATCGATAAAGAATCGGATCGATAAGCAGAATCAATAATGGCATTGACAGCAATAAAATCCTATCAATTCCCATCCCTAATAAATACTAAATATCTGGCAGCAGTGGTGAGGCATGGTGCCTTACAGTGGAGATAATCTTACTTTGTTTATGAGAAGTTTACATTTCAGCATTGCTTGTGATGAACCCACAGCTTTCTTTAAGCATGAGTAGTGATGATTGTTAATATTTTTGAAAATGATGATGTTGATAAAAGCTGGAATTCTGGGGGGAAAAGGAAAATCACGAGACACAAGAGGACAGACAAGGACACAGAAAGCCAAACACATCTTACAGATTATAATGATGAGAGGCAAACACATGAATTCTGCAAACAGTCACACGCTGACACACAAAGACACACATACAATCAGATATTTTTACACATACATAAGATATCCAACTACACTTGGGATTTGTGTAGTGGACCTACTGCTGCTCACAGAACACTTGAGTTTTATTTCATTCTTACAAACGCATGTAGCACCATACAGTCCTGCCACATGGGAATCTCCAGTTATTTCTGCACACATGTACTCTGTCAGCCCACATATGGGAACACTTGAATGCACACAGTATGGCCAGTATGTAGACATACACACACACACACACACACACACACACACACACACACAGAGAGACTAGCCCCTGAGAAAACCCCACATGAGATTTGAGCTCAGTGGGATATATATATATATATATTATATATATATATATATATATATATATATATGTATATGTATACACACACATATATAATATATATAGCAGAGGAGGACATAATTCATTCTTGTACCAAACTAGGAACAACATACTAGACATAAAATGCTCTCACATTTCAGGTGCAAATAGAAAGTTAAGTCACAGTGAGTGATACTCTCCTACATCATTTCTATCCACATAATGCTGGATGCTCATTTAATGATCATCAGCTTTTTTTTAGTTCAGTCACCAGGAAACCACAAATATGTGACATTTGTACATTACACACACACACACACACACACACACACACACACACACACACACATCATGTCATCCTGAGGTGTAGGGGATGGTGGATGTCACCTAGGTGAGTTGTGTAGCCATGCTGTAGACCGCTGTTTGAGTGTCACTGTTTTCCAGCAGTTTTTTAGCCAACACATGTGGTTTCAGTGTTGTTGAAACCAAGCAGCAACATCCAGGGCTCAAAAATGACGCAGTCACAGAAGTGCCAAAAACTGCAGACATTTTGAAATCATTATTAAATAAATCACTCCCCAGTAGATATTCACACTACAAAACACACTATATTGCAATACACTATACTAAACAATGGAGAAATGCACCTCATCTCAGAACAATGTGAACAACTTTTACACATAGCCTTGTCATGCACAATTTTAGGGAGGAGGATTCACAAATCAGAGATACATAGGGGCATAAGTTTCAGAACTTATTTTTAACTTTGACTTGAAGAGGCAACATGAACCATACAAAGATGTTAAAATGTTGTGACGCACTTGAGTGCTCATATTCATGATTCAAGTAAAAAAAAAAAACAACCCTGCTAATTATTCAGACAGATTAATGGGGATTTACAGAGTGAAATACTCTCTCTATTTCTCGCTCATTCACAGATGCTCACACATACTCTCAGAGTTGCATGTACATGTCCTCCAGGGATTTGTGGTCCTCACGGAGAAACATGATGTGTTTTCATTGGTGTTTCGGGAATCCACAGATATTACTTCCAACAGGAAGCACTACCCCTCCACCCAGTGCATATTTATAATAACCCGCACAATCAAAGAGAATGCTAATGTTCCCATATTCAAATCCAGCTCATTATACACTTGATATTCATTTCATCTTTTTCAGATATCTCCATATTGTTTTTCTTTTGGTTGCTTTGGTTGGTTGGACTTAATGGTAAATGGTCTGCTCATGTATAGCGTGTTTATAATCTTCTGAGCACTCAAAGCCTTTTTTACACTACATGGCATATTCACCCATTCACACACACATTCATACACTGATGGACAAGGCTACCGTACAAGGTGCCACCTACTATTCAGTAACCATTTACTTGCACTCACACATCGATGGAAAAACCATCGTGAACAATTGGGGGTTTAGCATCTTGCCAATGGATACTTCGACAGGCAGACTGGACGAGCCAGAGATCAAACCACCGATCTTCTGATTAGCGGACGACTCGTCTTCTGAGCCACAGCTGCCTCCCTACAATGCCTCCTTCCCCCTTTCCTTTCAATTCCTTTCCTTTTTTCTTTTTTATGTTTTATTTCCTTTCATTCTTAGTTTTATTTTTCTGTGCACTCATTCCTTATCTCATTGTTTTTTTTACCTCCACCAGTTTGCTCCTCCTGTTCTTTCTTCTCACAGAGGAGACTTTGTAAACTATTAAACAAACAACAAGCAGGAATCGTCTATTATCACATTTATTTTAAGTCCTGTGAAGTGAAGCTCTTATCTCTGCGTGACTGCAGCCTGCAGCAATCTCTGACAGCATGCTAAGACAATTCCACTTAAACCATTTGAAATGAGCTTAAGGCCAGTTAAGCTCAAGGTTGTTTGCTTCAATAAATGACCGTTTTATCTACAAGTTGAGATTCCTTTGTGTTTTTCCTCATCAACTCAAGGTTTCTACGTTTTAAAACTTTAACCAAAAGTCATCCAGGGGAACAGTGGAGGGGATTAATCTGAATGGACATTGTATGTATCTGCTGCTGTGGGAACAAATGCAAATCAGTCAAGTTGATTTTTTTCCTTTAAAAAAAGAATATCCACCCTTAACTCTTGGATATGAGCAATGTGTGGTTTGTAGTAAATTTAAGGCCATGATGTGTGAATGTGATTCTAACTTTACTCAAATGATTCTGATGGTATATGTTCTTGTGAATGTAAAAGATATATTATGAATGGACTTGTAGTTGTGGTAAGCAGATAACCACAGGCCTATACATGCTCTTCATACAGTAACCCAATGTTTCCCATGCATTGATATTTTTAATACAATATTTATTAGAGGCCGGGTAGCATAAGCTGCCAGGACCCTATTATTATCCTGCATCTTCTTCTTCTTCTTCTTCTTCCGATATGCAGAGTCTATCCAATAGCTACTTTTACATTTTAAAAAATGTTTTCATCTTTGTCACCATGGATAATGTTTATGTTTTAATGTTATTCTTACTTTCTTGTTCTTAAGTTTTTTCTTTCCTTTGTATATTATGAGTCTGATCACTTCAGCCACTCATCCACAATTTGAAGGGCGTGCCATAATTATATGATGTAAGTTCTATGTTGTGATATGCTTTGTTTTAGTGTGTGTGCTGCTCATAATTGCCTAATTTTGCCTAAAATTGCCCGGCCCCGACCATTGCTGCACAGCATCTATAATTTAACCCTTGCAATAGAAATGGTCAGCCTGTGCTGCCTTTGTATTTTTGCTTTTTGTAATGTGAAAATGCCTCATATCCCTATAATCTGTACAACCCACGCCAAAAGGATATGTCAGTCAATTAACCATAATAATTGATAGAAATATTAGAACTGTGTCATAAAGAAAAAATCAGACATTTTTCCCAGCAGACATTACAAAATAAAAACACAAAAAAAATACCGGTCCAAACTATTTTTGGATATAGAAACATTCATATAACACTCAGTTTGCAAGCAACCCCCAAACCACTTTCTAATACAAAATGAGGGGAAAAACATTCAAATTGGGAATTGTTATGCACTGTAACATGTGTCAGGTCTCAAAGTGCACAAAAAAAGCACCTAAATGTTTATCAAAAAAAGTGCCAGGGGAGATCCCTCGTGCCCTTTATGTCCTAGAAATGTGAAAAAAATTATGGCATTCTGACATTTGCACTGCATGTAAGGTTATATAAGGTCAGGATGTGATGACAGGGTAGACAGAAGTAGCTTTCTGCTGCTAAAGAATGAATGGTCTTGCTATTATGGCTCTTATTTTAGATCTGTTTAAACAGAATCATGCAAACAACAATCTCCAACGGCCATGTATGGGATGTCCCTTTTTAATGGGTTAATCTTATTTTACTGAAGAGCTGCATGCAGCACATTCACTCAGCCACTGCCTGACCCGCTCTACCAACCCGGTCTCACTCTGAAGTCAATGAAATCCTGTGCTTGGCCAACAACTTCCAGCGCAGACACAGACTTAAGTTGGCTGGCTGCTGTTATTGTTTAATGGCGCCAGGCGGCATCAGAGGGAAATGCAGCGGGACAAAAATGAAGTTAAGGCGGCGGAAGTTTAAGTAGGACGGGTGGTGGATAGGTCCAGCAACCATCGACTTCACCAAGGGAGGCTTGTAGAGCCAAACCCTGTTTTTGATCCGAAACCCAACCATATGTGTAATCACGTATGTTTGTTGTTGAAGGAAAATAAAAGGCAATTTGTGGTGTTGTACCAAGGTAGTAGCCTGGAAATCCAGACCCAAATCTAGAAAGATTTAAGGTCTGACTATGAGTAATGAAAATGGCCCAACTCGAGGGGCCGCACCAAGCATGCATTTTAAAACATCACTACGACCAATCAGAACAATACACGTGGTGACATATACGCTTAGGTACCAGCGGAGCTAACTGGTAGATTAGACTCTTGCCATATCCGGTATCATATCCATATCAAAACAGCAAAAACGTCCTTCTTGCAAAGGAAAGATTCGAGCACCGTCTTCTGTTCCTCTTTTAGAGAAAAAAGCCAACTCTAACTCGTTCATTGTAGCGGCCAAAGCCGTTTCAAACAACTGGTGTTCATCCGTAGCCATCTTGCAATGTTTACTGACTGATTCCGGACTTTGTTGACGCAGCATTGTCGTCATCTTTTTAGCTCGCCTCTGCCTATATCAGATACATCGATGTGATTGGTGCAACTTCGCTCCAACAGTATGGATAATGAGCATCGTTACTGATTGCCAGAGTGACTCGCTGAGCTAATTCAAATTGTGCTCTTGCAAGAACTCTGGATTTCCAGGGTACCAAGGTAGTGCATTTATTTGGAAAGAGACTACATACAAATCCTACATTTCCTGTGAAAAAGGAAGTGCATTTTGAAAACAGACAATGCATGAAACAGGCTGAAGTTGACACGCCATCTCAGGACGTCAACAACCAACACACCCAGGGTACCTTGCATGTCGTATCTTGACATGAAAAGTCCATGACCAAGTGTCATTATGTGAAGAGGCTGGCGTGAGAATGTGTTGGCTTTGCATGCACAGAGCACATGCACATATACATATACTACCATTCTCTTTACATTCAGTCTATTCATTTGTAATCACTGTACACCTGTCTACCACCAATTTATTTCATATTGTTTTATGATATTCATCATAATGCTATCTTTACTCGTTATTTTTTCTTTTCATACAAACTCAATGATCATTGTTGAAGGGAGCCTGAAAATTAAGACTATAATTGCAGACTGCTTCTTTGTAATTGTTGTGCATATGACAATAAAGAACTTAAATTCGATCATTATATCAAAGGAAAGTGTAAACGAGTGAAGCTGAGGAGGAGAAGTAAAAGAATGTTTTGTGATTCAGGCAGCCGGAATTCCTTCCATGGTCCAGCAGCAACACAGGGGGAGGATGAGGAGAATCAGCATGAAGTGTCTCCTGACAGGACGAGTTTTGTCAGTGCACATTGTGAATTATACTTAAATCAAAAGGGAAATTCTGGTGAATGATATTTGCTTTATAGACACTCAGTGAGCAGAACCTGCAGTGTTCTGGTTGGTAAGTTTCCGCTCTAACTTCAACTGAGCACTGACCTGATTTGTAAACCTAATAAATTGAAATTTCAGACCCCTGGGAACACTGCAGCAAAGCGCGACTGATTTATTGCCATATTTATGGGATATGAAAGCATAATTCTAAACAGCATTCACTCAGTGCCTGTGTTAAAGCTGGTCTGCCACTCAGAAGATGGAGCTTGGAAACGTGGGTGTGAAAATCCTCTCTGACTTGGGGACGCTGGCAGCCTGGAGAGGCTATCTGAGGCTGAATTTCAGGAGTTCATTTGTTTTTTAGACACTGAATGAACATCCCAATTCAGTCCTGTCCAGTGAGGAACCAACAAGAGAGAGAATGACAAATCTCATCCAGCCGAAGGGTCTCTCTCAGATGTTGTATTCCCTCTAAAATAAAATCTGGCAATGTCCCAGTTTTCACAAGGTGCATCAAAGCAAACCAGTGAAATCACTCTGTCTGAGTTCTGAGTTCTTGTAAAACGTGTGATGGTGACAGATTTGTAAGTTTATTCTTTTCCATGTTTTTATATTATACTTGGATCAAGATGAGTTTATTTCATTGTTTCAGCTCAGTGAGGAGTGTGACACTAACACTACAAGAGTTTAGTTACAGCTTAAAAAGGACTTTACTTGTCAAAGTCAATTTAGGACTCATGAGGAGTGCCACACAGCATGTGAATATAGCTGCTGTGGCTCTGGAGCTAACCCACAAAGCAGAGACTGGTCATAGTCACAATATGAATTCACATTTCTATGTGACTGATTACTCATGTCATGGATTTAGCAGTTCGACTAATATAATAAACTAAATGTCGAGGGTAAAACGAGGCCGCGTATAATGTACCATTGTACATTGTTATATAGACTGATATTAGGTAATATATCTCTCTTTGGGCACAGCAGTGCGGAAATTGCGTTTTCTCTGTCTGTCGGGATCTGTGGGCAGCTGAAGAGAGCTTGACATACGCACAGTTGCTTCACCCTCGCCGGCTTGGTAGTGAGGTTCATCCCAATTAACACAAGCCAAAGTTATCTATGGGTTACATCTGTAACAGGAAACCGATGGAGTTGGGAGCCGGCAATGTTTTATTCCCACAGCTGTTTGCACCATTTTGGTATTCCTCTGTTTACCTACAGCAGCTGACGAGGGTGTGTCGTGAGCCTGAGCCGGTGTTCGCGCTGTAGTAGTAGGTATATATAGGGTTGGTACATCTTTTTCCTCACAAATAATAGCCTACTGGTTCTCTGTTGGAAACAGCCGATGAAGTTTTCGTTAGCTGTTGCTATCCTGCGCACCTGCACGGCGTGGTGATGAACTGTCTAATTGATTTCTGTTGCCGTGCTGTCTTGCGGGCCTGCACGACGGAGTGATACTAGCCAGAAAATAGTCCCAATTGATAGCAAGGTCTGACTTAATGTGGGATGTTTTAAAATGATTGAAATAGCCTAACAAAACACATGCATACTTTTTTGTAGCTTAAAACCTTTTGGTTACATGTCCCCCTTATATCTTAAGAACTACTTTTTCTCCGGTAAGCAGGAGGCTCGTTGACAGTAGTGACACTGTCACATCAGAGCTACAGATGGTCAGCGTTTCACACAACTTCATGTCCAAAAACCCGAACTATCACTTTAAGTGCCTCCCTGTCATAGTATCAGAGAAGACACTGTGGCAGACAGCAATGCACGCAGCTAATGACACGTGAGGTGACCTCAAATAGAAGAAATCAATTATTCATCAGTTGTTGCAGCAACATTACTAAACCTGTTGGAGACACTGTATTTTTGATTTGTTCTCAGACAACAATAATGGATGATAAACACCATAAAGAAGCTGGACAAACCACTACACACTCATCTATGGAACTGTCACCTCCAAACATTTTCTGTGTGCTTGTGTGTGTCCCCAGACTGCCTTAAATTAGTCTGTTCTGTTTCAGTGTGCCTTATTAAATCAGCTTAACAAAACAAAAAAAAACACATCCCTGCTTCAAAATACTGTGCAGGCTGCAACACACAGGTTTATGTGTGCCTTTGTGTGACTGTGTGATTGATGGGGAGAGGTGGAAACCCCTGTAGCTTCTGGGCATTAATGTGAGGCATACAGCTGCGCACGCAGCCTAGCACGCACGCACACACGCAAACAGCAGGCATGCTAAGCCCTCTATGTGTTATTTAGAAAAGAACACTAAATATTCAGTGTAAGCTCTACCCTTGCCACAGGCTGGACACACACACACACACACATGCACGCACACACGCACACACACACACACACACACACACACACACACACACACGCACACACACACACAGTTCCTGACAAACAGTTGTGTTTGTCTAAAAAATGTTAGACAAATCTCAGCAGACAACTCATCTCTGAATCCTTCCCTCTCATTTCTCTCTCTATCCACCATCTTTCTCTTGCTCTCCCTCTTTCTACCTCTCAGGAGCTTTTGTGTCTTGCTCAAGGACACTTCAGCAACAGGAGCAGTCGCCTACGGCATCATGCATCAGGACGAGTCAAAAATACAGAGAATTTAACTGAACCAAAACACATTTAAAGATCTTGTGAGAGTGCAGTTTTCTTTACACTGGATCCACCCGTTGAACAAGGCAAGTCAAAGTCAAATCTATGGAGTGCTGAAGGGATGATGCTTTTTTTTTTGTAGGTCATTCATGATTCTTATTTGTTCAGCAAGATAATCATCACAAATGAGCACAACAATTAAAGAGCTAACATTAGGAATCACCATAATTAAAGAGCTAACATTAGGCTATAAACAAACTACACTATGTCACCAGCACAACAAGAGTCTAAAGCCATATTTGGCATGATGACGTTCTGTAGTCTCCTTTAACAGCTTGTTAACGCAGCTAAAACCTTCAAAATTTATGAGTGGGGTTTTTACTGACATATTTTATGTTGGAGAAAAATGTGGAAACGAAAGACCTTATTTCTTGAATCTAACCCAAAAACCCATTCAAAAAACCCAGTGACTTCAAGACCAGAGCACTGGGAGCACTAAAACATTACTTACTTCAGGTTTTAGGATGCATTCCTACAGTACTCTATAGTGAGTGGATATGTGACTCAAATCCACAAACCAGGCTTGTTTGAGGTGAGGAATCATCTTGTGGGATCAATATGAAGCTTCTAGTCAGGATTTTCTCCTCTTGATTGGGTGACCACGCAAATTTGATACAAGTTCACTTGATAATCTAATAATGTTTGTCCTCGATTTTCCCACATTACAGCCCAAATTAATGTCGATTTTAAGGTGAAAAGATACAGATCATCCATCAGGCTAATCCAGGTCCTAATAGGCTGATGATGTCTTACTGTTGCTGATTATGCAGCTTGTCTGATTATAGGCAGCCCACCCAGAAGAAAATGTTGACGCTGTATGTTTCTGCAAACCATGGATGTGTTTCATTTGCACATCTCATACACATCATATCAATGTTTCTAAAGTGATGTAGCATATGAGCTAACTTTAGGAGGTGGAGGGGATGGTCACCTAGGCAAGACGCCTGCCAAGCTGCAGACACCGTTTGAGACCAACAAACAACGAAACCGGTTGCAGTTTAGCAAATCGCCTCTAACCGTTGCTAGCCCCTAACCCATTGTCTTACTAGTCAGCAGGCCAAGTTGTCCTTACCTGTTGTTTCAGCACCATGGATAATGCCACAGTCCAAAGATGCTCCTTAATGATGAAAAAATACAGTTTGAGGTGGTTTAGAATCTGATCAGCATGTGTCCTGGATGCATCCCTGTGGATGTAGTGATGACACATCCAACTGGGAGGAGGCCCTAAGTAAAACGGCCTCTCCATACTGGCTCTGGCACAAACAAGTGTGAATGGTTTCCGGAGGACATCTCCCCCTCTCTCACCTGTTTGCAGGTCAGGATGCAGTACATGAATCATGGATAGACTGCTACAACTCACACCTGCTGCCCCACTGAAGGGTACATGTACACACACAAGCACACACACAAGTATGCTCTCTTTCCACTACCCTCCACAGTATAAATTATTCAGTGTGGTATCAGAGAATGGTCTTTTTCAGAGGGAGTGTTACGGGTACCTGGCTGCTGCACCCATAAATAGCTATCTTGAAATACAGAAAAAGGCATGATGAGACCAGGGGACACGACTTGCTTTTGCCGAATTCTCCACTGTTATATTAATTCACATTGCACAGTTGCAGTTAACTGTATGTATTGTCATTTTTTCCATTTTTTTTGCCCATTATCTGTGTCTCACCACATATTTTCCATGGTCATAAAACACACACATATATATATATACGCAATAAACAAATACATTTTGTCTCAAGTCCAGTTTTCATATCCTTACATTCAACTCTTCCAATACGCTTTGGCAATAATTGAATCATGAATGCACTGACACACAGAAACTATCAAGTATCACTTGGACTTGCAAACAGTACCAATAAACCAGAAATACTGTGCTTTAACAATTTTTGACAGTTTTAAATGGTCCAAAATTTTTACCTATACTTGAATAAAACCAATCGTTTGGTAGTAAAAGTAAACAACTGTAAAAGTAGTGTGCTCTCATAAAGTCAAGTCGCTTATATCTAACACAACTATCGCGAATAAGCAGGCATTCTTAGATAACTCATTCATTTTTTGTAACCGCTTATCCTGTTGGGGGTCGCTGGGGGGGCTGGAGCATATCCCAGCTGTCATTGGGATCAGATCACCAGATTATCACAGGGCTGACACATAAAGACAGACAACCATTCACGCTCACATTGACACATACAATTAACCTGCATGTTTTTGGTCTGGGAAATGGAAGCCGGAGTACCCGGAGAAAACCCAGGCTGGCCTGGGGAGAACATACAAACTCTGCCCAGCCCAGGTTCAAACCAGGAATGCTTTTCCTGAGAGGCAACAATGCCAACCAGTGCACCACCATGCCGCCCCAGTAAGTTAAAATCTCTTGTTGTGTTTGGCTGAACTTTCACTGCTTCATTTTGCATGGCTTTCTCACTCTTAAGACTACCTGAATAAGATCAAAAGTTAACCCCCTCGGAGATAACATTTCCTACATAGGAGATAAATTCTTATGTAGGATAAAAACTTAGGTTTGGGCCGACTCTGCCTGAATTTTTTATTTTTTTTCACCTTGCTTTCCGGGCTTCCATAATTGATCTGTTGGGTTCCTGGTCGCTATACCAGTGCCACAGATGCTGCAGCAGTGAAAATAGAAATGCTCCCTCAAAATTGAGTAATTCTAAATAATTTATCAGTTATAGGTCTGGGTCCAAACAGGACGGCATCTGGGCCCATATCTGGTGGATGAGGAGGGAAGGCATGTTAACAAAGGGTATGCATTTTGCTCATTTTGCTTACAAGGAGGATGGCATTCGCCCTTACATCACCTGCTGCCCCTAATGGAAATGTACCTATTGTTAACTAATAGGAGCAACTTGACAAACCAGATACTCACTCTCAGAGTATTGAATAGACTATGGATACATGATAATATCAGCATGTCATGGGTATCAGTCGATATTGGCATTAAAATGAACTCAGAATCAGCCAACATGCTTTTTCTTATTTTAAAAACAATGAAATTCATATCTCCAACTGCTGGTGGGCCATCATGGCGAGAATGCATGCATAATATGGTGTTAATTCCACTACAGAAGAGACTTTTGATCAATAAAATCAGTTATCAGTTATATAAGTTGGTATATTGGATATCGGCGAAAAAGCCAATATTATGCATCCCTAAAATAGACAGTTTTAAGTGTGTGTTTGACCACACTCTATTAAATGATGCAATGACAATAATATTAACAAGATATCTTAAATTGAAGGTTGAATTTGAAATTGCAATTTCCATAACCAACCATCCCCCACACACATTTTGGCATAACTGGCATAGCTTCCACTGCAAACCTGTCGATGTATTGATTTATGTACATTTAATATCCATAGATGACTTGTTTCCTTTTCTTTGCTTTAGCCTAATCCAATATCTGCTGTGGTGACAATCCAGTTTACCCACATTAGGGAGATTCATTTGGCATTCATCTGCCTATACATTTCTGTCTCCACTCTGTCCCTCTCTCCCTCCCTTTCATCTATCTCTCCCTGTCCAGAATCTGTATTCATGTATTCCCAGCTCTTGCAGTGCCAGGTCTGCTGTCTGTTTGATCTCCTCTGTGGCACCCAAGGTTCCCTGAGCTGCCGCCTTTGTTGTCTGCCTCCTCTAACTGGGATACAAAATCTCACCTCGTAGGTGTCAGCACCAGTGCCGGACAGCATGTTGGATCTATTATGCAAACGTCTCTACAAAGAGGAATGACGGTATAAATAATGGGCATGTATGTAACAGACAGGTGGGAAGCTGCTAAATATACTTTCAGTATCCACCTTAAACAGTTCGGCCTTCCTACTGTCCACCTGCAGTCCTTATGCAGTGTCTGGTTAACTTCAGACAGGGTGTATAACATATAAGTAGAGCACCTGCAGTCAGCAGCGTGGGGTAGTGAAAGAATTAGACTGCTCAAACAGTTGAAAGGAAGCAGTATGTCTTGGCTTAGTCTTAGGGACAGGCTGAGGAGCTGAGGCTTTCAGGATGAACTCAGAGGAGAGATCCCTGTGGTCCAGCATCTTATCAGGAAGCCTTCTGCAGAGATCTTTTGGATACAAACCAACTGAAAGGACACTCAAGGCATACCCAGAAAACACTGAGGAAAATATAGGCTCAGCTGTCAGTTTATTAGGTACACCTAGCTGAACCTAATGCTGTCACTTACAACACAAAAAAGAGAGGTCTTGATTCAAACTGTATGATCATTTCAGCCACGTCATTTTGTAGTGACCAAGCAGCAATCTCTGGGGCTGAAAAATGAAGCCAACGCATAATTGCCAAAAACTGCAGTTCCTCTAATGACCACTTGAGGCAGTCTCAAAGAACAAGTAAATCCCTATAGACCCCCATATTTAAATGCCCAACTTTACAGCAGATATAAACATGTTTACAGCCTGGTATAAAAAGCAGCTTTGGTCTCTATAGCTAATTTTCTCTTTAATGACAACTGTTTGGGGATGAAGTTT
Source organism: Epinephelus cyanopodus (assembly GCA_026686955.1). Lineage (NCBI taxonomy): Eukaryota > Metazoa > Chordata > Actinopteri > Perciformes > Serranidae > Epinephelus > Epinephelus cyanopodus. The sequence continues at coordinate 8,681,892 of CM048918.1, read as the reverse complement.
TACGCCATGGCAACAACATTGGTTAGGTAACATAACCATAGCAAAGCCCCAGATTCACAGAGTATAGTAGTAGATGTTTTGCTCACTTTAAAAAAATCTTGGTCGCGGGGATGCCCCAACAGCTTACCTGGAAGACCATTCCATGTGACCATGTGACCACAACCAGGAGCCCTTTGCTGCATGTTGTTCCCTCTATATATTGCCCCCTGTCCTGTCACTTTTCATCTGTGCTCATAGGCCAAAAAGTAATCTAACAAAAACAAAATTTAAGTTTGGTTATACTAAAAGACCCTCATAGGAGTAACGCATTCATTTTCTTTTAATTGGAGCGGGTTCTCACTATTAGCATTAACGTTATCACAATTAACAATAGCAGTAAATGCATCATGCTAACCAAGCTAGCAGCTAGCATTAGAGTTGCCTCCACCCTCTTGTCCAAATACAGTCATCTCTGGCTCCAAAAATCCAAGCTAGTGATGGCCAAAATGCCAACATGAGCCTTCAAAATGGAAGTTCACAAACCAAAGGGTGACATCATAGTGGCACTCTCCATTATTTTATGCATACAGTCTGTGGTACTGACACAATTCTATTACTTTGTTTACCCCGTTTATGTCAACGAGAGGCTGAATAACAGGAGCACCTATCTGTTTAATGAAATACCAATTCAACACCTCTCTGATACTGTGCACAATTAATTCTCTGTCTGTCTCTGGCACTCATCATAATATTCCTCCTCTGCATTTCCTACATTTCAACTGTCTTTCCAACAGTGAAGCCACAGAAACATCAGTTTTCTTGGATTTTCCACCGTGATGGTTTAAGTTTCTGTTGGTGGCGCTCCTCTTCTCTGCCTGTCATGACACTTCACACATAAATTTCATCACTTCCTGAACACCACAGGATTTTTACTCCTGCTGTCCAGAGCATCAAGAGTAATAGCTGTCATATTTAATCACTCTCATGCTGCATTGGTCTGCATAACACGAGCCCCCTAGATATCGTTCACTCAAAACAGCCAATATGTTTCTGAGGGTATTGTAATGAGTTATATTTTCCATTAACATAAAGATGATATGTTGCTAATTAGCGTACTGTGCTCTGCTTCCTTGCTAGCAGTAATTTGTTAGAGGTAGAGGGATTGTATTTGTAATGGCTGATTCATTTTAGAATTGAATTTTGAAAGAGATGCTCCTGTACCCAATGGATCTCACTGTCAGTCTTTGTAACAACCAAGACATCAAATCCCACTCACAGGGAGTCCATCTGCATAAAAATGAATGAATGAAAATCTAAATTAACTAATAAATTCCCACTGCAGTTTAACATCTTAATGTGGTGACACTCCATGTTACCATTATTTTATATCCCTGCCTTACCTCATGCAATGTTTGCCATCTGTCCAAAAGTTTTTCCTTTGTGATGCAGAAAACTTGGCGTCCCCAGGTTAGCAGCCAGATCTTGGCACTAAATTGGACAGTAGAGCCAAACATTAACTCAGTGAGAAGACGTTTGGCACAGTGATGGCAAAGCACAGCATAGCTATGTTAGCCTGAGAGCTCTGCACTCTGTAGAGTAATATGGACACTAAACTACCAAATTGCTCTGGGAAATTTGGACTGGCTTTTCTGAACATTTTTTACCTAAGTAAAAATGTTATTCCCAGTGCCTTTGAGATGAGTCTTGCCTTTGTATAAAAAGTAATTAAAATGTTCTTCTCAATATGTACAAATAAAGATACTGGCCTGGATCTTATTTAAGACAGACTCCCGAGTGATAGAGCTTTTGTTGGCAGTGTATCTATGTTTCCTGGGTTCTATGTTTTTCAGGTTCTATGTTCCCCACTTAACCCTGCAAAAAGGGTTCTATGTTCCCTGCTTACACAAAAATGTTCTATGTTTCTTGGGTTCTATGTTCCCCGCTCAACCAAGCAGGAAACATAGAACCTTTTTGGGTGGTAACATAGAACCCGGGAAACATAGAACCCGGGAAACATGGGTATGACCCCCTTGTGTTACCTGTGGGGTCATTGCTCAAATTCTGGATCAGTATAATATATAGACTTTTAAGGAACCAATGTAAAACCAAATCAAGAAATGGTAAATCTGTTTCCCCAATATTTCATCTTAATTATATTCTTAACAAAAGCAGCAAAAGCTCTATCAATCAGCTTCGTATCAACAATAATACAATCTCTGATCCTTCTCTCATCTCTAATGAGCACTTCTCATCTGTCTCTCGCACACTGCATACTACCCCTTATACTATGGCTGAACATGTTACTCCCCCTCATTTATATAGTTTGTTTTCTTTCAGGAAAATTGTGCCTCTTGATGTGTATAATGCCATTTGTGAATTGAAAGAGAGCTGTAGTTCTGGTCCAGATGGTTTGGAAGCTAAATTTGTGAAACTTGCTGCTCACATACTGATGTATCCTTTGGCTGATTTATTTAATTTCCCCTGTCCATGCATTGTATTCCCTCCATATGGAATTATGCTCGAGTTGTTCCTCTCTTCAAAGGTGAAGACCCAACAGATGTAAATAATTACAGACCAATTTCTATAATCTCTATAATTGCAAAAATCTTTGAAAAACTTATCTTCCGTCAATTATTTCATTATGTCACTCAAGCTAACATTTTATCCCCATATCAATCTGGCTTTCGACCTAATTTCTCCACAACTACAGCTCCTCTTAAATTCACAAATGACTTTCAGCGTTTGACACTAGCCAACTTACAGGTGTAATTTCCATTGATCTTTCAAAGGCCTTCGACATGGTTGACCATTATCTTCTCCTTGACAAATTCCATCATACTGGACTGAATCAGAACACTGTCCTTTGGTTCAAGTCTTATCTTCACAATAGGCATCAATATGTTTATGTTAATGGTTGTCAGTCTAGTCCAATGTTAGTTGATACGGATGTTCCACAAGGTTCTGTTTAGGTTCACTTCTTTTTTTCCATTTTTATTAATGATTTACCTCAATTGTGCTCAACCTGTCGTGTTCATCTTTATGCTGACAACACTGTTATTTACCATTCCAATCCTGATATATCACAAATCCAGTATAACTTGCAACAAGATTTTAATATTGTCCAACACTGGTTTAATAACAACAGGCTTGTTCTTAATATAAAAAAAATCATGTTCTGTGGTGTTTGGTACAAAACATGGTTTATCACACTCACCTGAGTTGCTTATTAATTTTAGTGATGGAACTCCACTAGAGAGAGTTAATGTATTTAAATACCTTGATCTTTAGATGGACCGTGAGCTTACTTTTAAACCACATATCGATTACATTTTTCAAAGAATTTATGGCTGTCTGGGTTCTCTCTACCAATCAATCAGTTGTTTTTCATTTCAAGTCAGGAAAATAATCATTTCACAACTGTTACTTCCTATACTCGATTATGCTGGTGTTGTTAACCAAAACACCACTGACTCTATCCTCAAACCTCTCAATATTTTAAATAACTCCTTATGCAGATTTGTCTTGAGATGTCCATTCAGAACTCATCACTGCCTTATACGATGTCCTCAATTGCCTTCATCCTAAATCCAGGCGTCAGTTTCACTGGGTCTTGTTTCTTTTTAAAGCCTCTGGAAACCCAAATCCACAATAGCCTTCGAACTATGTAATTTAGGGTCATATGTACATAATATTAAACATGTAAAACAATTAGAAATCAGTTTCTATCCAAATTCGAAATATCTGTCTTTTAAGTTTTTGTACATTCTTGAAATTGGGTTTGATTGGGCCGTGGTTATCTCTCAGATTTATTACGCAATAAATTCGAAACCAATCATAAATCATCCATCAGTTGTCTCATCCCGCCCCCCAGTGGCAGCGCAACAAAACCTTTCTGCTGCAGCTAAATCTGCCTCTTTGAGTCTGAGCCAACTTGTCTCTTCATAGCCATTTGCGATTAGCCACCCAACTAATTTTATATAGCCTATATATCTGTCTGTCTGTCTATCTATCTATCTATCTATCTATCTATCTATCTATCTATCTGTCTGTCTGTCTGTCTGTCTATCTATCTATCTATCTATCTATCGTTAGCTAGCTATCTAGCTAGCTATCGTTAGCGATCTAGCTAGCTAACGTTATCTATCTTTCCATCTATCTAGCTATCCATCGATCTATCTATTGATCAATCATGCCTGTTTGTGCCGTCCCCGGATGCACATCCTCTGGTGAGGACAGGTCATTTTTTTATTTTCCAACCGAGGAGGAGTTGGGGGGAAACTGGACCGCGTTTTTAGTGAGCCGTGGTGGAGTCGTTCAGCAAAACTCCCGCATATGCAGCGCTCATTTTACCCAAGACCGGTTCGATAATTTCACCCAGAAAGCTATGGGTTTTGCAAAAAGGCTGCATCTGGCACCTGGAGCTGTACCCTCTCTCCCGCCACAGACATCACATGCGGCGAACATGGAGGTAAGTCTCTAAGTACACTGTTATACTGACAACATGGTTAAGCATCTTGCCTATCTTGTCTGTAAACAATAACACAAGGACTTGTTATTCTGATGACAATGACATGGTCATTTTAGAGGGCTGCATTGGTACAAATATTGCGGGAGCGGGCGGTTTGGACTTTGCTGCGGGCGAGAACGGGCGGCTAAAAAAACCCACTGCGGGATCTTGGTGCACATGCATAAGCGTTTTCACTCTATTTTATTCATAAATGGACAAATATACCCTGAACCAGCTTTCATACCAATTTGCCGCTTGCTCCACCTGTCTGTCTGTCTGTAAGCTCCATCTGTCATGAGACAAACATGAAAGAAGACGTGCAGTTTATTGTGTTTCACCGGTGACAAGCTGTCATTACGCGCGACAATTACGCACGGCTGCGCGCTCTTTATAACTCACTGTATGAACCTATGTTGCATAATAAAGATTTGCCCCCTCGTAATTTTTAACCGCCTCCTCAGTAACTTCATCCTGGCGCCGGGCTTGCCTTAACCTCAATCACTGCGTGATTATATAAAAGTAGAAAAATAAATAAAATACAGAGGAGGAGAATAGAATATAAAACAGCCTATATTTCATTAAAAACTAAATGAAAACAATGAAATAGGAGCGCTATTCCTGACCAGTGGTCAAAAGACATGCAGACCAGGGAAACGAAACAAACAACCCCATGAATCTCTTTATTAATAGCCTATATGACGTGTTTTCTCCTGCGGGACGGGAGAAGACACAAAATCATCGATCTCTATTATTGTGCGGGCATAAATTCTCAGAGTTTTGCGGGAGCGGGCGGGAGTGGACATACACATTGCGGGTGCGGGCGGGAGTGTAATACACACGTTGCGGTTGCGGGCGGTAATGGTCAGAAATTCAGCGGGAGTGGGCAGCAGCAGGTTGAAGAAAACAGTCCCGCTCAGGGCTCTAATTGACATCACTTTTGAGAGATAAACTAATGATTTGGAGAAAGTTACAGGCTTTTGCAGGTAATCAATTTTGTGGTGCTGTTTGTGCGAATTGTTGTTAGAAATGCACTTAGTGTTTTGCAAATGTTTTGCAAAAGGATGATTTGAGAAATGTACCAAAGCGACTGATAAAAACTGTAAGATCACAGACGTCCTCCACAATTATTACAAATTGCATTAACATTTAGCCCCGGTGATTTGTACTTAACATAACAATATTTCATAATAACGTTACACATATAGTAGGTCTTTGTAAAGATGCGCTCTCTCAATGTTGGTGTATGGTGCTAAACCAAAACTTCATGTAGTTCCATCAAAAATACCCAGAGGTAAAGAGGTAGCACACACAGATCTTCAGACAAAGTTGCCATTTCATGTCTTTTGCTGTCATTTTCGTGTTGGTTTAAAGATGTATGAGAGACCTTAGAAAGTTAATCATGTGAGTCTGAGTAATCAGTGACACTAATCGGACACACCTGCCAACTCCTATTTGCATGACATGACCTCCACTTTCTTTCATGCTCTTATGAAGGCCACTAGGCCGAAACTTTAGCATGTTTATTTGACATGGCCAAAATAAATTGGTGAAATGGAGATTTGTTAACTTTCTGTGTGTACTACCTTCTTACCTCTGGGTATTTTTGATGCAACTTTACACATATCTCAACTGAAATTAACTTTGCAGGTAGTCTGTGTTAATTATGATAACGTCAAGCATGTTGTGTATACTGAAGTTAGCCTAATTTCAGAATTATCTTCCACCTGCACAGATTGCCTGTGCGGCCGTACCATCCCGCACCAAAATGAGTGTTGGCTGCCAGTATGAGGTTCAGCCTGAACCTTGTATCACTAGCCGGGAGATTGGATGCCAGACTGATATAGCCCGGCGAAGCAAGTCTGTGAGCACACAGCTGTCCAAAGGAACCTTGGAGAAAAAAAGGAGCCATTGTATGAAGCTACTCGTGCTTATGTTTTCAGATTGCATAAACTGCCTATAAATGGAGTTCTCCTCATGTTAAATAATAATGTGTTTTATTCCATTCATTTGGAAAATAAGGCCATTTTGTTTGAAAATGAGGCTTTTTTTATTCATTATTTGTGCAGCCTGTCCTGTATGTTCAAGATCCTGTGTGGTTAAAACATACACCAGAGGCACTCTCCTGTCTGTGGACCAGCAATGCACCCACCAGACCTGCATGTACACCAGGAAGTGGGACAGCCAACCACTTATTGGCAGCTCCCCTGCAGGGAATATCCATCTCTCTGCTGCTGTTTATTTCACAGGATCTTCTATGGTTCAGATGAATAAGGTATGACAGAAATTCTAAGTTTCAGTAAGAAGAATATAAATTTGTGTGACAGCTGACATTTCAACACAGTCTACAGTTATTGACCAATATCAATAATGTGTTTACCAGGTTCTCTCAGCTCTGCGTGTAAGGACACTGTCGAGAACAACATTCAATAAGCATGTAAAGTCCTATATTCAACCTGCCATCATCCACAAATGGAAAATGGATCAGCAAAGCCTTCTTCTGGACCTAAAGCAGAAGGAGCACGTTTGGCTGGGAGGGGACATGAGAGCTGACAGCCCTGGACACTCTGCTAAGTTTGGCGCTTATTCAATGATGGACCTTGACACGACGAGTTGTTGATATTCAGCTTATTCAGGTAACTTTTTATATTGAATATAACACTGAAATTGGCACTGAATTTAAATGGGACAACATTTTGAATTATATTTTAATGTCTTATATTACAATGGTGATCCTATGTAATTATGTTATCATATCCTTGAACATCTGCAGCTAACTTTTTCTCCTGTAATCAATAGAGCAATGAGGTGGGTGGCAGTGTGCGGATGGAGAAGGAGGGCCTGATTCGCAGTCTGGCATTCCTGGATGAATCTGGTGTGAAGGCGGCTTCTCTTGTGACTGACCGACACCCACAAGTTCAGAAGTACCTTAGGGAGCAGAGACCAGACATCATGCACTATTATGACGTATGGCACGTTGCAAAAGGTATCATAATCAAAAAGAATTGTTATTGATAGGTTTATATTTATCATAGTTTACATAATTTATTTTTACATGTGTTATGAATGCATCCCACAGGCATTAACAAAAAAGTGGAGGGAGTCACGAAGGAGAATGGATGTGAGAAAGTAAAGAAATGGCAGGCAAGCATCAAGAACCACCTTTACTGGTCAGCTACAAACTCCTCAAGTGGGGGAGAGACTGTGGCCAAGTGGACGTCCCTGATGAACCACATCCAAAATATCCACGTGCATGAAGATCCCCTGTTCCCTGCCTGCCTGCATGGACCTACCACAAGCACCTCAAAGTGGCTAAAGCCGGGTATGCACTGAATGACAATTCACTTCAGAAATTAAGTATTTAGCACATGCTTATATTTTATGTGTTTCTATGCATGTTTTCAATATTTCTCTTGTTTTCATGTCTTTACAAAAATCTAGCCACCAAACCATACTACAGGCTAGAAAAAGTGCTGGAGAACAAGCGTCTTCTCAAAGACATCTCCAAGCTCAGCCCACTGCACCAGACATCTAACCTGGAGGTGTTCCACAGTGTCATCCTGAAGTTTGCACCCAAGAATGTGGCATTTTCATACCATGGGATGTTGTGCAGGTAGATATAAATATACAAATGTTATAATGTCCACTAAACCGGTGGTTCCTAATCCTAGTCTTGGGGACCCACTGTCCTGCATGTTTTAAATGTCTTCCTTTTCCAACACACCTGATTGGACAAGGACAAGGGTTGGGAGCTACTGCACTGCTGTGTGAGCTACTCAATAAAATGCCTTCATTTCAGGCTTTACCTGACTGCATTTCATTTTAATGAAAATGCTGGCCGCTGCCAGAGGACTGCTCAAGGAGACCTTAGATACAGAGTCTGCTTTCCCAAGGCCAAGAAGGGTGCACCCTCCGTTGAGCAAGTTAAAACGCCACAAACTTGTCGTGTGTAGAAAATGTTTATTAATAAATGTTTATTAACAATCAAATAATAATAACAATAATAATAATGACAAATAACTGTCATGAACATTATTTTACAAAAACATCATTTTATTTAGGCTATGTCGATGAACTCCTGAACCTCCTGTTCAATGAAGTGCTCCATGACCCTGCTCCCTTCGTGGAACAACTAAAGGCAGTGTCAGTCCCAGAGCCCCTGTCCAGCCAGTACGAGAGGCCGGAGAAGGGAGAAGTTATCGCCAACTATGTCTCCCGCTTCAGTCGTCCAGGGATGGCCTGAAACCCACATATTCATCCTCCTCATCTGGGTACTCGCGGTGGATTCTGAGCACCACACAGGAAGGTATGACCACCCGTCTTCCTAAATAGCCCCAGCACCAGCTCACAAACTGCCTGTAGGCCAGGTAGCGGGCTCGCCTGTAATAAACAAGTATAAATCTTGTATCAGAAAACATAAAAACATATTGTAACCCATCTCCTCTCCCTTCCTCCTTCTCTGTTTTGTCTCATAGCCTGACATCACCTAGGCTGCTGGAGGATTGACCACTACTCATCTGCCCTGCCTACTTCGCTGCTTAGTTGATATAACATTTATTTATCATTTTGCCAGATGGCAGCAGGATGAACAAGCTGTTGCTACCTCCAGCAATACAAACATTCAAATACTGCCATCTACTGGCCAAATTGATTAAGCTGTAAACTGTAGTGCAGGCTTTTAACCAGAAAAACACATCATCCCGGTTTTAGCCTCTTTACACTGGCTTCTATCTGTTGTAGACTCTCAGCTGAAGACTAAGGGAGACAAAGCTGATTCTAGTTTTTATTGTTTTATCTTAATTTTTTATGTTTCTTGAAAAGTTGAAATCAGAAAAACAGTTTTCCGGGCCTGGAAATTGTTTGGAATTAACAGAATGTTTAGGAAATTTTGAATGGAAGTTTTGAATACATTGTTTTGGGGCTATTGTTTCTTGTACTCCTCCTCTCCTCCCCTACTAATACAACTTAAATGAAGTAATTGAAATGGGATAAAATATTATGGAAACAATATGGAAAAATTTTGAAAATTTGCTGGTAAAAATGTGTGGGAACCCTGTTTGATGCTGTGTGTGTAGTTGTGCACACATGATAAAAGCAGTATTTGCATTTTTTTTAATAAGGAGTTATGAACAAGGTGAATGCAGTATCAATTCCTGTATTATATTATGTCAGACATTGAATTATCTAATACTTACGCTGCTCTCTCTCTATCGGGTGGGGGTCCGTAATTTGCCCTATACATATTTAGGGCATTTTGTAGGGTGTAGGGGTTGAGGCACACAGGTTCGAGCCCTGGATGAAGGGTCATGCATCTTGGAGGCTCTGGAAGCTCCTCACACCTGTTCCTGACCTTTATTGTTTTGGTATGAAAAAAACCCCCAAATGCTTAAGTGTAAAACATTTCAGCCTTTGGTTTTGTGTATATTAATGTTCACCAGTCAGACACTTGCTTTCCACAAACTAGAATCCAGGTGGATTTATTGCACCTTGCAGGATTACTCCGTTTTCCAGGGAAATTCTAAAATGTTGTTAAACTACTAGTTTAATTACTGTACTATTACTGTTTTTTTTCCTCAACACTGTATAAATGTTTTCTGTCCCTATGCCCAATTACTTGAGTTAGTTATAACAGAACATTGACCATGAGATTTGACAATGAATGAATGAAATGAGAATGAAATAAAGAATGAATTTGTTTATTATTGTTTATTGTATTATATTATGCTACAGACCGCTGTAACCACCTTGCAGCAAATGTTTTCTGCCATTGTCGGCATCATCTGGCACTCTCCACATGAACACCTGCAATTACAAATATGGTTCAATTAGTCAGTACTGACTTCACAATATTCACCCTAAGTCAGTCATCAATGACAATATCTAAATTGTAACTCAAATGGCATGGTAAGTCAGACTTGGCCAGGCACATCAGCATTTACAGTAGGCTACACACAGTACACGCTGATTGTATGAATACACGTCCATGCGCAAAACTGACTCCTGCAAATATTTTGAGACTTGACTGAGTGGCAAAACTGAAGGCTCACTGGAATAATCAAGGTGGCATGACAGAAAAATATCTTGATTATCTAAACTAAAACTTTTATTCTGCCGAATGAAAACGTCAGATGACAGATTTTATAAAGCTCAGGACAGCAGTGTTACTTTAAATTATTTTACTGTTTAGTAAGTAGGCGGCTTGTGAGCGGCCGGGCTTGCCCCCCGGGCCCGGTGCCGGTGTCGGCTCACGGGGAGGGGACATAATGTGCACCCTTCCTCACCCCTAACCCCAACCTCAAGCAGTTAGCTTTGCTACGCATAAACATATCCCCAATCGCGGAGGTGATGCTGCGGGAAACAACACAATTTTAGTCGGAGGGGAACATTATTCGAGGCGGGCAAATACTTCTACACAACGCCAGAGAGACTGCCGGCCGGCACCGGTCTCTCCCGCTTTGAGGGTCGATGTGTGTGTCAGTAAAGACATATTTAATCTATTAAGACTGGATGTGTTTGAATGAAAAAGGCTATTATCAGAAAAATGGAGCAGATTTATGTTTTCAATGAAAACGTATCTCAGTGAAGAAAGGCAAAGCGCCAGCCTCCCGCTGTCATTCATCTCAGCTAACACTGCATGTAAAAGTTATGCTAACTATTCTACGAAGTAACATTAATATGAATCACAAAACATTTTGAAACTTACCATTCAGTGACCACCTGAAAGGAATCATTTTCAGCTTCTGCTTCGTCCTCTGAATCATCAGAGAGCTCAAACATATACGGTGGATTAAATTTGTGGCAGCCATTGCTGAGCCAGGGAGATGTCAATCAAAACGAGGGAGCTGTCAATCAGAGCGTTATCTGCCACGCCCACTCTGTCCTGGCAAGTGGTCTAAACAGCAAAATGAGCTGTTTTTAAACCAGGTTTTCTAATAGTTATGAATGGTTCTTTTCACTCAGACTTTTGTGGATGATTAATGAGACACTCGACTTTGATATAATATATGCATTTTTACTATTTCAGGCTGTGTTTCCAAAGGCTTTAAATGTATCTACTTAGATGTTCCACCATACTTAAAACAGTTCCTGGTCCAGTATACTTCTCCATATCCTCTTAGACATATGACTAATCCATTTTTCACAGCCCCTAAAATCCAGAAAGAAATAGGTTGCAGGTCATTCAAATTCAAAGCCCCATCTGATTGGAATAATCTTCCTTCTTCTTTAAAGTCCATCACCTCCTTTTTTATCTTTAGATCAAGTTTATTTTCCAACTTAAGAACAAGCTGGTTTTGATATTGTTTTTGTGTTTTATTTGTTTTATTATTTTATTCAAAATTGCTGTGGTATATTGTTGCTCCTGGTGTTGTATTGCAATGGGGTTGTGGGGTTACACACACACACACACACACACACACACACACACACACACACACACACACACACACAGACACACGTATATATTGCATTGTTCTTGGTTTCTTGCTATGACTGTTATCTATTTTTTTTTTAGAGCTTGTGATGGGGTGGGTGGGGCGTGGGGTTTGTGGAAGTGGTAGAGCAGTGTGTTTTGTGTTTGTTGTGTATTATTGTAATGTATGTTGGGGTATTTTTTTTCTATCAGTGTTTGGACCCTCTCGAAAACCAGATGCTGCATCTCAAGGGGTTATCCTAAATAAACTGAATTGAAACTGAATCAGTTATTAAAGCTATAAAATGGCCAAAAGATATAAAAAATGCCAGAGTTTTTCCCCTGTTTAAAAAAATCAGCAGGTCATACATAAAAAACTATAGGCCTGTATCAATCATTATAACCATATCCAAGGTACTGGAGAGTGTTTGTTTGTCTTGAAGAATATCTAATCCAGCACAACATACTGTGTGAGCTACAGTCTGACTTTAGAATAGCTTTGGAGCAGACACCTGCCTCACTTATCTGTCTAATTACATCAAACAAGAAAGTGGTAATGACAACTATACTGGCATGACTGACACATTAAATGACTCCATACTACTGACCAACCTGTGGTGTATGTGATTAGGTTGGGTCTTAATCTGCGTCATGTTGGTCTGCACAGGGAGAACCCAGGTTTGTGTTGGTGAAGGGAATCAAAAGATATAACAAGTGTTGTGCTGCAAGGCTCAATACTGGGGCCTCTTTTATTTCTTATTACTATTTGAAATGCCAGCTGAAGTAATTTGTAAGCTTTTAACGTATGCTGATGATACTGCTTTATTAGTTGCTGGAAAAGCAGCCCAGAAGCCAGAAGAAATGAACACTTGCACATTTTATACCTATTATATCAGTGTTTCTAAAGTGATGTAGTATATGAACAGACTTTATCGTCTGGAGGTGGAGGGGATGGGAGATGACGTCTCACCTAAGCTATGAGACTGTGATTTAGTGACCTGTCTCAGTTTATCTAGTGGCTTTTTAGGCATCAAATGTGTTTTGTTTTAAGAGACTCGTTGCTGTGCACCTAACATGGGTGTTTTGCCACAACCTCTTGCTGTTATTTCAATGGGGATAATGCCACAAAAAAGCTGTTATTTTGACTGAGACATCGCTGCTTTTCCACTGGGCTTTGTGCCCCCAATACTAGGTATTTTGAGCCAAAATTGATCTTTTCCGAAGCAAGTGCTTTTGGTGCTTAAACCTAATCATACATTAACCACACCATTGTTGAAACATCAAGTTTATTATATCCGCTACACAGTAACACAAAAAAAAGTAATGAATTTGTGGTTTGAAGGAACATACAGTACCGACATTTTTTCTGGTGATTGGGTTGGGAAAAGATTCATCAGATTGAGGTAATTTACAGCAGAGTGTTGGGAAATGTAAGGGAGTGGCTCATAGACAAGCTGTCACCTTGGCAATACTGAGTCAATTCTGTTTGGCACAAGGTGTAGCTAGATTACAGATGCACTGACAATTAAAGCGTATCACAGGATTGTGTCACATACCTCAGCATTGCTCAGTCACTTTCTGGTGAAGCTATTTCTAAGGGAGTGCTATCCAACAGTGCCTGTAAATTCAAGTTCCTGTATCACAGAAGACACTTTGACATTGCAATAAAAAAAAAATCCTTGTTTTAATACTAACTAAAGTGTGTCTGTGATTTGCACCAATAAACAAAATAACTGTGTTTCTGCAAACCTCTGATACATCTGTCCATTATTATGTTGCAGGTATGTTGCAATTTTACTTTTCTTTCATTTCAACAACACTGTGGTTAATGTGTGGCTCGGTTTAGCCACAGAAAATCCCTTGGTTACACTTCTACAAAACATTTTTGTATAAAAATGACAAGTGGTTATTCTTGACACAGACCTTCAGACAGAGATAAGCAAGCTGTTACATCCTGTTTCCAGCTAAGCTATCCTGTGGTGTATTTCCCAAAATGTTGGAGTTACATGTACCATGTCAGCTTTGAGTCATTTTAAGGTATGTCCTCACCATGTTTATTTCCCTAAACCTAACCTCCATAATTTTAGATTAATTATGCAACTGTACGTTGAGGATGTTACATCATTCCTGAGGCGTTAATTCTAAGGATATCATACAAACTTTTTTGCATGCATTTTTCTTATGATACCATATTAACTGTTCTATAAGAATACTTTGTTTGAATCACATGTAGGACAAAAAGCGACATTAGTTTTTCTAATAACAGTTGTGAGAAGCTTGAAGAAAGCCTATATTTGCTGGCCAAAAATATTAGGCCACCTGATCCTATCATTACCATTATCATACTGTTATATTTACAGTGGACTGTTTGCAGTTATGCAAGAAGAATGACAGACAGACAGACAGAATGATGAGGCTAAGCTGTTATTTTGAGTGTGTAAATGGGAGAACTTAGCCTGTTTGGACAGCTGTTAGAGCCAGAAGATGCCCAGTTCTAGCCCCCTTTCTCTTTTTAAAATCAGTTCCTCTTTCCATTTATATTCCCATGTTATCTTCCTTTTGGACCATCCTCTCTGCCTCTTTCCCTGTTTTCTAATTTCCTTTTTCCTCTGTCTTTATTTTCTACCTCTCTTTCACCCTCTATTTGTTTTTCTCTTACCTCCTGCTCTGTAACGCTGCCTCTGGTCTCTGATTTGCAATGTTTGGAAACCGTTGCAGCCATGAATGCTGTTATTGTAGAGCGTCAATGCTAATATGCTGCATTTGTCCCTATGGCAGACAGTGATAAGATTTACACAGACGCAGACACGCTGGCTCTGTTCTAGCCAGCGGTTGGCAAAGCTATAAAGAAGGCTGAGTACCATATCAGTGCTAATATGAAAAGCTTGGCCCTGGTGGTAAACAGTCGGTGACATATTTACATACACATAGAGGACCTGGCAGTGTTATCGAAATGATTGGCTCAGCTATAAAGAAATTTGAGGTAGCAGGGTTAGATTTGTGCTGGAGCTATGTGAAATTACGCCTCCTGTGGAAATGCTCCCCTGTGGCAAGCCTGCATCTCTGCAGCTGATGATAATAGAGGAAAATAAAACACTATAAGACATTAACAACATGTTAGATTTCTTACTTGGAAAAGAAGGTAAGCTGAACAGTTTGAGTACATAAAAAAGCATCATTATGGCTCTTGATGTTAATATGTGTGTACTTGTAACACTTTAAACCATGTGGGGAATTTTACTTTTTTTTTTTTTGCAGTTCATGGGGTCAACTGTAGCTCAGCAAGTCAGAGGGAGGCAGAATTGCAGCCAAGGCCACTTCAGCTGGACACCTGCTTGCTGACCCATGGGCTCTGGGTAAAGCGTGTGATCCCCATGAAGAACTAAGGCCTATTGTTTAAACATATTCATTACAGAGAAAAGTTAATACCAGGCTAAAAGGCAGCATTATATTGCCCTCTGTGTTTGAAGCCTGTTTCACCAGACCAGTGGACCAGTGACCAGGAACAAGTGTTGGCATTGTGTGTCTCTGCAAAGACGTTACACTGCATGTTGCATACATATCATATTGATGTTTCTACAGTGGTGTAGTATGAGCTTATTTTGTCATCAGGAGGTGAAGGAGATGGTGAGTGACGTCACACCTAGCTGCAGACCACTGCAGAGCACTGTTTAAGACCAACAAATGATGAAAGCGTTCAAAAGCACATGCCCCATGTACAACACTGTAAGACCTTATAACTTGGTGCAAGTGATGGCAGGAAACATCAGATTATGAGTAAGTAGATGTACTGCACACAAGAAGGCTGAATTTATTCTTTTAATTTAGTTTTCATTTGAAATGTTACAAACAATGCTCTGTAACTCTGTAAGGCTAAATTAAAAGAAGAAGCAACTCGGCCCTCTTGTGTGTGGTGCATGTACTTATTTACTGACAAACAATGAAAGCGGTTATGACTTAGCGCATCATCTCTGTGTTCCCAACAACTTTTTAGGCACCAAATTGGTGTTTTGTAGCATTCTGTCATTTTCCCAGTGGCTTTATGAGCAATCTGTCAGTTTTTTTAGGCACACAGTTGTATGTATGTGTGTTTTACCCAGTTTTGGGGTCTCCAAAACTGGGTATTTTAAGCCAAACATAATCTTTTTTAACCACAACCAAGTGGTTTTCTGCCCAAAGCTAATCACACATTCACCAGAGCATTGCTGAAATGTAAAGTTTCAACATATCTACTACGTATGAAAATATAATGTACCCGTGGTTTACAGATGAGTACAGTGCCGACATTTTTTCTGATGATTGGGTTGATCACAGGGTCCTGGATTTAACCTGATTTTGCTTTTGTGGTAAGATGTGCAAAATTTTTTGGGGTGTCCTGTTACTCACTAAAGGAGAAATTTACCCTAGAGCGAACATTTGTAGGACCACCAACCAAGCACTGTTTGTTTCACTGCACCTCGCACACTGGTAGCTCTTTGATATGAATTATTACACAATAAACTCATTGCTCCAACTTCACCTCCCAATACAGCAGCAGCTTTCAGTGGTTGACTTACTTTGAGTGTGGCCGTGCATGTTTTTTCAGGGGCATTATCAATAATGGATTTTCTCCCTGTTTCTTTGGACAGCTGAGGAGCGAAGGTATATGTGTGGAAGTGAGACTTACATTAATGTATGATTACAGTTGTAGGCACTGTACAGGTGTGCAGTTCCGGCATCACAACCCCACACTTATCAGTTACTCATGCTGTTTGCGGACATATCTCCCTCCTCAACCCAAACTTCTCTTAATGTTCTACATTTTTAGTATGATTCTTTCAATAAAGGTTAGATGTTTTAATGATTTGGGGATTTGTTTGTACTAACCCTTTAACACAAAATCACGTAATAAAGTGCACTGGTAATATACAGTGGGATTCAATGCCATCATGGTGGTATAGCAAACCTGATCTGATATTGAAACAACAGAGAAACCAGTCAGACAGATACAGAGGGAAGGACTGGGTAAAAATGTAAAATAGCAATATTTTCTAATTTATAATGACTAAAATGTGACTAACCTCAAGCTTGTGTGGCTTGGAAACAAAGAAATTGAGATATTTTTTCGGTTGGAGTGCGAAAAAAAGAAAGTGAGTGAAAGCCACCCAATCCACTGATTTCCCCTGAGAGTTGATCAAAATAAAATATCGTAGTGTCTTAATTATTCATAAAAGTTAACTCATCAGTCTTGGCAAGATCCGACCACTTGCTGGTGTGTGCGTGTGTGTGTTTTTTGTGCAGTAGGAGTGCTGACTCACTAGTGTGTATTTATGTGATGCCAATCAGAGCAAACCCAAAAGCTGACATGAGAGTTGGAGAGAGAAGAAGACTGAGAGGGAGTTAGATTAAAGTGTGAGTCAGAGACACACAACATCTCTGACATAACGCCTCAAGTTTTCACACATCGCCATCGATTCTGTCAGTTTCCTACAGCAGGAAACTTTAAATATTACTTTATTGGACTTTAATTCATTTTTGCTAAAATGTATTTTCCAAAACAAAAATGAAACTCAGAAATCATAATTTGATGCCACTGAGGCTATTCACAACATTTTGTTCATCCCATATCACATACATAAGGATGGGCAACATATTTTGTTTGATCAACAAAATGATCTTATTTCACACTAAAAAACACGGGGCTGAATTATTAACCCAACTATGAGATTTCTCAAATTGGGTCAAATGTATGGGTTATTTTCAGGTATACTGGGTAATTTGGTCTAACCATGTTGTTGGGTTGTTAAAAGTGGGGAGAAGTAACGGAACCACATTTGATCCATAAGAGCAGAGGCTCAATGGTGTTCCAACCAGGCAACCAACAATGGGCAAGTGGGAGTCACAACGACAGGTCAAAGTGAGGATGTCATTGTCATCCCCACTCTCAGAGATTGGGTACCAAGCCCCAATAAGCCTGTACAGCACAGATTCCCCTACAGCAAGGGCGAGTGACCTGAGATTGAAAATTATGAATAAGCTGGTTTCCCTGCACCCCTGAAGCCGATTACCAAGGTTAAGTGACAAAGTACCCTCTGACAGTCTGCCAGATGATGTGAATGCAGTACCACATACAGTCCCTACTAGGACCATAACTGAGACCAAAGAAAGTAATACCTAGGAAGTACAACTGTCTATACCTGAGGCACTAGAGACTGCCAAGCACAGGCTCACACCACTAGCTCCATGCCTAAAGAGATACACAAGAGAAGCAGAAGCCAGGAGAAAAGACAGGATGTTGTCTACCGAGTCATCCAAAGTGTACTCTCAGTGGCAAGGTAACAACATGAGGCATCGCGAAACACCAATGCTCAGCGGTTCCTGGTTTAGATCACAGCAGTCTCACAGAACAAGAGCCAGTTACCATTACAACAGTAGACATCCAAGAAGAGTATCAGGTATGAAGACTTGAACAGCCTCGGGCCCTGACATGATTCACACCTATTGGGTAGAATCTAACTGCACTAAATCAACGCCTGGCAGCACAAATGAATGAGTTGCTGATGGATGGGTCCCATGATCATAAAGGATCCCCAGAGGGTTGCTGTCTGATCCAAGTACTGGCCAATAGCCTGCCTCTGTCAAACACAGAAGCTCCTGCTGGGCATCATAGCAGCTAAGATGAATAGGCACATAAGCAAGGCCTTGAAAGGAACTGGTAGGAATACCAGGGGAGCCAAGCACCAGCTATTGGTTTATGGAGCAGACACCCAAATCTGCAAGATCAGTCACACCAATCTGGAATGCTTGGGAATGTACAACATCAATGGGACTAAGAGCCTTCATCAAGAACTCAGTGGGGCTGTGGAAAACAACTCTGGAAGCCAACTCATATCCAACCACACAAGTTACCGTCAAGTGCAGCATATACCAAGATGATGCACAGTCCCCGCTCTTGTTCTGCATTGAGCTGAACCCCCCCACCCAATTCATCACAAAGAGTGGCTATGGATACCATTTCCAAAGTGGAGTAACCATCACGTTTTTTTTTTTTTGTTAAAAGTTAATGTCAAGTGTCCAATATAACATTTGCCCTGTCCAGTCGAGAAGATATCCAATACAGTTAGCTTATGCTTTAGAATGGGAAATGTTAGCTAATCATCATCTTCATTACTTTTGAGAAAGGTTACTTATGTAAAGCCTCTTTCCCACTGCACAAAAAAACACCTTCTAACATCTGGCTTTTTAATTAACAGGAAAGGTTACAACTGGCATTCACATCCAGGTCAAATGACTCTGCAGGAGACATGAGTATTTATAAGCTCTGGCTGTGATAGGCACTGATGAGGTCATAACTCACCCACAAAATGCAATAACGCACTACCACAAAATGCTGTCCATCTCTGCCCAAGCAGTGTTCAAACACTGATCCAAATTAGTCTGCACCGAGTTTGAAAGAGAGACAAAATAAGCAAGAGAGGTATAAAAAGAAGCAACCACTGTAAGGTTTTCCCAGGTCTCTACGCTGCTACTGTTTACTGACCTGTTACTGCCTATTTTTAGCAGGTTTTACCACTTTGTTTCCAATAATGAGGTTAATATTTCATTAATTGATAGAAAAAAGAATCCACATGTTGAAGGTCCCTCAGACTCCTGTCAGTGATCCTGTCATCCCTTGACTACAGAATTCAGGAGACACAGGCGAGCCAGAATTGATGAAAACATGAAGTCTTTAATCATCTTGTAGCATGTACCTCAGTTGCACCCTAGTTTTCTAACCATACAGTGATCTAAAATAACTGAATGCACAACTGCTGTCTCAGTCCCCATACATGAATCTCACACAGTTTTTTTTTATCAATGATTACATTTTCAGTTACTTCATTTTAGCTTCACGAAATGCAAAGCCATAAACTGGTGTTAAAGGAATTTCAGCATCACTGTTGCGATTTGAGGGAGTCAGGATAGAGAAGTTCTCTGAACTAACAGAACAGCAGGAGTGATTGCTCTAATCTGTGCAAATTCACAGATGTGCCTGCTTGTCCACAGGACATGTTGTGTTCGGGCTGAGACGAAAACACTCTATTTAGACTTATTTAAGGAAAAAAAGGAAACATATTCAGAGAATGTGGATCCTGGGAGAAGCCTGAGTTTAAAGTTTTAAACTCTGTTTTTTTTTTTAAGACAGTTAAAAGCAGACTTGGTACATACCCCACGAATTTTGAAAGGGATCACATGACTTCTGCACCATTATCAATTTGAGTGAAGAAACACGAGCCGAGTGGTTAGTTTTTATTTTGTAGCTGTCTTATATTTCAGCTGTAACGTGATAACTGTAACTTACCTGATGTTATGGTAACAACTGTATGTCTGTCCTCCGAATGAAGTTGGCAACATCTGCTGCAGAGTACAAAAGGTTTCTAACAATATAGTCAGTTACTACATACATGTAACGTGGAAACACCAACAGCAGCACTCAGCTGTTATATGACGTGGTGTAAAGAATAACTCCTTTTTTTATCGAAGCAGGCTTATCTACAATCAGAGTAATGTAGCTCGTGTTGGGTAATAATACCAAAGTTATTATAAATTCTGCTTCTAACACTTGAGATGACAGCTTTTTATATTATACAAAAACAAATGAATAGAAATCACTAGTACATTCAGATGTCTTAGCTGTCATCTTTTCAGAATGGTTTCATTATAATGATCTTCACCTTGTGTTTGTAATCTACAATATGTACAATGTACCAATGTATCACAGTTTCTCCATATCATTTAAATGAAATCAAAGTTTCATAGTAAAACATGTTGCTTCTTAGATCAGTATTTGTTCTATGCAGTGATGTTGTCTCCCAAGTCTACAACAGCCTTGTGTCTTTTTTACCTTTTGGGGTAATGGACCAGGTTCCAGTTCATCATACATGTTTGATACACTATCAACGCCTGGAGCCTGGCTGTTTGAATCCGTACACCCCACAGAACATCCACAAAATTTACAGGTAAGACTATGGACCCTTATGGCACAGAAGTGAAGAGGAGTATGTTTTTATGTCAAGTGCAAACTCAACTCTGAACACTAATGTTTCATTACACCAACAAACCCACTAACCCACTAAGAAATGACAAATAAGTCTTTTGTCAAAAGAACTTTATTTCCAGCAAATGTAAAAAACAAAAACTCTAATAATTTAGTCCCGGGGCTAGTTTAGTACCGGATTTCAGTACCCATCGATAGTCAGCATCTAAAACGCTAAATTGTTGACCCCTCCCTGTAAAATCTGCAGACCAAACATGCGTATTAAAACACATGAAGAGACAGACACAAACATAACGTCCTTTCATCACACAAATACCTCCTCAGCTATATAACTCAGACTAACTACAATGTTCAGTAAATATATAGTGAATGACCTCCAGAGCTCCAAGTAATAAAAACACAATGTACATTTTCCATAAAATGTATGATAAAAGCCGATTTACAATCAAACTCTGAGTACAGCCACACATTTTGAAAAATAAATGCAGGTCTGATTGCTGCCTAAATGCTCGAGCTAGCGGCAGTAGCTGCTTAGCTGAGGAATCACACATAGATATGTTTCAACTTTTGTTAATATGGACATAGTGCACATCTTAGCTCTGCTCTACATGTTGTGATCCCGAATCTCCAGATTTGTCCAACAAAGGGAACTGCCCTGTCTCTCAGCAATTACCGCTGTGAAAATCCAGTTGTAATCTGTTGACAGAGTGTGAAGCAGTCCCCTGGAAAACACAGAGAACACAATAAAAGGTCCGGGTAGTATTGTGGAGGAATTGTATACCAAAAATAAATTCCAACCACTTTTTTGTTCCTTCGTCCTTTGGCAGTCCAAACAAGGATGACATTGGGTCACAATGAAGAAAGCAGCATCTCCTAGACATGGCATCTCCTCAACAGCTCCAAAACGGTTCAAACTCTGCAGCCTCTCTCCTCCGCCTTCGCTCGGAGCAGGTGTGTTTGGGGGTACGGCTCAGTGGCTGGCAGGCGGGCACTGTGTGTCATGCTTATTGCACATTATTATGTAATAACTATGCGGAAGTAAAGACAGGAAATTCAAACAAACTTTCAGGCAGGTCAGGTGACGTGTGTCTGTGGAGCGACAGAACTCCCTTTAGCCTGGACTATTTTAAATTTTACTTAGCAGACCTTACATAGGCAGGAAAATGCTATATAACACACTAAAGAAGAGGGAAAACCCCCCAGAAGCACAATAGGCCTCCATTAAGGTATGTCCTCACCATGTTGTTGTTTTTTTCCTATAAATAACTTTAAGTAACTTTACTTGCCTAAACCTAAAGACACCCAACCATGTTTTTTCCTAACCCTAACCTCTGTAACTTAATGTTATTTACGTAACTGTATGTTAGGGACATAATGTCATTTGTGGAATGCTTATTTGTAGTGGGATATCCCACGAGCCTTAGGATATCATATGAGAATAAATTAAGGAAGCACAAAAATACCAAAATGGACCTTTTCTTGGCTGCAACTGTACCTGACCAACATATCAAGGTGCATGGAAGAGAAAGCTTGCTGTGTGTGTTGCTGTGTGCTTTTCTCATTTATATTCTCTGAGCTCTATCACCTTCCCTTTGGCTGTGCTGAAAGAGCTGCTGCTGATGGGCAGGAAATGACTCATTATTAGGAGCAGAGAAAAGATTAATCTCCGAACTTCCACGCATCAGAGAATTCACTGCGAATGGGAAAGCAACATTTTTTTGAGTGTTCATACATGCACATGATGAAACTGTCTTTTTTTTTATATGCAACACGTTATTTTATTGCAGGACTAAATAAGTAGATCTATTAGGGTGGCCGAGAGCCATCTTTATTAGCAGTATCCTCATCTTCACTCCAGAAACTCTCAGCAGCCTGGCCAACGGAATGATATGGTGAAAGTGAGAGAAGGCTAGCGCTACATAGATGATATTTGTGTACTCTGGACGGGGGATGAAGCTTCTCTATTATAGTTCTTTTCTTCCCTTAAAAAAAAATCTCATGCACCACTGCCAACGTAATCTACATGTTTAAGTGCCAGTGTGGAAAAGCATATGTGGGAAAAACAAAACGGACACTAAAAACATGGATATCAGAACATAGGTCTGTAGAAATGGGGATGAAAAAAGTCCAGTATCCGTAGACTTCAGAGATGCACATCACAATGTATCTTCACTTAAATACATTGGCACTGAACAAGTCTCCACCCCAAGACGTGGAGGTGAGCTGGATAACCTCCTACTGAACCTAACCCGGTCGGGACTGGGTTTTTCTCAATGAACCTCAAGTTTCTCTCTGTCTCCACCCTCTTTCAGAGCGACACACTCCATTTGATTTCCTCATTCATTGAGTCAGCAGGCAAGTTTTAGTGTAGCCTAGTTCTGCTGCCTGTCATTTTAAAAAATCACCCGTCACCAAAACCACCACTATTCAGTGCAACTATTTGCAATCAGCACATAAATGAATCTCTATATCGACTGTCCCGTCACATCTGATGTCAGATCAAAGGGGATTGGCACCATTTGCCACGTTTGGCATGCGTAATAGAAACCCAACCTGATTTGATTAACACAGCCAACCACAAACAGCCACAGCAACAGACAGGGAGAATATATTCAGCATCTGTCATCTTAGAAAAGTCCAAAGAAACACAGTGAGACTACGAGAGAGAAAGAGAGAAAGAGAGAGCGCACGAGAGAAACACAACATTGATTTACAATTGTGGTGACCTCCTCCCAGGCTACCTTTGAATCATCAGCCCGTGGAGGTCTGCTCGCAGTTCCGTATATTCGGACACTGCAAGCTTGGACCTCCCGGACCAAAACATCAGTTTCCTCTGACGCTGCTGCTCTCTTCTGCCATGGCGAATTGAGTAAACTCTCATTATGCCTTCGCGCGACGCATTTAAGGGTGAGGAGAGGGGCTCACTTAATTGGTATGATGTGTGTAAAACCCACTCCAAGCCTTCTCTCCTCCCTCTTTCCAACTTGCGCTGGTAGGAGGGATGGAGGTGGGAAAGAGGAGTAGCTATGCCAGCACGCACGGTGTGCCAAACATACAAAATCCACCTGGCCACACCCAGTGCGCTACGCCCGGTCTGTGAAACTAGAGCCCCAAATGTTGCTGTGTTTCAGTGTTTTGTCTGATCACACGTTTACATATCACAAAGAACATGGTCCTAGATGCAGCACTTCACTTGCTTCCACCAAGGAATTTGATCAGATCCACCACAGATCTGAAAATGCTCCATTATTGACTGATATGTACATATCCTCTTAGGTGAAGTGGAAAAGGACAGAATTTTAGCCAGGAATGACTCTCCTTGTGTCTCATTCTCAGATGGTGAACCTCAGTTTGGAACAGTCCAGAAGATTGTGGTTTTGGAGTACGCCATCAAGTTCACTGTTAGGAAATGGGACACAGCAGAATTTGAAAAACAGCTTTGCATGCCATGGCTCTCATAGTACTGTCACTGACTCTGTGATTGTTGACTCCATTGATGATATGGGGAACAATTCTTGGCGTCACACAGAGGCACCATTAATGTTGTTAATTATAATATTAGATGTAGAGAATCTACTATTGATACTGTAAAAGAGGGGAAACTATTTGTTGTGATCTAGGTACCAGTGCTGTATTTTACATGGTGGCGCCAATTGTTGGGACTTAAGCCTAAACACAGGCCTGACCTCACAATAGATCCAATTAAAGTATCAGATTGGCTATTTGAAATAATTATTGATAATAAAAATTATTAATTATGCGAAATAATGTAACATAATTTACATTGAATCACCTCGTGGGGCTCCATCCCAAAAAATGAAAAATGATAGCCAGTTAAAGATATCAGTCTCAAAAGTTTACTAAACTGTCAATTTGGAATTGTATTAATAATTAAATTAATAACCATAACCAAATTTAATAGTAAAGCCTGAAGGATTTCTGAGTTCTTGATGTATCTGAGGTTGACTATTCATTCACTCTTGTGCAACATTAAACAGGCAGTGGGCATGATTCTCAAAGGAGGAAAGCAAATGAAACACACAAATTCTAACTGACTAACTATGTACAAGCTTGGTGTGTCTGTGTATGTGTGCGAGAGAGAGAGAGAGAGAGAGAGAGAGAGAGAACAAAATTGCTGACAACAGAGAACTACAAGATGGCTGAATCAAAGCTGGCCTCAGCTTGGGGGAGGGTTTGTCTGAAGGCTGGAAAGAGCTGTGGTTCCAGAAGCAGTCTTTGTTTTGTCCTTCTTCCAAAGGTGCAGATCCGAGGAAGCCGGTTGCTCAGGGTCCTTACAGAGTTAGACGCTGGGTTGCTAACTCAACTTGGTTCTCCTTGTTGCTGGAAAGTTAGTTGCAAACCTTGTGTTTGCACCTCTAACTTCTCTGCTTCAGGTTTAGAGTGTAGAGGTGTAGAGTCTGCAAGAAATTGCCCTCCCTTTGATGGTTTGGGGGAAAAGACATTTGAGCTAGTCAGAGCCCAAGAGAAAGAGGAGGCCCTGTCTGGGCTGGTCAAAGAATGTATAATTGCAGAATGCTTTGCCAATTAAAAAAAATATTTAAATAATACAAGTTTGTGAATGGAGGGGCAAAATCAATAAAATAAAATGGCAGTTTTGGTACTTTGGCATGCATACAACAAAAATTAGAATCTGCAGCTGGTTTTAAAAATATTGCTTCTTTTTCTTTTGCAGCAGAATATTCGTGAGATTGATGTAAGTACAAAGCATGTACATGTAAACCTAGCTTAACATAAAGACTGAAAGCTGGGGGAAATGGCTCACCTGGCTCTGTCCATACACTAACAGGAATGTAAAAACTGCAGTTTGTGGCGTTATTCAAGCCAAATAATGACCAACTTGCTCATCAGGGATAGGGTTATCCATCTCATCTTGACAGTGACAGAATGCTCCTCTTCCTCAAAACAGCCTGCTAGATTAAAGTCTGCACTTGTTATTTCATTATATTACATACATATTATATCAACATTTAGGGATATTAAAGTTTTTACAGTGGGCTTGGAATTAGTACATACCCAATGGTTTATGATTTGGATTGAGATCAGGGCCAAAAAAATATGATCAGAACATCCTATTGAACTACCTTGGATCTGTAAATACAGTTTAATGATAGTTTGTTTGAAGTGCTCACTTTAAAATGTGTTGAATTTTTTTCTTTTCTTGTTGAACCAAGTATTGCATCTGAGAGGGCCCTGCAACTTGCAGAATAGCTCAGAAACAATGTGTGGCCAGCTAGCCAAATTGCTAACCACATGAAGGAAACAGTCATTCACAGAGCTAAGTGTAAAAAGGATAATGGGACTAAGTCCATTGAGGAGATAACTCGTGAATCCCCTCATGTCCTTGACGCTCCAGGGATGATAGGTCCAAGTCTGTGCATCTTTCTTAGCCAATGTTGTATGCATTACACATTTTTTTTATCATTGCCTGTGCCCAGACCTTTAAATCTGCCCACTCCATTGTTTGAGTTTACTGATTAGTCGAACATTGTTACATGAAAGAGCGCCATGGCGAGACTTGATAAGCCAATCAGCGCTATTGTCAAGCAGTGTGGCAGAACCAATGGGATGTAGTAGCAACAATGGCAAACATTATAGACAAGACAGAGGCTAATACTGAGACACTTTAAATTGACATGTTCTGTCAATGCTGATGTTCAGGGGACACAATATCAGACTTAAGATGGACATGGAGTGTAAGGAGTGGATAATTCTGTCTGATATCAGGCAAACAATTTTCACTCTGAAATGTTCAAACCAAGTTTGAGGAAAAATGAATGAATTTTACTGACTTAAGGCATATGCTTGACTTGTCATGGCTCAGAATCAGAGTATGACTCAAACTCACATTTGAAACCCCGGCTGAGACATTACCAGGTCTGTATGTTAACTTTTTTTGCACATAGCACCGGTGCTACTGAGTTTGAAAGTTTACAGCACAGGACACAAAATTGTAGATGGTCACAAGTATAAATGTATAAAGTCTATTGTAGTTTGAGACCATTTAAGTTTACTGTTATGGGAAGATTAAAAGTAATTTTGTATTACCTTTCAAATGAAAATGGTACTGAAAAATGCAGATAGTGTTTTGATTATGTTTTAATTATCTAATAATACTATTAATTTTTTATTCACATTGCACAGGTGTGGGAAATGAGGGGTGCTGAGGGAGGTATAGCACCTCCTAATATACCTCCATATATTCTGGAAACCATCAATTTATATAAAAATATATACATAAATTAAAAAAAAGGTTAAAGTTAGTGTAAAAACCAGTTCTATTTCATCCTTCCTAACCGCCAGCAGCAGTGCCTAAACACTGAATGCCTTCCGTTTTATGGGTCTCATTCATGAAAAGTGAGTAAATCTGTGTGCAGATTTGCACATAAAAGCCTACTCTACTAAAAACCTACTCCGGATTCAGGACGCCACGGGAAACTCAGATTTGATCATAAACACGTGTGTATGATCATGATGCTAATCCATCGTAAAGTGACAGCGCGCTCCCGGTAATCAGCAATTAGCATAAATCCCCGCCCATGAATAGCCAATGACCACCATATAAGGAGGTGTAGGTGCATCCTGTTGACCTGTCGGTTATGGCGCAAAGAAAGAAAGAAGAGGAAAGAAAAAAGAATTTTTCCGAAGCAGAGATCAAAATAATTTTGGGTGAAGTGGACTTAAGAAAAAACATTTTATTTTCTTCAGTTAGTAGTGGTGTGACAGGAACGGGCAAAGCGAAGGCCTGGAGGGAGGTAACAGATGCTGTTAATGTTGTCTCTGTAGTACAAAGAACCATGTCAGAGGTGAAGCGTAAATGGTTTGATATGAAACTGGAGGCAAAGAAACGCATAAGCACACACACAAAAAATACAGCGGTCACCAAACAAACAGAAGATTCATTTGTGGGGTTTTGAATGAAGTGGGAACAAGAAACCAGAGATGTTTTGTGCGTAATGGATAAACTCTAAATCAGTGATGGCTGTCGGAATGTAGAGCTATTTAACATTTATTTTAACAAATGATATGGATAACATATAGCCTACAGCAGTCTGTATGCATCGTCCTCAAATTATTTGAATCTTAATAGCCTAAAGCTCTGTTTAATACAACGTAAATTAAACATTTTTCAAATCATATTTATTCATTCAAATGATCATTGGCACGTTGTGTCCTTCGTGGCTCCAGCACCTGCTGCTCCTGCTGCCCCTGCTGAACCCAGGCACTGAGGCCGAAGAGGCTGTGATCCGGCTGTCCTTACGGATATTTTTGTTATCATCATTCAACATGTAGAAAGAGCCTGTAATCTATTGAGTCGATTTACATAGATAATTCACAATCATGAACCTAATCTGGATCTTAAACCTGCTAATTGCCAACTAATCTAACTAAATGTGTTATATTTTTAATATTTTTGTCATGTTTAGATTACGTGTTTCAAAGGCATCTGTGTATTGTGTACATAACAGAGCAGAATTCAGAGTTAAAATTGTAATTTCCAATAGTGTCAAGCAATATTTATGTGCATTACTAAATTTACACAAGCACTACGAGTGGTCAGGAGCAGGAGTAGATTTTGTTAGTAGCTACGAAAAGATTGGAGCTACTAAAATATTGATGAATGCGGATATGCACGTAAATTTCCGTCTGCGAACAGTTTACACACAAATTCCTTCTGCTCACGTTTCATGAATGAGACCTTATGAATACACATGTCAAATATTTATATCAACAAAGTTATTTATGACCTCAGA
This sequence comes from Epinephelus cyanopodus, assembly GCA_026686955.1. Lineage (NCBI taxonomy): Eukaryota > Metazoa > Chordata > Actinopteri > Perciformes > Serranidae > Epinephelus > Epinephelus cyanopodus. Next base: position 8,653,210 of record CM048918.1, on the reverse strand, counting down.
TGACCCAGGCTCCGGTGTATCTTCTGGTGTGGTCCATGAGATCAGTCCATTTTCATGTTCTCGCTTACACAGGTTACAAACTGTAGCAGCATCAAGCTATTACCTACGATATTTCGGAGCTGATCACCTGTAACCTTTGTGATCACATCATCTAGAGTTATGCATTACTTGCCCTCCAAAGGCTGCAACAAGCTTTCCCTGAGGAAAGGAAGGATAGCTTCACCGTTTGTCAAATCTGTCCATTATCCTGGGGCAACTCCTGGGCATCAGAAGTTGCCCATAATATTACTCTGTCTATCACTATCCTTGGGTTAAGGATACTCTGGGCAGTTGCTTGGGCAATACTGCAAAAGTAGATATGCCAGCCTTATACCATCTATTCTATGACCATTTCTTGTTTCTCTTGTTGCGCATTTTATTGTCATTGTTAATAAGATCCAAATGGGCTTGCAACATTGTGTCATCAATGCAGAATTATTCTTCATCTTCTGAAGAAACATTGTAATTGAATAAAACTATGATGACTTTAGGATCAACATCCATATGATCTGAAGACAACATTAAATAAGAATAAAGTGATAATGACTTGAGGTAAACATTCATGTGATGGTCTGAAGACAACAACATGTAACACAAAATAAAGCAATGTTGACTTCAGAACATACATTCAGGTTTGGTTACTTTCAGGGCTAATGGAATAGCAACATAGCCTACCTGCTATGGTTTTGTGAAAAATCTAGAGTGTTGACATATCTGCTGTTGCAATGTTGCCCAAAAATTGCCATGAGTTTCCTCATCAATTTCTAAAAGGATAAAGTAATGATGACTTGTGGTCAACATTGATTTGATGGTCTCAAGACAACATCATATAACAGAGCTAGTTAGCTAGCATGCTAGTTAATGCTTTCACTAATCATTTGATCATTTAAATGAATAACTTCCCCTTCTACTCATTTAACACTAGAAGGGCCATAATTCCATACCCACTAGAAAGACCATGAGAGGTCATTTTGACCCCCAAATTTCAAACTCTATCCACCTTACCTGTGGAGGCGCTGCTGTAGATGTGATTACGTGCACTACTTCCGGTGAGATAGCTTAAGTAGCAGTAAGCTAGTCAGTCCTAGAGAGTTATCAGCAAAAGCGGTTCTTTCAGAAATTATTTAGCAATATTAATTCTGTTTTAAACAAATGTACTGTGTCTGTAAAATGTCCCCGCAGAGCTCTGGTACATGTTGCGCTGTTTGCGGTTGCACTGTCAACCAAACAAAACTAAATTTGTGGCTCGATCTGCAGTGTTTTGAAACATGCACTCAAAACAAAAAGGGTTTGTAAATAAAACCACAAGAGTTTCAGGAGACATAGTGAAAAAGTATTAAATCAGAATTAGCAGAAGAGAATGACACCTAGACTGACAGATCCGTCAGTCAACATCTGATATCCCTGTCTGACTTCATTCTCAACCTACATTCGAAAACTGCCTGTTATATGATGAACTCAGCAACATAACTTGAAATATGTCTTAAGTCATAAGGGCTGAAAATGTAATACTGATTTACCATACTTTTACTGCATACTTTTATATCATATAAAATATGAATGCCAAAAGTTATTTCTTTTATCATGACTTTATATCATGAAGTTGGTTGCTAAATTCAGTATCATGTTTTGCTCAGAACAGTTTATAATAAATCAGAAGAAGGTCACAATGACTGAAAGCTTGCATTAAACTGATATATGCACAGTGTTTGAGTATGCGGCTGCTGTTTTGTTGTTCTCTAATAAATCAAAAATGAGTAAACTGCATTGTTAACGCAGATGAGTGGAGGATTAGCTGGGAAACAACACATTTATTCACTTTACATTAAGCTACAGTTAATACTGAATTTGTTAAATGTTTGCCAAATTAATTAGTGTCTCTTAATAAGTCATTATAAATCATAAATCATCCTTAGAAGGAGGTTTACCTTCAGCTAGCTCGGGCGATGTTAAAGTTACCAATATTTTAACAGAGCAATGCAAGCTAATTGCTAGCGTACTGTTGAAAAGTAAAAAAAAAATAATAACAATGCTTTGAGATGGCTGTCAGAGATGGCAGAGGGACGATTATATAATCCCATTTATGCAGGTCAGGTCTTCCAAGTTTTATTTCCCAATTGCTCTTGGAAAGAAGAATTGAGTACTGTCAACAAACTGTTACCATTGGAAATTGCCGGTTTCGGTTCAATGCCGGAAGTCGCGCAAAGAATTCACACAAGTTATCGAGGGGGCTAGGAATAAGATGGATAATCTCTCATATTAAATACCCCATTGAGAGAGTGATGCATTTATTGTGTTGGCATAACTTTTTAAAAAATTAAATGACAAGTTTAATTAAGCATCTTTTAAAATATTTTTTATCATCACACAGTGCAAACACTTTATGAAATTATTTTAACAGAGAATTCATCAAACATAGTTCAGAGCACAAATATAACAATGGATTACATTTGAATAGATTATGAAATATTTAATTTTAAGATTTATAGCACAGTTACAGTATAACAGCGAACAATTTAAAAAGTTTAAAATTAGCTGATCTAAAACAAAAAGAGCCAAGAACAAAGTCAATGCTAACAGAACAAAAAACTATAACATTATTCTAATTGTTTATTACCCAATTACATTCTGGCATTTGCAGCAGGTGTGGCTGGTTCAGAGCGCAACTTCCAAAAACCTGGCCTCCGCTTTGGTGATGTCTGTGGTAGCTGATACTCCTGCTGACCGGGAGCTTATTCCAACCGCTGCCTTCGAACTCTGCTCTCAGCTCCTCTGCCAGTTGCTGAATGAACTTCCTCCTGGGTATGTGGCTGCTGGTGCACTCCTCAAAGAGGATGTGGGCATTGATCCCAGCCAGGTCAAGGATGTTGTAAAATACAGCTTCTGGCCACCTTAGTGTAGAGCCTTTCACTGAGTACTTTTGTTCCATTTGATCAAGGACATCCACGCTGTACTTGGTGTTGTTGTGGTATGTCACTGACTCCGGCTTTGCCTTTGGCCCATCTGTGAATTCATTTTACCCAGAGTAGCCGAGCAGGCTGGTCTTCTTGGCCTGCAGTGTTGGGCAGTAATGTGTTATTAGTAACGCGTTACAGTAACGCCGTTAGTTTTGGCAGTAACTAATACTTAGTTTTTGAATTCAGTAACTCAGTTACTGTTACCAAATGATGCGTTACTCCGTTATTTTTGGCCAGGTTTTAAAATGGCACGCAGCATGCAGTATTCCTTTCCCTTCACTAAAACATTTTAGCCCTAAACAATAATAGATAGTCAAGTCAGACAGTGGTATATGAACAATTTTTACCAGAGCATCTTAATGAAACACCTCTCTCGCCATCTCTGAAGTCACTGTCGACCTGCTGGCCTCACCACAGTGCTGTAACGTTACATTAAGCAATAGCGCTTCTGTAGATTTTTAGTCCCAGTAACTTTATATCCAGTGACGTGATATCCATTGTTATCCCGAGGAAGCTTTTGCTGTGGACAGACAATGTCTGTGGTGGGCGCTAGACTCAACATCATCATGTAGCTCTTCAAATGTTCTCTTTAGCTCATTTTCCATATTTGTATCCAAATACCGTACTTGTAAAATGTTTAGCTGCCTGACAGCGAGTGACTCCACTGTCAAGACGGTTGCATGTTTCCTATACTGTTCAACTGTTTTGTCAAGTTGTAGTCCCTTGGTTGAACTCAGTTACTTTTCTCAGTTACGCATTACTTTTTGGTTTAAGTAACTGAGTTACTAACTGAGTTACTTTTTAATGAAGTAACTAGTAATAGTAACTAGTTACTTTTTTTCAGCACAACACATGAGCACACACATTCCCAAATATCATAAACTATAAATGTGCCATCGCATTAAATAAATTTATGTATGATGTTTTCTTTACAACCGAATTTTTTGATATTATTTTAATCAAGGCTCAAGATAAACCCATTGGATTTTCTGTCTCTCCCTGCACTGCTTGTCTTTGTCTTCTTGTGTAAAAAAGTTGTAAACATTTGTTCATGCCTCCTTCAAAGACCTTGGTTTCAAAATGTGAGGGCTAAAACACACATCCAGATAATTGTGGGTACTGAAAGTGTTTCAACCACTCCTGGTCTCCCCTACTGTCTCTCTCTCTCTCTCTCTCTCTCTCTCTCTCACAGCAGCACACAGCGGAGTGGAGCTCACCTGCAACAGTTGGGGGTGGATCTGGGTGATCCCTCTCCCATGAGCACTGGCATTTTATCTTTCTCCTGGGCATATCTTCTGAATCACTTTCAGATAAGGATGCCAATGAAACTTTCTCTTCAACCCAGAATGAGTCACTTTCATCCTCCTCCACATTAGATTGATTACTGGCATCCAAATCTGTGCTGTCCATTTCCTGAATCAGTTTCATCTTTCTCTTCCATGCAGACATTATTGATTCCTCCAGTTATCACCACTTACTTAAATATAAATCTTGAAAAATCAGATCTGTAAATGAATTTGCAGTCGTTCTCTGAGTTTTACTTTTGACAGAGACAATTATAGCAGCGCCAAAACTGTATCAGTTTATCAGTGGTAAAATAGGTAGAAATCATCACATTTTCAATGCCTTTTGTCCAATTTGCTTAAATAACGTTTTAAATAAAATATACAGACATTTTAAGGAAAAAGGCAGGGACCAGCAGCACTGTAACTTTTAATTCAACAAAGTTCTAAATATAAATATAAAAACGGTCAAAATGACCATCATGGCTGTTCTAGTGTTCTAAAGACCACCACATAAAAAGGTGTTCCTGGTTTATCATGCACTGTAGATTGGTGGGCTAGTGCGCTAACGCAAGCATGCAAATTTTAGCACGCCAATGCTAGCACACTACAGCTAGCCCACTAACTCCAGCAGCTGGAGACAAACATCTATAACTCACTGTCCCTTTGACAATCCAAACAAGGAACACATTTTCTTGTAGTGGCCTTTCTAAAATGAACAGGAATGAAAGTTAGAGTATTCTGTTATGATCAAGGAGTTACTACTAAGCAGCTAGTGCCCTAGATGGTTAACTGTTAGCTCACCTTTGCAAGCTAATGTGAATTTATTTCCATGGTGGCAAAATACTAACAATAAATCTAAAAAGCAAACAATTATTTTAATGTCTGTAGTAGCAGACTAGTGTAAACTAAGCCATCCATTAGGCTGTAGAGTTTCTCTGCCTCATCTCTATGAGGTAGGTACTCTTGATTCCTTGTGACCCTGTAAGTCATCCAGTGTTTAAGCACTGCCTCTGGCATTCAGGAAGGATAATATAGATTGAATGTTACAGATGTACCTAGGGTTCTCTGAAGGGGAACTAAACCCCCGTTTCTGGGCATTACTCTGCCCACAGCTTGATTTAAAAAAATTCAGAAAAGATAGGCGGAACTGAGGGAGGGAGGGGGGGGGGCAGGCGAGCGGCTCCCTCATTGGGAGCCTGGGCTCACCACGCAGCAGCCCACCACATCCACCAACCCCTCCCTCCCTCGCGGCCTGCACATATACCCCCAACGCTCAGCTCTCTGTCAAGGCGCAAGGCTCCACATCCCTTCCTCGCCGCCCCACATATATACTCCTGAGCCTCGGTGCCTCTCCTTGACCAACTAACCTAAATACTATAAACACACTACTAACTGTAAAGCTACACTAAAATACAATACAGTTCAGCTATTCTCTCTGCTCTACTACTCCCTCTGCTCTGATCCAACCTACTCGCTATCAGTTTGATAACTGCGGAAAGAATGGTTTTATAGTAAGGGGAGGAGTAAAGGGAGGAGGGCAGGCTTTAGCGTGGACGGTTAGTGACGTCATTCGCCCCGAAAAAGAGTCATTCGCCTTCAATGTAATGTAATGTAAATTCAAATGTAGTAACCAGGTTTCAAGCTGTAGAGGGCACTCCACACCATTTTTAAAATAAAATGTAGATTTTCAACAGTTTGCACTAAACTGTCAAGATTTTGAGCAGGTTCAGTCAGTAACACTACTTCACTACCGGAAACAATGATTATTAGCTGAAGAAAATGGTTTTAGGGTTTAGTTACTCTTTAAATCCTGTATGGTTGTCAGAAAAAAGAAAAGCTCTGTAACATACAGTCTCTTCCACAGACATGGATCATGCGTTGCTACCAAGCAAACCAATCACAGCCCTGCCGGTCTGCGCTGGGTCTGCGTCCGCGTAGTTATATTTTTGGGGAGGTGCATGTCAGGCTACACCGGGGGCTATGGCGAGCCTTCTATGTAGCCCCGTACCCTACGACGTAGCGACGTCGTTGATTCAACTCAGGACCATAAATCAGGCTTTAGGTTTGAACAGGTTACAAAACAAACACTTAACTTTAAATAGGCTACTGTTGTTTATTAAGTAGCGATGATGTGAAGATGATGAAGAAGACTCCGCTGACACCGTCTTGCTTGCATGAAGAAAAGGTTTATTACAAGTAGTACAGCATCATATCAAGCACCCAGGTCTGCTTGAGAGAGAGTTCGAAGCCAATATGAACCACTCTAAATAACAGCCACACAAACCCTGCTTAAATAGGCTCTTGCTTTTTGTGAAATGTGTGACAAAGGTGAACAGAGTACAAATAGACATTCTTGTTGACTCCACCAAGTCCTAGGTTTGGCCATAAATCTCCTCTTGGCCCCTGACCATAAATATCTTCTTGACCCCTGACACATATGTCTCTGGACCCTGGGTCCCCAACTAAGCATCTGTTCCAAAGCTTCAGAGTAACTCTCAATACACCAAAAGCTTCAGAGTAAATGTCAATATACCTCACTACAAAATACACCTTGAATGTAAACAAAACAAAGATTCTTTCATATTTATCAGGATTTGGTAAGTTTTCAAACATGAAAATAAAGATATAATTTCAATCTGGTTACATTAGATTGTCAAAAAGTTATGCCTTATGTCAGTCTGGTAGTCCTACAAACAGTGATAATACCTGAGGCAACTTTTATAGTCAATCCAATTTACACAGGGAGTAACGTTAGCCTACAGGACTACAACACAACAACACTTATGAGCATCCTTTGTGAATCCGGGGGGGCATTTTTCCTTCTACCTGTGTAGCAGTGCACCGTCACATCCTCAATTTCCAGCTTTGAACTGACTTTATTTGAGGTGGGTCGTTCCGACCCGGTACTGTGCGCTGTCATATACCGACCCCCCAAATACAATAAGGACTTTGTTAATGACTTTTCTGGTCTTCTGGCTGAAATCATGCCGAAGTATGACCATGCCATTTTTCTTGGGGATTTTAATATTCATGTGTGTTGTCCTGATCAGCCATTGGTGAAGGACTTTTTAAGCCTTATTGATTCTTGTAATCTGGTGCAGTGTGTGTCTGGTCCCACACATGAATATGGACACACATTAGACCTCGTCCTCTCTTATGGTTTATCTGTGTCTAACTTGGAGATATGTGACGATGCAATTTCTGATCATATGCCTGTTTTGTTTGAAGTTGCTTTCTCCTGTGAAGATGTTAAATCTGGCGCCCCTGTTCAGAGCCGTCGGATTTTTAACTCTTTTACTGCCGGTCAGTTCTCCGTGGCTTTAATCAGCTCGGTGTCCACCCTGCCTCTGCTAACACAGAGGAGCTTAGCTCCTGGTTTAACTCCTCCTGCCGAACCATACTGGACTCTGTAGCTCCAATAAAAACTGTGCTGCCCAAGGCTAAAACTGAGCCATGGTTTAATGAGGAAACTCGTGCAGCTAGACGGGAGTGCCGCAAAGCTGAGCGGAAGTGGAAGAAGGACAAGCTGCAGGTTTCCCTCCAAATCCTAAAGGACTGTTGGCGCTGCTACCAGAACACTGTTAAGAGACCAAAAGGAAATACCTGTCAAACCTCATTGCGTTTAAATTGTCATAACCCGCGTGTTTATTTAACCATTGACACTGTTCTTAAGGCCCCACAGCCTGTCAGCTTGGAGGCATCTCCTGAAATGTGCAATAGCTTCCTGAATTTCTTTATTGATAAGGTTGCTACTGCAAGGGCTCTCATCACAGCCCCTGCATCTGACCCCTCTGTCCCTGTTCCTTGTTCTGCAGCTCTTGATAAGTTTGAACCTGTGTCTCTGTCATTTTTAGAAGATTTGATTGGCCATATTAAGCCATCAGGTTCTCCTGCGATGTTGTCCCTCCTGGGTTCTTCAAGTAGTTTTCCCTAGTATAGGGCAGTCAGTTCTGGCCATCATTAACAGCAGTCTGTCCTCTGGTGTTGTTCCCCCAAGTTTGAAACACGCAGTGGTCCAGCCCCTACTCAAGAAACCTGGCCTTGATGGCAGCGTGCTGGCCAATTTTAGGCCCATTTCTAAGCTACCTTTTATCTCCAAAATCTTAGAAAAAGTTGTTCATGCTCAGCTAAAATCATTTTTAGATGAGCATAATGTCCTGGAGATCTTTCAATCAGGCTTTAAAACTATGCACAGCACTGAGTCGGCTTTACTAAGAGTTTTTAATGACATCCTCCTGGCAAATGACTCTGGACCATAATTCTTGTTTTGTTGGACCTAACAGCGGCTTTTGACACTGTGGACCACAATACCCTAGTGGCTCGGTTACGCCACCTAGTGGGCATCTGTGGTACTGCATTGGAGTGGTTCATATCTTATCTGGCCGACAGAAGCATGAGTGTAAGCCTTGGGAACTCAAAATCCAGCTCTGCTCCACTGCCGTATGGGGTTCCACAGGGGTCGATTTTAGGGCCCCTGCTTTTTTCTTTGTATTTACTGCCCCTATCCATCCTGAGAAAGCATGGCATCTCTTTCCACTTTTATGCTGATGATAGTCAGTTATATGTGCCGTTAAAAAAGAAAAATGCCTTCTCACTCACACCACTTCTGGCTTGTCTTGACGACATCAAAGACTTGATGGCCTTGAACTTTTTAAATTTTAATGAGAAAAAACAGAAGTGATGGTGTTTGGTCCTAGTGGCCTTTGTGAACATCCACCTGTTGACTTGGGCCCTTTGGCAGATTTTTTAAAGCCAACAGTCTTAAACTTGGGTTTTAAGATGGACAGTGATTTTAAATTGGATCAGCAAATTAGCTCTGTAGTGAAGTCCAGCTTTTTTCAAATTAGACAGCTGGCTAAGGTGAAACCTTTCCTTGCACATCAGCACTTTGAAACAGTAATCCATGCCTTCATTACATCTCGGCTGGATTACTGTAATGCACTTTATTTTGGAGTTAGCCAGTCCTCCCTCGCACGTCTCCAGTTGGTGCAAAACGCAGCTGCGCGCCTGTTAACTGGAGTACGTAAGAGGGAGCACATAACTCCCATCCTGGCCTCCCTCCACTGGCTGCCTGTGCACTTTAGAGTCCATTTTAAGATTCTTTTATTAGTTTTTAAATCTCTAAATGGTCGGCCCCGCCCTACCTCCCGAGCTTCTTCACCCCTACGCTCCTGCTCGGTGCCTCAGGTCAGCTGATCTGCTGCTCCTGGAGGTACCGAGGTCCAAACGGAAGCTCAGAGGGGACAGAGCTTTTCCTGTTGCCGCTCCTAAATTGTGGAACGAGCTACCCCTCCACATTAGACAAGCCTCCTCACTGTCCATTTTTAAAACTCGTCTAAAAACCCATTTTTATTCCTTGGCTTTCAACTCCGCATGAGACTCTGTTTCTTTTTAATGTTTTATGGTTTGTTTTATTTATTGTTTTATTGTTTTTAAATTATTTTAAAAACAATGAACAATTATTTTAGTGTGTATTTCCTGTAAATTGTTTTATGTCCCTGTGTTGTTCTTGTCTATTTATGTACAGCACTTTGTTTCAGCCGTGGCTGTTTTAAAGGGCTATATAAATAAAGTTGAGTTGAGTTGAGTTGAGTAACATGCCCATTGAGACAGTTGAGTCATCCCTTGATAATACTTTATTACAGGTCTGCATAACATATACAAAGAGCTACCAGATGTCTGATCATGAGGCCAGCCCAAGCGTTGGGTTACACAGACAACCTAAACTGGATTACATTCAATCTAGCATTTTTTAATGTGTAGCAAGCTACCGAGGGTATAGCTACTTTTTTAAGCTGGCTAGCTAACCTTACACTTTCAGGGTTTGATTGTGTTTTTGGGAAACATATATAAATATGTACATGTATGTATATGTACACACACACACACATATATACACACACACACACACACACACACACATATATATATATATGTGTGTGTGTGTGTGTGTGTGTGTGTACTCTAGAGGTTGGAAGGATATACATATATATATCCTTCCAACCTCTAGAGTGATGAGTATCATTAATACACACAACATGTAGCTCAAAACCTTGGAAACACTTGGATGAGAGTTTATGGAGCAAAGTATGAAGCTAATTGTTCAACCCTTGTTGGACACTGGTCTGCATTTGAGGGTGGGACCATGCTTAGGGTCAGTTGGTGATTGAATTCAATAAACTTTAACTCTAAATACCAGAGAGCAGTCTCCCTTATGAACCAGGACAAGTTTGTAGCCAACTAACCATGAAAAACACACCAACTGTCAAAAACTTGCTCCTAAACTACGTCTTTTGTTTTGTCTTTTGCTGTACTTGTTCCTTCTTGTTCAGCTCAAAATACTGGCCATTATTCTGGCAGCCCTTATCCATTATATCCACATAAAGGAAAGAATGCTTGCTATCTCTGACTTCCATATCATTTTTACAGTAAACAACACAGGCTCAGACTGTCAGGCCTCAGTCACCACATTTATTTACTTTATAACCCTGTTATTTCAAGTACGGAAAAGATAAACACCAAAATATTGAGGTTGTGAGCTGCAGATTTCTTCTCATATCAAAGTCTTTAGGGGAAAAAAAAAAAAGTGCGACAGATGTGCAAAACAACATGGAGGAAAAACTCCCCTCAAATAGCCCCGTTTCTCATCACTGGTGCAAAACAATTAACTCTGTAACTTTCCCTTTAACTATAATTACCAAAGCTGCAAAACATCAGCGGGATAAAAACGATTGTGGTAAAACCCACCATGCTGTTCTGCTGTTAATTTAGAACTCCAAATAAAAACCAATAATCTGCTGAGCCCTCTGGGCCTTGTTCCATTATAAAAGAGCGGTCATGCTTCCTCCCTGCATTACCCTCCAAACTTTAATCCACAACTATTTCATTACAGCCATTTCCAGGCGTTTTAATAACCATAAACCAAGACGGCAACATTAGCAGCTTCGCTGGCTCTGTCCCTGAAGCCCTTCAGCTGAACTGTGACAACTCAAATATGTGTGTGGGTGTGTTTGTGTGTATTGGGCTGTGTGTTGTTGTTGTTGTGAGATTGCAGTTGTGTGTTTATTCGCCAGCCATGGGTGTTCTTCTTTTCCCTTTTTTTTCATGTGTATGCAAGTCATGGTTTGTGTGTATGTTGTAAAATATGTGTGTGTGTGTGTGTGTGTGTGTGTGTGTGTGTGTGTGTGTGTGTGTGTGTGATGGTCAATCAGGGAAGCTGGAACATTCTCTGCATGTTAATTTGGATTTTCCCTGAGAAGTCATTACAGAAACCATCGCTCTAGCAATTAGCCACCAGTGTGTAATGTAATTGAAACGCCAGGGTGTGTGTGTGTGTGTGTGTGTGTGTGTGTGTGTGTGTGTGTGTGTGTATGTGTGTGTGATTGAGTTGCTTCTCTCTGAGTCTCAGAATCCTGACCCTAAGTGTTTCATTAGTGGTTAATTTATTTTGCAAAGGAGACTGAGGTGTGTGTTTGTGTGTGTGTGTGTTGTGTGTGTGTGTGTGTGTGCGTGTGCTTGTTCCAAGCACACACGTGATGTGTATAAGGAATGACATTTGTGTTCTCCCTCTGTTTTTGAGAAATGTATTGCACTTATTTTAGTCTCAATATGTACTATGACAGAGCTTGAATTTGTGTATTATATTTCTGCACGCTTGTGTGTATCTGTTCATCTGTGTGTAAGCCTGTTCATGCATGTGTGAGTGTGTGTGTTTGTTGCACAGGTCAATGGTGTTTCAGATTCAGCAGCAGATTCAGTCTTGTGATTAGAGGGGAAATTACAGCGAGACCCTGAATATTAATAACTCTATTTTCTCTTCCATTTGGTAACAGCCCGGACTATTTATAGATCTTTTTTGATGTGTGTGTGTGAGTGTGTCCCCACACATTATACAAGTGTGACCACCATACTTTACCAAACTTTTACTGGTGCGTTCCTAGTGGTTTGAGTATAGATTGATTGAAAAATGTTTCACTTTAACTCAGTGTTTGGCTTCATCGTGAGATGTGGTTGAAAGCTTCCGAAGCTTGTAGCTGGACCTTAAAGATTCTTTCCCTTTTTTTGCCTGAACCTATACACCATTTAACCACAACATTGTGTATGTAAAGAAAGGTAAAGTTTCAATGTATTTGCAACTTAATAACATAGAAATGTAATATATCCGTAGTTTGCAGATATATGCAAAGCCAGTATTTTTATTCTGGCAACTGCTGCTGGCTGCTGTTTATTCAGGTACTGATCAGTCATTTGCCTTCAATCTCAAAAAGCTGTTCCAGTTTTTCCTTGAGGGGGTTGCATGGGCAGGAAATTAGACCCTCCTCATTACTGTCAAAGGATCTTACCATATCACTGGAAGTCTTGCTAGTAGAGCTTAGAGCAACTTTTAGTGAAGAACAGAGACAACTCCTAAACAAAGAGACTGGGTGGGGATGACATGTTTGATGAGTGTACTTTACTCACTGTGTCTACAGTAATTGTTGTGGACAGGTGACTGTCTGTGTCAGAGAATGAAAAATAAAATATTAATAAATACACAGCAGTGTGTGAAGCAAATGTAATTAAATTTAAATGAATTGTTGTGCAAACCATTGTGTTCTGTGTGTTTGTAAATGGGGTCATATGACATGATCATGGATGTACATAGAAGTGCTAGAGTTAATACCTCTTGGTTAGTATATTTCAAAATGGACTGACTAAAAAGGCTCTGGCACACCAACAGTGAAGAGAAGTTATAGGAAATGATAAAAAGAGCAATGGACAGAATTTCGAGATGTAATTTCGGCAACAAAAGGTAGGTGAAGGAGAAATTTCTCAGGGGTACAGAGAAAAACTTCATGCTAGCCATCGGCAAAGGACAAAAAAACAGTTCTGAAAAACATCACTACCCTTTAAGAGAGTACTGTATGTACATTTCTGCCTCATTTCAGAGCGAGTTAGATCTTTTGGGAAATAAGACAGCAGGCAAAAGTTCATCCAGAAACACCATCCTGGGGTAACAGAGAGTTCAACATGAGGACGAGAATTCAGCATTGGAGGAGACAAGAAACAGCAGCAACAGCAAGAGGACAGATGATGGCTTAGGAAATCCCCCTAAACAGAACAGACGTCTGAGGTGTTAAAAGTTTCATGTATAAACACAGCTGAAACATGACGCAGAGCTGGAACATCCTTCATAAATGAGACTAGGTTCACAGTCTGTATGGTAAATGTGTGCAACCCACCGCCAGAATAAATGGTGGCCTTGTATGTTTCTGCAAACCATGAATAATTTTACATTTGCATGTTATTATGTATGTTATTATTTTATATCTATTTTGCAGTTAGGTTTGAAACCATTTGGTTATGGTTAGAAAACATCATACCCACTTTTGGGTGACACAGTACCTGCTGGAATGCTGCGGTGTCAAAACAACAAAAACACAACTACTTTTTGTGGCACTATCCTCTCTCCAAAAAACAGCAATGGGTCGCTAAAAAACAACCATGTTTGGTAGCTATAAAGCCATTGGAAACGCAGCAATGATGTGCTAAATTACATCCAAATTAGTCTCAAACAGTGGTCTGCAGCTTTGTGAGCATCACTTCATAAATGTCGACATGATGTATATGGAATGTGCAAATATAACGTATTTAATGCCTGGTAAAAAATATTTATACTGTATATTGTGCCAACATTTTCTCCTGACTGAGCTGATGTATGCACTGCTGCAAAGACTGGTAGAAAATTCATCCATTGTCTTAGCGTGGAACAATAGTGACAGATTTGTTCTCTTAGGCAGAATCAGTCTTCAGTGCACCACTAAGGAGGGCTTTGTAAATGGTCCCTGCTCTTAACTGCAGTACCACACAGCAAAAATGTTAGTTTGAAAGAAGAAAAGGAAGAAATGTTCACTGTGATGTTTTACTTATGTTAAGCTGGTTACACTGCAAGTTGATTTTCACATTGAGGGATCGGCAGAAACCAGTGGCTGCCTGCAAGAGAAGAAACAATGAAACCAAACAGAAAGAGAGGATATATATTCTATTGGGGTCTTTTTAACGGTTTAGAAACACGAAAGATTCAAACTAACATTTATTTCTCAATACCGTCTAACTCTCCTACCATGTCTGTGGCACTAGAGCCCCAAGCCCTTTTTTTGTCATTTCTATTAAAGGTTTAGTAATTTTCTAAAACAGCTGCTCACTGTTTTTAACAAACAAACAGCAGGGAATTATGCATATTTGGGGGACTATTGTCAGCACTGGATTAATCTACATTTGGTGCTCTAGTTGGTATTTGTGGCAGCAGGAGAGTATATGGGATTGAGACCAAATAAACTCCAATGTGTGTGTTCATGGTAATGATGGAGCATATCACCCAGTGCAACAGTGTTGCTCACTGATCTATTTATAATAGTTTTTGGACTAAAATTGAGCTCCATGCCATGGAGGAAGAAGATATATCAGGTTGATACTTGATACTAGATATACAGCAGTGCTGCACAATTTCATAAAAATGTGCGATTGCGATTTGAGTGGACAACATCGCGATTTGCAATTAACATTACAAAATGGTATCATGAGTCTTCTTGCTTGATTCAGTGTTTCCCCTACATTATATCAGGGGGGCACTGACCTGACCTGACATACTTATTGTTATGGACAGTGTGTAAATAACCATCAACAGACAGAGCACAGTCAAACACGGCTCTCACACAGCAGCGCAGCATCGCACTTATACACAGCTGAGCAAGCCTGTGTTGATTTCAGGCATTGCCATGTAAATGAGAAATTCCAGCACATGAATAGGCCATAGCACAACACAGCAGCATGTCAAGTGGGCCGAAACCAAGCAAAGTTGCTCAGTTTTTCATTTGTTATTATGTGGTTTGTTATGGAGTCCATGATTTCCCTGTGACACTTACAGATGTATGCGTAACTGTACTTGGATGTTGTTTTATGAGGCTCAGGTGTCTTTCAGTTGTCTCCTTGGGCTCTAGTTTCACAGGCCGGACGCAGCGGAGGTGCAGCACACCTGCGCTTCGCCAACTGGGTGTGGCCAGGTGGATTTTGTAAGTTTGGCACACCGAGCGCCCTGGCGCAGCTACTCCTCTATCCCACCTCCGTCCCTCCTACTGGCGCAAGTTGGAAAGAGGGAGGAGAGAAGGAGTGGAGTGGGTTTTACACACATCACACCAATCAAACGAGCCCCTCTCCTCGCCCTTAAATGCGCCACACCAATTCACCTTGGCAGAAGAGAGCAGCAGCATAAGACGGCCAAACTTCTCCCAGGAGGAAACTGATGTTTTGGTCCGGTCCAAGCTCGCAGTGTCTGAATATACAGAACTGCGAGCAGACCTCCACGGGCTGATGATGCAAAGGTAGCCTGGGAGGAGGTCACCACAATTGTAAATCAATGTTGTGTTTCTCTCTCTTTCTCTCTCACAGTCTCACTCAGTTTCTTTTCTTTTGGCTTTTCTAAGATGACAGATGCTGAATATATACTCCCTATCTGATGCTGTGGCTGCTTGTGGTTGGCTGAGAGGGATATGAACTCATTAGTTTGCAGCTGGGTTAATCAAATCAGGTTGGGTTTCCATTACGCGTGCCAAACGTGGCAAATGGTGCCAGTACCCTTTGATCTGACATCAGATGTGACGGGACAGTCGATATAGAGATACATTTATGTGCTGATTGCAGATAGTTGCATTGAATAGTGGTGTTTGTGGCTATTTATTGCATCGTTAATGTGCCTGACATTTTGGAAACCTGCCTGTGAGGTTTTGGTGTGCGCACTGTCCGCATCTCAGCCCACCTCGGTCTGCCAAACTACCAAACTGAGTGCACCTCGAGTTGCGCTGCTCGAAACTAGCTCTGTACGGGATTCGCCACCCTGCGCCACCCTGTGCTGCACCAGGAAACTAGAGCCCCTTGTCTTTAACGTTACACGGCTCGGCTTTCTCTCGCATGTATTCTTCCTACTTTTCTCTGTGCTGTCTCAAGTGCCGATATAGATTGGGAACGGGACGTGGCGACTTTAACTTTTAAATTTTTACACAGCACGTCTTTCTGTTCAGCGTTGCCGTACCTGAATCCAAAGTATCGCCATATAATAAATGTTGCGTTTTTTTCGCCACCAACTCAGCCTATTCATGGTCATGCTCATGCTCTTCTTCAGCATCTATGTTAGTCACTGCTGCACGCCAGCTGGTCACCTGACCATACGTGGTGCAAACACCAGTATAGCTTGTGGGCGTGGTGTCAACAAACACAAACCCCACACACTACAGGAGAGGCAGTCAAGTTCAAAGGCACACATGTTAACATTTAGGATTTACATTAAATCGCAGCCTTTTACGCGGTTATGTAATTGCACAGCTGGACATCGCGATTGCGATTAGATTATTCGTGCAGCACTAATATACAGTCACTGTTTGCTTTGGTTCTTTCATGGAATTTGTTGACAAGAAGAAAAATATATAATATTACCAGGTCATGTCTTTGTATCTGGTATTCTAATATTAAAAATCTTTAGCATGAGAATTCATCATTGTCCATTTAAAACCACTGATAATTATGCTATTAAATTAAAGCACTGTATTGCAACCTCCTTTTAAACATTCTGAGCACTTGGATATCAACAGGTTTTTGGACATGCACAAATATTGCATCACAGACCTTTTCATGAAGGAGGCTGAAGGAATGAAAGAGTGAGGCTGAGTTTGCGTGACCCAAAAAGTCTGCCACTGTTAAGAAACTGTGAAAAAAATCTAATTTTGATGCGATAAAAGCAAAATGACAAGTGGCTCAAGCTGTAACACTTTTCCATATGTTGACATGCTAAATGACATGTTAGGACACATAATTCAGAGAATGCATGGCTGCATGTAAAGTGAAATTTTAGTGGAACATTCATTTTTGTTTACCATGTAACCAGCAAAGTGTCTTTTTCTCAATAAAGCCAAAAAACGGAATATTTTGTGCATGTTAATGTACTCAATGATATTTTCAGTGGCATTAATAAATTGACTGCATTTACAATCCAATGGCACTGTGTGTTTTCCCAAACCACAGTTACATTTGGACATTGTTATACAGCAGATAATGCTGAAATGTTACACTTCTATGCATTTCAGCAATACTAATGTGTGGTTGGGTTTCGACATAAAAAAAACACTTGGTTATGGTTAGGAAAAGATCATGTTTTGGCTTAAAAGTCATGTTTTTGTAGCACTATCCTGGCAGAAAACACAGTGATGTCTTGGTTAAAAATAATACTTTTGGTGGAACTATACCTGATGAAAAACAAGGACAGATCACTAAAACACACCCAAATTTGGTGCCTCAAAGCTGCTAGAAACATAGCAACGATTTGTGGAAAAACAACTGATTTGGTTGTTTGTTGGTCTTGAACAGTGATCTACACCAGTGGTTTCCATGTGGTAGTAGGTTGCTTGCAAACGTGTCAAGTTTGTAAAAAACATTCTTTATTTCTGAGTACAGCGTATTTTCAGTACAGAGCTGCATTTTTAACCTCTCTAATTCCGCCAGGATGCCGACGTCCTGGCTCCCCTCCTCCTCTGTTAAATGGTATCTCCCAGGCGCACTATGTCATCAAACCATGTGGTGTTTGGTATTGCCGGATTCTGGAAGCTCTCGGCTTTGCAAAAATAACATCTTTTGTCTTTTATTTATTATGTATTTTTGCACCAGAGCAGCCTAAACACACAATGTCCAAAATCACATTTTCTTTCTCTAAGCAAACACATCACATCATTGCTTAGAGAAAAAATGAAATTGGTCATGTGACCAGCAAGCATTTAAACATACCTGTGAATGCTCAGGTCAGATCTGAGGTGAACCTGATGACGCTGAACACGAAACGCGAAACCTCAAATAAAGTATAGTAAAGTCTATGTTAGTGTATGGAGGATTTATTTGTCAAGCTGATTACACACGTTCCTGCTGCCTACCTGCACCTGACTGCCTGTGGCTGTGGATTTCATTGATTCCATATTTGTATGTGTACATGTGTGTATTTAAATATATATATATATATATATATATATATATATATATATACATATATTTATATGTATCTTATTGTTCAGACTTAGATATTTGACCCTACTTGCATGTGCCCCTGTATCAAAAGGACTAGCCTAACTTGGCCCCCCCATTGAAACTGGCCTAGAACCACCACTGATAATCAGCTATCATAATCACATAATCACACCTGATATCAATAAGGTACAATGTTTGAAGCTGGCTGAGTGTTGTTTGATCACTGATAGTACTGTTTTGGAATCTTCTGGATCTTTTCATGGAAAATACACTGTAGAGTGGTCATACTTTGAGCAGTCTTCTTCAAATTTGAAACAAGTGATCATTGATATTGTGCCTACAGCCCCACAGTGTCATTTAACTGCTCAGATGAAGCCACAGACAGTTATTCATCCTGAAAATCATTTTTTATCACCTAGAGTGTTTCTAACACTTGCACAAGAAACTACAGAGGGTTTTCTTTCTGGCAAGACCTCATGCATGCATGTAGTCAGAGCGGTTCAGAAGCTACAGTCATTTTAATTTGGGAATGTCATTTTAGGCGTTTTCGCTACAAAATGGGGGTTGAATACTTAAAGTGCCTTTTCCTGCCGTAAAGTGACTGACAGCTACTTGACAGGGACAGCAATCTAGCTCGACAACATGGCCAAATGCAAGTATTACACTTAATGTATTAAGCTGTGTGGACCATAATGACCAAGGAGAAATCTGGACCCTGTGGCGAGACCAGCTGGGAGCCAGTGGTCTGAGGCATCCATTTAGGTAACTCGCCATCCACCACTCCCTCCTCCTCCCACTGAAACATTGAAAAGTTAACTATGAAATGTACAAATGTGGTTTGTGGTTTGCAGAAAGGTACAATACCAACATTTTCTTCTGGTAACTGGGCTGGTATTTAATGTGGATTGGTCACAACGATCTGATACCAGTCCTCTTAATTAGGTCAGTATCAGCACCACATACAGATGGACCAAATTAATGCATCTCTTTGAATTATCTTCATTTTTTCTACACTGATGTCAGATATGACATCAGACAGATACACCTCTTGTACATCCTGCTCTTCTGTCATTTTTATCTCTCTTTTCTCCCTGGGCTGCTCTGACACACGCTCACTCGGCAGCAGCCTAATGAACCCATGTAGGGTTTGCTGAAGCACCTCATCTCTGATTCATTTGGATGCCTTACTTGTGCTGTTGAAGGGTGTGAGATGCACAAAGAACTGAGGGAGAGAGAGAGGACGAGTATAGTCATTTGATGTCTCTCCACCATGACAGACCGAATGAGAGACATTATTTTGACGAGGTGACAACAACATGTGATAGAAACTTCATGCTAATGATACAGTTTTCCCTGCAGAGCGGATGATCTGATTACCATGTGGAGCTCCTGCTGCATAAATGTGAATCTTAATGTAGAGACAAATTATTTTGCTGCAACTATAAATTAACTAGTATACCTGTTCATACAAGTGGAAGATTAATAAGTTGATATAGATGTATAATGTTGATTTAACAAGCCTGATCACAGGCCTAATGAGCAGAACCGTTATGTTTTATGTATTAGTGTATTTCTGAGATGTCGGATTTATTTAGATTAATTTAGCATAATGTTTTTACCCTTTAAAACAGAGGAGTATGTACGGATGAGTAATTATTTTACAGCTCCACCTCCTCCTATCTCTGTAAGTTAAAATAATTTGTATGTGTCAGGTAGCTGTTGGCTGTATTTTCTCCAAGTTTTGCCTCTTCCACTCTTGTCTCTTTCCTCCACTAACCCTCTTGGCCCTGCCTCCTTCATCGTACTTCCAAATAAGGTTGTTGATCAATCAACCTGTGGGTAAGTTTGTGCAAAATCTAATGTGCACTTCAGGTGCAACTCATTAGCCCATCAGTGGTGAGGAAAAATGATGTTCATATGTTGTTGGACAGCCCTTCCTCGACTAGATTTGATTAGTTCAGCTCCTCCACAAAGTCAGAAACCAAGCACATGCAGAGTATAATGACAGCAGTTAAATAGTGCATTGTGCAGCTCAGGCTGGGTTGTGAAATGACAGATCTGCTCCCAGTTTCTCACTGAGCTGTACTTGTGACCAGTGTCCTCGGGGGGAGACAGGGTTTAAATATACAGCAGGATGGCATTAGTGCATTTGGTCTCTCTTTCCAGTGTTGGAGGAAGTCAGTGGCAGCAGTCCAATGACAAGTTGCCACTCGTTGCTCTCAATTTAAAAAGTTGGCTCCGTGTGCAGTGCAGCAGAAGCCAAATCCCCCGAAAACACCACACTCCACTGTAATAACACCAACATCTGCCGTTGTTTCTTTTAAGCAGTACTCCTAAATGGCCCAAACTCACTATTTCTGACTGAAATTACATTTTTGTGCCATCAGTTGCACTGAGGAAGTTGCCCACAAGCCCACGAGGGCAAAAACAAAGGGAGTAATGGTTACAGAAACAACCAATCACCAGAACAAATTTTGGCAATGTATTTTTCTGCAAACTCCTTTGTTCCCCCTTGCAGGGACACTTTACATTTGAAAATTATTATGTAGCAGATACATTGAATCTTTGGGCTCTAGTTTCCCGGCGTGGCGCAGGATGGCGCAGGGTGGAGCAAGGTGGTGAACCCCGCGCAGAGCTAGTTTCGAGCAGCGCAACCAGGCACACTCAGTTTGGTAGTTTGGCAGACCGAGGTGCGCTGAAAGCTCGCCAGCTGAAACCAGGTCTACTGTCAGCGCAGGCGGTGTAAGCCGAAGTTTGGCTGACCGGCGGACAGTGCGCTCACGTCACCAAAACCTCACAGGCAGGTTTCCAAAATGTCAGGCACATTAACAATGCAATAAATACCCACAAATACCACTATTCAATACAACTATCTGCAATCAGCACATAAATGTATCTCTATATCGACTGTCCCGTCACATCTGATGTCAGATCAAAGGGGATTGGCACCGTTTGCACGTTTGGCACGTTTGGCACGCGTAATGGAAACCCAACCTGATTTGATTAACAAAGATGCAAACTAATGAGTTCATATCCCTCTCAGCCAACCACAAACAGCCACAGCATCAGATAGGGAGAATATTTTCAGCATCTGTCATCTTAGAAAAGTCCAAAGAAAAGAAACAAAGTGAGACTGCGAGAGAGAAAGAGAGAGAGCGCGTGAGAGAAACGCAACATTGATTTACAATTGTGGTGACCTCCTCCCAGGCTACCTTTGCATCATCAGCCCGTGGAGGTCTGCTCGCAGTTCCGTATATTCGGATATATATCTTACATTTTGACATGTATCTCAGCATAGCAAGTTGGAAGTTGACATATTCTGCCATATATGAAGAGGGGAGACTCTCTGGAATCTAGCGATGATGCTGGGACATTCTGTCACTTCACAGCTATCCAAAACATGTGGTTTGTGCCAGGCGGACATGATTGCCAGTATTTTTTTCATTATTGCAAGAAACTCCACTGACTCATTCACAAGTCAAAAATGTGTTTTATCTGAAAGAAACATGCAATATTTACATTTAAGATAATAGAAAAATAGTCAACCAAGTGCAATGATGTCCTCCAAGATAATATTTGCAACTTTGTTTGCACTAAACAAAGTTTGATGGAGTGTCAACTGGACAATATGGAGATATTTGCATCTTGAAAGCTGGACTACAAATGTGGATAGACAGGGAGAAACACAGGCAAGCCTAAGACGTGTTAAGATACGATATTCCTCACTATATGAAGTGACTGATAACAAGATCTGTATAATGGATTGTAAAGAAATTCATCAGGTTTTTATTTTGTAGATAATTTTCCTTAAAGGGCCAGTGTGTAATATTTGGCATGGTTTATTATCAAATCTGAATCTGAATCTGAATATTCTACCCATTAATATGTTTATATAAGTGTATAATCGCTTATAAAATAAAATTTGTTTGGTTTTCGTAGCCTTATAATTATGCTTTTATTTATATATGTATATATATATATATATATATATATATATATATATACAGTCATGGAAAAAATTATTAGACCACCCTTTTTTCTTCAATTTCTTGTTAATTTTAATGCCTGGCTCAACTAAAGGTACATTTGTTTGGACAATTATAATGATAACAACAAAAATAGCTCATGAGAGTTTAATTTAAGAACTAAGAACTATTCATTTTCCATGGTTTTCTTGATAATAACCAAAATTACTTAAATTCTTACATCAATAGCTATGGCATTGTACCGCCAAAAACACTACTTTTAAGCATTCCATGTTTTCTTTTCTGTTTGCTTTAAACACATGATACACACAAGAGTTAATACTTGATTGCATAACCATTGTTTTTGATGACTGCAGCCATGCGTCTTGGCATGCTCTCCACCAGCTTCTGACATTGTTTCTGCTGTCACAGCAGCCCATTCCTGTTGGACAAATTCAAACAAATTTTCTTTGTTTTTGGGCTTGTGGTTCTCCATTTTGAGTTTGATGATTTTCCACAGGTTTTCAATTGGATTAAGATCTGGTGATTGAGCAGGCCAAGGCATGGTGCGAATGTTGTGGTTCTCCATCCAGGCTTTAACTGACCTTGCCGTGTGGCAAGGGGCATTGTCGTGTTGGAAAATCCAGTCATTTGAGGCAGGAAAGAGTTTTCCAGCTGATGAAAGAAGACTGTTTTCAAGGGTAGTCCTGTACATGACCTGGTTCATTCGCCTTCACACAATTGCATTTGCCCTGTTCCACTCAGACTGAAACAACCCCAGATCATGACTGATCCACCCCCACGTTTTACTGTAGGGGCAAGACAGTCTGGGTTGTAAGCTTCTCCAGGCTTCCTCCTAACCAGTAAGTTGGCTGGAGTGGGCATCAATTCAAAATTGGATTCATCACTGAAGAGAACCTTAGCCCAATCATCAACAGTCCAATCCTTGTGGTCTCGAGCAAAGAGTAACCGGGCCTTCCTCTGCCTTTCATTGATGAAGGGCTTCTTGCGTGCTCTGTGTGACTTCAAACCAGCTTCAACAAGTCGGTTTCGAACTGTCCTTGCCGAACAAGTCACATTTCTCGACAGTGCCCACTCATTTTAAGGTCCTGGAGGTCTGACGACGATTCCTGACACAGGAACGGATGAGTGCACGGTCATCTCGGGGGTAGAAAGACGTTTCCTGCCACGGCCAGGTAGCAATTTGGTAGTGCCATGTTCAGCTTGTTTTTTTTTGTTGTAATGAACGGCTGTCTTGGAGATCTTCAGTTTTTTCGCTACCTGTCTCTCACTCATGCCAATTTCCAGCAGTGCCAAGATGGCTGCCTTTGTGGCTTCACATAATTCTTTTGTTTTAGGCATTATGTGAGAGCTGACAACTTCTGAGTTGTGCTACGGCTTGAATGTAAGCAGGAAACCACTCTAGGCCTTTGCATGTGCAGTGCTGCTTGTGACATGAAATGGCCTCTTATATACCCTGGGAATCAATTAAGCTTAAGAATGTCAAATAGGACATAAAGTATTATGTGACCAGCTGCATTTTTTGTTGTGTTCATTGTATTATACGTTTAGTGATACCAGATATTAGAATGAACAAGAAATTGAAGACAACAAGGGTGGTCTAATAATTTTTTCCATGACTGTATATATATATATAGCAAGGGCCTTGCTTTAGAGAGGTCGCCATCTTGTGCCGCCATGTATGTAAGGCAGACAGCAGAGAGTGTAAATAGTTCGTCGATAGAGAGTAGTGAAAAGTTTTTTTAGTTATAAAGTTTGCGAATGGACCACACTTACCACGCAACAGGAGAGAATGAACCCGAACCGTCATCTGCGAGGAAAAGAAGACGCAACTTCACTCCTTGTGATGCGCTCTCTGCGGCGCTTTTCCTCCTGGTGATATATATATCCCGTAAACGAGTATGTGTGTATTAAGTGTGTTTGTTACGCTAGAAGAGTTTGGGACGGAGTCTTTTGCCCCCTGGAGTGTTAGCGGAGTTTTTGGAGTGCTGAAATAAACGGGCCTTTTTCCCAAACGCTGCTCTGGTCTCCTGCTCGTGAGGGATTCATTACAATATTGTAACATGGTTTAGATTTCTAAATAAACATTCACCTCATCACTAGATACCTACTTCTGAAAAACTTGTGTCTGCTCAAGCCTTTTTGTCCCTACGAGGCCACCGTCATTTACCCGACGGGAGGGGTGAGCGAGTGAGCCCTGCGATCTAGAATTTGACTACTGATGTCACTGTTTTCAATGGTTTTCAAGCCATTTTACACACTGGCCCTTTAATAACTAATGTGTTTATAACACTGATGCTGCAGCAGATAAAGGTGGTCATTTTAATAACTTAAATACTGCTGGGTGGCTTATTGTAACCTATAATAATATAACCTAGCAACTTATTTATATTACTGTACAAAAGTACTGTAACTAATTGGCCAAACTAAATCTTTAACATAAAAGTAGTGCAATAAAAGTGTAATATTCACATTTGAGACAGTGGAGTAGATTAATAATGTAGCACATGGCAATACTACTAGGTAAAGTACAAGCACCTCTAAACCTTTGTTAGATTTTGTGTTTCTGTGAGGAAAGCACCATCTCATGGTGACACCTTGTAACTGAATAAATGGGCGTGTTACAGTGGAATCTAGGCACACCCTTCAAAAAGGTGGGGGATAATGGTATTTGGCTGGAAGTTGGCAGGCATCCGTCTGCAGGAGACGAGAGAAAAAAGGCGTCTTTAAAAGTCTCTGGGCTCTAGTTTCGCAGACCGGGCGAGGCGGAGGCGCCTGACATTCTGGAAACCTGCCTGTGAAGTTTTGGTGACGTGTGACAGGCGGTCAGCCAAACTTCGGCTTGCACCGGCTGCGCTGACACTGCGCCGACAGTAGACCTGGTTTCAGCTGCTCGAAACTAGCTCTGCGCGGGGTTCGCCACCCTGCACCAACCTGCGCCGCGCTGGGAAACTAGAGCTCTATGTGTTCAGCTCTCAGTACTTTTGTAGCTTCTAACTGAATCTCTGTGATTTGGAGTTTAGTATCTCCTGTGTCCTGTTTTCACTTTAGATATCAGATTTATTTTACTGTTTCATGTTTGCTATCAGCTGTATTAGAAGCTGTGTGAAGTTGCTGCTCAAACTCAACATTTCCTTAATTTGCTGCTTCACAATAAAAGTTTTTACATAATAAAATAACAGGGGACTTTTATTCTTAAGACTCTATAGGAATTAAGATGTGTTTATTACAGAATTAGCGAAAAAAAAAAAAATTAGCAGCTTTTCTTCAATTAAGACAAGTCTACTGTAATAATATGACAGGGAGGAAGAGTAAAAGCAGGAGCAGCCACAGTGAGATGAAGAGCTGCAGACATAATGCACCTCTGCAAACAGCTCACCTCCAACAGGCAAACTTCTTTTACCTGCCCTGCTGTGGAAAAGCACATGCAACAAAAATAACAGGGGACTAACAGGGGAGTTGTGGATCAACTTGCATTTGAACACGTTGGCCACTTCACAGAAAATACCAGGATATACACTGTGTATCACCATTCAGCCTGAAAATACCGGGATATTATTTTTTTGTCCATATCGCGTGTCAGCGTGTTGCTTAAAGGACTTTAGCTTCAGGGTATTTTATTACACTTTGTTGCTTATGTTTGAGCTGACCGCCGTTTTGTTTTCTTTTCTGTCATACAATGTATTTATGCATTCTCTGTATGTTTACTCTTAAAAATAGTTTTCACGGTGTGAGAAGAAGAGGATTCTTCAGAGTGCAGAATTGCCAAATAAACACCTGTTTTAGAGAACGGACCTACGTCTGAGCCGTCTGTGAAAGAGCCACATATAGAATAATTTAAGTCACACTGTTTTTAACCAATGATTTATGTGAATATTTAAAGACCCCTTTGTTTTATTTTTATATGAATATACAGTATATATATCTGTATAAGTTATTGGTCCCCTCTCAAATAATGTGGATTGATAGAAAGCCACTTAAAGTATGATCAAATCATAAAGATGATATTATAAAATTTAATGATAAGAAATGCTTTCCTTTTGCAAACGTCAGGGTTATGATGAGCAGCAAAATGAAGAGGAAGGACTCTGAGAGCACATGAGGAGACAAAGGGGAGGGTGACAAAATGGGCCAGCAGTTAACGATATGAATGGACAGGGGAGAATATGGGAAAACAGAAAAAGCTGACAAAGGACAATATGAGACAAATATAGATGAAAGGTAAAACGAGACAGGTAGAGATATGAGGAGTGATATACATGTGTATGAGGAAGACGAAGAAGGGAAGGAAGGGGAAGAGCTACTCCTAAATGATTTTTTAACGAGGCAATGGTGACATGTTTAGCATTTCTGCTCTCTGTTGAACCATTATAATCTGGTACAACATATACAAAGCACACACCACAGGTGGATACACACTGTCTTATCTAACCAGCTCGGTAATAAACATCCAACATACACCCCTCTCTCTCTCTCTCTCTCTCTCTCTCTCTCTCTCTCTCTCTCTCTCTCTCTGCACACACGTCTTTCACAGTAAAATTTTGACAGTTCATTAAATCACCATGTTAATACAGAGCTCCTGGGCAGGCCAAGGTTAATGAGGCCATTCGGGCTGCAATAAAGGTTTGACTACAGGCTGATAGACACCATAAAGGAGGCTATTGGGTCTGCTATTACCCTACAGCCATAATGTCTGATACCATGCTGTGCAACAAATATCACAACACAGTGAATGATTTTGAGTGTGTCAAGAAGGGAAACAAATTATCCTCATTAGACCAACATTTTAGTTCAGATTAAAGCAGGACTATTAATATTTTAAGCAGCTAGTTGACACTTTTATCTAACTCAGAGGGGGTGAGGAGGGAGGGAGGGCCTGTGGAGTCCCCAAATCTATCTCACAGTTTGGATTTAATATTTGTGTGTGTGTGTGTGTGTGTGTGTGTGACCGTGTAGGAATAAATATAGGCAGTTTCTCTCGTCCCAGTATGCACAGATTTTCTAGTCAAATCAAAACAAGGAGTCAGTCAGAGTTAAAACTGGGCTAAATTTGCTCAAATTTTTTTGACTTTGAGTTAAAGAATAAAAGATCCAACCTGCATCACTTTTAAACCAAGTTTAGCCTGTTTATCCCTTTGATCCTGTTTTCTGCTCACTCTCATGCTACTGTAACTTACACCTTTATCTCTGGGGTGCACTCCAAACAAGAGGAGGACTCTGAAATCACACTGTCAGGACCCTAAAGGCAAGCTCTGCTATTTAAAACACAAGTTGCTGAGGTGAATCACATGTTCTCCACCTCTATGTGTGTCACTGCCTATAAAGTATGAGATGCATGTTGAGCCTGTGCATGTTTTTGATATGCTCTATTTTGGCAACACTGCCGAACACAACAACACTGCACAATAGCCTTTCATGTCAGGGTGCGTTCACACCGGTCTTGTTTTGTCTGGTTGAAGAAAAATCTGGAGCATTTACCCCCTTGGTTGGGTTAATTTGCGTTGGTGTGAAATTGAACCAAACAACCGCCCTCTGGTACAGCTTGACTCAGACTGCTGTCAAATGAGCTATGGATGGGTTCATTTCTGGTGTGGACACCATTTAGAACCAGTCACAGGAAGAATCAGCATTTCTAAAGTTATGTAGTATATGAGCTTACTCTGTCATCGGGAGTTGGAGGGACAACTAGGTGAAACGCCTGCCAGGCTGCAGACCACTGTTCAAGACAAACAGGCAGCAAAACTGGTGGCCATTTTCCAAGGCTTTTTTGGCACAAAACTTGGCGAATTTTATCACCAGGGACATTACCATGAAAAATGGTTGTTTCTCACTGAGATATTGCTGCATTTTGTGCTGTGATGGTGCCAAGGAAAGTGTGTATCTAAGGCCAAAACATTTCTAAACATAAACATATCATGCCAAAATGAAAAGAAAAAGCCATTTTCTTTTCCTGTTTTGATGGCTGGTGAACTAGAAGCCTATTTGCATTTTTGCTAGCAAAATGTCAGTTGGCAGGGGACAAACCTGGACTCAAGAGTGAGATACGTCCAGTATCTACTCATGGTACCCGGACAGGGAGGGAGCAGGGCCGCCCCTCCCTAAACGCAGAACACGCGCTGTGCGTAGGGCCTCATCTTCGCAATGGATGCACACATGCGCTACCGTAAGGCGCACATAGAATCAGCTCAGGGAAGGAGAGGAGAGACCTGACCACCCATGCGTCGCTGCAATGATTGACAGCACTTGACATCTGAACAATCAGAGGTGTGCGCCGGCAAGCACTTGCAGAGCTGCAGCAGGTGAAGAGTTGTCGACATGTTGTCCAAAAGAGCCTCAGGAGTATGCGTGGGGACGTTCGGGCGGGCTCCACGGAGGGGGAGACCCGAGCCTCGGGGGTATGTGCGGGGCCGGGAGGTCGGACGCTCCCAGAGAGGGGAGAGGGAGAAATATAGCTAAATAAGATGAAAATAGAAAAAAATGTCTCCGTATTTTATTTCTGTTTTCAGTGTTTAATTAAGGTGGGAGAAGCAGAGGGAGGTTGGACGCCTCCAGAGAGGGGAGAGGGAGAATTATAACAAAATAAGATTAAATAGGAAAAACCTGTCTCCCTCTTTTATTTTATTTTCAGTGTTTAATCAAGGGTGGGGGATTGAGATGGTGGAAGTTACTTTCTTTTGATGAGTAATTGATTGGCTATTTGTGACTCAGATTTGTTTATTTATTTATTTCAGTTTGAAGTTATTTTTATATAATATTTATTTATTTATTTCAGGTTGAATTTTTTTATTTTATTTGACTCATAAAGCCAAACTACTGTATCTACAGTTCATTTATTATTGCCAATAAAGGTTGTCAAGTTAAATGTCAAGTTGTTGTACGGTCATTTTGTACCTATGATACATTTGGGATGGGGGCCTCCAAATAAAATTTCGCTGAGGGCCCCAGTTTGGTCAGGGGCAGCCCTGGGAGGGAATCTCTGAATTGGGAATCAATATCAGCAATATATCTAGATCTAAAACTGTATCTAGGGTTCTATGCACAAAAATAATAAACTCGATCTGGGTACAGATGTTCTTGATCCACTGTATTCTCCAGCCCATTAAGGAGATTGGCAGTTGCAGACTCTGGAAGGAGTAGTAAGACCTCCAGCCCACACACAAGCACACATGCAACCATGGTTGCATTTGTTTATGAGAAAATTATTATTTCAAAAGGTTTGTTCAGTTTTGTCCACAGCGCACATTTCCCTTAATGAATGTATTCTTAAAAATGAAATACTTCAACCAAAAATGAGACCCAACTAAACAAAAAAAGTTCCAACAAAAGACTGTTAGGGTCCATGTAATGCTGAGAAATGTCCGTACAAAGACGATAACATTATATCATCTGAAATGTATGTATTAGAAGTCTTTGCCCCTTTAAAGTTTGTTCTTTTTCCAGTTGTGCTCCTTTAATATGGAAAGTTCCCTTAACTTCGTAAGTTGCTCCTTTCAGTTGCTTCACATTAGTTTGTGTTCCTTTAAAAAGTGTTTGAGTTCTTCTGTTGATTTTCACAAAAAAAAAAAAAAAAACTGAGATCAGAAAAAAAAATACAAATAAAATAAATTTCCTCATGATGTGCTTCTAACGGCCCTTAAAACGGCACAGTCCACGAAGCAGCATTCAGATGACACAGCATCCTCAGCACAAAATAAGATCCTGATGGTAGTCAGTTCACACCTCAAAAAAAAAAACTGCACAAGTGTGCAGAGCACTTAATAAACAGCCCAAAAGTCTCTAGTGCTCGATTAACAAAGTACACATGAAACATAATAAACATTTATAACTAACCTGTTTCAAAGTTCTGTTTTTCAAGTCATTTTAAAAAAAAACACAATCACACAATAACCTCCACATTTCACACACTGTGTTCACTTTTTACAGTTTACACATGTTAACTCAATACATTACAACTACACAATTACCTTGTGAGCTCGACTAAAGTACAGCGACAGCTATGGATGTAGCATTTAGAAAAATATTTAAACAACCGTTTAAATCATTTGGTAAAGAATTCCATAATTTAATGCTGATAACTGAGACACACATCTGCTTTAAGGTGGTCCGTGTCAATTGATGTTTAAAATTATATTTTCTTCTGTGATCCTGATCCATAGAACTAAGAACAAACAACTTTTGCAAGTTTTTTGGCAGCACATTGTTTTTTGCTTTGAACAAAACCTGATTTGTTAAACAGCTTATTTGTATGTTCTCTTGAGTGTACATTATGAATGATCCTAATTGCTCTTTTCTGTAAATTAAACAAAGGCTTTATATTAATCATATATGTGTTGCCCCACACTTCCACACCATAATTAAAATAAGGCAAAATAATACAACAGCACAAAATACGCATTGCTTTGAGATCCAACACATACTTTGCTCTGTTCAAAACAGAAATATTCGCAGACAACTTTGTTTTAACATATGCTATGTGAGATTTCCATGTCAACTTATCATCTATAATTACACCCAAAAGCCTAAATTCAGAAACTCTTTCAATATTCACACCATCTATGGACAATACAATATTTTCATCTTTTTTTCTGTTAGCAAAAACCATAAACTTAGGGTTTTTTTTTTTTTTTTTTTTTTTTTTTCAAATTTAATAATAACTTATTAGTATCAAACCAACTTTTCAGTCTGACCATTTCTTTAGCAATGCTATCTATCAAACATTTCAAATCATCCCCTGAGCTAAAAAAAAATTGTATCGTCAGCAAACAAGACAAATTGAAACAATTTAGATATCTCACATATGTCACTGATGTACAAAATAAAGAGTTTTGGCCACAAGACTGATCCCTGAGGGACTCCACACTCAATCGTCAAACATTCGGATATATTACCACATATTACATGTATAAATTGTTGTCTGTTATCCAGATAACTGCGTTACCAGTCTAGAGCTACCCCCTCACCCCGTATATCTGTAACTTAGAAATTAAAATGCTATGATCTATGGTGTCAAAAGTGGAATGGTTTGTTCTAAATCCATACTCAGCAAATTATTTTTTTCAAGAAAAATGTCTAACTTTTGTACAAACAGTTTTTCAAGCACTTTAGAAAATTGTGAAAGCGGAGAAACTGGTCTATAGTTTGTAAGCCCGTGCTTATCTCCTGTTTTGAAAAGTGGAAATAAGGAAATAACTCTGCGGAAGTAAAGATGGGAAATTCTGAAAAGCTGTGTCAGGCAGGCCAGGAGCTGTGTGTCTGTGGGGAGACAGAACTCATTGTAGCTTGGTCGTTTTTTTTTGTTTTGTTTTGTTTTTTTGACTTAGCAGACCTTATAGAGGGAGAAAAATGATATAACACATAAAGAAGAGGGAAACCCCCAAAAAGCATAGTAGGTGTCCTTTAAGGTGTCTACGGGAACCTTGCTTATGATGCATTCAAGGGAAAATCAAAAGTGTGTAAACTCCATAACTACTGAAAATAACCTATGTTACATATGGGCTAAAGAAAACATTTTTCTCACCCAATCTTGGTTGAATTCAAATGTCCGGACTTCACCGCACTTTCAGACTAGCAGACTTTATGGGCGCGTTCATGGGGAGTAAGGGGATGCTTGGGACTGTCCAAAGCTAGTATTCATCCAGTCCATAAGGGGCCTCAAGCGCACCTCCTGCAGACTTCCAGAGAGTCTTCTTGGGGTGCAGACTGCAGCAGACTTCTCTTATTTAATAACCCACAATTATTTTTACAGTCTATTCACATTTCATTGCAATACGGACGTGACATTCTACCATCCTCTCATTGGCTTGATTCAGGAACCAGACCTTTGAGTGTGAACCCATCATTAGAGCACTTGGCTGCAGCAGCAAGGTGTTCTTTCCCTTTAAAGTAAATCAGTATCTTCAACATGGTGTGTAGAATACTGCTGAACATGGCCAGACTGTCCAGACTTCAGCTCAGGGTAAGACTGTACCATTTTGGGAGGGGCTGCTCATTAACTCCCATAGTGTAGATGTCAGCTTTAACCAAAATCCATTCCTTGTTACCCAGTCCCTGTATAGCATACAGTATATAGTTTTATATGCTCATTATTTTGAGCAGTACATTTTGAGCAGACATTTTGAACACTTGTGAATCATGATTTTGCATTGTCACTCACACGTATAACCTTGCCCTACTGTCATTTCTAAAAATAAAATGCAACACTTGAATTGTGGTATCATTAGCAGATGATAGTCTACATGTCATGTAGTAATTTCAGACTACCTCTACATCAGTAGAGGTCTACTCAGCCAAAGTTAAAAAAAAAAACACCTGCACACCAACAAAGGTGTGCAGTGTCTTTAACTGAAGCCTTTCCAACTGAATCAGCAGAATAAATGTTGGCTTTGTACGTTTCTGCAAACCATGGATATGTTGCATTTTAACATTATTATGTTGCAGTTACATTGAA
This sequence comes from Epinephelus cyanopodus, assembly GCA_026686955.1. Taxonomy (NCBI): domain Eukaryota; kingdom Metazoa; phylum Chordata; class Actinopteri; order Perciformes; family Serranidae; genus Epinephelus; species Epinephelus cyanopodus. Next base: position 8,620,452 of record CM048918.1, on the reverse strand, counting down.
TCTTTACTTTTCAAGAATGCTGTGGTTAACATGTGCTTAGATTTAGGCACAGAAACCACTTGGGTTATGATTAGAAAAAAATCATGTTTGTTGTAAAATTCCATGTAGGGGGCACAATTCCCACTGGAAACGCAGCAACAGCTTTGCGAAAAACAACCACTTTTCATGTCATTATCACCTGTGGATAAACATTTGGTGGCTGAAAAGCAGCGAAAAATGCAGCAATGACTTGCAAACAACCCGTGTTGTTTGCTGGTCTCGAACAGTCATCTTTAGCTTGGCAGGTGTCTCACCATCTGTTCGCCTTCCAATGGCAAAGTCAGCTCATGTACTACGTCACTTTAAAAACACTGATACAACAAGTGTGAGACATAGAAATGTATCTGTGCTTTGCAGAAACATACAATACCAACATATTCTTCTGGCGACTCGGCTGTCTTTTCACCTGCAAATGAACAAATCATACTTTCTGCTACCTTAAAGACAAAATATTGTCCATGATTCTACTGTTACGATAACAAAGTATGTTTGAGATACTACAGCACACCACAGTCATCAGTGAATAACATCAGGGTCAAAGCAAGGATTTGGGGCACATCTTTATTGTAATGATGGAAAACGTTAATTAGTGCTATCTGAGCACTCTGGCCTTTGCAATGAGTGCTGAAAAATGACAAAACAAACTAAGCAGGTTCAGTGTTTCTTTTCCTCAAGACACCTGTGTTTTTGACATTTCAAGCTCCATTTTAAAAGGGTTGAGTTGCCTTTAAGTTCATGCATTCCACACAGGAGACAATGTCAACTGCTGAAATCAAACCAAAAATCAGAGACTTTAAGCTACAAGGCTTTCGTAGGACAGCAGTGATTGACAGGAGCTCTGTGAGTTACTTCAGCTTGGGAATGTTTCTACTGATGCAGAAACTCAGCACCAGAAATACTGCGCTGACAGCAGACTTTGTCACCGACATATGAAGGAAACTTGTCATCACCTTGGGACCAAACTAAATCAACAATAATGTATTGTTTATATGTCTATAAAAAGCATGTGTGTTGATTGAAAAGTAAAGCTGTGATACGCACCATTCCTGAAAAACCTTTGGAGATAGTGTTTGGAGGAGGCTGACAGTATGCATTATTCAACATTTAGGTGCCACCTCAGGGTCTATCCTGGGAATACAGCGCTGTCAATCAATCTAATGCTTGCAGGTAGGGAAAGAGCTTAGTTATGCATAAGATGAAGCTACAGCCACACAAACGCACATAATCAGAAAAAACTGTATTATGGTCATGTGACCTGCCCTATCATTTACAGTTACAGCTTTATTTTCTGTTAGAAAGAGGAGTTTTTTAATAATCGCAGCATTGTTTCATGAAGCAAAATATCTTAATTTTCAAAATGACCATTACAGAACTGTGATTTTAAGAAAAAGGCCTTCAAAGGTTGCAGTACAGTGACTGCAAAGAGCCTGTTGGCCTTCCAAACTGGGAGTGCACTCTGCAGTCCAGGGGCTGTCCCGGGGTGAAAAATGTACAGAAAAGCTTGGGGATACTTTTATTTTGCAGTGCTCTGCCTGCTGATTTTGTTGATTTGCAGATTTTGATTTTGGTCATTGTTCCTTGATATTTCCACCATCAGCCAGCAGGCTACATACTGCTCAAAAATATTAAGTACAGTTAAATCACACATCAGATCTTGGTGGATGAATTATTCAAGTTGAAAATCTTTGCTGATGTACATTGTATAATTTGTTGAAAACAAAATGACAGAACAACAGTCAGTGGAAACCAAAATCATCAACCCACTGAGGGCTAGGTTCAAAATGACACCAAAAATCAAAGTAAAGAAATAAAATCACAGGCTGATCTAACTTGTGTGATTTTATCAGGGCAATTCATAACGTGTAGTGTGTATGGCCCCCGTGTGCCTGCATGCACAATATCAGGGCATGTTCCAGATAAGTCGTGGGATGGTGTCCTGGAGGATCTCCTCCCAGACCTGGATAAGGCATCAGTAAGCTCCTGGACAGTCTATTGTGGTACTTGACAGTGTTGGATGCAGTGATACATAATGTGCCAAATTAAAAAAAAAATGATATCCAGATATCACATCTAAAATATTTGACTTCACAGAATCTAAATTGAGTCACTAGTTATGACCTGATTATTTTATGTTGATGTAAACAGTACTGCACTTTACCCAACCTTAAATCTTTGCATTGATCCAAATGATTTTCTGAACATTTCAGTTGTTGAACCAAACTAATATATTGAAACAGTTAATTCATTTACATATAACCAAACTATAATTTTCACATTTCATTTGACTTTACTTCAAAAATAATTTACATTTCCTATCTTATAAACTCTATAAAAAAAGACACTTGGCCAACAGATTACTTTAAATGTATTTATTCATCTTTAACATATGAACCATATGTAACATATTTAACATTAAAACAAATGAAGGCCAATTGCCTAATCTAAAAGAGGGCAAAGAATGACACACTGTATATCATCCCTATTGGGGATTTCATCCTGGTACCTAACAGCAGTCAGGGTACTGTTGGCTATGACATGGAGGTCTGTGTGACCCTCCAAGGATATGTCTCACTATAACTGACCCACTGCCAAACCGGTCATGTTGAAGGATGTTACAGGCAGCATTATGTTCACTGTGGTGTCTCCAGACTCTTTCACACTGTCTTGTCAAATGTGCTCAGTGTGAATCTGCTCTCATCTCTGAAGATAACGGGTTCTCTGGCAAATGCCAGTCGAGCTGTGCAGTGTTGGGCTGTGAGCACAGGTCCCACTAGAGGATGTCGGGCCCTCATGCTCCCCTCATCAGTGTGGTCAGAAACATGCACACCAGTAGCCTGCTGGAGGTCATTTTGTAGGGCTCTGGCAGTGCTCCTCCTGTTTTTCCTCACACAAAGGAGCAAATACTGGTTCTGCTGCTGGTTGATGCCCTTCTACAGCCCTGTCCAGCTTTCCTAGTGTAATGACTGGTCCCCTGGTATCTCCTCCATGCTCTTGTGCTGGGAGACACAGCAAACCTACACAGCTGTACTACCTGTGTAAACTGATTGGGCTGCAGGTATCGCCTGATGCCACCAGTAGTGACAAGGATACTAGCAGAACATAAAACTAGAGAAGAATCAGTCAGGAAGGATAAGGAGAGAGCAACTGTCTGTCACAACCACATGCAAAACCATTCCCTTTTGGGGGTTGTCTTGCTTTTGCCTCTCCATTGCACCTGTTGTCACTTTCATTTGCACCAAAGCAGCTGACACTGATTCACAATCATTTGGGCTTCCTAAATAGACAGATTAATATTCCTGAAGTTTAACTCAGCTGTTGTTATGCTATGATGATTAAGTGTTCCCTTAATTTTCTCAAGCAGTGTAGTTAAATGGTTTCTTTTTTTGGACTATTTTAATTGTGTTTATTGTTGTTATTTCCTACTGTGTTTCTTTTCTGTAGTTATGAATGACATGGAGCAAAGACTTGAGGCTTTTTTGGTTATTATGAAAATATTTAACCTCATTATTACATCTGTTCTGTGCAACATGCTGCAGCTTTCTTAAAAATAGATGAGGAGCATATTTTTCGAAGCTTCTGGGACACTTCTGAAACCCACTGCAGAGCATCTGCTGGAATTACAGGAATTGTCTGGAGTGGCTGCGATCAGCTCAGGCAGCCGCCTGGCTGAGATCTGCACTCTGCTGAGAGCATTTTTCTTTCTGTGTGCTGTGTGTGTGTATTCCTTGTGCTTGTTGACTGACATTAGTGACTTAAAAAAAAAGATTTTTCAGGGCATAACCTGACTAGCACCCCAGAAAACAAGTAACAAGATGCAGTTAAATGATGACAATGTGTCTCTGGAAGAGAGTCTGTCTCTTTGTTTCTCCCTCTGTGTATGTGTGTTTGTAAGAGAGAGTGAGATTAAAAGAGAGAGACAGTTTTACACTAGAGAGTTATGTCTATGTTCTAGCCAGTGGCGATTAAGAGCTGTGACATTTTTAGAGGGCATTCAAAGGTTTTCACTAAGAAAAAAACAAAACAAAAAAAAACTTTGATACAACTTTCACAGTAGGAATTAAAAGACTGGTCTATAATTTAATTTGACCTTATTATCACAAGCCAAAGACTGTTACTATGCTCACATAAAAATTTAATGAATTCTTATAACCATCATTTAGCCAAATTAAGCTCAGTGTGCCCAGAAATATTAGCTGCTGTTCTCCTCATTTTACATCGAGATTACAAAGGCTTTATTTTCAATAGTATACGATATACAATTACAGTGGCAAAGGAAAGATTATTATTCTTGTGTGTTAATGCATGTTTTCAAATGTGTGCTTTCCAGAAATATGACACATAACATTACAAGCACCAGTCTGTATTTATCTCTTTTAAACATATGTCAATTGTTGTAGATCAAGAAACACCCTTCAGTGGATGTTAGACTTTACCCAAATTAAGCCACACTGTATCACAGTGCTGAGTGAATTTGTAATAGTGTTTGAGATTATAATGCCTTTTGATTGCTGGCAGTCAATTTGGCATTGAAAAGCTATGAAGATGCTTGATGTGAGAGGTCAAAGTGAAAAGGTATTTCTTGTAAGCAGACTCACTAACACTAATATCACAACCTAAATCCTGGCTGACACTCCAGACTGGGGGTAAGAGTCCATCTCAGATGAGGCCAGCTGCAGATCTGGAAAAAAATGGCTTTCGTGGCGAAAGGTTTGGGTCCTGATGAACTGCATCTTCCTCCAAGAGGGAAATGTTTCAAACTATTTGTGTCTGGGGTGGGAGAGGTCATGATCTTTCCTGCCCACTTCAGTGGCCTGGAAGGACAACAGATTGCCAGCAGTCAGAATCAGGATAAGATTTATTTCCAAGTGGTTTGCACTTACAAGGTATTTGCCTTGGTTTTGTCGGTGCATACATTTAACCTACAATATAGTAAGAGGAAATAGAAACAAGACAAAGCACAGTAACACTCAGAAACATACATATAGAAAAGAATAATTACAATAAAAATATGAAAATTACACTTTTAAAAAAGTACTATAGCATACATAACATACTGTTTCAGAATAAGAATGCTGAACAGCTTTGTGCAGGATGGGGATGTGTAAAAGTCTGCAGTAGAGCAAATAAGTGCAACGTGCAGAGATAATAGTCCAAGATGTGTGTTAATGTAAGTCATATAAACAGTGTCTATGAGCGGGTTGGATAAGAGTCCCAGGCCTTGTTGATGAGGCATACTGCAGAAATTGTTTTATTGTGTGAGGTTTTGGTCCTGATGGACCGCAGCCTCCTGCCAGAAGAGAGTGTCACAAAGGTTTTGTTTCTGGGTTGGTAGGGTGTGGCTATGATTTTACTTGCTCACCTCAGGGTCCTCAGGGCACAGCAGATATAATTACCTTCTCAGCAAAGCAAATGATATGCATCAGACTGCCCTTGTCCTTGGCAGTGGCAGCAGCGTAGCAGATGGTGATGGAGGAGGTACATAATGGCAGTGTTGAAGTGCATTATGGTTTATTTATCACCCAATATCATGAGTTAATGTGAATTTTCTGGTTTAAAACAAATGGTTGCTGCCATGTTGACATCTGGAAAAATAATAAGTGCTTCCTGATTAGTTGTTCTGTAGATACTGTGAACTGTAACATGCAAATATCTCTAAAACTGTCAAAGTGTCAGTTCAGTCAGACAACTCTGGATTGAATTTAGCATTTTTATTGAGCATAAATATTTGCATGCTGAAGCACAGCGTGAATAGTTTAGTATGGCTGAAGCAAGATTGGCGTCAGGCTCTATCTCAATTTATTCATTCCCTGAAAATGATCTGTATGACAGACATTACAGGGAATGAATAGCAGACCCCCCGCTGGGGGTCCTCGAAACAGAGCCCACAGGTGGATGCTGGGGAGGTGGTGGGATTTGAGAAGCTTCCTAAGCAGCACACAGCAGCGGCAGCAGCAGCAGCAGCGAGAGCAGCAGAACCAGCAGGATCACCAGCAGAGCAGCAGAGGCAGCATGCAGCAGCAGCAGAGTAGCAAGGAATGATCAGGTAAGCACAGGGGGTTTAAATAGCCCGCTCTATCAGCTGAGGAGAGCATGTGACTGATCAGCTGATCAGGATTGGCGCACTTGAGTTGTCTGCCTGAACTAGCTCCGCAGGCTTCGCATCATTTCAGTCAGACAACTCTGGATTGAATTTAGCATTTTTATTGAGCATAAATATTTGCATGCTGAAGCACAGCGTGAATAGTTTAGTATGGCTGAAGCAAGATTGGCGTTAGGCTCTATCTCAATTTATTCATTCCCTGAAAATGATCTGTATGACAGACATTACAGGGAATGAATAGCAGACCCCCAAAACTGCAAGTCCCCCAACAGCTTGAGATGCAGAGCCTGACGCTGCCCAATTATGAGAATGGTGGAGCATCGACCATAGAATCAGCCTGTCAGTCTATTTAAGCCTAAAAGGATAATTGGCAGCTACCCCTTCCCAGCAATCCACCAGATACAACCGTAATGTGCTGCTGAACATTTATTGAAGCCGGATTACAGGGCATGAGCACTCATGATTTTTTGAGCCTGCAGAATTTCATTTTTATTGAATCGAATATATTTGACGTAAGCTGCCGAAGACCATCGGCCCAGAGACTTAAGGAAGGGCGTGGGCACGAGCAGCGCTGCAGTTGTAGCTGCCCCAATTCGGAGGGAGTGAGCAGTGTACACCGCTGGAGACAGTCCGCAACTCAAGCAGAGTTCACGCAGCCTCTTGGAAAACCAAGATCTGGTCATGGGCTTGCTGCCGTCCGTGGTGAAAAGCGGGTCACTCGGAGCAGGAGCAGGTCGGGTTTTCAGGTAGCACAGCATGGAGGCGAAAGGACAGAAAGCAGAATTAATTTTTGCAATCACCACGGGCGTTCCTTTGTTCATCCGATCTGTCTTAGAATGTTTTAAATAAACAGTGAAATGATCAGATTCTAATATTAAATCAGAAAAACAGAGGTCATGCAGAGGATTGAAAGAAAGAGACCGAGTGGTGAACTCCCCACACCTCATGAAACCATAAAACGCCATTAAAAGAACAGCCTCCAACATTTTGTTAACAGCAGAAGTGAACAGCCCGGATCTTAACTTTGAAATCATCCTGTGCACCAAGGAGATAGTGAGAGGTAGGCGTTTATCATTGCCTGGAGGTTGCTCTTTTTTGAGGCCGTTGAGAAGCAGGCGAATGCTGGGATGCGTTAACAGGCTGCAGACTGAAGGGTCTTGACAACGAAGATTAAACTGAATGCCGGCTATCATGGCTTTAATGGAGAGAGGCTGCAACTTACGGGACTCAAAAGAGTGGACAATAAATGCGCAAACAAGGGGAATATTGACAGGCAAGGGTGGGCAAGCAAAACGAGCGCAGAAAGAAGAGAAAAACCACCAAGCAGAATCATAAGTTTTTAATGTGTTCTTTGATAGACCTTTCCTCATATATTTGGCAGCAGAATTTAGCAGAGAGGGCAGAGGGCCTTCGCATCCTAATCTAGAATGACTTGAGAGAACGGAGGGCAGGGCAGGCCACTGGGCTTGGCGGTTGGACACAGGGTTTTGAATTTCTGAAATTTAAAACGAGAGAGAGCATCAGCTACGGAGTTGTCATGACCAGGAATATAGACAGCGCGCATTAAAAAGTTACCTGTCACGCATGTCCAGGTAAGGCGTCTGAGTAGACGATTAATTGTGGGCGTCTTAGAGCGCCCTTTGTTAATCATGTTAACAGTAGTTTCGTTATCACACAAGACTACAATCTGTTTCCGAGACCATTTGTTGCCCCACAATAAGGAAGCCACCACAATTGGGTACAGTTCAAATAATGCCGTTGATTTGCAGTCTGACGGTAAATTGAGCATTTCCTCAGGCCAAGCTGCAGAAAACCATTCGCCCTTGAAGAACCCCCCGAAACCGACAGAAGGAGCGGCATCTGTGAAGAACTCTATCGAAGCGGAAGTTTCTGGTGAGTTATTATAAAAAAAAGAAATGCCGTTCCACTGATCTAAAAAGAAGGACCAAAACCGAATATCAGACAGGCAACCATGATCTAATATAATCATATCCTGAAGATTTTTAACCGTTTTTGACAGGTCAAGCAATCGGGACACAAACGCACGCCCTTGAGGGATAATTCTCATAGCAAAATTAAGATGGCCCAACAGAGAGAGAAGATCCCTTTTTGAAACTGAAGCGGCTGAGGAGAATGATTTTAGAATATCCCTAATGCGACACAATTTCTCTTCAGGGAGAATGGCTTGCATTAGTACGCTGTCTAACATGATACCTAAAAACTCGATGCGCGTACTGGGACCGACAGTTTTTTCTTCGGATAGGGGCACTCCAAAAGAAGAAAAAACATCCTTGACAGTTGATATGCAACGAGCTGGGGGTGAAGACGGAAAATCGACCACTAGGAAATCGTCTAGGAGATGCAGGACAAATGGTAATTTGTGGATATTATACAAGATCCAGCATAAAGCCTCCGATAGTGTGTCAAATATGCGAGGGCTGCTTCGGCATCCAAAGGTTAATTTAACTGCGAAATAAAACTTGGAGCGCCACTTGACGCCAAAAAGATGCCACTGGGATGGATGGAGTGGCATCACTTTAAAAGCATCAGTAATATCAGCTTTCCCTAGCCAAGCACCTTGCCCTGCAGATTTAATCATTTGAATCGCGTTGTCAACCGTAGCATAGAACAGAGAGAATGGAGCGAGAGGAATAAGGCTATTAATACTTGGGACAGGACCATTATGAGGAGCGGACAAATTTATGATGAGACGTTTTTTCCCCGAGTATTTGCGAGTAGCTACCCCTATGGGGCTGACCCTGAACGGACTAAAAGGAGGTTTGGAAAATGGACCAATCATGAACCCTTTCTTAATCTCCTTTTCGAGCAGCTCATCTACAACCTTAGGCTCCTTAAACGCTGATTGCAGATTTTTGCACACATGAGTAGTCTTAGGAAGCCAACAAAGGCTAAAAACCCCTGAACAAGTCCAGTTATTAAATAATTGACAAAAGATCTGATAGGATGATTTCTGAGAGCCTTGGAGAGAGCCGGAACAATCACAGGTGTGGAGGGATGAGCTTGAACAGAATTTATTTCTCTGATTTTGCAGGACGTACCCGTCTTGGGCACACAGATCTCGGGTGGCTGTCCGCGCACCAGCTGCAAATATGCAAATATTTACAATTGCGGTAAGTACAGACATTTTCGTTAAAGTTAATACATATAGGAATATTATTGCCGGGTAAATAAGGCACCTGAGTTTTGTGTGCGGGACCCGTAGCTTGGAGCCGAGGAGTATTGGCCTGAAACACAGTCTTAGGACAAAGAGTGGGGCTGTGGCTAAATGAACCGCAGATAGAGCATGATAAGGCTTGATGTCCGGTGAAGTGTCTGCTTATTAAAGCTAGATCTACGACTGACCAGTCTATCTGTTGATTAAATTTCTGGATGTACATAGCAGATTTAGATGAAAAACTCTTGTGGTACTCATAGAAAAGAGTCCCTCCGTATGACATAGCCAAATCAGAAATAATAGCAAGGTACGTGTCCAGCTCTTGTCTGCGTTCAGGGAAGACTTCACAAATGGTGTCTCTAAAGACGCCGAAAGCCACATTGAACTCGGCTAGTGTCAGTGATTTTGACAGTCTGGGGTCATTATCCTTTAAAAAGACAGAGAAGTCACCGCAGTCCACCATCCGTTTATCTGATGTGTCAGAAGCACAAATCAAAATCTTGACCAGATTAACGTCCTGCCCTAATAAAACAGTAACATAGAACAATCAGATTAAAATGCTAATAAGGCAATAAAATAAAGAGAAAAGAAAAACAAGACTGAGCTGCATACCTGCGATAATCTGGTTCCTGGCGCAGGAACTGCAGTTCCCAGAGTTCTGCGGGGCAAGGATGGGGGCTCGGCCGATGACGTCGAGGGTTCCCCGCACGGAGGGAGAGCGGAAGTAGAGCCTGCTGCGGTGGATTCAAGCACAACAAGTCGATTATTCATGCTGTTTAAGGAGGATTTAATATCGGACAGAGCCAACAGCAATTCATCATTCGGCTGAACACACGCCTGAGTGGAAGACAATTTTCCCTTCTTCCGAGGAGTGTAAGTAGACTTCGCTGCGCGTTTTTTGGCAGGGGCTTTCCCCTTCTTGCTTTTCGTGGCGGAGCCCTCTGGCTCTGGATCTTCAATTGCACCGGGAACATTGCTCTACCAGAAACTCGAACAGTTCTTCCTGACTGAGGCCGCATGGAGCAGAGACGCCGCTGGCGTACAGAGTCTCTAGGATCCGAGTCGTAGGCCAATCGCTCAGTTGCTTTAAAACCAGGCGAGAGCTGCGACGAGGGGCTGCGGAAAGGGCTCCCTGATCCCCAGAAGGAGAAGACGCTTCGTTGCCGGTGTCTGGGATTTCCAACAACCCGCCTTCGCTTCCTGACTCGGATGAAACGGAGGACATGGCGAGGATCAGAGGCCCCAGTAACGTCAAGATGAAGAGCTTCATAAGAAGCAGGCAGCGGACACAGCGGATCAGCAGCACAAACAGCAGCAGAGGAGCAGAACACACAGAATCAGCAGCACACAGCAGCGGCAGCAGCAGCGAGAGCAGCAGAACCAGCAGGATCACCAGCAGAGCAGCAGAGCAGCAGAGGCAGCATGCAGCAGCAGCAGAGTAGCAAGGAATGATCAGGTAAGCACAGGGGGTTTAAATAGCCCGCTCTATCAGCTGAGGAGAGCATGTGACTGATCAGCTGATCAGGATTGGCGCACTTGAGTTGTCTGCCTGAACTAGCTCCGCAGGCTTCGCATCATTTATGGGTGCCAAAAGTTTAGTAAGGCTTTCTCCAATCAATGTCTCCTCTGGTGCCTTTTACAGACCAGTAACACGTTACTCAACTGGAAAGCTGGTCCGTCAGTTGTGTCACTGTGTGTAGTAGAGATGTGAAATATTTATTTCAAATCAGTGACAACCACTATGGTTAGCATTACCTGCAGATTTTACGAAGTGAATACAACAACCCAGCTGAATTAAGATGATGACAATTAAATACAGAAATTATTTAACATATATGATAGTAACACCTTATTGCAATCAGAATGTATTGTGTGTGTGTGTGTGTGTGTGTGTGTGTGTGTATGTGTGTGTGTGTGTGTGTGTGTGTGTGTGTGTGTGTGTGTGCGCGCGCACACAGTGCAGTAAAAGTTTACTTATAGCCACAGTAGCAGCGTGGCTCTACGGATGGCTAACACTGCTAGTTGATTGGTCCACAAAATAACTATTGGATGGATTGACACAAAATCTAGTACAGACATTCATTATCGTTGGAAGATGGAGCCAAATGACTTTGCTGATCCTCTCCAGTTTGACCTAGCGCTTGCTGCTGACTTCGTTTTTTGTTTTTTTTTCAGTATTAAAAAGATGCAGAAGAAACAATGAAGATGTAGATCACATGCTGTCACGTCTATCACCATTACAAAACAAGAATGAATAGTTCAAAAGAAATTTCTGTTTCACAGGAAATTTGCAGTTTATGATTGCTAAATGCATAAAAGCGTGTTTCAAAATAAACTTCCAGTGTTGGTTTAATTAACTTTTAGGTTAACTTCCTTAAATATAGGCAACTAAAATATGTGGGTAGGATTAAAAGCAAAGGTTATATCACCAGTCAGGGAGTGCATTCAGTTATATCAGTAAATGATAAAATGAAATGAAACTTCAGTTTGAATTATTGCAGTTGTTGACAGGAGGTTTCTTGAGGTCCATATTCAACTTCATTTCAATTTATATACAGTTCACACAAAGCACTTTTTCTCTTTATATTAAATAAAGAATATTTAAGCATTTGAATGCCTAATGGCCATTAAGTGAACAAACCTATTAATGCATGTTTAAAGGTTCTCTATTCATCATACAGTAATTCACTACTTCCTTCCCTCCATGCCCCAAGGCTTGTCTCTGCAATTTTAACCTGGGCTAACCTAACACGGGAAAAGCCTGATGAATCATTGTGTGTGTGTGTGTGTGTGTGTGTGTGTGTGTGTGTGAGAGTGTGAGTGTGAGTGAGAGCGAGAGAGGGAGAGAGAGAGAGAGAAAGAGAGAGAAAGAGAGAGAGAGAGAGAGAGAGAGAGAGAGAGTGTGTGTGTGTGCGTGTGTGAGTGTGAGTGTGAGTGAGAGCGAGAGAGAGAGAGAGAGAGAGTGTGTGTGTCTGCGTGCGTGTGTGTGTGTGTGTGCGCAAAATCACAGGAATTTGTCTCAGTGAATTGGTGCAGAGAACCAGAGGATACTTGACTGAATCAAAGTCCTGCAGTCCTTCACAGCTAGAACAGGAGTGTTTCCACCATGACTATCTGGCGCTCAGCCAGTGAAGAAACACACTACACAGAACACTTTGCATTATGTAAGCAGCAATCTTTTTTTTTCTTTCATTTAATAACTAGGTGCCGACTGTTATTGGTACTGTTTTATTCTCTCTGGAGGACAATGGCTCAGCCCTGTTTGGACTGTTCCACTAGTTGAGACAGTCCCAGATACTGCTTACTGAAAATGCTATGAAAGCATCTGTGTGTTGGTCTACACTGAAGATGGAAAAGTTAACCAGATGTGCATTTGCCAGAATGAAGGTTACAATATTGTAACCCTAGTTCTATTAGCACAGGCAGAGCCCTCTTCTGGACTGTATTGGTAAGACGCTCCTCCAGTCACATGCATGCATTCATCTACTGAAATTTGCATAAATGTAGCCAGCCAATCAAAACATGCCTCATGAAAAATGTGGGGACTCCACAGTATAGGATGGCTGATAAGATGGTGGTTTTGGTTGTTGTCCCAGAAAAAGTTGTCCCCCTCATTATGCAAAGTATCGGGCCTCTTTCCTCTGCTGCACAGTCAAACCTGCGTACTTTAGTTGATATATTTAATCATTCATTTCAAACCCATGTGAAGCATCTGACCAAATCTTGTTTTTCCACTTGAGAAATATTAGTAAACCTATGTTGTTTATGTTGTTTGCTGAGATGAAAATGAATATACATACCTCTATCTCATCTCACATTGACAACTGTCATGCACTTTTCTCCTCACTGAGTGTGTCTGGTCTTGCTCGACTGCAAGCAATCCAGAATGCTGCTGCAAGACTACTAACGAGATCAAATAGATGCTCTTATATTACGCCTATACTAAAATCCCTTCACTGGCTCCCTGTTGAGAATAGGATCCAGGTCAAAATAATCATTCTTACTTACAGAGCATTGAACAGGCTCCCCTTATGTGTCTGAACTGCTTCACCTGCATTCTTTAAATCGCTCTTTTCGCTCAAAGAGGCTTAATTTTTTGCCTGTCCCTCTGTGCCTTTTGCGGCCATAGCGCATACATTTTGTGAAGGCTCTGCCTGCTCCCCTGTGTTGTGCTGACTCTGTGGTTTATTTTAAAAGCCAACTAAAGATGCACCTGTTTAGACAGGTGTTTGGGTAACAGCACACACAGGCAAGAACTGTATTTGATTCATATTTTGTAATTGCTGTTGTGTATTGTGAATTCTTCTTTTTTTTTGTTGTGCAAATAGTTAGTAGCTACTTGTGCACTTTTAACTACATGGCTCATGTAGTAACTTTGTCTTCTGTGTTTTCTTTCTTGATTTATCTTTCTACATAGATACGTTTGACTTACTTTTACTTACTAACTATATAAGGCAGCACAAAACCCTGTCAGCTTTTCCAGCCCATTCTCAGCTCAACTCCCCAAATACTGCCGCTTTATCAGTTGACCTACACATCTGAATATGGTGTGCTAAGTAGTGTGTGTGTCTTTTTAAAATACACTTCAATTGTCACAGTAAATGTACAGTTTCTAACCCTTTTTCAAAATAAACTTACAACGTACATAAAACATTACATTTTTAGGTTTGTCTCCTTAGGTTTAGTCAACAAAAGCACATGGTCCAGTTAAGAAAAAAAAAGTAGTTTGGCTTGAAATAAGTACATGTTAAACGTCATGTGACATATGTCCCTATATACTAACACACTAAGTTGTTATCAATATATCTCCATTGACCTTTGGTTTCACATGGGACAGTGGGTTTTTGGGTAAAAGTCTGGTGTTTGTTTGACCACCCACCATGGAATATACGGAATTTCTCGCTGTTTATAATACAGTAGTTGGTGGAGGCGTCGGAAATAGCCGCTGCCCAGAGTGTATCATACTAGAGTAAGAGTGTCTCTGCACGTCATTGTCTGATGCCGACATCCACTGTTGCTGGCTGCATCAGAAATAGCTGCCGCCCCATGTGTATCACACCGCTGTGAGGAGTGCCTTGTTGTATCGGTATCTGACACAGAGATTACTGACAAAGAGGTTATATTTGATGAGCTGAAAGTGAGAACAGGCTAGCTATCCTATCATCATCTTCAGCGAATGGCATCGGGGTGACAGGCAGTGGTGGTGAGAACTGAAAATCTATACTCACATAAAGCACAATTATTCAAATAAAAAATGATTCAAGTAAACAATGACAATGAAAAAACGACTGATAAAATTTAAAAAGAATCTGTTAAATAGTTTCTGGTAAATAAATTTTTTAGGGTGTGTGGGCTAGTGTAAATAGTTAAAAGCTGTTGTTCATAAAAGCTTTTTAACGCTGTAGTGCAGATATGAATAAAACATGAAATGGCCATTGAGTGTAAATTGTGGCTTTGCAGTGTCACCTCACATGACCCTAAACCTGCCATGTTTGTTTTCACTGACAGTGTCCCCTGCCTGCTCTTATATGCAGATGTCAAGAATGCCTAAGTGACCAGGGCAGGTGATTTTGTGCAGGGCACATAATCAGATTTATCAGCTTTCTCTAAGAGTATCTGCAGACAGACCACATTTTTGATAAGAGGCATAAATGTAACCTTTCTCCCACTCTCCTTTCACAACTGAAGCCTGCCCTCCTCTTCCTGTCGTCAGGGTCGGATTGACCACCCTGCAGACCCTCCATTAAAGGACACTCAGCCCTGAAGCACAAATGGCAGAGGACTCTTTTCATTTTGTGTCTGCTTCTGTCTCCCCCTCCTCCATCACCACCGGAGACGTGCATAGATTTAAATAATTCAGTCGTTCTTTTCTACATTTTGTTGTTTATGACAGACATACAATCACTGACAGGGAGAAAAAATAATTTATGTTTTAGCGATTGCAATGTAAACTAGCCACCACATTTTTCCAGCAAGCGCAGACTGAGTGCCTGGGTCATCTCCAGCTGTGAGAGTCTCAAATTATTGCTGGCATTTCAAAAAGTGACTTTTACTGCAAAAAGCTTCCACATTTTGTGAGCAGTGACTCAGTATCTGTAGAAGAGGAGTCTGTAAATGATGTTAGTTTGTTAGCTATGGACATAAATTACAACCTGTACTTTGCTGTTAATTGTTTTTTATTTCAGCATGGAACAAAACCAGTCACCCAAACTACAGACTTATTTTATTTCCTCCTCACAACCCTGTCACAGGACATGTGGGTCAAATGTTCACATAATGCTGTTCAGCTCCACTGATTTGGCGTAGGGATAAAAAGGCGGTCATTACGGGCTGCAGCTGCTCTAATCCTTTGATCGGAGGTTTGAGATCCACTGGATGCCCAAAGGACTAATAATAAATCAATAAAAAACCTCTTTGGGGTCTTTAAGGAATTGATCTTGATGGCTAAACCTCAGCTGATTGGATGACTTGCCTGCCAGTCATCTCCCACAAAGCTCATCTTGGGTCAATGTTTTTCCGATTCACACTCAATCAATAAGAGCATGACAGTCAGAAGTACCTGCAGGTTTTATAGAGAAGGTGAAAACTGGTGAAATAAAGATACAGTCAGTGAATATTCTAAGGATTTAGAACATTTACCCGGATGCCCTGCTACAAAGCCCGCTCAAGTCCCGAAAGGTGCATTTTTTTTTTATTGTTTTACGCAAAAATTAATTGTTGGGGGAACTACTACTTGAACACAAGATTGAATAAAATATCAACTTCATGGACTTATAATATTTCAGTACACTAAATATTGGTACAAAAACACAATGCACTTTTACAGTTCTTACACTACACATGAAAAAATAAAGAATGTTCACTAAATAAAATGAAGCATTATTCAAAATATCCAATCACCAAATTCCTGTAAACATAGTCCAACTTTGAAAAGGTTATGCAGAATGAAATAAACAGTCACAAAGTTACATGCATCGTTTACATGACTGTGTGGAGTACTGGTGTGGTCAATAACCCAGGCAAAGAAGGGGTTTACAATGATTTGTGGGTAGACAGGAGTCCTGAACTGGATGTGAGCTGCTACTGTGTAGTGAACAGAGAAGAGTCATGTCGGAAAACTTGAGATGAACATAAGATGGGCAACATAAAATATGATGCATTATTATAAATCAAACTATTTCTATCAGCTGTGCTCCAAGCAGTGTATTTGGCCCTTTTCTCTATCTGAGTCCTATAAAGGGATAGTCTGCCTAATTTTTAACAAGCTTTGCATCATGACAATGTGGGTAGTTATCGTGCAGTTAAGCAGGATTTGTAGCCTAATTGTGCATCAGCTCTATGCAAAGCCTACACTGTAGGCTACCCACATGGCCTACGCTGCTGCGAGCATATATACTTGTGCAGTTGTGTGTTTGTGTCACTCTGCAGTTACACCTCCTAAACACTGGTTGGTGGCGGGGTTTCTGTGAAGTGATGTAAAGTTTAGTTGATTCAAAACACACCTAAAACACACATTAAACTTAAGTACACACATTGGCTTGACTATAACTGGCAGACAAAGCATTTGTCTTTTGCTGGACACATTTTCCCCACAAATACAACATGCTAATGTTTTTAGCACAAGCCTATGGCATTTTACATTGTATAAATTAGCTTGGTGACAAGCAGAGATTTCCTCTACTCATATGAAGCCAAAAAAAATCACACATAAGACATAAAATGCTTTTTTTGTGGGGATTTATTGTCTCCATAATTTATTGCTTTTTATCTTTGAAGTTAATAAAACCTTCATTACCACTTAGGGAATTGGTTTCAGTTTCCAAAACTAGACGGCAGGTCTGCATTACCGCAACTTGTAGATACATTTCTGAGAAGTGCAGGTCAGAGTACAGCATAGGGTATTCGATGCAGTTGTATAAATCCCACTTAATCTTCCATCCTGCCAGCGGCCAGATCTGTCTGCTGACTCTGCAACGAAAGTCCAGTGGATCATGTGAAACTAGGGCTGTTGCTCAAACTACAGATTGCACTTTCTAATTTTTGTATGCCCGCCACCACAGACACAAAATATAAAAGCTGAGAGAAAGAGAGCCACTCCTTTTCTCTCACACCACACTGAGTTGCCTATTTCTCACCTAAAATGTTTGTCAGAAACACATTTCTAGCTTACAGTTTAACTGTAATACAAGATTGTTTACTGGTCTGGTGCAGTGCAGTGCATTGTGGTATTTGTCGATTTTGTAACTCTTGAGCAAACGCAAATGCCACGGACCTTAGTTTGTGCTTTCTCTGGGCATGTTGCACCAATTTCAAAAGTATTTGTGTCTTTGTATGTCATAGCCCAGTTTTTATGAAAAGACAATCTATCCAGCTGTGAAATATGTTAATAATGAATAACTGAGTTCAAGCTGATACGCACACTAGAAATCCTTGTTCAAAACTATAAAATTGATAAGTTTAAATCACTGAAGTGAATGAAAGTTTAAGTGGGAGAATGTGACTCCTTCCTTGGAACTACAGAAAGACCAGAAGAATGAGGAGCTGCTAACTGAATGATGTTTATGTTGGTCTTTGCTAATAAGAGAGAAGAGACAACAGCTTTGTCACTGCTGGAGCTGAGTGAATCCATGTATTTCACCATCCTGGGTGTTAGAAGAGAGTCAGTCTCTGGTACAAACAAATAATGTTTGACATTCACAGATACATTTTCATTCATTTGTTGAGTGAAATGCTCACAGTGCAGCTAACTAGTATCATAAACGTTGTTTATGGTCCCAGGCTGGATAATGACAGTTTGAAGCTGATATTGCTCACAGACTGTTTCTCTTCATTGATCCGTCTGCTCTCTGCTGGTATAGGTGTGTGATTCAGGGAACTCAGATACCAATAAAATCAGCTCCTGTGTTGTTCCCCCGCAAGTTGAACAAGTCGAACTGTCATAAACTCTGAATACAGCCTCAATTAGCCCTGTGTGTTCATATGCATGAAAGCACCTTAAATGGAGTCATTGCATACTGAGGACTTTCCCTCACTACTACTGCTTTCGCACAATAACATTAATAGAAGCAGATATACTGCAATGAAAAAAGTACATGTAAAACTGCTGAAGCATTTTCCCAAAGTAAGAGATGTGGATACTGGCATTCAAGACATAGTTCACTCCAAAATCAAAAATACATACTTTACAACTGATATCTTCAGCACTCGGCAACCAAGATAATCTACTGATAAACAGCACCACAGGTAAGAGGAGAGATGTCTGTCTTCTCTCCAATATAATGGAACTAGATGTCACTCACCAAAATGTCTCCTTCCAGAATTCAATGACATGGTTCCTCGATATAATCCATAGACCTTGTAAGAAATTGCATGTAGGAACTATTTTCTCTGTATCCAACTACACCCAACAACCGCATCACTGTGCAGAAGGATGTGGGCATCTACTGATGGATGAGAGGCTCATGCTTCTGACAGCATGAGAAGTAACCGTCCTCCTTAGCTGAGCTAACGTTAGCAAGCTTAGCTAGATGAGCTTGCAATAGATGCATGCTTCCTTCTGCATGGTGAGAAGGCTGAAGGGTGTAGTTCGGTAGAAAGAAAACAGTACCTTCAAGAAACTGCTCACATTAAGGTCTGTGGATCTGGTACTTTTTAGGGCTGCCCTTGAAAGTCGGAGATTCAAATCATCAGTTGGACACCCTGATCATCTGGGACTGCTTCAAGTCCAGCAGTCTGTTATGGGTTTTTTTTGCAAGTCAGTGTGCTGTGCAGTGTACTTCTGGGGATGTTTTAGTCCCCAGATTTTGCTATCTTGCTATATATGTTTGATTTATGGTTGGACTGCCCCTTTAACAGCATACCTAATTACAAGTGATTGATTGTGACCAGTGCAAGTTTTGGAGCAACAGCCCCCCCTTAAGTAACTGTAGCTAAAACCAAACTGTTTTCACAGATTGAATTAAAATAGTTACTACTTTCAAAGTCCTTCAAATTAGAGTGAAACTAATTTGGCATTGGAATGAAAATTAAACCTTTAATTAAGTTCTCACCCTGGGAAAAAGGCAGAAGTAGAGTTCTTTGTTTTTGAAATAGCTGGGTTACATTCCTGAACAAAACCCTTGGAGTGTTCCTTTGTCCCTGTGTCATGCCTGAACAGAGGAGTGCCAGGTAAAGAAACGAGGCAGTGTGTGGTACAACAGAAGCATTTCTTGGCTCTCCTTGCACGAAAGCTCTTGATCCTCTTTTCAGCGGTGGGCAGGGGAGCTTTAGACGGTTGCTCTATTTTAGCGACAACAGACAAAGTGTTGGAAGTGCAGCCAAACATCCCCCAGCTGTCACTTCACCGTGCAGATGATGGCCTTGTTTTCTGTTCCCACGTGGCTCACAGAAATCTGACACATGCTCGTCTCTCCCCTCTCCTTTCTTATTCTCTTCCCTCCTCCTGCTCCTCCCCTCCTTGTCCCCTGTCCTCTCCTCGCAGCTTTTTATGTCAACTTCAGTCTTCTTGGCTCTTTTTTTTTGTCTCAAGCTTTTTCCTCAAAGGTATGAGATGCTCATTGAGGAGTTAGTGATTTTAATTTTTACATTTTTCTTTTGCTGCCGTAGAATCCCATGTTATTCCATTTTGTATCAATAGGTGGCGGTACTGTCTTGTAATGTCTCTGGGGAGCTGACTGAGTTTGCGCAGGGACCCTGTTATAGGTTTATTGTGACACAGCCACTCTAAACAAACATCAAAACCTGCAAGGTTATGTTTGCTTAAAGGATAAAAATGTTCTATCATGCCAAGAACAATTGAAAAAAACTGGAACATCTGCTGCCTCACATGCCCGAAAATAGCATCTCTGTATCCTTCTTTTATACCAATATCAAATAATGTAGTGGATCCCATTTCTTCATGTGCTCTTTTTTATACACAGTGTTAAGTCATTGCCTGAAATTAAAGCTGGGGTAGACAGAAATCTGGAAAAAGAAGGGCAAAATTTGAAAATACCCTCTTCTCCTGCTGCTTTTCCCTCTTTGTTGTAAAACCCTCCCACCAGATGGCCAAAAGCATATGCATGGACTTCATACAGTAACCCAGAGTTTTCCATACATTGATTTATTCATTTATTTTTTCATTGTACAGCTGCGTGTGGAGCATTCACTCAGCTCCTTCTTTGGTCACAGTAGCGGCTCAAATTCGGCCAGCCCCGAGTATGTTGGCAGGCTGGAGGCCAGTGGTAGTGCCTGGTCTAACCTGTGTAACAGCAGCAACAGAAAGTTTACTGATCCAGCCTTGATTTGTGCTGGCTGGGGACGGGGAGTTAAGTAGAAGAAACATTGTGATTCAAGGCCCTGGCTAATGTTAGCTACATAAGCATGAACATGATTCTGCAGCCATGAAACTCTGGCTTTGGTTAGTGAAAAGTTAAACTATTCGCAGCATTTTCTCTTTTATCTCTTTAACACTTTGCTGATATTAATACATTTTATTTAGCCTATTGTCAGACTCTCCTTAAGACTCTTTTTGTCTTTTCTCCTTTTTTTGGCTTTGCAGTGTGGGCAGTGCCAACGCTGGAATAGCAACTTTATTTTCAGGATATATATATATATATATATATGTACACATATATATATATATATATGTAGATAGACAGAGAGACAGAGAAAGAGAGGGGAAATAAATGTTGTCACTTAAATGGGGTACAGAGAATTCTAACCAACCAGCCTCCCTCAGTTCATATTTTTGGTTTTACAAAGCAGTTACTGCTTGGTTTCAACTTCAGCACTCTCAATAACCTCATTTTAAGCAGCAGTAAGCAGCTGTTTCATCAAACAAGCTCTGATAAACCCACTGTGTACTGCCTGCTCAGCAGCACCAGCCAAGTCCCCAGAAGAAAATGTTGGCCTTGTGCTTTTCTTTAAACTATGGTTATGTTACATTTGTACAATTCATATGTATCACATCAATGTTTCTAAAGAGATGTAGTTTATAAGCTGACTTTGTCACCAAGAGATGGAGGGATGGTGGATGGAGTGACACCTCAGCAAAATTTCTGCAAAGCTGCAGACAACTGTTCAAGACCAACAAACAACAAAACCAATTGTTTTTTTGTGATTCATCGCTGTGTTTCCAGCAGCTTTTTAGTCACCAAATGTGGGTGTTTTTTTAGCGAGCTGTTGCTGTTTTTCCTGCTGGGATTTAGCCCCCAAAAGTAGTCAAACCCAGAGCATGATATTCTCCTAACCATAACCAAGTGGTCTTTGTGCCTACACCTCAACACAAAGAGATTCGTGCAGTTAGGATTGAGTAGTAACGTTGTAAGGCTCTACAAAGGAGCACTATTTCCCCTATTGTATTTACCCTCTGTACAGACAAATGTTGGAACAACATATCTGATCGTGTTACCATTAAATTTGCAGATGACGTGGCAATAGTGGGTTTAATTGAAGATGATGATGAAACCAGCTACTGTTGGTGGAAAGATCAGTTTGTTGGTTGGTTTAAGTCCCGCTTTCTCCATCTGAACACCAAGAAAACAAAAGAAATCATCTTTGACTTTAGAACTGATAAGAGCCCCCAGAGACCCTGATGAAGGCCACAAGCCGAAACGCGTCGGTCAATAAAGTTTTTTTCCATACCACAAGTGTTGCTGGAGCTCTTTTGACATTTTTAAGAGCCCCCATCAACAAATGACTATTGTTGGGGAAGGTATTGAAACGGTACATAACTACAATAATTAAGGAATCACAATAGATTTCAAATTGACATGGAATTGAAACACAGATGCTATTTATAGGAAAGGTTTGCAGCGGCTATATTTCATGTGTAAACTGGAACAGTTTAAAGTGGACAGACATATATTTTTCAGTGTCCTTGAACTATATATATATAAAAAAAAACTGTATAAGATTGTCAGTGTGTCCAGTACGATTGCTGGACAATAGCAAAATAGCTTGATAATGATCTGTGAGTCCTGAGTGGTAAGAAAAGGGCAGGTGATTACTGGAGTGCTGTTACCATCAGGCAGAAGGTACAGGATGCCAGCCCTCTGAACAAGTCAGGCTCACAGATCATTCATGCCTACCAGTACTGCACTCTTGGACAAACTGTAAACAACATATAACTGAACCTCTGTGTGTGACGATGCTGCACCTTATAACATGTATCGAAGACATATTGCATTTGACATACTATGTATTGGGACATGCAAAATTTTCCAATGGCACCCTATATAGTATAGTAATCTGGGTATTGCAAGGCATAGTATGACTTCTATTCATCAGGTGGACACAGACATGACT
This sequence comes from Epinephelus cyanopodus, assembly GCA_026686955.1. Lineage (NCBI taxonomy): Eukaryota > Metazoa > Chordata > Actinopteri > Perciformes > Serranidae > Epinephelus > Epinephelus cyanopodus. Next base: position 8,597,851 of record CM048918.1, on the reverse strand, counting down.
CCAATGGGACAATAATGTTGCCGCCTGCCTGTTTGCATTTCTGCATTTGCATAATATATTTAAGGTATTTTGAATGTACATCTATTTTGATGCTGGAATCTACAGATGATGTAATTTCTGATATAAGTCAAATTGCTGTCAGTTGTAGTATCTTGCTTGAGTAAAAAAAGAAAAAAAAAAAGCTTGAATGTTGATATGTGTCTAATAGTGACTACGGAGCTTGGTCACTAGATTTCTAAGTGGGTAAATCTACAGTGGAAGCTGCAATAAATAAATGTCTGAGTTGAAAAGACCATGAAAGCAGAATTAAGAGAGCTGGTTAAATGGTGTCCATGTATGAATACAACTACAGCTGCCAGTACAAAGCAACCTGTCCTTTGAGAGATTGAATAATTGAAAACAATTCACTTTGGATAAATAAATGAATAATTATCATAGTGACAAGGTGACACTGAGCAGGGCACTTTAACCACATGGAGCTAACTTCAATAGGACAGTTTAGGATTAAGTTTAAACCAGCCTCAGGCAGCTCAGATAAATCACTTACTTTGTAGCGTCTGCAGACTGAAGCCGAGCTGAGGCCAAAGGAGTTCAGACTCACCAGAAACCAGGATTTCCCAGCAGGTGTTGAGAATTTGAGGCGGAATCTTTGTGTTGAAAAGCTTTTATTACCAAAGCTTTAAGCTACTGCCGTCAACGGTGTACACACCGAACACAGGTGGAGATAAGCTGCGTGAACACCGGATCCTTCTTTAAAGCACTGACTTCTTTTTCATGTTTTTCTTTAAAGTAAAGGGCACGCAAGTACACATTCCACCAGTGTTAAGAACAGATGATGTTTTATGGCGCCAGAGCAGCAAATGTCACATTTTGTTCTAACTTTTATTTTAAATAATATATCACTTTAAAATATTCAAATTGCATCAAACATAATTGTACATCAACCCTCTACAGAACTGACACCATAACTGCTTCATAATTAACATTAGTGTACCTTCACATGTTTTGTTTATGGGTTTTTTTTCCCTTGCTTGCTTGATGACAGAATGAAAGATACATGTTCTCTCCGCTCAGTTTTTCATTTGAAATGCACATTGACCATTAAATGTTTAATAAAAGGTAAGTATCACTGCACTGTGTCAAACCTTGACATTTTCCATTTGTCTTGTTTAGCTGTCCATTCTCTGTGCACTGCAGCCTGTGTCACTGCTGACACGCTCAGACCATTTAAACATTCACATTATATATTAATAATACAGAGCAAGTGAGCTTCATAATGTGACAATGCCATGAAATGGATTTCTCCTTTACATATTTGATGAAGTCGGATTCATGCCTATAGTGACTGCACACTTTATGTAATGGCAATAAATCATACATGCAGCAGCATTAAGTGCCCACATGTCTCCAGGAACAGAAAGCATTTCATTTCATTTTTATACAACACCTTCCCTCTGGGATCAACAGACCGATACATCTATCAGCTGTATTATTCCTCTCAAAGTGTTCGACCACCATGGCCTGGGGCTGTGAATGTACACAACATTTACAAGCTGTTTCATTCTGAAATTAAATCAAACAGATAAACATAATCTCCCATGCATCATATACACGTTATAAAAGTAATCAAACAAAACAATTCTTCCTGTGTGTGTTTTTTAACAACGGGGTTTGTCAGTGTCTCTTCACTTCAACATATGACATGCTAGGTTTCTTCTTGCATCTGCTGTTGACCTTCCAGGATGCTGGGACATCAACAAAAGCCCATGGTTAGGTTCAGTCGACAAAAGCCCATGGATAGGCGTTAAATACTGCCACTGTGTCGGCAATTTCAGCACCAGACAGCTACCTTTCGGGTGGCGTCACTTTGTAACACGGCCGCACATAAAGGTTCACAGTGTTACACTGCTGGTCAGCCGGACAGCACCAAGCAGCAGCCTCCAGGGGTGATGAGTGAAGCCAATGCAGAAGCGCCAAAAACTGCAGTACGTTGAATGGCCACTTGAGGCAGGCTCCAAAAACAAGTCAATTCCCATAGACCCCCATGTTAAAATGCTCAACTTTACAGCAGAAATTAACATGTTTACAGCCTGGTACAAAGAACGGTTTTGGTCTCTATAGCTAATTTCCTCTTTCATGACAACTGTGCGGGGGGTGAATTTTTTTATAACTCATTCGTTTAAATTTTATTAAAGCTTAAAGTTGCGCATAATTAAGGGCGTGGTCACTTTGAGTGACAGGTGGTGCCATCATGGGTGGCTAACTAGCCACTGGCTGTCTGCTAGGCGTCATCTCAGCTAATTCGCAAGTCATTGAACCTGACCTCTCAGCTGTGTTTGTGCCTTTTGGATATTTTGTTTCATGAGGGAGCGGGCACCAAGCGGGAGCATGAGCGGGAGCAGCCACCACCACAGGGCTAGCCAAAGTAGCGTAGCTTGTTAGCCTTAGCTAACTTAGCAGCTTCAAGCAAGGTGGCCGTGTTTAAGCAACCAGGCTGCATTTGGCCCACCTCTTTGCCCATTTTTGATTTGCTGGGAGTTGGGCGGAGTCAGGCACTGCCAAGATGGCGACGCCAGAGCCCTACTTTGAGCTTCAAACCCGCTCCTCAGAAACCAGTGGGTGACGTCACAGTTTCTACATCCATATGTTTATACAGTCTATGGACAGCACCTGTCACAGCAGTATGATTTCACTGCTTGATGGCATCAGGTTGAAACGCTGTTGGTAATGATGATAATCAGATTATTTTGCTGCCCAGACCGGCTGAATCCACTACTGATGCATGGACCTCTAACCTCAATTGCCAGAATAAATATATAATATATATAATATTTACATTTCTGCAAACCACGGATATGCTATAATTGCCTGTTAGCAAAAAATGCATGTTTTGCTTAAAATAAATCTAACATATCTGTGGTTTGAAGCATTTTCTCCTGAGGACTTAACTGGAAACTCTGTAGCTATTATCAATATTTTATGAGAACCAAACAGTGAGCAGCCACAGATGGAATGAACTGCTGTCATTTTTTTATAAGGAAACATGTCCACAAACATACAGTGACATACAAAAAAAAAGAAAAGAAACAAAACACGATATCTTGGTTGCTGAACCCTGACACAGATGTGCTCATACTAACAGTTCTGTGTGTGTGTGTTAATGTTTATCCATACACTGCCATCCTTGACTCTACATGGCCTTGTGTACTGTGTGCATGCATGTGCATTCTCTCATGTGCATTCATGCGCTGACCTTTACACCACACACTCAGAGCAATCCTGGGATTACAGGGAGGCAAAAGTTATGACAAATATTATTTCACTGAGAAAAAGTACAATGTTTGCATCTCTGAATCTGCTTTGCAATTGCAACAAAATATCAACCAGTAATGTTTTAAAAGCAGAGAAACAGCTTTTTGAAACAGATTTTTTTCCATTTCTAATACAGATTAGAGTTGCACTGTCTTCTACTCAGTGTAATAATCACAGTAACTCATGCCATCTTTGTAGTCCACATAACGAATTCAAATCAACACAAGAAGTTTGTGCTCTAGAGAAAGGATCAGCACTCAGTGAATAACCTCCTAAGCCCTTTGATAAGCTATTTTGGCAAAGCTTAACTATATATAGACCAATGAGCAGTGATAACTAACATGTCTTTGGGATCATCAGGTGTGAACCTCCTTTCACCAGTGTTTCGTCTAGTTGGTCCCACGACACCTCCAGGAGGCTAGACAGTGATCTGGCGTCCCAGAGACACTCCCCTAATGCCAGGTCTCACTGCTCCCCGCACCAACCCAATAACCTCCTTTACCTTACTTACACATGGCTTTCTCAGCCCAAACAGCACCGCCACCTTCAACCAAACCCAGGCTCCGTTCATGCAAGCTCCAGGCAGAAGCAATGCTAATACTATCTTTCCTAGCACATTCAGCATTCTCTATTTGACACGCTACGCAGCATAACTACAATATAAGCTAAAGTTAAAGGAGATAAATACACTCACAGGATCAGCAAACACACTCACCCTGCAGCATGGCCTCAAACAAAAGGGATTCAAATAGGCCACTCCCACACTTAAATAACCTTCCTCTTCCTGGATTTCCTCCTGAGAGGAAGTGGATCTCTCCACCTGATCTCAAGGAGTTATGTGCCCTGCTTAGTGGTTCCCCCTGCTGGCCCCCAACTGACATTATTTCTTCTGTAATAGATAAACTGGCTGGTTCTTGCTGCTTCATGTGACATTTCCCTCACTGTCTTCTTCAAACTCTGTCCCCGCACTCCGAGTTCCCCCAGGAGCGAGACAGCTGATCTTGCTATAATCCCCTACACCCCACTTCCACTGGACAAATCCTTGTCTTCCATCCTCGCTGCTCAGCTTCTGCTCCTAAATCTGCATATCTAAGCTTTTTTCTTTCATAGGCTTCTTCCACTGAGTCTTCGAAGGGAACTGTCAGCTCAATGAAATAAACTATCCGTTGACTCAATGACCACAACACTATGTCAGGCCTCAGGTTGGTACAAGCTATTTCCTGGGTAACAACAAGCTTTCCCCCTAAATCTACTTGCATTTCCCAATCACATGCACCTTCTAGGCGGTCACACCCTTGCCTCCTTACTAACTTATCTGTTCTGTATTTCTCTCCCTCACGGACAAACTGAATTGCTTAACTCCTATCCTTTACAGCTTCTGAATTCACCTGTCTTCGTTTCCCTTCGATTTCTGCAGCTAAACATTTCAACACCTGGTTATGTCACCATGTATATCAGCCTTGTGACAAACTAACCTTACAGCCTGACAAAATATGCTTTAAGGTTGCGTACGTGAACACAATAGGCATGATGGGTCCTCGTTTACCCACAGTTTTAGGTTCTGGGGAGTTGGTAGCACATCATATGTAGCCCCTACCAGGAATCTAATAGGATTCTCCTCCATACTCCACAGGTCCCTCCAACTGAGCTTCCTCTTCTTTACACTTTCCCAATTCAACCACTGTCCCTGTTTAGCCTGGGCCACTACCTTTGCACCCCTTACTATCTCCTCCTGTCTACGTATCTGTTCCACAACCAGCTTTTGTTTATCTTTGATACCTGCTGTATTCCGTATTATGGTTTATCTCATGAATCATCTGCCCTGCTGGTTAACATGGACATTGAGGTGAAGAAGGTTTATCACCACAAATGGTAACAAAGTTCCACAGAACGAGGTAAAAGACAGATAGAAACATGGACTCATGGGTAATTCCTTACTTTCCCCTGAAAGTCAGAAAAGTTTCAGTTGGTAATCTCTCTGGCAGAAAGACTCATGCATCACTTACTGGGATTATTTTCATTTTCTAACTGCATGGAGCTCAGTAAATTGGAGTGGGGTGATGATGGGGTCACAAGATAATGTCTTTAAATGTAATTACATATTTTATTTTATTCCGTCCTCATCTCTTAGTTATCAGTTGCTTCAGAATGTTCTCCAGTGACGTCTGTGCACTCTTTGAAAGTTTTGAAGTCGCTCTTGGGCAATGATGTGGATTTTGGCTCTTCTCAACAGCGGGGAGTCTCAATCCTTTTTAGTCTTGGGGACATGAAGACAATGCTGTTATTTTCTTTTCTTTCAGGGACTGGCACACAGAGGCACAGTGAGGGACAGCTAACATTCAAATATAATAGGGAAATAAAATCAAAGAATCTGCTCTGTTCTGTGCAACTGCTGTACAAAACAATCTTTATATGATGATCTGTGAGACAGAGACAGTGAGGCTGGAACAAAAAGGACAGCATGTCCTAAAGGACGAAGGAGATCAATGATTGCCTCCCCATATGACTGTTACAAACGTGTGTGTTCTGATCTGCTAGGGATTTTTTTTTAGCTTTAGCTTGGCTAACTAAATTTATAGTTAAAAGAATCCAAGATGGACTGTCTGTAGAACACAGGACACAGAGAGCACTGCATGCTGATGTTATACTTGAGAGAGAAGACAGTCATTAACAGAACCTCAAGTGGCTGCCTGTCAAAATTTGTTTTTGGAGTCACTAGGTTTAATTTTTTTAGTTATTTGTAAGATGCTTCAAAGGAATACTTCACCCTGCAAATGAGCATTTGAATATCATTTCCCCTTCATTTCACCACATTACCCTCATCATACTGCATCTCCACTGGCTCCCGATTAAACACACAATAGATTAAAAAATCTTTCTGTAAACCTTCAAGGCCATCCATTACCTCGCCCTCCTTATTTGTCGGATCTCCTCCACATTGCCACCTCCTCTTGCTCCCTCAGATCCTCCTCCTCCATCCACCTCTCTGTTCTCTCCGCCTGCCTCAGTACCTCAGTACCTGCTCCCCAACTCTGGAACTCACTCCCACCCGACATCCGTAACATCGACTCTTTTCCACTGTTCAAATCTAGACTAAAAACCCACCTGTTCCAGATATTATATTCTCTGTAATTGCATTGTTCCATTTCATTCTATGTAGCTTTTATCTGTATTTTTATTGCTGTACAGTGTCCTTGAGTGTTCTGAAAGGCGCTTATAAATAAAATGTATTATTATTATAATATGAGTTACTAACTGCATGTTACTGAATTCTTGAAGAAAACTTTGTTTTTCTCACATTCCTCTTGAATCCAAAAAAGGCGAGCATTCCTCACAAATTAAAGTAAATGAGGATTGTGTTTAACAACAGCATAATTATATCCAAACTTTCATTTACAAACTCTCACACAACTCAAGCAGCCTAATTCAAGTCTCATTTATCTACAGTAGTTGTACATTCCGAAACATCTGCATGTTTGCTAAACATTCCAATTTTAAAGGTCCAGTGTGTAGAATTTAGGGGGGTATTTTGGCAGAAAATAAAATATAGTAGCAAGTATGTTTTCTTTAGTGTATAATCACCTGAAAATAATAATCCTTGTGTTTCTGTTAACTTTGAATGAGTTGGTTATATCTACATGGGAAAAGGATCTTCATCTGTGGAGATTGCCATTTGCACCACAGTGATTCTACGGTAGCCCAGAAGAGACAAACTAAGCACTGGCTTTAGATATGGCCATTTTTGCATCTGCTACCATAGGTAGCATCCCCTCCATGACAAGCAGTGTTGGAAAAACAGATTTTATAAAACCACTTGATTCAGTATTTTTGCTATCTTAAATCACTGGGTGTGTTATGTTTGGAAAGGAGGATACCTTTGCGGATAATTCACTCCTGGAAAAAAAACCTCCTAAACATCTGGATCTTAAGTTATCAGAGAAAATAGGTGACCACACATTAGCAGATGCTGGGCTGGTGGCCCATCTCAAACAGCCAAACAGCTTTGGAGAAATACTGATTTGTAACATGAAACTGCCGCGTATTTATTGGTTTTAACTACCCGCTCTGTTTGTTTTAGAAAGGAAGAGACCTCAGTGTATAATCCAGCTCCCAGCACAACAATGAACACTTAAGGAATTCTTAACGGGAGAAGTTTTCACTAGCTGCAATCTGCAATCCTCTCTGCTAGATGCCACTAACGCTCGTTTTTTGGATTCTTTGTTCACCATGAAATAATGCAAGGCAAAGATGTCTTCCAAAATCAAGGCACCATGCTGTGTAATTTTGTGAGTGAAGTATTCCTGTAAAGTTATTTTCCTTAAGAATTTCATGAACTTAACTCCCTGTTGTGTTATTGCCCAAAAAAGGAGGACCTAGATGCAAGACACCAGATAGGCAGATTAACTGAACAAAAAGTGAGCTGTCAACTGGCTCCAAGAAACAAAATTACAAGCAACAAAACTGAGGGAGCAGGTGTAGGCAAAACAAAGTACAGAAGAAAATACAAACTGAAACAAACAGGTATGGAGTGAGCAACACAGGCAGGAAGTCCAACAGAGAATGCAAGTGACAAACAGACAAACTCACACAAAAGAGGGCAAGTACACAGACCAATGGAACACAAGTGAGCTGGAAAATAGGCTGAAAATCGCACAAAGGGAGGAAGAGATAACACAAGAGGAGAGTAACTTTCAAAATAAAAAGAGGAAGCAAACTCCAAACAAAAACCCAGGATCATGACAAGCCCAGTTTTATGTTCAGCATTTGTCTGCATATCTCATTGATATCAGCCTCACTTTTGCTGACTCTGTCCCATATCAGAGCTTTGTGAACTCACTGCTAATGCAAACTGAGTATCCTACATCTGCTGGTTCACATTAAGAGTTCAAGTGGCTGAAGTGGCTTTCATTGTGAAACAGTCCCAGGAAACGCAATTTCTCACTGAGGACCACACCAACGATTTGATCATTTTATCAGAAATTAAAGTTAAAAAAACAAGACATCCATCACATTTGATTAGCAGATCATTTTTAATTTTGCACTGAGGATGCAGTGTATGGCTGTATACTTGCAACGCCGCAACTCCCCTGTGTCCTGCTGTTAGTTGGAACACTGTCACGCTCTCAGCCTTTTTAGTTATTGTGATGGGAAATGGAAAAAATGGTGTCATTCATTATGTCATTTAAATTTCCCCAGATTTGATCTTTCTCCCTGAACCTTCCCACCTCAGCTGTAAGATTAAGACAATATTCCCAGAGGACAATCGGTATTTTTTTTCTGTTCAAGCGTTAATGTCTGACACAGTTTTTGACAGACAGAGACACAGCGGAGAATGACAGGAAGAAGGAGAAAGTCAGAATGAGGAGTGATGACGTACAGCAAATGCTTTCAGGCAGACTTAAACCTACAACGTCAGGAGTACAAGAAACATGGGACCAAGTCCGCCTGAAGGTTTTTTCTTATTATTAATTTCAAAGTCTTGAAAACTTGTTTTTTCCTGACACTTACAGCTGCAGGGGTTGCTATCATTATTAGCAGAAAACAAGCTGTTTTTACTTTTCTTTTTAAGTTATTATCTCTAGCATTCCTGCTTCATAAGAGTGCATGAAACAACCCACTTGCCAGAGTAAATGTTGGCATTTAAGGTTTCTACAAATAACTGATACATTACATTTGTGCCTTATTGTGCAACAGATAAATTAAGTGTCAGTGTTTAATGTAGTTAGCGTGTGGCTAGGTGCAGGCACCAGAAAAAAACACTTGGTTCTGGTTCAGACAGAGAGCTCATATACTATGTTATGTTATGTTACATGACAAACACTGGGTGTTGCAGCCGCCCAGGTTCGAATCCAGCTTGGCCCTTTGCTGCATGTCATCCCCCCTTCTCTCTCTCTCTCTCTCTCCCCCCCCCCTTCACACTTACCTGCCCTGTCCATTAAAGGCAAAATGCCAAAAAAGATCTTAAAAAACATGACAAACGTTGATACAATACATATGGAATGTACAATTTCAATTAGTAAAATAAACTGATTTTATTTTTGAACTCCTCAGTTGACTGTGTGATTTTATGACGATCTGACTGGTCAAATTTTGAAGAAAATGCCTGAGTGGTTTTTGTCAGTGCAGAAGATGATTCAGATTTTAATAACAAACCTTGGCATCTGCCTCTACAAACACCCTGCAACAAATATGAATGTGGGCTGAATGCCTGTGAGAGTCAATAGCAGTAATGTTGGGAAAAAGCTGAAACCAAATTTAATATAGAAAATTTGGTCATTCATTCACCAGGTGTCTCATTTGAAAACACTGTGTACACACAAAATGAGGCCTGAAAGATGCGTCCGCCCTTTCCCGCTGAAAAGTTGAGATCTATAAAAACAGACTTGATGGGAGAAATTTTGACCCATACTTACAGACATTTTGAAGATGGGAAACTGGTAACGCAGATGATGAGGTGGAAGCCTGACTGTAGAAACTGTCAAATATTTTTTGACACACCATTTTAGCTTTTGTCCGTACATATATTTTAAGTATGTACTGATATTTATCACAGTTAAAGTGAGGAGTCATTCACCCAAAACAGTAGATACACAATAGAAGACTTCCTGCATTATGTAAAAGTAAAGTTGTACACTTATATAAAAAGTAGAAAGACAGGATGATCTATAAAATGTTTTATACATTAAATTCACATCTACATAGGTGCATGCACACTTGCTCACTCTCTAACATACAACCAGCAAGCTAATGTATCCTTACCTTGAGGGAGTTTAAACTTTAAAAATATGATCACAGAACTGCCAGCTTCAATTCCGTTGAAGCAGAACTGCTATAGAAAACCGTCTTTATTTAAGGCTACACTGCAGAAAGTGACAGGACCGATCACAGAGAGGAGCGGTGACATGAATGTGAGATGACAGGAATCTGATATGAGGCAGATTCTGACTGCCAAGTCAGGAGGAGTTTGTGATTTGAGGTCTTGAGGACACATGGGCTCCTATAAGTTGTTAAACTTCTTGACTTCAGTATTTTTAAAAGTTTTTTTTTTTTGTTTGTTTGTTTTTTCCCTTCTCTTTTGGGGACCAGTCACAGATGGTATCGACACACAAAATGATTTTAAATAATGTAATGTACCAGAGAACAGCCTTTTATTCATCATTACTCAACACACTCACAGACTAGAGTTGCATACATTTTCCCTCCAATACAATTCTACTCTCTCAAGGTTTGGCAGTCCAAGAAAAATAAAATTCTCACAGCAGATTCATGATATGGATATTTAGAGATCTAACATTTAGCAACAGCAGAGAGACAAGAAGAATAGAAGTTGGTAAAACTGTACAACTGGACGTTATCAGGCAGCTCCAAACCTGGTCTCAGGTCTGTATGATACACAGCTGATGGACATCATTTGTATCAGTATGAAGTTTATTACAAAATTCTGCACTCCAGCCTTGTCAAGTGATACTGATAGACTGATTTTTTCATTTGTCTGTAGAACTTTTATCTAATCCACTTCTTTTGACGTGATGCAACAGTGACTTAGTTAGTTCATTAAAGTTTGTGCTAATGCTGTTATTATATATTTTTAAACAGTTTGGACTAAGTAGATTAGCTGAGCCCTGTTTCCCGAACACAATGAGCGCTAGGTTTTTTGGTATGGCGTTACTAGAGTTAACAAACTTTGTCTTTTATTTGTTTAATTGAAGTTGCTGTTTTTCCAGCGGCTTTCTCACCACCAAATATGGGTGTTTCGTATCGACCCATCGCTGTTTTTCCAGCAGGGATGGTGGCATAAAAAGTGGTTGTTTTTTACCAAGACAAGACTGCATTCCTGCGGGTGTATCGGCACAAGCAGTGGTTTACTTTTACTGAGACATTATTGCTTTGCCAGCAGGAATTGTGCCCCTAAACCAGGTATTTTAAGCTGAAACACTATCTTTATCCAGGTGATTTTGTTCCTAAACCTAACCCACATGTTAACTACAGGGTTGTTTAAACATAAATTTTCAAAATATTCGCTACAGCAGGCATGTCCAAAGTCCAGCCAATTCTGGCATGCATACCAATTTTAAGATACCTGTGGCCTGCTGCTCTCAGAGTACTTTTTATAGTAGATTTAGGGGGAAAGCTTGCTGTTCCCCAGGAAATAGTTAGTACCAAGCAGAGGCCTGACATAGTGTTGTGGTCAGTGAGTCAACGGATAGTTTATTTCATTGAGCTGACAGTTCCTTGGGAAACTCAGTGGAAGCAGCCTATGAAAGAAAAAAGCTTAGATATGCATTAATGGTTTAATGGTTTAAAGCACCCAGGAGGCCACTTTTCACTTTCTGTGTGAGTTTTAAGCCAAATCATGATGTTTTTAAACCTAATGATGTGCAAAGAAATAAATTTAAAATATGGCAGTTTTTCCTACATTGCAAGTTTATTTTGAAAAATACTCAAACAAGCAGAAATTGTACATTTCCAGTGGAGTGTATTTTGAAAAGACCCAATGCATGTAACAAGCATATATTGACATGATGTCCCTGAACATCAACAACAGATGCATACATTTGTGGTTGGTGGTAAAAGGTTTTGGGAAATAAGAAAACATTGTTACAGTATTTTTACATTTTTCAGTCAATTTACATAACAAATACTGAATTGTCAAAGACGCAAAGGTTATCCATGAAAAAAAAAAAAACCCAATCGTGCCACAAGGATAAAAATAAAAGGAGTAAACCAGGGCAAAACAAAACAAAGCAACAAAAAGAAAAACAAAGCCAAGGGTTTAACCAGTAAATGTGTAGAGTGTATATGTCAGAGATAAGGTAAAACCATGGAGACAGACAGCAACAGAACAGGAAGGAAGCAAAGTGAAACTGAAGGGGGTTATGGGTGACAGAGAAGAAGAAAAAAAACAAGTTGTAACTCGACTTTGCTCGCTGTACATACTCACGTCTGTAATTCTAGCATCAGCGTGGGAAGCGCTTACTAGTCAACCTATTTCATCTTTTGGTATTTATAAAGAGCTACTTAGCATTCACTTAAGAGGCAGCGTCTGAGTGAAAAACCCGTACACAGGAGCTATCTAAGAAGAAGATCAGCTGTCAGACAGATGCGGAAAGAGACCTTTCTGACACCCAAAGTGGTTGTGAACTTGAGAGCAGTGTTTCCTCCTCAGCCGAGGGGAAAACAAAGTCTCCTCCTCCACTGTGATGGCACCTTGTCGAGACTGACGCTGTCAGTTTGTCAGTTGAAATGTAGGACGACTCACTTCAGTGTGACACTGCTGTATTTTTCAGAAAAATGTGGACTGGTGCAGAGGTGATTGTTCTGGTCTCAAGTTCAAAGTGTGATTCAGATAAGAGGGACACCTGCAGTCCAGAGGTGAAGCGCTGACTTAATGCTGAATAGTTTTCCATGCAGTGCAGATTCTTAACTAAAACTTGTGTACATAAAAAGACAAATATGCATATGCATTGTTTAATCAGATTTATAAAGCCTTGCGTATTCTGTTTTGTAAATCTCGATTATTGTGGCACTGAGTGCTCGGGCTTCATTTCCACACCGACAGTTAGCCATATATTGATGCAGGAATGCCCTTAAAGAGGAGATGTAACACTGAACAATATGACTGGTTTGTTTAAATTCTACTTCAGGCTCGGTATGACACTGCAATCAAATTTGATATTAACCTAGATTTGCTAGAAAAGTAGATTGTCATTTCACCGTTTGGCCAGCAGGGCACAGCCATCTTTCAGCAAGCGAGCTGGTGACGTCACTGGGTTGATTTGTTCTACAGTAGGAGTTGCTGAGTTAGACTTCGATAACTTAGCACTGCGAAGCATGTTTGTCCTTTTGATGGCTGTTTTCTCTTTGAAAATGTTTTTTTTTTTTTTTTTTTTTTGTTACAGCCAGTGTATGAGATGTTTTGAGTAGAGCAGCGCATGAATGTACACAAAATCAGGCATCACCCAACAGGTTGGGACACACGTTGCATCGCAGATGTCCACCGATGTTGATGCAGGCAAAGAGTCCAGGTCCACCTGATTAGCTGTTTTGACAGAAGAACTGGAGTCTGAGATTACCTTCATGGATATACAATACCCTGAGGGGAGCCATTACAAAGGTGGTGAGGAGTAAACTGAGTATAACTTGGTTTATTATCTAAGGCTAAACTAACATCATCAACCAGCGTGACATTATAAGCCGATTGTGTCGCTAAGGAGGAAGCTCTTCATTCCAAAATTTTTCTAAGGAGCCAGCAAGATCTTGATGGTGTTTCCACATCAGGGATAAACATCATGTACACCAAGAAGAGGATGGGCTCACACACATTAAACCAAACTGGCACCACCAGCTATCTAACCTGTCAAAATTTATGTCAGTGCCTTATCTTGCCGAGGGTAAAATCCAATTCACTGGACCTATCAATATGAAATACGTTAAAGAAAGTACACTGTCACCGACTGTATTGCATTGGTGAGGTTCTCCAACAGCTAGAGCAACACTATTCACGTATGGCTGTGGATATTTGTAGCATCTGTATCACTGCAGAACACAACCAAAACCAAGGAGATGGTGGTGGATTTCAGAAGAAAGAGGTCACCCCATCAACCAGTCTCCATACAGGTGGAGGACATTGAGGTGGTGCACACCTACAAATATCTGGGGGTCCTCCTGAATAATAAATTGGACTTGTCTTCTAACACTGACGCCTTCCACAGGAAGGGGCAGAGCAATTTTATTTTAATTTCAGTATTGTTTATGCACTTATTTCAACTTATTTCATGTCTATTTTAATACCACTGTGTTGCTGTTGATGAGGGGAAGTGTGGTTGTTTTTTTTTGTCTTTCTGAATTTCCCTTCTGGGATAAATAAAGTTCTTTCTATGCTATTCTGTTCTAGTTGTCAAAATAGAGAGAAGAATCAGATAACATTGAAGTACAGTCATCAGAATGTTTCCTCTCTCTTTCTTTGTTAACACAGTCCATATGTCGGAATTGTGGAAAGTAGACAGATAGCATAACAGTTTATTTCAAATCAACAGGAGAGAAGGGGAGAGTGACAGTGTTTAGTCAGGGCTGGTTTGTTTTCATATCTCTGGAGATGGAGAGCTGAACAGTTGACCTCTTTACTCCAAAGGCCTTAGTAACAACTATAAATGTCAGTGGTTTCCATGATTTGCAGAGCAACAAATACAGGAGGTAAAGATCAGTCTGGTTTTACATGAGGACAGCCAGACAATCACAAGAAAGAAATAAACCATTTTGAAAAGCTCCTTTTACCGTGCTTTGGCATTTCTTAGTACATTGTCTTCGTACTGTATATGTCATTTGGAGTTTTATTTTCTCTCTTTTTTTTGACATTTGCAAAGTTTTTTTTCCCCTCATCAACACAGCTGATGGAAGCGCACAACATTTTAAAATGTCTCTAAACACTCAAGAAAAATAAACTGTATTAGATTAGACTGAACCTGTCTGCCATTGCGCAAAAGACATTAAAACAACGAAATGCAGTTTAGACCAGAGGAGCAAAAAAGCAGAATGCAGAATTTATAGAATGAAATATAGAATCATGGACTAAACAGTAAGGCGTATAATTACTCTAGACATATACAATATTAGCAGTATAGAGTACTCCAGGGATGACGTTTTTCTGTAGGCTTTGCATTGCTCTAGTTCCCTTGTCAAACACCTTTTCAGATTTTTTCCATTGGATTTTGGATTATTGCCAAAAATAAGCACTGTGGCAAACAAATGTTTATAATACTTACACATTTTGTTCAGCAAGATAAGCTTCACAAGTAAACACTTTTTTCATGACTACTGAAGCCTAAATGCAATGCCAGAAGTAAACAGCTAACATTAGGCCATAAATGAACTACACTGCAGCCGCACGACCTGAAGCCACCACCATAACATCACCATAAAGCTGTGTTCTGTGTGATGATGTTCTGTAGTCTCATTTAGCCACTTGTTAGTATGGCAGAACAGAAATATATTGTATTCCTGTTCAGCCTAAGTGGGCTTGTCTTGTTTCGCTGTCGCTGTGAATTACTTGGTGAATTCTAGCCAATCGGTGTGTGTGGGCACCCTGTGAAGGCAGGTAGTTGTCATCCAGGCTTCTCTCTCTCTGAGGCTGAAGGCACGCTCCACTACTGGTTTGCAAACTTCTTCATCTGTCAGTATGAGAGTGGTTTCTGCATCGTTTGTGCTGTAGTTAATATTTTGTTTTATCCTGTGGCTCATAATGGTGATGTATGACCAGTGGTCGAATTGTTAATTTTTAACAAGGGGGATGCAGTGTAGCTTTGATTTTTTTGTGTGCACACATCATCAAATATGACAACACAGATGTGCAAAATTAATCAAGATAAAGAAAAATGACATGACCTATACCTGCTGCCTTTAAAAACACAAATAATGCAGTAGTATTGCTATTGCAATACAAACAAAAAACATTTTAGAGTACCATAAGAGTAGCTGTGAAGTAGCTGTGAAAATTAATCTTAGAGTCACTCTCATCCTATAGACATTTCCTTAGCCATTTATAATTTCTCCTAATCTGTGAAGCCCTGGGCTGATAATTGGTGTTGCTGTCAGGTCCCTGTCCTGACACCGCCTACTCATGGTGCGTTTAGAGACGGCTCGGAAAAACACGTTACCACATGTTAAAAACGAATTGGACAGTGGTAACAGCTGTAAAAAGTGCGGGGGACGGAGGGCACAGATACGGGAAGTGCGGGGGACATGTCCCCTGTGTCCCCCCTCAAATTACATCAGTGCCGGCAAACACAGATTCTAGATTAACAAGGGGGATGCTTTTTGGTCAATTTTCTAACAAAGGGGATGGCATCCCCCCTCAATTTGACCACTGTTATGACCTTCTAGATTATCCTGGCTGGCTCCCTACCCCTCCTTCAGGAGTGACTCAGATGTCACGGATCTTTGTTGGCAGGTTCACCTGTTCCTTAAACGGGCGCTGTGTAGGAATTTCTCCCATCTAGTGTTGAGATCATATATTGCATTCAAATGGATAGCGCGCTTTAGCGCCTCACTGTTTCAAACGCGTATTGCAACGATGGTAGCTGCTGTGTACCAAAAAGGCTATGATAACATTGATGAAACTATGTCATCTGATACTTCATGGAGTATTCATTCAGGCTCCTACACAGACACATGCAACGCGAGTTGACAAACCCCCTGCTGCTTTTCATCACTCTACCTGCAGACAGAAACCGGAAAGTGAAGTGAAAATGCGAAAGGCGATTCTGTATTTCTCAATTATGTCCCTGTATGTACCTGAATTTTCAAGATGGCGCACGTACACGTACACCGGTCGCAATGTATATGTAAATGAGAATTTCGGAGCTTATGGACATACTTAGATACGCTGATAGAGGTAAATGTGCTAGGACAAATTTTGACTGCAAAATTTGTTTGTCTCAAAGAACAGCTGAAATTGTTACACATAGTGCCTTTAAGCTGTAATTATAGCATGTGGAATGTGGTCACTAAATGAGTGCTTTACTTTGGGTAATGGCTGCTAGTGACGGAGCGCCATAGGCTCCCTTCTTTTCTCTAAGTGACCAAACGCTGCCTGATCAGTATGTAGCCTGCTATGGCGTTAGCTTAATCTTTTTCCTGTTAATATTCTTGTTTTAAACTGAATGTTTATTGTGTATGACAGGGACTGTGGGCCAAGGTTGGTTAACAGCTGTGCCTGCAATTGGTGACGGCTGCTCTTGCTCATGCTGCAAGAATGCTGCTGCTTTGCCTTGCATTGCATGCCCCTGCTTTGTGTACGCCTGCTTTGTTTACTGCTACTTTGTTCACCTAAAGCTTGCTGTGTGTATTGCATGCTTGGCAAAGGGCTTACTTTGTCTGCAGCTGCCTCTGATTGCAGCTGGCTTCGCCTGCATATCCTTGATCTTTTTATGAATTGTCATGCACTGATATGATTGTTGTATATAACCGCTTTTTATCGTTTTAACTGAGTGACTATTTATTGCGAGTGAGGTTCAAACTCTTTCATCCACGGTGTCCCAGTTTAATTCACAAGCCTGATGACCCCACATGATCTAGCTGTGTAATTTTACTTCATTAACTTAATTTCAATTTATTTAGTCCATGATTTAACTCTGAATGTCTAATTATTTCATTCACTGGCCGATGTTTTTTTTTTTTTTTTAGATTTTGTGTTCAATTATATTGCACAAATAAATGGACTTGAGTGCCTTTTGAGTTATTTGTTTGAAGTAATGTGAGTCCTTCGGTGAAATTCCTAGGATGGTATTGTCAGCTACTTCTGCTCATACTAGTTAGTGCCCTTGACAATAACATCACCACCAGCCCGTCACATTAGCAAATGTCTTTAAAAGACACATAGAAGCTTCAAAGTTCATGAGTGGGATATTTACTGATGCATTTTATGTCAGAGAACAAAACATAAAAGTCTCTTAAGCTTCTGTTAATCACAGACCTTATTTCAGGCATCTAACCAAAAACCCATTCAAAAAACCCAATGACTTTGAGAAGAGGGAACCAGGAGTGGTAAAATGCTGACTCATTTCCAGGTTCTAGGTCTTATCCCTGGTGGACTCTGTTAGATAGAGTACTTACTGATCCCAGCAGGAAATTTTTCACAAGCTGTTGCAACAGGCTGCCACTTGAGTGGCGCCATCTTGCATTTCTCCTGCTCTCTCAACAGTATTAACAGTGGTATGACTTTGCTAAGATATACAGTAGAACATAGTAAGCAGTGCAGGTAAGTATAAAAAGCGCAGAAAGTATAAATACCATTTGTCAAACATACAGATTGCATATATGTTAGCAATGATGCAGAACCACAGCAGGAGGTATGATATGAATAAATGTATACAGCATAGATCCCACATGTACAGTAGTAATGGTGATATAAATATATGTACTCTAAAGGTCAGTATGTATGTGTTTGTCAGTATAATGTGTATATAGAGTAGAGATAGAGAGAAAGATAAAAAGAGAAGATGGAAATGTAATTGTCTTTCCTGCTTTTCTCTGTCACCCATCTCTTTCTATTTATAGGCTGACATTTAACCATCTACAGAACAAGCTGAACAACAGAGTGATGGATAGGTTGTGTGTGTATGTGTATGTGTGTGTGTGTGTGTGCATTCCTAAAGAGCAGAAGGATGGATAGTGACTGTGCATTTAACTTTTCAACACCTTCATTGCAGAGTTTCTGTGGGCGTGTGTTTGGGTTTCAACAGGGCAGTGAGTGATATCTGTCTCCGTGTACTGGACATTAGTCTTTTTTGTTTATGTTCATCTGCTGTGTGTGTGTGTGTGTGTGTGTGTGTGTGTGTGTGTGTGTGTAAAGGTCAGTGAGCTGTATCTCTCAGTGTTGATCCACTCTGTTTAGTTGCAGGTTAATCCACCATGCAGAAGCTAACCTGGCATAGACTGAGCTAAAGGACCAAAATCTCTCTTTCTCTCTCATTATCAGACCACAAATGAGATCACAAATGAGATCAGTATTAGCTAACTAATTCTCTCCGGCTCACTCCCTGCCACTATGGGACTATTTGCTGGTAGAGGGTGGGCAGAAGCTCTGGTGATGAACCATCAGTAGCAGCTGCAGCAATTCCAATTCAGTCACTGCAAACCCCAGTACCAAGGTTCACAGTGTGCTGGTGGAGATTAGAAAGATTAGCTTTCAAAGAATGAGAATAGAAAATACTGTATGTATTCAAACAACCAGTTCTTAAGTTGGAAGTCAGATGAAATGGATTTGTCACTCTTTCCTTTGAGCTCCGCAGTGTGCGGCACCAAAGATGTATCTGAGGGGAGGTGAAGCCATGAGGTTTTATTGACAATTTGAAGATCCAGTGGCGTAATGAGATTTAGTCACAAGCTCTTTTTGATACTTTTCATCGGGTATAAACTCCCCCCCTTTCCTCCTGACAGCCGATAACGATTATGCCCCACAGCTACATTAATATATTTAAATTCATTAGGCTTGGATGTATCATTTTCCAGTGTATATACCCACTGTCAGCCCTAAATGGCCTACAGCACAAGCAAATAAAAACAGTTATCTTGATCCACTGCTTCTGTTTGTCATTGGCTGACAAGTGTGCACTCATGAGCCTAAAGTAGACTGTCATTTATAATACTACTGGCTTTTCTGAGTTTGAAGAGGGAATCTGCCCCACTCTGGTTACAACAAGCCAGCATCAGCTGAAACTGTGTAGAGGGTGTCTTAGGGTTTCTAGGAAACAATATCATTGTTCCACTTAGATTTCCAGTCCAGCTGCCACTGCATGAAAACAGCATATGAAATGTTGAGTGTTAAGGCGAATTTTATACTTACGTGGTGGTGTGTCTGTGTCACTCTGCCACTGCAGTTACACCTCCAAAGCACTAGTCAGCGACGGGGTTTCTGTGAAGTGCTGTAAAGTTTAGTTGAATCAAAACACACCCAAAACACCCATTAAATATGGCTTCATAGCCACAATATCAAACACAAGTACACAAATTGGCTTCACTATAACTCGCAGCATTCACAGACAAAGCACCACAAATACAACATGCTAATGTTTTTAGCACAAGCTTATGGCATTTTACATTGTATAAATTAGCATTGGGGCTAGCAGACTTTTCCTCTACTCATATGAGGCCAAGGACAACAGCAACATTTAACAAAGGTAATGTTAAAAAATTCAGTTCCATTACAATTCACAGCATTCACCGGCAAAACAACTGTCTTATACTAATCATGTTTTCCAAATAAATTAAACAAGCATAGCACAAGCCTATTGCATTTCACATTATATAAATAAACCTAGCGACTAGTAGATTTCCTCTACTGATATGAAGCCAGGACTTAAACACACACAAGGGATTTAAAATGCTATTTTGTGGGGGCTTTGTTGTTTTCACAATTTACTGTTTAAAAAAGTAAATAAAAGCTTCATTTCCACTAAGGGAAATGGTTTTCAGCTTGCAAAAATAGACGGGAGGTCTGTGTTGCTGGGACATGTGACATTTCTGGGGAGGTGCATGTCAGTCCATAGTATATGTTATGAGGTCAATTTGATGCAGAAGTAAAAATCCCATGTTAGTCCTCTTGAACTGAAATAAGCACTGTGGGTAATGGTGAAATTAGTTTCAGGACCCTGCTACTCAGTGGTAGGGTTCCACTCCACAAGGTACAATGTTGATATCCAAAATAAAAGCAAACAAACCAGCGCAAAGTGCGCAAGTGCAGTCAAAAGAAATAACTGCACACCATCGCAAAACCAGGGTCTGTAATGTCACTGATGTCATTTCCGAGCAAGTGAAAGACAACTTGAAACCGTCTTTGGGATCAATTATGCTCAACATTGAACATGTACACAGACACGCCTTCTGTCCGTACTCTGCACTCTTTATTTCATCCATATTTGTGCGTGTTTTCTAAAACCTTACAGATACGGACAAAATGAAGCAGTATCACCTGAGATCGTTGGGGCAGTGTAATTCAAACGAGAGATGACCAGAAGAGACAACAAAGGCATTTAAAAAAATGTTGGAACGGAACAAATCAATAATGTAGGCTAGTGAAAAAAAAATTCTTCCAAATTGCAATGTATTTAATGACCTCATAGACCACAGCCATCAACAATGGACCTACATGTCCAGACGTAGCTGCAGTGCAAATAGTGTGCTTTCCATAAATATGTGATTGTTAACAGAGTAAAAAAAAAAAAAAAAAAAGATGTTGTCAGTTCAGTTCTGAATCCAGACTTTCCCCAGCCTCCACTCTCCTCCCTCTGCTGTTAGGAGAGGTAGGAGGTATGCTTGACTTGCATCCAAAGACGCACTCCCTGAGGTGTTTTGTACATGTATGCCAAACCCACATATCTCCACCCTCCCTGCACCCCCAACCAACAGGCTGCTGAGAATAGATCAATGGCTCTGACTGTGCTTCTAAAAGATGATTTAATCAACTCTGGGATATTGTCTCACTTCTGTGTCTCCTTCTCATTTTCTAAATTTGTCTATTTCCATGCAGCAGTCAAGTATTTAGAGGCTCAGATGGGTAGAAGTAGACCGTTTTAAAAGGCTACATGATTAAAGCGAGCGGATGGCGACAACCTGCCACATATGGCACAGGAAGTCTGTGTATCACACTGTTCATAGTGTGAGTGTGACTGTGTGCTAGAAAGTTTTAGAGGGGTTACCACAGTGTACTGTGTATTTTCATTTATTTATTTACTTACAAATTTCCATATTAGCACAGAAAAAGTTGGTATTACCTTAGAGAGAGGGAGAGAAAATAGATCACAGAAGAAGGAGTGCAGACAAAGACATTTCCAGGAGAGGTAAAAGTGACAAAGTTGTACAGTGCGGTTAAACCACTCCACACATTCAAGAATGTGAATGACAATAACAACACAGTTCCTGGGAACATTTGTGAGCCAGCTTGGATTTGAGGAGGTGTACAGTTTGTCTAGTTTACCAAATGCAAATCACCAATGAATATTCAAAAGTAAAATATTCAATGGTAAAATATTGTTGGAGAGTTTCAGAAACATTAGCCCACCTGTTATGAATTTTATCATCTAAATAAGCAACACATCCAGCTACTCCCGCAAGCCTGGAAATGGTGCAAATTTAAAATCAGCAGTATTTGCTGGTGTTACAGATAAAATGTCCTATTTACCTAAACCTTTGCTGAGGTTTTAACTGTAAATAAACATGGTTGTGTAAACATCTAATGTTTCTCACTATAATGCATGATGTGTGGAGCTGTACTAAACAACAGATAAGACACATTTTCAGAAGTGGGCCCCATCCGGGTCATTGGTTATTGGGTGTCCTGGGGCAAACACTGATTAAAGAAAGCAACTCAAATTGTTTGATACAAAGTGCTGCACAAAGAAGAAGAATGATTGATTTTATAGGTTTTTCAAGAAAAGAGAACAAATATTTTTTATTTATTTAATCATTCAATCTCAAGGCTACTTAAATCAAATATTGGTCAGTTTATTTTTTCTGTAAAGTGCCTTGACAAACACTATATAAGTATAATCTTACTGTATCTTAGTATATAATGACGAAAACTGGGCTTCTATAAGGCAATGAATATTGCGAAGGGCGTGGCTCATCATATAATGGTGTATAACATCTCAAGGGTTTCACCAATCACCATGCAACTTTGTAGACATATGACAACATATAATCTGAGGGGACCCCTCCATTATTGACCCCATCAAACTGTCAGTCAGTCATTCTGTCTGTCCCACGTTTTTCTACTCACTGACGTGGTCATTCTATGTGAAACTGCACATAGGTATTGAGGATTGGCATAGGTAGAAGGTGACAAAGCTACCAATGGGTATGGACTAGTAATTATTATTCTTATTATTAAATTGTGTGCAGAACTGAAATAGTGCAGATTATATGGCTTTAACTCTCAGTTTTCCAAAATAAATAACTACACTATTTTGAAAAATGGCAATGTTCCATTTTCACTCGCCAAAATTCAGTGTAGCATTACTTGGCACCCTTTCCAACAAGATAGCAAACACGTTTTGTACCAGTGGTTGTCTTAGGTCTCTCTGGTTTAATATGATTCCGGTCATTCACTGTATCTTTAAAACTAACCCCTCGGGGCATCGGTGGCTCAGTGTATAGAGCAGGTGCCCCATATACAAAGGCATCGTCCTTGCAGCAGCGGTCGCGGGGCCCCAGCCAATATTGGATGGCACTGTTGAATGTGTTTTAAGATAAAAATACATTTATTTATCATGTAAATACATGTAACGTGTATTGTGAGTGATAATAGTGAGTAAGTAAACAAGTGTTCTTGTTTTTTTTTTGTGTGTCTTATTGTGTACATTTTGTGTTTAAAATGGTTGGTTAAGATTCTCCAAAGTCACAACAAAACACAGACTAACTGATTGAGGCAGCGGTAGACCAGTAGCTCCTGTGTTCAGTGAGCTTTAATCATGGTTATTGTCAATGGAGTCTTGTGATTTGAAGCCTTTAGCTGCCTCTGCATTGGAACAGGCTGTCTGACGGAACGGTGAAGCAGGCTGGGGGGTGTGCCAACACACATCTCCTTTATGTAATACACCGACTATAGACCTTTTTGTTGCTACTCTGTTGCTGAACCACCCTTTACTGCCAAAGTAACATTTTGAATGCATTTCCTAACTCATAAAACATTTGGTTATTTTTCTTCTTTTCATTACTACACTGCCTTATGAATAAGCATTACCGACTGTCAATATGCTTCCCCACCATCTGCAGTGGATGTACATCCTGTGGTACTAGGGACAGCATCAGGTCATTCTGTGATTTTGGCTAACTCGTGAGACATTCCAGGGTAAAACGACCTTCCCCTACATAACCATTACCTTGAAAAAAAGAACAACTGCAAACTGTGTCCAATGAAAATGAAAAAGTCATAGAGAGTTGTGTCTGTATATTGTTTTCATGCCATTCATGTCAGGAAGTTGGGAAGTCCACCCAGAGAAGAACTCTTTGATTCATTTCCTAACAGACAGGGATAGAGGACATGATTTCATGCATACACTGCATACACAGACACGCTGTCTGTGCAGATGGTACGCTCGGCCATTTATTTTGGGCGGACATGAGGAGCTGATGAAATTTACATCATAACTCTGAAATTATGAATTTGCCTCACTGCTCAAAATGTCAACATTTCAGCATATGCGCCCAATTAGCAACTTTAATTGGAATAAATGTGTAAAGTGCCTCCATTTTGTCACAGTCTCGGGATAAACAGTTTTGGACTCAAACACAAAAACAGAGGACAAGTCAGCAGGAAGAGTTTAGTGTTTTAATGTGAAAAACACTTACAACTCAGCTCCAAGGCAGACAGGTAACAAACACCCGGAACACAAAACTCTTGAAAAATCTCTGGCACAAAGGCTAGAATGCCTGAAATGAATAAACTGAGAACTCAAAACAGTAGGAAATAAACCATTCAGTGAAAACTCACTGGGACAGACACAGACAAACTGAGAAAAGGCACGGGAAGCACATGGACCAAATACACAAGGAGAGCAGAGTAATTAGACACAGGTGGAACTAATGAAATAACAGAGCACAGGTGTGGTGGAGAACAGGAGGGAAAACAAGACATGACACATGAGAAGAGTAATTTTTTTTTTTAAGTTAAACAGGAAACAGACTACAAACAGAAACCCAGAATCATGACACATTTTTGAATTTATCAACAAATCCCAAAACCAACAATGACTGACAACAAGTACCATGTGTGTATCCAAAGCCAGATGTGGCTAATTTCTGAGCCATAGGGCACTATTTGGTATTAAAAAAAACAAAAAACAAACAAACAAACAAACAAACCCACATATCAATGAGCCATACTGTTGCAGTGGGTGACCTAGACTGGGGTAAGGGCAACTGGGACAGAGGAGGTGAAACAAAACTGTTAAAATGTAAAATGAATAATGGCAGTAAAATGAATATACATTAAGTTAGTTAATAGAAACACCTAGAAGGTGCAGCTTGGACACATCATCAGTGATGAACCCAGGGTCAAGGGGTGTTTCAGGTCTCAGACCCGAAACACCCCTTGACCCTGGGAGAAGGAGAAGAGTTTTACAAAAAGTTGAGATATGTTCATTTGAAGCCAATTTCCCGCAAGTCTTCTGATCAAAAAGTACTGCCTTATTTTTTAACTGTGATTAACGTGCCTAGGCACAAAAAGCTTATGGTTAGGAATAAAATCTTGTGTCGGCTTAAAATATCCAGTTTTGGGGGCACAGTCCTCGCTGGAAAAGCAACAATGTCTTGGAAATAAAGACAACAACTTTTCATGGCACTGTCCCCACTGGAAAAAAAAGAGACAAGTTGGGACAAAAAGCTGCTGGAGATGCTGCAATGACTCGCTAAAAAACAAATGGTTTCGTTAATTGATCTCAAACAGTGGTCTGGAGCTTGGCAGGTCTTGCTTTGGTGACACCCCACCCACCATCTTCTTCACCTCCACATGACAAAGTCAGCTCATATATTATGTCATTTTACAAATGCTGATATGAGAAAACATGCCCTTGTGCTTTAGCTTTTAGTTTCAAGGTTTTGAAACTACTCAGTTATTGGTGGTAAATGTTAACAGTAGATGTTTTGTATTTGTTAAAATAGACACTTTCACATCTTACTGTTTAGTTAAGGTAAAAATGAACATGGGCTCATGAGTTAAACGCCCTTCAAGAAAAGATGATGATTTTTTTCTCATAAAAGGAACATCACTTACCATAAAAATGGCGTGAAACGTCAAAGAATTTGTTTCCACACTCCACAGACATGAATAAAAACAGAAGAGCTCTGTTCTAAAAACGACCCTGTCAACTACACACTTATGTAACCCTCTATTTTATCTAATTTTGGTCTAATTTTTGTTCTGCCGTGATGTGTGCTAATTTTGTGATATCAACCGTTTTGTCAGAGTGGCACTTCTTCCCAGGGTCGAGAGTCTTTGAAAGTTTTTAAATATCCCCTTACTGTTCAGTCATAACATGCATTCAGGCTGCAGAGTGCCATACAGCACCAGTGCAGCTGCGGCTCATTCGGGACGCGTGTCAGGCGAGTTAAACACTCATCTGATATCAAACTGAATATTTAATCAACCCGTCTCCTCGCTGAAGTGATGAATAGCAGATCCCCATTCTCTCCCCGCTCTCATATCAACCCCTGTTCCCCTTTCATCATCCTCCGGTGGGATTTTGAAGCATTTTCAAACTTTTGTTCCCTCTCCTTACTTAAAGTACCTGAAACGACATCAAAAGAGGAGCCTCCTGTCAAAGAACTTAATATTTCCTCTTACATCCCCTGCTGTGTTTTAATCTTCTTGAAATATAATGTCCTGTACGTGCAGCTGAAACCCAGACATAGAGCGATACTTAAAGATGCAGACAAGTGAGGAGCTCAAAGGAGAGAATACATGACAATTTCTTTGTAAAATGACTATAGTTAGTTATACAAATTGCTGGTGATTATTCTCTCTGTCAACTAATTGATTAATGCAGTAATTGTTTCAGCACCTCAGCTGCTCTCAGTCACTTTTCAAATTGCAGGCTAATTTCTGTAACTGCAGTTCCATGAATTCTGACTGACCAGTAAGCATTACAAGAAACATTACAAGCTTGAATGTTTTCTATTAAAAGAATTAGAGTGAGGAGAGGAAAGTATTTTTAAAACATATTTGTAAGAATTGTTCTCATCCAACGCGGCCTCAGTCCCAATTCATTAAACACCTACAGGTATGCTTGTTCAATAGCCCGTTGGCATCAGACACCAACGCACACAGGCACCCTTTAGCGGCGCTATGGGGCGCGATAGGTAGTGGCATTTTTTTTATGCTTTCTGCAAACATCAAAGCAAGGAGGTCTCTGCAGGCCAACACATTCACAGTCATTGCATATCGACATTTGGTCATGGACTTTCCATGACCATGCATGGTCTGTTTTTAAAATGCACTTCTGTTTTCACAGGAAATGTATGTGTGCACACAGTCTCTTTCAAAATAAATGCACTACGTAGGTACAACACTGCAAATTGAGATTTTATTCCTCCAGCAACAAGCACATGTGGTTACATTAAGCCAACACATGCATGTGGTTGGATTTAGGACAAAAGAGCAAGGTTTGTCTTAAGGTTCATAGAGGAAGCAAACACTGGCGTCCTGGGTGAAAGTTGGTGGTTGTTGGACCCACTCAATACCCCTCCCATCCACTCAATCTGACTTTCACCCCCTTATGTTGTTGCTCAGCCGCGTTTGCCACTTGGCGCCGTGACAGAATAATGGCAATTGGCTGCGTATCATGCTGATATGAAAGGACAGCTTTTTTTCATCGGTGTCCGATGTTGGAAGTCACTGACCAAGTGTCAATATACGAAGACCTTGGAGTGAGACCAGATGGATGGTCAAACAAACTCTGGACTTCTGCCCAGGAGCATGCTGTTTGTTTCCTTTGCGAAAGTAATTTTGATAACAACTAGCATTCTATGTTAGTATCATATGTCACATGATGTAAAATAACATAAGTAACAAACATAGTTATTTTTAATCAAATCATGATGTTTTTTTCTAAATCTAACCACTTAATTTTAGGTAAAACCTAAAAACAGGTGTTTTAACATTCTTTTCTCATTCCCATCTCATCAAATACTGTTACTTTGTCAGTAATATCTATGTCAGATGCCAATGCAAAGAGGCAGCTTGACTAAGAGTCAGTAGAGTTATTTTTTTACGTAGTGTGCTAGTATGTGTAGCACCTAATGTAATTTGATGTTAGTAACTAACAACCATACTTATTTTAAGCCAAGTAAATGATGTTTCATGTAAACCTACTCAAGTGCTTCTGTTGCATTACTTTAAGGAAATAAACATAGAAATGAAGTGTTGTACACCTGTTGCAAGTCTATTTTGAAAGACTGTATGCATCTAATAAGCAGAAACTGTACATCTCCTGTGAAAACAGAACTGTATTTTGAAAATTCAAAATGCATCACGTGCTGTCCCTTGACGTCCAAAAGTGATGCAGAGGGGTACCTAGCGCATCATATTTTGATGCTTAGGTCCACTGATAAAGCAGGGGTATTTGACAAGTTAGAAAGAGAATGAGTTGATTTTACTTACATTCTAGATTTATTCTGATAAAGACTGCATGTATTCGACAAGCAGAAACTGGGAGAATGGAAGTTTACATTGAGAAGACCGTTTAACCTCCAAAACATCCATTTGGACTCATTCTCCCAGCAGCCCCTGCACCTCCTCAGACTGTCAGAGTACTAAAATTATTTCATATGAAAACACACACAGCCTGTTATGCACAGCGTCCTACATATGGAGGGATGGGTCTCCTCCATTGGGTCCTCCAGTAGAGTGACACATTGAAATGAAAGTGAAACCAAACACTCGTCTCACTGACACGCAGACAGACAGCTGGAAATGAACCTGTCATCTTTTAATTTGCTTTCACTCTGCAGCAGCCTGCCTGCCCGGCTCTCTGTCCGTCTGCTTCTGTTGCTATCACTCACTCTGCTTTTATCTGCCATTCAGATACACAGATGGGTCTGATCGCTCACACTTTGCCGCTGTCGTTAATTGCCTGTTTGTATCTCCTTCTTGTTAGGTAGTCATTATCCCTTTCTCTTTTTGTCCTTATTTGCTGCTGTCTGTTTCCTTTGTGTCTTTCTTTCCCTTGTTACTGTCCTTAATCTCTCAGTTTCCAGTCTGTCTTTGCGTTCTTTATTGCGTTCTGTTCTTTTTCTCTGTCACATGTCAGAAACGCTTCCATACAACAAATGTACAACGAGACTCAATTTCTTTTTTGTCGAAACAAAGCATCTCATTGCAGCCCAATTGCCAGAATTAAATGGTAGAATAGTTCTCCAAACTCAAATAATTTACATTTGCATGTTTCATACATACATATCATATCAATGTTTCAGGAGGTGAAGAGGTTGGTGGATGGCATGTCATTGAGGTGAGATGGCTGCCAAGCTGCCGATCATTGTTCAAGACCAACAACCAACAACACTGATTTGGATTTAGTGAGTAATTGTTTTTTTTCGTGGCTTTTTAACCACCAACCGTAGGTGGTTTGAATCGACCTGTCACTTTCTTTCCACACAAGACACTGGCGGATAAAGTGGTTGTTTTTTATCGAGACATCGCTGCCGTTCCTGCCAGGATTGTGTCACTGAAAATGGGTATTTTAAGGCAAAACATGATCATTTCCGAACCATAACCAAGTGTTTTTGGACCTAGGCCTAACCACACATTAAGCACAGCACTGTTGAGAGGTAACGAAAAACAAAGTTTCATCTTACAAATTTAACATATCCGTGGTTTCTAGGAATGTACAATACCAACATTTAATCTGGTCGTTGGGTGTTGGTTGTCAATTGTTTCAAATCACAACTGGAAGTCACGAAGCAAGGAGTTAAAAGTCTAGTTTCTGCATCCACTTGCTAAAAGAAATCTTCTTAGCTGCTGTTAATCCATCTTTAGTGAAAGAAAATTCTTGTTTCTTAAAAATTATATCTTATTTTTACAGTTTTCAGCTCATCTTCACAACATGGAAAATTATCATGCAAACAAAACAGTTGACAGATCCACCTACCATTTAAACTTTGCCTGTATTTAGTGTGGTTGTGCAAACAGAGGTTCTCCTGTGCAGTGAGGGTGTTCAGGTGTGCCCACTGTTTTGTGCTTAAGATAATATAGCTAATCTGCTTTTTTTCATCCTGTGCAATGACTTTTCTTTCCTCTAAACCAACATGACCTTTTCTTGTACTGGCGATGAATTCCAGGTTAACTGGACTCACAGAAAAAAACTGTGACGAGAGAGGGAGAGAGAGTAAGAGAGATACATTTGCAGTGTCAATCATCCGTGACTTCACACTGACTGAAAAGACATGAAGAGAGCTCAATCAGGAAAATGGAACTGCAGCCGCATGAGCTGCCATCAATTTATCACAGTGTTTGCAGAGGGAGAGAAGGAAGGCAAGGAAGACCACGGGAGGAAGTAGATAGAAAGATGATAATGGTCTCTTACTGTAGAGCACCTTTTTAAATGAACAATTACACTGTGATTTACACAGAACAAAAACGCATTAATTCCAATACAAGAAGAAGCAATAGCAATAAAAAATGCTCAATGTCAGATCTAATTGCCAATCTATTTTGTCAGGTGGATCATTTCACAGCTTAGCTCACAAAGAGCTTCAATCACCAGAGTCCTCAGTCTGGTCAATGGGACAACAGGCAGGGGCCATGTCTAACACTGTCTTCATATACTACCGCTAATAGGTCTAGAATGACCCCAATGAAATACATATATGCGCAGTCCCATAATGTTAATGTTGAACATTCCTGCAAAATGTTCTCTCTCAGCGAATTTTATTTATTTTCCTACAATATCTAACATTTTACGAACAATCATAATAATCAATTCCATAATTGATAGTTTATGCTTCTGTGCATAGGTTAGTATTGCTTTTATTTCATATTTTCTTCAACTTGGAAAGCACTTTGTGCTTTTGGCTTAAAAAGTGCTCTACAAACAAAGTTATTATTATTTATTACTTAGACAACTCAAAGCTTTTAGAGAGAGTGAAAGATTATAATCTTGGTTTCCTAAAGGCCCAAACATACTCGGGAGAAACATGCGTGGAGCGGACTCCACAAGAAAAAATTGTGTGAGAAAAAATTTGGACATTAGGACATTTTGAAAAAAAAGAGCAGGCACTTTTTGAAATTGGGGTCTGCTTTTGAAAGCCACATTATGGTTACAAAAAACATTTTTGGAAAGTGAGAACATAGTTGGAAAGAGAGGAGAGTTTCGGGAAGAGGGGACATTTTTGGTAAATAAGAACACTTTCAGAATGTGAGGGCAGTTGTTTTGGAAAAGTATTTTTTTGTGAAGTGAAAACACTGTCAAAGATGTTTTTCAGCCCTCACTTCTTTAAAGGGTTGTTTATGCAGCAGATTTGGTTTTAGATAGGGAATGCATTGTGTGCCTAAAGGTTCTTAAACATGCCAAGTGGGCACCATAGGCTGTGTAAAGCAAGGGATGTACCACTGTGCTACTGTGACATCACCCATTGGTTTGTAGATTCTTCTTTTAAAGCCTTGAGTTTGGCATTTTGGCCATTGCCATGTTGGATTTTTATCCTTTCTTCAACCTCTTGCCGGACTTGAAGAGAGTTACTGCCCCAAGCGAAGGAGTTAAGGTATCTCTGGGTCTTGTTGATAAGTGAGGGTAGAATGGATAGGTACTGAAAGATAAGATCGCAAATACAACTGGCCAAAATGAGTTTCCTCCACAGGGTGTCTGAGTTTAGCATTAGAAAACAGGATGAAGAGATCAGACACCCGGAAAAAAACCTGGAGTAGAGCCGCTGCCAGTTGAGTTGGCTCAGGCATCTGATGAGGATGCCTCCAGGGCATGTATTTTTCACATGGCGGGGATGTATTTTTCACATGGCGGGGATTTTTCACGGACATTTTTACAGGAAACTACAATGCGGAAGTGCACTCGACAAGTTGTGAGGCACAGGGAATGAGCCCCAGTTTCCAGTGAAACAGTCCTGCACTTTGTACACTTTATAATGACTTTTGCACAAGAATATAAAAAGAAAAAAGTTAAAGTGAACATCGTCCATGCCAGCAGTTAATGTGTCTTACATATTGTATCAATAATTCCATCACAAGCTTGTATGTTCTTCAATTATACACTTCCTTGTAAAAAAATAAAAAATAAAAACTAGACATTGTTTAATTCAAGAAGACTAAAACTTTAGTTGTGACCAAATCTGAATGGACAGCCTAGTCAGCAGAGGAAAATGCTGGCATTGTGGGTTTCATTTGTATCAAAGCTTCTATAGTTACCTGGTATATGGGCTGACTTTGTCAGTTTGAGGTGGCAGGGAAGGTGGATGGTGTAGCACCTGGGCAAGATGCGTGCCAAACTGAAGACCATTAATCAACGACAACAAACAGCGAGTCATCACTGTGTCTTCACAGGGGTGAAGTGCCACAAAAAGCTTTTTTTTTTTTTAACAGTGACATCGCTGCTATTCCAGCCTGGATTGTGCCACCAAAACCAGCTAGTTTCAGCCAAATTTAGATCTTTACCTGAATATAACCAAGTGGTTATGTGCTTAAACCTATCCACATGTTCATCACAGCATTGTTGAAATGTAAAGTTTCAATGTATTCACTATGTAATAATGCACAAATGTAACGTATCTATGGTTTGCATAAATGTTCAATGCCACAATTTTGGACACCGGGCTGGGTAGTTCAGATCCAAATGTTTGCTGGACATTTTTTAGTGTAGTAGGAGGAGACCATGGAGCAGAACTGCAACATGCAGGAGGAATAATTTCATTTCATTTCATCTGGCCTTGGAATCCCTTAGTATTCAAAGTTTAAAGTTGAATCAATCAATCAATCAATCAATCAATTTTATTTATAAAGCCCAATATCACAAATACAATTTGCCTCACAGGGCTTTACAGCATACGACATCCCTCTGTCCTTTGGACCCTCACAGCGGACAAGGAAAAACTCCCCAAAAAAAAACCCTTTACCGGGGGAAAAAAAATGGTAGAAACCTCAGGAAGAGCAACTGAGGAGGGATCCCTCTTCCAGGACGGACAGACGTGCAATAGATGTCGTACAGAACAGATCAGCATAACAAATTAACAGTAATCTGTATGACACAATACAGTAATCTGTATGACATCCTCGATAATGACAGTAGCTTACAACAACATTCATGAAAGTAATAATATTGTCATTATAGTTCTGGCTACTGTGGTACAATATGTTGAAAGTATATATTAGTATCTGGCAGTATACATGTATGATAATAATCATATGTGTATAATAACAGTAGAAGTATGCATCTGGCAGGACCACGGCAGCAGCACAACCACACACGTCACACTATCCAGGCACCGCTGCAATACGAGTTAACCTGAGAGACAGTGGAGCACAAAGGCTCCGGAGAAGAAGCCGAATTAGTGACATCCAGAATGGCCGAGTTAACAAGATACAGTAATAGGATACGAGAGAGAGAGAGAGAGAGAGAGAGAGAGAGAGGTGCCCGGTGTATTATAGGTGGTCCTCCGGCAGACTAGGCCTAAGTCAGCCTAACTAGGGGCTGGTACAGGGCAAGCCTGAGCCAGCCTTAACTATAAGCTTTATCAAAGAGGAAAGTCTTAAGTCTAGTCTTAAATGTGGAGACAGTGTCTGCCTCCCGGACCGTAACAGGCCTGATAGCTGAAGGCTCTGGCTCCTGATCTACTTTTGGAGACTTTAGGGACCACGAGTAACCCTGCATTCTCAGAGCGCAGAGTTCTGGTGGGATAATATGGCACTATGAGCTCTCTAAGATATGACAGAGCTTGAGCATTTAGAGCTTTATAAGTTAACAGTAGGATTTTAAATTCAATTCTGGATTTTACAGGGAGCCAGTGCAGAGAAGCTAAAACAGGAGAAATATGATCTCGTTTCTTAGTTCCTGTTAGTACTCGTGCTGCTGCATTCTGAATTAGCTTTTAATTAGTTTTTAATGATTTACTAGAGCTACATGATAATAGAGAGTTACAGTAATCCAGCTTCGAGGTAACAAAAGCGTGGACCAATTTTTCTGCATCTTTTTGGGTCAGGATAGGCCTAATTTTTGCAATATTACGCAGATGAAAAAATGCAGCCCATGAGGTTTGTTTTAAATGAGAATTAAAAGACAAATCTTGATCAAATGTTACTCCGAGGTTTCTTACGGTAGTGCTAGAGGCCAGAGCAATGCCATCGAGAGAAACTATGTCATCAGATAAAGAGTCTCGTTTAAGGAGAATTGGAGTGGCTATTGCTAAGCTATAACTGCCACCATGAGTCCATCTTGTATAAGCAACATCGTCACAGAAAGAAAGTCCTTGGAAATGATTGAAAGTTAGCTGGAGAAAACATACTAGGCTAGACCTACAAAAAGCTAGAGACGTGGAGAGACTCTCAGTACAGTATACACACAGACTTATATATTTACGTAATACACTGCAGCTCTGCATTGACTGTGTATAGTAAGACAAGACAATAAACCCATATGAATTATAGGGCCAAACAATCATTATGAATGCACTACTGTAAAGTGTCAACATCGCACACAAACAAGCCTGTCAGACAATAACACAAACAAACAGATGCAGTCAACAACAACAAAAAAAGATATTTATTTATTTGCTATTGTAAAGTTTAGATATTGAACACAAACATCCCAGCTAACCTTGTAGGAAATCACCAGATAACCACACTGAAATACAGATGGATGTAACTATTATTTATCTCCTGTATAAAGTTTGGATAATGAACAGAAAGAAGGCACAAAGGCCTGCCGAGACAGCAAAACACCCAGAGAGGGACACAGCATGCTGGTTTCTAGCAAAGACAGCGCTGTGAGCGAACAGCAGAGCACTAGCTTTCAATGACGCGCCACACTGTAAGAAACCTCTGAGTCCTTCTGAACTATAAAGACTATTTTTGTTTTCATTTCAACCACATTTCTGCAGGTAAACACACGTCCAGCTGACTGGGTGGCTGTTGCTAGAAAATTGGACAAGACAACAAAGAAGAAGCTCGTGATCAGAGATATTTCTGACAGAGCTCTCTCACTGACTGACTCTCATGATGGAGTGTGCACATGTCTGCCCTAATTTTCCTTTAACATGAAAATGTAGCTCAGTCAT
Source organism: Epinephelus cyanopodus (assembly GCA_026686955.1). Lineage (NCBI taxonomy): Eukaryota > Metazoa > Chordata > Actinopteri > Perciformes > Serranidae > Epinephelus > Epinephelus cyanopodus. The sequence continues at coordinate 8,563,267 of CM048918.1, read as the reverse complement.
CACAAGAAAATGGCATTTTATGTCTCTGCAAACCATGAATATGTTAAACACATTTCATATCTATGCTTTTAAAGTGACCTAGCATATTAACTGATTTTGTCATCTTGAGGTAGAGGATTCTGGATGGTGTGATGCCTAGGTGAGAAGCCTGCCAAGGTTCAGACCTCTGTCTGAGACCAACAAACGTGGCTGTTTTATGGCAACCCTTTGTTGCTTTTCCAGTGCCCTGTGCCGTTAAAAACGTGTTTTTGAAGCCAAAACATTATCTTTTCCATACCATAACCAAATGTTTTTGTGACTGAACTTTGCCACACATTAACCACTGAAATGTTGCAGTGTAAAGTTCCAATGTATCCGTGGTTTGCAGAAACATACAATGCCAACATTTTTTTTTTAAGTGATTAGGTTGTGAAAATGACTAACTGTGTGTGTCCAGGTTGCTCAGGGGAAAACGACTAGTGTTCATTTCTTGGCAGTGGTGGTTCTGGCTTGGCTGAGTGCCCTATTGAACACATTCAGCAGTATGCACAGCAGTCTTTTATTCTCCCAAGATCCACAGTGGGAGTTAGCAGCAGCAAGGACTGCAGTGTACATGAAGAGCTTGCAACTACAACTTGAGGTGAAATGGAGGAAAGAGACGAAGTATTTGATGCATTGCTATGAATTTCTTCCATTTTAAGATGAACATAGCACTTTACCAATCGATAGTCATTAGCTCCCAATCTAACATGGCCTCTATTACATCAACATTAAAAATAAGAAATAAATTCAAAATCATTATCTAGCAAATAATTAATAAAACAAACAAAACAAAATCTAATTTACTGTGTAACTTGCTCTCAGCTTTACACAGGTATAAATCTAAATAAAACCATGTAATCAATGTTGTCAGTGTTACATGATGTGCACTGTCAGTTAGTCCTGCGTTCCCAAAAATATCTAATCACTGGATGGAAGAACTATTCAGATCCCTAACTGACACAAAAAGTAGAAACACCAGAGTACAACATAACAAATACTCCAGTATGAGCAAACGTAATGCATTCAAAATGCAGCTGATAATAATTAAGTAAAAGCATTTCATTATTATCAGCAAACGTATGTAAAATTAATCCTACTACAGGAGAATGTATTACTGCATTGACTATTATTGATGTAATAATGTATACGCAGCATTTAAGTGTTGTAGCTGGGTAGTTTAATTGATTATGTCTCATATTTCAAAACTTAGAAAAATGATTTAACAATTTAAATGTGGTAGTAGTGGTAGTACTTTAGCTTCTGAAAATATGTAAATATGTGTTAAATATACTTGAGTAAAATGGTGTATTAGCATTAAATGGAAATACTCAATAAGGTACAAGTAGTGAAAAGAATTACAGTACACTTGAATAAACATACTCAGCCCCTTCCTTTGAGTCTAATACCCGAAGTATATGTTATAAATAGTACCTTAATAATTACTGTAATAATAATATGTTGAATTTAGGGCTGCTTTACAGAGTAAGAAAACAAAAATAAATGAAGAATAAATAAACAAAGCTTAAAACAAAAAAAGACCCATCGGATCCAAACAGCGAAACAGAAATAGGGGAATACAAAAACAAAACCCCAGTTTGACATATAAAGCTGCTCTTGTGTGAGAAAACAGCCAAGCAGAGATTTAGTGGAATTAGTATGTAGAATGTTTTAGATTTCAGTATATGCTTCCAAATAAATTAATTATGACACAGTTGGTGCAGCAATTGTTTTTGCCATTTTATGCCATTTTGATTAAGAAGGCAGCTTTAAATAAAAAGAAAAAAAAAAGCGCAAAATAAAACCTGCATTCACACTGAAAGCTGACTGCTTCTCCCTTTGCACCATAGTGACACCTCAATCCATTTTCCAGAGCAATACTGTCAGGTGTTTGCTGGCTCGCAGCAAGTTTAGAGTCCCAGTGGTAAGTGAGCTATATAATATAAATAAATGGTGACATTAAGTCCACAGAGCAGACAGTGAAGAACGTCGTCCAAACTTCCTGCAAAGTTCAGTTTGAAGTTGAGGAGGTGAGTCAATGAGGCAGGAGGCCATGGCATTCAGAGCCACTGCTGCTATTACTGCTGCTGCTGCTGCTGCTGCAAAGGTCTGTCGATACCACAATGACATTAACTGTGAACGGCAGCGATTCGTCCCATTCGATGTCAGCCCAAATGAGAAAGTGTGTGTGTGTGTGCATTTATGTGTGAGTAAGTGAGAAAGCTATATTTTACCAACTAGTACAGTCTGAATGTCCATCTAAGAATTGGATTTCCCACAGATGGTGAGCCTTCACTGGGAAGGATTGGCCTCTTTGTTAAGAATGAAGCAAGTGTATCTGCTGGTCCTTGTGTTCTGTGTGTGTGGTTGTGTGTGTGTGTTTTAGTCACTGGCACCACATGTCATCATCACAATAAAAATCCCCAACAGGGGCCTGTTGCTTGAAACCTAGATAAGGGATTAAGCCGGGATATGTTGGTTATCCTGGCTTAATTTAGCGTTGATTCGGTTGTTCGAAAGCAGAGGCACATATGTTGCCATGGATGTTTATTCTGTGCACTTAGCCTGGTCCCGACCAGGCTAACAACCAGGCTTAGTTTAGCCTGGTGCCTTATCTGTCCATTCAGCTGACACTGTGATCGGAAATCAGCGTGTTTTATCGCCATTTCATGTTCTTATGTATGTCTTTGCCTCATTTTTGAACAAAATACATTAAGCCTACAATAAAAAAAAACAAAAAACATTTAACATTAAAACATTCTTTTTGTCATAGCCCAAGCATACTTTGACATGCACATATCCTTACCAATAAAATGATTAATTGTTGGAATAAACATTAACGCAATTAGTGTTTATTAGGTTTCATAACTGTATGACCTTCCCAAATTATATTCCCAGCTAACTGGACTAATGACTCCAGTGCACTTTACATCAATGAATGAAAACATGAAGATGAAACCACAATATTCTTTGACCACATTTTATTTAAATGAAAAGTGCTAAAATCAGTCACTGTCTGCTTTGAGCTGTGGAGAGAAAGAGAGAAATAATATTGATTAATACATTGCATCACAGTCATGCTTACAATGTGCATTAAAGTCACTTACTCCTTTCTCTAGTTTTGAATTTCCAAGTCCAGTTTTGCTTAAGGTCTTTCTTTTGTCTGTCAAGCTCCACGTCCTGCAGCCTTCTCTTCTCACACTGGAGCTTGACATCTGCCAGAGCTATTTGCTTCCTCAGATGAGTAGCATATAGCTGTCTGACAGTTTGTGAATTCTGTAAAACACATATCTATTAGCACAGCAATTGTGGACACCATGGATGTCCTTCAGGCAATACTCACTACATTTCCAGGCAGGCTGTCAGGCTGTTCATCTGTGTCCTGTTACAAATATATTTTCTATGAGCACCACATCACTGACTTCTTTTACATTAAACACTAAATTACCTGGCAGGTTACCTCAAACCTTCTGGAGTCCAGGGAAAGTGTCTCCTCCTCATCTGCTGCATCCACTGCTGCAGATGTGTCTTCACCCTGCCACATTAAATAGAATTTGTATTGACCTAATGTAAACTTGCAAGACATGTCAAGCAAATGCCTCTAATGAATAACACTCACCATCTTCCGGTGGCTCCAGAAGGGTCAGTGTATCACCTGACACTGCAAGACAATCCAAAGTCAGACAGTCCACATAACACCAATGGTTGATTAATGAATAAATAAAATGTATACCCCCGTATACGCACCATCCTGGATTGGTTAATTCTACTTTCGAAAAACAGGCCCCAGGTCTTAGTTGTCATTTGTATTTATTATGCGCATTTATGTGTGTGTTTGTGCGTCATCTTGTATGTAGCTTTGTGAGGATCCAAGTTTAGAGTTTGAGACTGAGGGTGTTTTGGACATTGAGAACATTGTTTGAAAATTGGGGACATTTATACTACAAAGTACATTTGACAAGTAAGACTGTATTTGTTATGTAAGAAAAAAATTGGACATTAGGACATTTTGAAAAAAAAGAGCAGGCACTTTTTGAAATTGGGGTCTGCTTTTGAAAGCCACATTATGGTTACAAAACAAACATTTTTGGAAAGTGAGAACATAGTTGGAAAGAGAGGAGAGTTTCGAGAAGAGGGGACATTTTTGGTGAGTAAGAACACTTTCAGAATGTGAGGGCAGTTGTTTTTGTGTGGTTTTTGTGAAGTGAAAACACTGTCAAAGATGTTTTCCAGCCCTCACTTCTTTAAAGGGCTGTTTATGTAGCAGACTTGGTTTTAGATAGGGAATGCATTGTGTGCCTAAAGGTTCTTAACATGCCAAGTGGGCACCATAGGCTGTGTAAAGCAAGGGATGTACCACTGGCCTACTGTGACATCACCCACTGGTTTGTAGATTTTTCTTTTGAAGCCTTGAGTTTGGCATTTTGGCCATTGCCATGTTGGATTTTTACCCTTTCTTCAACCTCTTGTCAGACTTGAAGAGAGTTACTGCTGGAGGCAGCATGTATCTCATCTGGCCCAGGAATGCCTCGGAATTCCCAGGGAGAAATTGCAAAATATTGCTGGGGAGCGGGCCATCTGGAATACCTTGCTCAGCCTGCTGTGTTGTGACCTGGCCCTGATGAATGGATGAAAATGGACAGATTGATATTGGAGATAGTCCAGACAGTAGCTGCTAGCTTGGTTAGCACGGCACAATTACAGTTATGGTTAACTGTGATAATGCTAATGCTGATTTTAACAAGCAACAAACTGGCTCAAAACTATTAAAACAAAACATACTTAGTGCAAAATCTGAATATGCAAAATAGACAGCTTTGGCTATGCCTGTATCCCACCTGCCACTCAAAGTGGCCATGTCCTTAATTATAAATATGTTTAGGCCTTAATAACATTTAAATGGGTGAGTTCTATAAAAATGCCAAAATGCCAAAGTTCAATTGTCATGAACAATTTGCTCTAGATAAGCTGGGTTTTTTTTTTGGACCAAACTGTAAACATGTTAAGCAAAGCTGGGCGTGCTAACATGGGGGTCTGTGGAGATGAACTTGCTCTTCAAGACAGCCTCAAGTGGCCATTAGAGGAACTGCAGTTTGGCTTAATTTTTCAGGTTGCTGCTCGGTGAGCATGCAGCTCTTTCCGTAAATGTCTTTTCATGTCTTAATGAACATTAACATAAGGTGACTGCCTGACTGACACAAAGCCATCACATTAACAGATAAACAAAGCCAATGATGTTTTGTTTACCATGTTGGAAAAGGACTTGACAATACAGACCAACACATACTTGACCAGTTATAAACTGACAGAAAATTAAATCCATATAATGCTGAGAGTGTGTGTCACTGCACGATCCTGCTGACTGAGATAAATAGCAAAATCAATAAGAATGTTTTTGTGTGCCCACATAACTATTCATAATTGTTGATAATTGTTTATTTTTTATGAGTCTGTGGTGGTGTAGTGTTTTTTTTTTCTCAATATAAGCTATTTATACAGTCATATAATCTTACATAAATTGTATCTAAAAAAAAAAAAAAAATAGATCAGAGGAACCAAAAATGGCCATGAAACCTGAGTCTCATCAGATCATGCGTCACTCTAGTGCAACAATTGTCATGATGCCAAAACCAACACAATACAGCCAAGAGTAACTAGTGCCAGACACTAAACACACACAAGGTCTAATGAGATAATCAGGTACAGCTGTGACAGGTGAACACATCCCAGGAGTGCAGGAATAAACTAATGATCAGTGGCTTGTGTAATATACAGTATGATACAAAATGCCCTTAAAATTGAATCAATAAAGCAGCCTCTGAAATGACAGTAAATTCTTGTCCCACACACGATGCAGCATTCTGCCAAAAAGGATATTTTCTGTAAGGAGAAATGCTCCCGAGATGATGATGATGATTTAACCCCCCAAAACATTAGAATTAATTAATTTCCACCAGTCCACAATAACCCAGGGAGCTGCACCAGTGATGCTCTTTGATGAATCAGATATTTCACCATACTGTTTCCCCAACAGCAGGCAGGGTGCTCTCTGTTCCCCAGCATGCTGTGATAAAAAACGTATTATATCCAACAAGAACCTGGCCATCAGCTCAGTCTGCCTGTTTTTTATGCAACTCTTTTATTGTACAGTTTTACATTTTTCTAGTGTTGGGCAAAACATGAAGCATAAAGAGTGAACCTTTAGATCATCGGGACTGAAGTATGCAGTTAGCTGGAGGTCAAGGAGCTTCAGCATAACCAACTATATTCATCCCAGAATGTTCAGAGTGGAAACTGAAGTTTGTGCCACATTCATGTCATACCTTGCTGTTTGTAGTTATAGTCTGTAAGGTGGGACCCGTCAGACTCTTATCTGTAAATACAAGGAAATAGAGGGAATTTGTGGCAGCTGCGGCATCTGCCACTTGGTAAAAAACATTCACTGAAGTGTCAACAAACTCATGGCAGAATAGCAAACTGCTGTGTTTCTCACAAGTGGGAGGTAAAATAACAAGTTTCTCTCAGTGATGGGCAAAAGTGAACAAACCTTTTTGAACGAATCTTTTAGGTGTCCGGTATGTACCAGTTCAGCCTATTGATTCTCTGAGTGCTTCTAAATCCTCGACTTTGCCCACTTGCTGTTACTGTAGGGAACTGCTCGCGCTGCCTGCTGCAGTGAACAAGATGGGATTGAGTCTGTTACCAGCCCAACATTTTCTCCTTTAAGGATGGTGGCCTTGTGAGTAACCTGTGACTGTGTGACATGTGTTTTGTTGTATGTGGTGTGGTGAAGCAGCTCTCTCTTGGGTGTGTCATGTTTTTTTTTTTTTGTTTTGTTTTGTTTTTCTCGAAAATTCTATCTATAGACAAGTGATGGTTTTGAGTAGACAACACTGATTTTTATAGATAGAATTCCTAGTTTGAATTTAATTTTCAGGGTAAGAAACATCTGTTGCTAGATGGTCTGATGGGTGAGGTAGCCCAGACTAAATATAGCCTTTTCTTTGTTCTGCTACAATTTTGCTGCAATAAAGCACTTGGAAGACACTTTAAATATTTTTGCTTGGCTGGTATCAACCCACTTGAAATGACATGCATAATGCATAATTTAGTGTTGAATAACGTGCCGGGCATGTGCACCCCCTCTGATCTAAGATGCACCTCTAGTCATTATTTTCTGGAATCGGCCCTGGAATCATGTGACCCGTGGGACTCCCGAAAAAATGTCAGCCTCTAGTCTGCAGTGCTTCTTGCCCCAAGACACATTCTCACTCCGACCTCGTCACACTGATGTTTGGTCATGGACTTTCCATGTCGACTTGATGTGCATTGTACAAGGTACCCTGAGTGTGTCTATTGCTGATGTTCTGGGACATGCTGTCAACTTCAGGCTGTTAATTGTCTGATTTCAAAATACCATCTACAACAAATGCATGTGGTTACATTTGACAATACACGCACATGGACGAGTTTAGAAAAAAAAGAATAGGGTTTGGCTTCACTATCTTACGAGAAGCGAACACTGGCCTGCTGGGTGAAAGTTGCCGGTTGTTGGACCCATCCACCACCACTGCCACCCGCTCTACTCGGACTTTACCCCTTTAACTGATCCCATAAGTCACTGACTGAGCACTGGTTTTCAGTGACCACGGTGTGAAACCAGGTTGCTTAAGACAGGTCAGTGACATTTTTGAAACATCATGTTGATTTTTCATAGCCTATATTTACATACAAGTAGGATGCTGAAACACATCAATGTGAATCTTATCTTATGATGTAAACTTATACACGACTTGTAATGCACTGAAGACAAGTTCTGTGGGGTGGGCGACACTAGCAATCCAACATGCATATACTAACAGAGTGTGCCAGAGAAACTGATGCCATATTTTGCAAAATCTATACAAACTCAGAAGTTTTGAAAGGTTTAATACATTAACATGTATAAACTCGAGGGAACGGAAGCGGAAAAGAATCAGCCCGCCCAACACTAGTGTCTCTCTGCTGGGGCATTTCACTGTCAGTCTCCGCAATTAGAGTCTTGATTATTTATTGTCTCTCCAACCTAAACCACAACTCGAAGCAGGAACTGCTCATTTTTTCTTGTCTTGTCACAGAGATGTTTGAGTCTTAATTGGCACTGTCACTCTTTCAGCATGATGCCTTGTCCATCAACACCACTCAGGCATGTCTGTCTCAGCTGCTCACCTGTTGAGTATAGAGGAATGTCAAACACTTAGGCTGATGGTTCGCTCCAGGCTTCCTTTTCCTCTGCCTGTCCTGCGTTGTGCATCATTTAAAGTCATCTGCAATATCGTCTCCAGTGTTTAAGGTTTGTTTACACCATATGGCATTACAGCGACTGCCGGGTGTGTGACGGAAAAGATTATTTCTTCTCTGAAGATGTTTAGATGGCTGCTTGACAGCCAACTGTGCTCTAGAGAGTGTAAGAGATAAATAGAGAGGTGGGGAGGGATAAATATGCAAAGAAACAGATGGATGGATAGAACATAAGAGAGGAGAAAATGGGGTGTTGTCAGCAGTATAATGAAACACAGCTGCGGAAAGATTTGTATTTAAGTCATACAGGCACTAAAAAATATGAAACTCTGAATTAACTAAAATTTTAACAGCAAAGATGTTCTCTACCAGAGAGCTGAGTCAAGTGTGACGTTGTTGTCTATTGGGCCATTCTTACATGACTGGAAAGCAAAATGAAGAAGTTGAAGTTTTTCCAGAACATGTGGGAACCCCACTGAGGTTTTAATTTTTCAGTATTGACAGTCTGATGCTCAATTTGTACCCTGGAAAACATTTGAGTCAGTGGAAGGAATTTCTGTGCAATTCACCACCTCAACCAGTGGCTCCAAATAACCCCTGCTGCAACAAAGCGTGTGCTGTCATTAGCATTAGCCTCACAGACACATAAATAGAGTGCACTCCCATTTTACTTCAAAACACCTTAACAGAAACAGAAATAGAAATACATAGTACTTTCAAGAAGCCTGGATACATCTACTGCTTTGACTTTGATCACTTTATTTTTCTCTTTTTTGTGTGTGTACCCAGCTTCATGTAAATACTAAACCATGGGATCCACATTTAATAAAGCAGAACATATAAACCACATTACTGAAATGAAGAGCATTAGCTTCCAGTAATCCATTTTCTTGGTTCTTGAAATTACAAACCAAATGAATGTGATCGTATTGCTGCCACAGTGACTATATACTCCACAGTTTAGTAGAATTGCATTAGCATCACAATAACACACAATAATTTCTTACTACAGAGAAAGTCAATAATGCTACTAATTCAAGTAAATAATAATCTTAATAATGTTTAAAAAAAGGCTAAAATAACTCTTTAAACATGTGTGAAAAGATCAGAGAATATTTGAAATATCCATCTTAACCCAATCTAGGTCTACAAACCAGTGGCTGGTGAGGTTTTTTCTAAGGTGTGAATGTGGATTCTTCATGCATGTAGAGCAGAGCTTTCCTGAACTGAACTCCAGGCTAGCTCTGTACACTGTCAATTTACTAGGCAATAACACAACACGTGGCTGAAGAGCAGAGGCTGAGGCAGCTCAGTGTGTTTGTTCTCAGCAAAGAACTGTATCTTAATCTGTTTAACTGTAGATCAGGGACTGCAGCAGCCTTTATGTGTGTGAACTGTGATTATCCGGTGACTATGTTTACATACACCAAATATTTTGGCTTTTGCCTAACTTTGAAGTAGACATCATTCCAGAGGTGGGTCACACATGCAAAACATAAGCAAGTTTCAAGCTGTCATCATCGCTGTCGTCGTCGTCATCCTCCTCCTCCACTTATCCGGGTCCGGGTCGCGGGGGCAGCAGCCTCAGCAAAGAAGCCCAGACAGTCCTCTCCCCAGCCACTTCCGTCAGCTCTTCCGCGGGAACCCCGAGGCGTTCCCAGGCCAACCGAGCAATGTAATCCCTCCAGCATGTCCTGGGGTGGCCCCAAGGTCTCCTCCCAGTTGGACATGCCCGAAACACCTCCCAAGGGAGGAGTCCAGAGGGCATCATCACTAGATGCCTGAACCACCTCAACTGGCTCCTCTCGATGCGGAGGAGTAGCAGCTCTACTCCGAGCTCCTCACCCTATTTCTAAGGCTGAGCCCAGCCACCCTGCGGAGGAAACTCATTTCGGCCACTTGTACTCGCGATCTCGTTCTTTTGGTCACTACCCAGAGCTCGTGACCATAGGTGAGGATTGGAATGTAGATCGACTGGTAAATCAAGAGCTTTGCTTTTTGGCTTTTTTGGCGCCTGCATCACTGCTGACGCCACTCCAATCCGCCTGTTGATCTCCCGCTCCATCCTACCCTCACTCGTGAACAAGATCCTGAGATACTTAAACTCCTCCACCTGAGGCAGGACCAGCCACCCCCAACTGGAGAGGGCAATCCACCCTTTTCCAGCTGAGGACCTCCCAGCCGCTTCACACTCGGCTGCAAACCATCCCAGCAAGAGCTGGAGGTCACTGTTCGATGGGGCCAGGAGAACCATGTCATCCGCAAAAAGCAGAGACGAGATCCTCCTGTCACTGAACCTGATACCCTCCACCACTTGGCTGTGCCTAAAAATTCTGTCCATGAAAGTTATGAACAGAACCGGTGACAAAGGGCAGCCCTTGCGGAGTCCAACCCTCACTGGGAACAGGTCGGACTTACTGCAGACTCATGCTCCTTCGGTACGGGGACTGGATGACCCTTAGCAAGGGGCCACCAACCCCATACTCCCTGAGCACCCCCCACAGGATGCCCCTGGGGGCATGGTCATAAGCCTTCTCCAAATCCACAAAACACATGTGGACTCCGATGAACTCCCATGCCCCCTCCAGCACCCTGGCGAGGGTAAAGAGCTGGTCCACGGTTCCGTGTCCGGGATGAAAACCACATTGTTCCTCCTCGATCTGAGGTTCAACTATCACCCAGACCCTCTTCTCCAGCACCCTGGAGTAGACCTTACTGTGTAGGCTGAGGAGTGTGAGTCCCCTCTAATTGGAACACACCCTCTGGCCCTTTCTTGAAGATTGGGACCACCACCCCGGTCTGTCACTCCAGAGGCAAGAGGCAGAGGCATGTCAGCCAAGACACGCCTCTGCCTACAACATCCAGAGCCTTGAGATATCATCCACCCCCGGGGCTCCGCTACTGCGGAGTTGTTTCACTACCTCGGTGACTTCTGCTCCAGAAATTGGATGACCCACCCCCGAGACCCCCGGCTCTGTTTCCTCACTGGAATACGTGTTGGTGGGATTGAGGAGCTCCTCAAAGTATTCCTTCCACCGCCCGGCAATGTCCCCAGTTGACGTCAGCAGCTCCCCGCCCCCACTGTAAACAGTGTGACCAAGTTGCCGCCTTCTCCCCCTGAGGCGCCGGACGGTTTGCCAGAACCTCTTTGGAGCCAATCAATAGTCTTTCTCCATGGCTTCACCAAACTCCTCCCACACCCGAGGTTTTGCCTCCGTGACTACCGCCGCTGCGCTCCGCTTGGCCTGCCGGTACCCGCCAGCTGCTTCCCAAGACCCACAGACCAACCATGCCCTGTAGTCCTCCTTCTTCAGCCTGACGGCTCCCCTCACCTCTGGTGTCCACCAGTGGGTTCAGGGATTACCACCGCAACTGACCCCAGCGGCCTTGTCAAATAACTGAACACTACTCGGGTTCAGATCGGGCAGGCTGTTCCTCCCAATCACACCCCTCCAGGTCCTGCTGTCATTGCCCACATGAGCATTGAAGTCCCCCAGCAGAACAATGGAGTCCCCGGTTGGGGCACTATCCAGCACCCGTCCCAGGGATTCCAAAAAGGGCTGGTACTCTGAACTGCTCTTCAGTGCGTAAGAGCAGTCAGGAAGCAACCCTTTCGTCTACCGGAGTGAACCCCAAAATACAGGCAGAGAGTCTGGGGGCTATCAGAAAGCCCACCCCGGCCCTCTGCCTCTCACCCAGAGCAACTCCAGCAAAGGAAAGAGTCCAACCCCTCTCAAGGACTTGGGTTCGAGAGCCGGAACTATGTGTCGAGGTGAGGCTATATCTAGCCGGTAATGCTCAACCTCTTCCACAAGCTCCAGCTCCTTCCCTGCCAGAGAGGTGATATTCCATGTCCCAAGAGCCAACTTCCGTAGCCGAGGATCAGACCACCCTGGCCCCTGCCTTGGTCTGATGCCCGATCCACAATGCACCACTCCCTTCTGGATCCCTCTGCGGGTGGTGGGCCTGCAGGGGGACGAGTCCATGTAGCTGGTTCGAGCTGGGCCCGGCCAGACCCCATGGGCGAAGGCCCGGCCACCAGGCGCTCGCCCATGGGCTCCAACCCCAGGCCTGGCACAAGGGTGGGGCCCCGGTAACCCTCTGGGCCGGGTACGTGCTCTCCTGTTATTATCCATCATGACGGGTCATGAAGGCTCTCAAGTAATAACCTTTAAATCCGAGTAGGAACAGGAGGCCAAGAAAAAAAGACACTGGGGAGAATCTCATGGCGCAGATACACAGATAGTGAAGTTACACTGTGTATCAAAACCTCATACAAATAAGACGAGAGCCTGAGCACAGAAAGCTAGCAGCGCATGTATCAGATTTCTGATATATTCAGTGGTGACTGTGTGCGTAACAGCCTGGAGCTGACAGTGTGTCGCTGGTTGCCAAGTGCGTTCAATACTAACTGAGTTACTGAAAACTTAACTCACATGTATCACGCAGATAGAACTGAATAAAAGCAAACAGTGAAGCTCGTGATGCTGCTGTATATACTGCCATTCCTCCGAGGAGAGCTGCGGACAGCAGGAAGTGGTATAGTGTGGGCATGAAGGCCAGCCGGCAGGTCCTACCCCATTGCGATATCATCATATTTAAAAAAACAAAGAATAACTTCTCGATATCTAAAAAAATCGAAATATTAAATCAAAAAAAGTAATCTGTCTTAGGTCAAAGTCAAGTTTCAAGTCATGAATACCAAGTCAAATGGAGTCTTTCATCAGTATTAGTCAAGCAGGTCTCAAATCCACCAATTTAAGACTAAAGTCACAGTCCAGTCAAGTCATGTGACTCGAGGCCCCCACCTCTGCAATAGTCCTACTAAGCTGTTTACATGGCTAATAAAAAATTATATTCCATTGATATTCCAATTTACACGCAGTTGTGCATACTCCATACTCCAAACATGTCATCTATCATAGAAAAGAGGAACAGCTGGAGCCACTTGTCATTTTGCTTCATGTATCAAATAAGGAATTTTTTATAAAAGTTTCCAAACGGTAGTACTGGACCATGTGAACACAGCCTCCTTCTGTCATTATTTCAACCACGTCCTTGAAAACGGTTGTGTTGTGATATTTGCACATAATAAAGACCTGTTGATATCCAAGTCTATAATAATATTTAAAAGTGGGTGTGTTTACAAAAATGTGGGCTTTTCTTTTGGGCATTACATCAGCCTTGTAAACTGATGATGGGTTGGTTTGTGTACAGTGTATCTAATGACAACGCACAGAGCTGGCCGTAAAGAGAAAACAGGCTGTATGTGGTAAACTGTAGTAAAAATTCCAATGGAGAAACATACTGTGAATGTGCTGGGCATATCCCACATGTCGTAATCTGAAAATGCTCAATTCGGGAAAAGGCATAGTTCAGAATATCTAAACAGGATACGATGTAAACTTACATGAATGGCATCAAACTCAGAATACAGTCATATTTATAATAAAAGGGGAACATTAGTGTGCATGTAAACATGAGCGAGACCGATTAGATGAAGACAGGGCAGGGTTATATTCCCTGTAACTGGACTTTCAATTCCCTACAGTCATCATATACAAACCCCAAACCCAAAAGTACTCAAATAAAATGACAAAGATACATCACTCCCATTTTTCAGATTTACGTTGAAGATATCTGACATTTTTATACACAAAAAGTTTATTTCTGTCATATTTTGGTCAGAAATTTGTTTAAGTCTGTGTCAGTGAGTCCTTCTCCCTCTCCAAGGTAATCCATCCACCTAACAGGTAAGACTATCAAGATTACTTGACCATTACTACACAGGTGTGCTTTGGGATGGTCACAATAAAAGGCCACTCTAAAATGTCCAGCTAAACTTCATTAAAGAACCAATACTTGATTTTGATTCCTCTAGAAATAGGCTTCTTTTTCGATGTAATGGTTAAGCTGTACTTGTGAGTTTGATTTGTGTTTTACTGAAAGGAACATTTTTTCTTAACCTACTTTGTAAAAAGTACTTTGTGGATACATATCACCCATCTTGGCCATACTGGATCTTTTAATGCTCATTACAGCTGCTGCCTACTGATTTTCTAATGAGTAAATCAGACTCCCTGCAGTGTTTTCTGCAACAATAAACCTAATTTCTCAAGGTCAAATCTTCAAAACAAAGTAGGGAGGCCTTGTATTTACATACACAAACAAGTGTATGAAACATTTTCAAAGATGCGGAGTGCAAATCCAACAGAAGAAATGAGTGAGAAGGAGGGAAATGCTACGTTTTAACCCTGAAAGAGCAGACTGAGCCTTATTGTCTGTTTTTCTGCAACACTTTGCTGCAAATGGTTTGAAATGGAGCCCATGTAAAAGGATCAGCTTTTACTGCATCGCTCAGACTCTATCCCCCAGAGCAAGTCTTTGGAAAAGTTTACAGTCACTTACTTTGGGACTTCACACTCTGCAGGCTTGTGTTTGACCAGCCACTGATGTTCAGTCACACTGATTCAAGCACATGGACTTATTGAGGAGAAGTAACACTGTTCAGGGAGTAAATTAGACCAGGTTCCTTTGCTCAAAATGTGGGTAAAGTTTCTGAGTAACTCAAAGTGTTCCTGGCAAAGTTTGTATTGTTGAAACCCCCCCCAAAGACAACTAATGTTTCACTTTTGTGTGTGTAGCTGCTGCCATGCACTGATCTCGAAGCTAACACAACCAAACCTTAGTTTAACAACCCAATTGCAAGAAAACATACTGGCATTGTACGTTTCTGCAAACCATGGCTATGTTACATAGATACATTTCTAGGTAGCAGATATGTTGACACAATATATTTCTTTACTTTTTGGCAGTACTGTGGTTATTGTGTGGTTATGTTTAGGCATGAAAACTACTTTGTTATAGTTAGGAAAAGATCATATTTTGGCTTAACATGTCCAATTTTGGGGGCACAATCCTGGCAGGCAAAACAGTGACTGGTTGCTGAGCGGTTTTGTTGTTTGTAGGTCTTACACAGTGGTCTGCAGCATGCCCATGTAACTAAAGCAAACTACTGTGTAGGGGAAATACGTGTTTTAGAATAATATGCACTCGTAATAATAAATTCAGGGGCGCCACTCGCAATAATGCGAGAAGCGACTAACCAAATTAATAACTCCGTAAATTACTTATTAATTTGTCAGTACGCTTATCAGCAATGAATCAATCTCAATATCTGGGTTATGATTTCTCTAGACAGTGATCTTTGTTCCTTTGTGTCCAGACATATATCACAGACAACGACTTAGCTAGAAATGAAGATTTATTTAACTAAATGGATAACACTGAGTAAATGAATAGCAAATGACGATTATATGACACAACACAGATTAAACAAATATATATGAATGGAATGAAAAGTAACACTTGTTTGGGTTGTTTGGGTTGTTTGGGTTGTTCGGCGATAGTGGGAGAATACTGATACTAAAACGGCCTATGATAAACGGAACCGCAGTAATGCGCAAACCATTCAATTAGACCTAATGAAACCTATTCCCATCGGGATAATTTAACTAAGCCTCCTGTTGAACCTCTCTCTTCACCGCATAGCGGTTAGCTCAGATTATGGAAATTTTAGCCTACTTTTCTGCAGCTGTGGTCCCGGGGAATCTCTCAGTCTGGGTCCCGAACTTTCCCGAGCTGCTCTGAGCTTTCCCAGCAGAATAACAGCAGTTGGGTACTGTGGGTACCCAGTAGTTGGTCCACGCTGCGGGAGGCCTTTGGGCTGGATGGCAAACCACTATGGCAAGTGGTGGACAGCAGGTTCCGAGGAATCTGGAGTGGAGAGGGCCGGTCTGCTTCTTCTTTTTGCCCTTATCGTAAAGTGACAACAATATCGCTGGCCGTTCGATATTGATGTGAAATCTACTATACGCGTAAAAATGTTGAAAACACTGAAGCTGAAAAATTGGATCAATAAAATTTCAAAGTTCAAAATAACTTTGCTTGTGAGCATAAATGTGTTAAAACGTAATAAAACAATAACGCACTACTGGACAGGTAAAGATAAAATGTGAACCAATACAGCAGACAAAAACGAGAAAAAAGTTGCAGTAACAGTTAAAGTTGAGAGCACGTAGCTTAAGAGAAATAAACGCAAGAAAAAGCAAGAGAGTAAGAACTAAGGAGCGCCAGAGTTAGGAAAAGTGTAACGCTGGAGGCGGAAGTCCAAAAGTGTAAGAGAGATGTGAGCGCCGGCCGCGCTCCAGTATTTCACTAGATCAGAAATGTGGGTGTAAGAAGGCGAGCCTGGTCCAAGAAGGAGGAGATTTTCCTATCCATCTCTTTAAGATTTTAATCAGAGGAAAACTTTAATTCTTTCCTGATACGAGATTGTATACTTTAATATGTTACGCGCAAGTGACGTGTGCTTTTCCCACTATAGCTTACATTATTTCTTAATGTCCTATTAAACACACAGATTAATGTTAAATCAAAATACACTTAGTACACCATAATATCAGCTACCCTACGTCAAATACACACACTTGGATTAATGCAATGGCTACATGTTAGGGACTTGAAATTAACATTTAGTTATGCCCCAGGCCGGACATTGGTCTTACCAAAGAACCCATTCATATCAAAGCCTAACCATGTCATGTCAAGTCACAGCACATTACCCGGCAATACAGGGGCAGACATACGTTTCAGTCTGTCGCCAGAGAACCCTTGTCTCTGCCCGAGGTCACATGCAGGCGACAGGATGCGGTCACCAAAAGGCGCGTTGCTTTTCAAAGCAGAGCTGGTGATAAAACTTAGCGCCTCAGGGTACCGGGGGAAGTACACTAATGTCCCGATTTAAAAAGCCTTTCATATGATGTCCTTTGAGACAGACTGAGTGTCTCTCTCTTTCTTGACCGGGGTCAGTTAGGGGACAGAGCAAATCTGGGTTCATCGATATGCCTCTACAACTGTCATGGCATAAAGGTTAAGTTTGTTGAATTAATAAACAATCCTGGTAGAAATATGGGCAGTTTGCAGCTGTGATGCTCATTTTAAGTGTTTAGTGGAAGAGATAAGCAGGATATTGTGGCTTTTTTGATATGACCACAAGATACCAGTCAGGACCTTTAACAACTACACTAAGGAGCTTTCATTTCCCTAAAATTTCTTCACTGTGTGCATTTCAGTTTGTGTAGTTCTGCACCAAATTGCCTCATTTATGTGTGTGAAAGCATGTGTTATCACATCTCTGTCATATAGCGCCAGCACATTGACCAGAGGTTTCTTGATTGCCTGTTCATTCAGTCAGTCTCCCATTAGCCTGATGATGCTGTTAATGTGGCCTCTGCTGCTTCACGTTGAATTAAACACATTCCCATTAGTTCTGGATGAAGTGGTGCAGCAATTGATGGTAATTTTATCAACACACTCCACTTTTCTATCACAGTCTCCGCTAACTTCTGTTTCCATTAACTGTTCATCTGCATTTAACAGCATATCTCCAGATTTCAATCAGACTCTCATCTATGGTTCTTTACTTCTCTTTGTGTATGCATTGATTTTCTTTTGCTGTACATTTGATTTTGATGGGAATCATCAAGTAAGGGAGGAGGAATGTTTTGCACAAATTTAGTCTAGTTTTTATAAATGGAAAAAATACATACATAAATAAACTAACAGGATTGCATGTGAAGTCAACTTCATTTTTTTGGCTTCAGATACCCAGTTAAGGGGGCACAATCCCCACTATAAAAGCAGTGAAAACAACCCCTTTAATGGCACAATCACCAAGTCTGTGCCTGAAACGCTGCTGAAATCACAAAACTCACTAACTCACTGACTCACTAAATCAGACACGGTTTTGTTTATTGGTCTCAATCAGTGGTCTGCAGCTTGGCAAGCATTTTGCAGGTGTCACCCCATCCACCATCCCACCCACCTCCTGATGACAAAGTCAGCTCATAAACTATGTCACTTTAGAATCATTGATATCATACATATAAAACAAGCAAATGTAACATTTGTGGTTTGCAGAAATGTACAATACCAACATTTTATTCTGGCAACTAGGCTGTTGACCTCTGACCTTTTCCTACAGACTGATGCTGCGCTGAATGAAGTCTCTCAATCTCAAACTGACAAACTCAACTTACAGAGTTTGCAACACCTGTTCTGTCTCTTATTGTTCTCTTTTGTTCTCTCCTGCCTTTGTGCTCTGTACAGCAGAAAGGTGTGAAAAACCTCTGTGCATGTTGTTGCATCAACTTACATTCACTTATTAAGTGTTAACAGCCTCTCTCTGCTGCAAGAATGCATTCACCACCTATAAATATAGAACTAGCACACATGTGTGAGCCCAGTTGGCAAGTGTCTGACACATACATACACACGTTGCGACAAACAGTCAGGAGAAGTAATCACCTCACTCTCTGCTGATTCTCTCAGTCGGTGGGACTGAAAATTGGATATACGCAAACACAAATACCTGTTGTACCGGCTTTAAATTAATGTTAAGGTTTGGCCAATGCTGTGGCCCAAATGTAAGTCTGATGTCTGGTGAGTGGTGGGGGCATTTAGCTGAAGGGAAGCCGGTGAAATGCCCGACGTTACCCAGATTGTTAGACACCACAGCTAGCTTCGGTCCTAGCTAAAATATCTAGTCAAAATACTCTAGCGTCTCCCTGTCATGCAGCAGCTGTGGTAGAGGCTCCATGTCCTCTGACCAGCCAGCTGACTGTGGAAGCGGGTAGGCTGCCACTGTGTCATCGTTGAGAGATGTGCTGTGCAACCCTGTGCCCTGACAAAATCTACCATATCCACAACCAGGGCTGTCCTCTTAATGGTGCTGCCAGGATGCTAACATACTGCCAGATGTCTGGAAGAGGGGGCAAGATGGATTATGAAAACCCTCATGAAGATGACTTGCTGGCTTGGGTGGGAGCGGGAGGGCAGAGGGAGCCCAGTGCAGCCTGCTGTGGACAGCCATTGACAGTGGGAAATACCAGTGGAGAGATGTACATGTTGAACTCCTGTGGGAAGCTGATGTCCAGGACACCAATGAGATCTTGTCATCATGTCCAAACAAAGCTGTGGTCTCAGTGGGGATGACTGGAGGCAGCAGTGGAGAGTTGTTGAGTGTGGTTGAAGCAGGGGGGTCTACACCATCAGCCTTAAGCTCCAGCTCAGTCTCATCGAGCAAAGCATCACGTTGAAGCGTCTGAAGTGATCCCACCGCTGCTGGTGTCTGAACTTGCAGACTGGTTGCTGCTGAGCACCGCTCCCTGTGTGTTCTGTGCCGAGGCACTGATGAGATTTCTGACGTGGCGACTCCATCCATGGAGAAAGCTGATCAGTAGGCAAAATTGCTGTTGTCTGTAGAGTAAAAGGATAGCGGAGAGCAGTGTGTGCACCCTGACATACTGTGCGGTCCTCATGTGTTCAGGTAGACACGTTATGATTGGCCCGCTATGTTTATGCACATTTCAGTGGGTGAATGCATGCTTGTGATACCACCCACTGAGTCCGGAAGGAAGAACCTGACTGACCAGTGTTGGGTAAGTGCATTACATCAAAATAAAGCTTCATTACATTAAAGCAATCCCCAGAGAAATCTACATTTCACTAGCTTGCTACTTGCAAAAAATGCTTCTTTTTCTCTCTCCTCTTCCTACTTGATGCATTTGTCTGTCTCAGCCTCTGTCAATCAGCTATCTGGCTATGTCGGTAATTCAAAAACAGAATTTCAAATTATATTTTGCAGTCAATGGACCCATAATATATAAAGGACAGTAATATAAACAATAAAAATAACAGACCTAAATTAAAACTTTTATTTCATTTTGGGACATTAGAACTTGAACATGTCCTGCAAATAACACTCTCTCTTCTCTCCTCCTTTAATACTGTTCTCTGTCTCTCGGCTCTTTTCTCAGCACTTGTTGTGTCTTTGTCTCATTGTCTTGCCAAGAAAAACCAATAGCAAAGCAGCAATCAGAATTAAGTAAAGATTTGGTTTGGTGATGCCTTTTTTTCCAGTCTTATGATATGCTTCTGTTTGTAACTTTTTGACATGCATCAAATATTAAGTTTCAGACATTTGCCTTCCAGTGCAATGGCCTGCTTTCTGCTTTAAATTTTCAATATGCCTCACTCTATTTCCATTCTGTGTCTCACTCTGTTTGCCACTGAAGTTTGTCTTGTTTTGAGTTGTGGTTTTGGGACACACATGGCCCAGTAATTCTAATGCTTCTATTTGCATATTCTAATTTTACATTTTCAGAGTTTTTGGACCATTTGGTTCTCTATTGGGATCAGTATCTCAAAAATCATACTTATAATGGATTTTTCATTGTGCTGTTTTGTCTCGTGTACACTCCGGCGTCATGACCCTTCTTCTGATAGGTACGATAATGAGATCTTAACCAACATCAATTCGTCAATGTCTTCACATTCAATTAGGTTATTTAAGGGCACCAGATCTGGTTGAAATGCCTGCTTTGTTCCCCTTCTATTACCCTTTTAAACATTTACTACTTTCATTTTGGTTTTCGCTCCAAAACTCAAAGTTGCATTTCACCATAGGTACATTTTTAAATCAGCAAAAAGCCTGCAGGCAGTACTTAATGTTACTCTCATACTCCCTTTGTGTTGCCCACAGTGGAAGAGGAGCTGGTTTATTCATGAAAACAAGGAAACTCAATCTATTGATGTCAAATGTTAGTATAAACAACTTAACCTGAAGTAAAGCTCAACTAGCATACAGCTCGTAGCTCAACTCACCTGTCCATTATCCACTTTTGATATCTGCTCCCCCCCGATCTTCTTCTTTGCTGTTATTTTTCTGACAGGAATATTATTTAAATGCTATCTGGCAACATGCAGTGTATGTGTATGTACATGTGCGTGTGTGTGCGTGTGTGTGTGTGTGTGTGTGTGTGTGTGTATTCATCTTCAGTTTGTGTGTGTTGATGTGTTTATTTTGGGTCTAATGACATGTTCTCTCCTGTGTCCTCATTAGTAGTTATCACAGTGCTGTCATGTCAAGCAATGACAGCTTCCAACCAGAAACCTCCCACTGGCTCTGAGAGCACATGCATACACTTCACGCGCACGCATGCACGCACGCACACACACACACACACACATGCACGTGCATGCACGCACACACACACACACACACACACACACACACACGCACATACAATGCCCCCTCCTTCTGGTTTCATTCCCTTCCATATACACACACATCTAACATACACTCATCAGATCCATTGTCTCCTTTTTTACATTTATACTACACAGCCTTGTTTGTCATTGGGGATCTGAACCAGTCTCCAAGATAAGGAAAAATAAATATAATTCAAGCCTCTACTACTTAGCCTTTAGCTTACAGCACAACATAGACTTCTGATTGTATTTAGCCCCAATTAATCCATCAGACAGACATTAAGAGGATCAGGGTGGTTGTGCAGTTTGTAGTTAGCGCTCATGATATTTCTTCCCAGCAGTCCCTCGTGAAAATCTGGCAACTTTATGCATAATTAGGTCTGGAAATGGGAAATAAATGATTTCTGTTATGAAAATGGATATCAACAGCTGGAGGAAAAAGTAACTCAATTTTGTACAACGTGACAAAAACAAATATTAAATACAGAAACCATGTGTGTAGGTGTAAAGAACTGTGCAAACAATCACCAGAAAATGTGTTGGCATTGTACGCATCTGTTAACCACAGATATGTTACATTTGCACATTATTGTGTACCGTTGGTAGTTGGTGACACAATACCCACTCGAAATGGCACCAATGTTTTGCTAAAAAAAACCAACCAGTTTTGTTGTTTGTTGGTCTCAAACAGGAGTTGGCAGCCATCTCGCCTAGGCACATGCACACGTGTCACAAACCCACTTTAAGAAAGCACTGATGTCTCAGTTAAAAAAATAACTGCTTTTTGTGGCACTGTCCCTGCTTGAAAAATAAAAAAGGAGCTGTGGGTCGCTACAAAACACCCACGTTTGCTGCCTAAAAAGCATGTGGAAACATAGTGATGACTTGCTAAATCACTTCTGGTTTTGTTGTTTGTTGGTCTTGAAAAGTGGTCTGCTGGGTGACACATCATCCACCATCCCCTCCACCTCGACATGGCAAAGTCAGCTCATACAGTACACTGTGTTACTTGAGAAAAACATGCAAATGTAACGTGTTTGTGGTTTGCAGAAGTATACGACACCAAGATTTTATTCTGGCTGCTGAGCTGACTCTGCAGTGCAAACCAATTGGTTCCTTATCAAAATGTATATATTTTATAACGGTTTACAAACATTTAGGGCCCTTTATTTGAAGCAGTGTAATGACAAGCACAAATTTGCTTGTCTACCTGTGAGGCATTTTGGTGCTCAGAGGAAAGAGAGGTGTAATCAGGTGTGAGGTTCATTTAAATAAGGCTCTGCACATCACCATGCTTTTAATGCAGTAGTTGGAGCAGTATAGCACAGAGGAAGAAGATATATCAGGCTTTGAAACACAAAATGCTTGTTAGTAGGAACAAGTCATTCTTTGCTGATACTCCATATTTTTTCTAATTGTCAACAACAAACCTCATCATAAACAGACTGTTTAGTACTGAGAGTCTGTGTTACTTTGTGTCAAGCTTTCATCTCATCACACATTCAGTCTGTAACAGTAACAGTACACATGTAGCTTGTGTCGCAGTCAGACCCTTGACAGTATTGAATAAAAGGTCAGACGGGATGTTACAGCAGTCACATCAAAATGCTGTGAAACTACAGGCTCAGTCAGCCAAGGATGATACAAACAAACAAACACTTTCAGTGCATGAGGCACATGCTCTGTACATAATGTCACATACATCATGGTAGGGTGTCACTGTTACCATGTGTACATGCTTGTTGAATATGTATCGCTGTCAGTCTGCTTGCAGAGATTATACATCACATGTATTATTTCTGCATTTACATCATGGTGGACTTACATTGCTGTTAGCTCAGTTATCTGTTCAGTTAAATGCACTCTAACAGATTTTATTTCTGTTTTTCTGCACTATATAACATAGCACTTACATTCATATAATCATATTTTGAAATATGTTTACATATGAAGTAAAAAAAATACATATGTGTACAAACTATATGTTTTTTTTATAAAAAAAATATATATATACACACACATATATATGTGTGTGTGTGTGTGTGTGTGTGTGTGTGTGTGTTTCTTCACACATCCACCCCAACTATATCATATATCAATATATATGTTATTATATGTTATGTTTTGTTTATATTATATTCACATCATATTTATTAAGCATATAGAATTTTTATATTAACTTTTTTTTATAAGATTGTATTTAGAAATTAAATATATATAGCCAACATATATGGTAGCAACAAATTATACCATATATAATTCATCATATATATAATTTTAATATATGTACACATTTTGAATTTTCACATGAATTAAGATCATATACTGTATGTACAAATATATGCATATATGTACATTTTCAAATTTTAAAGATAGCCATGTGTCAAATGACAAACACATACAGAATGTATATGTTGTTTTCAGAAACTTGCACGTATGAATGAAATATGTATCATTTATATATAAATCATCATAGACATTTTTGATATATGTAAATACACAAATTTTACTATGGATATATGTATGGGTACATTCATATATGAAGAGGATGTATTGATGTGATAATAATACTGCCCTATTGCTAACATAAATGGCAACTTTTATCTTCACTTGTAATACAGTTCCATATACAGTATGTCATATATTACCATTCCATATACAGAGTACTTGATGTTTGAGCAATTCCACGGCCCCATACAGTCTGTAGTCGGGCACATAACCCTCTGTAAAGCTGCCACATGTCATTTTTATGTGAATTTAACAAACAAGATATAACACATTAATTTGATAGCTTTAGAGGTGTTGGTTGGTCGATTTTGTGACCATTGGAAAGCGTCAGACTGTGTCCTCCTGTTTCCAGTCTTAACTGGCTGACCAGATAAAAAATTTCTGTCGTAGCCCTGATTTAAAACCTATTTAGATGGCATCATGAATATATAATGTCTATAATAATCATTCACATACAAGGCATACATTCAGGATGACAGCTTGGCTATAAAGCTCACATTGGTTTACACACTATTGTTTTATTGTGATGGGGCTAAAATACTGGTTACTCCAGTACAGCTGCTCAGGATCCAGCAGTAGACCTGCGGCTGTGCTGGCAGCTCATCTGCAGGCGTGCATGTGTGTAACTGCATGAAAATGAGGCAGGACAGTCCTGAAAAAAAAAAGCAGTGAAAACCCATTAATATGGGCTGAGAGTGAGCTGATTTCAGCATGAGCAACACACAGGACACGCATAAATAAATCTGAATTTATTTTTTCCCCCCAATATGTTGTTACAGTGCTGACATGTACCAAAGCATGGCAGCTGAGAGCATTTATGCTCAAATACTGTGTGATTGTATGTGACATGTATGTCTGGTGCCTGTATTCACCTGAGGCACAGCCATGTTTATAGGACACATAGTCTACAGTATGTGTATCTCTGAGCATTGTGCCACGATATCTCTGCATGCACCCTCTGTGACTTTACATGCTACATGCTGGAGGCGCATACAATGTAACTGAGCCTCAGTGGTCAGATATGTTATTCTTGTTCTGCTTGACAGTTTAGCTTGAGCAGATTTAGCGTTCATTCCCCCCACTGCTTCACAGTGAGTTTCATCATCTGACCTGATGAGGCAACACATGGAGAAATTCAGCTCTTCAGAGGGAGAAACGATTGTGCATTAGAGATGATTCCATTTTAAAATGTGAGAATTTGTACACATGTTAGTACAGCAGGAAGACAGTTCATCTGCACATTGTTAAGCTAACTGACTTTAACATGAATGTAGCAAAGTCTAAATACCTCACAGATATCTTATGTCTACCAATGCACACAGATTATTTAAAAGTGTAAGTGGAGGAGGAGCATGTGATTGAGAGCGGAAGGCTATTCCAGAGCTTTGGAGCAGCAACTGCAAGGCACGATCACCCTTACCCACCAGCCAATTAAAGACAATGTTCAGAGGATCTAAGAGGTCAGGAGATGGAGTAGGGGCAGAGGAGTTCTGCATATACCCGGGTGCCAGCCCATGTATGGCTTTAAAAACAAATAAAATAACCCTAATATCAATCCTGTCCTGCAGTGGTTACAGTTTTCATGCCATAAACTTGACTTTTGCAATGTTTCTAAGTTGCAATAGGTGGGTGATAAGTTGCCACCTCCTCTGTAACGATGGACGCTCCAGTTTGTCGTAGATGGCTCCGGTTATGCCCCTTCAAACCATCTTTCTTCTCTGGCCAAGATGTGCATATTGCTGTCCTCGATGGAATATCCCTTCTCCTGTAGATGTAAGTGGACAGCTGAGTCTTGACCTGAAGAAGTGGCTGTCTTGTGCTGTGCCTGTGCTTATGGAGTGGTTGTTTTGTTTTACCAATGTACAAATCTGAGCATTCCTGGCTGCTCTGAGCTGCATACACTACATTACTCTGCTTATGCCTGCATGTTTTGTCCTTGCAGTCTATCACAAAAGTCTGCAAGCTGTCATTGATGCTAAAGAGGGCTATACACACTATTAAGATCTAAAAGTATGCAAATGTTTGAACAGGGACCATCTTGATATTTCTTTATTGCTATGTTTTTTAATGATTGTTCTGTTTTGTGATGCCTCATAGTTTAGTTTTAATCACATCAAACATAAAAAATGCATTATGCCTGATCACTCATGTTATCTTTAGATTACAGTACACATATTACAGACTCTGTGTATAAAATGGGCAAATGTAATGAATCCATGGTTTGTAGAGACATTCATTGCTACATTGCCAATATTTCCTCTGGCAACTGGCCTGCAACTGCATGGATTACAAATAATCTCTTTTTGTCATGGTGGCCTGATGGTAAATACGTATACCATATATACTGTAATTCATTGGTTCGATTCTCAGCCAGCAAGTATATGGCTATTATACTTACAATCATATGTTTCTATTCATTTTCCGTAACCTCTTATCCTGTTGGGGGTCGTGGGGGGGCTGGAGCCTATCTCAGAAAGATGGTTTGATACAGCACTTACGATTACCATGACCTGGATGACTGAGAAGATTCACCGACAACTATCTCAGCTAACATTGGGCGAGAGGCAGGGTACACCCTATTCATGTTGCCAGACTATCACAGGGCTGACACATAGAGACACACAGCCATTCACACTCACATTCACACATTCAAACTTATTATATATATACAATAATTTCCTGAACAGCATGCCCTGATTTATATATATAAACCCAATAACTCATTTTTTTGAGCTGTGAGCAGCTCCTCCATTTCTTTTTGGTATCTGCATTGTGAAAGCATAGTGTGTATCGGATTCACACTGAAAGGCTTCCCCAGTGTGAACACAAGAGGCCTACATACTGAAATCCTGCTTACAAATAGTGGATAGTATGGAACTGGGACACAGCTAGAGACGGAGAAAGAAAAAAAATACTGAGAATCGTCAAAACAAGATGATGTTAACACAGGAAGGAAAGGCAGAGAGGGAAGGGAGAAGATGGCTGTCACCTCCTGTTGCCCAAAACACCATTTGATGTGTGTGTGTGTGTGTGTGTGTGTGTGTGTGTGTGTGTGTGTGTGTGTGTGTGTGTGTGTGTGTGTGTGAGATAGCGAGAAAGAGCATACAGACAGTGAGGCAAAAAGGACATTTAGAGGAAGTGACAGAAAGGGCGAGTGAGAGGATACCTGTTCACTGTGGTCGGATGCACCTTCATGGGGAGGGTGTGTAAAGAACCTGTTTGTGTGTGTGTGTGTTTGTGTGAGAGAGAGACAGAGGAAGAAACATCCGTCTCCTGTTGTTAGCAGTAGTTACATCTATAGTAACAGGCTCGACTGTGTTAAAACCTGTCCACTGTTTGTGACACTCAGGTCTGTTTGGGTTGGATTTTGGACATGGCGGTCTGTGTGTGTCAGAGAGCACGTTAAAAAGGGTAGCTGTCCACAAGAATTGGCAGTGCTGTCATCTGATGTGTGTGCATGTGTGTGAGTGAGTGTGCAGAGCAAGTGAGAAGGAGTTTAAAAGGACTACCTGTCCACTGTAGTTAGAGGTGCTTTTACTTGATGTGTATGTGAGAGCACAATAAACCGTGTGTGTGCGCGCGCGCGTGTGTGTGTGTGTGTGTGTGTGTGTGTGTGTGAATACTCCCCTTTTTTCTTTCAGCTTTCGGTCATCAGCTGCTGCACTGTCACGCAACAACATAAACACACACGATAAGGTCTCTGTTTCAAAGTCAGACACATCTATAGATACACATACATGGAAAATACATAGAAGCAATTTAACTAATTATAGGTAATGAAGGTCATGTAATTGGATTAATGCCTCCCTCAGATTATTGTCCATAATGGGATTATTATGTGCATGTAAATGTAGGCAGTGATTAGAAGTAGCAAAGCAGACATTTAATTATATGAAAATTTCATGGATGATTACTTGAAGTAATGGGTGGCGTGTGTTGGTGTGAGTCACGAGTCTGTTTTTTCTGCAGCAGAGGAAACGGTGTGTGATATTCTCCTGTCCTTCCTTGTCATAAAGGGACCATTGTTTCCATACCTAGCTGTGGATAACTGTGCAGAGTACTCTCTGTAATTAAAGTTCAATAATTACAAAACTTGAAAATAACTTTTGTGCCCCTTTTGAAGTTCCTTCCTTACAAGTTTGGAGGGACTATGATGAAGCGAGTTCCTTTTTCTAGGAGGCCCAACTGTGCGTTTGACAAGTGTTTTGGATGTACAGGTTTAATATATACGGAGGGTGTGGAGATGGGCCGCTGCTTTATGAGGTTCTCTCAGAGGAGACAGTTTTTTATTATCCACTAAATCTCTCTGATAGTTTACTTTAGATGAGGAGTCTCCTGGATTAGATTTGTCGTCTTTATAAATCTAGACGTTTGTACCAACTTTCCAATCAGTTATCAGCTGTATTGTTGGCCCTGTGGATCTTGTGTGGTTCTGTGAAGGATATGTGAAATAGTATTTTTGGTAAACACATGAGTTGAATGATGATTAACATACCCAATGAGCAAAGAGTGGTCTAAATCCACCCATTTTTCCACATTTCCACCCATATCTGCATACAAAAGTTCATGTGCCATGCTAAGAACGAGTGCCCCATGAACGACATTTTGTTGTAAATGTAAAGTTATATAATTGGTTAGTTTTAGGAACAGAAACATGATCTGGCGTCTTTAGATTTTGGCAAGTAAAGTAACTGCGGTTCAATTTAGAAAAAGAAACATCATAAGGACATACCTTAATATGACTCAGAGTTCACTCAAAGTTGTTATGGTTCTCGACAAGTTCCCAACATCAGTGTACTGGGGAAAGTCCTTTGTTTTGTACCCCAATCTGCCTCCTAACTGGGCTGCTCATGACCACTTCCTTCTTTATTCCCATCAGCCCATTGGTCACATGATCACAGTCTTCCAAACCACGTGGGCTATGCACCAATTTCTGACTCATCATTACGGTGGATATGTAGATATTTTGATGCATTACTCTTCATGGAAAAAGTGTACAAACAGTGCATGAGAACAGCCAGTGGCGTGTTGTATCGACACTGAACACACCCCCTGAGCGTCTTTATGAGAAGCACTTCACTTTCAACTAACTCTAATGTAAACTAATGTAATATTTGACACTGAGAGCAAGTGACATGTCCAGGGCCGCCCCTCTCTAAACGCAGAACACGTGCTGTGCGTAGGGCCTCATCTTCCATGGGGGGCCACACTTTGCGCAAGGGGACACATTTGCGCATATGCGCAATGGATGCGCACATGCGCTACCGTGAGGCGCGTGTAGAATCAACTCGAGGAAGGAGAGAAGACACCTGACCTCCCATGCGTCGCTGCAATGATTGACAGCACTCGACATCTGAACAGTCAGAGGTGTGCGCCGGCAAGCACTTGCAGAGCTGCAGCAGGTGAAGAGTTGTCGACATGTCGTCCAAAAGAGCCTCAGAAGTATGCGCGGGGACGTTCGGGTGGGCTCCACGGAGGGGGAGACCCGAGCTTCGGGGGTATGTGCGGGGCCGGGAGGTCGGACGCTCCCAGAGAGGGGAGAGGGAGAAATATAGCTAAATAAGATGAAAATAGAAAAAAATGTCTCTGTATTTTATTTCTGTTTTCAGTGTTTAATTAAGGTGGGAGAGGCGGAGGGCTGAGGGAGATCGGACGCCTCCAGAGAGGGGAGAGGGAGAAATATAACAAAATAAGATTAAATAGGAAAAACCTGTCTCCTTCTTTTATTTTATTTTCAGTGTTTAATCAAGGGTGGGGGATTGAGGTGGTGGAAATTACTTTCTTTTGATGAGTAATTGATGGCTATCTGTGACTCAGATTTGTTTATTTATTTATTTATTTCAGTTTGAAGTTACTTTTATTTAATATTTTTTTTTTTTTTTTTTTTCAGGTTGAATTTTTTATTTTGTTTGACTCATAAAGCCAAACTACTGTATCTACAGTTCATTTGTTATTGCCAATAAAGGTTGTCATTTTTCAAGTCATTTTGTACCTGTGATACATTTGGGATGGGGGCCTTCAAATAAAATTTCGCTTAGGGCCCCAGTTTGGTCAGGGGCAGTCCTGGACATGTATGACAAGTATAAAGAGCGTAAATGTCCATTTTTGGCAGGAAGAAGTGCAGTTGGTTGGGTTAAACAAAACTAGAGATCAAAAATCGTTTCCCATGTGTGACCAAACATCAATACTGTTTTGAAGTAGGTCATTGTGCACTAACATCCCAGATAGCACACATACATCGGGCCGACGTATGAAGTTTAGATCGTTAAGACGTAGCAGGGAGAGCGTTTGCTCATTGCCAATACGTCACTGAGACGCTGGCCTTTAATCGAAAATGACCAACACACGACGTTCAAACGATCAATAGAAGAAGCTGCACTCAGTGGGTGCTCCTTCATTAACAATCATATGCTTCGTTAACTACAACCTTTATTCATTTAGGTCGGACCTTTCAAACTACAAATATTTCACCATTCAATGTTAGAAATCAATGCTAACATTCGATAGCTGACTGTTACCCTGTTTCATGTGTAAGTGTGCACAATGAAGAGACAAAAGTCAATTTGACAAACTTTCAAATTTCCACAAACAATATCTGATGGCCAGTCCGCTTCTCCTGGCAGCCTGCAAGACACAGAAAAGATGATGAGCACATAACCTCAAGGAACAAATCCCAACTTCACCACTGTATTTTTTGTTTGTTAGCATTTCAGCTGTATTTTAGCCAGATTGAAGGCTTTGGGTCCGTCACTTTAGTGTTGAAACGGTTAAATAATGGGATCGTTAACTGTTATCAGCAGCTCAACAATTAGTCCTTCATCTCGGAAAAACAGTGGTTTCAAAACTGCGCTATTACCTGTAGCCACCGGGTCAGTTTGCTTTGCAGAGGAGGACACCTCGACTGATAAACTGAACCATAAAATCACATTAACTATCGAATTAATTAATTATCGAATGCATCCTTAAACTTCACTATTTGACCTCCGCAGTCCTCTCCGCTCCTCTCACCTACACTTGAGCACCCGTTCTGAGATACACATTGTCGGCCCACGTGGCCTGACCTCCGTGCTCATCTCCGCTCTTCTCACCCACACTTGAGCATCCGTCCAGGGAGGGCCGCAGAGGTCAGGCCCGGGCGGGACCATAGGTGAGTGGATCCCAAGTCTTGAGCCCTGCCCAGGACCATGGGTAGCAGCTCTGGGCACTTCCACTTTAAACCAAAACGAGTGCTCACGATAACCAGATAAGCAGATAACGTCAACTAGGGAAAATAAAGTGAAAACACCACAGTTGTAGCCTGTTAACTAACATGAGCTAAACCGCTAAACTAGCCAACAGAAAGATAACGTTAGCTGGTGGGGACATGTGCTACAGGCCTACAGCCAGTCGTGCCTCGCCACTCACCAGGAACCTCTTTTAACAGTCACAGAAGAAACAACGTAGCTAATTTCTGCCAATGTATTCCTGTTAGCTTACCTGAAACCAGCTGTGATGAGATGCTGTGACCTGCGAGCTCAGTTCCAAACAATCACCACGGAGATGAAATTCCGTCTTCAGTGGAGACTTCCGTATGTGGGCAGACATTCTACGGCACTGGGCCGACCCAAAGCTGATGTTCACAAAAACAGAGACATTTGATGAGCTGGGACAAAAGAGTATTAAATTTAAAGATATCCGCACATGCGGCCGACGCTAGCCAGATGTTATAAATTAAGGGCCGATGTGTCGTCTTCAAGGTTGACGTTTGCCGGATATATATGTGCGCTATCTGTGATCACTCATTACATTTACATTAAGTAAGAAGTGCACTAACTTTACACGCCTAGGTGGTATCCTATCTGTCATCCCCTCCACATCTTAATGACAATGTCAGCTGACATAATATGTCATTTTAGAAAAACTGATATGATTCATATGAAATGTACAAATGTAATGTCCATGTTTTTTCAGAACCATACAATGCCAACCTTTTCTTGTGGTGACTGGGCTGGGCATCAATTGTTGGTTTGGATCTGCACATAGGATTTGGTGACAGTCTTTGATCTTATTAACAAAGCCTACTGATGGCCAAAACATGTGTTGCAGTGCAGTTGGATATCAGCCAAACTTTTGATTAGATAGCAAAGCCTTACCCTTGAGTCGTTATCTTTGTGGATTGACTTAATTTAGAGATTCTATAAAAATTGAAATCCTCTGCCAACACGAAGGATACTCAGTATTCACACAGCACTTAACTCTGAAATACAACAGTTTAAATAGTGTTTGAAGTGTAGTAGGCCATTTTGTTAGAATCAGAGATTCTGAGGCATCTAGTGGGTTGTTTACATTGGACAAGCTTTGTCAATGTTAGTGTTTTAACATCCATTTTTCATATCCTCTGAATTTAAACTGGGAAACATTTAAATAAAAAAAGAGTCCTGCATTCAAGAGTAAGCCATTAAAACAAACCCTCTCCCTTGGACTGACCGACAGTATGCAGTCTTACTGTCAGACCATTAAGCATCTTTTTTTTAAATTTATTTTTTGTTGGCTCTGCATTGAACTGCCTGGAGTCACACGTGGGGCAATGATGTGCAGATTGCTGACCTACAGTAGATGACACAATAAATGTCCAGAGGGTACAATCTCTTCACTGTTTACTGCAGACATTAAAACATAAGAAAAAAGGACAGAAATAGTAAAATATATGATGAAAAAGATCATAGATAAGAAGCAGAAACATACATTTGCAATGGGCCATGATGACTTTGGCTTCTGGTAGTATCACATCAATATAGTCTTTGCTTTCAGATGCCGGAACTGCGGGGTACACGTGAGCTTGTGGCGCCTTTGGCTTTAGATGAAATGGCTGGTTGGTAATTACTGGAATAAAGCGTTTCTTGCTTTATATGGCTCAATTGAGATGATATTTTTATGTGTTTTTGGATGAAATGGCTGGAAGATAATGGCTGTGTTTCATTATGTTGCGCTTTATGTGTGCTGTACTGAGAAGCATATGCTTTTCTTTATGTTTGTTGGCGCACAGAGAGATGGCTGGAGGGTAATCACTGGACTGAAGTGTCTCTTAAGATGGCTGAGCTGAGAGTACAAGTTGTGTTTTGATATGTTTGGCGTTAGATGCTGCCTCCAGAAGGCCCATATTGGATTATGATGACTTTGGCCCTGGATGGTACAGCTGGGAAAAACACGTTGGACCGGGACGACTTTGGCTCTACGTGGTGCAGCTGGGAGGTAGATTCTGGATGGAGATGTCACACTGCAGCAGCCTGTAGTCTGTAGCCATGTCATCCAAAGCCAAGACACTTCACCATCTTTGCACATGGGATTAGTTAAGTCATACATTAGACACACACACACACACACACACACACACACACACACATATATATGCCCAGCCTGGATGACCTCCAAACCCATGTGTCTGTCATTCTGTCTTCTCCTCTAAGCTCTATTATACTGGGCTGGCTTCCACCTCTCGGGCTGCATCCTTACACTCATCCATTACCAGACACCACTGGTGTGAAAACTGCTCTCCTCGTCGGGGCTGGAATGCAGGGAACTGATTAACTTGGTTTATTTTAAGGGTCATATTTTTTCTCTCCTTTTTTAACTGTTTCAGCACATACTGCATCATTATAAGCTTCTCATTAAAAATATATGTATATGTGTATTTTCTTTCACTGTAGTTTTACACCAACAATAACCACTACTACTTTTGCTGGATGATATATTGTCCCAAAAATAAATTCAATTATGATGATAACAATTTAGTATTTATATGAGACATTTTGAGCCAGTTTGTGGCAATGATATAATGATAATATAATAGCATAATGATGCAAGTACACCCCTATTCAGACACACTTTTAGCATGTATTTTTTTAGAAAAGTAATTAACAACTGTTACTTGTTCAGCAAACACAAAATCAAGTGATGCCTCTTCTGACTAATAGACAAGTTTAGCAACACTTCAGGCCACCAAAATTACCTCCATAATCCAGCCGGTGTGTTGCAGTCAGCTGCAGGTGCTCTGCTGCTCTATTTGGAATTATGGAGTTTTTGGCTTGTTGCCAGGATTTAGCAAGCTAACCATTATCAGGACCGCGCTTCTTCCATTCATAAAGTGCAGCTGCAGGGTACCGGTAAGGTAGAGAGACAGAAAAAGGGAGAACTGCTGCGGCCAAGTCTTAGATTAGTCAGGAAAATCCTGCCTTTTATCCTGGCATCATGATTGCTAAAATGTTGGTTACATTTTTATGTCAGCAAACACACATGTAAACAGAATGGGCAATTTTGAGGTCAGCAAAATGATCAAGGTCATCAATCAATTTTATTTCTAAAGCCCAATATCACAAATACAATTTGCCTCACAGGGCTTTACAGCATACGACATCCCTCTGTCCTTAGGACCCTCGCAGCTGATAAGGAAAAACTCCCCCAAAAAAACCATTTAACGGGGAAAAAAGGGTAGAAAGCTCAGGAAGAGCAACTGAGGAGGGATCCCTCTTCCAGGATGGACAGACGTGCAATAGATGTTGTACAGAACAGAACAGATCAAGTTAAGTCAGGTCATGTCCATTGTCATACGATAACGTGATAACATAACAATCGTGACAGGCCTAATCACCATGCAGGATTATGTTTTGTTTTGTTTTTTTGATAAAAAAAAGGTTCTGGATTAAATCTCTATGTAGTGTTTTAAGCTGTAGCCTTAGCTGTAATTATATTGCATCGCTTAAGTTCACACAACCCCTTAAAAAGTATAACCTAGGTAATGCCCATACCCATGGACTCTTTATGAGGGAACTATGTTACATGCCTAACACCATTAAGTGTAAAAGATCCCTCTTACAGCAGGTCTGTGGCAACAGAGCAAGAGAAGCTGGACTGTGTGTTAAACTGTTTTAAACTGCTATCCACAGAGGACCCGGCCCAGATTGAGGACAACCTTTTAGCAAGTCTCCAAACTCAGTAAGGACAAAGGTTGTTTGTTTGCAAATGGTCAAGTGGGATTTCACACTGATGATGAGGAGGACAGGCAGGACGAAGATAGAGAAATAATAGTACATAACAACCTTTGATAGCAGAGAGGCAATGAAATAGAGTAGAAAATAAACAGCAGAGAAGCACTTAGAAAACTGGTTCTTGAAAGAGAGAATTCCATGGAAAAATTTCATTAGAGTGATGACGCATAACATGAATTCACTGAAGACGAAGTTAAGTAGGTGAAATGCTTCGCTCTGTTCTGTCTCAACACAGTTAGTGATGAAGAACTATGAGGAACAGAAGCCTCCAGCAAAGAAGACAAGAGACAATGGTTTTATATTCTGTTTGTAGTATCTTTTTTTTAAAACTGGTAAGAATGCAAGGGAGTGACAAATGACTCACAGGAGCTGTGTTGGCTTTGTGCAGTTCAAGTTAGTGGCCACTGATCAAACCACATTTGTTTGAAACTGCCAGTCTCACTAGAATATTTAAAGATTGTTGGATATCATGCACTATGTAGAGTATAACAAGAACAATGTGGTAGCAATTACTTAAGGTGCAAACACTTTAGACTGATTTTCATTTGGTGATAATTTTGCTCTGCTCAACTGCGCAATATCGACAGAATGGGAGGCACCCTATTTTTTCCTGCGTGATGCACATGGTTTCAGTAAAAGACTGTGAAATATTCTTTTGATAATCATATTGACTTTGTACCACCTTTAGCTACAAATCAATATCTTTATCTGTCACAGACATAAAAATGTAAGCATTTCTATTTACCTTAACCTTTCCGGTTTCTGTTTCAAAATAAAAGCACTCTGACAACATTTTGGTCGACAGAGTCCATTCATTTGGTAACACATGGCTTTTTTTAAAAGATTTTTTGTGAACTAGTGCATGGACAATGCAGTGGCTTGCATGGCTCCATAAATAAGTAGAGTATTGGCTTCTGATTGTGGAAATACTGTAGTTCCAGCAGCAGCAGGCAGCTCTGCAGCAGCACTGTAGCAACAAAGCTGTATGTGTGAACACTGCATATGCACAAACTAAAGCAGTTCAACAAGGTAGCCATCATGCACTGCTCACGCAGTCAGTGTGTCCCGGGTGTTTGAGCAAGTAATGAGGTACAGTGCATTCAAACAAATGCCAGAACATATTAAACTTCATTAAACTCTGTTGAAATGCTTTTATTTATGAATGATTCATCATTATATCATTAATGAATGTACTTTGTGGTCTGGATATAATATAAATATAATATAAGTAAAATAATTATGATCTCATCCAAGTTTCTTATGACAATAAATTTGTTGTTGATAAAATATATGAGGACAAAAACAGTTCAAAAACAACAGAGGGAGGGGGAACAGGATGATGAGAGTGCTGAGAGACAGTTCACATGTTGTTTCTATCAGAACCAGAAGCTGTCAATGTATGTTTGGAGACAGTTTGGGGAAAACAGAGAGGTGGAGGCTGAAGCTAAGGTTTAGAAATGGGAAGAGGTTGTGTAGGGGTAACACAGAGTGAAGGGAGCTGGGGTGTATAAACCTCAGTGGATTTGTGCTTGATGTGAGTGTGTGAGATGATAATGACAGAGCTGTAGGGGTGCATGGACGAGACAGGAAGAAGTGGTGTCACAGCAGTGACCAGCTCTTTCCCCAGAGCCTCTACAACAACTTTACACTACCAGCTATCTGTCTGAGTCCATTTACACTGGAACATCACACCCTTTACAGAGTGCCATTATGTACCACTGAAACCACCAGAAGTCTGGCTGCTGGCACTTAATCCTCAGGACCTATACAACATATCACAATACTGTGGATGTTTTCAATTTTATTTAGTTATTTATTTATTTTTTACTTACAGATTGTTGTAAATTGAAATATAGTGAGTATTAATGATAGTGATAATAGTAAATAATGATAATAGTAGTCAACCTGGTGAAGAAAGTTTGTCCAGCTGCTGTCTTCTCAGATCCCCAGGTGCTGCTGCCGACAGACGGCTGCTTCTGTGGACAGAGATGCTGAATGCTCCTTGAAGTCGGTACGGACTGAAAACTATTATCTTTATGGTGACAACAGTAACCCTACCAACAACACTCCATGACATAACAAGATTCACAAGGTGTGCAATAAATTGTCAAGTAATACTTTTCTGTCAAGAAATATAATTTCTCTAGTACATAACTTATTAAAAGGAGTATCAGCCTACCATAAATTAAGGTAAATTGCTTTGAAGCTGTAAGACCTCTGGACCATAGGAAGTACTTATGGTCAGCAGCAGCCTGTCATTATCAGATCATCATATTCGCTTTTGATTTCTGGTTCTGTGCCTTGTTTTTGATTTAGACCTATCTAACAAAAAATGTTCTCTAAATATTGAATGTAAATTGTACTTTAACATTGTAGTAAGCAAGAGACGTTTTGCACAAACTTTAAAATGTTGAATAATCACTTTGAGCCCATCCTGAACCTGACTGAAAACTGTGAATCCCAGGCTCCAGGGTTCAAGTTTGGGGTAGAGAGTGAGAGAGAGCGTGCCAGGGAGGGAGGGAGAGAGAGAGAGAGAGAGAGAGAGAGAGAAGAGAGAGAGAGAGAGAGATGGGGATCAGCTACAGTTGAAATCAAATGCACCGTGTGGGAGGGGGTGGAGTTTATTGTAAGTTCAGGGTCAGACTGCGGTCAGAGCTCAGGCTGGGAAATTTTACAGTAATATTTGTGCATGACAGAGGAGTAGCACACATTTCACATCCCTGTGCAGCCCAAACACTAAATAAATTATCACAAATGCATGGTTGCTAGCATAAGGCCTGGGGATAGTAATATACTAGCTATATTTCAGTGACAACCAGAAACATTGCCATTTAATTTGTATGGGATATTCATGATTTTGGGGAGCCTCCTGAGCATTGATGGTGTCACCATCAGGTTTAATTGTCCACAGAGTGTGACAAGACCTTTTTTTCAAATGCAGCCCAAGTGTTTGGATGCTATGGGTGTCACATTTTGGAGTTCTGCTGCTCTTTAAATGTTAAATTAACTCAGTCCTATTTTGAATTCAAACACGCCTGGCCCGCGGCACATGCTTTCTCTTTGCTGATGCATGTTAGACCTAATCTTGCATTTCATTTCCTAAAGCATTTTTCAGCCCAGCTCTTTTCAGCAGCACCCTGCTTCACATTACCACAGCCAAGCATTAACACCTGCTGCCCAGCATTGTTGGCTGATGGAAGCTGCCCAGTATAACCAGACCGCAGTTGGCTCCCGAACAGCCAAGTAATGACAACTGGGGTTCATTGTTTTGATTCGGGGCAGGGTTAAATTGGGACCAATGGATTTTCAAATCCAAGATTATAAGACAACAAAAAACAAATGTGATGTACAGAAGAAAAACAACCGTAGTAAAATTGGAATCACAGACCGTGCAAATACCCGTAATAGAAAATTTGCCGAAAATGACCAGGTTCATTTTTTAACCTTGGGGAAAGTATGTTTGACAAAGTGATCATGAATCAAAAAACAATTGCTTTCAACTGCACCTCACGTTGCTTATCAGTGGATAAATCTGGCTCAGGTGTTGTCTCACTACCTAAATGTGGAAAATCTGTCAGCTGGTCATGTATGCAGGGGGATGGTTACCAGTATTTCTGTTTGGAGATGGTCTCTGATATAAAATGTTCATATTCTTGATCAGTATCCTACTGGACACTGGCTACTGGTTGATGACATTCGACTCCTTCCTAGAGTGGATTTGGTCTGGTGTTCACAGTTGTTTGCTGTTTCTGGTGTTCATTCAGTCTCTTGTCCAGCAGCCAAGTCGCCAGAAGAGGACGTTACCGTTGTACATTTCTGCAAACCCTCTACATTACATTTGTATGTTTTATTCATATCGTATCAACATTTCTATAGTGACAAGTATTTGAGCTGACTGTGTCATCTTGAGGTTGAGGGAATGGCTTTTGTGCTATTGAATGTGGGTGTTTTTTGGCAGTCTATCTGTCGCTGCTTTTTCAGCGGGTTTTGTGGGTGTTTTAAGCCAAATCATGATCTTTTCTTACCATATTTTTTTCCCCTAACATAACATAACATAACATAACATAACATAACATAACATAACATAACATAACATACACGGTTGCTGAAATGTGAAGTTTCAACATATCTGCCACATTATAACACACAAATATATCTGAAGTAGGCACAATGCCAATATTTTTTCTGGTGACTGGGTTGTGTTCAGGGTCCTTGCTGTCTCAATGGTGTTGTCAACAAATCTGATATCAGGATGTCTGTCAATATAACAAAGAATACTGATGACAGATAACATTAATATCTTGTTGGGTTTTTTTAACCCTACGGGCCCGAACGACGCATAGTGCATCCAAATTCACACCTGTTCTTCTCTATGGATTTTCTCCGTTACCATGCATCATAGAGAGAAGCCACACACATCACGTGAAACAGAGGAATTGTAGCTTTCCGACAAGACCCCTTGTTGGTAGTCCAATGTTTTCACAGCGAAAAAAATGATAAAGTTGCACTGAAATGATGTATAACAGAGCTTTCATACAGCTTTGCACACACATTACTCTTGGATGGATTACTCGCGAATGCAGCATCGCACAGAAATTCCACGCATATCACATGACAGCGCAGGAGCAGAGCTTTCCAGTGATACCACACACATCATCACGCTATAAATCCAGATCAATTGTCTACAAAATAAAAACCTGATGAATTTCTTTTGCACCCATTATACAGATCTTGTTATCAGTCACTTCGTATAGTGAGGAATATCGTATCTTAACACGTCTTAGGCTTGCCTGTGTTTCTCCCTGTCTATCCACATTTGTAGTCCAGCTTTCAAGATGCAAATATCTTCATATTGTCCAGTTGACACTCCATCAAACTTTGTATGACAAGACCAGCTACTTCATCTTTGCGCACCCAGACAACTGTACACACAATACACACAATACACACAATACACATACACTGAACCACTGAAAAACAACAACAACGAAAAATGTTCAGGTCAGGTCAAAAAGAGCAGCATGGAGCACAGAGAAGTAAGTCAAGATCATGTTGACAAGAAAACGTCCAGATTTTTTTTTTTTTTAACTCAAAGTGACAGATATTATCTTGGAGGACATCATTGCACTTGGTTGACTATTTTTTCTATCATCTTAAATGTAAATCTTGCATGTTTCTTTCAGATAAAACACATTTTGACTTGTGAATGAGTCAATGGAGTTTCTTGCAATAATGACAAAATACTGGCAATCATGTCCGCCTGGCACAAACCACATGTTTTGGACAGCTGTGAAGTGACAGAATGTCCCAGCATCATGGTTCTTATATTGCCAGATTCCAGAGAGTCTCCCCTCTTCATATATGGCAGAATATGTCAACTTCCAACTTGCTATGCTGAGATACATGTAAAAATGTAAGAATTTAGTCACACAGATTTGTTTTTTTCATTGATATAAAAATTAATATAAAATACAGGCACATAGAGGGTCATGTGGTTATGGCAAATCTGGATAGCCCAGATTGTCCTGAAAAAACAAACAAGATATAGCATGCGTATGTAGCCTTTATAATGACTGTGATATGAGCTTAAAAGTAAAGGCAGTAAAAATACCCCAAAAAAGGCCTAGGGCCCAAAACCCAACATCCTCCAAACATCTCAGGCCAGCATCATCTTGACTTAGAATGACAACATTTAGTCACAAGGTATGGAGAGCAAAAGTCAGTTTCTGCAAAATTAACGTCCACACAATGTGAAATTCTAATGTGGTTGGATATTTAAAGTATCATCAACCCGATTTTCTACGCAGCCAGAATTTACCTTCTGTCGGACGTAAGAGTCCAACATTTTTCTGACGTCATATTTACGTCTCGTGCCAGGTGGGTGTATGAGCAGACCATGCCTCCCACTCTTGTAAAATGGTAAGATACATTTATTATGATCTATTGCATCCCCTGTTTCTCTCAGCAGACTTGCCTGTTGTTTTCCTTGTTAGGGTATTAATCAATAGCGAGACAGTCATTTAGCTGTCTTAAATATCTGGCAAGCACATTCACCAATAGGTTCCATCTCCACTTAAGGGTCCAGTTACAAGTTTGTATAAAAAGCTAAACTCGATGCACTCTCTGACAGAAACAGCTGACTCTTGAAGTTGCTGCAGAGGGGAGACATAGAGGAGGACAACAATCGGCTGTCATGGCTGAAAAGACAATAATGGGTCATGAACAGTGCAAAATTTGCACATTAAGTTGCTGCAATAGAGAGTCAAAAGTGTGCTCAAATGCCATTATGTAACAGTGACAATGAGTTTAAAAAAAAAAAAAAAAATCAAACAATGAACTGTAAGGATTTTCCAAAGTTAGAGGAAAAGTTAGGGCTTTTTAGTTATGTCTCGACACTCGTTGAAAATATGTGTATGAAAATGTGTTGCTCATTAAACACACTGATATCACATTTTTTCTTGACACTACTGGGATTTTTTTTTACTTCAATTCACCATAGTTTGGATGAAAACAGCCCAGCCCTGGAAGTTCTACTTCCTAGTTGCATTGTTGTATTTTCTCACTGCTGAACTCTAGAAGACCAGGATTCTTACACTGTTTGAGCCAGGGGCCCAAACACAGCCGGCACACTAACTCTGCTGTTATTGAGTGGACTCACCAGAGACAGGCCACTTTGTTACAGCACGGTGTCGGGCTCAGGCGGTGTAGGAGAGAGGCGGCGAGTTCATCCCAGGCGAGACTTGTGGCTGCAAGGAAGAGAAAGTTGAGGGGACACAAACAGACATGGCTTTTCTTCATAAACGTGCTTGACAACGCTCGGAGGCTGCAAAGAGCGAGAGAACGTTAACTGTAAAAGCTTGAGAGTAAGTTCATATCAGGTTGTAGCTCTAACTACATTATACTGGATATCTGCAGATATTTATGGATGCATATGGCTTATTCAAACAATGTGGAGCCAGCAGTCAAAGTGTCTGTGTCAGCTGATTGTTGCTGTATTTATGTTGTTTAATATTCTACACTCAACAGAGATGTAAAACACAACATTCTTGTTTTTGCTTGTATGCATAGAAATAGTATTTTATTTAAACTAAAAAAATAAAAGAAATAAATGCTGTAGATCAACTATATTGTGTGGTGTCATTATTGTGACATATAGTGTACACATAGATAAGTAAAATGTATTCAGATTTTATTCTGAATAATGAGAGTAGACTCAAAGAGAAAGGCAAAGACAGGGAGCTGCTTAACTTTAAGAAAGAGGTAAACCCAGCTAAATGGACAACATGATGGAATATATGCTTCCAGTAAGACCTTCTCAGTAAACCCTTTTATGTCCATTAGAAATACAGATAAGTTGTTTTTGGAGAATTGTCTTGATCCATGTGAAAGGAGCCCCATGCATTATTAATATGATAATGTAAACTTAAAAATGAAAATGTAATCCCAAAATAGCATTATAATTTTCTCCATATGTAGGTAAAAAAAAAAAAAAAAAGCATCAACCCACATATGCATTTGGACATACTTGTATTATATTACCTTAATAAAACAAAAAACGAAAGGCTGTTTACATTTAATTTTCAAATTTGTACCCCTCTGTACAGCGGGGAATATTTGAATGTTAAATTAAATTCGAAAATGAAAATGCACCAGTGTAATCAGTGTAACTTGATTTTCCATTTATGTTATTTGCATTTATATTGTTATATACTTATATGGGTATCCTGTTAGCACATTTCAGTGAAACTGGAAAATGGGATTATTGCATTTTCACTTTTATTTAAGAAAAAAAAAATAAATGTGAGGACAATTGTAGTGTAATGTATATAATTATAATACAGTGGAATTACATTTTCATTTTTAAATTTACATTATCATTTTAATAAAGTCTGCTTTGGAGTTCTATACATGTGACTCATACCAAGAAAGGGGGGATATGTTGATTGAATTTTAAAAGTACCCAGTCTGAAATCTGATGCAATTATAGTGAGTCAAAATAATCACTTTAAAAGTCATAATTGTGGCATGCATGGTATACATTATGACACCCTAAGAATGATATTATATCAATTTTGTTAGTCATAATTAAACTAAGAAAGTTTTGACACAGTATTTAATTATCCTGTCATTAAAACACCTACAAGTTTTCCATGTTTGGTATCATAATTTTGATTAAATTAAATCAACTGCAAAGCACTTCTATAAAACAAAGCTCAGCCATGCTTTGCCTGCTTGAGCATTAATCCTCATCTAGATACAGTGACAAGAAATAATAAGTGAACCCCTTTGATTTTCCTATGTTTTTGCATATTTAAGTTATGAAATCTGGTTCGACATTCTTAAAAATTGGAATGATGGACAAGCTTAATGAAATAGTTACAAAAACAGTTGCATGTTTTGGTGAACTTACTGCTTGAACATTCAAAGTCAGGTTGACAGAAAGAA
Organism: Epinephelus cyanopodus; assembly: GCA_026686955.1. Lineage (NCBI taxonomy): Eukaryota > Metazoa > Chordata > Actinopteri > Perciformes > Serranidae > Epinephelus > Epinephelus cyanopodus. The sequence continues at coordinate 8,519,879 of CM048918.1, read as the reverse complement.
AGAAAGTGAATCTAGTTATAGATGCTGATAGAATCAAATTATATTTTACGTAAAAAAAACAATCAAGCCTTATTCTCAAACCAAAAACAAATGAGGTCCATGCTGTTAATCCAATATTAATTTATTGTTGTGATGTACCACCCCCTCATGGGGCATACAAGACATGTTTGGTCTTGGCCCTAATTAGTTAAGTGTCTGATATGATTTGAAACAGACTGCAGGGTTGAGAGAGGATGTGTTCCACATGAAGATTTACATCATGTGGACCCTCAGGGCTGTGCAGGCATGGGTCGTTTAGTTTATTAAAGGTCCATTATGTAAGGTATAAGGGGATTTAGATGGCATCTAGATTGCAACTAGCTGAAATGTCTCCTGGTTAGAATTCCCACTCGTCCAGCACCGGCTAATGTGTGCTCACCTATTTTCTCTGATAACTTGAAGTGTGCTTTCCTTATCTCTGATTTCCAGGAGGTTTTTACTGTGAGCTGAATTATCCAGAGAGGTCTCTGGGCCCTATATAGATGGTCTAAAACGGATGGCTGAGGGCACATAGTCCATGTTGCAAGTGTCATTGCTATTTAGATGCAGGCGCAGTTGTCATTTTCACGGCCTGCGCCCTCGTCGTCTAACTAGCAAATGAAGCTGCGCTTCTCTGGGTGTGTTGGTCTAAAAATGAGGAGTGGTCAGGTGCAGTCATGGCGCGTTGCTAGTTAGATGACGTACAAAGCAAATGCGCCAGTGACCAACAAAAACCTGGTCTAAAATCAACGGCGCAGTATTTCGCTGTTAAACAAGTTAGTAATATGCGTCTCTAGGCAGGTGCACAACACGTGTGCACTCTGCTCAGACACACACGGAACAGCCACACATATGGAAAAGATAACAAATAAAAATATGATTACAATGTGAATGGTTATTATTGTGCACATGAAAATATTTATCAGAAACACGTCTTAATGGTCAGTCATTAATCAGAATGATCTAATCGCAGTATTAATGATCATCATAACATGTAATAATGACAAATGAAATTGTGAAATTATCTGACCAATCAATCATTTTTTTGATTGAAAACCAAAGCCTCACACATTGCATTTATTTTAATATGTTATACTAGGCTACATTTTATACTAGGCTTCATCATATTATATTATTATATTGTTATCTAAGAGGCAGAACACAGGTCTAGGAAACATGTGAAAACAATTAACAAACGTGGGCGGGGGAGAAAACGCTGAACAGGTCCTAGCTGCAGGATCAGCACCTTGGGGAGCTCCGCGGCAGTCCTGACAGCTGTGCTCTGTTATATGATGAAAAGAGGTTTGAATAATATTCCACAGATATTTAGTAAGATCTTTATTGTGTTAGTGATCCCACGCCTGCTTTACCTCGGGGAGCTTGGGTGCCTGTCTGCTGTCCCCGTAGATCTGGTTCTGACGGGCCTTCACCTGCCACATGAGGAGCTCAGTCTCCTCAGCTGTAAAACGCTCACTCTTTCTAGTTGGTAGGTCCGCCATCTAACTAGCTCTCCGCCATGTGCTCCAATCACACCTCTTGTAAAGAGAATGAGAGGTGGCACTCTGATTGGCTTATTGAATGATACGCCCAAAACACACCCAACCCTTTTAGACGCTCCACCATGGCGCACAATCTAAAAACGCGCTGTCTAACTAGCAAGTGACTGGGACACGCCCATGCGCCACACGTCTGGTGCTTCATGTTTTAGACCATCTAAATAGGGCCCTCTGTCTCTCCAAAACAAACCGACCCAATGACATGAAATACCAGCGGCCCTATCTGGAGCCAGTGTTTGATTTGTCCATTCTGGGCTACTGTTGAAACATGGCGGCCAACATGGCGACCTCCATGGACCCAATCACTATGTAGATATAAACAGCACATTCTAAGATAACAAAAACAAAATAATTTTTAATTATCAGGTGATTATAAACTAAAGAAAATAAACATACAATGTATTCCATTTTTGATAATTGATCCCCCTTAATCCCATACACTGGACCTTTAAGGCCTTATATGTGTATTTAGAATAATATATTTAGACTTCAAGATGCTGGATGTAACTTGGTATGTAAAATACTTGATTATTAGGTCATCAACTACTGACGCTTTGTGTTGGTGGTTCACACCGACTACTAACCCAAAACATTGGTTTTTGACAACCAGGGAATGAGACACAACAATAGACTATGTTTTACCCAGAGTTACATAGAGCACATTTAACTTGACATGTTTGTTACTATTTGCTGAGATAGAAAGAGTCTCTGGTTCATTCAAATCAACATTTAATCAATCACTTTGTTATAATTCTCATGTAAAACTGACCTAATCACCCAAAAAATATGTTTGCTTTGTACACTTGTGCATTACTATGTAGTGGAAACACTGAAAGAATTCTGAGGTTAACATGTGGTTAGGTTTAAGCACAAGTAACACTCAGGAAAAGATCATTTTTGGGATAAAAATAAAAAATCATGGTTTTGGGGGCACAATCATGACTGAAGCTGTCAGTGTCTGGATAAATGCATTTGATGGCAGTATTTCCAGTAGACAGTGATGGATCACAAAAAAAACATTCAAGCTTGGTAGCTTGAAAACTGCTGGAAACATGGTGATGACTCACCAAAGAGCAACCACTTTCTTGTTTGTTGGTGTCGAACAGCCGCCTGTAAATCCAGACTCAAAGCTAGAAAGATTTTGAGTCTGGCCCTCACCGATACACCCTTCCTACCCAAGGGGCAGCACTAACTGAAGCATATTAAATGTGGCATGCAATTGGATAGCACGATGGCCAATTAGAACAAAAAACAAGGTGACGTATTCCTTGCAGTAAGCCCCATTGGTTTGCCGAACAGTGGGGCTAACTGATATGCTTTTGCTGTATCCCGTCGGCAAAACGGCAAAAACATCCTTCCTGGAAGCGAAGGCTTCAAGGGCAGACTTCTGTTCCTCCCTCAAGGAAAAAGATAAGTGTAGTTGGCTTCGCATTTCTTCCAAAGCTAAATGAAATGGACGCGGTCCTTCGGCAGCTGCCATCTTGGCTGTTTACTTTTGGACTCCTACGGTGCAGTGCTGTCCACATCATGTTACACCCGCCCAGAGCCCATCTCTGTCAGATAGACGGATCTGATTGGTACGATGGTGATTCAGTGGGCTCAGCTCATCGGGGCCAGATCCCCATGCAGTGCAAATTCGAATTTGCTAGGGGCGGGGCATCTGGATTTCCAGGTTAGTCGAACAGTGGTCTGTAGCTTGTTGACAGGCGTCTCACCTGGGTGACACACCATCCACCATCCCCTCCACCTTCTGAAGACAAACTCAGCTAATATACTATGTCACCGTAGAAATGCTGATATGATATGTATGAAACATACAAATCTTACCTATCTGTGGTTTGCAGAACACGTACAATGCTAACATTTTCTTCTAGTGACTGGGCTGGAAAAATCCATTAAGATATGGTTTTGATAAATTCATATTATCTCAAGCTGAATTACTAGAGAATGTATAGAAAATGATGTTGAATATTTGTATTTCATGTTGATTGAGCTCATTCATAATTAATCCCAATGTGAAAAGTGTGTTTTATTTTTTTATAATTAACGCAATGGCCCTGTAAAAAGAACTGCATATTGGATTTAAATATTTAACTCTGAATGTGCAGCTCATACACTCAAACGTACCAAGTTTTGGTAGAAGGGAGGAGAGAACATTAATAGCTGAGCCGAACGGTGGGAGTGATTTATATTTTAATGTCAAGACTGGAAGTTATTACAGTGAAGAGCAGAGGAAGATATGGGAGAGGAGCATGTAATTCAAGAGGAAAGAAGGTGAGATCACTTTTTTTTTTCTTTTTGTCCTTTTCTTTCTCTGTGTCTGTCTCATTGCCTGTCTCTCTCTCTAACATCACTCTAACACCTCTCTTGACTTTTTCTTCCTTCACGGCATCTGCGGCTCTTACTTTCAGTCTAATGTTGGTTTTATTTCAAGCCCTCGGGTGCACTCTCTCTCCCTCCCTCCCCCTCTCTGTCTTTGGTGGTCCGTTGGATCATAATTACCGCATCATACACAAGAAAAATGACTGCAATATGCTGCGTGGATATATGCACACAATCACAACAGTTCTTGATATATGTCTGCCCGGTGAAATAACCATGGGAATATTAACACATACGAAAGAGCACCTTGGGGATTGCTATTGGATCAGTGTATGACAAGACAAAGAGAGCCAAGAAAGAAATAAAAAAAAAACCAAAAGAGAGAGAAACTTGACGACAGATCTGCACCTTGGAAAGTCATCCTGTATCTGCTATTGGCAGCTCCTGTTTGCACTCTGACCACAGATACACAGATAACATGTAGTGTAGAAGCAGAGTCTAAATTTTGTTATTTTGAGGGGCGTTTGAATAATGGATACTGCCGTCACTACAGTTAGACCCCTTTCCCATTACACAAAAACCCTCTAACACTCACTAGCATCTGTTTTTTTTTTTTTAGGGAAAAGGTTAGAATTGGCATTCACTCCCAGGCCACACGATTCTGTCATGGTCATGGGTATTTATCAGCTCCAGCTCCAATCAACATTGATGGAAATATGACACCCAGGTGGGTGTGTTCATTTTAGTCCCAATATCGATAAGATGCAAAGACAGGCTGCCACTGAATACTGTCCGTCTCTGTCCAAGCAGCATTTGCACGTCATTCCAAATTAGACTGACAGAGAACCTGAATCAGTAAGGGATATAAAAACAAAGTAACCACTGGTCTTCATGTTGCTTTTACTAAACTATTTTCTGGCCTGTATGTGACAGTGAATGTGACAGACCAGTAAAGAAGCAAAAATCACACTCACAGAAAGGCACTCTGATCTGCTGCAGAGCTGTGTACGTAGCTCTGGTCTACTGGCATTGGTATAGCCAATCTCTCCTGTTTTGTGGGTTTTCCTGTGTTTAAAAAACCCTATTCTGGTGAAAAAGCGGTATATGTGGAGGTGTTTCCAGCAGTATCTGTACAATGTCGGCCACTGAGAATGAGTGCAATCTCTAGCCTCGAGTGGGTAATGTTTCTCTGCATCCAAAACACAGTACAGGAAGAGGAATGAACTGCAGAGACATGACGCTGTTTGGGTAAACCTTTAGTATCTTTGCACTGAAAAACCTAACCAAAGCCAGTGCAGAAATTACATGACATAAAAGAGACCAATTCTGAAACAGATCCAAGGCCAGCGAGGCTCCATGGTGATAGACTCAAAGATAATTAGACCCAATCCAGTATGCAGTAGACTCAAACAGATCCATAGAGAGAAGATTTTGTTTGTCAGTCAATATTTTTTTAGCATTTCCTTTTACATTGCATTGATTTGACTTATGAGAAAAAAAATTAAAAAAAGCTACAGCAAGCTGTCTGGTGGAAGAATACAATAAAATAGAGGGAGTAATAAGTGTGTGTTTGAGCAGGAGAGATGACTGGCGGTCAGAGCAGAGTGTGAGGGAGGGGGAGAGAGGCAAACTTTTGACGGCAGCTGTCAGTTTTGATGATGTGATGAGCAACAAAGCACAGTGAGACGAGTCGGCAGTTCGATTCCTTGTCAGAAGTCAAGGCCTCTGCTAAGGCAAGATAAACACACACACACACACACAAACACACACACACGCACAATAAAAAGTGAAGCAAAAACTTGCCACTTTCACTCACTCACTCACTCACACACACACACACACACGCAAGGATGAGCTAAAAAAAAAATCGCTTTTGATGACACACACATATAATTTTCCCATGGGGATCAATGAAGTTTCATCACACGCACACACTTCAAACACAACACATTCACTTTATCTGGAAGATGAAGGGAAAATCTGAGTTCTGAATCTCTCTCTCTCTCTCTCTCTCTCTCTCTCTCACACACACACACACACACACACACACACACACACACACACACACACACACACATACACACACATGCACATACATACTACAATGTTAAGAAGAGACACAGAGCCCTATTTTCTTGATGGCACAACAACCAGTTCAAGCAGCGATCTGACAGTTTGGTATTTTCCTGACCTTGAAATTCACTCTGCCCTTCTGTTTGGTAGAGAAACATAAACAGGCAGGAAACTCATTGAAAAGAGGCGACGCAGTGAGAGTTGTTGGTATTTTGGTGTCTAGACCGCAAGTGTATCAGGCGTGTTATAAACACAAATTTGATGCCCAATATAAAGACACTGAATAAATGTATTTATCTACATATTGCAGCTTAGGTGGAGCAGTGCTGCTTCCGTCACTTTTGCCCAGCAGCTGGGGATGAAGACACAAGAAAGTCCTGGGTATGGGGAGCTGCAGCGTATATTCATGGGCGAACAGTAACCTGAACAGTGCACCTGTCTGCCCTGAGTGCAGCCACTCTCATCTCTCTTTCACCCATGCTACGCTACTATTATAACACATGAATATGAATCAGTGTTGAAGGAAAAATAGATCAGGAATATTCACTAATATAAAAGGAGAACTGCAAACTGCAATGCACAGGAAGTTTGGCTGCTCCTTTGCTGCTCAACACTTTTAAATTAGTGGCCTAGACACAACTGGTATAGACTAGGTGCGGGCAGATTGATACTAAAATATTAATACTATACATCAGGGATACTCAGCGTGCTTTGCCTTGGGACCACTTCTGCAAAATGACAGGAGACTAGGGGTCAGTCGTGTATGCAAGGGCATTTCTAGGATTTAAGAAATGAGGGGGATCCTTCCTTGGCACTTTTTTTGATAAACAGGTTCTATTTTGCGGCATTTTAGTGCTCTGGTACCTTATGTATGTTAAAAGTATAAGAACAATTCCCAGTGTGGGTCACGTCCAGTATCACTATTATATATATTACGTTTCTTTTTGAAGACTAATTGTAGCATCAACAGGATTGCTATCAAAAAAGGGATCACTTTCTCTCTTCTGCTGTGTACCTGCCATTGTCTTGAACACATCTACTGCATGTAGTCTTTGCCCCTCTGCTGCTTATGTTGTCTGCACAAAAATATATGTCCCACACACACACACACACACACACACACACACACACACACACACACACACACACACAGCACATCATGGCATACACTGTGACATCCAGACCCCAGAGACAGAGACAGAGTTCACTTGCAGATTCTTTTCAAAGAGACCCAGGTGAGGAATATCTAGGTATATAGTTGAGAAATTAATATTTTACTTAAATCAGATTTTCAGCAGTGGTTTATGTTACATTTTCAAACTGTTCTTGATCATTGTCAGCTGTTAATTTAGCAGACTAATTATTCACCATATAAATTGTGACACACTGCTTTCCCCTACGTTAAAGTACAAGGCACGTTTAAATAAAACAACAACAAAAAAACAACGATTTTGTAAATATTGGCAAATATGGCCCTGTATCACTTAAAAGCAGATCAAAATAAAATTTTGTGCTGTCGCCCATTTTTACGTAGTTTATACAGTTTCAATGGAAGCGGTATGTTGCATTTGACAAGGCGTATTTGTGCTGAGGTTGGACAGCTCAGAAGCACACATTGTTTCTGGCACGTACATTGTCTAATGTCAACCTGATGATTTTGTCACCAAGAGCTAGTTATTCTTGAGTCCTTTTAAAAACTGCTCATGTTGATGTTTAACTCTTAAAATGTGACATAGCGTCATTTGCAATGCATTTTAAGATGTTATGTATCCATTATCATGGTGAAATGCAAAGGAATTATAACTGAAACATAAGAACAACAACAGAACTGAAATATGTGATCATATTAGTGGCTTTACCAAACTATTTTTCATGTTTTCTTTCTATCTATAACATGTTAACAACTCACACCATCTTGCTGTGACTGCAGATTTGCCCTAATGCTTTTTTACGTAGCTGTTATTATCATGCTTCATTGTGATTGGCTCCTTTTCAGTTTGCGCTGCTGCACATACATTTGCCAAGTAGAGGTTATGCTCCAAGGTATCATAAAACGGATCATACGATATCCCACGAAAAATATATGCACAACAATCTGTATGAATTTGCGCCCCATGATTAGGCCTTAACATACAGTTACATAATTATTGTAAGGTTAGGTTAAGAAAAAGAAACAGGGTGAGTATATACCTTAACAGGACCCATCCACTATCCCCAACCAGGCTTCCTTGTTTAGTGCCGTCAGTGCATTGGTCATGTGATTGCAGCCTGATATGTAGGAATTTGGTGCATTGCTTTTTGCAGGAAAATATGCAAAAAAAAAATAGTGAGAACAGCCCACACAGTCCATGCACAGTACCTACAGAGAGAGACAAAGTCTCCCACTCTTGACACATTTTGACACACACACACACACATACACTCACACACACACACACACACACACACACACACACACATTTAAGAATAAAGATTTAAAGAACCACCACCAACCTGTCCACTGCAGGCTCCCTACCTCAACATGCCTGAACCCCCTGTTTATTAATGACAGAGTTAATTAGCAAATCCAGAAACAATCTGGAAGTCAAGATGTTGGAGTAGTTCTTAGATACACATGTGAGCACAAATACCAGGAATATCCGCACAAAATTACAACTCCAACCAGTCAACCTTCATTTGAAGATGCTGCAGGTCATCCTGCGGTCAGATATCAATACATATCAGTGAACCATCTTTCTACAAGTCCAGAAAGGTTCATGTAGAAGGTAACATTCATTAAAATATGAGCAGGCATTATCTCTATTATGGAGGCTCTCAACTGTAATTTAAGTTGAAGCTTCTCTGGCACTGCAATCATCAGCACATCTTGTTGAGAATCTTAAGGAGTTATAGCCTTCTGACAAAAGAGCAGTGTTCATTTATGCTTGAAATCTGCTTCTGTTCAGTTTAAGGTTAAATCAGTTTCTATTATTAACTTATATTTATATTCTCCATGTAGCAAGGTCACCTCTTTTCACTACTAAAAAGTGCAGCATTCTCCATTATAAATGGATGATGTGATCAGTTGGTAAATAAGTTTAAAGTTTTTAACTGATATCCTACAAACATAAAAGAAAGAAGCAAATCAAAGAGGAATTTACAGGCTCATCAGCTCATCACCAACTGCATAACAATATCTTCTGTCATAAATTAGTTCACAAGGAGAAGCTGAAACTCCTGTCTCATTATGACCAAAATTCAGATGTATGCCTCTGTGTGAATGTCAGAGTAAATTCTAGTTTTGGCTATTATAGGGTTGCAGCTGATGTCCATGGCTGAGAATGGTGTATTTCCTGGGGCTCCATGTTGTGTGCTGTCGGTTGTAGTAGGTGTTTCAGACTGGAGGTTATAGGATGGGTTTTCGCAGCGAAAAGAATTTTATTACACCTGCAGCAACAGTGCTCTTTTGAACAGAGATATAGAGTGATTTACAAAAATAGTGACTCTCACATAAATGTAATTGCTACATATATTGGGGTTTTTTTCAGTGTGTTTAAACTTTTGTGTCATTTTGTCATTTATTTTAAATTGTGATTTATATATTTCATTCCACCTGATGTAATTCCACCCCACAGGAGAAGGTTGCACTGCGTGACATCTCATACTTAAGAAAGCAGATCAAGTTGGTAAACTTAGAATGATAGTCAACCGATAATAAACTATGTTTTATATATTTGACTAGATGTTATGTGCTGCCCAACTAATGTTACAAGAAAAGTCTATCTATTATTGAATAAATCGTAGTATGGTTATAATTAGACTTAATGTCATTAGAATTTCACAGTAATATTGTTAACAACGTTTCTGGGAAACTCTCCCAGAAAAGTCCATCCAATTTATTGAGTGTCTGTGTAGCTTGGCACAGACTCTGCTGTTTAGAATCCATTTTCAGATTAATGCATTAGTGAATCCTGTTCTCTGTGTAATGGGACTAACCAGCTCATTTGGCAAATAAAAGCCTTTCCTCCCTGTCTTTAGGTGTATGTATTATCAAGACACACCGTCTTCCTTGTTTATCTGTGTTTCTATCATCTATATTGGTATTCAACCATTTCATGTCTTTCATTCCTCCCTTACAACACTGTTGCCATCGCAACATGATCACCAAGAGGCATCATCAACTCAGTCAGCAGACTCTTTAATCTGTGTTCAGAGGGAGGCTCCCAGTTGCAGAGAATAACGCAATTAACAGAACGGTTCAGAGTGTAGCCAATAGCAGAGATAATTCTGTTCACGTAAACACGGTCCTCGTGGTCCTTGATGGGCCAAGCACTTGAGTGAATTTAGTGAATGAAGCTGATAAACAGAAGGTGGAAAATGTAAAATTAATCTTCAGACACAAGCTGTGAATTCTCATTACACATCCACTTTTCATATGCAAATGGATTTAGTCACTATCTCACTCTACGATCTTCCTATGACAAAGTACTTCTGTTAGAAGATTGTTTTTTACAGGATTGCAATATAATATACTGCATATTTCTTAATGATAAAACATTTCGACAATATTAAACTTTTTGAATTTTCATTTATCCAGGATAAGTTGGACAAATCATGATGGACAGCATTGTGAGCTTACAAATGGGAGGTTCGGGGGAACTTAGTGAACATCAAGAGCTAGCTTAGTCCCACTGAAAGTAATATAGTGAGGTTCTCACATCCTCCAACTCTGTACAAAACCCATCTGATTCCTGAAGGCAGCTAGCTAGCATCTAACACCCTTTGCCCACCAAAATTAGCAGTCTTTTTTTTTTTTAAATGCAAGAAAATTGGCGATCGACTTCCTCCACATTGCCAGTAGACCAGGATCCTGATCCTGTACACAGCTCAGTCACAGACGTGTATGCTTTTCTGTTTGTTGTTCAGTATCATGAATGCACCAGAAAACAGGTTAGTAACCAGTAGAAAGCAGCATGGAGGCCAGTGAAAACGTTATGGTGGTTAATTATTTTTTTCATATCTGTTACTTATTCAGTACCTTTTCAAGGTGTAGTAGATAAAAACAGCAGCAAGCTGTGGGACAAACTTCCCTCTCTGCAGTGGAAAGAGGAATTGACATAACTTTTCATCACCATAAAGAAAAATAAAGCTTAATCCAATTTTACGTTCTTCATAATAGAGAAATATAAAATTCTCTCAGATTTGTAATGTATTTGTAGTGCTTATGTTTAATCTGTACGTACTACTATTGTTTAGGCCTACCTGAATTTTTGTGTATTGTTTTTATCATTCAAAGAAATAAAAAAAATAAATAAATAAATTGAGATACATATGTAAAATGTAAAAAAAAAAGAAAAAAAAGAAAAAATCATAAATAAATGCAACTGTTTTCTACAGACTAGGGAAGGACATATTTTATCCTAAATACCATGTAACCTTTAAGATGTTAACATCTGTATAAAAACAGGCATTTAAATGTCTATCTTAGTTTAAGCAGTTTTGCTTTTGTAAGGTGGTGTGGTGGTTAGCACAGTTGCTTTACAGCTAGAGGGATCATGGTTTGATCCCTGGTGTGGGAGCCCTTCTGTGCAGAGTTTGCACGTTCTCCCCGTGTCAGCGTGGGTTTTTTCCGGAATACTCCAGCTTCCTCCCACAGTCCAAAGACATGCACATTGGGGACAGCTTGTCTGTCTCTGTCTTTACTGGTTACTCTATGTCTCTATGTGTCAGCCCTGCGATAGTCTGCCGACCTGTCCAGGCCTCTCGCCCAATATCAGCTGGGACAGGCTCCATAAACTTACCACATAGGTAAAACACTGTTTTTAGGTTTATTTAAAAAAAACAAAAAAACATCTGGGTTTGGCTTAACACATATGTTTTGTGGACCACCACCCTCCTCGCCCTTCCTATACAGATTTTCTCGCTCTTTATATAACGATTGTTGCCTGCAGCATTACAAACTGCTGCCACTTTGTGCGTATCATACTGCATCAATGTCTGATGCTGATGTCCACTGTTAAATTGGCAGTATTTGACAAGGTGGTTGTTGCCTGGTCCCTCCAAAACCGATGTGTCTGGTATTAGTGATGTCTCGGTCGCGAACGAAACGATTCATAGAGCCGGTTCTTTGATTGGGAGCCGCTTTGGGTTTGTTTTTTTGTTTTTTTTTCTGTTAAAGCTGCACGTGATTGGTCAATATGTGTGGTGACATCTGTGTGTCCGTGGTGAGCAGAAGGGGGGAGGGGCGGGAGTTACAGACACACATAGCACAGTGAGCACATGAACAGGAGGGAGGGAGACAGAGAGAGAAAGAGAGCAGGCGCTACAAAAAGAGACGACATGCTGGAAAGGTAAAAAAATACAAGGACAGAGTGTAGAGTCTGCAAGATTAAAATCCCATATCCAAAGAAACTGCACAGGCACATGAGAACTGTTCATCCATCAGTGCAACTGGAAGCAAGCAAACCTGCTATTAATGAAGGTGCCAGTGTGTCTACTGCAACTGCTGCTGCAGTTTTAGTTACATTCTGTTGTGTGATTCTTAAACTTCTCGATGTTGTTTCACTGTAAATAGTTACAAGTTTAAGATAGTTAAGTGAAGTAAAAAGCTAAAAGTTTAAAATAGTTAAGTTTTTTTGTACTTTATAATTCATTTTTTGTAGCACTCTGCAGAGTATATAATGCCATATAAATAGTAAACATTTGATGCAATGTATTTTTTTTACATTAGTAATTTATTTTACACATAATTTTATATTATTGTTGGTAATAAATTAATTTAAGCAACAAAAATCTGACTTGCCACTTGGGAACCGAAAGAGCCGGCTCTTTTTAGTGAGCCGAGCCAAAAGAACAAATTCCCATCACTATCCGGTATGTATCATACCAACGCAAAGGGTGCCTCTGTGAGTCAGTGTCTGACGCCACCATCACTGACAAAGCAGCGGTATTTGGCAAGCTGGGAAGTGAGAACGAGATGTAGCTGCCTGTTCAGCTTTTCCTCACCCATGTGTTACTGGCCAATGCTGGTTAACACATCAGGTCATCATAGTACAGACAACAGTTTAATCAAAACAAGGTCAAAACTGGCACAAACTTATTTGTTGCAGCTACCAGAAAAAGCAATGTATTGCAGTGTGTAAAATGGGTTGAAAACTGTTGAAAACAGTGACATCAGTGGTCAAATTCTAGATTGCAGGGCTCACTCGCTCAGCGTTCGGGAAAAAGGCCTGTTTATTTGAGCACTCCAGAAACTCCGGTAACACTTGTAACAGTCGAATATATGAAATGTGCCTTTAACATGATGTATACTGAGTCGCTTAACAGCAACGTCATCAAGCCGCGCTTGTTAAGATTTCTGTCTGTGGAGAGCGCACCCAAACGCTGGTCGGACTACACCTATGTGCTTCTTTTATGTTTCTCAACACAACAGTAACGGTTGTAAGTACGTGTGTCAATTATTGTGTTCATATGTGGAATCGTAGTAGCCGTACAACCGGGCTCGGTAAGGTTGGAGTGTTTCAAGTGGACGTAAGGAATAAACGACGAGCATTTGTGAAATCCAACACGTGTGTGAAAGTGAGTTTCTGCCTGTCCTCTGTCTCCAAAGAGCTACACGGACCCAAAACCATTACACACTCCAGGTGGTAAAAGACTCTGTCCCAAACTCTTCTAGCGTAACACACACAAATCACACACACATACTCGTTTACAGTACCGAGTGGGAACCCCCTCCCCTCTGCTCCACCAATCTTCAGCCCGCACGCTGACTGACAGCGTATCCTGTAAACAGAGCTCAGCTGTTTATTTAGCCTAGCAATATCTCCGGACTGTAGCAGCTGCAATGGACGACTTTGACCGTGATTTTGAAGAGTTTCTTGTAGCGGAAACAGATCCAGAGCCATACCTGTTTGAACCGGAGCATACAGATGAGGAAGTTGGATGCTGAGTGGGCGAGGAGAGAGGCTGAATCCTCTGCATTTCGCTGCACAGAATGGGATTCAGTGCTACCATCGTTGGGGAGATATATCATCAGGGGGAAAAGCACCGCAGATAGTGCATCACAAGGAGTGAAGTTGCATCTTCTTTTCTTTTGGTAAGTGTGGTTCATTCGCAAACTTTATAACTGAGACAACTTGTCACTACTCTCTATCGACGAATTACTAACACTCTCGGCTGTTTCCTCTTCCTTCTTCCTTCCTTCCACTGTCTTAGCTGGTTTATTTATACACGCAAAATGCGTTCTCTGGCTGGCTGGATTGTCCACTCGGGCTGCCGTACATACATGGCGGTGCAAGATGGCGACCTCTCTAATGCAAGGCCCTTGCTATATATATATATATATATGTGTGTATAAAAGCATAATTATAAGGCTACAAAAACCAAACGAATTTTATTTTATAGCGATTATACACATATATAAACATGTTAATGGGTAGAAGATTCCGATTCAGATTCAGATTTTATAATAAACCATGCCAAATATAAAAAACATGACACTAAGCGTGCCACTTTTCAGAATCTGTGAAGCAAAGTCGCAGAATTTATTTTTACCTTGGAGTAGATACACCATATTTGCACCATCCATTGCACACACAATTTACAATCCCTATTTAGAGATCTGTTCACAGGTTGATGTCACAATTCGTGCTACAGCCTCACACAAAGAGCGGTGCAGCTTATTTTGGCATCATTTCTGTATCACTGTACTGTGGAGAGCAGATGAAGACGAGCAAGAGAGCCAAGATCTCATTAAATAAGCTGATAATTAATTAAGTTTACGTGTCATCACTACAGCTACATCATGGGATTTTATATAATCTCCACTTTCTTCTTCTGTCCTTGCACTCTCCTGCCTCTTCATTATCATTCTCTCCCTTTCCTTTGTCCCTTGTTCCATTCATCAACAAACTGGAGTCTTATGGGATGAGGTTTATTAAACCAACAAAGTGTTTACATCGACTCAGGTGCGCAGACGGCTTTTGCTGGACTCTGTCCTTCATCACCTCAGGGATATCACAAGATGCAGCCAGTCCCCAGGCATTAGACAAGGTAAAATAAGTGCTAAATGTACATGCTGTTTACAAGACAGGATACACTCCTCCACTTCTCCACTGTCAGAGGAACCAGTTTGTAATCAGCAGCTGTTTTATGCAATCATACAGTAAGGAGCAGACAGTGCAGCGGATGGATTCCTGATAAGACATGTTTAAGTCTCTATTCCCACTGATTTTGAATTTGAAATACTTCTAAAGTCACACCAAGTATCCACCCATCTAATAAAAGTCAGTGTTGCCACGTGTTTTTTGCTGCCATTTTTTTTTTTTTTTTAACGATGCATGACTCTGTGTGGCAATCACAGCTTGACGTCAACAGCCATGCAGGATTGGAGGCAGGATGTCTCACTGCTTGTACCAGGACTGTACATGAGCTTTCTTACACATGAACAATTGAAACTATTCAGGAGCCTTCATCATACAGCTAATTAGAGAAGGAGATATGTAGACTAGAGTAATGATTTTCTTACACTTGGCTTATATTTGGTATTAAGTGGGCGTATGCTGCGATGTGACAATAATGGCATGTCTTAAAAGCATCTTTAATGGTACTTTAGAGCTAAGGAAAGAAGGGAAACTAATTTCTCTTTCCTGTATCCACTCATTGTTTCAGTCACTACTCAGAGGTACATGAGGAAAAGATACTACCTTACATGACAGAGAAAGTGGCATGCTTTTGTCCTGAAAACAATGGGAGGTTAGTTATTGCAGTTTGGCCTGCTGCTTTAGCTCATTAATCGACACAGTCAACAGTTGCAGTGGAAGTGGCTGTGACACGCAGCTCATAGAGTTAATTAGGTTACTTTAAAAGCCTTAGTGCTCTGCAAAAAAATAAATAAATAAAAAAATAACGAAAAGGAAAAAAAAGTACCCTTTAATGGAGTAATGATTCTCTAATCCAACCCGGTCTCATTACCAGAGTGTCGAATATGGCAGCTTGGTCAGTGGCCCATAGCTTCTGTTACTGACGCACAAGGCACCTTAATTGAGGCTCATTTAAACTTCCTTTATGTACAAAAATAGATTTGTTCTTTTCAAACCACTAGTAGACAGATTCAAATGTTTCCAACAACAACAAACGAGGAGACATAGGAGAGGTCATAATAATGTACCTTTTAATGGAGGAGGTGTAATTGACAGCGGTGGTCTTTAACTCTAACTCCAATGTAATCCCATTTGTGGCGATGACGTAGTAGAAAGAACAAGAAAGTCCACGAAATGTTGGCGTGATAGCTGGTGGATGAATCAATCACACACCAGACTTTTACTTAGGAGGCCACTGTTTGTTTCCCATGTGAAACCAAAAGTCGCCTTGAGCTTTTTCAGTTGTTTTACTGGTGTAAATCATGTAACATAGTCATTATGTAACATACTTATTAAGTTGCCATAATATACGTACATAGTTATTTGAAGCCAAACCATGATTATTTTTTTTACCTAACCAATTAATTTCCTTGTGTAACCTGAAGTAGTTTTGATGGCAAAACATATGTTTCCTGTGAAGGTAAAAGTTTATTTTGAAAGAAGCCATATCATATAACAAGCAGAGACTGACACATCCAAAACGGATGCCGAAGGGGTACCTAGAGTGACTAGAGTGAGAGAGAATGTGTCTTATCTTTAGATATGACTCACTGTGACTCACATTGTGGGGCTTCTCCAATGTCCTTTGGACTGAAACATCAATAAATCCAACAAGGAAGCGCATAAAAAAGTCCTTATAACTGCAGAACTTGATTGACAGTCATCAAGTCTTTAGTGTCAAAGTAATCAATTGATATTTAACATCCATGGGTAATTTTTTGCAAACATGAAGTGCTTACACAGTAGCTAGTTGTAGCTTATAGGCTAAAAAAAAACAAGGGAGTTTTTGATTCCCTACCATTTATGACTCCATAATTAGCAGGGGGCTTAGAGGGTCAAATATGTCTCAGTTTTGCCTGAGGGGGCCTTACAGTGTCAGATTCAATATAGCCCTGATATAGATCAACTTCAGGCTGAGGTTCTAAAAATGAATCTCCCTGGCGTAACCATGAAAATCTGTGGAATTCTGCAGATTGTTGCATTGTTGTTGCAGGTATCACACAGTAATTTGTGTCTCCTGTGGATAGAGCCTGTCTTTCAGTGATGAGGGGCCCTCTAGCTAATTGCTGATGTCACTGTCACTGATTTAATTTTGTTCCATAACCAGTGCTGTTGAAAATTCCTCCATGGCCCAGATCTCATCTGTTCAGTGCTGGTGAAACAGGGAAAGAGACGAGTCACATCGGGTTGAAAATCAGATGCTTCGGTGCTGCATTTATTTAGCTAAAACAGAAGGAGAACAAGAAAGACTCAGTAACAAAAAACACAACCCAATCATCAGAAAAATGTTACCATTGTATGTTTTTGCAAACAGGGGATACATTACATGTTCACATTATAATGTATTAGATACATTGTCACTTAATGTTTTGCTGTGGTTAATGTGTGGTTAGGCTTAGGCACAAAAAAATACTTGAAAAATGTTTTGGCTTAAAATACCAGTTTTTTGGGGCACAATCTCCACTGGATAACATATTGCTAAAAACATCTGTGTTGGGTTTGTTTGCACATCATGCCACTTTGAGTGCCAAAAACCAAATGGGATCTTTGTTTTTTTGTTGACTTAGTGGAGTGTTTGATTGTATAATTGTCTACAGCCTATGTGGGGAGATAATTGAGAGATAAGAGTGTAGACTGTAATTACTATTAAATGGTTCTTTCTCTAAGAGCATTTAATTTTTTTTTATAAAATGAGATAAAGTGAGATTAAACAATTTGTCATTATCTTAAGGGACACTGGGATACCAATTTCTAGGATCCCTGGGGGTCCATGGCTCCAGTCCTAGATAGTCTGTGGTAACACTACAGAAAGACAAACAATGGAGAGAAGAGACATAAAAAAAAAATCTATTCCAGCATGAGAGTTAATGAACTCAAAGTCAAATATTTGACATAACAAGTAGGATCTGAGATCTAAGAGCCTTGGGCAGTCAAAGGGCCCTAAAACAGCAAAGGTCAGATAACTTGGAGTACGAAGATGAAAGTTGCAATTGCCTGAAGGGCCTGAACACTTCTAAATAAATAATTAACTGATAAAATCAATTAAAGAGCCTAAGGCAATCAATAAAGGGCTGAAAGGATCAGAGCAATTTGATCTTTCCTCTTAGATTTTTCTACTGTCTGCAAATTTTAACAATGCTACTGCCTGGCTTTAAACAAACTCTCTTACAGTGCCCATAATAAAGAAACTTACAGTAACCAAGCTTCAATAGACTAACAGCATGACTGTCCCATTTATGATCTTAAGGAATTTGATTTTTATCGTGAAGTTTATTATGGATTTTTTTTGCCTATTGATTTTATGTACAAGCAAGCTTTATGTAGACTGAAGACAATTATGGGCCCAGGATTGAACCCTGAGGCACCTCACAAGAGTGGGGGGCACAAGATGAAGAGGATCCTCCTTCCAAACTATACAATGATCCAGAGTCTTGCCATGATCTCTGCCTACATTTTTAGATGGTTGGTGAGCCATTTATGTGAAGTTCAGACACGTTTCACTTTTGAACCCAAAAATTACAACATGCCATCAGCAAGATTTAACAAAAGAGGCGAGACTGAATTAGTCTGCTTACACTTACAAATATTGCATCTTATTTTTTATTTTTTTCAAGAAATTCAAGTGTCTGTCAGATCCAGGGTCACTGCCTCAAAGCCTTTGAGGCGTTACAAATTACTTTCATATAACTGTTGCTTAAATTTGTGCTTGCTTGTGTTGGTTTGACTCAACTGATTCAAGCAGCTGACCTTTCTAGGTATGTATTTAGACTTGGACATTACCACCTATTTGTATATAAAACTTAGTTGCTACACTCTCTGTAACTGTTTTCCCTGTGTGGATTTGAACCAGCAAGCTTTTTGTGACAAACAACCTTTGGGCCACCATCTACCAGAATCTTTTGGCAAGCAATGTTCTCGCAAACTTTAATTTTGTTCAGCACCCAGCGCTGTTTTATATTCCTGCGTGACCTAATTCTCATCAACAATTCAGTGCCACTTCAGCATGAAGAGAGACATCATATCTGACTCACATATAGTTCACACATCAGATGTTCCTGTGTAAATTTAGTCAGAGTGGGAGTTGGGGAGAGGGTGTGAGAGCTAGGAGATCTTAACAAGAGGCCTCAGTACAAAGCCCCATACAACTGTCACAGCTCTGATAACTGGCATTAGCCATGTGTAAATGCTGAAGTAGAGCAGGACAAGGCTAATTAAAATGATGTGTGATCGGCCAGTCCATTCTTATACACAGACAGTAATGGTCTTTGTTTGTAACTGGTGTTTCTCAGGCTGGATCAGCAGTAATAGGCAGGAGGAATTAGACCAAACCATAACCATGATTTTAGACATACTGAGCTCCACCAAGTTACCCAGTGGTTCACGCGTAAGGGGTAAAACACTATTGGTTTTTTTTTGGTGGTTTATTTCATGCTTAATGAGGGCACTATAATTAAGGCCCAAAACAGCAATTTTGGAAAGACTATACCCCTCATATCATAAGTCTGATTTATTTAAATTGATTAGACAAACGGGTCCAGCTCAGTGTGCTCTACAACAAAGCCTCAATAACTAGAAAAAAGCCTCCCCGACTAAATTTTCCACTTTGACAATTTTTTACATCACCTTCTACATTGTACATCCAGTTTGTACCAAAAATGGGCATGGCAAAAGACAAATCGGACTGTAAATCAGAAATCATTTAGCCAATCATTACAAAACTTGCAGGACAGGTATCATAACAAAGGTGAACCCAGTAGTGTTAAATAAGCTGTTGAAGCCTGTCCCCAACATCGTTTTCACAAATGACTGAAAGGCGGTGATGACATTGCCGCAGAATTGTCGTTTTTAATGTATGTGTCAGAGACTTTCAAAGGTCTTGAGCCATGTAGCTTTCAACTGTTAACAGTTAGTGCTGACTTAAATCTTGGAATCACTAATTGCTGCTATATTCTCAAATTATTTTAAATTTTTCATATTTCTAAGTTCAGTTAAGTATAACATAATATTTTCTGTTGGCTTTGAGCAGAAAAAAAAAGTAATCCAAAATGTTAAAAGTATTTGATTATGCAAATTTAAGGCACGTTTTAATTGTGTAAATGAAGGTTTCAAAAGGAAAATATGATTTATTTATTCATTGGACAGAAAGTCGTCACATTTAAATAAACTGTATCCAAAAAATTACACAAAATCAAGTTGAAAATGTGGTGTTGAAATATAGACAGAAACAAGAACACCTACTGTCACTGGAACAAAGCAAGACTGACTAAAGTACCTAATAACACTTAATACATTTCATATTTATTAAAAGTTGTTAAATGTCTTCAATATGACTTTGTTTAAAATAAAAGCCCTGTTTTCTGTTGATTTACATAAGACTCATGTCAGTATTTGAAAAGTTACAGTAGATAAACAGGAAATTATAGTCTTAATTTTGTTAAACAGTAGCAACCAAAGTGCCACCAGCCACCTGCATGATCTAGCACATGCAGATGCCACTGTTACCAGTTTAGTTACCAGTCAGCTCCGCTGAGTATCATTTATCACAGATAATTTGACAATGACTTACTGTTGCATAATACACAGAGCACCTCCTGTCACATACTGCATACAGTCAGCAGTGGAGAAATAATGTTGTCTAATGAATTTGTATATTTCTGTCGTATACAACTTGTTTATTTTTAATCTGTTCACTGTTGTTACAGTAATGTCACACTATCATGGCAGCTAAATTAATCTTTATTATTTGTTATTTGTTTATTCTTTGACTTTTGACTGTGTTTTTAAGCTAATGAAGCAAATTTGAAATTAAAATTGATAGACTGAGGAAGACACAGATGAACTGAACTAGATTACAAATGATTTATGTACTTCCGTGTGTGTGTGTGTGTGTGTGTGTGTATACGCATGTGTGTGTGTGTGTGTGTGTGTGTGTGATATGAGCCTACAGGACAGGCAGTCCTATTAGTGCTGATCCAGTGTCACCCAGTGGGCCGTGCAGACTGTGATTATTCAGATGAGAGTGTTTGTTAAGGCAGTTCACTGATCAGATGTGTCAGTTGCTGTGACTGCAACACTGATAATAGACTCTCTGTGTTGCATTTGCACTTTACTTGATGTGGAAACCAAAGCGGGTTGAAGACAGAGCTGCAGTGTTTGCAGTTGGCCTAAAAGATGTTTGTTGCACTTCTGCCTTATGGGATACATCTGCTTGATTTTTGGCTTCACATATTACCTTTGTTTACAGCTTCATAGTAACAGCTGCTCTTCAGAACTGCTTGGATTTCCAGACAGCATCAGCCTGATAATAGCCCAATGTAACAGATGTGGACAACTGATAAAAATTGGTGTGTGGCATCACTGTTGCTGGTTTTATTCCATTCAGTTTCACAGTAAAGCCCAGTCACCAGAAGAAAATGTTGACATTGTGTGATTATTGTGTACCACAAAAACATCACATTTTACCTTTTATACAGTATGTATCATATCAAAGTGTCTGAATAGATGTAGTATATAAGCTGATTTTGTCATCGGCAGATGGAGGGGATTATTTTTTTATTTTTTTATTTTTTCATTTATTTATTTAAAGAGGACAGTGCACATTAAACATACATTACTGTAAATGTGCCAGTGTTAGCCAAAGGCTAGTTTCCAACCGTAGTCCTCCGGCATGGTGTTAAGAGCCATTGAGACATACAAGGGTCATAATACATAATAAAAACAAAACAAAACAAAACAAAACAAAACAGAACAGAAAACTGGGACATAGGAGAGATAAAATTTGAAGTAAGAATACAACATATCAAGACACTGAGAAAGGGACAATCAATACAATACTACCGAGACAGATAGAACAGACAGTTATACATGACAAAAAACCATTATGTGTGGTGCAATTAAAAACAAGATGAACTGTCAAGGATGAGTAATTGAGATGAAGGTGCAGCAATGCAAAGACCAGAGCAGGGTTTCTTGTTGGAGTTGTGCTAAGATGGATTGAGAAACACAACGAAACCATGGATATAAAGTGCTACAGTGCTCATGGAAAGTGTTGCAGTGTTCTGCTTATAGAGATTGTTGTCAGATTGTTGGGTTAGTTGTCAGATGTGAGTAAATGGAATGGAGGTGCAACAATGCAAAGACCAGAACACGGGTTATTGTTGGGAGTTATGCAAATTGAGTTAAGAAGAAGTAGTACATATCTAAAGTGCTGCAGTGCTAAAGTGACTTGAGAAGAGGTAGTACCTTGTAAAGTGTTGCAGTGCTTCTTATGGTTTACCCATGTCACTGCGCATGTCAGTGAGGGAACATGTGCAGCGGCATGGGGAGCTAAGTACATACAGTTAACAATGATTACAGGTCTGGTTAGACTTGAGCCAGTCTTTTAAATGCCTTTTAAATATAAGAAAGGAAGAGCAGTCTCTTATGGAAGTTGGCAAATGGCAGAGCATATATACTTATTTTACTTCACAATTTCAAGGCGTACTAATCTAGAAAATAAACAACAGGTTTTGGGTACCCATTTAAATTTTTCACTGATTAAGACATGTATTTTGCATGTAATTAAGGTGCCGCAGCACATTAAAACCACCTCTTCAATGCCTCAACACCGGAGCACCCCAGGGCTGTGTTTTGAGTCCCCTGCTGTACTCCCTGTACACACACAACTGTGCTAACTAACAAAAGGTGGGCCTGATAAAAGATAACAATGAAAAGGCCTACCTGAATGAAGTAGAGGACCTGACCCATTGGTGTCACCTACTCCTGAACCTTAGCAAAACTAAGAAGATGATAGTGGACTTTGGGAAGAAGCAGCAAAGGCACTATGCCCCCCTTAATATCAGCGGGTGGAGAGGGTGGAAGGCTTCAAATACTTTGGTGTCCACATCACTAAGGGCCTGACCTTGGTGCTGCTTACTGACTCTGTGCTGAGAAAAGCAAGGATAGGTCCAACAAACACCAGACTTTCATCCAGGAGCCCGATGTTCACTTCCTGTGTGAATGTCAAGCCAAATTTTAATGTTTTTTTTTCTAAATCTGACCACATGCTTCAATACACATGAATACAAGGTTTTTTACTAATGTTGTCAGTTTACTTTGAAAAGACTATATGCATTTAACAACAAGAAACTGTACAGTTCTTGTGGAAATGGAAGTGTATTTTGAAATAACGCAATGCATGTCACAAGCTTAAATTGACAAAGCCTCCTGGAACGTCAACAACAGATGCACCCAGGATACCTAGTGCATCATATGTAGATGTGAAAGTCCACTGACCAAACAGTAACATAAGTGTTGGAACGTTCATGTTTATTTCTATCAATTTCCCCAAAACGTGTCCACATCTTGGTGGTGTGCAAGAAATAGCTGTGTTCAATTTCCCTGGATATTTTTACCGACCTGCTTAATAATCCTGTCAGTGACTACACCTTTGTTGTTGCTACATATGGAAGGAGGATATGCTTATAATTGTATAATCAGCCTGGTGAACACACCTATTATGCTTACCTTGGGCCCACTCACTGAAATCAAATGCCAGCCCATGGATTTTAATCTGCCGCCAGGTCTGACCACTCAGATGATGTTATGGCATTCCAAGTATTACGCATACATATGTTTTCTGTTGGCATGTGTGTGTCCTCCTTCTAACATGGAGGAGCTTTGGATGAATGGGGTTGACCTAGAAATGTAATTATTATGCTGACTATATGCCTTCATAGTCAAAGATATGAAAATGCTCATTGTTATGGGAACTCCCTGAGACTCTCCAGGCCCCAGGAGTGTCACAGAGCTGTATTTTGGGAACCACTGGGGTTGATAAATTGGAAACAGCCAGCTCAGCTCCCCATTATAAACACCTGGCTGCTGAATCTACCAAATAAACATCCCTGTGATAACAAATCCAGGACAGCAGTCCCATACTACTCATTATGCAACACTGCCCTGGTTTCTCTGCTGTTCGATAGTAGAGAATGTGCTGTGGAACAGACACATGTAGAGTATAGGAGCATGAAGAACAGCACATCAAAACATCCTGAAACTTTTCCTGAAGGACACTGTCAAAGACAAATTAGCCTGCAGAGAAAAGTCAGGGAACGCCTCTTCCCATTAGGGCCTTAATTTATTTTCTGAATATGCAGGAATGAAATAAGATACATGTGCCCGTCATGCGTAAGTGAGTTGTCACTTAACTAATCGAGTCACAAGCCCTGGTCTGCTGGGCTTTTTATCTTTCATTGTAGACTGAAGCAAAAATGGTTTGTCCGTCCTGTTTGGGGGACACTGTGACTCTGTCCGTCTTCTCTTTGTCTGTTGGAATGTGGTCTACTTAATGAAGTGATGCTAATGTGGTTAGTACCACATTGGATAGTGTCACATTTTGTATCTACCACACAAATCTTTCTAAATTTACATTTTTTTTTTCTTTTAATAGTTTTGTCTTGTCATACTTCTTGGACTCTCCTACTACCAACGTGATCTCACAGAAATACATGAAATGCCCATAACCTCTTAACAACGCATTATGTTGTGGTAGCATGTGATGTGTTAAATTACATGGAGGCAGCATGGCTGTTGTAAGACATCAAAACTACTTGATTAGATTAGTTAAAAAAAAAAAAAAAATTTAAAGAGTGCAGTCTCACTCTAAAGTCATCAAAATGCTGCACTTGGGCAGTGAGTTGTGGCATCAGAAACCAATGAAAAAAGGCGTCGGCATGACACACGGCCAGTTGCCATTATAGTTTAACAGCACCCGGCTGCGGGACAAGGACGAAAGTTAAGGCGGTAAATGTCCGGGTGGGGTGGGTAGGAGGGGTGGTGGATAGGTCCAAAAAACAATGACTTTGTGAGAGAGCAGTGTTCGCATCCAGTAAGATTCTAAAGCCAAACTGTGTTCCCTTTTCCTAAACTGAACCGCTTCCTTTTGTTGCTTAAACCTAACCACGTTTTTGTAGCTTAAACCTAACCATGTGTGTTTGTTGTTGAAGGAAAAAAAAGGGTACTTTGCATGTCGCATGTGGACATGTTTCTCTCTTGTTTAGTTTTTACAAATATAATTGCGAAAAAACTAGATTTATTGCCCCACAGTTGTATGCCTATGCGAACCAGTCAAGTTGCGGTTTACGTCCAGGTCTTAGTATCACCAATTCAGTATCTGTTCCTGAGTTACGGCACTGAATAATGGACAGGAAAAAATAATGTTTTTGCAGAATGTTATGATGTCACAGTGACCTTGACCTTTGACCACCAAAATATAATCAGTAAGTCTTAAAGTCCAAGTGGTCTTTTGTGCCAAACTTAAGAAATTTCGGAGATACCGCATTCACAAAAATGGGACATACTAAATAGGTCCGTATGGATGGACAGATGGACAACCCCAAAATACAATGCCTCTGGCCATGGAAATCACAGGCATGGAGGCTTAAAAAAAGGGGAGGGGGACAAACAGTTAAACATATGTAAAGGAGGCACTGTTGGTGTGTTGAATATCAAATGTCTCCTATTCTTGCAGCACCATAAAACTTAATAAGCCCGAAAGTCCCCCCCTTTGCGACCAACTTTGTAAGCCTACAAACAGCCTACAGCAGTCCAGGTAGCTGTAGGGGTGGGTAGCCCTTTCAGTTAATCCATTTTCTCCTGTTTATTTATAGGGAGTCAGGTGAGTGACCTGTATTTTCATTTTCTTTACTTTTGGTAGGTAAGTTAGTTTTGGAAAGTAGATTGTTTTGTTTGTTGTTTTGGGCCATGCCCACCCTGAAGCTTATTGCTACCTTACTTGTTGAGTGTAAATAAATGATCTTTTGTTGGACTGCAGCTTTGTGGCATGGGTCGTCCTTGGGAGTGGGGAAAGAGGGGAGCATCTTTTCATGCTATGTACCGGTTCCCCTAGGCCGGTCGTAACATGAATAACATATATACAGTACAGGCCAAAAGTTTGGACACACCTTCTCATTCAATGCGTTTTCTTTATTTTCATGACTATTTACATTGTAGATTCTCACTGAAGGTATCAAAACTATGAATGAACACATGTGGAGTTATGTACTTAACAAAAAAAGGTGAAATAAGTGAAAACATGTTTTATATTCTAGTTTCTTCAAAATAGCCACCCTTTGCTCTGATTACTGCTTTGCACACTCTTGGCATTCTCTCCATGAGCTTCAAGAGGTAGTCACCTGAAATGGTTTTCCAACAGTCTTGAAGGAGTTCCCAGAGGTGTTTAGCACTTGTTGGCCCCTTTGCCTTCACTCTGCGGTCCAGCTCACCCCAAACCATCTCGATTGGGTTCAGGTCCGGTGACTGTGGAGGCCAGGTCATCTGCCGCAGCACTCCATCACTCTCCTTCTTGGTCAAATAGCCCTTACACAGCCTGGAGGTGTGTTTGGGGTCATTGTCCTGTTGAAAAATAAATGATCGTCCAACTAAACGCAAACCGGATGGGATGGCATGTCGCTGCAGGATGCTGTGGTAGCCATGCTGGTTCAGTGTGCCTTCAATTTTGAATAAATCCCCAACAGTGTCACCAGCAAAACACCCCCACACCATCACACACCTCCTCCTCCATGCTTCACAGTGGGAACCAGGCATGTGGAATCCATCCGTTCACCTTTTCTGCGTCTCACAAAGACACGGCGGTTGGAACCAAAGATCTCAAATTTGGACTCATCAGACCAAAGCACAGATTTCCACTGGTCTAATGTCCATTCCTTGTGTTTCTTGGCCCAAACAAATCTCTTCTGCTTGTTGCCTCTCCTTAGCAGTGGTTTCCTAGCAGCTATTTGACCATGAAGGCCTGATTCGCGCAGTCTCCTCTTAACAGTTGTTCTAGAGATGGGTCTGCTGCTAGAACTCTGTGTGGCATTCATCTGGTCTCTGATCTGAGCTGCTGTTAACTTGCGATTTCTGAGGCTGGTGACTCGGATGAACTCATCCTCAGAAGCAGAGGTGACTCTTGGTCTTGCTTTCCTGGGTCGGTCCTCATGTGTGCCAGTTTCGTTGTAGCACTTGTTGGTTTTTGCGACTCCACTTGGGGACATACTTAAAGTTTTTGCAATTTTCCGGACTGACTGACCTTCATTTCTTAAAGTAATGATGGCCACTCGTTTTTCTTTAGTTAGCTGATTGGTTCTTGCCATAATATGAATTTTAACAGTTGTCCAATAGGGCTGTCGGCTGTGTATTAACCTGACTTCTGCACAACACAACTGATGGTCCCAACCCCATTGATAAAGCAAGGAATTCCACTAATTAACCCTGATAAGGCACACCTGTGAAGTGAAAACCATTTCAGGTGACTACTTCTTGAAGCTCATCGAGAGAATGCCAAGAGTGTGCAAAGCAGTAATCAGAGCAAAGGGTGGCTATTTTGAAGAAACTAGAATATAAAACATGTTTTCAATTATTTCACCTTTTTTTGTTAAGTACATAACTCCACATGTCATGAAAATAAAGAAAACGCATTGAATGAGAAGGTGTGTCCAAACTTTTGGCCTGTACTGTATATATATATATATGAGATATTAATTCCCGTTTACCGTGATTTTGTCCGTCATTTAATTAAAAACTTGACGGCCAGAGGTTCCGTCACAGAGATACGGGCCTCCAAAGCTCAGAATAGAAACTCAGTTTCAAATGTAGCAGGTGTGTATTGGTCAGTTTAGAGTGGGAAATAGAAGAAAAAAAATGAACGGACAGTTGTATGCGTATATCCTAAATATCATTAAGATTCACAGAAACTAAAAATGAAAGATATTGGATTGTAAATGACAAAAATCACATGCAAACATGGTGCAATTTTGGAGAGCTCGCCTGAATGTTCTGTACTAAAACCTCTTATATTGTTCTGCTTCACTTGATCAGAATCAACCTTTGCGGACTTAATGTTTACATATTGTACAATGATGTGATAGAGGTTTGAAGCTGCAGCTGATAGTCATCCTGAAAAGGCTTTGTTTTTTGGCAAACCTCAAAATGTTTCATTTGTGCTGTGTGCCATCTTCATCTATATACTGATAATTACACATCTTAACAACTCACAACTTCCCTTTACCATGACACCAGAAGTATTCAGATAGACCTTGTGGTTGCAGAGATATATTAATTTCATTATGGGTATGCAATTTTCGAGCAGAGGCCTATAAAATAGGCTTAGCTTTGAAAAGGTTAAAATATAAGCAACAAAAAAACAACAACAAACAAAATAAAAGGTGTTATGTGTCAACACCAAGATGACACCAGCTTGATTTAGTGAAATATAGTGGGTTTCTTGTCCTGGTTTTCTGTCTGTATAAGTTTCGTCTCTGTGTTCCAGGGCAACCATATGACACATCTACAGGCATTAAAGAACAACTCCATGAAATTACCTGTGCAAAGGAGCAAAAGACCTGCCTACTCTCTGTCCTCCGTGGCACGTGATCGGATAACAATGACCAGGATAAAAAGTGTGTTAGTGATTCATCAAGTTTAAATTGATAGCAATGACTTTCAGTGACAAATCATTTACCATTCAGCCAGCAGCACCTTTGATCCAGGCTATTTGCAGTAATGATTTGTGGGCCTCCCCCAGCCAGTGGGCGCATTGTTTAACAAGTGGCATTTGGCATCCTGAATGACTTGTACATTGATGGAGTGGTCTTGTTTTTGGCTGAACAAATGGAAATGGATCTGGGGGTGGAAACGCTGATGTGTAATCTGCTGCTCCGGTGACATTTGGAAATCAGCAACTGCAGGAAAATGACTGTTAATTTGTATCAGAGAGGCATCAGTGTAAAGAAACTGGGTTGGTTTTTTGAAGCATTTATAGAAAGCTCATAGAAGCAGTTTGGTCTGTAGGGAGGACATGGCTCACTGTCAGACCTGCAGTGTGAAACACTTCAAATGAGCCAGTTTGGACAAAGTTTAACCCAAACACATCTAAAAGCAAAAATATTTCTAACTAATTTGAATGGCCATGACTAAAGCCTGCTGTCATAGAGTGGGGCAGTGTGCTGAGAATCAAATGAGTAATAACAACACACACTTAGATCTGTCCTTAAAGGTGATTGTGGCACAAGTGATTAAGTAGTTATCTGAAGAGATGAGAGAGAGCAGGTCAAATCCTGCTGTCTTTTAAGGGTAGTCTCAACATTTGTCAACCTGTACCCTAGTTTTTCTATGTTTTTGTGTCTAATAGGAACAACACTTTTTGAAGTCGGTCCAGCATTGAGTAAGACCACTGAGGCCAGCAGCCGTGACATATAATAACAGTTGGCAATACCTTGTTTTCAATCATCTGACTATTATGATGCCCGAAATTCAGATAGAGAGCAGAAAGTAAATCCACATGCTGCATGAATTGGAAATATAACAATGTCACTACGTTAAAAGATGGGATGAACTTGCAGACAGCAGATATTACCAGAAATTGTTGGATATGATCCATACAAAAGGAAGAAAAGTGATGTTTTCCTCAACTTGACTGATTTGCCCCTGTGTGGACACAAATTGTTACAAAGAACCTCATTCTCCAGACCCTCTAACCTAACTTTCATTACATGGTGAGTTGATGACAGCTTACAAGAGTCTCGAGAACTTTAACTGAGTTTGACATTAAATGATTTCACTGTTTCAGACTGAAGATGGAGGTTTTTGATCAACATGTATTTCTCAGTGACTTTTTATCTTTTTTACTTCTCTCCTCTATGTCCTATTTTTTGGGGATTTAAAAGTGGTTTGGCTGATATAAACCCCTAATTAATGCAGTTAGATTTCAAATATGTTGGCTCTATACAAGCTTAAATTACTGTCTATTTAAATGGATTCTGGTGTGGTGGTTTTGGGGCTGTTCTGTTTCAACAAAAATTCATCTAATGATCTAAATGATCTAATCTAATGAAATGGTCTACCTCTGTATGGGGACCTTTCTATAGTGTTGTCAGACACTTCCAATTACAATCTAAAAACAAACACTTTTAGTGGACGTATATTGACGGTGCTCAATTGCCCGCAGGGATTACACCGCAGCCTGTTTCACTGATGCTGGCTGCAGCAGTCTTATTTAATACTCAACCAATTTCAGAACTTGTTCTCATTAGTGACTTATATGCAAAAAAACATGGGAAATGTGTTAAATGTACCCTTTAACACCTTTGCATCTGACAAATCATTCCATGCAAATGTGTGTTTTTCAGTTTGAAAGTTACCAAAATTGTTCAACTACCTCCTCAATTACAATGTGTGAAAAATAGTGATGGGTTTTTGACTCTGACAATCTGGCAAGTGCTTTGTTCAGAGCAGTTTTGCTTTTACCATGCTCTTTTTACAAGCATTATGGGAGTTTATTAGCTTCTATTAATTTCTGCTGCATGTGTGGGGGTGCCAACCACCAAAAAAACAAACTATTAGATTAATAATATGTCAGTGTAGCAAATTTTAGAGGCTACTTCAAGGTGTGAGAAACTTTGAAAAATTAGAGTGAAGGCTACTGAACAGAGAAGGTTTTGCCAAATTTGGCATCATGAGATAAGAATGGAGATGATGCAACACTAATTAATCTTAATCTCCAAACCAAGTGAACAAACCACTGTGGGAGAAAATCCATGGAAGTTGTGCTTGGGTCTGTACTTCAGTGTCAGGTTCACATAAACACAAGGTGACTATGCAGAACGAAAGTAGAATTTCAGATTAAAAGGTGGGTGGGTTGTAGGATGTAAAGATGAAATAAGCCCAACGACACCTCCAGAGGGCTCAACAGAATGTTCTGGCAACAGAACCACCCACCTTCACATCAGCTCCCATTAGAATGAGAGAAAACAGAGTGGGCACCTCTGAATGTATTGTGTTAATCTCCGTCAGGACCCCTCATCACTGACACACTGATTTAATGCCCTCCTGGAGACGAGGATGTGTTTCTATGGCCAACAGGTCTGATTGCTGTTATGTGATGCCAGAGTTTAAAGAGCCTCGTTTAAAGAACACCAACCATTATCCATTTTGTCATCGATTGTTTCTTTCTTCTGTAAAGGAACAGCAACAATAGCGCAACATTAATTTTCAATCCAAATGTTTGGGAATGTAGAAAAAAATTGCCAGGCGGAGGGCTTATTATTATTATCATTATTTCCATCAGGTTGTGCACACATTGCCAAGAGGGGATCCTTTATGATGTAACAGAGACACAAAGCAGCATGCATCATATGTTTTGAAGTCTGGCTTACTACACAACTGCAATGGAGAAAATCATGTTTAGTGTGAAGGAGGACATGGAAATGTTCATCGGGATCGTGGGCTGTAATACAAAGTATTGCCACAATGGATGCAATTAAGGGATGAATGTAGTCAGACAAAATGATCAGTCACCAGTATAAACTGTTATAACTGGTTAATAGTGAGGATCAGAATTATTTAGGGAGAAATATTTGTGTTTGTAAAATAGGTATATACATGTAGACCCACACACACACACACACACACGCACAGAGACACTGCTGCTGGCTCCAATGGGGACTGTCAGCTCTTCAGGAACTGATGTTCCTCATAAATAGGAAAATTATGGGCTCCTATAAATCTGCACATAAAGTGGGTTTTATAGGACGGACCTTTGCAGGGGGGGACTACAGTGACACACACGCACACACACTGACACTCACATACTCATTAACCTGCACTTAAACACACAGATTCAAACACATATGCGGACAAAATACACACACACACACACACACACACACACACACACACACACACACACACACACACACAGAGGTACATACACCATTAGGTCTCTTTCTGTTTTCATTTGTTCGGAGGTTTGGAGTCATTATGTTCACACCCTGCAGCGTTTATTTACTTTGCATTGAAAGTGCATCAAATAAAAATGTATAATTTATTGTTGTTTTTAATAAAAGCGGTTTGAAAGAAATTCTCTGCAGTCCCTGTGAGTCCTGAGGTTAGTGAATCAGTGGTGCTGCTACAGATCGCTGCTTCTCAGAGTGTCATTTTCTCTTACTGAAACATGTAAGTGTCTGACTGCATCCACACCTTTTGTCTGTCTCATTGCTTGGTCACAATAGCATTTATAACAGACACATTTTGGACTGAAAAGAAGTAATTTCAAGGGAATCAGCATCAGTGGATTCACAGAAAAATGCCTGTGTCAGTTTTCATGTAGAGTTTCTCACTGTGCAGATCTTGAAGAGAGCAGAGAGAACTGGGCAGTCCAAAATGTAGGAACCTGTTACATTTGCTGCATCACAATGTCTAACTTTATATGATCGTGGTCTGCCCAAGTACAGTCATTGTTGTGCATGATGGTGCCAAAAGAGCACTTTCATTCAACATGCCCTGGATGGGACTGCAGCAGAAAGTATTCTAGCTGCCTAAAAAATCAATATCAACTCAATATTTAAATGTATATTTGATTGAATATTTGCTGTGCTTTACCTTATACGCTAACCAATCAAGGCCACGATACAATAAAATGGGCGGCAGTAGCTCAGTCCATCGGGACGTGGGTCGGGAACCGCAGGGTCATCTGTTCGAGTCCCCGAGGTGGCTGAGTGCCCTTGAGCAAGGCACCGAACCCCCCCAACCACTCGGGGCGCCTGACCAAGGCAGCCCTCTCACTCTGACAAAAGAGTGAAAAAAATTAATTTCCCCTCAGGGGGATTAATAAAATATATAAAATAAAATTTAAAAAATAACTGAAGTGTTCTGCTAAGTAAACGTACTGCTTTCGTCAATGGTGACTTGTGGCTTTGATAAAATGGCTTTAACCCCCCCAATGGGGAAAGTACTATCACACAGTAAGGTAAAGCAGTGAACATATTCTAAATATAGCATACACTTAAACTGATATTGATTTTTTAGGTTGGTATTTTTTTAGGTGGCTGAAAACCAATTGAGACATCATCTGCTCAGCACCATTTTATTTAATGCACATGATGCTAGGGTTTTCTCCCCAGAAGGTATTGTATAAAACATTGCAATTCAGTTTGTACTATCCTTTATATCATGATATACAACAAATATTGCTTAACAAAGTTAATATTCCTGATTTAGATTTGATAGTTACAGTATGCAGAAAATTATTATGTTTTTGCTGTCTTTGAGCATCTTCTTAGGGTTTTGGAGAGGAGGATAAAAATAACATATGGTGGCCTGTAAACTGGATCACGTAACGTTAGCACTGATTCATGAAGATGTAGGTTTTGTCTCGTTTAGATCTTTGTATTGTGTCCTGTACTCAGGGGGCTGTGTTTGTGTTTCGTATTTTATTTTTTGTTGTGGGATATCTCTCGAAACATTGACTGTAGGGTTGAGGTTTTGTTACTGCATAATGTTTGTGTTCAT
Organism: Epinephelus cyanopodus; assembly: GCA_026686955.1. NCBI lineage: Eukaryota > Metazoa > Chordata > Actinopteri > Perciformes > Serranidae > Epinephelus > Epinephelus cyanopodus. The sequence goes on along the minus strand of CM048918.1, from coordinate 8,486,464 downwards.
GTCTGGTTGAAATTTATGTATTAACAGCGTTATGGGTTAACATACCAAAATAAATTTGTTTGTTAATGTTATTTGTGTCTGGATAACCCCATGAAGAGTGGGTCATGTTAATGACCAGACATGCTGATAAAATAATTACTCATTCATTCAGAATTTAACATCATGAATAGTTGCATGATGGCAAAACTAGTCATTGAAACAACACATGCTCAACTCTTTGTCCCATTTTCTGAAGTTCATTCATCACTGGAGGGTTTTTGCTGGGTGTGCAGCTCTTGTTCAGCACCTAATCATCTTCACACACACACACACACCTGCTGCACTACACACAAGAGCAAGAGGCAACAGAGGAGGACCATGATGAAGATAAAGTGCCTTGCTAAAAGATAGTCTGGTTGGAGTGGGGGATTATATGGTAATAACATCTGGAGATTTAAACCAGAAGACACTATTTGGGGCTTATTTACATACACACTACATATACACACCTGGCACATAATAAGGGTTTTTTCCTCTTTTTATGGGGTAACAAATGGCTTCTGTAGTTAATATAATCAGCAAAAAAACAAGTTGATTTACTGTTTAGAGTACAGCAGATGTCAAAAGACAAAACAAACTAATAAACATAAACACCACCACCACCAACAACAACAAAAACAACAAAACAACAAGATTCTACAGCCATGCTAGCAGCTCTGTGAGGCTATAAAACTCACTGTACAGCAAAGAATTGGACAAACAGAAACTTTAACCAAATGATGTTGGGGCCATGGTGGTCTTGACCAAATTGCGCAATAATTCATCCAACAGTTGTTGACAAACTGGTCGTGCTACATGATATGTCAACAGAACACCAATGTCATTGGGATTCATCCTCTGGGGACAATGTCTCTACAACACTTCATGGCAATCCATTCAATAATAGTTGAGCTTTTTTGGTACAAAACTGGTGGCCCGATCAACACACTGACATTGCTATTTGGTTGGACAAGACTGTATACCTCTGAGAGTGCAGGATGAATGATTGAGGAACATTTTTATTGACTACAGTTGGCTATTATATACACTCAGTTCATATGTATACATATATATATATATATATATATATATATATATATATTATATATATATATATATATATATATATATACACAGTACAGGCCAAAAGTTTGGACACACCTTCTCATTCAATGCGTTTTCTTTATTTTCATGACTATTTACATTGTAGATTCTGACTGAAGGCATCAAAACTATGAATGAACACACGTGGAGTTATGTACTTAACAAAAAAGGTGAAATAACTGAAAACATGTTTTATATTCTAGTTTCTTCAAAATAGCCACCCTTTGCTCTGATTACTGCTTTGCACACTCTTGGCATTCTCTCGCTGAGCTTCAAGAGGTAGTCACCTGAAATGGTTTTCACTTCACAGATGTGCCTTATCAGGGTTAATTAGTGGAATTCCTTGCTTTATCAATGGGGTTGGGACCATCAGTTGTGTTGTGCAGAAGTCAGGTTAATACACAGCCGACAGCCCTATTGGACAACTGTTAAAATTCATATTATGGCAAGAACCAATCAGCTAACTAAAGAAAAACGAGTGGCCATCATTACTTTAAGAAATGAAGGTCAGTCAGTCTGGAAAATTGCAAAAACTTTAAATGTGTCCCCAAGTGGAGTCGCAAAAACCATCAAGCGCTACAACGAAACTGGCACACATGAGGACCGACCCAGGAAAGGAAGACCAAGAGTCACCTCTGCTTCTGAGGATAAGTTCATCTGAGTCACCAGCCTCAGAAATCGCAAGTTAACAGCAGCTCAGATCAGAGACCAGATGAACGCCACACAGAGTTCTAGCAGCAGACCCATCTCTAGAACAGCTGTTAAGAGGAGACTGCGCGAATCAGGCCTTCATGGTCAAATAGCTGCTAGGAAACCACTGCTAAGGAGAGGCAACAAGCAGAAGAGATTTGTTTGGGCCAAGAAACACAAGGAATGGACATTAGACCAGTGGAAATCTGTGCTTTGGTCTGATGAGTCCAAATTTGAGATCTTTGGTTCCAACCGCCGTGTCTTTGTGAGACGCAGAAAAGGTGAACGGATGGATTCCACATGCCTGGTTCCCACTGTGAAGCATGGAGGAGGAGGTGTGATGGTGTGGGGGTGTTTTGCTGGTGACACTGTTGGAGATTTATTCAAAATTGAAGGCACACTGAACCAGCATGGCTACCACAGCATCCTGCAGCGACATGCCATCCCATCCGGTTTGCGTTTAGTTGGACGATCATTTATTTTTCAACAGGACAATGACCCCAAACACACCTCCAGGCTGTGTAAGGGCTATTTGACCAAGAAGGAGAGTGATGGAGTGCTGCGGCAGATGACCTGGCCTCCACAGTCACCGGACCTGAACCCAATCGAGATGGTTTGGGGTGAGCTGGAGCGCAGAGTGAAGGCAAAGGGGCCAACAAGAGCTAAACACGTCTGGGAACTCCTTCAAGACTGTTGGAAAACCATTTCAGGTGACTACCTCTTGAAGCTCATGGAGAGAATGCCAAGAGTGTGCAAAGCAGTAATCAGAGCAAAGGGTGGCTATTTTGAAGAAACTAGAATATAAAACATGTTTTCAGTTATTTCACCTTTTTTTGTTAAGTACATAACTCCACGTGTGTTCATTTATAGTTTTGATGCCTTCAGTGAGAATCTACAATGTAAATAGTCATGAAAATAAAGAAAACGCATTGAATGAGAAGGTGTGTCCAAACTTTTGGCCTGTACTGTATATATATATATATATATATGTACTTAAAAATAAACGTCAAATAATTAGTTTTGACAGTCAAATGGCTGGAAGTTTATGCCAAACCATAAATATGTTTCATATGTATCGTGTCAGTTTTTATAAAGTGATGTAGTACAGGCTGACTTTGTCATGCAGAGGTGGAAGGGAACGTGGATGGTGTGACACCTTGGTGGGGCATCAGCCAAGCTGCAGACCACTGTTCTAGTCATCACTGTGTTTCCAGTGGCTTTTCAACCACTAAACATGAGTGTTTTTTACTGATCTGTGTAAGCTAGTAGGCTAGGCAAGTCTTGAAAAAAAGTTTTTGTAACGACCTCTCTTCATTGAGTATGTGATATGTACCCCATTACACAAACCACTAATACTAATCAGGCAAAGCAATTCATTCCAGTGTCTTGAATTGGTAATCAAATTAATGCAAATTTACTTTATGATTTTGACTTATTACTTAAATCAGCGCTGCACTGCTGCAATAGTGTGGTCTTGGTCGAACCATTAAAGCAAAGGAATGATCCCCAGTAATGCAACAGCATTTGCACAGTTCAGGTGTTCCAGTTTAGTTGCTGTCTTTGATTCTTACAGATCCTGTATGCATGAAACTGTCGTTACCCTGGATAGTAAGGTAAATGACCGGTCTCAACATGCCAAACTGAAGCCGTCCCCTGGACCAGAGCCTTCCACAATGTTGACTGGTCTGCAGTCAGTTGCAACCCATTTAGCAAGCACTGTAGTTAACTTCTTTGATTCAGTTTCATCCGCAGGTGTGTGGCGATTCACATACTCTACACTACTTTGCCAGCTTTGACGTACAGTTGCTCGCTGACGTTAGTTTGATTAGCTGCACCTCTTTACTCAGCTAGGTGGTAGCTCCAAGCCAAAGTACATGGGTGATATTTTAATGCTGTTTGACACAAAGTGCATATTGCTTTTGACTTTTCAACAGAGCTGCCTGGGAGTTGTTTTTTTAGTGAAATGAGCCATTCATTCATTCAAGCACAGTGGTGTCTTATTTCAACACATTCTCACTCTCATCTTGTCACTTATTGACACTTGGTCATGAAATTCCCACGTCAACACATGATGTTGGTTATTGACATCGTGTCTTCCACCTGTTACATTCATTGTTTTCAAAATACATTTACGTTTTCACAGGAAATGTACAGTTTGCATACTGTCTCTATCAAAATAAACATACTACATTTGTACAGCACTGCAAATTGACGTTGTTTTCCTTTAATAACAAATGCACATGATATGTTTAGTCAACACGCACATGTTTGGGTTAGGATAAAAGAACAGGGTTTGGCTTTGCAATCTTACGGAAAGTGAGTACCGACCTCCCGGGTGAAAGTTGGCTGTTGTTAGACCCATCCACCACCCATCCCACCCGCCCCACTTGGGACAACTTCTGATGCCTTAACTCCCACCGCGTGTTCCTCTGACACCAATGGGCGCTGTGAAACAAAATCGGCGACCGGCCACGTATCATACCGTCAGGAAAGGGCAGGTTTTTTGCCAGGTGGGGCTTTTATAGCCTGGCACATGCTGGCCATGTAAAGTGGTGTTTCTTAAAGATTACTAATTTTCCACGTCAGTTACCCCAAATGGGGATAATTCCCATTGTTATGATATAACTACTGGGTGAGGAGATAATCTCCATATGATAGAGTGCTACGTATTTAGCCCAGCTGTCCCTTTCTTGTAGCTCATTATGGATGAACTCATAAAGAAAACCGTGTTCAAGTGACAGGACATATTATTGTTTTTAAACTGTATGAAAGTATTATATATAATTCATTACATTTTTCCAGTAGTATTCTCATGAGTCATTAAATGTCTCCCAGTTAGCTAAGTAGCTCTGCTGCTGGTGCTGCAGATCATTGGGCTTAAGAGCCTCATTTCCTCTGTGTGAAACACGCTTTTAGTATTTAGGTCAATGCTACCTCCATCTCACTACCAAAACAAAGCTCTTCATCTCACTGCATGGCTTCTTTTCTCAACATACAGCCATGATAATGCATTGAGGAGCTCATGTACACGTATAGCAGTGTGCCCAGAGCACACAAGCTGCAACACACGTACTGTATATGGAAACATACACACACAGAAACGGACACAGACACACACACAGAGCACATTCTGTTCTGTTCTCCATCCTCTCTGTCAGCCGAGCAGCTGCAGACACAAAACACTCTCTTTCCCTCCTACTCTCTCTCGCTCGCTCTTTTCCTCTCGCTCTCTTTCCTCTTTCTCTCGTGCGCCATCTCATCGCCTCTCCTTCTGTCTCCCTCTGTCCTCCTCCTCTCCTTCCTTTCTTCCTCTCTCCAGCCTGTCAGCTGAGCAGCAACGTGAAGCAGCGATCAACGCCCACGCTCTCAGCCTTTTTTTATTGCTTGGTAGAGTGGAGGGAGAGAGAAGGAGAGAGCGGCATAGATAATAAAGGGAGAGCAAGAGGGGATGAGAGAGAAGAAGAGCACAAATATCGCCAGCAGGCACTAATTACATGGATGAGTTTTGACAGCCGACATACACCGTACGACATCCACATATGGAGGATAGATAGATAGATAGATAGATAGATAGACAGATAGATAGATAGATAGATAGATAGACGGAGGTGTACTGAGATGTTAGCTTTTTCTATTAAACCAACACAATTGCTGTCTGTATTTGGACAGATGACCTTAAGTGGGCGTGACTTATACTGAAAGCCACATTAAATGTTGTATTTTCTCACATAATATTCACTGGCAATGCAAGTGGTGTGCCTTGAAAGCATCACATTGATTTAATAATGCCACACAATTCATTATATTTGTATATATTTCCACATCCTCATACTGTACAGTAATTTTGATTTCTTTCTGTCTCTCTGTCATTCTATCTATCCAACACACCCTCACACTGGTTTGTATTAGGGATGAGCAGGTTCACCATTATCTGTATCTGTGTCTGTATCTCTTCATAACCAACTAAATTATCTGTATCCATATCTGTACTCAGAATGGGCAGACTTTAAGTGAAGTGGGTTGGTCCTCATCAGAAATTATCATGTTAAACTAAAATTGATACGGGTTAATCAGAAGTTGCTGTATTGGTTAACAGAAAACTATTTTTAGAACAATCTCATATTTGAGCTTCAGATTATTGAATCACAAATTGATTTGTTACATTTTAATTCATATGACACTCATACTTATAAGAAGTACATTATCCATATCACTTGGGGCCACTTCCTTCTTTACTCCTGTCACTGCATTAGTCACATGCTCACAGCCTTCCAAAAATATATGTGATAGGCATTAATTACTGGCTCATCATTACATGGTACTAATTTTGGTGCATTGGTTTCATAAGAAATCATATGAACAATGCATTAACAGCCTGATATATACTTCTGTCTATTCATCTACTTCATGAACTGTCTGAAACCAACCACCACCCCTTTAATTGGGTGATATTGATCAATCAGAAACTGAAAAAAAAAAAAAAATTAAAAAAATGGTTTGGGCAGCTGTGGTTCAGAAGGTAGAGCAGGTTGTCCACTAATTGGGAGATCAGCGATCCCCAGCCTCTCCAGTCTGAATGTCAGAGTATCCTTGAACAAGACACTGAACCCCAAATTGCTGGTGGCTGTTCCAGCGGTGTGTGAATGGTTAGAAAACCAAGTAGCAGGCAGAACCCTGTGCGATAGCCTCGGCCACCGTGTGTGTGAATGGGTGAATGGGACTCACAGTGTAAAAAGCTTTGAGTGGTCGGAAGACTAGAAAGGAGCTACACAAGTGCAGATCCATTTACCAGTTTCATAAATCAAAAGATTCTGTTATGCATTGTAAAAAGAAACTATTAACGGTAGAAATATATAAAGAAAAATATCCTTCCATTACAGGGAATAATCTTAAATTCTGATGATGCTGCATCTGGATTTATATTTATATTTTATCTGAGTTATATAAATAGAGGAAATCAGCACACAATACAGGTAAGACCTAAAGATTATGAGCTTTATTCTGATGTACGGGCTGCTCTAGCTTCCAGGCTTTTATCTCACTGCTTCCGAGTTTCCCAGAGAGATAGCCAGGAACAATGATGCGTACCACGTGTCGACCTGCCTGCAAGTCCCAGGTGGGTTTGGTAAAGCTTAGTAGAAAATATCATGCGTTTGGTCAGGCAGGGTGACTGAGCAGCAGTAAGTTATCAATAATTTACAGAATAATATTGTGCAATGTCCACCTTCTCCTTCCCTACCCCATCGCTCTCTCTCAAACAGACACACACGTTAGACGTCACACGTCTGGTCTCTATCCTTGTTTCAGTCCTCATTCCTGTCAGTTTGGCACTACAGTGCATCTTGTTGGCTTTAAACAAGTTGGTGGGTGCAGTATTAAGAAATCATACATTACTACAAGAATGATCAGCTCTCAGTCCGTTCCCTGCGGTGTGGGGACAGCTACTGAAAATAACGATCACTCTTCATTAATGTCCAGTAAATGAAACAAGTCAAGTCAAGTCAAGTCAAAGCCCTATGTTGCTGACTCAATCTTGTGGTCATCCACAATGACCTGAAAGAAGAAACATAAATGCGAATGCACAGACATGTGATCATGATTTTTTCCCTCAAAAAATGAGTAACTTTGGGTAGAGTAAATATCTGTTTCCATCACATTATTTGTGCTTTTTAATAATGTATATAATGTACTTGGATTACAAGTACAACCCTAATGAAGCTCTAGCTAAAGTCAGGAAGACAATACTTTCCATGCTCAGGCTGTAAGTTTTCCTTCTCACCCTGCCATTCACTCCATGCACGCATGCTCAATCTTTGTCTTTAGCTGTCATCATCTGGGGCTGTCAATTGAGTCATCAGCTGTTCTTCAGCTGATTGACAATTAACCAATAGCACAGTGACACGCCTTCTCTGTCAGCCGATCATCTCACTTCTCCTCATTTTAAATCTGGTTCTTTCTCTGGTGTAGTTCTTTCTTGCTGCAGTCGTGCGCGCCCTCCACCTCCCCATCACCACCCAGTCTTTACAGATTCCTCAGCCTTATCCAACTCGGCAGTCAGCGGCCTTAGATTTAGCAGCCACCGCCATCAGTGTCTGGACTCCATGGGGGATTTATCCTGCTGCCGCTCAGATGTCCCTTGATCACAAATATCTCCCTCTGGTGTCCAAGTACCAAAGACTTCTATTAAAACTTAATGAACATAAATCATCCATTAATCTGTACACTCATATTCCGGATTAATATTATCTTTACTTTATTCCTATGTCTTTCCTGATTGAAATAGATAGATGGGTAGATTGGCTTTGTTCCTTAGTGACCTTGAGAGAGTTACTATTTGCTGTCATTGTCTTAATTAATTGATGATTCATTTCATATGTAACATAGTGAAAAAAAATGGATTGTTGTGACAATGATAAAATTGCGATTTTGTCTGATCAGCAATCCAAACCCTAAACATACTTTAAAATGACAGAAAAGACACTTGCATCATGAAATGTTTGCAACTATTCTAAAAACTGATTATTTGTTGTTGTTTGAATTGTCAGTCAAATAAACCAAACTAATCTTATGTTAACTGACTAATTGTTTGAGCTCTGATCATCTTGTACTGACTGTGAAGCAATCCTTTGGTAATGTGTCTACACAGGCTTAAGCAGTCTGAGTTACACAATTCCAGTGGGTCTCTTCCAAAGTAGCGTTTCTGTCATGAAAAAATTCCCTCTTTGTATTTCCCCAGACAGCAACTCTTGCTGAGCAGTAGCAGAGAGACATGTGTGAGTTTGTCGTGAGGACACGACACAGCAAGAAATCTACATGTTTGATTTGCATAACTCTGTGGAGGAAATCGATTGGCCTGCTCAGAGTGCTGACCTCAATTCCATCCAACACCTACGTATATTAATGCATTTGATCAACACCTTTGGGATACTGTAAGCCAGACCAACAAATCCCTGCAGCCAGGTTCAAAAGGCTGGTGAAAAGCCTGAAACCAGAAGAGTGGAGGCTGTTATAGCAGCAAAGTAATGGAGGAGAGCAGACGTGTCCTTCACTGCTGCATATGTGACATTTAGAGGGTGCAAAAGAAAATTATGTATTACATGCATTCTGGAGATTTATATACTCACCATACTAAAATTGTTGCCTGCAAAATAGGTCAAGAGGCTTATGTAAACTTGTTAAAAGGACACAGAGATCCAGAGGGACATGAGAAGATACTGTGCATGGTTTCACAGAACCAAAGACTTTGAACAAAAGCTTCAGCCAAGGAGAGTCAGAGAGAGATAGAAATATACGTAGTGAAGACCACGTGGAGGGCTGCAAATGATGAGAGAGACAGAGACAGAAGGACTGGCCTGACCCTGACCTTCCCGCTGGGACATCTAACCAGGGACAGCATCACCCATCTGAATCCAGCAGTACTAAAAGGTTGACAGGCTTTCAGTGTGCGGTTAGATGAGGCCTGTGATGCACCAGCCACATCTACAATGTCCAGTGACTGGATATTCCCACAAACAAATGGCTGATGTTCTTCTATTGTCTTATATGCATGTTGATATAACATTTATGTAATAGTATATTAATCTTGTTGTATCAAAGAATGAAGCAAACAAATCTTATGTAACTACCTGAAAACTATGACAATGGAGAAATCATTCCATTCATAGGATGACCATGTTAATAATGTATTATGAAAAAAACAGACCCTGAATCTGACATTTATTAACACAGTCACCAGAAGAAAATGTTGGCATTGTATGTTTCCGTGTACCATGAATATGTTACATTTGTACGTTTCATGTATCATATCAACGTTTATAAAGTGACGTGGCATATGAGCTGACTTTGTCAAATGGAGGTGACGGGGATGGTGGATGGTGTGTTCCTGTGAGACACCTGCCAAGCTGCAGACCACTGTTCCAAACCAACAACAACAAATGAAGAATGACATTGTATTGTATGAAGACATTGCTGCTTTTCCTGCGTGGGTGGAGGTGGACAGGATGGTGCCCCCCAAACCAGGTATGTAATGATAGCCATTGTTTTTTGTGGCTAAACCAAACCACGTTTCAATTACAATGTGTCAGCGCTACATAGTAAGTTGCACATTTAGTATCTGCTGAAACATACAAAGCCAAAATATCTTTCTAGCAAACGGGTTGCTTGGAGTCTTGTTCATGAGTGAGGGAAGATGGAGCGTGAGATCCACAGGCGGATTGGAGGCGGGAACAAAAGTGTTTTCCTCGCAGGGTGGCTGGGATAAGTAGGTGAGGTCAGACAACAGAAGGAGCTTGGAGTGGAAATGCTGCTCCTTTGAGTTGCAAGGAATCCCTTGAGGTTCTTCGGGCCTCCTTGTGGAGGTACTGGGCACATCCATAGGAGAGCAGACCTCAAACATGCTGGAGGGATTATGCATCCACACATGACTGCATCCCCAGGAGGACGTGGAGGACATGGCCAGGGAAAAGGATGTATGGGCTTCTTATCTTAGCCACCTCAACAACATATATTAATATTTATTATTATTGCGTTGAATGACACTTGCCATTGTTTTCCTGAAGCATCTTTCTTTAATTGGTCATGGGATGAATTAGCCTGGAAATCAAGACCCTAATTCTAGAAAGATTTAGGGTCTGGCTATGAGTAATGAAAATGGCCCAACTTGAGGGGCGGCACCAATCATGCATTTGAAAATATCACTGCACGCAATTGTATAACACTACGACCAATCAGAACAATACACGGGGTGATGTATCCAGAGCGACGGAAACAAGTTTGTTTTGGGGAATAGTTTGACTGAGAGACGTAAATGTAGCCTAATGGAAATGGAGCCACAAGACGAGTTTTGCCATTTTTGCAAGCAGAATATGAGAACAGTTGGTTTGCACAAATAGTCAACATTTTCGATAGATTTGGGAAACCAAGTATATCTGAAAGACTTTTTCATGCTGGCGTGACGGTAGTAAACAGACCAGTGTCGAATAGGATTTGTCGGCGGTGTGTCACCCTTTTAACAAGACTGGAAAGAGATGTGCCTGTCTATAGGAGATGGATAGAGGATAAAAAACACGATGAAGCCTCAAGAAGTTGTTCTGATAAAAGAGACCGCAAGCCCACTCCATCCAAAACACCAAGGGCTTTGAAAAAGTTGTGCCACAAATGGCAAACTTTTCTGAACCTGGGAGCTCAGTGTAACACTGTCAGTCAGCCAGTCAGAAGAGGAGGACCCCTCAAGTGAAGAGATGTTAATGCAAGTCTCCAGGAGCATGGAGGATCTTCAGGTGTCAGGCGAGAAGTTGGGTGAGACACACACACACACACACACACACACACACACACACACACACACACACGCTATTTCATCTACATGCAAGGGGTGATGTTGTCTTATGTCTTTATGTTTGTTTGATTCATCACAACAGAGGAGGTGATAGGCAGTGGCAAAGGGCAGGCTACTGAAGATTTGAGGATCACTTCCCTGCCATTGCCTGCCAAGTTGTCAGGTGAGAAGTTGGGTGAGACAGACACACACACACACACACGTTATTTTATCTACATGTAAGGGGTGATGTTGTCTTATGTTTGTTTGATTCATTACAACAGAGGAGGTGATAGAAAGCAGTGCCGAAGGGCAGGTTACTTAAGATTTGAGGATCACTTCTCTGCCATCGCCTGCCAGACAGTTGACTCCACCACCTACATATTCGGTCATATTTGATCATTTGGACTTTTACATGCGCGCACACCATCAGTCCACCCTCCGCAGTAACTCATCCATACACTGGGTACACCACATGGCCGTGCAAGACCGGATCGCCACAAATCACCTGGAACACTGACAGACCTCCTGCACTACGACCTAGGTATGTCTCTCCCTGGGGTGGAGACACAAATGCATATGAGGAGAGAGTCTATCGTCCTAGGAAGCTGGATCCTGACACGGTACCTGGACGTTTTTAAGCCATTTTACAAGGTGGTGGTACATCACATGCCACATGAGTACTTAGAAGAAATGGCACAACCTTCCACTGATGTAAGAACTAAAAGCAATATTCTAATAATGCCTGTATGTACCACTAACATTCCGTGTAGTAAAATACAATGTTACGTAACTTTTCTTCCAATTACAGTACCCACTGGGACTCATTTTCAAAAATGAAAACAAAAGCACGGAGTTAATAGATGTGCTTCGCCACATACAGAACAAGTAAGCATGAAGTAGTTGGCCTCCGCTTCACGTTGGACGGTTCACGCCTCTGCGTCGTCCATTAATTCCTGATAATGGACACCTCGTCGGGCATTAACCCTTACTTAATAACATCTCTTTATTTATTTAAGTTTAAGTTTTTCCAAGTTAATTGTCGTTCTGGCAGTGTAAACCTTACAGATCTTACTGCATATATGTCATGGCAAGTGTGTGTTCTTATGTGAGGTTTTTCAGTCTTGGTTAACTTAAATACTCCAATACATATTTTTGTTGCTTGCCATTCTATATTAAACACAATGACAACAATTTCAAAAGTATCAATTTAGAACTTTATTTGCATTCAGTCATTCTCAAAACAGCTGAAGGAACAAAGAACTTTGTATAAAATTTGGCAGTGATGCTATTTACAATTGTTATCAATTAAGTACAAGTGCCAGTCTGAGATCCTCAGTAAAGACAGTCCAGATTCTGAACTGCTGCATGAGGCTTCCATTTGTTCCTCATTCTCCTCATCAAAGTACCCTGTGTAGTCTGCATCTGGTACCAATAAGTCCTCAAGAGGTAGATCAACTTCAGAAAATTCAAAGTCACAGAAAACCTCTGAAAAAATTCTTAAAATTTCCTGTGCATGCTGTCTTTGGAACACAGGGAGATTATCAATTATGTAGGTGACATCAAATTTCACACAGGCATGTAACTCTGTTCTGGAACACAGCACAGAGTCAATTAGATCATCACTAAAACCTGTGCAATCTGATCTGTTTGTGTAAAGTTGGGTGTCTTCCTGGATTAGGCTGTTCTTATACTTCATCAAAAGATCCCTAATCAAAACCTTTCCTCCTGTGTGACTTCTCTGCTTCTACCAGTTGGAGAAACCTCCTGTTTTAACAGTTCATATGCAGGGGTTGCCACATCACAACCGTCGGGCTTCACACGGTGGCACCAAATATGTTGGGGTCAACACATTAGGTCTCACAAGAGACACGAAATATGTAGGGATTAATTGGCTATCAGAAATAATTAATAATTATTATCAATAATTAATGGGCGGCACGGTGGTGTGGTGGTTAGCACTGTGCAGAGTTTGCATGTTCTCCCTGTGTCAGCGTGGGTTCTCTCCGGGCACTCCGGCTTCCTCCCACAGTCCAAAGACATGCAGATTGGGGATTAGGTTAATTGATAACTCTAAATTGTCCATAGGTGTGAATGTGAGTGTGAATGGTTGTCTGTCTCTATGTGTCAGCCCTGCGATAGTCTGGCGACCTGTCCAGGGTGTACCCTGCCTCTCACCCGATGTCAGCTGGGATAGGCTCCAGCCCCCCCATGACCCTCAAGAGGATGAAGCGGTTAGAAGATGAATGAATTAATGAATCAGTAATTAATAATCATGGTCAATAATGTGACTTAATTAACATTAAATCACCTTGTGTGGCACCATTCCCATAAAGGGAAAAATGATAGCCAGTTAAAGATATCAGTCTCATAAAGTAGGCTAAACTATTAATTTGGAGTTTTGATTAATAATTACATTAATGACAACAACCAAAATTAGCAGTAACGCCTGAAGGATCTTGGAGTTCTTGACGCAGCAGAGGTTGACCATTCATTGGCGAAGCCAACTAATCAATGGCCTAACTGCAAACTAGCACAACAATAACTCAGTGAACAGCATGAAATCACATACAACAAGTTAAACAGTCTTGTTTAGCCTGTAAAGCTGCGATAAGATATGCACAGTTGTTACATTACCGATCCTTAAAAGGATGGGAGAAAGAGTCACTTGGTGGTGCTGCTTTGTTAGCCGGCAGAAGAAGACTGGGAAGAACTGTGGTTTCAGATGCAGTCTTTGTTGTGTCCTGTGTTCCAAAGGTGAATCTCCGAGGAAGCTGGTTACTCAGGGTTTAGCAGAGTTAGACGCTGGGTGCTTGGTTTTCTTCGTTGCTGGAATGCTAGTTGCAAACCTTGTGTTTGCAAGAGAGTCTATGATCAGTTGCCCTCCCTATAGTGGTTTGTGCTATGGAGCCAGGGTCTGGGCCTCTGTGCTGGTCCAGGCCCAGCCAGAAAGAGGTATGAGTGTGTGGTCCTGTGAATCCCAACAGAGTGCAGCACAAATGTCCCGGTTCAACGCTTTCTGTGTGGCGTTGAAAGTGAGAGAACAAGGCTTTCCAAAAGCAGGAAGTGATGCTTTTGTCAGTTAATCTTTTCACAGCCTCATCTACTCTTGTGTGCTGCTTGATGGGGTAAACAGTGGCGTGTGACTGAGACCTTTCTCTCCCGACCCTATCAAGTTCCTAAAGGATAGTTTCCACATCTTCTGGTAACCCATGGAGGACCACATGAGTTATGTTTGGAAAGTTTAACCCCATCCCAAATGCAGCTGTTGCAACAACAACTCTGCAGGCACCATATCCACCCAATGATGACATATTACTATTGTAACTAATATTACACCAGTCATAAAGGCCTTTCTGTTCTTCCAGACACAGGGCTAAGGCCAGGTTCAGGGACATGGGTCACATAGTTTTCTTACTCACCCTGTTTGACAATGGATCTTAGTTCGCCCAGCTTGGCAAAACACTCCCTGAAGGCCTTGTCCCCTTTATCAGTCTTTCCCTTGGTGAACATATAAGAGTAGATTTGAATGTTATAACATAACCAATGTGATAAGATTAACAACTAAATAATTAAGACAGCACAATCAACCTCATAAAACAATTAGGTCCAATCAAACTATTCATTAACTTTGTCCTATCAAGAATATGTGGATTGACACTAGCGTTTCATTCATCCGTAACATGAGTAAGGACACCTACATCAGAGTTACCAACCCCATGCTTATAGGCACTAGCTATATTGCTTAAATAATTGGTGGGGTAACACTGATAACGGAATGTAGTTGATTAAAGAGCAACCTGAATTTAAAGTGTGTAGCACCTAGCCTTTATCGCATAACAGGTTGCAGCCAGCAGCTAGACATATCGTCCTGTTCAAATTAGGCTCCTGTATTACAATTAAATAACTTACTTTTTCATTAGAGGAAATTTACCAAATGACTCTTACCATTTGTAAATGAGCTGGACGTCATCCACCACAATCCCGATGAGTTTGTCCTTGTAGACCTTTTTTGTCAACATGTCTCGCCAGTTCTTTTTTAACAGCCAGGACTCGGGACTGCTGAATGCTATCTGGAATTACCGAAAGACCAACTTTCTTCACCTCTTTTACCTGGTCCTCCATAAGGGCGATCAACGGCGAGACCACAACCACCAGTGGGTTATCGCTAAGCCCCATACGCTTAGCTACCAGCGGAGGTAACTGGTAGATTAGACTCTGGCCGTACCTGGTCGGCAAAACGGCAAAAACGTCCTTCTTGCAAAGGAAAGATTCAAGTGCCATCTTCTGCTCCTCTTTTAGACAAAAAGCCAAGTCTACCATGTTCATTGTAGTGGCCAAAGCTGTTTCAAACAACTGGTGTTCATCCGTAGCCATCTTGCAATGTTTACCGACTGATTCTGTCGCTGTGCTGTCGTCATCTGTTTAGCTCGCCTCTGGCCCGCCTATATCAGATTCAAAGATGTGATTGGTGCAATTTGGCTCCAACGGCATGGGTAATGAGCATCATTACTGATTGTCAGAGTGAATCGCTGAGCAAATTCAAATTGTGCTTTCGGGAGAACATCCCTACCCTGTAGGGATGAATGCAAATCATACTCATTATTCCCATAATTTACCTGCAGGTGATGTACTGTATACACTGCTGGCCACAGGTGAAAGTTGGAAATGGCAACATATATGTACATATAGGGTATATAGAGGTTTGAGGGTTTTGTGCAGTATCTTAGCTGTTCCTAGGACTGCACACTTCAAGACTGAGGCTTCAGATGTTGTTCCTGGAATTTGCTGGAGCCACTCTCCCAATTTGGGGGTCACTGCCCCAGTTGCTCCTACTACCATGGGGACCATGTCAACTTTGACCTTCCACATGTTCTAGCTGTTCTTTCAACCCTTGATACTTCACCTTTTTGTGTTCCTTCTTTCTGATGTTGTTGTTAGCTGCTATCGCCACATCTACCACCACTGCCCTCCTCTGGTGTTTGTCAACCACCACTATGTCCAGTTTTTACACAGCAGCTATTTGTCAGTCTGGAAGCTGACGTCCCACAGGATCTTAGCCCCGTTGTTCTCAGCCACCTTTGGTGGTGTGTCCCATCGGGATCTGGGTACTTTGAGTCCATAGTGGATACAGATGTTCCTGTACACTATCCCAGCCACTTGGTTGTGCCTCTCCATGTACGCCGATCCTGCCTGCATCTTACACCCTGCCACTATGTGCTGGACTGTCTCATCTTTGCACAGCCTGCACCTTGGGTCTGATCAGCTGTGTTAGACCCTGGCTTCTGTGACCCTTGTGCTTAGGGCCTGTTCTTGTGCTGCGATGATTAGCACCTCTGTGCTGTCTGTCAGTCCAGCATTCTCAAGCCATTGGTAGGTCTTCTTCATATCAGCCACTTCATCTATCTGACGGTGGTAATCACCATGTAGGGGCTTGTCCCTCCATGTTGTTTGCTCCTCCACTTCTTTGCCCTCTTCCAGTTTCTGTTGTCTGAGGCATTCACTTAGCAGCTCATCCTTTGGGGCCATCTTCTTGATGTACTCCTGGATTTTGGATGTTTCATCCTGAATAGTGTCTCTGATGCTCACTAGTCCTTGGCCTCCCTCTTTCTACTTAGTGTATAGCCTCAGGGTAATGTACTTGGGGTGGAATCCTCCATGCATGGTGAGGAGCTTTCTTGTCTTGATATCCGTGGCTTCTATCTCCTCCTTTGGCCAGCTTATGATCCCAGCTGGGTATCTGATGACTGGCAGTGCATACATGCTGATGGCTTGGACCTTGTTCTGACCATTCAGCTGACTTCTCAGGACTTGCCTTACTCTCTGGAGGTATTTGGTTGTAGTTGACTTCCTTCCTGCTTTCTAATGATTTCCTTTAGCCTGCAGGATCTCAAGGTACTTGTAGCTGTCCTGGATATCTCCTATGTTGCTCTCTGGTAGGTCAGCTCCCTCAGTTCTTATCATCTTGCCTCTCTTTCATACCATCCAGCCAGACTTGTGTAATTTGAATGACATTCCTTTGTCCTTGCTGTAGATCCTGGTGTTGTTGGTCAGTGAGTCGATTTCTTGATACACATACACATACACACACACACACACACACACACACACACACACACACACACATGCAGCAAAGGGCCACAGGCTGGGGCACCTGCTCTACCACTAAGCCACTGACGCCCCGGACTGTGGGACATTATCATGGTCTTATTTGAGGGAACAGAGAAAAGGAAATTCAAAGAGTTACAAAACAAGAAAATTATAATGCTTTTAGGTATGCTGCTTTTTTTTGCGTAATTTTACTTTTGCACAGCATTCATACGAACAGTTTTAACATTGAACAGTGATCTCTAACCCATAGAGTTACAAAACATTGAACAAATGTTGTATTGTTTGCATTGTCCACATATGAGGACATTAAAAATGCACACAAACTATCAGCTTAGCCAAATCAGTTACAGCTGTATTTTGGGGGGTAAACCTGAAAGTGAGTGTGCCTGTAATGTCACTTAGAAATTCAGGATGCAATTAACATTTTAAAAAGTGGGGGGAAAATGGGCATGGTTGAGGAACAGCATTAAGAATAGTGATGTTCCTCCTCTCTGCCTTGTCCATTATTGTAAATCTGTTTTGTTCATTAGAATACCTCATTATGCATTACGACATACATAACTGCTCCACTGCTTCTGAACATCCTGCGTTTTTACTATGAGCCCCGACTCAGCACCACACAGTTCTTCCTTTCTCTGTCCTTTTCTCTCACCTCTGTGCTATTAGTCAAATGTATAAAGCTTCCAACTACTCATGTGGACATTAGCACTAATTGGTTTTAATGATCTTAATAACTCTCTTTTTAGTAATGCACCAATGGACATCTGTTTCATTGTGGAGAGAGCAGCTCTCATTACTCCATAAAGGAGGTCAACTCATTTGGATTGCAGGTGATTTTTATCCATGACTCTCGCTCTGTCCCATTAATGTCAGGTAGTTGTCCCCCTACCAGCCACTAATGAACAAGGAGTATGTTTTAAGTGTATGCCAAAAAGTGTTCATGTTAGAAACAGAGAGGTTGTTTGGGTTCTTTGTGTGTGTGTGCGCGCATGTGTATGCACGTGCAGTTATGTTTGCCAGTCCAGATGAAAAATGAGCAAACAAGGCTGCAGTGATTTTCTCTTTAACAGTGTCATGTCGGTGCAGATGCAGCTCTGTCTGCAGGATTCCATTAGCACTCATTAATTGGATAACAGAAGCTAATTAAGCTATTAATCATTAGCTTATGTAGACATACTGCCCACCTCCTCCAACTCCATTCCTCTGCTGGCTCTGGTTTTTCTTCCCCACTGCCTCCATCCTTTCTCTTACACGTCAAAAACCAGTACCTTCTTCTACATTGTGCATCAACACAGATCCAGTCACAGTCCTTTACCTCCTTCCTCTCTCATCCTGCCCTCATACTTCTGTAGTCTCTCCTTTCTGTCACATACTGCCCTGTCTCTCATCCGTCATTTCTGAAAAAAGCCCTAAAAAAGAAAGATATTTGTTATGCACTGTCTAAGGGTAGCCAAGACACAATGTGAACCAGTCCCGTTTTCCACAAGTCCAAGCAACCACAGGGACAGATCACTGAATATGAAACATGATAGTTTATTTGCAGATTAGGATTGAAGTACTGGTAGCTCAGCAGACAGAGTGGGCCAAGGCCACCAAAACAAACCAAAACAGATCAAAACAATAAGCAGCTACCCCCACTACCTCCAGCAGAAGAAGCAAGATCAGTATTTCTGAAGCTACAGTTGATTGATGTCAGTGCTATTGTGGCCTGTTGGGAGATAAGCAAAACCCACTTTCCACTGCTGCTATGCTGATGCAACCCAAAAGCTAGTATGAATGTTGGCATTGCATGTTTCTGTTAACCAGATATGTTGCATTTGATATGTTAAAGCTTAATATTTCAACACTGTAGTTAGCATAGGCAGCATGGCCGTGCAGTAGTTAGCATTGTCGCCTCACAGCAAGAGGGTTCGTAGCTCGAATCAAGGGTGGAGGGTTTGATCCCAGGGCCAGCCCATCTGTGCAGAGTCTGCATGTTCTACCCATGTCAACATGGGCCTTGTCCACAATCTTTGGCTTCCTTGGTGACTTTAAATTGCCCGTAGTGAGTGGTGAATGGTTTTCTGTCTCTATGTGTTAGCCATGTGGTAGTCTGGCAACCTGTTCAGGGTGTACCCCACCTCTCGCCCAATGTCAGCTGGGATAGGCTCCACATCCAAAAACAATAAATACTGGGTGCTGGACAGAAGAACAGTGAGTGAGTTTCACCAGTAACTTCGGGAACAAAGACCACGCCTCCATCACATACAATTTTTAAACAGAAGTATTTAAGCACACCTGATACACCCCCCTTGTCTTTGACTCCACTCTCACACCCCTTCCTCCAAATCCCCTCCTCGTTTTTTGCTGTTAATACTCCCCTCCTCTATCTCTCTCTCTTCAGAATTCAGAAATTACCAGGGGGCTTTATTCGAACAAGAGCAGGCAAAGAGATGGTTCCCCCTCTCACTTTCAATTTCCTTGGTTCCGTCCTCGCTTCCCTCCCTCAGTTGACACCAGATCGCCATCACACCCCACTCTTTACCTGTTCATGACCCTGATTTCTCCCCTCATCGCTCCCCACTTCCTTTCCTCATCCCTCCATCCCCTCATTCCTTTATTGCATGACCGACATCAGCATCCCTCAATCCTCACCCCTTCCTCCCTCGACCCTCATCCCTTCGACCTTTATCCATTCATCCCTTGACCCTTATCCCTTCATCCCTCATTCCTAATTTGTTGACCCTCATCCCTTTACCCCACATTCCTTCATCCCCATCCTTCCTTCCCTCAGCTCTCATCCCCTGACCCTCATCCCTTCAACCCTCCATCTGGATCCCTAATACAACATGTGCAGTAAGTCTATGTAAATCCATATGTATATTGGTGTGGTGTTTTTATTGCACCATTCCAGGTGGAAACACAGTGACAGTTAGCTAAAAAAAAAAAAAAGACAACAACCAGTTTTGTTGTTTGTTGGTCTTTAACAGTTAAGACACATTGATATGATATGAATAAATCATGCATATGTAACATCTGTGGTTTACACGAATGCACAATGCCAACATTTTCTACTGGTGACTGGATTGGCAGACACCACCTTGAATTTTATCTATCAATCAATCAATTAATTTCAATCAATTTTATTTATAAAGCCCAATATCACAAAAACTCACCCTGCGTTCTCAGAGCGCAGAGGTCTGGTGGGATAATATGACACTATGAGCTCTCTAAGATATGACAGTGGTTGACCATTTAGATTAGATTTACAGGGAGCCAGTGCAGAGAAGCTAAAACAGGAGAAATATGATCTCGTTTCTTAGTTCCTGTTAGTACACGTGCTGCTGCATTCTGAATTAGCTGGAGAGTTTTTAAGGACTTACTATAGCTATCTGATAATAGAGAGTTACAGTAATCCAACCTTGAGGTAACAAAAGCACGGACCAATTTTTCTGCATCTTTTCGGGTCAGGATAGGCCTAATTTTCGCAATATCACGCAGATGAAAAAATGCAGTTCGTGAGGTTTGTTTTAAATGAGAATTAAAAGACAGATCTTGATCAAATGTTACTCCGAGGTTTCTTACGGTAGTGGTAGAGGCCAGAGCAATGCCATCGAGAGAAACTATGTCATCAGATAAAGAGTCTCTGAGTTGTTTGGGGCCTAGAACAATAACTTCAGTTTTGTCTGAATTTAACATCAGGAAATTGATGCTCATCCAGGTTTTTATGTCTTTAAGTCAATTATGAAGTTTAGTTATTTGATTACTTTCTTCTGGCTTCATAGATAAATACAACTGTGTATCATCCGCATAACAATGGAAATTTACAGAGTGACTTCTAATGATGTTGCCTAAAGGAAGCATATATAGAATAAATAGGATTAGTCCAAGCAAACCTGAAGCGAACCTTGCGGAACTCCAAAACAAACTTTAGTACGTAAGGGTGATTCATTATGAACATCAACAAACTGAAAACAATCAGATAAATAAGATTTAAACCAGCTTAGTGCAGAACCTTTTAGGCCAATTAAGTGTTCCAGTCTCTGTAGCAGAATTTGATGGTCAATTGTGTCAAACACAGCACTAAGATCTAATAAACAGGCACAGAGACGAGTCCTTTGTCTGAAGCAATCAGAAGGTCATTTGTAATTTTAACTAGTGCTGTCTCAGTGCTATGATGCACTCTAAATCCTGACTGTAATTCCTCAAATAAATTATTGTCATGGAGAAAATCACACAGCTGGTCTGCGACTACTTTCTCAAGGATCTTTGACATAAAGGGAAGATTAGATATTGGTCTATAGTTGGCTAACACCTCTGGATCCAGGGTGGGCTTTTTTAGTAGAGGTTTAATTACAGCTACCTTAAAAGACTGTGGTACATCGCCTGTTAATAAGGATATATTGATCATACCTAATGGGCGTTAACTAAAGGTAAGACCTCCTTGAGTAGCCTAGTTGGGATGGGGTCTAAGAGACACGTTGATGATTTAGATGAAGAAATCACTGCGGTCAATTCTTGAAGAGAAATTGGGGAGAAGCAATCTAAATATATATTAGGTCTTACAGCTGTGTTTGAGGTTAGATAGGTACTATCTGAGGACAGGAGGTCATGAATTTTCCATCTAGTTAGAATTTTGTCATTAACCTGTTACCACTCCGACAGCCTGCCCTGCGGGCCCAGAGGGTATTTACACACAGACGACGTCATTTACACAGCGTGTATGTCATGTGGGCTACTCATGCCACATATCTGTGGAAAGCTAAGATTCTTGTGATTTAATTGATGCCAACCATTCCACGATACAATCATCACAGCAGGTACAATCAACACCTTTGTCAGACTACAGACAAACAAACAAACAGTTACAAAGCTGACGTGACTCACCAATGAAGCCTCATAGTCATCCTTCGGTCAAAAATATTTCCACAAACATGGTCTTGTTACATTCACAAAGGTCCAGTCGATCGAATCCAGTAAAGTATTTCGTCCAAAACAAATTGTGAGTGAGAGAGAGTGAGTCCGTTTGGAGTTTGACGGTGTTTGGACAGAGTTTGTGAGTAAATAATGGCGAAAAGGATGGAAAAAACTAAATACATTGCCAAAAAAGCTGCAGACCTATGCACTCGGCGTGCAAGTGACGACTCTGGGGAAGAAATATCTGAGGAAGACAGTGAAATTTCATCAGATGACTCTGTTGCAGAGGAAATGTTTCTCGGAGGAGCTACTGCCAGTCAAACAGGTTTGTCAACCAGCCCTGAAGAAAAAGGAGGATGTTGATGACCTGATATCACACCACCACAGCCCACCTTCAGACCCATCCGTTCACCTGGACCCCAGCTAATTCATACAGCCACCTACACAGCCCTGCAGCTTTTCCAGCTTTTCTTCACCAACACTACTATACAGACAATTACACAAAGCACTAATGACTATGGCTCCATCCACCACTCTACACCCTCCAACCCGTGGATTGATGTAACAGTGCAGGATATGTTGGCCTTCATGTCTTTGATCATCTACACGGATATAGTAAAATGCAGTGCATTTACTGATTACTGGTGAGGGAGTAAATTGTACAGGCTCCCATTCCCAAAACGAATAATGACTGGAAAGAAGTTTCTCAGGATCTGTCAGTCCCTTCACCTCAGCAGCTTGGTGGATGATGCTGCTAACGAGCAGAGGAGAGGCACACCAGCCTTCGATCGTCTCGCCAGAACAAAGCCACTCTACTTAGAGATGAGGGACGCCTGCAGGAGGAACTATCATCCTAACCAGGACATAGCTATTGATGAGCAAATGGTTGCCTCCAAAGCCCGCAGTGGGCTAAAACAATACATGAAAAGCCTGTTCGCTGGGGATACAAACTCTTCATTCTGGCGAACTCCAGGAACGGTTACACGTGGGACTTTTTTGTCTACGAGGGAAAGCTCCATGGAAACAGTGGGAAGGGACTCAGTTATGACTCAGTGATGGAGCTTGTTGACATAAAGTTGCGGGGCACCTTCTACAAGCTCTTTGTTGACAAGTCCAATCCTTTTCCATGACTTCCTTCAAATGAAGATCTGGGCGTGTGGGACCATCCACACAAACAGAATTGGCTTCCCAAAGACCAAAAACAACAGTCTGGTCTCAAAATCTCCCCACGGCAGCATAAGCTTGATTAGGAAGGACTCCCTCCTCTTTGTCCAGTGGCGAGACACGAGGGATGTCTTCATGTGTTCAGCACTCCACGCAGCCCATTCTGATGACACAGTACAAAGGAGGGTCAAAGGTGCAGATGGGCGCTGGCAGGTGAAGGATGTTTCAATTCCACCAGCAGTGAAGGAGTACAACCAGTACGTACTCTATATTCAACTATACACGATGCCCTTTGAAATGTAATAATTTGTGTGCTGCATATATTTATGTTTTTGTATATTTTTCTCTATGTTATTCCAGGTGTATGGGTGGAGTGGACCTCTCTGACGCCCTGATTGGGTACTACAAAGTCCTCCACAAGACCCAGAAGTGGTGCAAGACCTTCTTCTACCATTTCATGGACATTGTGATTGTGAACGCCTTCCTCCTCCACACAGAAATTGTGAAAGGTAAAGGAGAGACACCTCTGCACCAGAAGGTGTTCAGAGAGACCCCCGCCAAGGATCTGAGAGAGGCTTACTCCACAGCCAGACCCGTACCATCTCCTGCTCCACATGGCGCACATCACAAACCAGTGCATGTCACTGCGCACAGCACCAGTGGTCGGCTGAAGTGCAGGCATTGCCATGCCAAGACACCAGTGAAATGCTCCTCCTGCGATGTGCCTTTGTGCTTTGTCCCAAGTCGTGACTGCTATAATGACTGGCATGCTGGTAACAACCTGTAATATGTAAATAATGTAAATAGTTTGCTGTGAGTTTACTTTGTAAAAGTTATTTACTATGTTTACTTTTTATATCAAAAGCAATTTTCCATAAAAACACTTGTTTTGACTTTTTTATATGCACAAATTTTAGTTTATGCTTCAGTAACTTTTTTTCAGCAATACTGATGGTGATTCTGCAGAATCACCATCAGTATCAAGGATACCTCTAAGTGTCACCTTTCATTAGAGCCCAAAATTATGACTGTACGTTGAAGTGTTCAAAAGTTGTTATGTGACCATGGTTATCCAGGGTCCTTTTGGAGTCTCCAGATGGCACATTTTTGGAAACACCTAGGCATACCCTTAGAAAAAAGTGTTTAAATTCTCATTTTCTGTAGGATTGTTATCACATTTGAACTGGGACTGGGTAAGGCTTCATGCTGTGGTCCCATTGTGTTTTCCAGCTAAAATGTCCCAGCTACACTCATCTGCTTGCAAAAAAAATTCAGGCAAGAATAAAAACCTTTTACTTCAGTGTGTTCAAACTTAGATTACTCAATGACAGCAGGTCCCTCTTATACGTTTTGAGACTGAATTTTATGTCAGGAGTTATCATCAATATGTGTTAATCACGTTCCAGAGTCACTGAGCAGTGGTGCCTTTGTCCTTCTTCAGACGTTACATAAATGTGACGGTTATGTAACAAGCGTGTCCATTCAGGTGTGTGGAGATTCGAACAGGCTATTGTTTGACTTCACCTTTCTCCCAGTGACTGCACAAACATGTGACTGCCTGTTCACACCTTTTATAAACCATTCTATATTATATTTCTGTGTGTGTGTGTGTGTGTGTGTGTGTGTGTGTGTGTGTGTGTTTGTGTGTGTATGAACAACTGAAGTGAGAAATGTACTTCTTGTTGGGTTGGAGGGAATGGCCTTCAGGTGTGCTCTGTGCTGCAGTCTGCTTTTCCTGTTTACAGGGTGTGAAATTACCACCAGCCAGTTCTGATCAAGTCTGACCAGAGAGAATAAGTCTGACTGCTGTAACATGAAGTCAACACAGCTTACATCATGTCAGCAGCACGTCAGCAGCAGCCAAGACTGCCACTTGTGTCCATACTGGTTCTTCTGTAGCTGCTTTTCAACCATACATTTAAACACACATCCGTGAGATTGGTCCGACACAGCTTTGTGGTTTCAATCATATTTTGTTTCAGTTGGTTACAATGACAACACCTTAGCGGCTATAACATATGGAATGCCCCAAGGTTCACTCCTGGGACAAATCTTAACATGGTCACATCCCAACTCTTCAAATATCACGATTTTCATGTGTACATGTGATGTGCTAGGTATCCTCCTGTGTCGGTTGTTGATATTACAGCGAGCTGTGACATTTTACGCTTGTTACATGCACTGTGTCTTTTCAAAATACACTTCCATTATCATAGCAAATGTACAGTTGCTGTTTGTTAGATGCGTTCTGTCTTTTTTAAAAATAAATCCAAAGTGTTGGTAAAACACTTCATCTTTTCCTTTATTTCCCTTTGCAACAAAAGCATGTCGTTAGGTTTCCAAAAAAAAAAAAAAAAAAAAAAATAACATTAATAAAATCCTGGCTCTACATTTACCTGGGAAGCAAGCAGCAGGCTCCTAGGTGAAAGTCCAGATTTTTTGATCCATCCACCCTATAGGGACTTGCCAGCTCCTTATATTACATTGTTACCAGCAGCATTACAAACTGCGGCTGACTGATGCTTTTCATAACATTGTGAAAGGTGCCTTTGTGAATCTGCTGCTGTCTGGTGCGTAATACATTGTCCCGAAAGGTGCCTTTTGTGTTGGTACAGAATGGGCTGTACTGGCAGTGTGGCCGTAAGAAAGGCAAGGATGGTTGGCTGGTTTGTCCATCTTCCACTTTGATTGACACTGAAATATCTGTATATTGGATGGATTGTCGTGGAATTTGGCAGAAATTTAAGTTTCTGTAAAACTAAAGCCATTCCCATCAGCCTCAGCAGCACTTTATGTTTTGTGCTAATTCGATAATGTAAGCATGTTAAGATGCTAAACTAAGAATATTAGCTTTGTTATTATGAACATGTTAGCATACTGTCAGCTCAAAGCACTGCTGTGGTTAAATACAGCCACATGGAGCTGCAAACATGGCTGTAGAGTTCTAGGGTCCTATCTTACAACTGGCTTAAAGCGACACATAGTCTTTGCTGCATTCAGACCAACGCAGTTGTTATTTTCATGGCCACTGCCCACATTGAGGAAAATATTAATTCCATCTAAAATGTGAACATAGTAGAGAGCAGAACAGAGCTGCTGTAGAGAGAGAGAGAGGGAGAGAGATGAAAAGTACAGTATGGATGTGGAAATATATTCCATAGTTAATTATATGCCATTATTGAATCAATTGGATGCTTTGAACGTACAATGCTTACATTGCCAATGAACATTATATTAGAAAATACAACATTTAGATTTAACTTGACTTAAGATACAAGCCATACCTGATTCCCAAGATTTAATCAAATTTTGAGACAGATAATTTGTTGGTTGAATGGATACGGATACAGTAAATCTGTACTCCCCATTAAGACAGGCATTGTCCACATTTATGCACCAGGAGCCGTGTAACCTCATTGAATATTTACAAACTATTCTGTTCTGTTCTAAACTGTTCTGTTCTGTGTCCCTCTATATAGCTATAGTTTTTAGTTTTGCTGCTTAGATGACCCACAACATTTACTGCAGCGAAATTACTGTTCTGACTGCATTACTTTCAGTAGAAAACTACTCACAGCTCCAATACCCTGAATCTGCCATCTAAGTAGCAATGCGCCAGGTACAAGCACATCTGGCTTTTAGAGGGAATGGGAGATAACACTCTGATTGGCTGAACTCATATGCAAAAAATACACTTATGATTAACTCAGGGGCTAAATACATCCCCTTTGTCCCTTGTGCCCACATCATGAGCCGTTTAACCAGCAAAGTGGAGTTAGACGCCCCCAAATGCACTTGCATCATGCTCCTTAGACATGTGCATCATTTAAATAGAGCCCTTAGTATTCGAATAGTTTGGATACAGCCTAAATGTTTTTATTATTAACATAATATAGCTATCTATGTGTGTCAGTTTGTCTAATTATGTCTTCACCACTGCACCATTTATCTTTGCCAGTGCATAAAACAGAGACATAAAGGATGGCTTGTATTGATGATTATCATGTTTCTGTAGCTGGACAAGGTTACTCGGCTTTCTCTCTTCCCCTGAAGTCACGAGTTGCTATGTTTTTCTCTGTTCTTCCTGCACACGAGCACATAAACACTTAACTGTGAGTCCTGCTAAGCAGTTCAGAGGTCTTTAACCACACCTGTGCATCAGGTCTCCTTTGCTCAGAACCCATCTCCGATGTGCCAAGGTTCTTTATTCTTCATTACCCTCTAAATCAGGCGGAAAAAGGATCTCTCCCCTTCTGAGAGCAAAGGTGGGAGGAATTGGCCTTAGATGGTGAAACTTTGCAACACTTCCTCTGTCACACTCCTCTGTCCACAGTAAACAATGATAAAAGGAAAGCAGTGCTTTAAGGGGAAGTTCCCAGTAGACACACAGCCTGACTTATCTTGTTGCTGCTTTCTTGGCCAGCTCTCCTTTGAAAAGAGCTTCTTAATCTCACTGGAGCCCAACGGCTAAATAAGTAAATAAATGTCATTTCTCTTATCTGTCCTATTTTCTTCTCCCCACTCCTCGGAATCACAAAATATTTGTACTCCATCTTCACTTTTTCTTCAATTCCATTGTTAGCTCTCATTTCTTATCCGATTTCTTGTCCTCTTAATGAGAATCTGTGTGCTGTCAGAATTAGCAGATACACTTCTTTCTCACTGTGTGGTAACGTTTAAGTGTTCTTTTACTTTGGTCACAGAAGTTAGGCAAAAAAAGATTTTACAAGAGTAAGACTGAGGCTATTTCACACAACAGTCACGAGAAAATAAAGCTGGTTTCACAGCTGGTATAAATACATGAGAATCTTTCTGAGCTGTGGATCAAGTTGCAACTTTGACAAGTTCCTGTCTGTCACAGTGTTCTCACATAAAGAGGTCAATACTTTTGTATGTCTTGGTCATGGCAGCTGGTTCATTCATCAGTTGTGATGGTCAGGCTGATCCAGTACTGTACTGTACTCACAGCGCTGAATTCTTTTTTTCTGCTGACTGGTCGATCTACTGAATGTCAGTGTGCAGTGTGTGAGATAAGATGTGTTAGAGAGAGTTGACATGAAAACACTGGCTATCTGCTGCCAGATGATTATGTAAAAAATGTGCCTGTATGGCCATGATTGATGCAGGACTGTTCGATGCATCATTTAAAGACCTTCTGCACCAGCCAGAGCATACACCAAAAAAGACTCTTTTTTTTTTCATTGCAATACTGTGGTTTGCGACTGGGAAAAACTTGTCAACTTGTCTTGCCAAATACATTGTGACTGAAACATATTTTCTGCAGGAGGGTCATGGTGGTTGGAGGAATGGTGGGCATACAAAGCGAAGGCCCTTGACACTACACAGGACTCATGTTCAGCATCCTGCACTTGGCACTTCGATGGGTGTAGACTACTAAAACACTTTAGGTTAGGGCAGTGATTCTCAAACTTTGGGATGGACCTACAGGCAGTGGAGGTGGGGTGTGGATGACTGGGGGAAAAATACATTAAATAAATGAATATGATTTATGTTAGGAAAATAAACAAACAATAGTTTGCTGATACTATCGTGTTGAATTTCACTAAATCTCAACATGGATCCTTTTTTATTAGTTAAATGGTAAATGAACTGCACCACTATAGCACCGGTCTAGTCTTCCGACCACTTAAAGCGCTTTTATACTATGTCAAATTCACCCATTAACACACACATTCACACACTGGTGGCCAGTGCTACCATGCATGGTGCCACCTGCTGCTCAATAACCATTCACAAGCAATGACACACCGATGGTACAGCCATCTCCAGAGTAATATGGGGCTCAGTATCTTGGCTGGAGGATGAGGGATCAAACCACCAGTCTTCTCAGTGGACGACCCGTTCTACCTTTGCGCCACAGCCGCCACAGTTGCTTCCCTGATTATTATCATTGAGTGATAAAAGAAATTATGGGGGACTATTTTTCAGCTTCTTAAAATAAGTCATGACAGATAAAGTTTGAGAACCAATGGATCAGGGTATTATTGCAGTAATACACTAAAAAAGTAAAAGCATCCTCTTGTACTGCAACTTTAGCCAAGAGAATTGCCTATATATAACCACAAAAGCATTAAATCTGATTTTCTTGCCATGAGCACATATTGTAGGAAAGCAGCTGATTTGCCAATTAGCAAGTATTAGCATGCTACCTTGCTTAACCAAGATGGTAAACATGTAAACATCGTTGCCCACCTGCGTGGTTAGCATCAGAATACTACCATTATTAGTGTGGGCATGCCAGCGTTAGCATTTAGGTGAAAGCCCTGCTGTGCCTATGTGGAGCCTCACAGAGCTGCTAGCATGGCTGTCGACCCAATTTTGCTGCTTATTAAAAGTTTTTAAATCTTATTTGTCAGTGACACACCACAGTATTTCTCTTTGTACATCCATAATAAAAATAGCTGGACCATGAGAAATAAAGTTAGACACAAGCTGTTCTCTAGCAAAAGGTCAAATAAGAACTGTCCCTAGAGATAAAGTAACTGACATGTTAAAGGTCGTTGTCCTTGCTGTTCCAATTTGCCATTATTCATTGCTGTCATATCTCTGTGACCATAATTTACATTTCTACCACATGCAATGGTATGCTTTTTTTTAGACAAAACCTGTAGTGTTTTACTTGTTTTTGTGGGGATTTTTTTTTACTGCTACCTCTTAATGTCAGTACACTGTGAGAACAATAACACTGGTTCACTTGTGGTTAGATTTAGGTAAAGAAAAACTACTTGGATATGATTAGGAGAATTTTTTTTTTTTTTTTTTTTTGCTTAAAAAAATTTAGAGGCACTTTCTGGGCTGGAAAAGCTGCCATGTCTTGGTAGAAAAAAAATTGCTTTTTGTGGCACTGTCCCTGCTGAAAACGCAGCGATAGGTTGCTGGAAAAAGCAGCTGGAAATACAGCCATGAATTGCTAAATCACAACCCATGTTGTTGATCTAATACAGTCATTGGCAGCGTGCGAAGCCAGGTCTCTGTTGGAATGAAATGTTGATCTCAGTGGGACTTCCTTGGTTAAATGTGGGTGAAATAAAATACATTTAATGTGACATGTCATTCACCATCCCTTCCACCTCTTGATGACAAAGACAATTCATATACTACATACCTTTAAAAACATTAATATGATACGTATCATAGTTTTATGCTGCCATTGCATGATAGCAGTAATCTACCAGTCAGAAGGTTGGTGGATCAATGTCTGTCCACGCAGTCTGTCAAAGAGTTATTGGGCAAAATACTGAACCTCAGATTGCTCCTGATGGCCGTGCCATCCGCGTGTGAGTGTGTGTGAATTATTATCTGATGTGGCACTTTATATGGTAGCCCTGGGCACCAGTGTATAAATGGTGTATGGTGCCTGCGGTATGAAACACTTTGGGTGATCTCTAAAACTAGAAAAGTGCTATTTAATTGCAATCCATTTACCATGAGTTAAGAGAAGAGTTTTTAAACCAGCATCTATAACTGCATGATGATTGAGTTCTTATCTCAAGTGAGTTAAAAGTCACTACACTCAAGGTAGAAAAAAGCACATCCTAAAACACTAATGCATGTGATCAGCTCAGTATTAACATCTGGTTTTAATGTGATGTGAGATATACAGAAGGCATCAAGGGACTCCACTGTCTGTCTGTTGTTGATTGGGCTTTGGAGGACAGGTGGAATATGCCTGAAATCAGTGCACATGTTCCTTTGTTTATGACATGTTTAGCTGTAAGAACATCTTGTCATATCAGTTAGTGTCAGCCACAACAGGACCTTGACAAATTCCATTTCGTCTCAGTGACTGACAGTGAATGCTGTCTCACTCAACAAGCAAATCTACTCTGCATTTCTCCCCACTCGACTACTACAGTACTATACTGAAGCTCTGTAAGGGAGCCACTGCTTTTTGATTTTAACTGATGATTTCTGAATTATTTTCATGCTATTAAACTTCAGTGTTGCTTCAGTGGAACTGTTGTGACATGACGTCTCAATGTCAGCATTCAGTCAGCCATTTAGTCTTTTGTCACTGTTTTTCAAATGACCCATGGGAGTGTAGCGTTTCCGTCAGCAGGAAAACGACCATTTTCAAAACTGTCCTCCCCTGAAAAGCAAGAGCATTGATTTTACTACTATTACCAATTCTTTATGCGTATGATTAGAAGTAATAACGTAGCATGATGTTCCTTCACTGCTGCAAAAAGTCTTACTGAAGAAGAAGACACACAAAGTGAGTGACTTTCACAGTTTGAAAACATCAGAATCCTCATATCTAAATGACAGAATATTCTTTTTTCAGTCACTTCAACAAACATCCCATGAGAGCATCTTTGATAAAATCAAACTGCTTGGTTTAAGCTGGGTAGGCAAAGTATATTTCTTAAGTACAATTACCATGTTTTAACATGTGACCAAGAAGGTCCACAAGTAGGCTTCTGCTAGGTGAGAATCCCTGGTCTTGCTTATCAACATTTACAACAAGAAGCTTGATTCCTATCATCAGGATGCAATCAAACATGTAACTACCTAAAATATTGTCTGATATATTGATGTAGCTCGTAAACATAATGAATACAATGGGCGGCATGTTACTAAGGCAATTTGAAAACATATTATGCAACCAGGATAGACCTGTTTACACCAGGAGCTGAACAGATTGATCATTTTAAAGGTGCTCGTTACAATATTCAGAGCTTTAATATAGCAGCAAACCACTGTTTCTTGTTTGAAGATAGAGCAGAATAACTGAATCCTAAGCAGAGAATGAAGTCACACTATCTCTTTGTGTAGCGAGCTTCTCTGTCCACTGTGGTAGACAATCTAGCCACACATGTATTGTAGTGTATGTGTGTCCCACTGGCTAGCTAATTGCCACCGCTCTGAATGTGCTGCAATGACCGCTGATATTTGAATGCTGTCATCGCAGAATCAAAGGCTTCAGGACACTCAATACCCACATGATCTGACCTCTGAACTGTCGATACCGTGCAATACTTACCTTTCATAATCTAATATAACAAGTGCAATATCTCACTTTCTTTATTATTTATCCCAGACAATCTAAATTGTTTTTTATACTCTGACTGAATAATGTGTGTGTGTGTGTGTGTGCTCTCCTTGTTTTTTATATATGTGTAACTCAGTAGGAGTCTAGGGGTTAGGGAAGCAACATAAAACCAGACGATGAAAGTAAAGTGTATAAGGCAAGCTGCCGTTCATTCATACACAGTATAAATTATCAATACAAGCTACGCTTTAATAGAAAGCGGCACACAAAAAGAAAACACGATCACAGGCTCTACAGCACAACCCGGAAACCGGGCCTCAGGAGAGGAGCCTCAGCGGTGAATTACATAACAAACACTGGGAAGGGCTGCGGCTGACGGCAAATCATAAAACAATTAAAACAAAACTCACACCTGTCACCAAAAAAAGAAACACCCCAGCTAACTAACTGTGGCGGAAGGTCACCCAGATAAACAAAACCAAAATATCTCTGCCTGTCTGCTCTATGACTTACCTGTCAAACAAACAAACATCACTCAAACCGACATAAATCTAGTAAAATATACAGGAAACAATCTACATGTATGTGCAAATTGATATGGGGCTAGGCTATGAAGCTAAGTCCTAAAGCCTTCAGATTCCCCAGATACTCACAACAGCTAACAGATTACAGCAATTGAAAACACAAACGGAGCGAGGCGGACTGCTCAGATTAAATCACAGCCGCCATTGCCGTTGACTCAGTGCAGCTTTGAAAGGTTCGGACGAGAGGCCGGCGAAGCAGGATTGGCCGGAACCGATGACGACAATGAGGGGGCCGGCCGACCTGCAAGCGGGGGAACACTGAACAGCAACAGAGGAGGGCGGGCTGGAGGTGTGGGTCGCCGGGGATTCCCTCCAGAAAAGCAGACAATTGGACACATACATAACTGATTGACAGGTGCTGGCCGAATAACCCCCACAAACGTGCGCAGCACATTAAACACAGAAAATAAATGTAGTAAGGTCCGGAGACCGTAACAAATGTTATTTTGTTTTTACTCTAATGCACCTTACAGATGTAGCAAGCACAATTTTGTTGTATAGGTGGCATCTCATAGCTCCCATGTTTCTGTTTACCACAGGTTAACAATGGTAGCTCAAAGCTGCCAGCTCAGCCTCATCCATGTTGACAGCTCTGTCCAGCCAAGCTCTGAAAGACAGGCACATTTCGACAACCCGGTCTAATTCCGAAGTTGTTGAGAAGTGACTTCCAGTGTCAGACACTGAATAAAAAAGCTGTCCTTTCATGTTGGCATTATATGTGATTGGTCGCTGTTATTGTGTAATATTGCCTGGTGGTGTCAGGAGAAACACGGCAGGACAATAGCGTAAGTTAAGGGGGCAAAAGTCAGAGTAAGGTGGGTGGGAGGGGAGACTTTCACCCGGGAGGCTCGTGTTTGCTTATGTGATTGTAAAGCCAAATCCTGTTCCTTTTTCTAAACCCAATGACATGCTTTTGTTGCTTTAACCCAACCACGTGTGTGTGTTGGCTGAACATAACCACACGCACTTGTTGCTAAAGGGAAAAAAATGCAGTGTTGTACCAACATAGTGGGTTATTTTGAAAGAGACTATATGCAAACTGTACATTTCCTGTGAAAACAGAGGTGTATTTTGAAAACACAGAATGCATGTTACAGATGCAGTTGACACAGCATCCCAGAACATCAACAACCAACACACCCGGGGTACCTTGCACGTCTTTTGTCGACATGGAAAGTCTACGACCAAGTGTTGATATGTGTCTAGGTCAGAAGGACAATGACTTTGAATATTGTATAGAGTTCCTTTAAGTAAGATTTTTCTTCTGTTCAAAGAAAGGAGGATTTGATCATCAGCTTCTAGTTTCATCTTTTTTTCCTTTATGTGAGCAAGAACAGTTGGTTCCCTCAGCTGTCAGATGAACAGCTTCTACAACACACAATACTCCATCTTCTTCTTCCAGAGTTGTCTAACTTTTTTTTCCATCTTTGTGCTGTCAAGCTGTAAAAAGAAATCCAAAAGCTGTTGAATGTTAATGTATAAATGTAAACGTTCCCCAGTCAAAAGCTTCAGACTGCCATCCTGTCTCACTCTGGGAAGGATTCAGTCTTTGCCAGGTTCAGGCAGGCTGATTGTGTTCCATTCATTATCCCTCCAATAAGTCAGTGAGACAGGCCTAGTGGAGCGTTTGTACACGAATCAGCCACGAGTCAACTTCCATTCACTTGAGGCATTGAAAGTGAACTCCTTGACTGTGTGCTGAGTGTGCATGTGCTTGTGTTCTTCTATCTATGCGGGGGCCATGAGTTTAAAACCTTGAGCATGAGGACATTTTTCTAAAGTGAAGACATCGAGGTGGATCCTTACTTTTTTCAGAGGCTGTGTTGGGTGGGATGGTTCGGGCCAATCTGCATTTCCTTAAAGATTGTGTTTTGGAAAGTAAGTTTTGTCAAAACCTTACTTTTGTGAAAGTTAAGGGATGTTTTATGCAATCGAGGCTTCCACAAAAGACATTTTGGCCAGCACCCACATCTGAAAAAGATTTACTTTTAAAGTAATGATGTTTTTGCCAGTTCATATTTCTTTGTAGAAAATAAAATGAAGTCTTTACCACTCCAAAGTTATTTAAATTACATTTTTGGAAAGTGAGAACATTTGGCTGATTCACATTTCTTCAAAGGACATGCTTTGGAAGGCGAGGATGCAGGCCTCATTTCTATTTGGAAAGTAAGGGGACATCTCATTCTTCTATGACTTCATTTTCAAAGGGCAGCTTTTGTAAAAGCAAGGATATTTTAGTCATTCCCCACTGCTTCAAGAAATAATAAGGGATGTGTGAGGATTAAGACTGGGTTTTAGTTTAGCATTAAGTTCATGGACAAACCAATTGCCGCGATATATGTTAGAACCGTATGTTTCTGCAAAGCATATAATACATTTCATTTGTACATTTTTCTGTAGTGGATACACTGAAACTTACATTTGACACAGCAACAGGCTCCTAAAGATACCCACATTAGGGAGGCAATGGAAAAGGCAATAGAAACACAGCAATGATTGGCTAAAAAACAACCATTTTTTTTGCTTGTTGGTCTTGAACAGTGGTCTGTAGTGTTGTGTAGCTTGGCAGGCATCTTGCTTAGGTGACATGCCATTCAAGTGCAGACACCAGACAGCACAGTGCTCAACAACAACATCATCAACAATCAAAAATGAAGAACGAAAAATTAAAATGACACAAGTGATTTTGTGGTAGGTTAGAGTATGCTATTTTTCAGTGTGGGTCCCCACAAGTATAAAATTTCATACATGTGTGTCTCCATATTTAAAACAAACAAACAAACAAAAAAACAGCAACAAAAAAAAAAAAAACAAGACAGAGAGGGCCTTGTGTGGACACGGGTGGGTGGTCATTTAAGGTTTTGTTTACTTTTAGGAAATCCTGAAAGGGCTCACTATGCCTTGCAAATACTAATCACTATATCACAAACATGCACACAGGATGACCTTCCAGCCTTGCGTGATCTCCAGACTTATTCATATTTATATGTCTCTATTGGCATTGTTTAATAAGTTTATAATACCTCTGTGACTTTTAACATTATTTATTCTTTTCAAAGGTCAGTCATGGGGCATGTTTTTTCCTCAGATGTGTTGATATTATGCATTGTGTGTGACATTTCGTGGATGGGGTTTTAAAACACTTCTGCGCAAGTAGCTATTTATCATCCAAAGGACATACAAACCACAAGTCCAAACATAGAGGAACCCGAATGAAAACAGCAGCCCTGAACGGAAATATCACCAAAGATTCATGCGATATGTTTCTCTCCTGGGGTAAATTCCTCCCAACTTAAAGAACCAGGGAGTTGGAGCTCCAATCTGTGATGTTGCTAAGGTGTATAGCCTGAAGCTGCTGCACTGATGATAAATAACTTCAAACTTTCATTGTGAAGTCTGTAGAGTGTGTTTTTATTTACACAGTCAAACAGACTGGGTTGTGAAAGACTCTTAAGGAGAATTGGAGCCCTTATTGTCAAGGAATCATGTTGGCTGCTAGCCCAGTCTCCCATTTTCACTCCTTCACTTCTTTTCATATTTTGATTCAAGGCCACCACCCAATGCCAGAGTCCAAAGCCTTGTTTCTACCAAGCAGTCCAGTTCAGTTTAGTTCAGTTCATTACACATCAGAATGGTTATTTTTGCATCTTCATTGTCAGAAGTTTTGGATGGTACAGCCTGCTCTCACTCCCAAAACATTCATTACCAATGCAGTGGGCAACAACCTAACATGTCACTTTGTCAGTGGACATTGGTATCAGACATCAATGCACAGACGCACCCTTCAGAGTGCAATATAGATACTCCAGTTTGAAATGTTGCCAGCAACAATCATTGTTTGTGTGGACATTTTTGTCCATTTCCAAAATTAAAAACTCCCTCACAGACAAATTAAAAGGTCACAGGGGGGTGATTTTTTGCATGGGGGTTTCATTCTGGGTGAAATTTCAAAATCTCAACTTTCAGCACGAAAATTCATTGTTTGACCCTGTAATGCATTTTTATCCCATCCATGACCCTTCAAGTGGACAAAAATGTAAAAGAAAAAATGAAAAATGAAAGTGGGGGTTTTCAAATTTAACCCAAAATCACCCCCCTGTGACCTTTTGTTGGGACACTTTCGAGAAAATAGACATTTTTGTCCACTTGAAAGGTCATGGATGGGATAAAAATGTATTACAGGGTCAAATAATGGCTTTTCGTGCTGAAAGTTGAGATTTTGAAATTTGACCCAGAATAACACCCCCATGCAAAAAAACAAAAAATCACCCCCCTGTGACCATTTGTTGGACACTACAAAAGTTTCTAGAAAATGGACATTTTAAGTGGGCAGGAAATTAGGTGAATGGGTAAAACAAACTCTGGCCTATTACCTGGAAGTCAACTGTTTGTTTCCCACTTGAAATCAAAATTCAATGGAGTTAGTTTAATAACAACATAGTGTGCTAGTATGTGTGGCAGGCTACGGTAGTGATGTATGTCACATGATGCATGGCACCTGACGTTGCATGACTAAAGTGACAACTGCTGATTTTTTAAGCCAGGTCATGATATTTTTTAGTTTTTTCTTATGCTAACCAGGAACTTTTGTTCACAACAAACCCAAAAAAGCGAGCAGAAATTGTACATTTCCTGTCAAACTGGAAGTGAACTTCCAAAAGGTACAATGCACGTAATGAGTGTAAATTGACACGCCATCCCTGAACTTCCAAAACTGATGCAGAAGGGTCCCTAGTGAGTCATATTTTGATGTGTAGGTCCACTGACAAAGTGGAGGTATGGCTGCTATCCACATGGCTGCAGCTAGACATTTCTCCCTCAATACATTAACCACAAATTTGCTATTTTTAAATATCCCAATTGCAACACAGACTCAAAACACTCCAGACTCTTCTCATTTATTCTGAAAATGTTGGTGCACAACCCTGCTATGTGGATGACCAGCGAGGTGCGGTTGTTTCTCTGCATCGTCAGTGAAGAGGAAATAAAGAGAGCGCTGAATGGAGCAGCGATGTGGCTATTTTCATCTGGTAACAATGTCGTCTACATTTAAGAGTTCTGTTTGCAGTGGAAATGCAACATGGATCTAGAGTTTAATTGCATGTCCATATGGGTTCTAAGGGTACAATACCAACAGTGTTCAGTGGGACCGTGGCTCAAGTCCCAAAAAATTGTCTGGCACAAACAGCCTGCCTCATTTGGGGAGATATAACAGTTACTCTTTTGAAAAAGTCTCCACAAAGGGAATATTTTAATGTGGGTCCAGCTTTTTATACATTTGCTGTAAAAGAAAGCAAGAAAACCAATGTCACAGTCCAGTCTTTGTTTCAAAACAGCATTACTAAAAATGACCTGCAGCAGCATTAGCACTGCTACGGTTTTACTTTCTTCCTACAATCTGCTGCATGGTAAACGATTGCATCAGTATGGAGATAAGATCATACCTTAATCGCTGTGCATCATTACTGCGTCCCTTAACCACGGCCGAGAAATGTAATCTCTTATCTCCCTGAGAGCAGCAGAATCAATATAAACACACTTTATCAAAAGAAGACATGACAAACTTTTTATAGACACCTCCTGTGGGAAGGTAGTGAATCAGTAAAAAACCCCACTCAGTTCTAATCTCCTCGCAGTCACAGACAGCTGCATATGTCAACTTCATCTTTTCAAAAGCCACTATTTCTTTTTTGCCTGTGAAAGAAGAAGTCGTCTGAGGACAAATGCGATGAGAACACTTTGCTTAGTTTGTCCATTTTTTTTCCCTCTCTGGTCAGTTGAGACCTTGGATGGATAATGGTCAAACATAAAGGTGCATCGAAAGAAAACTCTTCTTCACATCTTTTCACTGTGACACTGTGATTTCTTTAATTTTTAGAGGATTTATACAGTTTATATAGTCAGTTACCTGGTATGTAGCCAAGCTGGCAGTGTCAATTTAATGTAATGAGGTTTTCCACTCCTCCACTTCTGCCACCATCCAGGTATATGGGAGAAAATAAAATGTGATTTGTGATTTTGAAATCATAGGAAACACACATAACAAAAACTCAATGGTGACTTAGCTTTCTTCCAACGATGTCCTGCTAAGTGTGGATAGACTACAGAACTCATAGGGACTGTTGTGTGCTTATTTTTAGTTAGCATGCATGGATCATACATGTTATCTAGAGCTCAATTGTATTTTAGCAAAGGGCCCCTTGCGAGGGAAGGTAATGACCAAAAGAATGTGGTTGCGAATACAAGCGGCCGAAATGGGTTTCTTCCGTAGGGTGGCTAGGCTCAACCTTAAGATAGGGTAAGGGGCTTGAACATCTGGAGGGAACTCAGAGTAGACCCACTGCTCCTTCGTGTTGAAAGGTGCTTCAGGCATCCCATCAGGATGCCTAAGATAAGCGCTTGAGAATGGATGGATGGAAATACCCCTTACACGTTAAAGAATATATGGGTGACCCCCTCATGTATGCGCCCAACCCTAACACCAGACAAAAAAAGTTGGCACTGTAAGTATCTGCACTTGGTTTTACTGTTTATTGGTCTTGAACCGTGATCTGCTGTGCTCTATAACTTGGCAGACATCTCGCCTTGGTGACATGCCATCTACCAACGTATTTGTGGTTTGCACAAATGTGTAATGCAAACATTTTCTTCTGGCAACTGGGCTGTTAAGGAAGATCTATTAGAGAAGACTAATGTAGGATGTTTTGGAATTTTCTTTGTTTCTTGTTGGCTACATTAAGTGCCCCTTTATTTATTGCATACTTGATTTCCATTGTTGGCTGCTAATTATATCAGAACAGAAATAATAGAGCAAGTACTTATGCTTATTCAGGCATATTTAATTGTTTATTTTTTAGTTTATTATTTTAATGAGCACCGACAGCATTTGGTCAACCAATTACTCAGTGGCTAGTCTTTTAAAAGCCCCTTTTCATCTTGTAAATCACTATGTTGGTAGTCATGGATTTCCAATTCATTTTAGACCAAGAATCTTAATTTATTTCCACTCATGTTTCTTTACCTTTCACTCTTCAGCTCTCTCCCACCCACCCTCTAACATCAAAGTCTCTGCATAACAGGGTCTCTGACCTTGGGCGGTGCTAATAACAACCTTTTGAAACTGAAACTGGAAAGATCACACATTCCTGGCGTCTCTCTCTCCCTCGCTCTCTTTCTTTACACCCCCTACTGCTGCGCCAACACTCAACTCTCATCCACTCTGCTGTCAATCAGCAGCGTGCAGAGTCTGCTGCCTGCAGCTTCACCGGGTTACAGAGCTGCTGTTCAGGGACACACAGAGTTGTGCAAAGTGTCTCAGGTTTGGTGACAGTGGACAGAGTTGTTGTTAATTTCACATCAAGACAATGACCTTGTGATATTTGGCTACAGCTTAGCTCTTTCTGTTAAAAAATCTACAATGAAGTAAAAATCCTCAGGTAAGAAAGCCTAGGCCAAGCAAGCTCTGTTCAACCATTTTAGTCCTAAGTGGTTAGATTTGGTCTGTTTGTCATCTCTGATGTCTGTTACGGAAAAATCTGTCTGTCAGAGAGTGTGCCATTTGACACCGAACTAGAATTTTGCCCAGCAAAGTTGATTTAAGTCTAACTACATTATCTGTGAGTTACCGTAAAAGTGTTGCTCAAACACTTGTTAACATAATCATGTTGTCAGTAGCTTGTGTGTGTCTGTTACTTGCAGCAATGCACTGCCACTGAATGCCAACTTAAGTTAATTCAGGAACACTTTATTCAATGAAAACTTTATTTCCATTTCCAGTGCTATATTTGGCGGTATGGCTCTATTCTGGGACCTCTGCCTTTCCTCGGCCTATGCAGAAAGCCTTGTGACAGAGAGAGCACACCTCTCAGCCCTTCTGCGTGCCTACATGGAAAGCCTAAAAGGGGATTTATAGTTGTGTGTAGACCCTACGTATGTAGCTTACACACGTCGCCTATGCTGTTGTGAGCATTTTTACTTCTGCGGTGGTGTGTCTGTGTCACTCTGCAGTTACACCTAGCTGGCGGCGGCGGTTTCTGTGAAGTGCTGTAAAGTTTAGTAGATTCAAAACATGCCCAAAACACACATTAAATATGGCTTAATAGAGACAATTTCAAACACAAGTACTGTTTGGCTTCACTACAACTCACAGAATTCACAGACAAACACTTGTGTTAATCCGGACACATTTGCCCCACAAACACAACATGCTAATGTTATTAGCACAAGCCTATGGCATTTTACATTATAAAAATTAGCCTAGCAACTAGAGATCTTTTCATCTTCTCATATAAAACCAGGCACAGCAGCAACATTTAACAAAGGTAACAGCACACAATTTGGCTCCATGACAACTCACTGTATTGATTAGCCTAGCAGCCGACGATTTTTTCCCTCTTCTCATATAAAACCAGGGACAACAGCAACATGTAACAAAGGTAACGGCATGCAATTTGGCTCCATTACAACTCACAAGGTTCACCCACAAAACTGTTATGCTAAACACGTTTTCCAAACAAATACAAATGCCAATGTTGTTAGCACAAGCCTTTGGCATTTCACATTGTATAAAATAGCCTATGCCGTATACAGCATCAATTCAATGCAGAACTATAAAATGCGTGGAGGGTGAAGAGAGTGCACCTCTTCGCCCTTCCACGTGCTTACATGGAAAAATGTTGAGACTAGCTCTACCTTGATTGGTAGTGCGTTACGCCCATCCTCAGCAACAAGTGTCGGGCATCAGTTTGTAGCTTCATGTCAGCAACGTGTTTTGAAAATTACTTGTAGCCTGTTACTGTGTTGCTCATAGTGTGAACGCAGCATTAGAGTTTTGGCCAGGAGCCTTATTTTGAGTTGCTTTCATTTGAATCTCTTGAAGGTGTGCAAAAAGCCCTTGAAGATAAACCACAGATCCCTCAGGACACCTGTCAGGATTGTTTTGGGTTGAAATCAAAGAGCCCAGCTAAGGTGGTTGCAATAGAAACCACAGAAAAAATATGTTGACATTGTAGATTTCTCCAAATCACAGATATGTTACATTTGTTTGTTATATTGTAACTGATACATTGAAACTTCACGTTTTAACAGTGCTGTGGTTAATGTGTGGCTAGGTATAGGCACAAAACCACTTGGTTAATGTTAAAAAAAAAGATCATGATTTGGCATTGCTTTTTGTGGCACCATCCCTGGTGGAAAATCAGCAATTGGGCACAATAACATAACCAGTTTTCTTGTTTGTTGGTCTCAAACCGTTGTCTGCAGCTTTGTAACTATCTCTCCTAGGCAACATTGAAAAAGTCAGCTTGTTTACTAGCCTACATCACTTAAGAAACTCTGATAATTATGAAATGTGCAAATTTAAATAAAACGTCATCTTACTTCTGGCAGCTGGACTAACTGCAATGTAGTTGCTGAGTGTGGCTGATTTGTGCTTCCCAAGGCTTATATAACACCAACATGAGTTCTTGTTCTGGTAGGGTCTGTACCATAGTGACAGGAACTGGGATAGGTAACCTTTGCATAAGGTAATTACTAATCATCACAACTTTAACAAGGTGACATTATGGATATAGGGAATCTGAGAGTCTAAGCTTTTCATCCACATTTTGCCTCTCATTCACACATGCTGAGGCACCAACACACACACTGATGACAGTGTAATAGTCAGACACTGAGCTGTCTCTGTGTAAAGACTCATCATAATCTCAGTTCACTCATAGTTTAGGTATTCCATCTGTACAGTTTGTTAGTCTATGTGTTAATGTTGGCAGTCAGCATCAAAGACGTCGTTTTAGGTTCACAACACTTCCTTGAGGCTTGACCAACTTTGACTCCCTCCAGCTAAAGGAGTTAAACTTGGAGAAGATGAGTCAGCATACTCAACAATTTCAAGCCATCACACATTAATTTACTGCAGCAGTCATCTAAATCAGTCAAGTTATTTTGCGTTTTGCTGTAAGACCGCTTTGAGAAACAGCACCTGTGTAACAGTGAGACCTGCTGTTCTGCAGACAATACAACATTTGTAAAAACTGTATTATGCACATTCCTTCTGATTCCACTGCAGCTTTAGTGTTTTTATACCTAAACCAGAGGGCTTTTCTGTTACTGCGTCTGCTTTAGAAGTCTTCACAGGTTCACTCAGCCCATAGTAACTCGCTTGACCTGTGACCTAAGTCAGACTGGGCCCATTCAGTCTAACCAGATCAGCTGTGATCATGTGGTGCTTCATTATCAACTCAGGAGAGAGTGTGGACTGTAAAGTGCAGGAAAATGCATTACTGCTCATTAACCGTAAGGGCATCATGCTGCTGTCAGTGTTCTACCTCTGTCTAGGTCTGTTACTGTTGACTGCATTTAGGTGGGTTTTATTATTGAGATGAATGTATGCAGGTCAGTTATGAGTAGATTTTCATGGGTGTCAGTGTAGAGGAACTCCTCCTTTTTGAACTCGTGAACCAGGATTATCAATGAAAAAAAAAAAACTATCATGCCTTCTGAAACAACCTGGGAGGGGTCAAGATACTACAATAAGAGGCAAACAATGTGCAATGTAATAACACAGAGGCTCTGTCATCTGAACAAGACACCACCTTTATTGTTTCACACACAGTCATTTGCAGCCTTTCACTCAACCACACCTTCCTTCTTACCCTTCAGAATAAAAGTGCCAGATTTGC
This sequence comes from Epinephelus cyanopodus, assembly GCA_026686955.1. Classification (NCBI taxonomy): domain Eukaryota; kingdom Metazoa; phylum Chordata; class Actinopteri; order Perciformes; family Serranidae; genus Epinephelus; species Epinephelus cyanopodus. The sequence goes on along the minus strand of CM048918.1, from coordinate 8,442,889 downwards.
ACACTTTATCTCTGCTTTACCAGAGTGAACTTGACTCACCCAGAGCATTTAGCTAAGAAGGCATGAGCTGCAGGTGCTGTTTTGATTAGTCACTGTCAAATCATAAATAAGGTTTCAGATTGGGTTTGTTAAAATGGCAAAATGATTGCGCATTCAGCCTTTTTTTCAGTTATTGATCATGTATCGTACAGTTATTAAAATTATCATACAAATTCAACATTATTGTGTATCTAGCAGCACTGTCTACAGAGACTTGTGGATGAGTGAAAACCTCTAATCTGCACAAAATGTACAACAGCAAGTTTGCTGTGTTACATAACCGCTCAGTCACCAGAGGAAATGTTGCATTGTATGTTTCTGCAAACCATCAATACATTACATTTATGCCTTTCATATCAGTGTTTGTAAAGGGATGTAGTGTATGAGCTGACTTTGTCATTGGGGATAGAGGGGATGGTAGGTGGTGTGTCACCCAGGCAAGACACCTGCCAAGCTGCAGACATATTAACAGACATATTAAACCAAATGATCTTTTCCCAAACACAGCCAAGTGGTTTTGGTGTCTAACTGTGACCATGTCAACCAGAGCATTGTTGAAACTGAACATTTCAACACATCCACTACATAATATTGTGCAAACGTAACATAATTGTGGTTTGCAGAAACGTATAATGCTTACTTTCTTTCTGGCAGTTGGGTTGTAAGTAAGGATGGCTTGGATTGCTTTACTTTATCCAGACATTCTGTAATGAAGTACTGTAATTTACATCCTGATGCAACACGTTTTGCTCTGATGAGGCTGTGGGTAAAGAAACTCATCCTATTGTTGCATATAAAGAATAAAGACTGAAACAAAAGTAAAATGTAACCTCAGTTGACATTTGTGGCCATCACGTCTCTTAGTAGCATCTTTGCTGAAACAAGGACATAACAGTGTTTTACAGAATGACTTGCTAATGGTCTCCATTAACAAGAGTTCTGTGTGTGTGTGTGTGTGTGTGTGTGTGTGTGTGTGTGTGTGTGTGTGTGTGTGTGTGTGTGTGTGTGTGCGCTCGCAGTGAGAGCTATCGTGGCCATTAACCGAGTGCGGTGCAGATCAGTGGGAGTTTTGCTGATAATGACAACTCTTCAGCAGCTCATTTTAGCCCAACAAGAGCTGCAGTCGCCGTGACTTCAATCCTGCTTTTTAGCCTGGTGATACGGAGCCCTTTACAGCCTCTTTAAAGCTGTAATCCTTTAAGAGGCAAAACCAGTGCCAACCACCATATCATTAAAAGAAGCTCCAAGACATGCTGATGTAAGGTGTCACACAACTCGCTCTTTCATGTTGCACGGACTTTGTGGTTTCAGCACATAATGACTGAAAAACACCACAAAGTATGCTGTTTAATGGACACCTTCCAAGCCTCCCTGTTGCATTTATTTACAGCATGTGTCCATGTACCACATTAATCCTGGAGGTTTTGAGGAGTTTTGTCTCTATGATACTAAGTGCTCACTGCTTTGTAGTTTCTGCAAGTTAGAATGAATTAAGCAGTGTGGGTGGGACTCTGGTGTCATCTGTGTATGAAGTTTGGGTTTCTGCAGGTGTCGCTGTTTGTCTGTTGTTAGCTGTGTCTGCTCATTAAAAGTATACGACTTCTTTTTATTTGTACCAATTTAGGAATAGCACAGGTGGAAGACACTGGCTGCTGTATGCTATCATGGTAAAGTTTAAATAGTAACACCATGCTAGATCCAGCAGGCTTCTTGTAAGCAGTCTTTCATTCTTTACAGTGGTAATTATTGAAAGGTTTTCTCCATTTCAGCTAAAGGTTCTTACTCCTTTATTGTAATTGGTCAGTTGATATTTACAAAAGAGCAACTTCTCTTCAAGAAGTTACTGAGTTGTTCATTTTAAGCACATAAGAGCAGGGGTGGGTAGTAACGTGTTACAAGTAACGCACATGAGTAAAAAAGAAATTAAAAAATAGATCAAATAAAATAAGAAAAATAATAATAAATAATGAATTCAAATATTATTCGAACTCTACTAAAGCACCATGCTCTGAACCCGCTGAACAAGCAAGCACCAGTCCTTCACTCCTGATCTGCCCTGATCGCGAAGATCATGTCAGAGCCAGGTCGAAAGGAAGAGCAAGCGGGACCTGCCATCAACCATCCCTGGCCACATTTTTTGTGCCAAAATCCATAAAAAGAACAGTTACTCGATGAAGTGCATCCTGTGCCTGCCAAAAAACCAGGAGATCCTTGCTCTCAAGAACTCATCGTCGAATCTCTGCAAGCATATTGAAGTACCATATATTGAATGGTTTCTTATTTATTTTATTGGATTTTATTTATTTTGTTCACAGCGACAAAGACGTAGAAAAGACAAAGAAGTTGGGATGTCAGTTCTGTTTTTAAAGCAAGGTCATCCACTCAAATTACAGATAGGGAAATGGAGACAGAAGAGGTTAGGCGAAGAAAAGAGGGGTAGAGCGAAGGAGAGTGGAAGATTGGTACCTGCTTCATTAAAAAAAGTTTTATCAACAAGTGCTGTTTTTTCATTACATTTCATTTCATTACGTGTCACTTAGGTGAGGCCGCAAGCTACAGACCACATTTATTTTACATTGAAAAATAATACTTTTAAAATTCATTTATAAACTACAACAAACAAACAAACAATATAATTAACAAATTTAAATAACTGTATTATTATTTTATTTATAATAATGATAATAATAATGAGCCTATTTTTCTAAATGTGGTGGGTTTCACTAGACTGCAGGCTTACTGTACCTGTCATGTCTCCCACTGCATCCAAGTGCTGCTGTGATGATGAGGGCAATATAGTGAGTGATCCCTCTAAGAGTAGGTGGCTTTCACTAGACTGCAGGCTTACTGTACCTGTCATGTCTCCCACTGCATCCAAGTGCTGCTGTGATGATGAGGGCAATATAGTGAGTGATCCCTCTAAGAGTAGGTGGCTTTAGCGAATGCATTGTCTTATCTGTAAATTATAGATATGCTGTTTGAGGTTGAGTTGTACATAATTGAAGTTGAGATGTGGGACTATCCACCTGCCATCACCCTGGGCTGTTTTTGGGCTGTTGGCTTCTCATCCTCAGACGAGAATTCCTCCTCAGCTGAAATGATGGATAATTTATCTCCCCGTCCGATTCTTCCTCATCTATAGCCTGGAGCTTTGCCAGAGCTTCCCCTGCATCCATCCATCTGTACCAGTCCATGTTTACAAACAAAACCTCCTATCTCTAATATATAGCTAGCCTGTAATATGACAGACTACTTCTCAAAAGTGTAAACAACTGCACTGACAGAGCATTTGTGCCCCAGGTCAGATTGCTCAACAACAGCCGCTGTCACTGGCGCTAAGCTGTCAGTGACAGCGGCTCGCCCCAGCTGTTTGTATAGGAGGGTCAAAGTGACGCTGTGCGGCAGTCGGAGGTAGAAGTAATAATGTGTTTTTGTTTTTGGCCCACATCCCCCAAAATTCAGAGGGTGCTTACTGCTTAATAACATAGTTTTAGAAAAAGACAAGAAATGAAAAAAAAAAAAATGGGTTTTATTTTAACAGAGTCACATGCATTTGAAAACATGAGGGTGTAAAATAAAATGTTGAAATGTTAAGTGTCAACATGTCTGTGACCTAAGAAGGTGCAAATGTAACATGTCCATGAGTTGAAGAAATGACTGGGCTGCTTGGAGTGTTGTTCATGAGTGAGGGAAGATGGGGCGTGAGATCCACAGGCGGACAGGAGGCAATAACAAATGAGTTGCCTGCGCAGGGAGGCAAGGCTCACCTTAAGAGACAGGTGGAGGAGGTCAGACACACAGAGGGAGCTTAGAGTGACACCACTGCTTCTTGTGTTTTAGCAACCTGTCACTGTTTTTTCACTGATTAGTGCCATTCAAAAAGCGGCTATTTTCTATTGAGACATCACTGTGTTTCCAGTGGGCATAGTATCCCTAAAAATGGATATTTAAAGCTTTTCTCAGCATAACCAAGTGCTTTTTGTACCTAAACCCAATCACCTGTTAGCAGAACATTGTTGAATGTAAAGGAAACCTAAAGTTCTAACATGTCTGCAACATAATGCCGTACTACTTATTTATTTTTTTCTGGAAATCTCAAAATCAAAACTTGATTATTTACCTCAATTTTGATCACAGAGAGAAAAATTGTATACCATCCTGCAAAACATATGTCATCTAATGTTGTTGGTCGATATTAAATTATCAACATCACATCATCTGTTTTGTGTGAAGTATTATAATATTCCTATTCAAATGTATGTGTTTTAAATATTTCCATCAACATCTATGTTCCTGACTTTTCCTTGTTTAACACCCCTGCCTCGCTCTGTTCTGATCCGCTCTAACAGCCTTGTCTGAGCTGGATTTGCTGTGTAAAGCCCCTGATACTGCCAACACAGCATTTCCTGCTGAAGGAAGAAGAGCTGCAGGCGACAGGTGTTTGGAGCTGTTTGTGTGAACCAGTGAACAGCCAGTACTTGTCAAGGTAAGCTCAATATGCCATCTTTTCATATAGAAAACCACCAAGGCCATGCCCCCATTGGCCGAGTGGAAAAGCAGCATGGCCGACCAGGCTCTTCAAACTGCCTGTTTTGTCTGTGCGTGTCTGTGTATTTTGTTCTTGATGGCTGCAGTTTATTAGCCCCTTATCTTCGGGCCTGTGTCTCCAACTGCCCAGATAAATAAAGCAAACTAGCCTGAACACACTGCGGAGTATTCATCCAGAGCTGCAGAAGTTGTGACCTTTTCCGCAGAGTGTCTCCACACAGTGCCGGGGCCCTGGCTCTTTAAGCTGGCTAATGATCCATAGAGGAGCCCTGTGGCTCAACCTCTGTAATTATACTCTCTCTCTCTCTCTGTTTCTCGAGCTCGCCCTATCACTCTCTGTCAGCCTTTTCTTTCTCTGTCACACATACACACTTGTGCTCCTTTTTTTTTTTTTTGCTCTCAGTTATGCTTCCCCTCTCTTCTTGGTTTTTCCTTTTCCTCTCTCTGATCCACCACTTGCTTTTATCCCTCTGTTTTTCTTTGTTTCCTTCCTTTTCCACTCTCTCACCCTCCATCATTCTCTCCATTTCCCTCCCTCCATCATCCCTCTGTCTCCTGCAGATTAATTACGCTGTAATATATGCACAGCTCTCCTCCCAGGGAACCCTCCTCCACATCTACCACCCCTACTCTTGGGCTGAATAATGGAGCCGCTCCAATCTCAGCACGGGGCAGCCCACATGGGTGGAGCAGCAGCCTCAAAGGAAGCATACTTGAATAGATGACAATCTGTCTGTCAAGTTGGGGATTTAGGCTGGGAAATGTATAATAAACAGGGTTTTTTTTTCTTCACTTGGAAACAAAACTGTCTTCACAAGAAAAACAACAGCATTTGCATCTTAAAGCTACGACAGTCTTTGTTATGTTGAAATATCATCTCAGCCTAAGATGCCATTGGTAATTAAACTCTCATCTTGATTCCTTTACACTTCAGAACTTCAACAAATCAGAACTAAATTCAAGCTTACCATGAGTGCGATCAGAGCTCTGCATGGTCAGACACCCGCTTACACCTGTTTAGCTCGAGTCACTCATTGGAATGAGGAAGTCAACTCACTAATCTGTAATCTCTCCTCCTGGCGCTTCTGCTCGGTAGCCAGCTTGAGGTCTTCAAATGTTCAAAGAAAATATAGAGAAGTCCAGCACAGGATGAACTGGCATCCTGCTGGCCTTTGTACAGGCACTGGAATATAAACTGGACGACCTGTGTGTCGTATCAGTTTCCAGTGGATTAGCAGGAAATGTAATATCCTTGTTTCACCAAACTTTGCCAAATCCTTGACAGCACCATTCGACCAGAAGGCTCTGTTTTTATACTCCAGACTGACTGAGCAAATGACTGGTGAGAGAAGGAGAGGAGGCATCTGCTTTACAGTGAATAGGGACTGATGTGACGGTGGGAATGTGAGCTGCTGCCCTGTTCCTGCTGTGGATCACTGCTATATGCCATTCAGAGGCAGCTGCAGAGCAACACTGCTCGAGATGTGGAAGAGTGACCATGCAGCTGTCATACAGAGGTCTAGATGTCTGGACAGTTAAATTATTCAACAGTCAGCAACGTGGATTACTAGAACCATCCAAATACATGGACATTATAAAGCAGCAGCCAACAATGTGAAAAAACGCAAAACAAGACAAAACCACAGTGTATAATTTAAAAGGAGCTGTTGGGATCACATTTCACTGGAGTTGTACCTTGTATAATTCCACTGTGACAAACAAATGATTGATTGATAATGTAGTTGGCTGTCATGCAGTCACTCCTATGGTCTGTTCCACACCTATTTATATACAAGCTCACATGCATACTGCACAAGCCTTGTCACTCTCGTACGTCAGTGTGTTCATTCACACTGATGGAGAGAACAGCTCTTATTTAACAAAAAAAAAAACTGCAAATGAAAAAAAGCAGACTTACATTCCTTTTGAACAAAGGCTTTCTTCACATGATCAGTACTTTTGATGAACCTGGTAAAAATATTTTTTTGTGTTACCTCTGAACACATGGGACACGGCATCAGACAGACAGCAACTTCAAAGTTTGGAATGCAAATCAGACATTATTATTCACCTGTCTGTCTGGAATTCTTCACTTGCCTCTGTTCTCTTAGGGGTTTGTGCCCTAAACTGAACTGCATGCCAACACCTGCCCCCAACTCCCCTCAGCATCTATAGCATCTGCATCAACACCCAAAGGTGCAACGCAGCAAGCTTCAGGTGCTCCTTTGTGCCTAACACCATCAGTCAGCTGGCAGGGAGCAAAGGGTCTGTTTGATGATACTCTCAGATCCTGTAGGTCACTGCTGTCGCTGTCACTGTTACTTTTTATAATGTTTTATTTAAAGCAGATTGGAATTTATATTTCCACTCATCAAACAGCTTAGTTTTTTTTCTCTTTCTGATTAATACTTAATAAGCCTACTTTTGACGTGTTCTTACCCTTTTAAAATATTTGCATTCAATAGGGTTTCGTTAATCCATCATTCATTTGAATTTTAACATACTTAAATAATACAGGCGGTAAGACAGGTGAGGACAGCTCGTGCCAAAAGGCATTCATGGTCAGTGGTTAACTCGTGTTTTCAGCTCAGCTACTGAACCTTGTATCTTGTACAGTGTTGCTCCTCACTTTCATTTTTCTAAATCCAAGTCTTCCCAGGTAGCAAAAAATGACCTGACCTAACATCGGCCCAAACTTGGCATGCCAGATGAAATTAGCCGGGACAGCTGAGACTGACGGCCCACAATAAGGCCAAATCAGCTGGCCCAACTCTGGCTGCCAACATTCTTGTCACTGGGTTGTTTCCTCAGTTAAAGTTTCCATACACAATACAATACATTTACTCAATCTTACCTTACTCATACTCAGAGATGTGGGTTTACATGATTTCCATGATGAGGTAACTCCTTTACATATAAGGCTGATTTTATTTTAACATAATATATTTGCAGCATGTTAAGAGAAAACCTGTCTGAATGTAGGTCTGGTAGGACAAGACACATTTTCATGATTATGTAGAAACATTAACTTTGTGTTTGACAAGTGACTGAGGTGAAGCAAATCAATATGCAGTACATTTTTAAGAAAGGTTAATTACAAACTGAGCAAATTGGAAACAGGTGTTTAGTTAGGTGGCATAAGAGAATGTGGGTGAAACTCCAACTATATATTTTGCAGTTTGCCAAAAGTTTGAGAGCTGGGTGGGTCAGTCTTTGTTGTTATTTGATCGTGTTAAGGTTGAACTGATAGGACTCAAGAGCAAGACTCAACTCAGGTTCAGTTCAAATCAAAAGTCTTTAATGAAGAAGGCAGGTTCGGTACACAGGAAGGCAGTCAGACAAGGCAGAGGTATCCAAAAACGCTAAAGCAGAGGCAGGGTCCAAAAAACAGAACTAGATCATACACTCACGTGACTAACACTGGGAAAAAGGCTGGGACGCTTACAGAGAACTGAAAAGACGAACTGGCAGAGACAAAGGGATGCACACACACTAAATACACAAGGGAAGGTGAGATAATGAGACACAGGTGACACTAATCAGGGTGGGGCAGGTAATCACACAAGGCGGGAAACACAGGAGGACAGGAGGTGAGGATCTGGAATGAGAGGAAAATACAAAATAAAACAAGAAGTAAAAAAAAATGCACAAAGACAGAAAAACATAACTATACTCAGGGACTAGATGTCACAGATAACAGCTAATATTTAAAACAATCTGTATGGTGACAAATGAAAATTGACTTTGGACAAATAGATTTCTGACCAAAATAAATACATAACAAAATTGAACCTTGACTTTACAAGCAACAGCCCTGGCAAACATTCCTGCAGCCAGCATGCCAATGCTGCGCTCACTTAAAACACACCTGTGTAATAATGATGCTGTTTCATCAGCATCTTGATATACCACACCTGTCAGGTGGATAGATTAACTTGGAAAAAGGAGAAGTGCTCACTTACATGAATTTTAATGAATTTAAAAATTTCAGAAAAATATATCCATTAAGTGCATAGACAGTCTGAGATCTTTAACTTAAACCTGTGGAAAATGAGAGCAAAAACAAGTGTTGCATTTAAGTTTTTGCTCAGTGTATGTATATGTTTCTTGAGTGATCATTGTGTAATACAGTGAGGACCGTCAGCATTGTGGTGCTGCACTGAAGCATCTTGGACATGAGTGCCTTCCTAAACTACTGTATTTTAGAGGAATGAAAGATGTAACCTATGAGTAGCCTGTTCTTATCTACTCTCCCTGTCTTCTTCTCCCTATGACTCTTCTTACTGTAACTCTCCATCTCCCCTCTTCCACTCATTCCATCCCCCACCTGCTCACATAATAAATGAGACAAAAAAGAAAGCAGCAGCATGTTTTCATCTGAACACGCAGTCTTTTTTTGGCCTTTTCTTATTCTTCTCTGTTAATAAGAAAGAGCCAGACTTGAATACTGATGAATCTACCCCTCTAATAATCCCATCACACTGCAAAAGATGGCAGGGCTGACATGGCTCTGGCAATTTGTCAGCAGTATAAGAACCATCTGCTCAGAATATCAGCCAGAATGTGGGGGAAAAAAAGCCTGTAGTTAATCTGTAAGATTGCAGAAAAATAATAGGCTGCTGTTCAGAGGAGTGGATTGTAGTACATACCTCTCTTCATGGATGGTCTTTAATTTTCCTATTCAAATTCTGTGCATCTTATTTATCATGTGAGGTTTACTTTCGAACCCCCTTAACTAAACACTCTCATCATTCAAGCTGAATAATGGCTCGCTTTAATAAGCAAGTGCATGTTTCATTTGAGTACTAGCATAATCAACACCTCCATATTACTCTACAAGGATACCTGCTACACTCTGTGAGCAGTTCTAACTCCAAACTCATTGAATTTTGCCACTTTGACAGTAGATGTCAGCACCAGACATGGTGGCACAGGGGCATCCTTGTGAGTCATCAATCTCATAATGAATGAACTCACGCAGAGTTTTTCACGAAAGCACACGCTCCGGTTCGCAGTTGTATTTCGGACACACTAACACACACGATCTAGTTCACAAATATAATTTTTTTTGCAAACTTGTAATATAAATTCAGAAATGAACACCCTCTGCTTCACAAATACTATTTTGAGGCACACTTGTAATATAAATTCACAGATCATGCAAATCGCTGAATAGAAGAAAGAAGAAATCTGTGCGTGGTGAATTTTGAGACTCCCCTGACGTCGCAGGCCAATGAACGTCACCATTGGCTGATAAATCTGTCAATCAAATTTTTGATTCTGATTGACAGATTCATCAGTTAATCAGGTTTGTTCGCTTTCAGCCAATCGTATGGCTCCACCGTAGATGGCAGCATTTCTTCTGCCACGTAGCGAGCCACAAGCTTTATGACTTCTTTCAGACTGATAGGTTTAACTCCGTGATTAGAACCAAAAGACAGTCATTGCTGTTTCGGAGCTGAAGGACCAGCGTTCTAAAAGAAACAGAAGTAACTGATGGCTTGTTTGAAAATGTACTCAAGTATTTGTTTACTCAAACAGCAAACTAATGCGTTAGGTTACTTGTTACTGCGAAAAGTAATAAAAGTACTTTGTAACGCGTTATACCCAATTCTGGTGTCATTGCAAGAGCAGCACTGCGACAGAGATAAAATGGTTTAACATTAAGTTAGATGCCTAAAAAGGCATTGTGAAGGCAATATAGGCCATGTCTTAAATAGGGCGTAGTGAAGATGAGGTGAAATTGAGGAGAGAATGCATCCCATTGTACTGTACATCGTGACACACTGTCAGGTGTCATAACAGAGGACGTTCATCTGGACAGCGATCTTATTTTATACCTATATATAGGGTGTAGGTTAGTCAGTTTACATCGATCTTAATCTTTGATCACATTGCATTCATCATTTTTATGGCACACCAATTGAGCTATTAAATACATCCATGTAAACATTCAAGAGACTTCAACTTTTCCTTTTTATGTCATCGCTATCATTAAAAAGACTGTTTAAGCTGCTGAGCTTGTTTTTGAAGTGTAATAGCTTGAGCTAGCTCTCCAAATCCTCCCCTGTGTAAATATCTATGGTGGCAATCTATCTCATTTCCATGATAATAAGCTTACAGATCTATAATTTGCTAAGCCTTTCATTTTTTACAGCGTGCACCACTGCTGCTGCTGCCATGGAAATGAGCTGAAGGCAAAGACAAACAACCGACAGTGCCAACTTACTGTTTTGTTCGCCTGTTTTGCTGATGAAGTTGGATAAGTGCTGATTTATGCTCAGCTGAGAATTCATGGTTTGTACTTGTGCCTGGAGGGGCTGTGCGATATATCCAACGCTCCATAACTCAGGAGTGCTGGGGAGGGAAAAGTTATGAAGGGAGGGAAACTTGGTGATCACCCCTCTCATTTATTTTACTTAGAGACTTGAAGACTGACCCCACCTTTCATCATTCAGTATCATATTAAATATTGCTTCTTACAAATCAGTCTACGTTTCCCTCAGTGACTTACTATCTCCTTTCATTTAACTATAGTATTAATTTATTCTTTATAAGCACTTCAAAACTTTGTAGAAAAGTGATATCTATAAACTTAAAAATGGGAAGCATTCTGAATACTTTCTCCCTCTCCAGGTCCGGAAAATGAAGTTCACATGTAGAGTGGTGGACAACGTACACAATACTGCCGGTCAAATACTACTACAACACAAGTGAAAGTTGCTGAGAGCAAATCAAATCATGACAAGTAAATACTTGTGATGATTAAGTTTTCACGCTATTCCCGTATGTTGAATTGGAAATACAGTTTAATGTTGAACAGAGGGAGTAAAGTGTTACTGCACTGCTGTGACAAAATGGAAAATAGTAGAGTGTTGCTGTCTTGGTTCATGCTGTTAATGTGTTTGGAGCCACCGTGTTCTCACATCACTTGATTCCAGCTATTAGTTGCGCTTTGCCACGAACTGAGTTGGCCATTAGCTGCCTTCAGTATTTGCAACAGTACAGTCAGAGATATTGGATAAAGGAGATACTCCACCGTAGGCTTATCCAATGTTACTCTTCCTGTCCCCCAAGTGGGCGTGGTTAGCTCTCCCTCCAATCAGAGCCTGTTCTCCCTCCTCCCTGCTCTGAATGTTGGTAAGATGTGTGGCTTGTGGAAAATGAACCCAATATTTACTTTAGTGACAAAATAATTGACCATAAATTGTGATCACGTTCATTTTCCTCATTGATGACAATACATTCAGAGCTGCCGCAAGTCTCCTACGCTGACGTCACTGAATCAGGAAGTGAGCTGAGTGAAAACCTATGAGAAACAAAAGCACTGCACATATGGCAACATTTTGTCTGGTAATGGTGAAAGATGAAAAACTCACTGACCACCAAAGTTCAGACTGACTGAAATGTGCCAAACAGCATGATAACATACCCAGAGACTGTCTGACACATTTTGACCCTGAACCTGATGGTGACATGAGAGGAAAAGTCAGAGGATCATATAAGTCATTAGGGCTCATCGTCTGGGCCAATGAACATCTGTACACCTCATCCACTAATCGCCCAATAGGAGCTGCTGGGGCTGAAAATCAACTTTAACAAATCAGGAGGAAAACGTGCACCAATTTCTAAGATTTATTTTGTTAATCCTTGTGTGTGTGTGTATGTGTGTGTGTGTGTGTGTGCATGCATGTGTGTGTGTGTGTGTGTGTGTGTGTGTGTGTGTGTGTGTGTGTGTGTGTGTAGTCAATAAAATACAGTCTGCAGCATAAGATGTGGGAACCATAATTGTGTTACTTGCTAGAATTTCTGTTCTGTGCACCAAAGTTGACAAGATGAATTCCTGCACATGTGCTGTATCGGTCAGATAAACTCTATTATTCATTCTGAATGATGAAAACAAAACCCTGCTGAGGTTTTATTATGATGTGTGCGCTTTATTACATATCACACACACATGCACACTCACACAGTAATCATGTTAGGATGTACAGCACATGTGTATGTAGTATGAAGAAAGTGGAACTGTAAGACAGAAAGCACACACACACACACACACACACACACACACACACACACACACACACACATCACACTAACCTAGTTAGGAAGTAAAGCCTGCTGCACTGTTTGTGTGTGTGTGTGTGTGTGTGTGTGTGTGTGTGTGTGTGTGTGTGTGTGTGTGTGTTTTGATTATTGAGCTGGGGCACGATGACACTTAACACTTTCTCACACAGTAAATTGTAGGTAATTGAGCCACAGAAAACAGGAAACTCACACACTACAACACACACTCTGTAACCTGGTTATGGAGGTGAGCGTAACTGTTGAGGTGGGAGACTTGGCTGGCCGGCTTCTCTCAAAGATTATTACACCGCCTCACTCATTCACTCTCTGTTAGAGAGAGAGGCAGAGAGAAAGAGAGGAGGAGGATTAGGAGGAAGAGTTACCATTAAATTGAATTGAAAAAGACGCAGAGAGAACAGGGATTCAGGGAATGTAGAGGGCCATGAGAAAGAGATAAGGGGTTTAGACAGTAGAGGAACAAGCAAAGAGATGGACAAAGAGATGCAGAACAAAAGATGATAGAAAAAGAGATGCACAAAGATTGATAGAGGAGGTAAAAAATAGATCAAAATGTATTCATGTGGTGGGGCAATTTCCTAAAAAACAATAAAGTACTTTTTCTTAATTTATCTCTGTTTCCACATAAATACATGAGGTCTGACTAATAAGCACATCAGTAGACTCCTATGTATTAACACCAGGTTTACTACTTCAGCACGTAGGCAGAACCCGTAGTAACAATCTAGCACCAGAGATGATTTCTAGTCCCAGCCAACTTGAGTGAACAGTAATGCTTTGTAGAGATCATGTGATATCACAACCTGAATACATGCATGGACAGATATAGCGATTCCATCCGAGAACTTCAAGTTGGCTACTTTTAAGGCATCACCATGTCACTGCCTCAATGGCACAGCCAATGTGATCCAAACATTTCCAATAACAGTTAACTCCAGAGCACTGTAAAGTCCATTGGTCAAAATTTATGGAAAAACTGTGTAATCACTTCCAAAATTTACATTTTTATCCAGCAATTCTATCCCCTGTTTAGCATTTCTAGGCCAGATGAGATATACAGTATAATCCCTCCAGCATGTTCTGGGGCTGCCCTGTGGTCCCTCTCCCAGTTGGACCTGCGACGAGGAGGCATCCTGATCAGATGCTTCAACCACCATAACTGGCCCCATTTCATGAAGAAGCAGCGGCTCTACTCCGAGCTCCCTCCAGATGTTTGAGCTCCACAACCTATCTTTGAAACCAAGCCCAGCCACTTGTTTTGGCTGCTACCTAAGGCTCATGGTGAGGGTTGGGGTATAGATGGACCAATAAACCCGAAACTTCCACCTTTGTTGCCTCTTCACCACAACTGTCTGGTGTAGCTCCTGCATCACTGCAGTGCTGCACCAGACAGATAGATACATTTACAAACAGATACATTTTTTATCAGTATTGTAGCCCACTGGTTTTTGATTCAGCTCTGGAAGTTACAATGTTGCTATGAAAGTGGTTGGGTGAAATATTTAGTTTTGATTACGATGTGCTGTCATGCTGATTTGATCACGTTCTGAATATCTGGCTGACCAATCAGTATGCCGGATTGGACCTACTTGTTGTATAATTGACATTTGGTCCTAGTTTTGAGAAATATCACACACACAAATATCAAACAAAACATTCTGCCTATTAAACTGTAAGACATATGTTATCTCAACTGGTTGCTTTTAGTGCAATCTGGAAATCCATCGGTAAAACAAAAAACAAAACAATCAAACAAACCAAAAAAAGATATATTTTTTTTCTTCCTTACCTCTGGAGGCACAGACCGGAGTTTTTCGAGTAACGGAAGTGCAGGGGCCTTAGGGTTCGCTTACGCCCTTCACTTCCGGCGGTGCCCCCAGGGAATGGCCGTGTTGTTTACAAATACTACCAGGTAGAAAACCAGCAGAGTTTAGCTATTTATCACATTGTTCACGTCCCTATAAAACCGTGTAGACTCATTTGATGTTTGTTAAGTCTGTAAACACAATGACTGAGCAAACATTACTATTTATGTGTGCACGTTTTGTAATTAACATGGTTATCGTAGATTAGCTGGGCTAACCGTTAGCTGTTAACGTTAGCCATTAGCGCTGTCTGTAATAACCATAGACTGTATAAAAATAAGGTAATAACTCAATAAACGGTTGGTGAATAAAGTATTTTTTCCAGGAGATGTCTTAGTTACAACATGATTGAGCTTGCAAAGCAGATTTGTGTTGCTATGTGTGGTATTTATTCAGTTTTGGGAAATCACAATGTCTAGAGAGCATCAGTGGCTGCAGCTGACAGGGACAGTTAGCAAAGCTAACATCAGGACGTCATCTGTTACAAGCCTCCCGTTGTCGGATACAACATGAAACTACTCCGGTTATCTCAATCATGTTGTAACTCAGACATCCGCTGGAAAAAATATTTTTTTCACGTTGATGAGACGGTGGTGGAGTGGTCGCTATGGACATGGAGCTTGCTGTTTCTGTAGGTACACATTTCCTGGGGACACCTGCACGTCTCGGCCACGCCCCCTCCATTGTGACAGATTGTACAATGTAAATTGCAGAATCTGCCTTGAGACATTACTTTTAGCGGCACATGCAGTCTGGTGTGGATGCAGTCGGGGCTCTGCTCTGTCCACAACATGTAATCAACATGCGGGTTAATTCAGCTCCGATGGTAATTTGATATAACAGGTTGGGGCTCTTACTTTGACCTTTACATCCAAACCCATTGTGGGATCTTAATTTGATTTATTTAATTAATCTCAGAGTGCTCGACAAGACATGCACGTCATTAGCTGCAGACTTTGACTAATGATAGCGCTCACTGGCTCTCTTTCCCCACTCGTCTTGTGTCCCACCATCTGTTGTATCTCTCCTCCATCATATTTTAATCCTCGTTTATCTTCTTGTGTTTGTCTTTCTCTTCTTCCATCATTTCTTTCTGTCCACCAAAATGATCAGACCACTGCATCCCTCTCTCTGTCCCCTTATTCCTTGTGTCAATATTTGATCTCAAATAGCCACTTTGCCTTATACACATGCACACAACCACATCATATGTGTGTCTGCACACAAGCAGTGTATTCACAGCTGTGAAAGCAAGCAGTATGCTGGTCCATTCCATTGACCTCCTCCAGTGCCCCTTTGTGCGTGTGCGTGTATGTGTGTGTGGGTGTGGGTGTTCCTGTGTGTGCATGTGTGTTTTTGTGAGTATAGTTATTATTAGCGAGCAATCGCTGTTTCAAGGGCAACACCAGAAAAGTCCATTAACCCCCTCAGTGTGTGTGTGTGTGTTTGTGTGTGCTGATTAACTTTAGTTTCATCAGTGCTATTAACTTCCTCTGTAGTGCCTCGAGGAAGTAAGTAAGTAAGTTAGAAGTGAACACTTTTCAAAACCAGGTTAACAAAGTGCTTCACAGTAAGAAAACGACACTTTAAACATTTGAATAAGTAAATATAATAAACAAAGACGAAAACTGTCTAAGCAAAGAACAAATCAGGGCAAAGTTTCATCAACTAAATGCCTACAGAGAATATTAGGTTTTTAGGACTGAATAACATTAAAGTTCAACTGGCTGTCAAAAATGAAACAAGGTTTCTGGAAACTGCCTTTGACTTGAAGCCAAAAAGGTGCTTTTGAAAATATTCAAAGTTTGGATTTTCTGCAAATATCAGGGCTTCAGTTTTGAAAATATGAGATTTCTAAGCACTAATCTTATTTTGTCAATTTTCTCAAAAGACCAAAGACAGTTGTATGTGTTTCACACATAGGTACAGCTGAACATCATCAACATAGTTATGATAACAGACACAATTGAATAATGTGCCCTGAAGGAAGCAAGGCTATTAAAGCAGAATCAACCATCCAGTCACCAGAATAAATGTTGCTGTGTAATACACATATTGAGATGTTGGCATTCACATCTAGCCTACGTCTTCTGTCAAAAAAACTGCAGCAATCCAGGAGTACAGGCAAGAATCTTTAATTATGCCCCACAGGAGTAAAGCAGATGTGTACACTAGGTGCTCTATCCAGTATAAAGAGACATCCCATAATAATGTATAAAGTTGCAGTTACCTAAAGGAACATAGGCAACATTAATGTATTGTTAGTGCTAACTTCTCTGAACAATCAAGAGAATAACCGTAATAAGTCTTGTGCAGGAATCAATCAGCTATCCAATATAATACACACCATCTGCTAGAAACAGGCAACTACACAATACTGTAAGCAGTACTCTGAATAGGGGCGGCACGGTGATGTGGTGGTTAGCACTGTCGCCTCACAGCAATCCCAGGTGTGGGAGCCCTGCTGTGCGGAGTTTACATGTTCTGCCCATGTCAGCGTGGGTTCTCTCCAGGCACTCCGGCTTCCTCCCACAGTCCAAAGACATGCAGGTTGAGGATTAGGTTAATTGATAACTCTAAATTGTCCGAGGTTGTCTGTCTCTATGTGTCAGCCGTGCAATAGTCTGGCGACCTGTCCAGGGTGTACCCTGCCTCTCGCCCAATGTCAGCTGGGATAGGCTCCAGCCCCCCCGCGACCCTCAAGAGGATGAAGCGGTTAGAAGATGGATGGAGTACTCCAAATGTCCACAAGAAGTCTCTCTTGTCCGCACAAGGGATCTACATAATCAATTCAATTTAAATTTTATTTATAAAGCCCAATATCACAAATCACAATTGCCTCACAGGGCTTTACAGCATAGGACATCCCTCTGTCCTTTGGACCCTCACAGCGGATAAGGAAAAACTCCCCAAAAAAACCTTTAACAGGGGAAAAAATTGTAGAAAGCTCAGGAAGAGAAGCTGAGGAGGGATCCCTCTTCCAGGACGGACAGACGTGCAATAGATGTCATACAGAACAGATCAGCATAATAAATTAACGGTAATCCGTATGACACAGTGAGACAGAAAGAGAGAGAGACAGAGAGACAGAGACAGAGAGAGATGCAGGACAGACGGTAATGACAGTAGCTTACAACAACATTAATGAAAGTAATAATATTATAATTAATAATAATATATTAATATCTGATAGTATACATGTGTGACAGTAATTGTATTTGTATAATAACAGTAGAAGTATGACTAACGATAACAGCAGCAGGAGGCATCTGGCAGGACCACTGCAGCAGCACAACCACACACATCATGCTATCCAGGCACCGCTGCAATACGAGTTAACCTGAGAGACAGTGGAGCACAAAGGCTCCGGAGAAGAAGCTGAGTTAGTGACATCCAGAATGGCCGAGTTAGCAAGATGCAGTAATAGGACAGAGCGTAGAGTTCTGGTGGGATAATATGGCACTATGAGCTCTCTAAGATATGACGGAGCTTGACCATTTAGAGCTTTATAAGTTAACAGTAGGATTTTAAATTCAATTCTGGATTTTACAGGGAGCCAGTGCAGAGAAGCTAAATAGGAGAAATATGATCTCGTTTCTTAGTTCCTGTTAGTACTCGTGCTGCTGCATTCTGAATTAGCTGGAGAGTTTTTAAGGACTTACTATACCTGATAATAGAGAGTTACAGTAATCCAGCTTCGAGGTAACAAAAGCGTGGACCAATTTTTCTGCATCTTTTTGGGTCAGGATAGGCCTAATTTTTGCAATATTACGCAGATGAAAAAATGCAGTCCGTGAGGTTTGTTTTAAATGAGAATTAAAAGACAGATCTTGATCAAATGTTACTCCGAGGTTTCTTACGGTAGTGCTAGAGGCCAGAGCAATGCCATCGAGAGAAACTATGTCATCAGATAAAGAGTCTGAGTTGTTTGGGGCCAAGAACAATAACTTCAGTTTTGTCTGAATTTAACATCAGGAAGTTGGTGCTCATCCAGGTTTTTATGTCTTTAAGACAATTATGAAGTTTAGTTAATTGATTACTTCTGGCTTCACAGATACATACAACTGTGTATCATCCGCATAACAATGGAAATTTACAGAGTGACTTCTAATGATGTTACCTAAAGGAAGCATATATAGAATAAATAGGATTGGTCCGAGCACAGAATCTTGCGGAACTCCAAAACAAACTTTAGTATGTAAGGATGATTCATTATGAACATCAACAAACTGAAAACGATCAGATAAATAAGATTTAAACCAGCTTATTGCAGAACCTTTTAGGCCAATTAAGTGTTCCAGTCTCTGTAGCAGAATTTGATGGTCAATTGTGTCAAACGCTGCACTAAGATCTAATAAACAGGCACAGAGATGAGTCCTTTGTCTGAAGCAATCAGAAGGTCATTTGTAATTTTAACTAGTGCTGTCTCAGTGCTATGATGCACTCTAAATCCTGACTGTAATTCCTCAAATAAATTATTATCATGGAGAAATCACACAGCTGGTCTGCGACTACTTTCTTAAGGATCTTTGACATAAAGGGAAGATTAGATATTGGTCTATAGTTGGCTAACACCTCTGGATCCAGGGTGGGCTTTTTTAGTAGAGGTTTAATTACAGCTACCTTAAAAGACTGTGGTACATCGCCTGTTAATAAGGATATATTGATCATACCTAATGGGCGTTAACTAAAGGTAAGACCTCCTTGAGTAGCCTAGTTGGGATGGAGACTAAGAGACACGTTGATGATTTAGATGAAGAAATCACTGCGGTCAATTCTTGAAGAGAAATTGGGGAGAGGCGATCTAAATATATATTAGGTCTTACAGCTGTGTTTGAGGTTAGATAGGTACTATCTGAGGACAGGAGGTCATGAATTTTGCCTCTAATAGTTAGAATTTTGTCATTAAAAAAGCTCATAAAATCATTACTGCTAAGGGCTAATGTGTTAAATGGTCGCTGATAGCATGAAAGGATAATACGACAAGTAATGTTGTCCACATTACTGGATAGTCCCATCACCTCTTTATAACAAACTAGGCCGGTCAGAGCACACAGGTGAAATTCTATGTTTCTGCAAACCATGAATCCATTACATTCGCACATTTTATAAATATAATATTAAAGTTTTTAAAGTGAGTATATATTAGTATATGAGCTGACTTCCTTCTTGAGAGTTGGAGGGGATGGTGGATGGCACATCTCGGTGAGAAGCCTGCCAAGCTGCAGACCACTGTTCAAGACCAACAGACAAAAAAAGGCTGGTTTTTAGTGAGTCACTGCTTGAAAAAATATCCAGATACGCTTTATTCAACCACACTGGGTTGTTTTTAGGAAACTTTTGCTGTGTGTCCACTAGGGAAAGTACCACAAAAAATGCTTGTTTTTAACCACAGAAATTGCTGCATATCCAGTAAAGGTTGTGCCACCAAAAATGGGTATTTTAAGCCAAAACATGATCTTTTTTTGAACCATGAACAAGTAATTTTTGTGCTTAAACCTAATCACACATTAACCACAGCATTGTAAAAACATTAAGTTTCAACTTATCCACTAATCATAAATGTATGAGTATAACGTGTCCACAATTTGCAGAATGGACCAACAAAACATTTCTTTTGGTGATTGGATATCCTGCCATGCAACTTGTTGCATTTTCTTTTCCACTTGTTTTGTATTCTTAATGCAATGTCTTTTTGAAGGGTTCCTAACATCTCTTTTTTTCTGAAAAGCTGAAACATAATAGGCTAACAGCAGCTTTCTGCTCAAAATGCTGCGCAAAATTTGTGTCTGCTATTGTTTAGCACAGGAAAAACTAATGGGATGAGAGAATTAAGACAATATTTCCAGAGTGTTAGCCATATGTGTGCCATCAGAAGCTCCCTGGGGGTATAGTTGTTGTTGTGGTTGTAACAAAATAACTGTTATTCAAGTTTGTCAAAAATGATGAGGAAGTCATGTAACTGAGATGCTAATCTAATTTAGAATATGGAAATAAGCCCCTGCAATTGTTCGTGACATTATAGAGAGCAGCATTACAGCTATAAACACAATGCTCCTTCACACAGCCACTGTTTATGTGCCTGATATTTCAGGTTCGACTGAGAAACACCACAATTTGACCCACAGGAGATTAAAATGACCTCGAGAACATCAGAGTTAATTAAAATGACTATTATCCATTTCTGCAAGAACTTCCACCAAGACTGCCCGAGAGAATTACTGACACCAAATCACTAAGTTTTAATTCTTTTACTCCTGAGGTAAAAACTGAAACTGACCTCTGTTGGTAATATCATGCACAAACAGGGTCACATGAGCTCTTTACCTGGTTTATTAGCTATTTAAAGCCAGGGGGGCATAGAGGATACAATACAAGGTGTAAATTGGATATTTTGACCTATAACAAGCCAAATTAATTTTTATGTGCATCCCACATTCAGGGGTATGCCTAGCAGGCACGGAACAGAAAGCTGAGACTCTCTTCATACCTGACTGAAGGTTTTATAAATACATTATCTGAGCTCAAATTACAGAGCTGAAACTGTTGTTGACAATGCTCATCTCAAGGTTAATGCATAGATTGTGTAGATATACTGTACCTGTTTTTGTAAAAAGGAATTCCCAAAGGTTTTGTCTTATTTTCTATAAAGTGAGATATCAAACTGGTTCTGACAAGTTTGTGTTTTTGAGAATATATTTCATATTAAAATATTCTCATCTTGGAGCAAACCATGATGTCTTTTCTATTATTTATGTATTTATTTTGTCATGAAAGTGACTCGGATTCTGACGGATATAGTTGGCTATATAGATGTCCCAATATGACAAGTCATTTGTTACTACCTTCTATAACCCACAGGAACATTTCCTAAATTAGAGTCCCCCCTGGTGGCAGGAGATCAATACAAAAGCAATGTCAATGGCTGTTAACAGTTGCAGTTTTAAGCATGCGGTTAACGTTGTCAAACAGTTGCAGTGAGATAAACACACAAGAAACGACTTGGTTCGGTTTAGAAAAAGACAGTGTGATTGTAATGTGATTGACTGGGACATCTGGGTAGTATAAGGAGTTTATTTTTAGATAAGCGAAGTCACGGCTGCTAAGGTGGTATGTGTTAGTCTGTTCATGGATTTTTGTTACGTATGGGATGTTAAGTGAATTTTAAAGGAATGTAAGTGAGTCACAAAACGTGAAATATCTATGTTAAGGATGTAAGTACAATAAGCTAAAATAAGTCAATGTTGACTTTTAGTTTTCCACAAGACATGAATAGAGGTCCTGTTTGAAAGTCTAATGTTTATTTGACTCACCCACTGCCCTGTCCTCCTCCCTATGATATTTTCTCACTCTTTATGCTACCTGTAAGGTCATTACAGTAACCACAGCCCATTGTGTGATGTCGTTGAACCAAGGAATTTATGTTTTCACCATGACAATAGATCCTAATTGACCACTTGATGTACTGTTATGGTCATTTCACATATTATTGTGAGACCAGGTTGGAAAAAGATTATGGTTTCGATTAAAATGAAATCACTCTACCACAAAGCCTCAGAGAGCTAAAGGCCAAAGAACAACAGAAATCTCTTTGCCACAATATATTTGTAATATCTCTCTTACCTTGTTATTTTTGCCGTGAAATGCACATTCTGCTGTTCAGTCACACTCCGTCCGCATATTACCGGATGTGGTGTGTCATTCAAATGAATCCAGGTTCTGGGGGAACCAAAACAATGACCACTCACAACAGCCGACATTGCCCCACAATGCGTTCTGCTGACTCTGATTAGCTCACAGTGCTGTCAGTCTTGTTTTGGTGGGTATAGTGTCATTCTATTGGCCCTAACAAATCAAATGAGGTGTCAATCACTCAAATCAGCCAAGCCGTCACGGAGATAAGGGCCTCCAAAGCTCAGAATAGAAACTCAGTTTCAAATGTAGCAGGTGTGTATTGGTCAGTTTGGAGTGGAGTGGGAGGAAAACATTGAAACAGACAGTTGTATGTGTATATCCTAAACATCAGTAGGGATTAACAGAAGCAAAAAATTAAAGATATAGGATTGTACATGACAAAAATCACATGCAAACATGGTGCAATATTTGAGAGCTCGCCTGAATTTTCTGTACTAAAACTTCTCTTATATTGTTCTGCTTCACTTTATCAGAATCAGCCTTTGCAGAGTTAAAGGGATAGTGCACCCATAAATGAAAATTCAGCCATTGTCTACTCACCTTCATGCTGAGTAAGGCCCTGGTGAAGTTTTAGAGTCCTCACATCCCTTGCGGAGATCGGCGGGGGGAGCAGCTAGCACACCTAATGGCTGATGGCGCCCCAGACTAATGTCCAAGAACACAAAATTTAATCCACAAAGTATCTCCATACTGCTCATCCGTAGTGATCCAAGTGTGCTGCAGCCCCGACATAAAAAGTTGTTTCAAAAAACGTCTTTGAACTCTGTTTTTAGCCTCACTGTAGTCTGTAGCTCTGACTGCTTCTCTGTGCTCTGTGCTCACGTGTGCGCGCTTGCGCAAGACCAGAGAAAGCATGAGCTTTGCTTACCCGTGTTTACATCACGTGACACGTGCACCGCAGGGAGAGACAACGGTAACCACAGTAGCTAAAAGATAATGTGCACTACTTTTTTTTTTTAGCAAAGGACAGCACAACATGTCTGAAGACTTTGAAACTGAGGAGGAACAGCATTTCTTTGTTGAGCTGTATTTGTTTGAACCCAAGTATACGGATGGAACTCAGGCTACTGGACGAAGCAGCCACAGCAGCTCATGAGCCTCAGCCAGCCGCAGAATACCGGAGTCGAGCACTGGAAACCTGGTGGTGTAGTTGTTTCAAATGCAAAGCAATGCCAACGGATGAGGAAAGTCTTTGCTTTGCTAAAAACAGAGTTCATATGACGTTTTTCTAAACAACTTTTTATGCCGGGGCTTCAGGACACTTGGATCACTATGGATAAGCAGTATGGAGATACTTTGTGGATTCAATTTTGTGTTCTTGGACATTAGTCTGGGGCGCCGTCAGCCATTAGGTCTGCTAGCCGCTCCCCTCGCTGAATTCCGCAAAGGGTGTGTGGACTCTGAAACTTCACCAGAGCTTTCCTCAGCATGAGGGTGAGTAGATAATGGCTGAATTTTCATTGTTGGGTGCACTATCCCTTTAATGTTCACATATTGTACTATGATGTGATAGAGGTTTAGAGCTGCAGCTGCATCATTCCAAAGGGATACTCATCCTGAAAATGCTTTTTTTTTTTCGGCAAACCTCAAAATGTTTCATTAGTGCTGTGTGCCATCTTCATTTACTCTTCACATATAACACATATACTGATATTTATACATCTTAACAAATCTCACAAGTGTTCCCTTTACCATGACAAAGTATTCAAATAGACCTTGTGGTTGCAGAGATATATTCATTTCATTATGGGTATGCAATTTTCAAGCAGAGGCCTATAAAATAGGCTTAGGGTTTAATTAACTTTTGTTCTTGTCCCGTCACGTTTGCCCCTGATGCTGCTGGGCAGCAATAAACTATAACAACAACCAGCAGCAATGTTAAAGGATGCCTTTTCTGGTTTGTTTCAGCAAATGAGCTGCTTATACAAACAACTTCAAAGTCCCATTTCGAAATAAACTTCCAGGGTAGGATTTCTTCATTAGGTGTACTTTCTGAGGTTTAGGAAACAAGAACATGTAATCAGGTTTAAAAAAAACAAAACAAAACAAAACAAAAAGATGTAGGTTTGTTTCTGAAGTAACAGTGTCACGCAACATACATCACACACGTCACATTAAATACATCGCAAGTATAGTATGCGTAGTTTACAAATTTTCATACTTTTTATACAAAGGCAAAAAATGACAGCGCTCTGTGTGTCTCATACCGATGCTAAGGCCGCCTCTGTGCGTCAGTGTCTGTCACAGGGGCCGCTGGCCAAGCGTCAGCATGGAGTAATTGAGTGAAGTGAGTAAGGAGTGAGACTGGGTTGGTAGGATGGTCCCACGTATACATGCATATTCATAATGTATTCACAAACAATAATTGCTTTCCCATGATACACAACACATTATATAAAATGTACATGACTAATGCACCAGATCTCCCTCATTTTAAATTCTCTCTTTTTCTGCTGTTTGAATCAGTGCTGTTTTGTGTCATCCCCCTCATTCTTATTCTCTCTCTCTCTCTCTCTCTCTCTCTCCCTCACTCTCTCTGAGTTCCCTGTTTTCTGTCCCCTCTCTTTCATTTTACCTCAGCCCTCTCTCTCTCTCTCTCCCTCTCTCCTCACTCTTCTTCATCTTTCCCCATCACTCTCAGCTTCCCTGATGACTCCTTCTCTCTCTCTGTCTCTCCATCTGTCCATCCAACACCTGTTCGCTGTGCCCGTTTCTCCACCTCCCTCCCCCTGGTCCAATATTTCCATCTTTTTTCCATCTCTCCATTCTGTAATTTTCTCAGGCTGTTGTTTACTTTAGCTCTTTCTGTTCCTTGCTTTCTCTCTATTTTTGCTTTTTCCCTGGCCTCCTGAGGCTAGAATCAGTGGCATCTTTAAAATCACTTCTTAAATCTTATCTTATAAAAAGCCTGTTGTTCTGAATGCTAGCACGGTGTTTATTTCCAACATGTCTCATCTGTTTTATAACTGTTTTTGGTTTTATCTCATAGCATTGTTGGGTATTTCATTCCATTTTATCTTGGTATTAATTATTATTTATTTATTTTTTTTAATTATCTGACTTTATTTGCCATTTTAATCCTGCCTCAACCATGTGAAGCACTTTGTAACTTTGTTTTGAAAGATGCTGAATAAATAGTTTATCATTGTCAGTATTATTCCTCTTACTGTCTGTATTAATACCTCATTTGCCCCTTCTTTCCATCTACGCCTAGCTCTGTCACTTCTCTCTCCCTTTTGGACTAGTTTTACTTTGTTTCCTGTGTATCGTTCAGGCACAGCCACCACTATCTTTCACACTATTTGTTTATCTGCAACAGCTTTCACTACATTTACATTGGGTATTAAAATGTTATCTGCTATCTTATTTGGATAAGGTCTAAAAGCTCATAGTGTCCACAGTGATGAAAAAGGGATTGAATCTGCCAGGAAATAAAACCTGGAGGGGAATCGGATTTCGGCCAGTGTCAGCCAGGTGGAAATGCAATTCATGCAGTGTGCATAAGTGGGGAAGCTTCACCCAGGTGGCACAAACATCCATCATCACCACCAAGCCTTAGCCAGAAACATCTTTAGGGGTATGGGGCGTCTGGAACACTGCCAAAAGCTGCTGACAGGCCTAATATTACAGATCCGCGCCCACATTTGTTCTATTTGTTGCCCAAAATTCATAAATCGCCTGAATCCTGGATGTTGCCCTTTAAAATACCTGCGGGTGGCCCGATCGTTAGTGACTGTGGCTCGGAGTCGTATCGAGTAGCCAAATACATCAATTATTTTATTAATCCGCTCTCGCATACACATCCGAGCTATGTGAAAGACACGTACGATTTTGTGCATAAGCTGCGCGCCTTGAGGGTGCCATCTAGTACATTCTTATTTTCCATAGATGTAGATTCGCTCTATACTAACATTGAGACGGCCAGGAGACCTCCTGGCCATCCAGAAAGCGTTTCAAAATTCGCCAAGGGCGGATTGGCCGGATGCGGCTATTCTACAATTAATGTAAATGGATGTGCTATGGGGAGGAAATATTCGCCTGCGTACGCTGACATCTATATGGTTGATTGGGAACAGGAGGCATTCAAAAAATGCACTAAGCTTCCGCTGCTTTATCTACGTTATTTGGATGATATTTTTGGTTTGTGGGCTGACACAGAGGCCTCGTTTACACAGTTTCTTGAGGTGTTGAACGGCCACCATCCCAAAATCAAATTAAAGTGTTCTTTACAGAGAGAAAAAGTGGAGTTTCTGGACACACGGGTCTTTTTTGTACCTATAGCCGGTAGTGAGGGAAAGAGGTTGGCAACTAAAGTGTACTTCAAAGACAATGACCGACATGTACTCCTGTACAAAACTAGCTACCATCCCCAACATACCTTTTGAGGGCTAATCAAGTCACAATTGATTCGATTCCACCGTATATGCACTTACCTGGAGGATGTGGAAGAAGCCACAAACACCTTGTTTGAGGCTCTGAAATATCGAGGCTATTCTCGCTGCTTCCTCAGGAAAATTAAAGCAGAGGTGTATCAACAATTTCAAGACAACTACATGCATAGAAAAGTGGAATCTTACTCACAAATTGTCCCTTGTGTCCAAACATTCTCTCATCGCTTGCATGCTTAGGATTCACAAATCAGAGCTCACTTTTCTGAGGCCCAGCAACAGTGTGAGCCAGTGCAAAATTTTAAATTGATCATGGCCTATAGGAGAAACAAAAACCTGAAAGACCTATTGGTCCATACGGCCCTGGATAGGAAGAGGGTGGGCAGCGATTCGTGGCTGCTCAATCATGTGCCTTTTCTTTTTAACGGCAGCTCGGGGAGGGGTCATCCAATCAGGGAGACACTTGCACCTCAGGTCTCAAATGTGGTGTACGCAATTAAGTGTCAACACTGTAAAGTACTGTATGTGGGTGAAACAGGGCGAATGTTGAAAACCAGAATCATGGAGCATGTCAACAACATCAAAAAACACACACGGACACTGTGTTATATGCCCATTTCAACATTTATGGTATTCACAACTTTAAATATATTGGCTTGGATCACAATACCCTTTGGTCTAAAAATCAACGCCAGAGACATGAGAGCCATCTCATTAAAAAATTGGACACCGTTTCTCCCACTGGCTTATATGGGAGGGCCTAAATTTAAATATATTTCTCTCTTTTTTTGGATCTTGGATTAAAGGACTAGTTTGTATTTTGTATTTTAATGTGGTGCTTTCTTAACCTCATAATTAAATACCAGTTAACAGTGGGGGAATGGTTTTTGTAGGATCCTAAAAACATATGTTTATTTAACTTTAGCGTACTTCTTCTTTCTTTATATTCCCCTTGTCTCTTTATGTTTTTAGAGGAGAGATAGGGCGCAGCTTGTGAATTTATGATTTATATAATTTATTTACTTATGAATTATTTGTCTTGGTTTGCTTTTGTGATTTATTTATTTGTGTTGAGGTAATGACTTTTTTCTTTAAGTTTACCTTAATTAATATGAATTTCCTTCTTTTTAATTATTATTATTATATTTACTATATTTATTACATTGATTCACTTTCCATTTCCTTGCAGTATGATTTGCTAGGGAACTCTCTGAGCTCTCCCCTAATTTTTCTCTTATTATTTTGCATGGTTTTCTTAGCACTTGAAGATTGCATATTTAAGTATTTATTTATTGCTGTGCCTAGTCTCTCCTCTAAATTTGATGTTTCTTTTCCTTGCCCTTGTGTGGCAATTTTTACAGGGTAGCAGTGATTTATATGGTTGGTGCTTGAAAGTGGCAAACAATATTATGGGATAATTTTCGGATATCAACTACAGTGGTGGCGGCTAAATTGGCTCCTGTATTTAAAGTCTGATATACATTTACATGTGTGGATATATATATATACATACATTTGTTAACTTTTTTGGTGTATATTGTAAATAGAAGTATGATTTTGGCCTGCATGCTTTATGAGTTTTCTTTGCTATAGAGCTTGAGTTTATGGCGCCTCATTTCCCGCCTATTACTGTTGAATTTTTACCCTTATTGTTTTTTTCCCTTTATTGTTTGCCTCTAGTATTGTGCCTAAACCTAATTAGTGGTTACTCCTACTTATTCTTGCCTAAACCTAATCAGTGCCTAATCCTAAGTATTTCTGTTTATGTACACCTAAACCTAAATTTTGTTCTTGCTTTTTAACCTTTCCCCTACCCTTTACCCTAACATTAACCTTAGGGATCTAGGGCCTGAGGAGGTTGATCCACCGCATCGATTTAATAAAACCTTTTTTTTTTTTCCTTTAATCTTTTAATATTATCCAACTCTAGGCCTTATTTATATTTTCTTGTGGTCTCTAAACCCAGTAGGATGGCCAAGGGAAGGAATTTACAGTTTATCCTTTAACCTATTGCTGGTTTGGGTAATTATCTGTATATATTTCTGAAATAAATATGTTGGATGGAGAATGTCCATGTGGCCTCTTTTGACCTCTCCCTGAGCTGTATCTGAGATTAGTTATTTTTTCATTCTGGTTTTGGATTTTTTGAAAAATAATTATTAGTTTGGGTATGATTTTTGGACTGCCTAAATAAAATCATTTTATCTATCTATCTATCTATCTATCTATCTATCTATCTATCTAACCCTAATATCAGCTTAAGGAGAATAATAATTTAACTTCAGCATTATCTTTTTGAAGTGAACAGCCTGTGCCAGTGCCAACTGTGTCCCTTTGGGGACTCCATGCAGTTTTTTTGTCCCTAACCTAATATTACATAAGAAAAACCTGATATTGTATGTGAAATTGGTCTGTTGTAAAGATCAGTTGCAAGTTCAGACCCAAGGACACAGAAGAGGTTACTGCTGAACATTTGTGATGCTTGCAACCTAAATTCCCAATTTTACAGTAGCTTTTCTAAAAAAAAAAATGTGATAAAGTTTTGGCTGCACAATTAATTAATGATATTTAATTAATAATACAAACAAACAGGATGTATATTATAGAGCAAATATGAGCATTGAAAAAAACTGTAGCCAGTCAGGAAGATTCAGAGGGCAACAGCAAGGTCCACGGGGATGACTCAGGCTTACTTGATTATGACTACAGTGAACAACAGGAAGAATTGGCTACATTACAGATGAGGCAAACACCACAGTATTGTTAGCATCAGATGAGAGAGAGCCCACAGCTTCAGCGTCAGGTGAGGGAGAGCCCTGTGCCTCCAACAGCTTGACAGCAATTGTGACACTTTATAGTTTGTGAAGTTAAAAAGCTCCAGCTGTACTCACTACAATGATCTGTGTCCAGTGTTCCAAAGTGGTCTCTTAAATTTCATTGTGCATTTGAAATGATAAGTGTCCTCACTATGAAAGATGTTAGCCCCACTAAGGGTCAGCTGCGGGGGAGCATCATGTGTTTTATATTATAGTGCTACTCACACTGACACCAAAATGGCTCAACTCAGTCATTAACCTGTTAATGAGCACTGGGTAATGTTAGCCATGTGATGCTAACAGTTATCCCTTTTACTGTGTGTGAGTCTGTCCTGGCCCAACAGTAGTGTCATGATAAACAGTGGGGGGATCGCAGCTCTACAATGACATGAGACTTTGGCACATCATGGCTGGCATCAAAATATACTTCTTGAGAACTTCCAGTCTTTCACAAGGCAAACATAACAAAACATAGCAAAATCTGAGAAGGTAACTTTAAGATCAAGGCTGAGTTAGGCCCCGTTTATATGACAACGATTTCATCTGAAAATGGTAAACTTTAGTTGCGTTTTGGCCGATCGTTTACACGACAGCTGTGTTTTGGGTGCCTGAAAACGCAACGATTTGAAAACGGGTTCCAGAGGGCATCGTTTTGGAAACGGCAGCGTCTCCATTGTCATGTAAACTTGCAATATGCAGTTCCTCTGAAAACAGACTTTTCACACATGCGCATTACGGTTCCAGTCACTAGGCATGCCGACCGTCACAACAACAATGGCGAGCTCTGTTTGTGCTGCTCACCCTGTTGATTTGAAGTGAAGTGTAGATCTGTTCCTGTAGCAACTCCACCTCGTCATCCATCCAAAGTTATTTGTGCATTCTTTCGCCATTGTGTCTTTTTCGTTTTGGTTTGTAACCATGGCGTTGTAGAGGAAGGCGCTTCAGCGCAGGCGCAAGGCATCATGCTGTGGTGTTGCTTTGCAAATTTACACTGCCACCCATTGGCCTGGCGTGCATACTACAGCGTTTCCAGTAGATCCTGTGGCTCTGTGTGAACGGAGATCATTTCAATAACGTCGTCATATAAATGCAGAAGTTTTTTAAAACGCAAAGGACAGACTTTTCTGTTTTCACTGAAATCGTTGTTGTATAAACAGGGCCTTAGTAGCAGTGGTGACAAGCTCAAGTAACTTCTCATCAAAACGTGCGCTGTTGTGCTTTGTTCAGGGTCTGGGACTGACTTTTTCACAGTACTGACATAATGATCACGTTACCCAACTCTTGCAGATATGTAATGTTAATTTCTGAGTACAAGTCCAACCAGTACGGAATTGCATGCTGACACAAAGGTGTATTTAAAAGCTAATTTTTCAGTGCGCTAAGATAACTTATTTCCCTTGTTGTCTTTAGGTTCTGCAGCATGTATGCTGTGTTGTGTTTAGGAAGGCAGGTGAAAACATAATGAAAGTTAAATATACAGTCCTTCAGGTGCTGAAACAAGCTACTTTTTTGTTACAGTGTAGCAGCGCAGGCTGTTTGCCAGAAAATATCTTAATCTGTAGCACACAAACCTTGTGTTGATCTAACTCATTAGCATCATTATTACCCAGCCTGGGGCAGAGAGCTGGCACTTCTCCTCTTCTCTTCTTCTACACCTCTACTCATCCTCCACTCTCTGTGGTGTACTGTCTTCCTCCCTCCTCTCTTCACCGGTGTCCCTCTTGGACGCTTGGCACCATCATCCATCTTTTTCCCTCCATCATTTGCACTCTGGCAACACACGTTCTCTCTCCTCATCCACTCGCTCATTTCTGAGTTTCCAGGGAGGGATGGAAAGAGAGAGAGTTTGAATGAGAGAGAGATGCAGAGAGAAAAAGAGAAAAGAAGCAGATGTCTCTATTCCATTAAGAGAGTAATGAGCAGAGCTAGAAGTAGCCCCTGCACACACATACGTGCACATGCACAGCGGGGATGTGCTGGAGGGTCCGATTCTACAGAGCGAAGAGACAGCAACACCTGGCTACCTTTCTGTTCAACATCACAAATGATCTCTCCCTCTCCTCTCATTTCATGTCATTTCTGTCTTTTATTCCTCCATCATTCCTGCTAGTTTTCTGTAATTCTCTTCACTCCTTTTTACAGATTTGTTTATCCTTTCTTTTCTTCTCCTTGCTTTTTTTTTTTTTACTCTGGGTATTCTCACTTAACTTTTCTCCTCATGAGTACATAGGTCAAAATATTTTGTTCTGCAGCTCACATATGGTACACAGGCTGCCAAATGTCAAACAAGGTGGTTTTAGATGATATGCGGAAGCTGTTTCTTGACAAACAGCCACAACATTCAACTTGTACATCTATAAGGCTCTTCTCTGGCTAAAGGGCGGGTTACCAGATACAGTTGCTGAGTACAGATTTTGGTTTTAGTCTCTGTACAGGCTCATTGATACTAACCCTGGCAATGTCACAAGACTTCGGGAAGCTGCACTGTGTTTTGTTATTTATTAACAAACAGCTCCATTAGAAAGCTCCAGCTAAAAAAAACACAAATTAAAGTTTTTGATATTCTGTTTTTGGATGGTTGAAAAAAGGGTACATAAAGCACTGCAAATGATTTAGGATAAACTTTGCTCACATCTTAAGCGAAACACTGTGCACACAGTACTAAGATCACAGCAAATGAGCACACTGCACACTACTGGTACACAATATCAAAATGCACAGCAATCAATATGGACCACTCCAAACTGTAGGCGGGTCAAAGCCATTTCTACCACTAGGGGGAGGCAGAGGGCTAACCAAGTTACGAGTACTACCTCTTAATGGGCCCCTGGCCGAGTGTTGAATCATTAAAAGCAACCTTAAAACAAAATCATAGAGGGACTAGGACAAAAATTCTTAGAAGACGACATAACATTAAGAATGAAAGTTTTTCAACATATCTCGCCCGGTCTGGTGACAACACGCCCCCGTGTGATGTGATCATGGAGCCTCCTGTGGAGTCAGGAAGCGCCCACAGGAACAAGCACTTGATGTGGCCAGGACATCAAGGCAGTGACGGCAGACACCTTGCTTGTAGCTGCGTGGTGGCGTGAGGCATTGGATAGCCTACAGGATAACTGAAGCTCAGAAAACACTGACAAAGGGGACCTTCTCCACCCTGGTCCCCTGCTAGCTCAGTCTCTCTCACGTGCCCTCCAGCCACTCACTAATTGCATTTGAATCAGCATGCTCCTCTGCACACACCAAACTCAGGTGAGAGTCATCAATAAGCAGTTACTTGGGAACCCCTACCTACAAGCATCCACAGGGAGGCAGAGACCCTCCCCCTCATTTCCTCACAACAATATTGATCACCTCTGTTTATTTTCAAAAAGAAAACAAATGAATGGTCAAAATGTTGAAATATTAAGGTTGAAATGATACGAAAGATTATGAAACTGACCCAGCTAAACATATGCAGAAGTTTCTCAAACCTGCATTATTTCGAATCAGATTGTATAGAAATCTAAAAGAAAATGACTGTAATTGTCACTTGATTTATTACACCATTACTTGATTTATTACCACAGTAAATACTTTCCTAATGAGTTTATGGTCTCAATAGCTAGTTTAGTGTTATTTGATACAGCATGACGCTTATTTGTAAATGATGGTTCCATTCAGAGTAAAATGAAAGACTGTTGAAAATAGTAGACGTGGCCAATGTGACATCACCCATTGGTTTGTGAACTCCTGTTTTGAAGCCTCAAGTTTTGGCTGTCACCATCTTGGATCCTTGGAGCCAGAATTGACCATATTTGGACAAGAGGGTGAAGATAACTCTGACACTAGCTGCTAGCTTAAGTAACATGGTGCATTTACAGCTATGGTAAACAATGTTAATAGTACTAATGTTAATGTTAATTTTCACCTGTTAAAAACAGACTTAAAACCATCAAAACAAACGTATGTACTGGAAAACAATACAAGCAAATACTGACTACTGATTAAGCCTTTTTCAGATAATCAAAACATTACAATGAACTTTGAATTGAAAACACACTGAAATAGCAATGGCTACACCTACGCCTAGTATCTGTGAATGTAGAGTTACATCGTGCTTGCATTACCGAACCAGTGATGTCGCTGCAGTAGCTCAAAGCAGAAACTCCCTTAATTTTTCCATAATACGCCTTTATGAAACTGGAAGAGGTGAGTTAATTAAAAATCCACCTCTGTACAGTTTTCATGCTATGTTGCCCTTGTCCAAATATGGTCACTTCAGGCTCCAAAAAACAAACAAGATCGTGATGGCCAATATGCCAAACTTGAGGCTCCAAAGGATAAGCAGCATAAACCAGTGGGTGATGTCAGAGTAGCAGCATCCATTATTTTGACAGTCAATGATCTGACCAAGTATTAGCAGAGAAAGACAGAGGGCTGTGTGTGGTAGTGTGTAAAGAGAAACTGAGAGCCATTTTGTGCTTTATGCTCCTACAACACAGTGTGAATTAATGTGTGTGTGTGTGTGTGTGTGTGTGTGTGTGCGTGCGTGCGTGTGCGTGCGTGTGTGTGGGTTTGTGTGTGTATGACTGTGTGTGCCTGTGTGTTTGTCTGTGAAATATGATTGTGCAATCCCAGGTGATTCACCCTCTTTACAATTTATGTATTTCAGCCGCAGCCTCAGTTAGGATCCTCCCAGATGACAGACGCTATCCTATCCAGCCAAATAATCCCATTACACACACACACACACACACACACGCACACACACAGACACGTGCGTGCTCACTCATATCAGACACAACAGGATGCCGTAGGGGGCATCTAAATCCTTCAGAAATGGACTGAGCCACAAAATAGATTCCCCCTAGCCAAGAGATAATACGCATTAAAATGCACAAAGATGCACACACACGCTTTTATGCACACATTCACACACTGTCACCATGTAAACACACAGTCCCTCACACCCACACGTCCTCTTTCTTGTATCCCACACACATACTCAAGCACAGGCTCTTCTACCTGTGCACCCATCACTCTTCCTCTGTCTCCTCTCCTCACCCTGTTGCCTCCAACACTCAGTCAAGAAACATTTTGAACACCAATCACAGTATCACTGCAGCTGTGTCCTATGTCAGGGTCATCTCCTAGGAAGGACCTTCATTTAGCGAGACAGCCTACCATCAGCCATTAATGTGCATGTTCCTCTATCACTGTTTGTACTGACTGATAAATGTACAAATAAATGTACATTATTTGCAGAGGAGATTGTGTGCTGATAGAATAATCATCACAAATTTAGATCATTAAAACATTTAAAATCTTTTTTTGTTGGTTATTATCCAGTTTCAGTGTAACAATAAGCACAAAAGTATAGATAAATTCTATGAAATGATCTACTGACACAGCAGTTTTATCATACAACTTGGCTTCTGAGATGAAAAGTAAACTCATTCAGTGTCTTGGTTTGTACATATCTCTGCAAACAACCAGTAAGAATGCTGGTAAAGGTTATTGTCTTGACAGGACAACATGTACATGTAAGCAGTGTATAGGATCACAGTAATAACATCGCTTTGACTGGCTGAGGCATTGTTGTTGCTAATGATATACAGTTACCTTATTATTATCAGCAACAACAGCAGTGGTACCAAATGATTTAAAAATAATCGGAGAAAAACTGCTGGATATAAACGGGCCGGGGTCATTCCATGAAAACTGTTGTCATTTAAAGGAAAAAAAAAGACAAGACAGTATAAAACTGTCCATATTGTTTTCAAAGACTAAAGACACTAATTCACGGCAATTATTGGCAAGAAGTAAAATGAAATTAAATAATAAAGTTGCAACTTTTTATATCTTACTATATAATGATGAAAACTCTGTTTGTGGGTGTGTCTGTGTGTCTGTTCCACATTTTTCTCCTCAATGATCTGGTCATTCCATGTGAAAGAATGAAGCAATATTACATCAACTGGCCAAAGGGGGGCGCTATAGTAACCGATTGAAATTGCAAACCTTGAATGGGCATATCTCATGCCCCGTATGCCGTACAGACGTGAAACTTTGCACAGGGATGTCTCTCCTCATGAGGAACAAATTTGCCTCAAGAACCCATAACTTCTGGTGATACAGATTTTCCGTCATTTTACATTTTTTGAAAAACACTTAAAATCAATCTCTTTGTGGGAAGTTTGACCGATCTGCATGAAACTGGGTGAACATAATCTAGGGACCAATATCTAAAGTTCCCTCTTGGCAAAAGTTGGAAAACTTACTAAAACTGAGCTTCTATAAGGCAATGAATATTGTGGAGGGCGTGGCTCATCACATAAAGGTATATAACATCTCAAGGGTTTCACCGATCACCATGCAACTTTGTAGGCATATGACCACACATAATCTGAGGGGATCCCTCCATTATTGACCCCATCAAACAAAATGGGGGCGCTAGAGAGCTAATTTCTTATCTAGGCCTAACCATTACATCGATTTTTACTAAAGTTGGTAGATATGTAGAACAGGATGCCTCAAGGTGACTGGAGAAATTTAACTCTAATTGGCAACTGAGTGGCGCTATAACAACAGAAAAATGCTTAAAAAATGGTTAAAATGCTACCGATCGCTGTGGCTCCCCCTTGTGGCTGGATGTTTGTTTGTTTTTTTTCAAATTTTTTGGTACGATGAAATCATGGTATGGTATGCTGTACATAATCACGGAAAGTCATTCTGTCTGTCCCACGTTTTTCTACTCACTGACGTGGTCAATCTATGTGAAACTGCACATAGGCATTGAGGATTGGCATAGGTAGAAGGTGACAAAGCTACCAATGGGTATTGACTAGTTTTTAACTATTTTCTGTTTGCCATTTGTTGTCATGGTTGCTCTGACCATTCCTCACATTCCTGTGGGGTAACACTTAATTAATAGTACATACATCTCAGACAATATTTGTTTCATAAAATCCCCCTCTCACCCCTCTCATGGGGGTGGTGGTGTGTCTTCATCAAACGCAGTATCTTAGCTGTTGACTGCACCCTTCGGGACAGAGACCTCAGATGCTGTACCAAGAATCTGCTGAATCCACTCTCCCAGATTGATGGTCACAGCCCCAAGTCCTCCAATTTCCACTGGTATTACTGTTGCCTTTACTCCCCACATCTTTACTAGATTCTCTTTCAGCCCTTGGTATTTTTAAAGTTTCTAGTGTTCCTTCTCTTTGGTGTTGCTGTCGGTCGTAATTTCTACATCTATCACCACTGCCTTCTTCTGTTGTTTGTCAATCAACACGATATCCGGTTGGTTAGCCATCATCAGTTTGTCAGTCTGGATCTGGAAGTCCCGCTATGTTTACGAGCACAAGAGTTCAGCGAGCCACCGAAGGACCACAGTGCGGATTTACTATTGGTTCTGCAATGAAGGGAGAGAACTCTGAAATTGTATCCGCCCATCTAAACACAAAATCAGGAGGAAAGACATCAGTCTTTAGTTGAGCAAAGCATCTAAAGACTGACTTGAGAGTCTAGATCTTGTATGTCTGCAACAGGAACAAAACAAAATACTGTACATTTCTTATAAATGATATCATTAAGAGTATATGATATGACAAATTCAGTTTGAAGATTCAAATGCTGGTGAGTTTGACTTACTTTTAGGACATTTACTGGTACATTTTTCCTTAAAAGCCTTCTCTGTTAAGTATAAAATAGCGAGCATAATAGAGAGAATTTCAGCCATATTATACTTTGAATCTTTCCTCCCTGTCACAATTCACCATAGCTTGATATCTAGATATAATGGGTAAAAAATATGCTTTAGCTTGCACAATATGTTTTAATGTAGGTTTAACATGTGTCTGTTCAGTTTGCAAACACAGGGATGTGAACTATGGAAATTTGGTGGTGGTGGAGGGCACCAAAGCAGTGCAGCACCACCCAAATCTTCTGATTGCAAATACTGATTGCAAAAACTCAGAAATCAGCTCTGGTACTTTGATACAAATGTTTTATTGTATCAATGAGTGTTTCAAAGACATTTAAAGACATCCTTCTCTGGATTGTACACAAATTAATGCAGAGCAATTACATATGGAATCCTGAAACTTAGAGCTCATAATGTCTTAAGGAACCTTTTAATTCACACAACTGGGGGCCCATCAAAGTGTCTGCACCCACTGATGTGCTGAAGTTCATTCCTGGATGTGTACGTATATATAATATCCCTCTTTTAACATTTTCCAAGATGAAACAAATCACTGAAAGCTACTCTCTTCATCACACAACACACTCTTAAATCCTCCTTAATTATTACAGAGGACATCGCCTCAGCTCAATTTCCTTTAATATTTATCTTCAAAGTAAATAACTCTGAAAAAGCTTTGAAAAATAAATAAGCAGGGGCATAGCCAAAACTCTGAATCCATCTTTAGAACTAATGCCTAGGGACAAATTACCATAAGTTAGACTTAGAATGTTTTCAATTGCAAATAAAGTCACTGTTGTGAAATCAGTTCATATTGTTTGCACAACCTTTACTGTCCCCAATATTTACATTAATTGAGCTGTTTTTGCCCAGTTTTCATGCACCATCATTCCTCTTTATCTTTCTTTACCTGTTACTCAAGATGTTTGAGTTGTAAATGTATGTGCATGGAAACCTGAAACAACAGCAGACAGTAAGGGTGAATGAGTAAACTTGCATAAATTATTGAACCATGGAGCATAAATGTAAATTGATTTATGGAATGTCAGGAATTCAGCTTACACAAAGTAGCCAGCAGGGAAACACTAGTGGGCTTTTATTATCAGAGAAATGACTCCCCAAAGTAAGATTTTTCAAAGTTGTAAATCAGAGAAAAACAGCCCTGATATACCTGAGCAGAAAACAAGATCAGACTTCAGTTAGTGATTGTATTTAGAAAAGCTGGACAACTGCTGGAGGTGGACAACAGTGTAATTAGATTTCAGAAGTCCAGTCTGTGACCATTTGGCTCATAAACAGAAGACAGAAAACATCTCTTCTTTGTTTTCACACACATGCACCATCAAACAGAGTGGAACATTTCCTGAGTGTGCAGTTTTTAAACTGTAGTACTAGCAACAGTGCTAGTGTGACAAAATGCTGTTTTGTCAGGTAACTGTTGACACGCTATGAAATATAATGCTGGATTCTACTAATATTTTGGATAATTATTTACAGCTACGGTCAGACATTATTGATAGACAGAACTGGAAATCATATTTGAAAAAAATCACAACATAAATGTACCATGATTACAAGAAATAAAACAAAAAAATAAACAATAACATGGTAATATGCCAAGATCAACTGCTGGTGACTGGTCCCAGTTTTTCCCATTCTGAGTGTGAACTTTAGTCTCAAGAGAGTAACTTGTTCAGATTAAGAAAGAGCGTATTTTTGAGATTACAGATTTACGGTGACAATTGCAAAATTGATTTATTACCTCTGCTGCACCAGCACTTCCACTCATTTAGAGAGCAAAATCCTGTCATCAGAAAGGGCTTCAGATGCTATTTGATGATCTAACATCCTATCATGTTGTGAAACACTGCCAGCAAGGTGTTGGGGTCAAATTCTTCCTTTTTTATATTGAAATTCACAGAGATTTAAAATTGCAAGATGTCACAAATATAGCAATCATTAATAAACAGCCACATCACAGTGTCTTGAATTACATTATGTGAAAGCATTTTTAAAAAACATAGTCTCAAATGACAAAAAATAGATATATACACACATAAGGGCATTAGTGCCAATTTTCAAAGTTTTTATAAAAACATTAATAGTTTGAAGTACAAAAATATGTTAGATTTACTAAAGACTGTTGGCAATAGAATAAATAGCAAATATAGACATACTCAAAAGCGAAAAAAAAAAAAAATATGTATCAAGGCTGAAGAAAGGCGAGGATTTTTTCAGCATTTTCCAGCAGCCCCAGAATGCACCAACCAGGGCAGGTGGAAAAAACAGCAAAAAATGCTCCAAATGGCTGACTCTCCCTGCAGTGGACCAATACAGCAACCAGTTTGGTTGGAGACAGTGTCTGTAATGTAAAAATCCAGAATGCTTCCCTTCTTTTTAGGAGCAAGTCGTGGTCTCCCACAAAAGCGGAGGGAGGCCACGTCATGTCTCATTTCATTAAAATGAACTGCCACTGGATAATCTTCATCCTTGCGTTGTATTGCATTTGTGTTCACTGATTCTCTGTTAAAGTTTTCCGGTGGTCTTACCTACATAGGCGAGGCCACACAGACAGTGAATCATGTACACAACATGAGTGGACACGCACACACTACTCTTAATAGGAAACTTTTCACTGGTAAGATGATGATGAAAGTATGTTGATTCAAAAGTGTTGTTGTACTGTGCACAATTTCCACATCTGTAATTTCCATTCAGAAGATGACTTAAACGAGTTTGTTGTGGCTGATTACGTTTTTTCATGTTAGAAAAATTAATGAACCAAGCCGTCTTAAGTTTTGTCCTCATTTGTACACATAAAGGTGGATCTTTAAAATGGAACTGAGCTCTGGGTCTGATTTTAATATATGCCAGTGTTTCATGAATGTAGATTTAACAATATGACAACAACAACAAACAACAACAAAGTATTTCTGTCCGTCTCTTTTTGATATAAAGTAGTAACCAGTCTCCTTTCATTGACCATAATCATATCAAGGAAGTGTACTTTTTCTTTGCTGAACTCACATATGAACTTTAGATTGTCCTTAAGATCATTTTTAGGGGTTCAAGATCATTATCTAATTAATGATCTTAAGGACAATCTAAAGTTCATATGTGAGTTCAGCAAAGAAAAAGTACACTTCCTTGATATGTTAAATAAAATGAAAATAAGAGAGTGAGACAGTGTGCGGGATCCTTTTTTGATTTTTATATATTTTGGGGTTGCAGCCTCTCTCCTACGCACCTGCTGTTTTTGGGTGTGCTGAGATTTTTCCATACATTGTACGTTTTAAAATAAAACTTGTTACCTAGCAAGATTGGAAGAAGATATACATTTTTTCCCATTCCAAAATGAAATCAAACCCTGAAAAGTGAATGTTTAGCTAGTTAGCTAGCAAGTAAGCTACTGTAAAGTATGGCTGACTGAATACTGTGAATACTATGAAGCTGATTGAATACTATGCACATGCTGCTTTTTTTTTTAAATTTTCATAGCACTGACTAAACCTACCCTGCTTTCAAGGAACCAGCGAAGGGAAGCAGGGGAACTCTACTGATATTCAACCAGCTGTGTGTCATTGCAGTGTGTACAGACAAACGCTGTTTGGTTTCCCCAGGAGCTCCCCACTCATCTGTCAGCAGAGGTTCAGGTGCTGGTGGCATGGGGGGAAGCCAAACAGCGTTCATCTGCACACTGTAATGACACAGTTGGTTAAATATGGACAGAGTTTTCCTTTATAGTCATGTCTTCCGTCTCAATTGCCAGTGATGTGGTGGTTCACCTTTACGTTTTGATGTATATTTGGGCTTTAGCTTCGAACTATCTTTATCTTTTAAACCAGTTTTGCTGAGTGAGTCTGACATCCTGGATATATCCTTTAAACACATATTTTCCACCGGTCTGTCTGCTTCTCTGTTTTTCCAAAAATTTGATAATCTTTCATCAGGGAGTGCATTTAGTTACAGTGTGTGCTCTGCAGCTTGAAACAAAGGGGCGGGGCTTAGCAAAGGATCAGTTGAGCTTTGAGATATTTTTTTAAACATAATTTTGTCTGTGTGTGTGTGTGTGTGTGTGTGTGTGCGTGTGCGTGTGTGTGCAATGGTCCAGACGGTGTTATTGTGCCTCTAGCGCTCCTCTGTGACCCCCTCCATGACTTATTTAATAGGTTCCACACTGAACCAGGTGGACATACACACCCTTTCACACACATTCAAGCACACCTCACACACATACACACACACACACACACACACACACACACAAGCACATATTCACATACACATTAAGGCACATGGTTTAATTTGGTTATTCTTGACAGCAGTGAGCGAGCTTCAGTCCATCTGTTTACTCACAGTGACAGACTATATTTATATCTGAGTGTAGATCTGTGTCACTGTGTGTGTGTGTGTGTCTGTGTGTGTGTGTGTCATTGTTTGTGGAATTTGATAGATATTTTGTGTGTGTGTGTGTGTGTGTGTGTGTGTGTGTGTGTGTGTGGTGTGGGCGGTGGGTGTGGGCGGCTAGACTACTGTGCCTTCTGCACCCTGTAGACAGCTGAGATGAGCCACAGTGCCCTACCTGCCTACACACACACACACACACACACACACACACACTTACAAAATTCCGTAAACACACACATTCACACAACAGTATACAAATCCAATTGTATTGACACTTGACACACACAGTCCACTCACATGCAAACACTTTTGCAAACCCCTGCACTTTGACAGAGTGCCCTTATCACAGAAATACTCACCCTGAACACACACAGAGAGAGAGAGAGAGAGAGAGAGACACACACACACACACACACACACACACACACACTGGTTTTTGTGGCTTAAGGGGACCGACTTTTTAATCATCACTTGTGGGGACCACCCTTTCCACAGGTTCTGCACTATGCACAGCACTGTTAGCTTATACAAGACTTCAGACATCTGAATTAATGAAACAACGATTTCCCCATCACATATGGGGACCTTCAAAAAATCTACCTTACATGTTTGGTGAGGACCAAATTTACATAAGACTTACATATTATTTACATAATTTGTTCACACACTTACTTGTTTTTATTGTGTTCAGTGGGGACTTTGCAACAAATGTATTAATAATGACAAATAACGTGTCTATACTTTGTACATGCTAAGATTATTGGATTTGTTAAATAAAGGTTTAATCTGAGTAGAATTAAAGATACACAAGTAGTATATCAGTAACAGTTAAAATTTTGAAATCCAGCTTAGCTTACTTGTTCAAAGATAATATAGATATGTAGCATGAGGCTTGAAAAGGTGCTAGCGATGCAAAGCATCACTCTTGCATAGTACCTCTTGCTATGCATGTACTAATCTTCACAACATAGCGGGATGTATGTTTGATTGATTGATATAGTTTGAAAGGATTATTGGTGTAATTCAAGTAAATATTAATAGATGAAGCAGTAAAAAGCTCCCTCACTCACACAAAAAAGGATTGAAAGAGTAATACGTTATTAAGTTAAGTTAAATGAGGCTCCATACAAACACACTGCCTATTTTTTAAGAAAAGCATTCCAAAATAAAATAAATTAAAACACAACTTTCATATAAGCTCCTTTAAAAATACTGTAATATTTGGTTATCATTGACACCTCAGAACAAAGCCATGAAATGCTCAAAGATAACAGCATAACACACTGAATGTGTCGTAAGGGTTTACTGAACATGTTGATCATTTGAGATGTGAATATAAACAAAAACTGCCCTACCTGAGAATTGATCTTCACACTATTTCAACTGTACCTTACTTTTGTAGGATGTAATGCAGTTGTAAACATAAAATTTCACGTTCTGCCAGTCCCGATTCTCGAGAGCCTCGGGTTAAGCCATTAAGCACTTCACACAGTCCGCCTTTGCTGGTACAATGCAAGATCTGATGAAGTGAATCATGTGCCTTTCCACCGCCTGCACCTCTGTCTGCTGCCAGGGTTGTTCTGTTCCTCTTCTGACTAGCTGTGTCTTGAAGAAGTCAGGAAAACAAATATGTAAATGGAAAGATAAGGAATGTAGGTTGGAATTCTGTTTGGAAGTTACCTGCAGAACGACTATCTACACCATAGAATTACACTGTCAAATACTGGTTTGTGCATTCTCCTTAGATGATTAGGATGCAAAACAACAACAACAACAACAACAACAACAAAAAAAAAAAAAAAAAGAATAAATATCATTCAGGTCCAGTTCTTCCTACGCATCTATCCACACCCTTAGGTGGTGTGGTCTGTGGGACATATTTTCAATGTTTACTAAAACAAAAATAATGCACATGGTTATTTTTCAACCTGAGACTCTTTGGCCTTGGCTCATTTTTTGTGAAGAACCTAAAAAAGAACACTTTTTCAATGAGTGCAGAATTTCTAGTTTAATTCATACACTCACAATACATACTCAAAAAGGAGCAGACACAATCAAAAAGAGAGATGTTTAAAGACTTAACCTGTAGATGAAGGCTTCATAGCACTGACTCCTGAAGGCATCTCATCATCTGATTGTAGCGCCCTTAGTCTTACTTGTGGATAATAACAATGCTAGTGACACAAACATTCGCTCTAGGCTCGGAAGCTGGATAACCTTTAATTGTTTGAATGACTCACTCAGGTGGGAGTAGACGTTACGTTGAACAGTGGCAAATTTTTATTGCCTCACAACAATTGTCTGGCAGTGTTAAGACAATGTACCAAATGAAATA
Organism: Epinephelus cyanopodus; assembly: GCA_026686955.1. Classification (NCBI taxonomy): domain Eukaryota; kingdom Metazoa; phylum Chordata; class Actinopteri; order Perciformes; family Serranidae; genus Epinephelus; species Epinephelus cyanopodus. Next base: position 8,399,024 of record CM048918.1, on the reverse strand, counting down.
CAAAAATAAATTCTTTTCAAAATAATAAACCAAAACCAAAGTGCAAATAAAAGTGTCCCTTCTTTTGAATAAAAGCAAGAGTCCAGTTCTTTATGCAGTTCTCCTTTGAGAAAAGGGGATCAGAGTTCTCTTTGACTTGTGTGCACACAGTTCCTATAACTACCCGGGTAGGTTTTTGTAGTGTGTTTTGTCTTATCTGAATCCGAGTGAATGGAGTAAATCGGTGGTCTGAAGTTCACTGAGGCGCGGAGCCCACGGCTGGCCACACCATGCTCCGGTCCGTCCACAGTCAAGCTCTCTGATATTGGCTCGCCACTGAACCCTCCAGGGTTCAGAATCAGAATCGACTCCTAGTCCACAAAAAAAAACAATCTACACACACAGTGTAGAATATGTACATTACTATCTATTTCTGTTCATTACATAACCTCAATTTACTTCTATCACTCAAAATATCTTTTCACATGAAATCAATTACACAGGATACACGTTGCTTCAATCATTGTGCAATGAATTGACTTATATCACAATAAAGTGTTTTAGAGCAATTAAATAACATCCTGAGTTTATAATTCACAACAAACATTTTAAAAGAAACAATGAAATCGTGCATTCCTTGTATCACTGTTTTTAACCTAAATAGCTTATCCCCGTGTTTATATTTTTAAACATGTTTTACATGTAACACACTATTCAAACATATTTTCATATATTCACTTTTAAACCACTTAGATGAACTAAATCACCATTCATTTTATTCAACATATGCATTCAACAATCAAAATGAAATAAATCTGAATCATAAACATCAATATGAGTGAATACTTTCATAACAGATTGACTTTTAAGTCAACAGAACTGAGTGTAATGCACCTTTAATGCTGCACCACATTGTCACTGCTTCACTGCAGTAGTAGAACGAGAGCTAGTTTAACTGAATGAGCTGTAGCGTTAGTATCCATGTTGAATTATATTGAAACGTAGCGGTTAGCCTAGCGCCAACGTTATTAGCAACTTTTTTTCCAACCATTCTTGGCAATTACAATGATATCAGCTATACCACTGTACTACTAAACATTAGGTATCATACCTCCGATTGGTTTTTAGAAGAACAGTATCAGAACAAAGCATCATGTAACCACAAACAAGCCAACATGGCTCTTATGCCTACTAACAACTAGCGGTTAGCATATTAGCATTGTTAGCTTCCTTACCGGAGCTCGCAGCGCGAGGGCTCGCTAGACGAAAGTGGCTTCTCCGTTCCGTGTAACACACAGGACTCGATCCTAACAAGCAAGCACTTATTAATACATGACATGTGGGGATTAATCACTGATTTATGATGCTTTTATCGTGTTTCATACCAAGTATTTCTTCAGTTTGCTCTCAGACAACACGCTCTCGGAATGACATCTCAGATGAAAAAGAAAGAAGGAGTGGCAAGCAAGGCGCTCTAAGTAGTCTTGACAGTGAGATGCAGAGCGGACGCGCCACCCTCTGGCGGGGCATGAGATTACACCTCTAAATTACATACATGGGTTTAGTAACCATATGTTTCATGTGGGTTACATTATGATTTTGGTTTGTGTTTTTTGGACGATGGTAGCCTTTCATTCTCCCTAGTAAATCTCCTCTGCTGATGTTTCTATGAAAAAAAAAAGAAAAGAAATTGAACTACTACTTTACACTAACCGAAGGTGAGTTGTGGGAACGTCTTGAGTGTCTGCAATACACTTATAAATAACCAAGACAAAAAATACATTCTGAAGATTAAGATCTGCCCTCCGTATCTCACTACCACTAACCTTTATAGATGCATTACATTAAACTGTTGGGTGGACTGATTCACACTAGACAACCATCACATTTAACCTTCTTCCTCCTTTTAGCTGCTTAAAATAATGAAAAGTACAAGATCATGAAATAGAGAGAGTGTAGAATTACATCTGTAGCCAGTTTTTATTTTCTTAAATGAATATTTTACCTGGTCCCAACACCTGACTATTATCACTTGTGCCACCTGACAGTAATAATTTTAATGCTTAGTACTACAGGAAATGTATTGTTTCAAATACAAAATAAAAGTAATTTAATCAACAGTTTGTAATGAAGTAAAAGTATTAAATTAAATATTTATCACTAAATTTAAATACTCCTACAATGCAATGGAAAATGTAACATCAATACAAATATTGAATAGAAATTCATTATAGCAAAATTAAAATCACACATTAAAATAAAATATAGAAAGTTGTGCAAAATTCTTTTTACCAAACACCCTCTGAGAGTTACCATTTAGACTAGTTTGCATGTAAATTGTAAATTGTAGTAAAATGGTTGAGGCCTACACTCAGCATCTGCAGTTAGCTTAGTGCGAACTAGCTATCATGCGAAATAATCAGAGCTAATCAACCTAACTTAATGGTTGATCACTGGTTATATTGATTTGCCACATAAATGCACTTACCTTATGTTATATTTTTGTTCCTTTGCTTGTTAGCTGGCATCTCCTGCAAACAATCTGTGTCCACCATGTGAATTGCGATCTTTAACACAGAAAAGTACTTCTTGCTGCTGAAATCCTTCCTCAGGAGGACCAGGAAGTGGGCGGTACCAACCATATTTGGAAGAATGTGTGTGTGTGGAGCACTTGGAGCAATGCCAGAAGCTGTAGTGGCCGCTGTTGACCACACCTCTCTCTCACACAAACACTGATAAATAAACGTGCTTTCTGGGCCAATGCTAAAAACCTCACAGGCACCTTCAGAATAGCTCCTACATTCGTTGGAAAGGGTTTCCCGTATGGGGACCTGATTTTTATTTGTCCCCACACCGCAACAGGTCCCGATGACGTGACTGTGTAAAGAGATTGTTGTCCCCACAACATGATGATTACCAAAACACACACACACACACACACACACACACACACACACACACACACACACAGCTTTACCACCAATTGATACAGCTTCTGTTCACAGTGCTTTTGCTCCTGCAGGGGTGTCCTTATTTCTCCAAAACACCCCCTCCTCCAATCATCAGTATTGTATGTCAGTGGTCAAAGTCAAGTACAGCTCAGTCAAGGACACTCAGGAGTCTAGAGCTGCATCCCAATTTATGGGCTTGATCCACCGAAACATGCGGCCGACAAAGTGGACTCTTCCTGCAAGAACCCTGATGGCTGAACCTAAGGCTAAATTAATAGTTTGGTTGCTCCTCTGCAGCACATAAAGTCAAATATATTCAAGCTTATCACCAGGAGGCTGCCCTCATATTGGCCCTCCGGATGTCTGAGCTCTTCTCGCTATCTCTTAAGGTGAGCCCAAACACCCTGTGAAGGAAATTCATTTCAGACACTTTGGTCACTACCCAGAGTTCATGACCATAGTCGAGGATTGGAGTGTAGATTGACTCGTAAATCATCCATTCTCCCTTCAGGCTTAACTCCCTCTTCTCTGCAACAGCCCTGGTGCTAAGCCTGTAATACTGCTAACGTTGCAGCAATCCAGAATAAGTCACATGACCCATTTGTACCCGCAACTGAATTGAATTTCCTTTGTCGGAGGTGTTTTCAAAATCAGTAACACTGTTTACTGGTTGAAAAGTGAGTTTTTCTTATCATCCTATATTTCGTGTTTGGGCATGATTGCATTATTTTTTATTATAGAAAATGCCCTAGAACAAACAGCACAAATGTAGGAGCTGTTATTATCAGGGTGCTAATACATTTTATACCATGGCCTGGGTGAATACTCACTTCTGATTGGCTGCAGGGTGTCCGTTAAAAGGTGTTGTAGGACAGCTAAAAGGATGTTCCGGATAAATTGCCTGATGACAGGTTCTAAATTATTGCACTGCTAGTTTGTAACCATAGCAACGGAGACTCAGAGCAGAGGCAACGGATTACAACGGGCATCATGACTGATTTTATCTTTCATTTAAATGATTTGGTGAATTTGATCATTTTGATGATTGGGATGCAGAAGAAGAGAGGATAGAGAATGAAAAGAGAAGGGAGAAACGGCACAAGGAGGTGACACTGGAAGAATTAAATAATTTAGAAGATGAGACGGATGAGCCCAACACCAATAAGAAAACAAAATGGGCAGTTCAAATGCCACTATGATGGACATACCCATATCACTTTCAAATTTCACTATTAGTGGTAATGTAGCATTTTAAATAGGAAACAATTGTTAATTTGTTTGTGTTTATATGATTTAATCTCGACTGCTATGCTTATGAATTATTTGTTGCTATTATTGGTGCTAGATTTAAAAAGTCAAGTCATTTTTTTTTATATAGTACCAAATCACAACACAATTAATCTCATGACACTTTTCATATGGAGCAGGTCAAGACCACACAAATTTTTTAAAGCAATTGTAACTGTAAATTACTTTTACTTAAAAGTAAAAGTGAAATAAGGATTTTTGTTACTGGCTTTATAATGGTAATGCAGTCAACACTGAAAATGGCTTTTCCCAGAGGACTAACCTTCTGTTTGGCATGTGTGGCAACAGAAAAGCCATGAGGGAAGCATACTTCCAGTCACGCTGGCTTGTTGCCCCAGACCCAATGGGAAGAACTTGCCTTCTGCGCCACTTCACAAATGTGTCTCTCAGAGACTTACCCCTGGCCTTGCAATCTGACACTGTGAAATAAGTAAATTATAAAACACATGTTTACAGAATTGTATTTCTGCTCTTTTACAGGTATATAGCAACAGGAGATTCCATGTCCAGCCTCGCTTTCAACTACCGCTTAGGAGAGAGCACTGTTGCAAATACCATCAAGGACACCTGTGATGCCATCAGTTGCAGGATGCTTGAGACCTACATGCCACAGCCAACCGAGGATGACTGGAGAGGAATAGCAGAGAGGTTCTTTGAAAAGTGGAACTTTCCTAATTGCATCAGAGCGATTGATGGTAAACATATCTCCATAGATGCACCCCCCCACTCTGGCAGCCTGTATTTTAAATATAAGAAGAGCTATGCTGTTGTCCTGATGGCCCTGGTGGATGCATCGGTTCAGGGTGGTCCACATTGGGGAGTATGGTACAGTAGGTCAGGTGATGGGGGAGTCTTTGCTGGATCAGTGCTGGGCAGAGGTCTGGAGGTTGGAACCCTCAATGTGCCTGAAGATGTCGTCATCCCTGGGGCTGAACATCTGGATAACATGCCATTTACAGTGATCGGAGATGCTGCGTTCCCTCTGAAAACCCATCTGATGAGGCCCTATCCTGGACGTGACATCTCCCGTGAAAGGCACATTTTCAACTACAGACTCTCGCGGGAAAGAAATGTTGTGGAAAATGTGTTTGGGATCTTGGCATCCAGGTGGCGAATCTTCCTGAGAAGGATCTGCCTCCACCCAAAAAAAGTGGATGCCATTGTGCTAACAGCCTGCATTCTGCATTTTCTTCTCAAACCCTCAGAGAACCAGAGATGGCTGGAGGAGTGGGAAGGGAACCAGCTGGAGGATGTGGAGAGGATGGGGAGGCAACAGAGGTGGGCAGGCAGCATATGCGGTGAGGGACAAGCTGTGCCAGTATTTCAGCTCGCCACAAGGAAGTGTCCATGGCAGGACCGTATGGTGTAGTTGGTGGTGGAAAGTAACTAAGTATATTTACTCTGTACCATAAGTTCAATTTTGAGGTACTTGTTCTGTGCTTGAGTGTTTCTGTTTTTGATTGTATATTCTACTTCCACACTACATTTCAGATGTAAATATTGTATTTCTACTCCACTACTTTTCAGATGAAGAATAGACACAATGGATAAACTCTGTATACAATGTTCAGTTTTAATGTTCAGTGTTCAGCAACTTTGCACAATTTTTATGATTGTATTCCAGAAAATATTTTTCAAAATTATTTTGGTGTATTTTTAGCTTGTTTTAAACTCCTTTACAACTAAATGTAATTTATTGCATCGCCTGCTGTTTGTGAATTACTGTGTGAAAATGTGTCTTGATGTGAGAATTACTATATATATGTATGAAAAAACATATACTACTGCATATGCATTAAAATTTTACAAGACGTCACTTATTTGTTGTTTGTGAAAGCAACTTCTGTTGAATTGTTTTATAGATAGATAGATAGATAGATACTGTATTGTCATTGCATAATAAAATACAATGAAACTTTGTTGTCCACTCCACTTAGCAGCATACAAAATGTGTATAAAACACAGAATAAATAGTCACATACAAACAATACTACACATTGATATTTATTGCACATGTATTGGCAGCAGACAGTTATATTGCACTTGGGGACAGGGTATTTCTTTTGGAGGAGGGGGGTTATGGGTTCAGCAGCTTGTCCACAGCTCTGGGGAAAAAGCTGTATCTCAGCCTGTTGGTCCATGTGTGCATAGTTCTGATGATATATAATAACAATAATATAACGCTTTTAAAATACAACACATTGTTAAAGATGAAACCAGTGGTTTCCAACCTTTTTGTCTTTTGACATCTTACAAAAAGCAGTGTGTAGTCGGGGTCACATTTCAGATGTCTATAAGTTGTTAACAGCTCCACCAAATAGTGATTTTTCCCTCTAAACTTCTCACATGGTTCCATGTGTTCAATGTTCAAATGATCCAATATTTCAGCAAAAATAAAAGATTAGAGAAAAAGTCCAAAAACTTAAAACAGATTAATGTATCGGATTTAATTTAATAATCTAATGATGTCATATGTAATACTATATAAGTCAGTGGGACAAAATGAGTACTTAAGCGCAGATTTCTGCTAACACTGTACTTTTACAAGTAGTATTTTTCATGCAGGACTTTTACTTGTAATGGAGTATTTTTATATTGTTGACTCGATTTCTCACCTGAAGAGCCGATCTCCAAAGATATAGCTCGCCAGGCAATATCTTTTTTGCCATTATCTTTATAATGATGTGATTTTGGGATGTATTGTTCCGGATATTTCTCTACCTCAACAATCAATCTCTCCTCATCCATTGCTGCTTTTAACCAAATCAAATTAACAACCAATAACAATGACAGTAAAACAAACGATAGATGGCGCCAAAGTTCTTCTTCTCTGCTGTTCAACAGAGCTGCTACTACGGGAGCTGGGAAGTACAAAATGGCGCTTTTTCAAGGGCGGCGACGCCACCAGTGTGGGTTTGTAAATAGAAAATAATGGGGGGGCGGCTGTTGTGACGCGCGTCGTACACCGCCGGTGTGTTTTGGCCTTAACACACAAGCGGTAAGAAGTGCACTGGCTTTCTGAAATAATCATTTTCTGAATAATATCACGTAACGTTTAGCTATCATCTCACTTCCCTTCACTGCTCAGAGTCGCTATGCCCTCTACGCTGCGGCCGCAGCGGGTTTCCATGGCAATGCCTGTGAACTACAGAGATTAAATAGTCTACTCAGCTGTGGCTTGTGAAAAACTCGGGATTTTAACTGTAAAACACATTAAAGCATAAATAATTGATTTAATATTCAATTCTTTGGTAAGTGACCATGGTATAAGCGGGTTAATGCCCTTTGAGGTGTCCATTATCAGGAATGAATGGACTTCGCATCGGATGGTTTACGCCTCTGCATCGTCCATTAATTCCTTATAATGAACACCTCAAAGGGCATTAACCCTTACTTAATGGACAGGTTTCAGAATGTAGGCATTCTCTATTAGTTTTAATGGGTTTCAGTGCATTTTTGAGGAAGCTGAAAACAATAAATAAATATATTAAAAATAAAATAAAATCCTTACATTTTGACTGTTGATTGTAAAAAATATCTTTGTGACATGTTTAAAACTGACAATGCTTGAACTCGTGTGATGGAGGATGTAATCTGAACATCACCCTGTAAAGCATGAAGAATTTTGGAAAGATGAAAATAGGACTGTCATCTCGTGGGGAAACTGGTCTCTTTGTTTAACCACATCACTTTTTCTGACAAATGACGTCATAGTTTTAGTAATGATGATGTCAAGGCTTATGATTTCCAGATGTTTTTGCCAATGATATTAATGGTTTTATATCAAAGCCTCTTATATCTGACAAAGTATTATCTCATACTGTCTTTGAGATGGTAAGACTCAATAAGGACATAAAAAAGCCAGCAGTGTCTTAAAAGGAGATGAATTTAAAGCTCCTGTCAGATGGCAGAATCCCTTAAAATTTGATTAGGATCCATAATATTATTATAAAGTAGCAATGGTGACAGAAAGGCTTGTGTGCTAATTATTTCTAACTCTCCCAACTGCCCTAAGATGTCAAAACTCATCAGCTCAGACAGCATGATACATTTTGGACCTGACAGCTTTAGAAAAAGCAATTTGTCTGGTTTGGTCTTCACCACTTCCCACAAGTCTATGTCTGCGTCTCTCAGAAATGTATTAAATATACAAAGTAAATGTAACTTATTATATATTTATGATTTAATAAGATTTCACACACTGTTGCAAACTTATATCTCAGAGCTACATTTACAAGATTTTCAGTATTCTGTGGGGGATGTAAATGCTGGTAGTCAGCAATCTTTTTCAAAACATTCCAACTTTTTAATTTAATTTGTTTCAAACATCCATCTGAACAGGCTGAAGTTGTGATGTTCTTTGGCACAGAGAAGCCCTTAACATATTTCAGTCTTTGTGCTCATTTCAGGAAGACTGGCTTTGGGTGCACATTTATCTCTTTGGTCTCTCCAATCAACAAAATTGCCAGTCTTAATGTTGGCATTGAACCTTTCAGTAAACCACAGTTACATTTGTATGTTATTTAGCAGATGCAGTAATGTACGTAACGTGTGGTTAGTTTTAGGCACGACAATCACTTGGTTACGGTGGGGAGATTATCATGTTTCGGCTTGAAATACCTGCATTTCCTGGCACTATCCCATCAAGAAAAGCAAGTCACTAAAAAACTCCCACGTTTGGTGATTAAAAAGCTGCTGGAAATGCAGCTGTGACTCACTTAACACATCTGGTTTTGTTGTTTGATGGTCTCAAACTGTGGTCTGCAGCTTGGCAGGAGTCTTGCTTAGGTGACACACTATCCACCATCCCCTTCACCTCCTGATTTTGAAGTCAGCTCATATACTACGTCACTTAGTTCACATTGATATGACATGTATGAAACGTATATATGTAATATAATTGTGCAGAAATGTATGGGGTGCCGTTTGTAAAGTGTCTCATGCTGAAAATAACATCAACTTTTTGCCACATTTAGCTTCAAACAATGTTTAAAAAAGTGTTGTGAATTTTTTAACGTCACCTTTTACCACATTTACAGCAATATTTGTTAACTTAGAAATATATTAAATAGTTAAATCTAAATATTAAATGTGGCACCTAAATGTTAAATGTTAAATCTAAATATTAAATCTAAATCTAAATGCTAAATCTAAATCTAAATCTAAATGTTAAATCTAAATATTAAATCTAAATCTAAATCTAAATATTAAATCTAAATGTTAAATCTAAATCTAAATGTTAAATATAAATGCTAAATATAAATATAAATCTAAATGTTAAATCTAAACGCTAAATATAAATCTAAATATTAAATATAAATCTAAATATAAATGTTAAATCTAAATGCTAAATCTAAATCTAAATGTTAAATCTAAATGCTAAATATAAATATAAATCTAAATGTTAAATCTAAATGCAAAATATAAATATAAATCTAAATGTTAAATCTAAATGCTAAATATAAATATAAATGTTAAATCTAAATGCTAAATATAAATCTAAATCTAAATGTTAAATCTAAATGTTCTGGGTGAAACTAAATATTTAGCTAATATGCAAATTCACACTGCCGGTCACCGGAAGTACCAAAATAAAAGCTCGAGATGGTCAGACTGTGTTTATAGAATCAAATAACGAATTAAAACCAACTTATCGGGGGAAATGAACACTTGAACATACATTAGCATGATAATAACTACCTAAAATAACAAGAAACATGTTTGGAGAAATTTTATTTGACGTGTACTTTGAGTTGTTAGTGTCCCTTCGGAGGGACTAACAACCAAAGCTAAGCTAACAACCGTTAGCTCTTAGCACCGTTAGCAGTGTCTGTAATGACTCATTAACTCTTAAACGGTCCGTGTAAAACATATTTTTCCAGCGGATGTCTCAGTTACAACATGATTGAGCTAGCAAAGCAGTTTTGTGTTGCGATGTGTGGTATTTATTCAGTTTTGGGAAATCACGATGTCTAGAAAGCATCAGTGGCTGCAGCAGCAGCAAAGCTAACATCAGGACGTCATCTGTTAAAAGCCTCCCGTTGTCGGATACGACATGAAACTACTCCAGTTATCTCAATCATGTTGTAACTAAGACATCCGCTGGAAAAAAATATTTTTTTTCACGGACCGTTTAGAGTTAATGAGTCATTACAGACTCCGCTAACGGGGCTAACAGCTAACGGTTAGCCCCGCTAATCTACGATAACCTACGATATGTTATTAATTTCAGAACGTGATAGTAATGTTTGTTCAATCATAGTGTTTATAGACTTTACAAACACCAGATTAGTCTAAACGGTGATACAGTGACGTGAAAAATGTGAGATATGCATATATATATGTAGCTAAACTCCGCTGGTTTTCTACCCGGAAGTATTTGTAAACAACAAGGTGATTCCCTCCGAAGGGACACTAACAACTCAAAGTACACGTCAAATAAAATTTCTCCAAACATGTTTCTTGTTATTTTAGGTAGTTATTATCACGCTTATGATTGAGCTAACTGGAGTAGTTTCATGTCGAGGCTTTTAACAGATGACATCCTGATGTTAGCTTTGCTGCTGCTGCAGCCACTGATGCTTTCTAGACATCGTGATTTCCCAAAACTGAATAAATACCACACATCGCAACACAAAACTGCTTTGCTAGCTCAATCATGTTGTAACTGAGACATCCGCTGAAAAAAATATTTTTTACACGGACCGTATAAGAGTTAAAGAGTCATTACAGACATTGCTAACAGTGCTAAGAGCTAACGGTTGTTAGCTTAGCTTAGGTTGTTAGTCCCTCCGAAGGGACACTAACAACTCAAAGTACACGTCAAATAAAATTTCTCCAAACATGTTTCTTGTTATTTTAGATAGTTATTATCATGCTAATGTATGTTCAAGTGTTCATTTCCCCCGATAAATTGGTTTTAATTCGTTATTTGATTCTATAAACACAGTCTGACCATCTCGAGCTTTTATTTTGGTACTTCCGGTGACCGGCAGTGTGAATTTGCATATTAGCTAAATATTTAGTTTCACCCAGAACATTTAGATTTAACATTTAGATTTAGATTTATATTTAGCATTTAGATTTAACATTTAGATTTAGATTTAGATTTAGATTTAACATTTAGATTTAATATTTAGATTTAGATTTAGATTTAATATTTAGATTAACATTTAGATTTAGATTTAGATTTAGCATTTAGATTTAGATTTAATATTTAGATTTAACATTTAACATTTAGGTGCCACATTTAATATTTAGATTTAACTATTTAATATATTTCTAAGTTAACAAATATTGCTGTAAATGTGGTAAAAGGTGACGTTAAAAAATTCACAACACTTTTTTAAACATTGTTTGAAGCTAAATGTGGCAAAAAGTTGATGTTATTTTCAGCATGAGACACTTTACAAACGGCACCCCATAGAAATGTATACCAACATTTTCCTCCAGTGAGTAGGCTGCTCCTATTGTTTCTTTTATAATTTTATCTAGAGGGATAAATCAGGTATGATAAGTAGCGATAAGTAGGTAGAGCACAGAGTAATGTTATACACAGACGATTTACTACTGCGTGTATCTAATCAAGTTGTGAATATTGTTGTTATTGTCAACATACTGATTCCATATACTGTTTGTAACACCCTGTCCTAGCAGTGAGCAAGTGTCTGACAGACATCAGATGCTCTCTGTCCACACTGAATCCATTTAATATGGATCTCTGTTGTTATGTAAACAAACCATACACCTGTCAGGTGAGTGCTCAGATATATGAGCCAGCACTTACTCCCTTGTTCATATTCAGTAAAATACTTTCCTGGGTATAGATATCATTGTTATTGCTACCATACTACAGTACTAACCAGAACAATCAGCTCCCCAACAATCTCCCTTCAGTCACCTGCCACCTTATTTAGGTTTTTGTAATGAAATAAGAAGCTCGTCAACCCCTGTGAAACATCCATTCCTAATCCACCGCAGTGCTTTCAAACTTGAGCGACAGAAGTAAAATATAGGGGTGCCTTACAAAAGTTAAGCTCAGATTGGTGCACCGCATTATGCTGTGTCATGTTGCATTGCTCACGGACTGTTGGGATCTTCCATAGAAAACAATGCAATCAGACTGATTTAGTCGTTGTCTGAACTCGCATCACATTTAACCAGGACTGTATCTATTGTAACGATGCCCATGTTATGCAAATGCAAGAATGGCAAACTTACAAGTTAAGAATATGTGAGGTAAAAAAGACACACACAAAATGTGCTGTCAAGGAATGAAATGGAAATGTCATCATTACAACTGAGTCCAGAATATGACATCAATAAGCAAGTGAAGTTTTGGGACTCATGAATTTTATCAGTAGTTTCCCAAAGTACGAGATGTTTGAACTGTTACAGTGACCACCTGGACTTAAACTATTTAAATTGAAACACACACACACACACACACACACACACACACACACACACACACACACTGATCTGTCAATGTTGTGCCAAGAGTGAAGACATTGAGAGGCAGTAAAGAGCTAGTTAGCATTCTCAGGAGGAGTGAAGGAGAAGTGTGTGTGTGTGTGTGTGTGTGTGTGTGTGTGTGTGTGTGTGCTCACTGTGTCCATGTGTAAGTAGGAATCCTCTATAGAACAGGAGAGCAGAGAGAGAGACTCTCACGGCAGTGAAGAGAGCAAACACTCATCCACCCACACTGCCACTGCTTCTTTCCCTTCTACACCTCCTTTCTTTCTCTCTCTTTACTTCACCACTTTTTCTCCTCCTCACTTTTCCTCCCTGTCATCTTCTCTTTACTTATTTCTGTTCCCTCCTCTTTCTTCACACACCCTCTCCTTCCTTTTCCTCATCCTCTGTTATTACTACCCTTTTTTTCTTTGCCTCTTCTTTTCTTTATTCTCACCTCTGCTCCTTATGTCCTTCTCTCCTTTCCTCCTATCAATTGTCTATTTCTTCTTATCTTTCATTTGTCCATCCTTTATTTGTTCCTTTTCTCCCCGTCATTCCCATCTTCTCCTGTTCTCTTATCGTCTCTTCACCTCTCCCTTCTCTCCTTTTCATAGCTCTACTTGTGTCTGATCATTCCTTTTTACCTTATCTTGTCCTCTTCTCATTATATCCTTTTTTTTTTTCAATTTTGTTTCTCATTTATTCATTTTAACCCTCTCCCCTCTTCATCCTTGATCTCCCCTCTTTGCCATATATATTCCCTTTTTCATTTGCTTCTCCTCCTGTTCCTCTTCTCTCCTATTACTGCATCTTCCTCTCAGTGTTCTCGGAGGCTTTGTGTGTGTGTGTGTGTGTGTGTGTGTGTGTGTGTGTGTGTGTGTGTGTGTGTACGTGCGTGCGTGCGTGCGTGCGAGAGAGAGAGGCAGATAGCAGCATCAGTATTCAACACAATACTTATCATTCTCTGATAGCCCACCCCCTCCTCTCGGCTGCCCAACGGAAGTGCGACTCTGTGTGTGTGAGACTGTGTGTGTGTGAGACCGTGTGTGCGTGTGCGTGTTAGTAGTGAGTCTCTCCATCTACACAGTGGGACATTAGTAGTCGTATGCCATCTTCCCTTCCTTTCCCTCCATTCTGGCTGCTCTCCTTTACTTTCCTCTCATTTTATTCTCACTTTCTCATTTCCCTCTGAAGTATGCAACACACCTCCTTCTTCCTCTTTCTGAGATTGTATTAAAGTACTGTATTATGCTGTATCTTTCTTTCCGTTGCAAATGATCAAGTATCAAAAAAGAGCTTAAATTACTTTATATTACCACTAAAAAGTGGATGCAGCTCTTTGCATTTTTTAAACCTTTATTTTACTGATTTATCTATTTTTTGCCTCCTTGAAGCAAAACCTAGATTTTTAATGAAGAAATCTTGGCAAATTAAAACATGGGCATGCATAGGATTGAGGAGAGAAGAGAAGTACTGAGACATTCAACATTTTGTTTCTCTCACGTTGTTTCTAAAATTCTGACTGCCTTCAGTGTTATTTTTCAGATTTTTTTTTTATCTCCTTCTTTCTTTTCAAATTTGTCTGTGAGGCAGAGCCCTCAGGGTCTGAGGTCAGGCTAAGTACTTCCAATCAGCCAAAGTTTCCTTGAGCAAGACATTACTTTTTTGGGATTGATTTTTGCAATGAAATTGTGAAGGCAGGTGGAAACTGTATGTATGTTGTGATACCGTCATGGGTTTGCAGCCTTTAATTAGGAGCATTCGGCATTACCCATAGAATTAGGGAGCGATCACACTGAAATGAAACACCAGAAACGCGACAAAGTCCAAAAAAACACACCATTTGATTTATATATAAATAAATATGTATTTACAAAATGGCTTGTGTTGTTATTCATTTAGCTATATATAGCTATTTGTGCTTTTTAATCGTCTTTTATCTCCATTTCTATTTTTGACTGCATTTCACTTCACTTCTAGTTTGTATATTTGCACTGTGTATTTTCTGTTTTTATGTCTGTAATAGGCTGCGTACATACCTTTAACCACGCCTTCTCTTGCATTTGGGGGCAGCATCCGTAGCAGTCGCATTTTAGGAGTCAGGAGCGTTGCAATCCTGTACATCATGTGGAGAGGGAATGCAGATGTGTCACTGGTGCCCATCAGTTCTTCCAGACGCGAGGCACACACATTGGTGACTTCAGAGAGCAAGGGCTCAAGGGATGCTGCTTGGCAGTGTTCAATGAGTCTCACAGACCACAGCAGTGGAAGTGATGCCCTGGGAGCGGAGTTGTCGGACTTTAGGTATAGTAGCATCCTTGAATAACTTAAGGAACGCAACTACTGTTTTCAAAGTGTTTGCATCGACCTGCTCAATTCTTTCATACTGATATTGCTCAGCAGTAATGTGGAGATCTCCTCATGCTGTTGCAGTATGGAATCCAGCATATCATAATTTGAATTCCACCGTGTCTCGATGGACTGCTTGAGGGATTTCTTCAAGCTGTTTTGCAGACCTGAATGTTTGAAATATTTCACCAGTTCTTTTGCATTGGTCAACAGTTAAGACAGCTCAGTAGTTTCAGCCAACACGGCTGGTGCAAATGCACTTGACAGGGTGACGTTCAGGATGTGCGCGTTGCAGTTCAGCCTGGTATATCCACGCAGGGCAGCGACTATGTTGGCTCCACGGTCAGTGACAAACACAACACGGCCAGATAGAAGTGACGCATCTATTCCAAATTCCGAGTTTATGGAATAGCAGGCTCCTGATATTATCCCCTGTTTTTGATACACCACTCTTGAAGGGAGCCGCGAATAACACCCTGGAAACGAGGTCGAAGTTGTTGTTTGTATAATGGATGGTGCCGGATATGAATGAAGTTTTATGGCAATCCTCCGTCCATATATCTGTTGTGATGGCACATCCGTATGTTTCGATGATGGGCTTTATCTCCGCTGCCACTGACGCCTGCAGCGCTTGTGCTTGCCCCTCAACATGTCTGGATACAGTGGTTGGATGAGGTAAGACATCTTTTACAAAGTGTTGCACTATGTCAACAAAGCCTTTCCCAGCGACTAAGTCATATGGCCTTATGTCATAGAACAGAACAGGTGTGTCGCCTCAACCCAGAGGTGCTGGATTTGTGTCCGTTGTAGACTAGTATTTTTGCACATTTGTCACAACTAACAAAGTCCAGTTCGTTTCCATCTTTGTCACAAACAATTGAGAAACTTCTCCAAATGTCAGACTTTCCTTGCTTTGTTTTTGTGTTGTGAAGACCTTGTTTGAGCTTCTTTTCGACATCATGCGTTGACTCCATTCTGTCGCTAGGCTACATCTTCTTCTTCTTCTGCTGCTTCTTTTTCTTCTACTGTTTAATGGCGGTTCGCAAGCAGCGAATTGGTGCATAACCGCCACCAACTGGTGGAGTGTGGAAATGAATGAAAGAAAAAAAATGACTACTTCACTTTAAACAAAAAAAAAAAAGGCTACATCCCAATCCCGCAGTGTTTTTTTAGCCGTTCCCGCCCGCAGCAAAGTTCAAACCGCCCGCTCCCGCAATATTTGCGTTGGGTCCCGCGGGACCTGGCGGGACCCAATCCCAATGCAGCCCTCTATATTGGAACAATGGGACGTCGGATTAATGGGCTGTAGGACCAATGACATGGACCCGTTATCCTCATACTCATATTCTGAGCAAAAACCCTTAACTTCAGTGGCACTTTAACTTGTTGTCTTTGATGGTGAAGGCAACAAGATGCAGTCCATAAGCGTACACTGTGACCTGTAAATTTTGGCTTGTAATTTAAACTTTTCACCGACTTTCTCAATAATAAAAAGATGAATATATCCCTCCAATGCGTAGTTTTTGCCCTTTTGGTTACTACTCAATGACATCTGATTGTTATGTCTCCAAAAATCATCAGTTGCCTCCTGTGAAATGCCGTGTGCTGCGACACCTGGCAAGTGAGTGAGTGCTGAGTGAGTGAAGGGGGGCGTGGCTTAGCCATAGGTCAATTTCCACCTTCATTACAACTGCAGGGGATGATAAATTTTTTTTATAACTCACCCACTTACATGTAATTCAGGTTTACAGTTATGCAAAATTAAGGGTGGGCTGCTTTGATTGATAGGTAGGCTGTTGATTTGGGTTCTTAGTCAGATCCACCCCTCGCTCCTCAACAGTGCCAGCCTCTCACCCAAACACGGTCACTTCTTGCTTAAAAAAAAAACAAAAAAAAAACAAGACAGCGATGACCAAAGTGCCAGACTTGAGGCTTAAAAATGGCAGTGCAAAAAGCGATGGGTGACGTTATGGCAGCTACATCCATTTTTTTTACCGTCTATGATATTTTCACATCTAATTGGGTGAATTATGGGTTTATTTCAACCAAATCACAGTTGGTGATTGTTGGAATGGTGTAAAGGCAAACCAAGATAGCTGCTGCAAAATTTACTTGATTTATTTATTTTTTTGTCTATTTTAAATGAAACGTGTTTCGTGTTGACGTTAGCAATTTTGCAGCTGTTTCTGGTTAAACAAAAGGATCTTACTCTTCAATGTAAATATCTGTCTCCATCTGTTTCCATAATGTTCTCAGACACTAAGAATAATAATATGAGCCTATCAGAGATTTGTACAGCACAGTGGCTCTGTGTGCAGTGTAGTAAATGAATAAAGAAGTGCTTTTTTTGTAGTAAACTCAAATGTTTTTTCCATTGAAACAATTAACAATTTAAGTCGTTACTTGTTCCGAGTTCCTCTCAGTTAAACAAAAAAAAAAAAAAAAAAAACTCAACATTTCCCTGAACCATCCAACAGGCAACAAAATGATCCACACTACTCAGTCCCAACTATCACATCTGTACACATTACACAGGACACTTCACACTTCTTGACTGAAGGTCAGCACTTGACCTCACACAGTGTCCCCTGGCACAGCAGGACCAGAATATTCAATATAGACGAGACAAGCAAGATGTTTTTCAGGACCAGACATCTATCTAGCAGCACCCTTAAATTATGCCTAAAGCCAGCTCTTTAAACTAATGGTCATTGCTCCAAACCAATATGCTGCAGTACAGAAACAAAAAAAACAACACATGAGCAAACTCAGACTACTTTCCATTTCAAGTAGCAGCCTTAAAACACACACATGCAGCAATGATTGTGTGCAACATGTAAGAAACAAATGTGTTTCTAATAGGTATATTTTTAAAATGCAAATGATGTCATCTAAGTGCCATAGAACTACAGCTGACTTTGTTTTGTTCTGTGTAGATTTATTCATTTTTTAGCCACTTATCAGGTTGGTGTTGCGACAGAATTAGCAGTCCTGTCGTCCTTTACTATAGCAGCTTCTTTCAGTTATTCCAGGGGGATCTCCATATGCTCCCAGGCCAGATGGGAGATGTTCTTGCCCAGCATGTCCTGGATTGGCCCCCGAGGGTCTCCTTCCCGTAGGGTCGAGCCCGGGACATCTCCAAAGGGAGGCCAACCAGGTGCTCAGATCATGTCAGCTGGCTGTCAGTGTGGAGGAGCAGCTGGTCTACATGGAGGTCCTCCTGCACTGTGCCTCACAGAGTCATTGACGTTTTTTTTTTGTTGTTGTTGTTGTTTTTTACACTTATTTTATTTATAACAGAATAAAGCAGGCTTACCTTTTCATATTGGACAATTCAAAAGAGAAGTAGTGGGGAGTGACTGAAAGAATGAAATTGCAGGTACAAGGGGCCGAAAAGAAGTGCCAGATTTCAACGACTTCAGAGTAAGGCCAGGCTCGTTTGACACCTATGTGATATGCCTGCCAAGCTGTAAACTGAGGGCTGAATTCACAAAAGGATTGTGTGACTTTTGCAGCCGCTAAACCGGTAAAAATGGAGCAAACAGATACCGTCTAATTCACAAAGCACACGCAGAGCATGAAATGCTCCACTAACTGCAAGCAGATTGCGTCTCGGTGCTCCGGTGTTATTTGCACGTACTGAAATGAGGTAATATGCATATATTTGGCGCAAAAATTGTCCCTTTCTATGCAAATGGGCCTCATTGATAAACAACTTTTAATTCATTAACACCAGCGCTAATAGCCACACGCAGTAAAAAAATAACGTATTTAGAAAGCTGGTGCAAACTGGGCGCTCCTCTGTGGAAACCTCTCGCCCATATCATTAGCGCAATATCCTTCGTGAATAGGATGTTAAGACGGAGCAAACTTGCAAGTGAAGTGCAATTCAAGGTGCTACCAGTGGCCGCAGTTCATTCTTTGTGAATTAGGCCCTGATTGTTTACTTTACTACAATACAGTAAAATAAAAGTTTTGAGTACAGCAGACACAAAATAATTGTGTCACATGATCTTTGTTTCACAGGAATTTTACGTCAGTTTAGCATAACTTGTTGTTTTGTGTTGTTTGAACATTTAATTCTATGTCACATGACCATAAAAACATAGAGTACTCATTTTAAAAGAAATTGTTTTTGTTTTTTTCATAGAACTATAAAAAATATATTGTGGCAATTATTTTTTTTAATAGCCAGAATAAGGCAAAGAGATGAATTCTGAACCAGGAAGTGCTCTTTATTTCACTTTATGCTAGCCACTCTAACATTTACTGTAATCCATTAGAGACATTGTGGAATATGTTAACATTAATCACTGCATAATGCATAACATGAGTGATTTAGAAGACATTTAAATACAGTTTTCTTCAGCTTACAGCCTTTACATGTCTCATGGCAAGCTGGGAAACTCCACCCATTCAGCCGCAACACGCCACAACATGTTAAATGCACAGTGATAGTGTTGTTTATTGACCTTAGACTAAGTAGATGGAATCAACTTCATAAACTGTTTATAGGAACCAAAAATTCATAAATTGTCAAACATTGCTGACTTAACATTAAAAAAACTTTAAGTTTTTATGTCAATTTTGACAATTCAGGGCATTTTTGTCAACTTTACATTAAAATTTTGTGTCATGGATGGATCGGGGTTTACAGCATACTGTAACACATTCATAAGAAAGACACGAGATAAAAGAGGACGAGTACAATGTAACATTAGGACAGTCATCTTTGTCATATGTTGTACCAAATAGCCATTTTTTAAAATGAATCTCTTGGTCGGACATAAACTATCTTTCCCTTTTACTGTAGAGAAAAAAGAAGGGAAAAAAAACCATTATAAGTCATGTGTTTCAAACCTTCACAGACCTGCAGAAGGTCATTTCTGCTGTAATCTCATCTATTTGGACCTAAACTGATAGAAATGTTGTTTATCATTCCTCAGTTCAGCCTTGCTGGACCCACTCGCTGGATTCGTTTATAATTGATGTAATCTCCTGACATTTTTTGACAGTTTTTGATTTTTGATGTATACGGAGCTTTGAGACGATAACTGCGAGGAGAAGACAGCTAAATGTGAGATTTAAAGATGTGAATGCATTTGAAAGATGTACGATTTGTTTGCTTACTTGAAAAGATAGGAAGATTTTTTTATTGATTGTGCTGTGAAATAAGGTCACTGCACTGAGGACAGTAACAGGAGTCAACAAGCAAAGGAAATGTAAGGACACACTTCCACATACTGAAATAAATTGTCACAGATATACTCAGTTAGGCAGGAAATCAAATATTGCATGTTTTATTCAAATGAATTCAAAAATGAGGAAATAAAGGAAAGAAATCGAAGTACTTCATCTCTTTGTCACTCTGAAATGTGACAGGAAAAATGAGTCTTTTAATTGAGAGAGCTGATAAACATCTGTTACTGTCACATGTGATAACCGCTTCAATGCAGCAGAATCATTAATGAACATGCTTGCAGCTCACAATACTCAATATTAAATTCATCACTGCTCACATCCAGCTGATGGAGAGTATTCAGTTATCCCCTCAAACTACTCTCCAATACAATGTGGATGTGTGTGTGGGAGAACAGGTGTCAGCTCGCGTTGATATGGACACTCCTCATCATTTTCCTCATGGGAGTCTGAGCGAGCTGTAATTTTCCCCTCTAACTCTCTCTCTCTTTCTTCCTCCTCTGCCAGTCATTTCCAGTGTCTCTCATTCTTTGTTTTTCGCAGTTTGTCAGTCCCCCTCCTCTCTCTCTCTCCTGTTATAAATGTTTGTCGCTCATCCTTTCACTCTCTTCAGCGGCTGTCTGACTTTCGCCTACAGTCTCTCTGCAGTCAATCTGTCTTTATTTTTGCCTTCTCTCTCCGTTATGATTGACTCTTATCAAGACCTATTAGGGTGCTTCGGGCAAAGTGCACACACACACACACACACACACACACACACACACACACACACACACACACACACACACACAAGCTGACATTTCCCAGCCAATCACAGAGTGCCTGGGGGGGCTGTGACTCAGAGTCACTCAGTATACGGGAGTGAATCAACGGCAATTTACAGCTGATGTGTTTGTGCCTTTGTGCATGATGTGTATTTATGTGTGTGTGTGTGTGTGCACGCATGTGTGTGTATGTATGTGTGTGTGTGTCTTGGCTAATTGCTGATATGGTCGGCGACTCCCATTGTGACTTGCAGACTGTTGGTGAGAAAAGTGAGGTTGTTTTTAGCCCAGAAAGTCTGTCCTTATAGCAAAGTCGAGTGCTAATTTTCTTTTTAAAGGACTTCTTTTTTTTTTTTATTTAAAAGTGCCTCACCTAACACTTTTGAGCAGTCTTGTAACATTCACATGCTAGCAAGTCACTAGTCTTGTGTAGCAAGACCTATCTTCACAGCGCTGGAGAAAGGTCTGAAGTAACTGATTATTCTTCTGTATGGGGGGAAATGCTTTAGGTTGTTTGAATTCTTTTAAAACATGCAGAATCATCTTGGGCAGCTTGGGCAGACCAGGATACAGCAACTGGGCCCTTGCAAAAAAAGTGTTAGGAGTGAACTTGTTTTGGTGGAACATTTGCACACAAAAGTTGGTTTAGATGACCATTTTTTGTGTGATTTGCAGCATATTAGATGCATGTTCATAGATGATTTATAATTGATGTATTTTTTTACTGTGCTTTAAAAAAAGTATCATTGGAATGTGCCAGTATGCTTATCTGGGAACCAGACAGATCTCTGAGCTCATGTTTTATTCGGTCTGGCAGATACGTCTTGTCTGCTGCTCATTCAAACAGATTTCTTCCCAGTCACATCCTGGTTTAACCAATCACAACATTTTATATATAATATGGGGCGGCTTTGATACATTGATTGACAAATCAGCATCGCTGGTCACTGCTCTGTGAAGCCCAATGCTCCAGGCTCAAGAAAATGAGATCAAACTCATTTATTCAACATCTACTACGTCGATGTTGAATAAATATGAATCGAGACTGTTAGTGCATTGCCTATTTTTTCAGGAATTTTTTTGCACTGTTAAGCTTTATTTTCAGGTAGTTTGTGACCAAGCTGCTGTTTTTTTCAAAACAGACAGAATCAAACCCCAATTTACATACGTCACTTAGCACTATGTCACGTTGCACTACTACGTTGGTTGGTTTGGTTGCCAATTGCACCCAGAGGCATTTTGGTCTATGCCCGTTGATAATGCCTACTGGAAACTGAAAATGAACTGAGCGGTTCAAGACAGGAAGGCCACATGAAATGAACAAACCATAATATCAATGGCTCTAACTTGTCACTGGGTTGCTAACTCAAAATTTAAAATGTCATTATACAGTTTCTGAGTAGCCATTTAGTCACTCTTTCAGTGTTTAAGTTATTTCCCATCTTCATTGTCACTGCCATGCAGAGCTAACAGTGGTGCTGCTGCCATTTTTGGCAGTTATTGTGGATTTAGGACTGACTCTATGCCATCCTAATGTAGGACTCCTACAGGGAAAATCCCTACATTAGGATGGTTCTGTAATGCCTAATTCCTATACTAAAATAAGACAAGATTTTTTCTGAAATGTGTTTGAGAAACTTTCACGATTACAGCTGAGAGTGGGACCCAAAAGCAAGACTCAGAGACAGAAATTAGTTGAAGGTGTTTTAATTAAGTGCTGTTAGGACTCCGGGTTGAGCGGTGAAGCTGGTGAGTGCTGCGGCCGTGAGATCCAGGAAGCTGCCCGTGAGGAGTGCGAGGAGACGGGGTGGTGAGGCTGTGCGGTGAGACAAGGCGGTGAAGCAGGGTGGTGAGGCATGGTGGAGGACGGGAGCGGATACAGCTGGCACAGGCAGGATACAGGCAAGCTAGGACGATTCCTGATCACAGAAAAAACAAGGTAAATTACGAGGGAAAAACACACTGGAAAAACTATCACAAGAAATTGCCAGGAGTCGAGCCTGAACACATGGGAAACTGGAAGATCTGATGACGAGTGACTGGAGAGACCGGGCTTTTAACTGAGGCTGATGAGAGATGGAAAACAGGTGTGTCACCTGCACACCTGCCGGCTCACTGGACCCGCCCTTATGAGAGAGAGAGACACAGACACAGGGGAGGGAAGACACACTGGGAATACAGACTCATGACAGAAACATGTTTCTGTGATGCAAAAAATCCTAAATGTCATACTAAACTGAGATAAAACAGGATTTCAGACTCACAGAGTTTCTGAGATGAGGCCCCTGGCTCACAAATAGTGGAGCAGAGAAAAGAGCCACAAGTCAAATGCTCCAATTACACAACAGTTGGATTTCGGCACAAACAATTAGTCCTTTAAAACAACTAATAAAAATCTAACATTTCTACGTGTCCTCCAAAACAAAACAGTGGTATTTTGTGATCTGAAACCACATCAGACATCATTAAGAGCCTTTCAATGCTCCATCCTCACCATCTCAGCTCTTCTTGTTGCCTTCGGAGACAAACCAGCATACAAACTTAGTGGTAAGAAAGTTATGGGATTACAGGAAAGCATGTCCAGGCTTCTACACAGACACACACGTAAAGACGTATTTGGCCCACTCCACTGTGTCCTGCTGTGTCCTTTTTGGCAAACTCTGAGAGAAACACAAGTTCTGAACTGCTCTTAATCCCAAATATAATGTCCCTGCTGCACGCTCAGATTCATATGCCACTTATCCAGAAAACTGCTTACTGCCTCTAAGACATGAAGACGAAGAAGCAGAGGATGAGGGAGGGAAAGATAAGAAAAAGAAGAATACAAGGGGGAAAAAAAGTGTAGATAAGAGGGAAGAGGGGCAGCAGAGCAGCTTTGAAGAGAGAAACCAAGAAAAACAAATTTTGAAAAAAGAAACTAAAGACAAGGTGTTGCCAGTGTCATCTCAGAAAGAGGACGCGGAGGAGAATAAAGGAGAATGAAAAAGAAGTGAGATGATGAGAGGAGGAGAGAGGTGGTGGGGGGTAGGGTGGGGGCGGTCGATGTGAAAAAAAGATGAAGAGAGGAGGTGAAGATGAGAGGAAGTCAGGAGAGGAGATGAGGAGTCAGCAGAGGACAGAGGAAAGGGACGCATTAGTGTCATGTTGGGAGGATCAGTCTGGTGCTCCTTTGATGTAAGCAGCACACACAACACACACACACACACACACAAAACATAGACACACCTTTACACAGTAACACACCCGACATAGGGATGCGACCTGTGGATTCAAAACCAGCAGGTTGAAAAAACTACAAAGAGCCACAAGGAAGTTACCCATCAGAAAGCTCGACCACACAGAGAGACAGAGAGAGAGAAAGAAAGCGGGGGTGGGGGGACTGATCCAGTACCTGTCAGCCACACACACACAATTTATTTACCAGCTGTGGATGAGGATTCATTTGTCACTCCCGGCTCGTCAGATTCGGCACCTTGGTCAACAGCCCTACACTTCAAACTACGATGCTCTAAGTACCACTCTAGCCTCAGTTTTAGACGCTCGGGGACAGAGTGTTAATTTACAGTTGTTACACACACTGGCCCTTATTTACGAAACAAACACAGGTCAGAAAACTGGGCTTACAGTCATTTCCACACAAACCTCGACATTTATGAATGTTGATATGAGCGGAGGCTACGGTCAAATCTCAACTCACAAGGTTGACTCAGTGTGGACTTGCGGTGCAGCATAGTAAACCTGGCTGAGTAGGAGGGTCGTCATTGGACCATATTCTGACTGGCATCTAGCCACATATTGGTCACTTAAAAAAGTATAGCCCAGCCTCTGAGAAAATAGAGCATAGCGTTAGTTCAGGCAGGACACAATGTCAAGCTCAGCTCACATGCCAGTTACATCAGGTGATCTAACACAGCCCAGTCAACTGAAGGAGCAGCTGATTGATGGAAGGCTGTCAGCTGATAGATCACATGATTCATGTCTACGCAACCAATCGGCAAATCTCATTCAGAGCATCCTATTTAAACTGCTTTGGCCTGCCTTATGTTGCTGCTTCCTCTGCAAGCAGCTTTGCAACCCACCTCCACCTCAGCTTCTCCTTTTCATGTTGTGTCTGACTTATCAGTGTCATTTCTGTTTGTCATTGAAGCTGCCCTGTTCTCTTCCCAGAGGTCTTTGCTGCTGCTCTGTATGTAGGAGCAATACCTTTGGAAAATGTTTGCACTCGTCATAAATTTGGGGCACCACCTTCGCTAGAGGGAAAATTGCTGTAATCAAATCAGTAACTTCAGAAACCAATTATTAATTCGTCAGTATACTGTACTTATCAATCATGAATCAATCTCAACACCTGGGTTATGAATTCTCTAAATACTGATCTTAGTTCCTGCTCAAAGGAAATATCTACTGACAGCGACTTGGCCATAAATGAAGATTTATTTAGGGCTTAATGTTCAACAGTTGAGTAAATGAATAGTAAATGAGGATGATATGAAATGACACAAAATCAACAGAATGTACAAATGGGTTAAGGCAAGTGGTAACACTTTTGGCAGTTATTTAGTTTGGTGATAGTGAGAGAGTTTGTGACTGTAGATAAATTGGGGATGCAGGGATACGCAAAACCATTTACCTAACAAAACCTAAATTAAGATCAAAATAACTAAGTCTCCTATTCGACGTCAACTCTTATCACAGCACAGCGGCTGCAGAAGGTGAGGAACATTTTGCCCACTGTAGGGACAACAGCCTTCTAAACTCCTCCTGAGCCTGGATTGTAAGTAAACAGACAAATGAGATGGGCCACTCCAGCCTCACCTCAGTCTTGAGAAACTCTCCCACCAGGCATCCTGGCTTCAAGAGGGGTAAAGGTGTCACTTGAGACCCCTCCATGTCCCATATGTTGATTAACATCGAATTCAGCTTGTGACAACACTGCCAGATGAACAACAATGCAAGGTCCTTGACTATGCTTTTAAATTCACCACATCCTCACCCCTCGTATCACCCCTGGGAACCACACCATCTAATTCACAACCTGGTGAAGAGGAGAAATTGAACAGATGTGAGTAATGTAAATTCAGTATGCATTCCTGAGCAGAGACTAAGTTTCTCTTGTAACCAACTTGGAATGTCTCCTGAAAGTAAAACTATATATTTTAGAGTATGTGTCTATTGCACGCAATACATTAAAGTATATAATCTCACAAAATAA
Source organism: Epinephelus cyanopodus (assembly GCA_026686955.1). Lineage (NCBI taxonomy): Eukaryota > Metazoa > Chordata > Actinopteri > Perciformes > Serranidae > Epinephelus > Epinephelus cyanopodus. Next base: position 8,372,805 of record CM048918.1, on the reverse strand, counting down.
AGTTTCATTAAAGTTCATTAAGTTTCCTCCAAAACAATGTAATGTCTAAACTAAGAGATCTGCCTCACCTCAAACACGCCCCCTCAAGCTGGTGGGATAAAACTATTGAGCTTGTAGCATCTCCACTCTTTCTTTTACACTTTCGCTTTCCTCTTTCTTTTCTTTTTACTTTACTTTTTACTTTCACTTTTTCTTTGTGTTGCCGTCACTCCATCTAGTTATACTCTTTATGCCTGAACCCGTGACGCTCTTAAACTCGGTTCCTGCGTAACTCTTTGTTTTCTTACAATCGGAATTATTTTAGACTTCTAAATTTTGTGTGACACGTCCAGGATTGTTTTGTCTGTCCTAAGGTTTCTTTCTTTTAGTCTGTGCCTTCAGTAACATTATGCCTGAAGCGACGAAACCAGCCAATTGCAAAAAAATTTTCCTACATGTTGATAATGACTTTGATAATAATATCAAACAGCCGACGAGATTGGTGTTAGTAGGTTCATTTTGTCTACTCAAATTAGATTGAGTGTAGAAAGTTTCTTTTTTTCAGACGATGTTTCCACTGTCACTTCAGTCTTCTTCAGAAGCGTCATCTGACGTGCGTCAGGCTCTCGATCTGCTGGTAGTATCCTGGAGGCGTGACCAGCCTGGCAAATCGGATTGCTAGGCTGGTCACGCCTCCGGTGTTCTTTGGAGGAGAGAGAGATCACTGCAAAAGAAATAATCATGTCATTGACTGGGACAACACAAAAATCATTGGATCGGAGAGCAACAAGTTCAAACGTTGGATCAAGGAGGCCATAGAGATCAGGAGGCGGGCCAGGAGCACCATCAACCAGGATGAGGTGGCTTTCATGCTGTCACACACCTGGGACTCTCTCCTCCATAGAACACCAGGCGGCGCGGGCGTGACCAGCCTGGCAATCTGATTTGCCAGGCTGGTCACGCCTCTGGGACACTACCAGCTGATAAAGACACGTCATGACGCACGTCAGATGACGCTTCTGAAGAAGACTGTAGTGACAGTCGAAACATGTCAAGGTAAACTACATCTCCTGAAAAACTCATTGTCTGAAAAAAAGAAACTTTCTACACTGAGCCGACAAGATTGTTATTATAAGTGAGCAGCCATAGCTAAATAGATGAGTTTCTGTTCGGCCTGCAACTCCATCAAAGATTCATCGGATTCAGCGGCTGCCAGCCACTTGCCCAAGTGTCCGTAGAGCAGGGGCTCTTTGGCTGAACCAAGACACTTTCTGCCACCTAAAATCACGAACATCTGAGGACCACAGCCTTCAGGCTCCACCGCCCCTCACTGCTGCATTCCAGTTTGTATCACCGTGCTGGAAGGCTGAAGCCGGGGGTCACTAGCGGCAGTCCGGGGATCCCCAAGAAATGTCCGGCTGAGTCATCTCTTCTCAAAGTAGACCAAATTCATCTCGCCTGATGCAGCCACTGTGTTGTGATAAGAATTGAAGTCGAGTAGGAGACTTAGTTTTTCCGATCTTAATTTAGGTTTTGTTAGGTAAATGGTTTTGCGTATTCCTGCATCCCCAATTTATCTACAGTCACAAACTCTCTCACTATCACCAAACTAAATAACTGCCAAAAGTGTTACCACTTGCCTTAACCCATTTGTACATTCTGTTGATTTTGTGTTATTTCATATCATCATTTACTATTCATTTACTCAGTTGTTAAAACATTTTGCCCTAAATGAATCTTCATTTAGGGCAAAATCTAGGGCAATAATGTGAATATTTCTTTTGAACAGGAACTAAGATCACTGTATAGAGTATTCATAACCCAGATATTGAGATTGATTCATTACTGATAACTGTACTGACGAATTAAAAAATGTTTTTCTGTGTGTGTGTGTGTGTGTGTGTCTGTTCCACGTTTTTCTCCTCACTGACTCGGTCAATCCATGTGAAATTTGGCACAGTGGTAGAGGGTCATGGGAGGATGTGAATGAAGCAATATTACATCAATTGGCCACAGGGGGGCGCTATAGCAACTGACTGAAATTGCAAACTTTGAATGGGCATATCTCATGCCCCGTGTGTCGTAGAGACATGAAACTTTGCACAGAGATGCCTCTCCTCATGAGGAACAAATTTGCCTCAAGAACCCATAACTTCTGGTTATATTGTTTTTTCCGCCATTTCAAATTTTTTGAAAATCAATCTCTTCCTAGGAAGTTTGACCGATCTGCATGAAACTCAGTGAACATAATCTAGGGACCAATATCTGAAGTTCGCTCTTGACAAAAGTTGGAAAACTTCCTAAAACTGAGCTTCTATAAGGCAATGAATATTGTGGAGGGCGTGGCTCATCACATAAAGGTGTATAACATCTCAAGGGTTTCACTGAACACCACGCAACTTTGTAGGCATATGAACACACATAATCTGAGGGGACCCCTCCATTATTGACCCCATCAAACAAAATGGTGGTGCTAGAGAGATAATTTCTTATCTAGGCCTAACCGGCACATCGATTTTTAGTAAACTTGGTAGATATGTAGAACAGGATGCCTCAAGGTGACTGGAGAAATTTAACTCTACATGTAACTGACAACTGGGTGGCGCTATAACAACAGAAAAATGCTTAAAATTGGCTAAAATGCGACCGATCACTTTGGCTCCCCCTGTGGCCAAACGTTTTTTGGTATGACTAAGTCATGGTATGGTATGCTGTACATAATCACGGAAACTGTCAGTGTGTCATTCTGACAGTCAGTCATTCTGTCTGACCCACGTTTTTCTACTCACTGACGTGGTCAATCTATGTGAAACTGCACATTGAGGATTGGCATAGGTAGAAGGTGACAAAGCTGCCAATGGGTATGGACTAGTTAATTTGATTAGCCGCTTCCCTCTTTAAGAGGGTGGTGCCCCAAATTTTATTACGAGTGCAAACAATTTTTTAAATGTCTTGCTCCTACACTACTTTCTTAGCATCGTTGGCTCAGATGGCCATCTCTCAGGGGAGCCAATCTGTCGCTTGTGGCTCCGGGCTTCACGGCACGGTTTCCCAGCAGGACGATGCCAACTGGAACACAGTGGTGGCGATGTCCTTCAGGTGGTCCTCAAATGTTATCTTAGGCTGCGGAAAGTCTTTTGGTTTGGCAAAGGAATAATTGCTCCACTATTTGGCTGTGGCTACTCGCTTATAATAAGGGTGAAAACAATCTCATTTGCCATTTGATATTATTATCACAGTTATTATTAACACGTATTAAAAAAATGTTGCAATCGGCTGGCTTCATTACTTCAGGTATAATGTGACTGACATAGACAAAAAGGAACACTCAGGACAGACAAGGTAATCCCGGATGTTGCAAGCAAAACTTAAAAGTTTCAAATAATTTTGATCGTAAGAAAAGAAAGGGTTACACAGAAACTGAGTATAAGAGTGTAATGGGTTAAGGCATAAAGAGTATAACTAGACGGAAGGTCAGAAAAAGAAAAGAGGAAAAGGGGGCCGAGATGCGATGCGAGATGTTTTATCCGACACTGTTGGGTGGGCACATTTGAGGCAAGGTGGGTCTCTTAGTTTAGACATTACTTTATCTTGGAGGAAACTTAATGAACTTTATTTTGCAAGATTATATACTTTAATATGTTATGCATGATAGACACATATTCTCCATTATGGTCAAAATCGGCTCATAACATCAAATTAGATTTAATACGATTATTATATCGCATATATCAGTGGAACACAAGTATACTACAAACTAGTCTGCAGTTGCATCAACATTCTAAATGAGAAAGCACACATTAATTAAACAAGTTGAATAATCAATCTAACTAATTATATCTTAACTCAAACTATAATATGGGATTCCTACGGGAACCTTTCTTAACTATTGCCACAGGATGGCAGTATGACTCTATGTCAAATGAGGTTAAACACATGAAATTATAACAAACTCGTACTGTGACCTACACTGTAAGAAAAAAATGTAATTCTACAGGAAATTTTCTGTAATTTTTTACAGATTTTTCCTGTTTTCCAATAAAACAATGAAATGCTAGTAGATTCACAGATATTTTCAGTAATTTTAGATTTAATTTTTAAAATTACAGTTAATTAACCATAATTTAAGATTACATTAATATTATGTTTTTTAACGACAATTTATTGTATTTGTACATATTTAACTGTAATTCTACATACAATTTTCTGTATGTTTTTACAGGTTTACCACCATTTTCCATAAGACAATGTAGTAACTGTAAATTAACAGATACTAGCAGTAATTTAAATATTACCTTTAGAATTACATGTAATTACTAATAATATAATATTACATTATTACTATGTTTTTTAAAGGTAAATTAACATATTTCTTTCATATTCAAATGTAATTTTACATATAATGTGATGTAATGATAATGAAGAAATGTACGTAAAATTACAGAAATCTGTAGTGTTTTCCATAAAATTGCAGGTCATTAAGCATGTGTGGTTAAGGTGATTTTATGTTTTTTTAGAGGTAATGAGTAGTATTTGTACAAACACAAAAGTAATTTACTGTACATTACTGTATAAAGACAACTTAAAGTATATTATTTTACAAAAAGTGCACTTTAAATAATGTAATTTTACAGAAAGCATTCTGTATTCTTACAGATTTTTTGCTTTTTTTAAACAATAAAATGTCTGTATATTTACAGATATTGGGAGTAATTTAAATTTTTACCATTTATATGGTATACATTCCACTGTAATTTTGCATAAATTATTATTTTTTTTTTTACAGGTTTATCACCATTTCAATAAGACAATAACTGTATTAACATATATTAGCAGTAATTTAAACATTTACCCTTAAAATTACAAAATATTAACCATAATAAGATTACATTATCATTTATGTTTTTAAAGGCAACTTAACATGTCTTTTTCATATTCAAATGTAATTTTACATATGTGATGTCATTTTACAGATCTTTCCTAATAATTGTAATGAAGAAATGTAAAATTACAGATATCTGTGATTATTTCCACAAATTGCAGGTTATTAACATGCGTGCTTAAAGTGATTTTATATTTTTTAACCATACATTACTGTAGAAAGACAATTTAAAATATTATTTTATGGAATGTGCACTTTAAATAATGCAGTTTTACAAAAAAGTATTCTATATTCTGACAGGTTTTGACTTTCAAACAATGAAATGCCTGTAGATTTGGAGACATACATACATACATACATAGTATGTTCAAACCCCTTAACTTTTTTCACATGTTGCAGCCCTGTTTTTATTTATTTATTTTCATTAGAAACGCACTTAATTCACTTCATGCTTCAGACTTCAGACTAGGCAGATTCAAATTTCAAACTTGGCGCCTATTTCCAGCTTGCTTCGTCCCCCATAACGACCAACCGGCCAAGAATGACCAATAGTTGGGATTCGCGCTAGTGTCCGTCCAATCAGGTTCTTCGTGGGCATGTCATGAGTCATGCACGTGAAACGTGCTCTCATGGGCGCATGATTTTCAAGGAGGATGTATGAAACAACCACAAAGGACATGTCAACCAAACACTGTTTGAGGTAAGTGTCCCAGATAACGCATGTGAACGATATATTAATTCATTTTCGTACCTCGAGTGACAGTCTTGAAGCTACTGTTAGCATCCCTCTGATAACTTGCTACCATCATATATGCTATTGTTAGCAGATAGCAAGCGTTTTGTACGTTATGGTATTGTGATGATGGCAGCCGGGTCATTTTATTTTACAGCTAAAGTATTAATAAGTGCGCTTTCGGTCAAAGCCTTTTCTAACATGGCCAGAGGTTAGTCTAATTGTGTTGCTCTCTGCTTGTGTATGTTCTTAAAAGTTGTTATTCGTGATTTGAATGCGGTCAAACTGCTGTATACTGCTCTGTGTAATGTCCCACTCGTCCTGCATGAGTCCCGCAGAGACTTGAGACCGTTAATTTAAGTTTTTTTAAATTAGCTTCGTTCTAGCATTAGCATGCTAAGTTAGCCTGCTTACTGCTGTCTTCCCTCGCTGGAGTCTGCTCTTTTTTCACCAGGAGAGTTTATTTCTGTCTAGCGCCACAGATGTGGAGATGTTTGTTCGTTTGTGTTTAAATAATGTTTTAAGTGTTAATCTCTGGGTCTATTTGCTCTGTAAGTTACAAGTTGCTGCTAAATGATAGGCCTACAGATGCCTGCTGAATGTGATATTCCATTTGGATTTAAATGTTAAACTGAGGTAGTGAAATGTGGGTTTTCTAGTTACCATATCCATTCTCACTGAGGGCGAATATCCGCGCGGATTATTCTCGCGGAAAAATATAAAAGCTGATTTCATGGGTTCTTATGGAAGTTTGCACACCGGGGCGGAACTTTCGTGCGGTGAAAAAGTTTCCGCCCAGACTTTGACCCCCGCGGAATTCGCCGGCGGAACTTCACAGCTGGGCCAATGAAGTTGTTTGTTTATAGTCGCGCAGAGCCGGGAGAGTCCGAAATCCAGTCAGCAGGACAGTACGGGAGAAAGGTTGATAAACCTAGTTCACATCACCCCGTCCTTTTTGATAACAGACAGTATGATTTTATGAACAATGAATTAAAGGAGAGCGTCTGCAGTCCATTGTCCAGCTTGGTGCCTGCGGTGAGAGTGGTAAGTGCTAAAGAAAGTTGATGCTGACGCTTGTTAAACGTTAGCTTGCTAGCTCGCTGCTGCTAACTACTGCTACTACTCTCTTCCATGTTCACCCACACCCGTTCACACTGCGCGGAATTGGAACACAACAACGTGAAATTCCGCACCGCAACGCGAAAAGCGCTGCGCGAATATACGCAAATCCGTCCCGCAGTGAGAATGAACCGTTTGTTGCCTAATTGTTTAATCTATTTTTAAAAAGTAGAATTACAGATCTTCTTTATTTTTGTTTCCTGTTGAACTTTAAATACTGAAGCATTGAAAGCAGAAACTAACATGTCTAAAGGACCAATTTGTGTTATTTTTTGTAATTTAATTTTACTGTGCAAAATTGATTATTTTATTTATAACATTTCATAAGTTAAAAAGCCTTTTCTAGCTCACACACAGCTCACGATTTCTGTGTGTTTCTGTTTGTCGCCACAGTTGCCAAGTAAAGATTTAGAGATCCAGTCCTGACTCCTGCGTCTCCTTTCCAACTGGGACACAACAGAGACAAAATGGAGACGGGTTACATATATTTAATATATGATAGAGGATGACTCCCAGTGAGAATGGCTACTCAACCCAATGAGATACAACAAAGACTGTGGTTCACTAGATTGGAATTACTGTCCTATTTCCATGGAGATGGTAAGGACAAATAACATTTTTCCGATCTATAAAACCAGATTTGAGCTTGTAATTAAAGCCTGTGCAGATGGACATACTTCCTACCTGTCTCAGCGGAGATGCACTGGCTGACATTACCACCAGAGGTGCAGCAAGACTATGATGACTGTATAGATAAATGACATTTTGGGAGTAAAGAATTTTTGGTATATGTTAATTTGTGAGCTTTTATTAGCTTTGGACAGAGCAAGGCTGACTTTTTTTCTCCTGTTTCCCCATATGTGTGTGCCAGCTGCTTGTATTGATGTCATGCCTGTAAAAAAAAAAAAAAAGGGAGACTTTGACCTGGAGAAGGTAAGACTATATTTATGTCTCTGTAAAACTCAGTATATAACTGCATGAATCTATTTTGGAAAGAGACGCGTTATCAAGATCTGTGATTGACATGTTTCATGTTTTCTCTTGATCAAATCTTACTTTTAAGAATAATGTTGATAGGAGTAGAGTAATGTGCTGAGTGTAATCTCTAAAGAGAATATTTATCACTCTTATTTCTGCTCTTCTGTGTCTCTCTTAGTTTGGAAGTAAAGTGGCACATTGTTGGCTTTGCTAGAAATGCTCAGTGGCTTGTGGATCACAAGGCAGACATGTACTGCTGTAAATTGTGCCAACCTGAAGTGAGTGATGATTAATGTCAAATATATTTTCAAATTAAAAAAACAAACTGATGAATCCTCCAGTGGAAATAATGACCTGGTTCTCTCTTCATTAGCACTGACGGTACCTGCTGTAGAATGATCTGGCCAAGAAAACAGACTCACCTCGATGCTTCACCTTGTGCAGTCAAAGTGAGTACACACACACACACACACACACACACACACACACACACACAAAATAGAAAACGAATCATAGTCCCTCTCCATTTACATCAGGTAGGGGGCAATGATATACTATGATACGGTTTGTTGTAGGGCTGGGCAATTATGGCAAAAGTCAAAATCACGATTAATTTAACTTTTAACCTTGATTATGATTAATGAACGATTATCTCCACCCTTGATGAACAATTTACACTGCCCTCACACCTGGATATTTTGTGATATTTTCACACATGTGTATCTTTAGGGAGTGAGTTTTAAGGTGTGACGCTGTGGTTAATGTCTAGTTAGGTTTAGGCACAAAACCCACTTGATTAGAACTATGAAAAGATCATGGTTTTGGTTAAAATGATCACTGGAGACAAGTTTTCAAATTCCTTAAAGATATTCAACCTTTACTGTCATGGCAACAGTGAACACCATGATTAATTGACATGAGCAAGATTAAGTCAATCCTTATTACTCCACGTGTAAATTTGACTCTTTGGAATGTCTCTCTCCATATATCAGTTCTTCCTCAGTTCAATCCTTGCCTTTGGTTTGATTTATACTTTTGAGCTTTGTTCCTTCCCATCTTATCTGAGTTCTGTTGTATGGTTGTGCTCTATAGATTTAATTGCAAACTACAACTGTTTAGTAAGTTAAAGATGTTTGCTGATTACTGCTTGAAGTGGTGATGAGGTCTTAAAATATTTTGAGAAGGTCTTTTAAAAAGGTATTGAAATTAACTTCAGGATTCCTGGTAATCTATGATAATATAAAAGCAACTCAAATTAGAAATGATAATTTCAGTTCTCATGAATGTTTGTCTGTAAAATGCCAAAAGGTTTACATGGATTGTCTAAACAAATGCCTGTTTTCTCCCTAGCTGGACAATCGGAGGTATTTAAGGAGGCCCCAGCAGCCAAGCAAGTGAACAGACAGTATGAAATGATCTGACAGCAGTTTTCTCACGCACGTATTGCCCAAATTGAATGTATCCTAGTTACAAAGTTTAATGGCTTTGACCTAAGTCCAAATATTCCTGATCGTCTTCATAAGCTGCTCCTGTGCTTCACAATTGTGGAACAGAGTCCACCTCCCAATACACATTCATTGCATTGAGAAAAAGGCCTCAAAGTTAGAGAGTAGTAGATTGTAGTAGATATATTTGTAGTAGATTCTGCTAGTATATGTTAGAAAAACCTATGTAATTATGTCCAATTTAACCGCCATCCCACAGGATACGTTGCTTTTTCACTACGGTGAAAAAAGAATCCATACCATACATCCACAATGTTGACTTGCCTTATAACAAATGTAGACATCCTTGTTTATCTTCTTTATGTTGAGTTGACTGTGGTCTACCACACAGCTTAATCTACCAGAGACATTTAGCTCTGTTTAGATATGGTTTAGGTAATGGGATGTTGGGGATGAAATATACCCCAATGCCTAGCCTCTTAGGACACCTCGTATCAGAGTTGTATACCCCTGCACATTTTGATGGCTTCTGGATGAAACCAGGTCCATCCGTCTCCAAAAGTTGTGTGTAGCACCTTGTATCTTGAGAAATTACTTTGACACTTAGCTGCTATGCTAACGGCTACTATGAGAGCACGGTCTGACTGAATAATGCAGTGAAACGAAATGGCAATTCTGAGTATCAGGCTAGCAATGCATTGAGTTGAGTATGTGCAGTCAGCTCACACGGCATACTCAAAAATTCTTGATAATTTAGTATACATGCGGGCATTTCTTGCACACATAATCCACATACTATGCAGCCGAAACACTACATACTCAATCTGACATACTTAGCATGAATAGTACATTAGTAATACAGTATGATGGACATCATGACAGCTCCTCAAGTAAAAGCCAAAACATCTCAATCGCCCCCTGGTGGCTGGCTGTAGTGTAGGACATAAAGTCCACCCTCTCCATGTTGACTAGTGGAACATGGGCCAAACTCAAAAAACTCCCAAGTACACATAATTTATTTATTTTTTTGTAGGTACGTAGTTCTTATGCTGATGTTACTTTATAGATGAAGATGTTTCTATTTCCAGTTTTGCCTTGCAATGAATGCATATGGAGGTCTAGTCAAAGTAACTTACGTGTAGAGCACAGGAGCAGCTGCTGAAGAAGCTGCTCAATATTTTGGACTTGCAATATGGACAGTACAACACAAAAGTTATGAATATCAATTTAAAGGGTAAAACTGGTGTAGTGTTACTTACTGTGAACATGGCCTGTGAAAAGAGCAAAATCTGTAATGCTTTTCTGTTAATAACTATGGTCCATCTATCCACTGCCAGAAATATAAGTTTCATATTATGTAACTATTTGAACTCCATGGTATTCAAAAATAAACAAGTCACAGATTTGCAATTTTTCTTTGGTCTGCACAGCTTTTTTAAAAGTATTTTTCAAGATAACATGCTGATGATTAGTGTATGATTATACTGCGAGTGTCATGTTTTGAAAAAGTTTATCGTAGATTGTTGCTCATGCCCATGCAGTAGAATAGGAGGAGGCTTTCCAGTGTTACTGGATGGGTGGGGCAGGGAGCTATCTGGTTTCTGCTCTTAGGATTGTGACTGAAAACATGTCATTTGGGCCAAGGATTTAAAATATTGAAATATTCTAACTTTTTTTTTTCATATAAAAACAATATTTTAGAAGTCAAACACTATATTGAACAATTATATAAAGTAACTGCTGAATACCTTACATTTACAGAGATTGCCTTAGCTGTTTTAATGTGTAATGACTTACTATCCTTGTTTTTAACAATATTTGTTCAGATTACTAAAATGATGTTTAATACCCAAAATTTACAGATATTATCTTTAAATATACATATTAATGTATTTTGATGTACAGTGTTTTAATTTTCCATTGTCAAATTCTCTAAAATAACTAATACTGTAAATGTGCAGAAATTCCTATTTGATTAAAGGTACATATTTTGTTTATACATTGTGTCATTGTTTTTTTACTTGGGGAAACCACAATTATGCAGCAAATCTGTGTAGATGGACAAGACAGTTTCATGAAATGACTACTAAATGCCCTTAATTTACAGGGATTGGCCTTAAATGTAGCTATTTTTGATGTATTTGTAATGTATTTAGCTTGTTTTTCCACTGTCCAATGGTTGTTTTTTAATATACTAATTCTCTAAAATGACAGATTAATACTGTAAATTTGCAGACATTTATCTTAAGTTTTATGAACCTACTTTGTTTATATGTTATAACTTTGTTATTGTACATGGAAAAAATAGTATTTTAACATGTAATTCCTGTAGATAGACTTGGCTGTTTCCTAAAATACATAATGTATACCGTGAAATTACAGAGCTTAATGTGAAAGGTATCTGACTTTATTGTTTTTTGACATAATATGTGTGTTATTTTACAGTATAATGGGCATTTATCAACTATAATATACTGTATTTTAATTAATTTTGACTGTAACATCTACTCTGTATTTTTACAGTTATTGTATGTAGTTGTGTGATACAGTTATTAACTGTAATTTTACGGTATCCGTTTGGAAACTTTGCTGCCAGTGTTTATACTGTTTTTTTACAGTTTTTTAAATACTGTAAAATTACAGAGATTAACCTGAAGGGTATCTGCTTTTTAATGTTTTTTTGACATAATATGTATGTTATTTTACAGTACAATGGGCATTTATCAACTACAATATACTGTATTTTAATTAATTTTGACTGTAAAAATCTACTCTGTATTTTTACAGTTATTGTATGTAGTTCTGTGATACAGTTATTAACTGTAATTTTACGGTATCCGTTTGGAAACTTTGCTGCCAGTGCTTTTACTGTTTTTTTACAGTTTTTTTTTTTACAGTGTACACAAGTGGGAATAACATCAATCAACCAAGAAACAAGGATTATGCAAGGTTACAATGTTAGAACATGAATAAAATGTATAGTTCACTTTCAAGAGACATTTCAAGTTGGTTAAAAAGAGAAACTTAGTCTTTCCTCAGGAATCTGTCCTGAATTTATGGCTCCCACCTGGTCTTCTTCGCTTATCTTCACCAGGGTGAGAGTAAGATGGAGCTGGGGTGACTCCCATAGATCTGTTGTGTAACGGATAGAGTGTGGTGAGACAAAAGAGAAAGAGAGGATGTGGTTTTATTGGAGGTAGAGTATTCAGTCCTTAAGAAAACAGTCTGTTTTATCAAAGATATGATTCTTTGGTGGTGGGTGAGTTGGAGTCTCTTCCTGCTGCTTGGATCTCAGGAGATCAGTGAACTTAAAAGCATAGTTAATGACCCTGGTCTGGCAGTTAATCTGAACAGCTTGGTGTGGCGTGTTGAATCTAAACTGACAGTGGAAACGCAAATTAGCGTGGCATGGCTGACAGTTACAGTGAAAAAGGCCCAATAATGATACAGTGTCCTCACGCCAAATGCCTGTCTGATTATTGCATCGCACATTGAAGCCATTAAATATGCACCACTTCATGTAAACAAACCATAGAGCTGTCTGTAGGTGAGTAGCCTACTTCCTATCTACTTTGTAATGTTACTTTCAGCTCCAGACATTCTTTTTCCAGTCAGTATCCACCTTATCTTACTATACTGCAGATAATTCCTCATCTTAATTTCATGATTCAGCCATTTATCATCTAATACAGAGCTTTCAAAGCAAGTAACAGGCATAAACAGAAACACAGCATTCAACAAAATTTAAGCTCATCACAGCAACGCTGCCTCGCTCATGGTTATTTAGGACAAAACCATCTGTGGCTTCATATCCAAAATGTTGCCATATAGGTGCAGTTTTAGTTTCTTGCCATGTCTCCTCTCGTCACCCTGAAAACACATGAATTTTGTTGCAAACAGACACAGCGTATCCCTCTGCCACTCCCATCTACTGAAATGTGATCTCCATGTTGCTGACACCAACCTTTTTGCTGTTGCTCTGCTACGCGATGCTGCTCTCTGTTAGCCACTTTATGCTGTTTGTCCTTTATGTGGTGCACGTTGTATGTGTTGCTGTTTCTTTTATCTTTTGATACCCCTCTAATCCCTGTCCCCTTCTCCTCAAGAGGCTCTTGCCTTTTGCAAGGCTGACATTGTAAATAAGAATTTGTTCTTAATGACTTGCCTGGTTAAATAAAGGTTAAATAAAATAGAATAAAACCTCTGCTCACAGCTGGTCAAACACGAGTGGCTCCATTGGTCTGTTTACAAACAAAACATTGGTTGATCATGTTGTCATATGGCTTATTATTAATGCAATGCATGTTGGAATAGCACCAAGACTTGATGATTAAATCTACCTTTTAATTCGCAAGAAGGTGTTATAATGACAAAGTTTGCATAAAATCAAACCGGTTTAGGTGCTCACACAGCACTGCAAAACCAGATATCAACTGAACTCTACTGAACACCACTGATGCCCGACTGTGTTTTATCTGAAATTTTACACAAAATAAAACAAAAAAAAAAAGAAAGAAAAGAAAAACACTGTCAAGCATGTTTATATCATTTTTTCATTACAACATCATTAAAAAGTATTAAATAAACCATGCAACAGTGTAATTTTTAAATACTAGTAGCCTAGGTGAAAATATTTACTGTTGTTGCTTGGACACAAGTGGTGTGTCTGTGTCTCCTCCACCTCTGCCTGAAATGGAAGCAGATTTGATACTATAACAATATCAGACTATATAATATATAGGTTATTTTTAGTAATAATATATGTAGGCTATAGGTAGGTACATATCATGGATGTATAAATAAAATATTCCAACCTTGAATTCAATTGTCCACTGTAACACTTACCATATTGTGTCTTTCTGACCTTTGGTGCTACAGGCACCTAAATAGAAGACATGGTTAAATTAGACCTGGAACACTAGCATTTCCATTTCTAGCTCATGAGTTTATCTTCTTGGCCATATTATGCCTGTCTATGTCATAACCTTTAGGGCCAAGGCCGTTAAACTGAGAGTATATTGGGGCAGAATATTTAAATGATGATGGTTTTCAGCTGCCACATTTATCAAAGCCTGATCATTCCTACATTGTGAATTGCAAGATAAAATAGTTTCATGGATCACACGCAAACCCTGATGCAAGATGACTTCTGTTCTCTGATCTGCACTGGTTTGTATGTTAGATTGAAAAATTAGGGCCAGCAGCTGACCAAACTGAATGAATGAATGAATGCAACAGATGAATCAGAAGATGAAGACCTCCACCTCTTATGCCACATGTTCTCCAGGCTCGTTTCAGTAACATCCTCCTCCTTCTGTCTCTGATGAAAGAAAACCAAAATTGCACAGAGAGATGTCTTGCCAACTTGGGAGGAGAAGACATGGAAACCTCTCATCCTCTTCTGTCTCTGAAGAGACTCCCACCAATGCAACGGCAGCTCTGTCATCACTGCTGTTCCAAGTTTTAACTCAGACATGTCACACACTCTTCTGTCTGAACACAAGATTGCCTTTGTCAAGAAAATACATTTCTAATCTCCTTTTTCACAACTCACATGGTTGAGTGGAGGTATGTTTCCATTTAAGACTTTTCATCACTCAAATTTAACTTCTAGGTCATTTCTGCATTTCCTTTTAGCCATAAACTGCCAGTGGTGCCAATGACCATACAGACATTGGCAAGAAACACAAATCATGTGACCTTGACATGAGAGACTGCTGTGCACTTCCTGTTTGTTTTGGGGTTTTTGTTTTGCTTTTTTTTAACCATAATTTTAACCCTAACCAAGTAATTTACATTGTATCCTGCTGATCAACCCTTAACTATGGAGGTGCCAAATCAGAGGGAGGATGTATCATAATGATGATGCAATGTGATGATAACTTTTGGTTCACTATAGGTACTGTTTGGATATTGGCTTGTGTGGTATGCTTGTTTCTGTTTCTGACTGAGTGACATTACATTCATATCAGCTTCACTGACATTGCAGTGAAATACTGAATCTGAACATAAAAGTTTTACTAATTTTACCATTTAAGCCTCCAGATGCAGCATTATTGAGAGTGTGATCTCTCAGAGATCAGATTGCATTTAGAGGGAAAAGGTTAAATACAGTCTGAGGCAATAACACTGTCAGGGTTAGGAGTTCAATTCCCCATGTACAACAACTTTTTCATCAAGAAGATGTTTACTAATAATGTAAAATTAAAGTTTATATCAGTGTACTGTATGTGTCAAGTTGTGTTCTCAACTTGGAATGTAATACGGGTTTCTGCATAAAGAACATAAAGTTTGTACAAAGGATTTTCAGGCTTATGTGTCCTAAAGTTGTAAACTTTACTCAAGACACAAAGAACCCTCTGAAATGGTGAAAGTTTAAAGTGAGTAAGAAAATAACAAAGAGCACAGAAGGTACAAAGAGTGCCGATGACAGCATGACAGCAGTGCAGAGTCACCCCTCTCTGTCTCTAAGCAATAATCTTCTTTCTTTCCAAAAAACATTTCCATCTTCCCGCTTGAGCACTTAAGGCTGTCATCAGTCAGACTGTACAGCCAGCGAGAAAGTTCTGTAGTCGTCCCCACAGTGGTAGTTGTCCTGCCAGGACCTGATCATCATCTTTAAACAACCACAACAACTACCACATACTCTGTTTGAGTCATACTCAGTCTGCACTCAGTCTGCACAGTGTTCATGATCCAGTGTTACACCAGCAAATGAATATGTTACACATTACTAGTATTGCTATCAAGTGCACATGTGCCAAAGACAGTCACGTGACTAAATAACATAATTGAGAGTCTTGATGGTGTCGATGCATGCAACATAAAATTGCATAAAATAAATAAATAAGTAAACATCTGTAATATTTATAATACTTATATATATGTATATATAATATAAAGCTTTTGCTCTGGGCCTCAGAATATAATAATACCGACAATCACTGTGAAATTGTTTGGAATCATAAGTGTCATTTACACTGTGGATGCTGAGGACATGTCCCCACTACTTTCTGAAATGGCCAATTTTGTCCACATCACTTTTTAAAAGCATAACTTGCCAAAAATGCTGGTAAAATAGCTTATACAAAGTAATGCAAACAAAAAAGATCGGTTTGAGAAGGGTTACTTGCACATTGAGAAAACATATAATTCAGTGTAAATTTAGAAGAAATTACTGTGCACTCTCCAAAAATAGTAAACTGAACTTAAAGGAAACAGTGAGTGAAACCTGAGTGAAAGGGTAGATACACAAATCTGTCTCAAAACAACAATCAGTACAGTCAGTCAATTGCAATGACAATACAACAAATCAATGATAATACTAGTTAAGATATCTCTTCCTAATGTTATTCCAATGTATGTGACAGAGGACAAAATCCACAGCAGCATAACAGAGTATGTGGAAAGCAGAGAAACAATAAGACCCCGATCACAAACGCAGCTTTTTGTAATTGCTCTAGGCACTTAACGACTTTGCCAGAGCCTTCTGAAGCATTCTGAACCATTTGTCCAATCGGGTGATTTGAGAGGAAGGCCTTCTGTGGTGGTCATGACAACTAGGTTACAGCTGGTAAAAAAAAGGAGGAGAAACTGGTGGTAGCAGTTGATGAATACCCAGAGCTTTATGGCCTGACAGCAGGTTGTCAATCTGCCCCTGAGTCATCTAAAATTATACCTGGAAACGGCTATCATTGAGGCGAATCTCCTGGACCAACTGGTGGGTCTCAGGTACCCACACTGATCTGTTTCCTTGTGCCCAACAAACTATTTACTGGCAGCCTCTCACCCTCAACCAGAGCTATGCAAGTACCCTCTGCCTCAACATTTTAGGAACTAGCTACTAACCAGGGGTGCCTCCAGACATTTTTCATAGGGGTGGCCAGATGGTGCCACACCAAATCTAAAAGCCATAATTTCAGGATTTTATTATACTGTTGTAGTATATAGGCTAGTAAAAAAAACGATCAGCAAGACTTGAAGAAACGCCTACTGATATACTTTGGTTTATTGTGTTACATTTCGTCACCCTATTAAAATAATGGCCTAAGTCATATTTTCAAGTTTTTGGGAAAACACAAAAAACTTATTCAAATTCAGTCACCCTCTTGACATAGGCCATTGTCCTATAGGGCATATAGAGCATGATCCTTTTAACTAGGGATTTTGGGGATTTTACCAGAGATGGCCAGCATTATCAAGAGATGACTTAGGCCAAAAACTCATTTTCGTCAAAAAATGACTTAGGCCATTATTTTAATAGGGTGACGATTTAATGTTACTATGAGGACAGTTGCGTTTATCTCATCGACAGGAAATCACATCATCTGCTATATGTGACGTACATGCCCTTATTTGGATAACACATCCTGGTATTCCCCACACACGGGAAAATGTTTTAAGTAGGGAGGGCTGCCAACTGAATGAATCAATGAGTGACATCATTGTATTTTTTTTCCTGCTGTATAGCACATTGCACATCGCCACTCACTAGGCTGCTGACTGGCTGCCATAAGCGACACACAAATAAAACATTAAAAAGTTCTAACAAATGCAAATTTTATTACATCTTTTCCATAAGGAGGCCAACAGTAGAATTCACCACATGACAAAAGCAAAAAAGAAACTGTAGTTTGAGCGCTGTCCTTGGTGCTGAAGATGCAAAAACAAACAAATATAGTCCAGAACTCACTACCTCTGACATGACGAACCAAGACAGTGTACATGGATAAAAAAACAACATCAGCAGAAAAACAGAAGTCCTGCAAACCAACAGCAAGCGGCGATCAGCATGGCCAAATAACGTCGCATATCTGTAATAAAGAAATAAAAACAAGACAGCTGTTGGCAACTAACGCTGTTGCTGCTGCAGCTACTATTACACTACTACTGTTATCCAAACTAAATTAAAGAAAGCAAAGATTGTTTAACTTATTATTCTGCATTATGTTGCCTTCTTTCCACAGCATATAAATCATGTCCTTTGAATGGCTCAGAGAAATGCCGTCTAGCAAAGTTAAATATTTTCACCACCATTTTAGTTATGAAATAGCCTCACATGTGATATTCAAGGTGCACGCACACAAGCAGGACCTCACACATGTAAAACGTGACTGGAATTAATAAACAAGCAGTAAATGCACAGTGATGGTTATTTGTTTTTTTGTATCGGCGTGACGTATTGTGTTAATTGAGTGAATCGTCTGAGCCAGATGCGTGTTAGTTAATTACACTATAGTTGTTGAGTTAAACTAACCATACAAGTCCTTTTCATTTTTATACAATTTATTGGTACATTTTGAAAGCAAAAAGAGTAAAGTTTTTGGGGGTTTCATGTTATGTCAGGGTGCCTCCTGTGACCTGTAAAAGTAGTGATGTGACATAATCCTCAGTTTGTGTTGTTGG
Organism: Epinephelus cyanopodus; assembly: GCA_026686955.1. Lineage (NCBI taxonomy): Eukaryota > Metazoa > Chordata > Actinopteri > Perciformes > Serranidae > Epinephelus > Epinephelus cyanopodus. Next base: position 8,354,264 of record CM048918.1, on the reverse strand, counting down.
TGAATTGTTACAAGCTGATGAATTCGCTGGTCAAGGCTAGGCAAAACGTTAGTACAGGTGAGATGACAGATGGATAGTTTGTCTCTAACAAAATACTTTCTGCTGCAAGAACGGATTAATACTTAATATATATATATAATATATCTGCAGCCAGAGCGCATTATGCTGTCAATTGGCTTTATGTGTGGGAAATACCAGGATGTGTTGTCCAAATAAGGGCATGTACAACACATATAGCAGATGGATATGATTTCCCGTCGATGAGATAAACGCAACTGTCCTCACAGAAATACACAGACTGCTTCGTGTTGGAAGTGCTGTGGTCGGACTAACGGGCAGTCGGACTACTGGGTATGAAATCTGACGGTTGAAATAATGGCATTAAAATAGTCGGATTAATGGGCCGTCGACATTATGGGACTAAAATGATAAAACTCGCTGTAGACCTGCATGGTCGGATTTGCGGGGAGTTATGGGTAGTCGGACCTATGGGAGGTCGAACTAAGGCCTGGTCCCCTCTGGCGAGTGGCCACCCCTGGTTTAGGTTAAAATGTGAAGGGATGGTTGCCTAGCAACAACAAAGGTGCAGCAAGTGTTTGGTTTTTTTTGTTTTTTTTTCTTGTGGCATTCAATAAAATAAATAAAAAAGTGGGTGATGGGAGACGGTGTGTCACCGAATTGCCTGCCAAGCTGCAGACCACTGTTTGAGTCCAGCAAACAATAAAAGTGATTGTTTCTTGATTGAGTCATCTCTGCATTTACAGCAGCTTTTTAGGCACTTAACATGGGTGTTTTGTTTTGTAAGTGACCTGTTGCTGTGTTCTCAGAAAGGATTTGCCCCCAAACCAGGTAATTAATGCCAAGCCCCAGCCTTTTTTTCTAACCATAACCAAGTGGCTTTTGTGCTTAAACCTAACCACACATTAACCATATTTTCACATATTTGCACATAATTATGTTTGTGAATCCATAAATGGATTCCCCAAATGACTCAAACACCACAGTGTAGATGGAGAGAGTCTTTAATCACTGGAAAAGAGAGAAACTTTTCAGAGATTGAGCTGTTGGGAAAAGTTTAAACCTCTGTCACCAAATCTCCACAGTTAGGTCATCAAGTATACCAGCAGCTCCTCTGATCTTTAATAAGCAACATTTTCCAAAAGCCTGGCCCAGCAACTTCTGAAAACTGTGTCATGTGTTTGACAAGTGCTCATCTCAATCTTTGCACCAAAAATTTTATTTCGGTGTTTCATTGATGCAGCTCTGACAGAGACATCTTTGGTCCCATTTATTACGTTATAAAAGTTGAAACGCTCTTCTCAGTAGTTCTACTCCACAAACCCAACAGCTTTCTCTCAATCAGGATGTTCAAGACAAATTTATAATGGATCATAATCTTTAAATAGGAACCTGGGAGGAGTTAAAGGCATACGAGTGTGTAGGCTTAATTGTCCCATCTGTCCTTGATTGCACTCTACTGCTTTAATTGCCTTTTTGTGGACTTATTCCCCGAGCTGCTCTAAGTGCCCTTTGTCACTTTAAATGTCCTGTGCTGCCTTAAGTGCTCTGTGGAATTGAAGGAGCTTTTGTTAATCTCTGGGTAATATTGAATAATAGCAGGAATAGCAGTGTGTGTGCGCATGTGTGTGTGCCGCAGGTTTTGGCATCTTGCAGATTAGAGCAGGGCTTGCAGGTGTAAAACAGTTTGAAGTTTGGATCCTCTGACTGTGTTTGAAGATCAGTCCAAGGAGGAATACTCAAACACCCGCTGTCACTTTGCCCTTGAGCAAGGCTTTAATTCCTAAAGATGCTTTCTTGATCCTTTTTCCACTCTGAGGTTATATTGTCAATATAAGAGGTCAAAAAACTAAAGAAACTGCTCTGACTTTTACAGACTTTATTTTTAAGTCTTAGTGGTATTTTGGGTCAGCAGAGCAGTTTGGAAAATATTTTTAACTGAAGATGACTTAAAAAAAAGGAGTTTGCCGAAAAGAAGTCCTTTCCATCTGTTCTGGCTCTAATCAGATGCCTGTGGTGTGTTGGTTAGACTCCCCTTTAAAAATCATTTCAATTGTTTGTCTGAATTTGCTAAAAGTCAACACATTTAACCTTCTGGTGCCTGGTGCTGAGAGTTGCATGCATGTCAGAAAAAGGTCCTCACTGCTGACAGTAAATGCACCAGTTCACCTGTTCCATTCAGATATGAAGGGAAAAGTAGAGGCACATTCAAAGACCCCTGTTGGACATTTAACCTGAAACCTTTCTTACCTGTTTTTATTTATTCATTTATTTTAACCTCTTGAGATCCAGCTTTTGTTGGGGATACATTTTTTAAAATTTTTCCAAGCTATTTGGGACCTTACATATATATGTATATATATAATAAAACTAAGCATTGTCTGTCAAGTTAAAGTAAAGTCAGTAGAAAGTTTGAAAAAAATGTCAACATATGGGGACATTGAGTATATTTTTAATAGTCACAAGTGTGTAAAAAAGTAGAAAACTGTTTATTAAATGCCTGAACAATGTTGTGCAAAACAAAATTGCATATAATGCAAGTCTAAAGCTGTTCAGACTGGTTAATCTAATGCCTGAAAATTGCTATGCTAAACAAAATGCAAATAATGCAGCATATGTAAAAGCCTTGTTATTTGTTCATCTTGTAACTCTGTTACAATTTTCCTTGTTGTATTGTTTGAGCTATGACTGTCCTTTTTGTCTGGAACAGTTACATCCGATTGGCCTTTGTGAAATGCTGTAATAATACAATAATAAAGTCCCAGTGTCCTTAAACAAGTAATTCCTTATTGACAGCGTCTTAGCTTGCTACTATTGCTAAGATTGGTTAAATGTGTATGCCATATCAAATTAAAAGCAATATTAAGTGTATTTCAAACAAGTTTCAACCACAAAATCTGTTCAGGTTTTGTACCTTGGTTTTTTTTGTTTTTTTTTTGGCAAGATCAGGCACAAGCTGTCTTGGCAGAGATGGCTGCCATCTTGTTCTATTTCATATCAGGTCAACACGCCACTGTATGGGTCACTCTCTCCGAAGGTGAGCTGTTTCAGGAGACGATTAGCAAATTAACACCTCAATCAGAGCCTACTAATACAGCTGCGCGATCACCTGCCCAGTCTCTTTTTCTCCTCTTGGAGAGTGTGAATATTGGTTTCAGATTACGTGCGTTTACATGGAGCCATGTATTCCTTTTGCATTCGGGTTGGAAGCCCTACCGGAATAGAAATGCTCCTTGTAAACACCTCAACCCAAATGAAAATCAGGTGCACAGGGGTGGAATATTCCTTTTCAGAACCCGAATGGAAGAGTTTTTCTGTCTTGTATACACCTCCTACCCAATTACAACCATTCCGTTCTTTCTGCGCATGCTTGTTGCTGATGATGTATACAGCTTGCATAGCAATGGGCTGAGCTAAAGCAGTCGGATACGGAGCACTCATCGGTTTCCATTCGCCAAAGCACGGTCATCTATCTCCCTTCTCTGACCTTCTGCCTCCCTTCTCCTCCTCAACAGACGAAGCGTTAGCAGAACAAGTTTGTTGTCGTACTGCTGCTTCAAGAATATAAGCAAAACACACCCGAAAAAGGCACTAAGAGCGGCGTCGTCAAGCATCTTGTTATCCAGAACGAGGACTACAATGTTTTCTTCCGGTAAACGTAAGCACGTAACATCCGCCCCGCCCCCTATCCAATCAGAAACCTTTTCTGCCCCAAACCTTGCGTAGACCCAAATAAAGGTGTTTGAACTGAACTCCCGTGTAAACCCTCATTCGGAATGAATATTTCCCATGTAAACTACCTGGAAGGACTTTAAATCCGAATGATTTCATTCAGATTTATTTCATTCCTAATGAGAAACCATCATATAACTGCACCAACTGAGACATATTGTGTGATCTGATTGATTTGGACAAACTTACCTGCCTTCTTCCTACAGGAACTGCTTGTTGCTCGCAGTAAGGAAGAGTGCGCGGATCATTTTGGGTTAGACTGGCGCTGTGAGGAGCCTCTTTTCCTGTGAGGGAGGAAGCCACCTCGTTTGTTAACTTGTTTGTTGTGATCTTTGACCAGGTGGGTAGTGTGCATTACCTGTTGTTTCGAGCTGAGGGGGGCCGCTGCATCTGGGAGGTCATACGTTACCTGAGGCTTCGTCCCACATGTTTGTTTTCACTTTAAGTCCGAGAGGCAATCATGGCTTGTCAGACCATGTCACCGGAACGGCAAGGTTTTTTGCTCTCCAGTGCTTAGGCCAGACTGATCAGCACACGGGGGACGAGCTGGAGACACGGGGCCTCGGCCTCCTCACCAGCCCTTGTCCCCTGGCACCTTCACAAAGTGCACGGAGGCAGCGCTGGCTCCTCTCAATCACCAGGGCATTCATATCTTGAATTACCTGGACGATTGGTTGATTTGCTCCCTGACAGAACAACAGGCCCAGCTTGACACTGTGAAGGTGTTGAGCCACCTCAATAAAAATGGGGCTGGCTTTGAACAGGGAGAAGAGTTGCCTTGTTCCATCTCAGCAGGTGGAATATTTAGGTTTGGTTCTGGATTCGACTTTAATGAGAGCTGTTCTGACCTTGAAAAGGACAGCAGTGTTGATGGACAGCACATCACAGTGAAGTGCGGCCCGAGGCTGTTGGGCCTCATGGCAGCAGCATCCCAGGTGGTGCCCCCAGGGTTGCTTTACATGCAGCCTCTGAAGCGTAAGGTAAAGTAAAGGTAAAGTTCCACTGATTGTCACACACCTGAGTGTGTGAAATTTGTTCTCCACATTTGACCCATCCCATTTGACCATTTGACCCATCTCCTGAGGGAGAGGTGAGCAGCAGCTGAGTGCCAAGCAGGGAGGCAGTGGGTCCCATTTTTATAGTCTTTGGTATGACCTGGCCGGGGATCGAAGCCACGACCTTTCAGTCTCAGGGCGGACACTCTACCACTAGGCCACTGAGCTGGCTTGCCAGGCACTATGTGAGCCCCTACAAGGATGGCCTGTGGGCCAACCTGTCATCATCGATTTGTCTTCCAGCAGTTGCATGGTGGACCACTGCCCTGGGCCTCAGGGAAGGAGTTCCACTGGGCCCAGTGTGCTCAAGGGTGACCTTCAGGGACGGACTGGACCCGTTTTTTTAGTCTGGACACTCAGACATCCAGGCCACTGGCTATCCAGGCCACATCAGACCGGGGGGGGGGGGGCGTGCGATCGTTACGCCGGACGGGGGGGGGGCGTGCAATCGTAACGCCGGACAGGGGGGGGGGTACATTAAAATCCACCCTGATTAAAGGTGTTCATGGTCATCAATGGTTTGTGTCTGTTTCACAGTTTCACAGCGCGTACATCTCTGTGCAGTAGCGAGTGAGGGGGCGTGTACTAGAAGAAGTGTTGTCTGCCTGGCAACAGCGGGCCATTGGCTGCATTGTATTTATTGCCAGCACATGGCCTGCAAGCCCTGGCTTCTTATTGGCCCGGATGGCAGCCATACAGGCCAATAAGGAGCCAGGCCATCTGGAAATCGACAGACTAAACAGATGGGCCAGTCCGTGAGTGGTGACCTTCACAACCGATGCCTCAGAGGCAGACTGTTGGGCTCTATGGGAGAACCACCCAGCCCAGGGCCGGTGGGGTCCCTTTTGGAGAGGGACTCACATCAACCTGCTTGAACTGGAGGCAGTGTATCGGGCCTTGGTGTATTTCCTTACGGTACTTACAACACAGTAACTTAAGTTACTGTGGTGGCTTACATCAACCACCAAGGGGGTCTGCAGTCGTGGTCCCTGGCCCACAAAATCCTCCTCTGGGCTCATGCTCAGGGTGTGTCCCTGAGAGTCATCTACTTGCCGGGAGTAGTGAATGTAACGGCAGATTTCTTGTCCAGGGGCAGCCCCCGGCCAGGGGGGCGGCGGCTTCACCCACAGATTGTGGACACCATTTGGGCTTGGTTCAGAGAGGCCCAGGTAGACCTCTTTGCCTTACCTCTTCTTTATCTCTTTGACGTTGGGGGCAGACAGTCTTACGGCCGGTGGCCCCAGGGCCATGTTGTATGTGTCTCCCCCCTTTCCACTCATACTGGCTGTACTGGCCAAGGTGGAGATGATGGAGGCCAGGGTTCTGCTTGTGGCCACGGACTGGCCACATCAGCCGTGGATGGCGACCTTGCAGAGGCTGTTGGCAGGAACCCCATGGTGCCTCCCAGTTGGACCGGACATGCTGTCGCAGGCTAGGACAGATCTGGCTGTCATGTCATGTTTAAGTCAAGTTATCTTAACAGATCTTCCTTACTCGCGTGCTTCTTTTCATTTGATCGTGCCGTTAAAAATGTTTTTATTAAAGCAGGTTGTGATTACTTTGGCTACTTTTTGTACCATTTGAGCAGTTTCCTCAGATAATGATCAAAAAAACAAAATGTAAACTAAACTACTGATTCATTAATTCTCAAAGACTACAAACTTCATCATCATGAAGTCTCATAAAGTATTCATAATTCAGACATTTTTGACTCAGAACTCCATTTGCTTTAATTTACAAAGCACCATATGTTGTCAGCAGGCAATTTAGTAAGAGCAGGTGTGGTTGTTTTTTCCAAAAGTGTAAAATCTCACTTTTAACCCAAACACTTATATTCCTCTGTGATTTGGAGCCATAGTGCGGCAATAGTTCAGGAAGCCTGCAGTAAAAATGTAGCGCGTCCACATCTGTGCAGCTCATTGAACAGCTTGCATTGGGCTTTTTAGACAAACACACTGCTTTCCTGTTGACTTCCCCCAGCACTGCTAACAAGCACAGCTTGCTGCCAGTTCTCTCAAAATCCAAAACTGCTGGCAGGAAAACTTTATGTTTTGGAAGTCCTGCAAAATGGAGTGGCACCACAAGTTAAGCCTCTTAAAATTAAAGCGAGAATGTACAGAGGAAGGAGAAGTGGACTAAAAACAAAGCAGCAGAAACAAGTTTGGCAGCAGGAGCTTCAGAGGGGTCGAGCAGAGTTTAGAGTTGTCAGTATTCAGACTGTGGGAATCAGACAGAGTTTATGTTTGTATTTGTGTGTTCTGTTGTCATGAAACCGGAGGAAGGGAGAACGAAAGATATAAACTCTTTCCCAATATCAGCTGGGACTGGCTCCAGTAGCTGATGGATGGATCGATCTGACAGAAAGCCTAAAAGTGGCTGTTTGGGCAGGCCTTGCTTTTAGAAAAATAAAAAATAGTAAGTATTGTCAAGTGCTCCTATTTGTTGTGGTCTCCTAAAGGTGTTAGCCTGGGAACAGGGACCCTCTAATGCTGGCCATTTTCTAATTTACACCATGCCGGAGGAGAGATTTATTGACAAGTGCATGTTCTTTTGTGGTAGCGACCCCAACTCCTCCTTCCCATTATATGCAACAAACACAAACTCCCAGTTGAATTAGATGTCTGAAGAGGACAGAACTGTCACAATCTAAAACATAAGGTCGCTCCCTGTTGCAAACTCTGACTTGGCAGTGTTAAATTCTGAAGTCATGTGAATAGCATTTTACAGCTGTTTATGAATATGTTGAAACTTTACATGTGGTCAAAAAATAAATAAATAAACAGTCATTGAGGAAAAGATAATGTTTTGGCTTTACATACCTGCTTTAAGGGGAACAATACCCACCGGAGAAACAGTGATGGGGTCACTAAAAAACACCTGCGTTTGGTGCAGTGTCTCACCAAGAAATCAGATTTGTTGTGTTTTTGTCTGGAACAGTGGTTTGCAGCTTAGCAGACATCTCACCTAGGTGACACACCATCCACCATCCCCTCCACCTCTTAAAGACAAGGTCAGTTTATATACTACGTCACGTTGACATGATAGGCATGATCATGCCTTTGTAACAACCATTCTAACATCAACCCAAGTGTCTTATCTAGCTGGTCAGTTATCAGGCATCTGTTTTTTGGTTGTTGTTTTTTGGTTTCACTCTGTGGATCATTTATGGCATCTTCTGCTGAGTCACTGATATAAATGGCCAGAAAGTGGGTCTGAGCATGAGGTTAGATGGAAAAGCCACATAAAAGATGGTTCTCTTTCTCCAAAGGTCTCTTACTTTTGGTTGGTACATCAACGCCATGTACACCAGCAAGTCCTAGGAAAATGGTAAATTCTTTGGAGTGGACATCTTCCCATTAAAATCTTTTTTTTTTTCTTCAAATCCCTTCTCAAAAGGTTTTTGCTGCCATTTTATTCATGTTGTCACATTAGGTTTTAATCATGTTGTCATCAAATTTAAACTGATGAAAATTGTCACAATGAAAAATTGATTAAGATCTCCAGGTGCTGCCCCGAGCATTTCATCCTGCTTCTTTTACTCCTTTCTTCATGGGACCAAACTGACCAATCATTGATAAATGTCTCAAACTAAATCTGAAACTTTGCATCCTCTGACTGCTTACTCGTGTCCTGCAGCAAATATGCTAATGCTAACTCTGATAGTCTGCCTGTCAACAGCATTTGTTTACCTTTCTGTCTGTGTGCATCATCCTCCTGATCTTCTCCTCCCTCCCTCCATCCTCCCTCTTCTCCTTCATGTAATTCAATCCCATGCACATATTTTGTCTCTTTCCCTTCTCCATCCAGTTTTCAGCACTTCATCCTCCCATCTGCCCCTCCTTCCGTCCTGCTATAAAGTATGTCAGTTTATTCCAACCTGCTTTGAAGAGGCCCATCACTCAGAAATGACAAATTCTCTCTCTCTCTCTCTCTCTCTCTCTCTCTCTCTCTCTCACACACACACACACACACACACACACACACACACACACCTTCTTCTTACCGCTTTCTAATCTTTTGTCCTTTACTCCAGTTCTGTAATTTTCTTTCAGTCTCTCTGGCTGCTTCTCTCTCTCTCTCTCTCTCTCTCTCTCTCTCCTTCCATAGGGCCCTTTCTTTCTTTTTTTCTCTCTTTCTGTCTTTCCTTTCTCCAACAAAAGTCACCTTTCCTGTCAGAAGGCTGTGTGTGTGTGTGTGTGTGTGTGTGTGTGTGTGTGTATGTGTGTGTGTGTGTGTGTGTGTGTGTGTGCATGCGTGCGTGCGTGTTTGTGTGTGCATATGTGTGTGCGTGTAATAAGCACACTTCCTCACCTTAACATTGTTATCGGACTAGTGACAGCTCTAATTCTCTCTTCTCTATCTCTTTCACACACACACACACACACCCACACACACACACACACACACACACACACACACACACACAGGAGGGACGAGACCTGCTAACCACTGTGAGAGTTGAGAACAATCCATTTCTGTCTCTTTCTATCAAGTCCTCTATCTATGACCGGGTGGGCTCCAGGGTGTATGTGTGTGTGCGTACACATATAGTAGATGTACAATATGTATGTGTGTGTGTGTGTGTGTGTGTGTGTGTGTGTGTGCGCGCGCGCGTGCATGTGTGCGTGCGTGCGTGCGTGTGTGTGTGAGTGCTCCGGTGCAAAGCTGTTAAATTGCCATCTTAAAGGTGACCTCCCCCGCAGACAGGAGATATAACATTCAACTCTAAACTACCACAAACTGGACACTAGAGGATGCGTGTGTGTGTGTGTGTGTGTGTGTGTGTGTGTGTGCGGTTTGGTTTGTTTTACCCTCCTGAACATTATTATTGCTTGCATTATCATTTTTTAACACTTAGTAATGGCTGTAGCATTGATGGTCAGCAGTGTGCAGCAGTTCCTGATGGCTGGATGACTATAAGCATAGATTTGGATAATCTGATGATGAGGTCAACTGTCACATTTACAAAAAAGCTGTCAACTCTGACCTGCCACCCACTGACTGATAGATTGCTATTTGTATGTTTTGAAACTATGTAATCTACAGTACCTCATCAACTCTAAATCATCTTTTCAATCAATCAATCAATCAATTTTATTTATAAAGCCCAATATCACAAATCACAATTTGCCTCACAGGGCTTTACAGCATACAACATCCCTCTGTCCTTTGGACCCTCACAGCGGATAAGGAAAAACTCCCCAAAAAAAACCTTTAACAGGGAAAAAAACGGTAGAAACCTCAGGAAGAGCAACTGAGGAGGGATCCCTCTTCCAGGACGGACAGACGTGCAATAGATGTTGCACAGAACAGATCAACACAATAAATTAACGGTAATCTGTATGACACAGTGAGACAGAAAGAGAGAGAGACAGAGAGAGATGCAGGACAGATGGTAATGACAGTAGCTTACAACAACATTAATGAAAGTAATAATATGATAATTAATAATAATATATTAATATCTGATATGTGTGAGGGAGCTTGACCATTTAGAGCTTTATAAGTTAACAGTAGGATTTTAAATTCAATTCTGGATTTTACAGGGAGCCAGTGCAGATAAGCTAAAACATGAAATATGATCTTGTTTCTTAGTTCCTGTTAGTACATGTGCTGCTGCATTCTGAATTAGCTGGAGAGTTTTTAATGACTTATGAGAGCTACCTGATAATAGAGAGTTACACTCTTGTGCATTAATTTTGATCTTAAAAGTTTTGTCTTGGTTGACACATGGACTGTAAAAATAATGGAACTAGCTGCATTTAGTCAAGTAGTTTTATTCTGTATTTGCCATGTCAGAATCTCATGTTTTAAATGACGATGGCAGGAAGAGAGATGTAGCACCAACAGAGAAATAGGCTGAATAAAGACTCAGGGCATGTGGCTAGAGAAGACTGGGAGACTGAGAGAAATAATTAATCTGCTGAAACAGTTTAATCAGTTAGTGAAACTGCTCCTGTGAACATGTCCGACAATCCACTTTTAGATTTTGCAATTAGTTTCTCAATTCCATTAAATATATCCCGTTTCGGTGGCATTAGCCACTGATCTACTGGTCTGGAAATTAAATTATACTCATTATCCTGTAATGTGAACAATGGAATTAACGTTGAAGTACTGCAGCCTCTTTCTGACCTTTTCTGCCCCACCCCCTAAAAAAAACTATCCACATTTATGTGCATTTATAAAACTTTAGTTGAAAACACATTATATACAGAATCTACATAATTATGTAAATGTCTTGAACTTGTGTTCTCTTCGATTCACAATAATAGTTTGTAACTTGAATAAAAGATTTGTGAATTGCAATGTATGTGAGTTGATATTCCCAAATTCACATTGTGTCTCACAAGCACAAAACAGTGACTCAGATTTGCATATTTGTAAGTCTCATAGTCTGAATATAAACTAAAGTGGAAATTATTATGATTATTTTTTGCACTAATCCCGGGAAGCTGCAGAAAAAAAATCTACACGTGCAGCCACAAATTAAACTGAAGTTTACAGCAGCAAAGCAGAAGAATACAGTTACCCTCTGAGCGGCTTTTTAATGTTGGAAAGTGGAGGTGGAGTGGGAGCCACATGCAAATTGCTGAATGCAAAGTGTTAAATGGAGTAGTTTAATGTCATTATACAGGGTCATTTTTAACACAATTACTGCAGTTTTAAAGGGCTGACTACAAGATGCAGTGATCGCACATACCTCATCACACCTCATCATACCATGTACACTTCTTGGTCCAGACACGCTGGTGCAGAAAGCAGCTGTTCATGCAGCTTTTATTGTAATCAGTAATCCATGTCAAGAGTGGGAATACTTTGAGCAGATAGACAAGGTACTGATGGCATTTTGCTGCCCCATGCAGTGTCATGCTTCATGTTTGCTTTTCATCCTAACAATATGATAGTTGGGGGTTATTACATATATTTGAGTTGTCTACAAGTTTACTGTACTGTTTGTCATCTGCTCGCTTTCAAATGTCCGCCACAGACATTTACACAATGTCATGGATAAACATGGGTAAATGCATGAAAAAAAATCATCACATATCTCCTCTGATAATGGTTTATTCATTTAAAAACACATTGTGCTCGTTTAGCACACTATTTCATGGAGTTTTTATCTGCTGGAGGGTCGCGTAGGGGCGCTTAGTGGGACAAAAATAGAAGAGCCACGTAAAATAGAGAGTTGTCGCACGACAGACAGTGGTTGTCGTGCCGATCCCGTTACCAGTGCAGCCGCTGTAGCCGCTGTAACTGATAAACAGGGGGGCAAGCTGCTACAGGACGCGCACTGCAAACGTGTCGCGCTGCTGATGTGCCTGGTGGATCTTGGCCGTAATTGAGCGCTGCAGTTAACACTACTAACAGCGTGAGTTAATGTCTCTACACATGTTGAGCTTCCAGCCATGTTAACACAGACACAGGCTAATATAACATGATGAGTTAGAGTTGTTCGGACCACTTTTGAACTTGTTTGCCCAAATATTTGTACCGAGAGTGCTTTGGATCCGTTCTACTATGTCTGCTTCTTCTTCTTCTTCTGGCGGACTAGGTTCGTTAAGTGTGTCTTTACGATGCATACCGCCACCTATTGCACCGGAATTGTAATGACAGCTACAATCACAGACAGTGAGTCCCATTATAATGTGTTTAAGAGTGAGGTTGAACAGGTAGCGCCAAAAGCAGAAAAATCCATATGTGGCAGAGATAATTTATTCGTGGCGCATTCGTGGCCACAGATAAATGAATTTATGGGAAACACTGCATATCCTACACCATAGCCTGACATGCGTCTCCCCTGAAATGAAACTACACGTCATGGGGAGGCAGACCTCCTGGCTATTTTTGTAAGCTGAAACCATTTCTCTCAGTGGAAACAAAGCTCTTATTTACTTTTATTTTACAGATAAGAAACAAAACAAAAGTGAAATGGAGACAATAAAGCCCCTACAAAATAGCATTTTATGTCTTGTGTGATTTATATCCTGGCTTCATTTGAGTGGAGGAACTACAATCGCTAGGCTAATTTATACAATGTAAAATGCCATAAGCTTGTGCTTAGGACTTCAGCATGTTGAAGCCTTTTTGTTTGAATTATGTGTTTAATCTATGACAGTTGTTTTGTTGGTAAACCTTTTTGTAACATTAACTTTGTTAAATGCTGCTGTTGACAACATTAGAATCCACAAGTGTTTATAGCTGCTTAGAACAGACATACCTAAAGGCAGGTCATGGAGGGATAAGACGCTATAATTGTTCAAATTTCAGAAAGTTCTTGAAAGACATTCATACTGTAGTCTGGAGCTCATTTGTCCACACAAAACATAAAAGTGTGAAGAGCCCGAGAAAGAAATTCAAACCATGCTTTCTCCCTCAACTCCACACAACTGGCAAAGGGTTTGAAACGCTGTGTGATGATTTGACAGGTAGTTCAGCTGAAGCATACTGATGCCTTTACAGATGCATTATTGGCATGGCAGGATTGGCTCTCTGTGCATTTCTCCATCTGAAATAAGTGGGATGTCATAGAGAGCGTCATTCAACAAAATCCCAAGGGTCAAGACTCAGTGATGTGCTGAACATGTAATGGATGTGCTCAGTATGCTGTGAATGGGACACAGCCCTCTGCTGTTTACCTCAAATGCCAATTCATTGAAAAGAAGGAATAGTCCCATTCTGGTCCAATCAGTCAGTTTCTTTGCTGCTCTGAGCTGCACACTGCGTCTGTGTCGGCTGTACTCTACCCCTTGTGAACCAACTGTAGCCATCTTGGGCAGATTTAGCAATGCTTTTGAGGTGTGGACTAACTGCTGCAATTGAAATACTCTTTACATAAATCTTCCTTATGCACTTAAACATTTTACCATCAGACATCCCACAGACAGCCGTGGGAGTCCACAGTTTCAACCTGGTCTCACTTCAACGTTGAAAACTGGCACTTCGCCAGTGACTTCCAGCGTCAGACACGCTGTCCTTTCACGTCAGCATGATACTTTTATGGGTAAAGTCACGTTTATTATGTAACAGCACCTGGCAGTATCAAGGCGAAATGTGGCAAGACAGCCATGTAAGTTAAGGGGGCAAAGGTCCAAGTTGGGCGGGCATGAGGGGTGGTCGATGGGTCCCATAACTACTAACTTTCACCAGAGAGGCTGGTGTTCACTCACCATATGATTGTAAAGCCAAACCCTGATCTTTTTTTCTAAACCCAACCACATGCTTTTGTTGCCTAAACCGAACCATGTTGCTTACCAAGCTTATTTGCTGTAGAAGGAAAAATATGCAATTTCGCCGTATTGTACTGACATAATGCATTTATTTAGAAAGAGACTGTATGCAAACTGTGTATTTCCCGTGAAAATGGAAGTGTTTTTTTAAAAACAGACAACAGACACTGCGTCCTAAAAGTCAACCAATGCACCCATGGTATCCTGCACATCATATCATATTGGGGCAGCAGTAGCTCAGCCCATAGAGACTTGGGTTGGGAGCCGGAGGGTTGTCTGTTCAAGTCCAAATATGGAGTGTGGACTGGTAGCTGGAGAGGTGCCAGTTCACCTCCTGGGCACTGCCGAGGTGTCCCTGAGCAAGGCACCGAACCCCCCAACCACTCGGAGCACCTGTCATGGGCAGCCCACTCTGACATCTCTCCACTTAGTGTATGTATAGGTCCAGTTTGTGCATGTGTGTGTTCAGACCTGTGTGTAATTGACAAACAGTGAGCACCAAGGCAATGAATGATGAATCTATTTGAATGAATTATCCTTTTTTGTTTTAATAACACAGTTTCAGTACTGTTATTAATTATTATGGGTTATTGACTACACATCATTTTAGCATAGGTTGCACAGATTGTAGGGATATGAAGCATTTGAAGATATTCCAGCAAACATATCAATGTGGGCACTGGCAGACCATTTCTATTGTGAGTTCAAAGGGTTAAATCTTTTGTTCAAATATATGTTACACTTTGATCAACTCCTTTTTACACATTTACACTTTTTAACGTATCCTCACAAAATGTTTTCACATATGCAGATAAAGTCATACACAGCTATAATACTTCTGTCCCTGTTTTGACTCCATATACTTGGGCCAAGCCTTGTTGTGTACCTGGGTCTAATTGTCCTTCGGTATTTCAGATGCTTTGGTTGAAGAGTCTACTTTGTGGCCACCCACCTATGCTGACAGAAGCTCAATGAGTCATGTGAGCTTTAGTCTTTTAAAAGTAAAAAAAGACCACAGATGACATAGAGGCCACCGCAATCTCACTGGCTTTAGGTAATTTGCAAAAGGTAACTCTTCACCAGGGTATCACAATTAATTCAAAGATAAAGCATTAATTGATGTTAGAATGTGACACAAAGCAGCCTTCAATCAAACGTTTACCGTGGACTCTGATTCTTCTTATCTCTCCAACAACAAGGACAAGGACAGACCTAACAAAGACAGCCACAGACCAGTCACAGGGAGCTAAGTGACAAATAAACAGCTTGTGTGCATGCGTGCGTGCGTGTGTGTGCGTGTGTGTGTGTGTGTGTGTGTGTGTGTGTGTGGGTGGGAGTGGGAGTGAGAGAGAGAGAGAGAGAGAGAGAGAGAAAGAGAGAGAGAAAGCAATTGAGCAGTGGTTGCTGTTGTCAGGTGTATTGTGTAACGGCGAGGTGATTCCTCTTCTCTCTTACCTTGTTGTTCTCTTGTCTCTGTCAGCCAGCTGTCTGCAGAGCTGCTCAAACACACACACACACACACATACACACAAACACAGGACACATATAATGTAGACTGATCCTTTGATACTCCCACACACTCTCATTGTGATCCAGTCACCTACACACAAATACACAGCAGGAGGTGGTGGTAGTAGCGGTAAATAGCATGCAAAGAACACAATGTGTTTGTGTACCATATTTGTAATTACTAAAAAAATATTAGGTAACTTTTTTATCATCATGAAACATTTCAAGGTTGTGTTGTCTGCTGCCAGGTTTAGCATTAAATGTATGGCTTTAGCTTTTCATAGATATAAAATTAGTGCTAGAATGTTGCCTACCTCTCAGTTCTATATTTCTATTTCTATACATGTTCTCACTCCAGATTTGTCAGTGGACATATACATGTCAAAATATGACGCAGTAGGTATATCTGTTGCATCTGTTTTGGACATATAGGGATGGCATGTCAATTGACACGTGCATAATGTCTTTTCAAAATGCACTTCTGTTTTCACAGAAAATGTACAGTTTCTGGTCATTACATGCATACAGTCATAGGTAAAATACTATGTTTTTTTTGTTGATTTCCTAGCTTAGCTTCCTAAGCTTCAAATTTTCACCACAGTGTGTTTAACCCATCCTCCTCTTCCTTCACCCTCCCCGTACTGATTTATTACTTTTTATATTGTGGTAGTTCCTGGCGGCATTACAAACTGATGCCTCCCAGTGCATCTCATACCCCCCCCCCCCCCCCCCAATGGGTGCCTCACTGCATCTGTGTCGTACACCGATGTCCATTCACAAAGTGGAGGTTTTTGACGACTTGGGTTGTTATCAGCTGACCTTTAAAGTGACGCACCTGGTGCGTATCATACAGCCATGACAGGATTTGACACAGAAATCACGGACAATGCCGCAGTATTTCAAGAGCTGGGAATGGGAATGGGCTGTTTTTTCAATTCCCTTTTCAATTGTTTCAATGGGGGTTTTTTTCAATAAAAAAGTAACAAAGAACACATCATCCTGTAAATTTCAGTCAGGATCTCAGTTATCTGTACCTGCTTCCCTTGTTAGGGGTCGCAGTGAAGCTGGAGCCTATCCCAGCTGACACTGGGCGAGAGGCAGGGTACACCCTGGACAGGTCGCCAGACTATCACAGGGCTGACACATGGGGACAAGCAACCATTCACACCTGCGAGCAATCTAGAGTCACCAATTAACCTAAACTGCATGTCTTGGACTGTGGAGGAAGCTGGGGAACCGACAGAGATCCCACACTGACACAGGGAGAACATGCAAACTCTGCACAGAAGGGCTCTTCAATCCAGATCTGTCATCACTTTCTGTTGGTTGTGAAGGCAGAAGCATTGCAGTGTTCAATGTCAGCGGTTGAATCAATAATCACAACGTATAGCTAAACCCTGGACAATGGATGATATCACATGTTGATCAAATATGTATGACACACAGCTACAGCTAAAACAGCTCTTGCTGCTTACTTCTGCATGCCTTATTTTTGACAAGCTACTTGCTCCAAATACAGGAGGCCCTGATTCAGAGCTATTAAGTTAATAAGCATAAATCATTGATGTGATATGCATAAAAGTTTAACCAGAAGAGTCAGGCTTCTGAAATCACAGAGATGCAAGCAGTGAGATATTTTTCACCGGAGAAGACTCACCACTCACCAAGTAATCTTTGGGTGAGCACACTGACACTGGCTCACAGGGATTTATAAAGTATTATTAATTAACATGCATTAATTATCTACAGCTGATATAATCTGCCAGCCCCAATGTTTGTCATTTCACCCCATAAAAGACAGTCAGGGTTGGCTAAAATTACAAAGATTGCCTCCTGGTCATTTTATGTTGCACATTATTGATTTAAAAAAATAAAAAGAATGAGCAGAGATAATGTGAGATATTTTAATGGAACCATTCATCCCAAAATCCAAAATACATGTTTAACCTCTTATGCACTTAAATACTGCTATTTCATAATCTAGTTGCACAGATATTGGCTGTAAAGGTATCTACATACATACATTTTAAGAACTCAATGGTAATGTCTCTTTCCAGAATATATGACCCTGTAACTTAAGATAATCCACAGACCTTGTTGAGAGCAGTATCATGTAGGAACTATATTCTTTCTACCAAACTAAACCCACCCACCGAATAACTGTGCAGAAGGAAGTATGCATCTACTCATGGAGGAGAGGCTCATGCTCGTCACATCACAAGATGTGAATATAAATGACATGCTCCTCGGCCGAGCTGTAATCACACCAAAACAATCTAGGCTGACAAGCAGCACTACAGGTAGCAGTGGTGTGTACAGGCTCAAACACATTAACAGGATACTCCAAACACCCGATTATAAACAGGTCATTCATGTCCATGTAGATGCACTCATTGTTCTTGTTTATGTGTTGGAATATTAGGTGTCGTAACTGATTCCAGAAAAGACTTCCAAAGAAAAAGACGAAATGTAAGATTGACACACACACACACACACACACACACGCACGCACGCACGCACGCACACACGCACACACACACACACACACACACACACACACGAGAAGCTGTCAGCTTGGCAGAGTGCTGAGGCTGGCAGACAGCTCAGTGTGAGGCCGCTGCACTCTTTGATATTGAGATATGAGGTCACTGAAGGCACACACACAAAGAAATGAACACTTACCTGCACACCAGCAGACACTGCATCCACACAAAAGGAGGAATCTGAAACTTTATTTATATGCCTTTACACACACACACACACACACACACACACACACTCAGAGGGAGTACGTTTTGACAGGCTTCTGACGGACAGCTGACACTCTCCTCCTATCCGCGTCAGACAGGATGTGATGGCTGAACTCTCCTCTGGACTGAGAGTTTCTGTATTTACAGATGACACCATTCTTATGAAAAACAAGCATGCTGTGAGCTGCAGGAGAGTTTACTGTTGCCGAACACTGATTCTATACCTTTTCATGGCAAAAAGTTGAAGACAGGTTAACATACAAAAGTGAAAAGTCAAAACTGGAAGTGCCAGCTGTAAGTACCCACATTGCAGGTGGTTGGAGGTCACATTAAACTACATGAACCAGTGTTTATTTTGTTGTCGAAGACTATGAACATTTTTTTTTTTTATCAACAAACTTTTTTCCATGACCAACAACGATGATGAGCTTAAAAATAGATCTTGATAAGAAAACTAAGATGAAATCTATGTTTCATTTTGGATAACAAGATGAAACGTGATGAAAATATTAGCGGTGGACTATCAGACTTTGAAAGCTGAGAACAGCCATACTTGCAATTATTTTCACGTTAAATCTATCAGTCTGAAAGAAGCCATGGAGCATGTGGCTAGCTCGTCAGTAAAATCCCCACGACTCAATAGATGGAGGACGACTTGCTGACAGACAGGTCAGACTCGGGACTTGCATTATGCCTGGTACACACTCAACGACTTTTCTGCCCATTCTCAAAATCACTTTGTCACATTACACAATTGTGGAGTCATAAAAACGTGGCGTGACTTGGCCGACAGACATGACACACTACACAATAGTACTCACCAATTATCTTTTCATGTCATCGGGTTATTCTTGTCCTATTTTTATTACTTTTACTTTTATTTGAGTCACTGTGTCTGTTCATGTGCCAGCTGACATGTTGTTGTAGTCACCTAAAAGCGTCAGCAGATGGCAGGAGCTACATTTGAAGCACCATATGCAAACATACAAGCTACCGAATCCTCCACAACCAAGTTCCTAAAAATGTTTCAGAATAAAAGTCTATTTAGAAAATGGAGGGATTCTCTCAGCTGAGGTTATAAGGGGCTTTAAATTTGAAGCAAGTGTTGAGTTTGAAATGACGGCGCGATATGTTAACTATATAATATATAAATATATATATATATAAACAATATATAAATACACAGAGGGAATAAAAATAACGGACCATCTGTAATGTAGTTTGTTTCAAATGAAGCTGGGAGCCTCTGCAGTTGTGGTGAGTAAAAGCCTGACCGCTATTTGTTACTGTTATTACTTTATGTCCGACCGTGAGGATGTATCATTGTTTGCTAGCTTGATGCTAATGACAGTAACGTTAACTCAGCGGGTTGACAAAGTGCCTCTGCTGTTTCACACCATCATTTCCCCCTTTTACTCTGTGTGCTAACATCCCTAGAGGAAGTATTAAAAATACTGGGGTGTTGTTGTCATACAGTGTCTATGGCAGCAGATCGTTTAGTGTTTCTACTGGTCAAAGTGACGGCTGTGATGGGAGAACTGGATCTCAGTGAAGGACAAGTGGTCCATAACTTTAATTTTGGAGACAAAAAATGTAGGCTTAGCGCCCTGTGGTCCATTGCCCAATAGGAAATGCAGAATACTCAAAAGTAATTTAAAAGTGCTTAAGTTACTTTTCTCAGGGAGTAACATTGGAAGTGGTTTAAAAGTACTTCGGTTACTTTTCTCAGGGATTAACGCAGTAAAGTAACCAGTTACTTTTAAAGTAACCCTTACCCAACTCTGGCAATGGCTGTGTGTGGAAGTTAATGGTAGCTGTAGAAAAAAAAATCATACATAAATATGTATACATGTTTAATATATGTAACATATAGACAGCATTGACGACAGCAACGTTGACTAAGACGTTGGCATGAGATTGCTGCTTGTTCTCGCGATATTTCGGCCATGCTTTGGAAAGCAGAGCTAAATGGTAAACAAACATGGCACCACACCGGTAAGGTGAGACAACAAATTTACATGCCGTTTTCTATATGTTCTCGGACATTTATCCTAACAATATGAGGCGGTCTTTGTGGGAAAAAAGCTTGTTTAGTTGACTAACTTTGCACTTTAAGTATGCCCGATCACTTACTACTATGCGCCCCAGCTGTATCTAGGCTAACGGCTAACATGCTAACTATTATTTTTATGTCACTAGTCACTTGAGACAAATTTAGGACGATAGGAGACAGGTTGAAATAAACCGAAATTTCCCTTTAAGATAATAAACCTAAAAATGACATGTTTTCTATACTTTGTAAGTTCATTTTGAAAAAGACTATATGCATGTAACAAGCAGAAACTTTACATTTCCTGTGGAAGAAATGTCTTTTAAAAGGCACAATGCATGTTATAAGTTTAAAATGTCATGCCGTCCCTGAACATCCAAAACAGACGCAGGAGGGTTCCTCCTTCCCACCCTTTACAGACAACTATTGCACTTTATGGTAGTTGCCGATGGCGACACAAAGTGCTGGCAGCCAGTGAGTTTCATAATGCCAAGAAAGGTGCCTCTCTGCATCGGTGTCTGATATGGACATTTATTGACAAGACGGCAGTTGATAAGTTCAGTTGTTGTGCACTGTGTCAACAACAGCTCCCGTCTGGTGAGTATCACACCGCTGTGGAAGGTGCGTCTGTGCCTTGGTGCTGAGATCACTGACAAAGTTATGGTATTTGACGAATTGGGAGTGAGAACAGGCCAGCATATCATGGAGCATCACACAAGTTCAAAAATATCTGAAAGCTGAAATCCAAATTCTAGAGCACATTGAAAAATACCGGATCTTACATTCTGATATGTTTTTGTATGAATTAACTTTCTGGAGTAAGTGTAAGGCGTTTGTTATGTGACAGGTTCCAGCCTGCAGCAGCTGTGTGACTCCATAGTGGAGATGATCCTCTAAAGAAGCAGAGTCTGCTGTCACTTCAGAGTGCTGACGACCATCTGCCTGCCGCCAAAACAAGCCACATGATTCCCATCAATAATTCTCTTGATGCTGCTGCGTTTGTTGCTTTGTGACTTTCATTTTCTTTCTTTATTGCTTATTTTCCTCCTGAAAATCTCTGTGACTCTGTTTTCTCATTTTCTTCAGTTTTAATGTGCTGCCGAGGCAAACTCAACCCTACCTATGTGTTTACGGGTTGTCTTGAACAATTCAGTATACTGTCCATTTCCATGGCACTAATTCATTCATGTCATACTCACCATTCTGCTGACACATTCAGTTCTTCACTGTTAAGTTACTGTCAATAAACTCAACACTTCCTGCACTAATATTTCACATTAAAAGTATTCTTATCAAGTCAAACAGCCTAATCTACCCAGTTCTTTGTAGGCTTTTAATTTGAGTCCTTCAAAAAAAAAGTCCTCCACATATCACACTTTATAAACCAAACATTACTGTCTACCTCACTTTCATTAGTTGGCTGTTTCCAATTTCCTCTATTGACCTGTAATATTTCTTCTAGATCACCTTGAAAACAACAGATACAGAACAATATTAACATAATCTTTTTTTAAAACATATATTCTAAACCCTGAGATGCAAAAAACAAAACAAGAAAAATGTGGGTAATGTTGACCAAAAGTTTGTCTTCTACCTATTAGCTAGCAGCACTTCATTCTGTTTCCTCACTCTCAAAACAGCATAATCAAGCCTAAAAGTTATCGCCTACCTCAGAGGTAATATCCCATATGAGATAACGTCCCATACTTAGGAGACAGTTTATTGTACATAAAAGGGAACATTACATGCGTAGGAGACAACATTCCATACTTAGGAGATACCATAACATCTCATACATAGGAAATAACATCCTGTACGTAAGAGATCATTTCTTGTACATAAAAAATTACATCCCATAGGAAGGAAATAAATAGCATACGTAGGAGATGACATCCCATATGTAGAAGATAACATCCTGTGGGTAAGAAATAATATCTCATATGTACGAGATAATTTCTCATACAATGGAGATACTAGGATTTGGCCAACATTGCCCACTATTTTTTATTTATTTTTTTTCACCGTGCCTCTCACTGCTTCCATAGGCTATCTTAGTCAATACAGAAATACTCAAACAGAAAAGTTGTGTGAAGTGTTTTGTTTGGCTTGACTATTTATTTCTTTGAGAACACATACACACAGCATGGTGTGACCTTCATAAAATGGGAGTTACAATACAGTCAGAGATTGTTAAAAAGCTCTATCACACTCAGTACCGCCAAAGTGTGTGTGTGCTTCCAATGTATTTTTGTTGGTAGTAACAGAAAATGAAAGCAGTATGGTTTTGTCACTGTATCATTTTAACACAACTTGGAGCCCACTGTGCGTTGATGTCGCTTTATTTGTAGTTTTTTCAATGACAGTGTAATGGTTTTTCTCCCAAAATACACACACACACACACACACACACACACACTGAAGGACAGCAAACAGACCTCAAAGGCAGAATGCAACACACAGTTGGGACGAAACATATCGTTCAGCCAGAAAATCACTGCAAACTGATGCAAAACATTCTTACACTGAACGCACCCCAGGAAGCATGACTGGGACAGGGAGGGGAGGGGGGAAGTGATTGACAACCATGACTTTACAAATGAGACACTTTTTTTTTTTTTTTTTGATGCACACACAGACACACACACACACACACACACACACAGTCTGATACCTGTCAGTGTGCATGTTCAACCTGTATGTCTGTAGGCACTACACCAGCTTCAGTAAAAGGCTGCCTCTGGCTAATGTAGAAGAGACTTAACACACACACACCGATGCACGTGCGCACACACACACACACGCACTCACTTCCAGTATCTGCGACAGTTCCATGAGGCTGCTGTGGTTCAGGCTCGCTGCTTTTAATGAAAATTATACAGTGGAAGAGGTGGATGGAGACGTGGAATAGCATGTTGACAACATCTTATTACTATCTTGTGTTATGCTGCTGTGATAAAAATATGTTCAGAGGTATAGTAATACTCGGTTATATGGGGGTTGAAGAATGAGCAAATACAGTATTAAATATTATACAATGTGGTGTGTTTGGATTTTCCTTAGTTTAGTTTTCAGTCTTTATTGTGACTTCAGTGCTATTACTCTTCCGAGTTCTGTATTTTCTCTGTTGCTTTGTTTTTACTGTGTAGCTCATCTGGCCTTAAACAGTACTATATACAGCAACTTATTTACTCACTGTTTGAGTAGTTGGCTGATCAAGCATCTCTGGTAGAATATCCGGCCCCTCAGTTTACAACCAGGGAGGAAAGTCCATTCATGAAGGACTGGAACTCATTGAGATGGCACTAAAAATTTACTAATGATAATAATTTTTTGCAAGATACTTTTCAAATACAGTATAGCCTATTAAGTTGTTGACTTTAGCTGATTTTAATTATAACCAGTCAGAGTGTAATAATATAGCCTTGCAGTATACTGTATGTGTATGTGTATCAACTGGGATGTCAATAATTGAAGGGTTGTAATTATACACAAAATGTGGGAGCAGTGGCTGCACACTGACAGCAAGCCACAGAATTTATTCAAATAGGCAACATTTTGATCCAAGTCGGATTTCCGTCAGGTCAAAATGGAAAAAGAAGCCCGCACAGTCATATACTGTATCAATAGGCTGACAGGCCCTGTGATGACAGGTGTGGTTAACCATCCAACACGTCCAGGTGATGGACAAAGCAATTAACAAGTGAAATAGATTCATCTGAGTACATAGGCAATGCAAAATACAGCTGTAAGCTAGAAGAAGACAAAGCTCACAAAAGCATATTTGAAATGCATGTTTAACACAGAAATCTAATCAAGTGATTTTCATAAACCAAATAAGTCCTTCTGTTCTGTTGTTGGGGTTTTTTAGTGTCATTTCAAGCTGGAAAAAAAGTCATTATTTTAATGTCCTCGTGATTTTAGGACTGAAGGGCCTTCCACATCAAAAATGACATCTATAATGATAATTAAAACAATAATAATTTGAGCATCCATGCCATAGTGTTCTTTAAACAGTGTGTTAGTGTTCAAACACACGTTAATGCTCCAGCTGTGTTTCCCCAACCCAATTATGAGAGCAAACCACAGATACATTACATAATTATGTGGCGAATATGTTAAAGCTTTGCATTTATTTATGTTTCAGCAGTGTTGTGGTTAAAGTGAGGCTAGGCAAGGGCACAAAAAACACTTGGTTATGGTTAGGAAAATATCATGTTTTGGCATGAAATACCCACTTTTGGTGGCATTATCCTTGGTGAAAACACAGCAAGGGGTCACAAAAAACACTCACATTTGGTGGCTGGAGACACAACAATGACTCACTAAATCACACCCAGTTTTGTTGTTTGTTGGTCTCACGAAAGATCCTGACAATTTGATAATATGTGCAGCATTTAGAATCTGAATCAGAATCAGCTTTATTCGCCAAATACATGTGTAAGTACAAGGAATTTGACTCCGCTAGACTTGCTCTCAGTGTACCAGAATTGACATATGTACTCACATTTAGGCAAGAAGTGGAAGATACATTTAGACGAAAGGTTACAAGACACTCACAACACAAAGGAAACTGTTTCCAGGGAACATGGTTGGCTATCTGTCAGTGGTCCTGGAAGTTTACCTACAATGTACATTTTGTGGCTTATTTTAATCCTATCATAATTGAGATATTATTGAAGTATCTGTTGTTAACCTAGTTTGAGCAACAGATACTGCAATACAGTGGTCTGCACCTTGGCAGGCATCTTGCCTAGGTAACATTATATCCATCATGCCCTTCACCTCCTGATGACAAAGTCAGCTGATCTGTACAGATGTATAATATTCTTGGTTTGCAGAAAGGCATAATGCCAACATTTTCCTCGTGTAACTGGACTGGTCACCCCTGTAAATTCAGATGGATTTTGATTGGCTGTCAATATTTCAATTGATCATCAAATCACTCTTAAAAGTATTGTTGTGGTTGTGGTGCGCACTTGGCCATCCACTGGAGTTAGGACAATATTTTATGCCTGGTTCACACTACACAATATCAGGCTGATTATAGCCACACGCAGCGACGTGTCAGCATGGATCATTACCGAAAAATACACGATAATCCATCGTTTCATCTCGTGTAGTGTGCAACGGTTAACGACAACACACTGCTAACAGCGTTCTGACAGAAAGTCTAGCATGTTTGATTTTCTTTTTGTCATTCAGGACTGCTCCCATCACAGCCGTCACTTTGACCAATAGAAACACAGAGCATTCTGCTCCTGTAGACAAAAAAACGTTACTTCTTCGTAATGGAGATGGACATATAGTAACAAAATTTAAAGTTATATTTATAGTTACAGGCTTTTACTCACCACAACTGCAGAGGCTACCAGCTTCATTTGAAACAGACTACATTATAAACGGGCAGTCCCATTTGCCTTGATAAAGTCAATGCATCGCGCCGTCATTTCAAACTCAACACTTCCTGTATCTGTAAAAAAAAAAAAAAAAAAAAAAAAAAAAAAAGCTTTTATTGTGAAACATTTGCAGGAACTTGTTGTGGAGGATTCACTGACTTGCATGTTTGTGTACAGTACTTCAAATGCAGCTCCTGCCATCTGGTGGCACTTTTTATGTTACTACAGCAACATGTCAGCTGGCACATGAACAGACACAGTGACTGAAATAATAGTAATGCTAATAAAAATAGCACAAGAATACACGATGACATCACACACGTAGTGAAAGATGACTGGGGATAATTGGTAGTAGTGTGGACTGGGCATAAGATTATATATTTAAATTTATTGTTATAATTATCATTCTCTCTTTAGATGAACATTTAGTTTAAAAATGCTTATCCAGTGACATCAATGTGTGCAGGCTTTTCAAAGTTTTTGTCAAAACAATGTTTTTGTAAGCTGGTCCCTATTGTGTTTGTGTCCTGTGCACATGCACAGACCTGCAGGGCTTTTGTTTGTGTGGATCATATGCTTTTAGTTGTGTAAAGCTGAAATTCATATAATCTTTGTTGTAATTTGCTGCATCTTTAATTGCAGCTTTTCACAGAAGATACTCTCAGCCTCACTTACTTGCGCTCACACTGCTCGCAGCTCATATGCAGCATCCCATTTCACGGGTGGAGGTGCATCAGTGATGAAAAGGATAATTTACAAATCAGACATGTCTAACAAACACCAACTCTTCAACTGACCCATAGCTTCCCATGAATTACACCCCCCCTCCAAACCTGGCCCTGCGATGATGTCAGGGCCAAGAGTTAATAGAAATATCAACCTTTTAATGCCATGAATGAACAAAGTTTCAAAGGCAATAAGGAAAGAGCACATTGCCTTCAGCTGGAGGGAGAGAAAATCAATGTGGAGAGCAATGTGGAGAGCAGTGCAACAGTGATGGCAGAATAATGTTGGTCATAATTGCTGGATTGAAGCACTTTGCAGCACATTGGTTATGGTGTTTGCTAAAGGGTGAACTGTGGCTTTAACTGCAGCGTTTTGTGCTACAAATGAGACTAAAAATATAACTCAGCGGTGTGTAGCAGCATGACTGCCTGTCATTGCTTTTTGTAATATCAGGGGGAGTAATGATGTGACCAGAAGAAAACCACAAAGGCTTCTCTCTCTCTCTCTCTCTCTCTCTCTCTCTCTCTCTCTCTCTCTCTCTCTCTCTCTCTCTCTGTGTGTGTGTGTGTGTGTGTGTGTGTGTGTGTGTTAGCCCCCTCAGCACACAGGCACCTCTCACCTAAGATGACAGCTCCACAAAATGGGGAATAACGAGCAATTAGAGTTGTCTCTGTTCGTCCAATCAGATCCAAATTAGCATGAAACACGATTACCAGCTAAAAACTGCAGATAAGGCCCAGATGACTCAAATGAGAAATGATTCACTGGCGTACATGGTTCATAAAAATGAATTATAAAGGCGCGAGTGGCAGTCAGAGCAGCTTGGGGAGGCTTCTGGCAAGACAGTTATGTTGGGGGGGAGGGGTTGGATTAAAATATGTTCAGAGGTTTTGTCCTTTTTTCTTAAAATCAAATGCTGCAGACATCGACAGAAGTATTAAAACTGAAGATACTCAAAAAGTACAAATTGGAACTTTTAACAATTAATCAATCAATCAATCAATCAATCAATCAATCAATCACTTGTAAATTGGAAAATGGAGCCCTCGCTGACAGAGCCCCAGATAAAGCAGTGACATCACCAAACTACATTTTGTCACACGTGAACAAAACAGGATATTATGAAGTTCATGGCATGGATATTCATCCCAGTGCCAAATCAGCTCTGCCTCCAGCGCCTTGGTCCAAACACAACGTGCTCCCTGTGATCCTGTGGACGCCGCCATTGTTGTTGTTTTTTGCCAGCTTGTCCTCCTCACATTTCTTCTGTCCTGCTGTGTGCTGACCTGGGACGCATCCCGCCTCTTATTGGCTGATGCTCTTTGTCAGTCACACTATACTTCTCCAGTTTTCTAGCATGCCAGATATCCAGTCTATAGTCGGAGACAAGGGGGTGACTTGCCCGTGGCCTTGTTCACACATGAGGGCTCATCGTGGCAGACTATCTGCCGACTCACCTCCGACCCAAGGTGGCTCTCAAAATCCTCTGCAATGTCAAAATCAGGGTGAAAATTGTGTAAAGTGAACTAGCCTTTACTCGCAGCCACACGCCACCACAGTCTGAAGTCAAAAACACATAGCATCACCTAGATTTGCTAAATAGACATGAGAGCCAAAATTAAGTAGAGATGACTGGATATGTCTGTCTGTGTCATCACCATGACTTGTACTCTATTGTGCAGTCTGTGCATCCTTAGACCCTTGATTGATAAATGGACAAAGGGATAGTAATTGCAAGATTCAGATATTATGATAAGAAAAAAGCCAACAACATGGATGGATATCTGACTTCTTTTCGCAGCACTTTCTCTGCTGCTCATGTGTTGTCAGATCGGAAAAGATGTTTCTTTATTTGCCTGCGTTGTGTCTATTTACATGTGTTTTACAAATTAGCAGCTTGTTGAGCTCTCAGGGCCACTGCACAGAGGCACAGATAAAAACAAAATGGAAATTTAAACGTCTTAAAAATAAGAAATACTTGTTTTTTTAATCAAAATTTAAAAAAGCGTCTGTGTGTGTGTGTGGGGGGGTTGCATCGTGAAATTGGCTTTGGCTTCTACTCTGACAATGACATAGAGCATTATGACAATACACACACGTCTTTCTCACTCATCACCTATTGTTAATCTCTGCCACTCTGACTCTTACACCTCCGTTCTATTAACATGCTAATGCTCTCTCTTACCCTACAAAACACTCCCGTCTCTCTCTCTCTCTCTCTCTCTCTGTCTCTCTCACACACACAGGCGTGCACGCACACACACACACACACACACACACACACGCACACAAACAACTTTTGTCATTTGCTTATTGTCTCACTTACTGAGTTAAATCTATCAGTGCATGTCTATTTTCAGTTAAAGGGATATTAAAAATGAGTGTTTTATATATACGTGTCATTATTTGCTGGTTCCGAGGGCTCAAGGCCAGAGAGAGTCATTGCCTAAGCGCATGAATTTATGTAACAGCCAGAATATTCAGAGGCATTCACAACTATAAAATATAAGTGCCTTCATCAGTTTGACTTTTTTTTGGTTTTTAGAGGTCAGACAGAGACTGATTCTGTTTGTAAGTTACGGCTACCTTGGCCTGCATGTTTTTTTGCATTCAGTTTTAAAAGTCCATGTTGTAAAGGGCACCTTTCAATCACTGAACATTTCACTTCTCATTCATCCTAATCACTCTCTTTTTTGTTAATAAATTCATTCTTTGACACTCTATATCAAACAGCACCCTGCTACTCATGTTTTTTTTTCCACATCCAAAACACTATTAGCAAAGAGCAGCACCCAATCATTGCTGACAGTTTGTGTTTAATGCCTATTTCATAAGTTTTATATTCAAAAGGGAAGATTGCACTGATGACCCCATCATCAAAGTCACCGCTGATATATTTTATTCCTGTATTCTTTGTTTAACATGAAGACCCCAGCTGAGTTTTCATTCAAATCAAATCAAGTAAAACTCCAAATATGTTTTTCATTGGATTTAAACCTTCTCTGAAGTCAAAACTTCTTTGTTCTCTGCCACCTGTGTGTTTTTTTAACACCCCAGACCACCTGGGAATCTGAAGCCAGAAATGAAAGGAATAATGGTGTTCACTCTCCAAAGGTTACCGTGCAGTATTTCGGGTCTCAGAAAAATACAGAACAGGGCTGTGAATATACAGCCTGGTTGCCAGAAGAAAATGTTGGCATTGTACATTTTTGCAAACCACAGAAATGTTAAATTGGCACATTTTATACATATCACATACATGTTTGTAAAGTGACACAGTTTATGAGTTCTACAGCCTAGGTATAGGGGATGGTGCATGGCATGACACCGAGGCAAGATGCCTGCTAAGCTGTAGATCACTGCTCCAGATCTACAACCAAAAAAGTGTTTCTTTTTTGTGGCTTTTTTGCCACCGAATGTGGGTGTTTTATTACTGAGCTAGCGTAATTCAGCTTTATCCAAAGCTCGCTCCTATACCTCACCTACTGAGACACCCACTTAAAGACCTTTTATTGACAACCTTATATGCTGCACTACCTACAGCACTATCAACAAACAAATAAATGAGGTCATAACCAGACACTGGCATATTCTATCTGCTGATTATGTGAAGAAAAAAAAAAAAAGACGTTTTTTAATTTTACTCTTAGTGTCCATTCCAGAGGCCTCAATGCTGGTACATACAGACACTTCTCATAATGCACAGGGAGGGAGTATGGACACCCCAATGGGGTTCTATCTCGCAGTCACTGCACTTCATAGCAAACAACAACAAAGCCAATACTTCTGTCTATCATGTCACCAAAAAAACCCCAAAAACCCAATAAGAAATGTATTACTTGTCATTCCACTAATGTTGTTTACCTTCTTTCATGTCCTTGTGGTCTGCAATATAAAGGCAAAACCAGCCGCCAACTCAGAACCAGAATCAACAAGCATAGTACTGTGGCTCTATTCACAGAGCTGATCCAAAATCCCCTGTAGCTTGATACTTCCAGGAGGCCAAACATCTGGCTACTGCACTCAGTTTCTGTGGCACTGATACAGTTAATCCTCACTGCAGGTATACAGATCTGAAAACAAAACTTCTTCAGTGCGAAATAAGATGGATGCATCTTCCTTTAAAAACTGAACAGCCTTCAGGCCTGAATGAAAGACTTAATTTGTTTGTTTTTGTTTTCTGCATGTACTAGCATGGCCCTCGTGGATATTCTTTGTCATGTTTTGTTAGACTTTGTCCTTTCTTTTCTATTATTCTGTGTCTAGTTGTGTTTTTTGTATACATTTGTAAATTATGTTCTCCTATCATATATTGGTGTTTGAGGATGTTGTGAATAGTGTAGTAATACCATGACAGGACACTGTGATTTGGTAGTCGGGTTTCTCAGTGTTGCCAACTTAGCAACTTTGTCGCTATATTCAGCGACTTTTCAGACCCCTCTAGCGACTCTTTTTCAAAAAAGCAGCTAGCAACAAATTTAGTGACTTTTTCTGATGTTACTGAAGACTTGTGGAGACTCTGTTGTGAGAGCATGTATCATTCTTATTCTTCTCAACGGGCAGCAGATGCTGCCGTGGGCTCCTCTCTCGCCCCAAAGCACTCACAGGCGGCCCAGTCCTCCCTCCCAGCAGCAGTCATGGCACATTCTAAACATATTCAGGGTTCTAGCGACTTTTAGGACAGCCAATAGCTACTTTTCTTACTGAGGAGTTGGCAACAGTGGGGCTTCTGCTCCTCAGAGTTGACCTCATGTTATTAGTAGCACCAGCTGATTGATTTATCACAGATAGGAATCTGTCTGTGTCTGTATCTGTTCTGTGAAGCACTCATGTCAGTAACACTGATGTTAGCTTGCTGGCTGCTGTTTTTTACTCACTCTTAATCTTTTTTGAGTATTTCTGCATTGATCTTAGCCTGTGGACTTTTTTTGTGGTCTCTAGCCCAGTTACATTGGTGTGTGGGTATCTCCTCTGCCGTCCTTTCCTGTTTTTACTGTTTTTTACTGAGACATTTCCAGACAGTAGTGTGTCCCCAGAAATGGGCATTTCAAGCCAAAACATTATGTTCTCCTGACAGTTACTAGATTTTTTTTTTTTAATTTTTTTGTGCCTACACCTAACTACATGTTAATGACAACATTGTTGAAACTTAAATTTCCAGTATGTCTGTTACATAGTATTGTCCTAATGTAACACTCATGGTTTGCATAAATGTACGATGCAAACTGGCAGTTGGGTGAGAATACAGTATGCATCCCAGCTGTGTCCCGTTCTTTTTTTCCAGTGTACAGATTTGGAAATTCAATTTGCTGTGTTAAATCAGCAAAAAGCCAACTTTTCTACCTCATTTACTTTTTTTAATGGGTCTTAAATTTGATTCCAGGCAGGAATAAACTTGACTTGCCTTGTTGGATTGTTATCTTGCTTCTTTCCCTGAAATCCATGCATGCACTGTACCAGCTGTTGTCTTCTGCATCGCATCCAGTATGATGCAGCTTTTCTTGTGAATCTCTTGTGCAGGGGCAAGAAACTCTGAGTGCTTGGACTCAGTCAGTTAACAATGAAAACATGCAAATAAAACCACAGGTGTGTGGTGTCAGTCTCAGTTTACTGGCTGCAAACGGCCAAGATATGTTTTCCTGGACATGAGAGGGTCAGAGGCATTTATGTGTATGCAAACAGCACATTGACATTAGCTGGAGTCATCATTATTGCCGTAGGTCAGAGCCACCCTGTTGGTTATGCATTTGTCAATCTTCACTGTGTAAATTTCTCACTAAAAGATTTTCCACAGAGTCAAGGTGCCTCTTGGTATAAGTTACCTAAATTCCCCAAATCTTCTCCTCTGTTTGAATTCCATGCAGTTCCACCCCCTCTGGTTTTAGCTCTGCATCATATCACAAAACACATAGCCCTCCAGTCCAAGACGCATCACCATATGATGTGTGTCCTTTCACGCCTCTGGCGCACAAAGGACGTGCTGCAGCTCAACACATCAGCAGGTGGTGTTCAGAATAAAAGTGTAAGTGAAGAGCTGTCCTGAAATCAAGAGCTTTTTGTGTTGTATTTCACGTGAAGAGTCAACCTCTCTAGCTACAGCTCCTCAGTCGCTGTCATTTCTAATAGCAGTATAAAACAGGACGTGGGTCACTGAGATCTAGATATTGTTAAACCCACAATAAATTATCTCTTGGCTGTTGTGACAGGGACAAGACTGTAGAGAAAGGGTTAGCTGTAGACTTTAGTTCAAGATGTGACATGAAGACTCAAACACATTTTAAATAAAGTTGAATGTTCTGACATCCTTGTCCTTGTTAAGAAGATTAACACTACTTTTGATAAATGATATGTATTCATACATTGTTGAATGATGTCATATGTAATTGGTTTGGCTGTAACTTGCTGATGGCTGTGATTCTCAGTTTTGACATGCGCAGTCATAGACATGCTATCAACCGACACAAGAGGAATTAAGGTACAAAGCTGGAGTGGCTTAATCAAGGGAGTGAGTCTGAATAAAATGCTGCTCTCCTGGAGCATCATTGCTGGAAAATAGGACAGGGCTGTTATGTGACACACCTAGCACTCCGTCACACTGCTGTTGTGTGGGTTTACATAGAAAGTAAAGACTAACACACATAAAATAAACAAGACAAATGATGTGCAGCTCAACACTCACCCATTTTATTTTATTTTATTTCATTGTTCCTAAAACCACACAATGCCAATGTCTTTCTGCAGGTTAACTCCCCAGAAACACACAAATTTTTCACATCAACTTCCTAAACTGGCTCATCCCAGCCATGGCTGTACTCACCACTGAGGTCACCAAGGTCTGAGCCTCTGTGTTT
The DNA here is from genome assembly GCA_026686955.1 of Epinephelus cyanopodus. Lineage (NCBI taxonomy): Eukaryota > Metazoa > Chordata > Actinopteri > Perciformes > Serranidae > Epinephelus > Epinephelus cyanopodus. The sequence goes on along the minus strand of CM048918.1, from coordinate 8,320,947 downwards.
TTTAACACATGTTAATAAAATGAAATAATCGCATAAAAATAACTTCACTTTGGTAGAAATATTGCCATCCCCATTGCCAGAAAATAATGTTGGCATTGTATGTTTTTGCAAATCATGGACATGTTACATTTGTGTGCTGTAATGTAGCAGATGCATTAAAACTTTAAATTACAATTAATTTAGTTGAGGCACAAAAAACACTTAGATATGTTATGAAAAGATCATGTTTTGGCCTAAAATACCGATGCTGGCAAGAAATGCAGCGATATCTCAGCAAAAACAATTGACTTTCACGGCACTTTGTCCAGTGGATACATGGCAATGATTCCCTTAAAAACACCCACATCTGGTGCTGAAAAAGCCACAGGAAACACAGCAATGACTTGCTTTTTTGTTGGCACTGAACTGTGGTCTGCTAGTCTCTACTCTCTCTCTACTCTCTGCTAGGCTCTACTATCATGTATTTAATTATGTATCTACCTCAGATCATGCCTCCTTTGGTGAATATGGAGCAGGATACACATTCTTTCAACCTGCCACAGAATGTATCACCTCTCTGAGAAGTGTTTCCTTATGATTGCAGGGAGATTATGCTATTGCTCCATCTCATGCCTTGCAAAAAGGCAATACTTTGAGGTGTGGCTCTTGTCCATCATGCAATAAAATGCAGAGTAACAGCGGGTTCACACTGGACCCCGCAGTGCTACAAAGTGTGTCAATTTTCAGTGGAGTGCTACCTGCTTGTTTTCAAGGTCGATATTAACCAATTGGGTTGTTCACATTGGAGAGAGCCCTGGCAACATCACAATCTGCAGTGAAAGTTTTGGCATGTGGTCTAATTTTTCCTTGAGCTGCGAGTGAATCTGGCAAAAAAACACACGCATAATCTATTTTGAATAATATAAAGAAAATATTAGACATGACAAATTTTCTGACTGATGAAAGACTATGTATTTTGTGCTTCGCATATTTGTCAGATGTGTCTTAACAGACAGCGAGATGCAACAAGAGAGATGAGCAGAGCCACTTGCACAGTCACACACACACGCAAGCAGACAGAGACAGATGTCTATCTGTGATATAGATAGAGCAAAGGAGCAGAGCTGCTTGCTGACCAGCACAGAGAAATGCACTTCTGGTGTGAACAACCAGGTGACTGCAGGCAGGTGTCTGCACAGCATCAGGAGGCTGCCATGTCCAGTGTGAATCCAGCGTCCGGATGTTAAAACCAAAGGGCTAGCAGATTGATTTGATGGGAAAGGGAAAAAGATGGGACAGTCAGATATGTGTCTTTGTCCTCACATGTCCTCTTACAACTGTATGTCAATTCAGTCCTCACAACTATACTTAAGTATGACCAAAGAAACAAATTGATAATGTATTTATTCACATTCCTGTCCTGAGCAGAGCTCCATATGGAAAACGATGTGTGTGTACTCCACCAACTCTGCTTGAGGCTCGTTTGCATTTTCTCAAGCACAAAGTTAACAGCATTCACTCAAAGAACTCCGAGGGAGACATGGCGAGGGTGGGGACATAGGGGAGACAGAGACAGAGAGAAATTTGGGGTAGACAGGAAGGGGACTGCAAGAGAGAGATAAAGAGGACAAAAGGAGACAAGGTGAAAGAGGAAGTGAAAGAGACAAGCACAAAGGCAGGAGCCAGAGAAAGAGAGGAAGAGAGGAGAGACTTGTCTTGTTAAGCACATCACGCTGTTTTCGCAGAGTTTGACAACAACTGTTCCACCATCTGCACACTTGATTCCTTCTCTCTGTTCCCCCAGCTTCTTCTTTTTTTCCCCTCCATCGCTCCGCCCAGCCCGCCTCTGTCCACCTACCCTCCTCCTCCTCTTGTTGTTTTTGTATCTCCCCTCACCTAATTTCCTGTCTTTTCCTTTTTCAAATCCCTCCCAGGTTGTGTTTGCGGGTGTGCATATTTTAAAACTTATTTAAAGTGTTTTTACATGTAATCTTTCCCTTTTGCTATTGCTGAGAAGTGCCCACTTCCTCTCTTGTTTTTCCCTACCTTTGCCTCTGTTATTTAAATGGGAGAGATTGGAGATGATGAAATAGAAAGATAGATGAAGCCACCTGTTCACTGTGTAGATACGCAGAACACACCACTGAGAGCACACACACACACACACACACACACACACACACACACACACACACTTATAAAGTAAGGGTGCTGTTTCACTCTCCGACCAACTCAAACTTCACATCTTCAGCAGTCAGGATCTCAGCATTTATAGCGGGGACATTTGGTATTCACATGCTGCTGTTGGTAATATAACCCAGCAGTGCAGGTTATTAAACTTTTCTCAGCCAAGGAGCGCATACTGTGTGCATTTATCCTCGTCTTCCTCTGGGATGTAAGCTCATTAAAACAGTCTTCTTCAGCCAAGAACAGAAATGAGGAGGGGACCGAGACCCAGTTTAGCTCTCAGCCCAGGAGAGCAAAGGACTCATCTGGACTGGAGTTTAATATACAAAGGTTTGTACCTAGTTTGGGGGAATTTTGCATTGGTCAGCTCCAGAGATAAGTAATGAGAACGATGCAAATTAAAAGTTATCTTACTTGAAAGACAAAACAGGTGGCTCATCAGTGCTTTGCAAAGCGACTGGTTCCATAAACAACTCAAACCTGGTGTTCATAAAAATATGGTTGACATCTTGGTAAGGAATAATTAGGAAACAAAAATTACTTGGTTAAAGCTGCACAAAAAATATGTGCACATACACAGTGGATAGAACTACTATGTAATGCACAAAGGGTCACTCATATTGTTGAATCCACAGAGAATGACCATCCGCTCTCCAGGTCCCCTCAGCTTTACAGATCATTTCAGTGTTTTCGGTCCATTGTTTTGACGGCCTATTTTGGTTCAATCTCAGCAACATATCCTCATTCAGTGGTTTGTATGATATCCTATAAATTAGTGTTCTATGAATTATGTTATGCCCTCAAGTCTCTTAATTAGCAGCTAGGTTCAGGCAAGTCACTGTGGTTAGGTTTCGGAAAAGACACATGGTGACAACATACCTTTACATGACCCTATAGTCCTTTTTCCACCAAACACTTCCGGTATGGTACCTTTGGATCCAAAAGTAAACCCTTAGACATAGTACCTATAGACTTTAGGTCCACCACAAACACTACACTTAAATGTGAGCAGGGCTGTTATGACTCACTGCTCTGTCAAGAACTCACTGTATTTCTTCTGACACAGCGGAATCTGTACCTGGTTTATGGTCTACAGAGTGAGATTGCACACTGACATTTTCAAAACAAGAAAGAACTGCAGCATTAATTTTGTTGACAAAAACTATGGCAAAATTTTTCAACAACTTTTTTTCCATGATGAAAACAAGATGGTGATGGTGAGCTAAAAATAGATCTTGATAATTAAAACTTAGATGAAATCTATGTTTCATTTTCATAGACAAGATGAAATGAAAATAGTGGTGGACTATCGGGCACTGAAAGCCAAAAACTGTCATGCTTGTAATTATCTTCAAATTCTGCATGAGCAGCAGGCTGGTAAACTCCAGTGAATAGTCTGTGCCAGACAGAGCAGTGTCAGCCATCGGTGTGAGTTGTAAGCTGTAATTCAGCAGTAAATAGGCAGCTGTGTGTGTCTGACTGTGGATAGTGGAGCTGCTGAATGGATTTGTGGAGTTTGTTAGTTACAGTGGTGGCTTTTAGCAGTTAGCTCCACTTGTTAGGCGTTGAATGGCAGCGGAGCAAGCAGCCATCAGTAGCCAGACTTCACTAACACTGATCCCCGCAGCACTCTGCTCAGCCCGGATGGTCTGGGGAGGGTCTATCCGTTAATTGTTGTTTGACAGGCAGGTAGGAGGCTCAGTATCTGTGAGTGTAGCTGTGGTGTCAATAAACAGTTTTACAGAAAAACAGTTAAACAGAATTTTAACTGACAGAGATGAAAGATTAGTTTTAATCACCAACTTTTCACCAAAGTTTTTGAGACCATAAACGGAGATGTAGAGCTTTTCAAATGATGATCAGTAAGTGTGTGTGCATGAATCATCCCTAATACCTGTCAAAAGCCGCTGAAGAAATGACAGTATGTATTCATAAATTTCATTTTCTGTAACTGCTTGTCCTGCTGGGGCTCGCAGGGGTCCTGGAGCCTATCCCAGCTGACATTGGTTGAGAGGTGGGGTACACCCTGGACAGGTTGCCAGACTGTCATAGGGCTGACACAGTTTAGAATCACCAATTAACCTAGCCTCCATGTGTTTGGACTGTGGGAGGAAGCCAGAGTACCCAGAGAAAACCCACACTGACACAGAGAGAACATGCAAACCTTTTACACAACTTGTTGCTCTGAAACAATTATATACATATCTATACACACATGTATATATACAGTACAGGCCAAAAGTTTGGACACACCTTCTCATTCAATGCGTTTTCTTTATTTTCATGACTATTTACATTGTAGATTCTCACTGAAGGCATCAAAACTATGAATGAACACATGTGGAGTTATGTACTTAACAAAAAAAGGTGAAATAACTGAAAACATGTTTTATATTCTAGTTTCTTCAAAATAGCCACCCTTTGCTCTGATAACTGCTTTGCACACTCTTGGCATTCTCTCCATGAGCTTCAAGAGGTAGTCACCTGAAATGGTTTTCACTTCACAGATGTGCCTTATCAGGGTTAATCAGTGGAATTCCTTGCTTTATCAATGGGGTTGGGACCATCCGTTGTGTTGTGCAGAAGTCAGGTTAATACACAGCCGACAGCCCTATTGGACAACTGTTAAAATTCATATTATGGCAAGAACCAATCAGCTAACTAAAGAAAAATGAGTGGCCATCATTACTTTAAGAAATGAAGGTCAGTCAGTCCGGAAAATTGCAAAAACTTTAAATGTGTCCCCAAGTGGAGTCGCAAAAACCATCAAGCGCTACAACGAAACTGGCACACATGAGGACCGACCCAGGAAAGGAAGACCAAGAGTCACCTCTGCTTCTGAGGATAAGTTCATCCGAGTCACCAGCCTCAGAAATCGCAAGTTAACAGCAGCTCAGATCAGAGACCAGATGAATGCCACACAGAGTTCTAGCAGCAGACCCATCTCTAGAACAACTGTTAAGAGGAGACTGCGCGAATCAGGCCTTCATGGTCAAATAGCTGCTAGGAAACCATTGCTAAGGAGAGGCAACAAGCAGAAGAGATTTGTTTGGGCCAAGAAACACAAGGAATGGACATTAGACCAGTGGAAATCTGTGCTTTGGTCTGATGAGTCCAAATTTGAGATCTTTGGTTCCAACCGCCGTGTCTTTGTGAGACGCAGAAAAGGTGAACGGATGGATTCCACATGCCTGGTTCCCACTGTGAAGCATGGAGGAGGAGGTGTGATGGTGTGGGGGTGTTGCTGGTGACACTGTTGGGGATTTATTCAAAATTGAAGGCACACTGAACCAGCATGGCTACCACAGCATCCTGCAGCGACATGACACGTTTAGTTGGACGATCATTTATTTTTCAACAGGACAATGACCCCAAACACACCTCCAGGCTGTGTAAGGGCTATTTGACCAAGAAGGAGAGTGATGGAGTGCTGCGGCAGATGACCTGGCCTCCACAGTCACCGGACCTGAACCCAATCGAGATGGTTTTGGGTGAGCTGGACCGCAGAGTGAAGGCAAAGGGGCCAACAAGTGCTAAACACCTCTGGGAACTCCTTCAAGACTGTTGGAAAACCATTTCAGGTGACTACCTCTTGAAGCTCATCGAGAGAATGCCAAGAGTGTGCAAAGCAGTAATCAGAGCAAAGGGAGGCTATTTTGAAGAAACTATATATATATATAAATATATATATATATATATATATATATATATATATATATATATATATATATATATAAACTATATATAAACTATATATAATATATATAAAATATATAATATATATATATATATATATATATATATACATATATATGAGGGGTGCAACAATACACGTATTCGTATTGAACCGTTCGATACAATGGTCTCAGTTCGGTAGGCACTATGAAACGAACAATACGCAATTTTATTTATTTATTTTATCAACTTCTGACGATGCGCTCTATGCTGAAGGCTCAGTGGATCTGCGCTCACATAGTCGAGCGCAGATCCACTAAGCTGCGCCTCCCACATTCATTCAGACCAAAACAAGCTGCTAAGACAGAAGCTACATGCGAAGCTAGGTTTTCGTGTTAAGTATGACCCTGATGGCAAGCGTGTCGTGGACAAAAATACAACGGTAACTTATGTCGCAAATGTCAAACAACGATAAACTACAACAGTGGAAATACAACAAACATGACAACACATTTACACCAACATCACCCTGATGCGAAAATAGGTGGAACCAAACAAAAACAAGGAGCGACAACAACACACAGGCTACAAACTTTACCCGGGGCATTTAGAGAGCCATTAGCACATGATTCAAAGAGGGCAAAAGAAATCGACTGGGCAATTGCTACTTTTATTGCTGTCGACATGCGACCCTTTTCTGTTGTGGAAAACGTCGGGTTTCAGGACATGCTGCGGACACTTGAGCCCCGTTACAAGATTCCTTCACGAACCTATTTCACTGATACCGTAGTTCCTGCTTTGTACAACAAGACAAAAGCCCAAAATATTAATGATTATGTTTCAAAATATATTTATAGGGAGCTATTTGTTTGTAATATATACTCTGCTGCTAAGAATGCGCCACAGAAGATGGGTGATTTATCAGATGCATTTATTTTATTGTTATTATTTTTTACAAGGTGCTGTTTTTGTTTTATATGGTGCTAAGTATGCACAGCAGAAAGTGGGGCAGGTATAGCTGCACCAGATACATTTAATTTAATTTAAAAACTCTGCTTTTGAGTTGAAACAAAAATGTTGATAATTTTAATAAACTACAAGTAAAAAAAGGCATGGAAATTTCTCCTTTTTTGTATCGAAAAAATATCGAACCGTGACACTAAAATATTGAACCGAACCGAACCGAACCGTGAATTTTGTGTATCGTTGCACCCCTAATATATATATATATATATATATATATATGTGTGTGTGTGTGAAGGACTAAAACTATGAAGGCAATAAAAACTAATGGAAGTGTTGTGTCAAGTGTCAAGCTGTCATATCAAAATTTAAGGTGTGCTGTTGGATTCACTTTGCCAACTCATGCACTGCATATCATCACAACTAAAGGTTCCACCTTAAAATGTGCTGACAGTTGGCCAAGAGAATTATTTTTTCTCAGTCTACAGCTGCTGTGAGGGGCAAAAAAACACCCTCTCATTTTATAGTTAAAACGTACTAATGTATGAAAAACTTGCCACTGTATGATCAGTGGTTACATATGCTTCAAAACCAGCCACACTTTAGCCCTGAGCAAAAGTGACAGTTCTCTACTGACCGATCAACAGACTGCAGTGTTTCTAGGATGGATCTGTGTGTTAGGTACTCCAACCAAAAATAAGGACAGTAAGGAACAGTTCCATTGGTACCATCCACAACTTTTCACAGTGGAAATGGAGATAAAGTGTACCGGACTGTACCAGACTGCTTGGTGGAAAAGTTCACTCAAAGTTCAGATGGTTCAGTACACCGGTGTGCTGGGGAAAGAGGGGATGTCCTGTGTTGGGTCCTGTGTCCTGTGTTGGGTCCTGTGACCCATCCACCACCCCACCCTGACTCCTTACTGTGCCACCTGGGACCACCTCCTTCTTTACTCCTGCCCGTGCATTGGTTACATGATCGCAGCCTTCCAAAATGTGTTAGTTATACACAAATTACTGGTTTATGATGATGTGGGATGTGTATACATTTTGCTGCATTACTTTTTGTGGGAAAAACCAGCCTGATCCCAGCACTGCTTATATTAATAACATTTGTTCAGCAGCAGCAACAGCAGGAGGCTGTTTTCACAAAAACAGCTTCCACTGTACCACCAAACAAAGTTTGTGTGTGAAGAAAGTGGGACATTTAATAGGTAAGCAGCCAGATATTTCCCTCTGGAGATACTGGAGACAAAAAAAAGAGCTAAAATTAAAATGAAAATTGGACTAGAATTCATCAGGTCATTGGAATGATAACTCCCAATAGTTAATAGTTTTTTTTAATACCTTAGCCAAATGAATCTCGTTTCCCTGCCTCAATGGCCAAAAAACAAAAACAAAACATCATGGTTATAAGAGAGTTTACTGATGGAAATCATCTTGCGTTGACGTATAAGCGGAGTGGAGTGTGAGCAGATGGATTTGGGGTGGAACACAGAGCAGGTTTTTTAAAAAGTTGTCTCATCTTGTGCTTCATTTTGCCCTTAGTTTTGCTCCGGTACCACTTACACCATGACTTCTAAACATACCAGACCCGGAATGCATCTGTGTATTGCACGCACACACCATTTTCCATCAAAAATTGAATGCTGTAGGCTCGACAGTGGAGTTAACTAAGTAATTTCACAAGAAAACTGAGTGAGCCGTGAGAGATTTGAGTGGCGCGAGGTGAAATCTGAGTTAAGCGTGGAGCTTTGAGAGGGAGCAGCTCTGTGAGTGAGGAGTGGAAATTCTCAACGCTCACGTGTTCGGTTCTCATGGCCACAAGAGGACATTTGCCTGAAAACTGTAAATAAAGGAAGCTTTCCCCAAATGATGCTTTATATTAATATCTTCATTGTATTTACAGAAGCATTTAAAGCCTTTGCATCCTAAACACATCATCCTTAATTAAAGGAATAAACATCAGCATATATGCACCAGCCTGGTGGTGCCCTGGGCGGTAAAATGAAGGTGTGGAATTTTAAAGGCAGTTTTATTATTTAGAGAGAAATTAAGGGAAATAACTTCATTAAAATACCCATAAAGACCTAATTCCAGTCCACTCCCCCAACATAACTCAGTCGTCATATTAAAATGGGGAATCCTCCTTGGGAACCAAACAGGCACAAATCATTATTGGGATTATCAGTGAGAAGCTTGTATTCAATCTGTGTTTACTAAAGCTCTGAAATCATCCCATGTTCCCCCTCTGGACTCATGCTGCTGTGGAGCCCTGCACAAGCCGTGTGCATGTGTGTGTGCATATCAGTGTGTGTGTGTGTGTGTGTGTGTGTGTGTGTGTGTGTTGTTTGTCTCTTTTGACATGGCGTCTCTTCAAAGCCAGAGGAAGGAAGTCAGGTGTTTGGGCCGGCTGGTTGGTCCCTGCAGGGAGATCAACAGATCAAAGTCCGTCCTGTCCGGTGGCTGCAGGCAGGAGGGAAGGACGGACACTCATGTCCTGGTGTCTGCTCTCATCAGGAGGACACAGCAGGACAAACCAGCTCAGAGGAAGCTGCACATTCTCACTTACAGGCAGCTGGTCAGCGCTGTGGGCGGTCTTTGTATTCGGGATCACAGGTTCGATCGCACAGCCAGCTGCTGTGTTATATTATGAGCAAAAACTTTTACATGATATACCATCTTCTGATTTTGAGAGAGAGATTTATTTTGCCAGTTAGTTTACAAGAAGTGACTGTACTTTGCCTTCTCCCACAGGAAGCGACTCAAGGCCTTTCCTGGTGGATATCAAACAACTTGTTTAAAATTTGAAAATTTTACAAAGTCAGAATTAATGATTTTGTTTTCTGAGATGATGCAAGTTATGATGCAGTCATTCCCATGGCATGGTGTTGCCATTAAGTTTTCTGTTTCTGCATTGTGGGAAGGTATCCATGACAACCACACTCAAAAATTGAACATGCAATGTGCAGCATCAACCCTGCAATAATAACAATGAATTAAGGTTGAATTTAGATTAAAAAAAATCAGATGGATATTTCTAAAAGTCCCAAAGGCTCTAGCTTTGGGTCCGCATGATCATTTGGGACCCCTGGGTCTGTGAACATGGCCTGTTTGGTGATCAGAGAATTAAGGGGCTGGTTGCACAAAACACCTTAAGTTAAGATTTTCCTTAAAGTCCATGTTAAGGCTTTCTTAAAATAAAATCAGTTGCACAAAACATGTTTTTTCAGGTTTCCTTTAAGTGTTCACTTAAGTATGGTTTTCTCCTCATCTTGGTCATATACCTAAAGAATCCGTTTAAGTTAGTTCCACCATTGCACAAAAAATCAATCATCGAAACGATAGTGTTGTACCACTGTAAAATTTCTTTCAATGCAGGAAATGTCTTAACATTTTACTTAACTGAGAAAACCTCAAAGGAATTCTGTGCAACATGCTTAAATAAATTCCTCAGCTGTGTCATACTTATGAAGAAAACTTGAGGTATTGTGTGCATGCCAACACATTGACATCTTAGTCAGGGTTTTATTTATTTATTTATTTATAGGCACTTGATTTAAGAGACAAAACAATGCAAAATGATTAGGTTCATTGACTTTAACTGGGAACCTTGGGTATGGTAAAATATCACAATGTGTCCATATAGTGTATATTATGTGCTATATTTCTACAATGGTTCAACGGTCTGTAAAGACAACTGAGTGGAGCTCTGTGGGTCCTGCTAAGCCAATTTGTTACTTTCCCCCCTTAAACTCACACAGAATCACGTGAACAGGAACTCTCTGACTTACACACATACATGCACACGTTGGGTTATACCTCCATGGACGGACACACACACACACACGTACACACTCCCCGCAGCTTCAATTTGTTCTTATTTGTGCTCGGAGATGAGAAGGCGGGCAGAGCGATACGGATGGATGGACGACGGCGTGGACAGAGAGCGAAGGAAAGAATGAAGGGAGGGAAGAAACGGGTTGACGGTTAAGTGTATACATTATTCATGCGGGAATAAATGCTTCGTTCGTAACCGTGGTGACATCACCATCCATCAGCCTGACTGCCCTCCTCCTCCCCTCGCTGGGCACTGGCAAAGCTATGCATCAGCGTGTGTGTGAGGAGGTGTGAGCATCTGTGTTTGTTTTAATTTGGCTCCATCTTTTTTTTTTCTTTCTTTCTTTCTTTCTTTCTCGGAAAACTTTTCTTTTTATGTATTTCAATCACTGTCTTCCCTTCTTCCTTCCATAATAGTTACATTCGTCCTTCCAGTTATATGATTACTCAGTACTCTACGACGTCTCTATCATACGTTTTTCCCTTCATCCATCCCGCCATTTGTCCATCCAGCCCGTTCTCATTCCGAAGTTGTGAAATACAGCTGCTTTATCAGCCTTCTGCGGTGGTATGATACGCTGCTGGTTTGTAACGGAGCCGAACAGCACCTTTCGCGGAGTTGTGACACATCGCTGGTCAGCCGGTTGGCAGTATGATATGCGGACTGGCGGCGTCAGTTCATAACGTGGCTGGACGGCACCTGTGATAGTGGTATGATACACCAAAGGAAGGTGTCAGTTTGAAACATGACACAAACCATGTTAATATAAGAAGCTGGAAAGTCCCTATATGGTGGGCAGGAGGGAGGAAGGAGGGGTGGATAGGTCCAACAAACGCCAGACTTTCATTCGGGAGCCTGCTGTTGGCTTCTGTATGAATGTGGAGTCAATCCTGAAATTGGTTGCTCTAGCCCTAAGGCAGAACGTTAACAGCAGACGCAGGAGGATGCCTAGTGCGTATATAAATGTGAAAGTTTACTGACAAAGTGACAAAACCTGACGAGTTGGGATGAGAACATGTTGGTCCATCTCAGGTTTTGCATTGAACATTTCTGCAAACTATAGATATGTTACATTTGTACATTATTATGTAGTGGATATATTAAACATTATATTTCTTTATGTTTCAACGATGCTGTGGTTATGGTGTGATTAAGTTTAGGCAGGTTATGGTTAGGAAAATATCATGTTTTGGCTTAAAATATCCCATTTGGTGGAACAATCCTCGCTAAAAACGCAGTGATGTCTTGGTAAAAAACTAGCCCCCCATCAAATACAGCAACAGGGTTGCCTAAAATCCCACACGTTTGGTAGCTAAAAAGGTGCTGGAAATGTAGCAATGACTTGTTAAAAAACAACCTGTTTTGCAATGTTTGTCAACAAGTCAGCTCATATACAACCTCACTTAAGAAAAGATTTGATTTCAATGAAACAATGCCAACGTTTTCTTCAGTAACTGTGCTCTTTTTCTGTTTTTTTTTTTTTGTAAACCATTACTTGTCAATCACTTTGTTCCTCTCTTCAGTTGATGAACAGTGTCCCATCATCCATGGCATCTCCTTCATTTATTGAGTCATCTGTTTCGTCGACCCTCCAAAAGATTTTCACTTTTGAGTCTTTCCTCACTTCCTCACTTTTTGTGATTGGCAATCAGTTTTTTTTCCACTTTCTCATCACTATAATGCTAACAATCATCATTTTAGTAATTATAGTGTGACCATGTCATCCATGACATTCCCTTTATTCATCTGTCTGTGTGTCACCACTATTGCTGTCCATCCCTTTTTCATTTTTTTCCTCTTTTGAGTCACTTTAGTTTTCTATCTGCAAATCACTTTCTTATCTCCCTCATGGTAACCAGCCAACACTTCAGTTGTTTTTCGGTTGCCATGTTGTCAATGACATCCCCTCCATCCCTCCATCTGTCTGCCATCACTCTAACAGTTTACCATTTATTGACTTTTAAGTTGTTGTGTTTTGGGTTTTTTTGTGCCTATTACTATTTCCTCTCCATCATGGTAATTTAATATAATTTCAGTTATTCTGTTGTGATCAAGTAATCTGTTGCAGTCCTCCACCCGTGAATCCCTCTGCCCATCCTCCACATCGAGTTCGTCAATCTGTTCTTGCACCAAACCCTTGCAATTTTGATTAAAGCGACTCATTGGAATTTTTTTTTCCTAGTCACACAGCTTCCTTCTTTCCAAATGGCTCTCTCTAAATCCATTGTTCATTCTCTCTATTCCTCCACCCTCCCTATCACTTCACCTCATCCATACACCTGCGATTATCTACATTTTCCTGTCTAAATCTACTCCATCACTGCTATCCTCATCGTAGAATTGATCATCTCTCAAAAAGTCACCATCTCCTTCTTCTCCTCCACCTCTCCTTCCTTCCATCTTTTCTGCGCACTCACACTCCTCCTGTAATGCTCCATATAGGATGAATGGCGACAGCAGCGACCCAACGTCCTCACCTCCTTGCTGGGAAAGGACCGGCCTTTAATGAATGTTTCATGGCCGTGACATCGTCCAGCTCCACTTTATGGGTCTATTTTTTTCTCCGCGGGCTATTTCACAGTGTAATGTTGCCTCGGTGTCGTATTGGCAGCAATATTTTCTCTGTATAGATCTTGCAGTCCGTGCTGCAGTATGTTGGGAGCATTGATTTTCCTTCCTGAACCTTCCTACACATCTCTTTGTAGAGGATGTAATGTTGCCTGGGGTTGTATGGTGGTCGATGGATCAGCTTTAAGAAGCACCTGGCTCTATTTCCCTAAATATCTGCTCTCCAAGTGGATTATCAGCCCTGTAAGTAGTAGTTTGTAATGTGGTGGTAAGATAAATGTGCTCTCCAAACAGTCAACTCCTGCATCACGTAGGTTTCACACCTGCAGGCCATAATACTTTCTCTCCTTAAAAACCCTAAGTTTCTTCCAGTTCCCAGTTCATGTATCCTCACATCCTACACTCTTTCACTGTAGCCATAAGTCAAGTGACAGATGCAAGGATCAAACCGTAAAGTGGAGAAAAAGGCTGGCTTCATCCCTGAGCCTCTGGCCTCTGCAGGTGCCAAGCTTTCGCAGAAGATCCTCAGATGTGGTCTCAGTAGTAACAGTGGACATACCAAGATCTAAGGAATGTTGAGGCTTTTGTAGTTACAGGGCAGACTAATGAGCGCAGCCCAGCCTGTTCATTTAGGTAACTTTAAAAAGCAGATTTTTGATCAGAGTCAAACTTATAGTCCTAAATCAGATGATGCAATTAAGATTTGGCAGCCATGAGTAGTTTTGAGGTTCTGTCACTATTTATTGAATGTAAATTCAGTATCACATATGCCTAGAGATCTGATTTCTTTTGGTCTTCCCTCCAGGTTTCTATGGAAGGTTCTTTGTGTCAGGGTTTATTCAGATCCATCATCATAATGCTGTACTAACCTATTCTGTTATTTCACTCTCTATTGCTCAGCTGCCCACCAGATGTCCTCAGTATGTTTCCAGCCCATTCACCAGAAAAAGAAAAAAAAGGTTGGCAACGCACGTCTCTACAAACCACAAATTCGACACATTTGCACATTTCATATATATCAAATCAACATTTCTATGATGTAGTATAAGAGCTGACTTTGTCAAACTGCAGACCACTGTTCGGGACCAAGACACAAAGAAAAGCAGTTGCGATTTAGCGGTTTAATCCCCAGCTCCTCCAGTCTGAATTTCGAAGTATCCTTGAGCAAGAACCCCCAAATGAGTAGCAGGTTGCTCCTTGTATGGTAGCTTAAGCCACCAGTGCACGAATGTGTGTGTGAAAGTGACTCATAGTGTAAAAAGCGCTTTGAGCAGTCGGATGACTAGAAGGGACCATTTACCATTGCAATTTACATGAGGCCAGGCATTTTCCTGCACCAGGAGGAACTCAGAGCCCACTGCCCCAGCATAAGGTCTGTCAATCATACAATCGATTTCATCCTGGTACCTAACAGCAGTCAGGGTGCTGTTGGCTACAACATGTATTTCTGTGCAGCCCTCCAAGGATATGTCTCCCCAGGCTATCGCTGACCCACTGCCAAACGGGTCATTCTGTATGATGTTACAGGCAGCAACATTCACCAGGGTGTCTCCAGACTCTTTCACGCCTGTCACATGTGCTCAGTGTGAACCTGCTCTCATCTGTGAAGAGACCGGGGTGCCAATGGGGGACCTGCCAATTCTGGTTTTCTGTGGTGAATGCTAATTAAGCTGCACAGTGCTGGGCTGTGAGCATAGGTCCAACAAGAGGACATCAGGCCCTCATGCCACCCTCGTGGAGTCTGTTTCTGACAGTGTGGTCAGAAACATGCACACCAGTAGCCTGCTGGAGGTCATTTTGTAAGGCTCTGGCAGTGCTCCTCCTGCTCCTCCTCACACAAAAGAGCAGATACTAGTCCTGCTGCTGGGTTGATGTCCCGCTACAGCCCTGTCCAGCTCTCCTCGTGTAACGGCTGGTCTCCTGGTATCTCCGCCATGCTCTTGAGACTGTGCTGGGACACACAGCAAACTGTCTTGTGACCGTATGTATGGATGTGCCATGCTGGACTAACTGTGCACTCTGATTGGGTTGCAGGTTCCGCCTTATGCTACCAGTAGTGACAAGGACACTAACAGAACACAAAACTAGAAAAGAATCATTCAGGAAGGATAAGGAGAGAGCAAACCATTCCCTTTTTGGGGGTGGTCTTTCGTTTGCCTCTCCATTGCACCTGTTGTCACTTTCATTTGCACCAAAGCAGGTGAAACTGATTCACAATTACTTGTGCTTCCTACAGTAGTTGGACAGATTGGCATCCCTGAAGTTTAACTGACTTGATGTTATACTGTCATGATTAAGTGTTCCCTTAACTATTTTTGAGTAGCATATTCTCCAGCCAGCATTCATCTATTTGCTCAACTGTCTCTGTTGCATCATCTTCCAGTTCTGTTTTTTGTTCTGCTTTCCATTGTGTGACCTCGTGTCTGTCCTTTGAGACCCACATGCCTTGGTCCCTTGAGTTTTTGTCCCAGGAAATTTATATCTTTGACTTTAACCAATGAAGATCAGGAAACCTCTGAGTGTGCCCTCAACCCTGCCTTCATCCCAAATCGTCACACATAGTAGTCTCAATCTTAACATGGATGACGAAGAGGACAAAAATGGAAAAGAAGGGAATGAGAACCTTGTAACTTCACATCCAACCACCTCCACAGCATGAACCTGTACTGTACTTTCTGGTTAAATGTTACGCCACTGCTAAGTTCTCTGTCTCCTCCGATAGCCTTACATTCTTCCAAAAGTAGATTCTTTTCTTTCAGCTCGTGTGAGGTAAAATGACCTTTCCATCAGGGTAAGCCTGCAAGCTACACCTCATCTTCCAACAGAGACTGAAAACTAATCTACTGAAGCAAGACCTTCACCCTGCTAAGCTATACTGTAGTACATCTCACCTTAGCTCTCTCTAATTGCTCTGTCCTCTGAAGAACTAGTTCTCAATCTTTTCTCAGCAGTCTTTTTTTGCAATACTTTTCTCCTATATAATCACAGGAACATCAGTAAGCCATTGTGGCTCTGACATTTTTACTCCTGATTGTGGCTTACAGTATGCTCTGACTTTTACAAAGCCCACATGCGTACCCAATTTCCATCCCACTCACCTATTGTAAAGCTGTCCATGAATAAGTAGATTACTACAATGAATGTGCTGCACAGACTTACATCTTCTTACACATGTAATGTAAAGCACGGAGGTATTCATGCCGAAAATCTTTCACCATACATCTTTTCTACACAAGTGCCACACAATGAGTAATTCTACATTCAAAATAGAATTTTCCTTTTAGCTGCAGTGACAGCTGCTCTTAACAAAGTCAATCCCCGACTGTTGAGCACAAGAGAAAAGATTGATTAGTTATCATATTTAAAGTTTCCTGTTGAGTGCTGATTAAGAGACCATTCCTCAGGTTAAAAGACTTAAAAAAAAAAGAAACACCTATAAAAATTAGGTTTTCTTTGAATTTGCTTTTAGAGCACTTTCACATTCTCTTTGAAATGAAGGCATTTTATTTTCCATGACGGGAGCTTTGGCAAACAGACTTTAAGCATTTAGCTCATGTTACACTGTTTAAAAAGGCATAATACTAGGCTTAAAGTCCAGATGAAACAACATTTCCAGTGTATCTAGATTCAGTATCGAGACATATTTCCAGATGAATCAGAAGAGGCAGGTGAAATATAACATTTGGGGGAATTTAATTCCATTTTTGGAAAGTCGGTGTGTCATAACAAGCAAGGAGAGAGAGCGAGGCCCCGACACTGTACACCAACAGGATGGTGGTAGGCTAGCTTTCAGTGATTGAGCAGTTGTAGTTTTGTAATGGTAGTTTTGCTGACATCTACACTATAAATTAATGCAGAAAAGGCATACTTTTTTTGTTATCTCAACTTTGCGTATATTGAAATGTTCTATTAATGCAAATTGCACTAATAAAAATAAGGATTACATCCTATCTACAGATCACTTTAAAACAAGTTACAGAGTAAAAAAGTAATAATTGATTAACATAATTGATAAAATGTAGATATATAGAAACATATAGTTGTAAGGTGACCAGTGAACATTATTTTATTGTTTTTAATTGTTTTTGACTTTAAAGCCTTCTACAGACAGATTTGCTGCCTCTCACCATGGGGTTTTTGTTGTCTTGTTTGCCTGTCTTAATTCTAATAAATCCCATTTGAATTTGAATGTTTTAAAGGTGTTTATATAGTTATTGCTGGGTCAGTGTTTGGAGTTTTGTTCGCCCCATAGGGCCGCCTGAAGGTGGGGCGTAATATATTGCAAGCTACACTGTGTGACATGGATCACATGGACAACATTATTAAATAACTTTTGTGAGTGTTTGCTAGCTGCAGCTGCAACTCTGCAGTTTTTTCCTTCCATGCTTCGTCCGTCTTTACGCGATCATGTTAACAGCTGGAGGACACACAAGGTTTTCGTCTTTGCTGGAGTCCCACGTATTTCTATTAGCATGTTTTGCCTCCATGGCAAGCTGTGATCCATCTGTTTGTTTGGGTCTAGCCCCAGTGCATCATTTCATGATGCATTTCAGTTGGTTGGTTAGCAGACGTAGGTCGTAACAGCAGTCACACTGTGAGATGGTCATCCCAAATTTCTGATAGTGTCAGAGTTTTATGTCAGGCTGTCTTTGATCGAAAGAGTGTGACAATGACCATCCTAGAACTTCTCTCACTGTGCAATGAGGGACCACTGTTTCAGAACCATGACTAAAGATATCAGCACATTTCCTTCACATTGGTCAGCTTTCATCCGGGACAGCCCAACATCGCACAGTGCATATAGGGCTTTAAGAAAGAAACTCTTTTTTCTAAATGAAAGAACTTTTGGACAGTGTTAGACCTGATATAATATCTCACCAGTCTCATCAATAAGGGTTGTACTTTTTTTATTATAAAATGATCTGTGGAGGTTCTGCCATAACTCGTCTTTGGACAACTCACATTCAGCCTGAGAACAAGACAAGATGCCATAACATCATCCTGGCATCTCATGCGCTGCCTTCATATCAGAACTGAGTTTAACTGAGCACAAATATATTCGTTTTAGTATGTGCAGAAGAGTAATTTTGAGAACTCACATGGTGCGTGCCTTCTGTTCATCTCAGCGGTGAATGTTACAGCCATACTCACAGGTCTCATATGTTTCCATAAAACTGGAAACAAAGAAGCACAGGAGACACAAATGCATGGCTGTGGCTAATCCAACACCACACTCTGCTTTTGTCTGCAGTGTGCACTGCCTGTGGAAGACAGTATACATCCTGCACTTTACTTTAAAGCCACCAACTCATAACAAACAAAAAGTAGGAGTTATCACTGGATACGATGGACAGCTGGAAGACAGCACAAAGGAAGAATGTGTGTGTGTGTGTGTGTGTGTGTGTGTGTGTGTGTGTGTGTGTGAGTGCGTGTGTGTTGAGGGGGATGAGGGGCAGCCCTGTGGGACGCTGCTTGCTGTTCAGTTTAACAAGGCGGCACTGGAGCTGAAAAATCTCATGCATCCTAAAAAGCATTTTCCCCACAGACGGTCATTAGAGAGAGCAGTTCTCTGAAACTGTTCAGAAGGTCCCTGCAACATCACACATGTCCAAAAATACCTTTCATACTAGCTGTTCTGTTGTCAATTCTTTCTCTGAACTCCTTTTCAATTCCTTTTTTAAATTTTTTTTCTTTTATAATAACTTTACGCTATTTCTTATTTCTTTTACAGTGTGCCAGAGCAAATAATATTGATTTGTATGGTACCATGTGGGTCAAGTTGCTTGGTGTGTAGTTGTGCCTCTTCCTATATCACGTCACATAAAATCACATGATGCAACATAACAAGGCCCCATCACCCACAACATACAGTTGTCACAATCACCAGAATAAATGTTAGCGTTGTATGCATATCAAAAAAAAGTTACATTTGAAGGGTTCCTATGAACCACTTAAGTCCACTGTTAAAGAGCAACAAACAGCAAAGCAGGTTGTGTTTTAGTGACCTGTCACTGTCTGTCCAACGGCTTTTAGGGTACCAAAGTTGTTGTTTTTTTAATGATCTGTTGCTGTCTTTCCACCAGGGATAGTAACACAGGAAGTAATTGCTTCTTATTGAGACATCTCTGTGTTTCCTTTCGGAATAGTGCCACCAAAAACAGGTATTTCAGCTAAAATGATCTTATCCTAACCTAAAAACCTTTCTCTTCCACCTGGCGTATCATTCAGCCTGAGCACAACGATCTCAAGTTCTTCTTTTTTTTTTTTCTAATTGCTATTTTTAATGTTTGCACTGTTTTCTCTTTGTTTTATACATCTTTTGTATTTTTATTATTGATGTTGTCTTAACTCTGTACCCCCCAATGTGCAGCACTTTGGTCGACTGCCGTCGTTTTTAAATGTGCTCTAGAAATAAATTCTGACTTGACTTGACTAACTATGACCAAATGTTACAAATGTAACATATTCGTGATTTGCAGAAACATACAATGCCAACATTTTTTCTAATGATCGGGTTGCAACATAATGTCACATTACAACATTAAAAACTGACCTAACCTAAGGTCACATGGCCATGTACCGGGCATAACATAACACCAGATCATCAGTGGCCTTTTTCCTAACAGTCTATCACTGGTTCAACTGATATATTTGCTGACTCAGCTGTGATGTTATGTTTGGTGATTGCATTTGCAGTCAGTTCTACACAGCATCAACAGGTAGGGGAAGACAGAAATCATTAGGAACAAAAGACAAAAGCATTTTTACCCTTTCAGAAATACACCTTTACAGAGTGATGGTAGCTTCAGTTCAATGTATAAACTAATAATGAAGTTTAATTTCCAGTAGTTTAATAGTGTTGCCAAGAACTGCTCAAATGTCCTCTAAAACCTGTGAATAAAATAAAATCCTGAATAATGTGCTATGAAAATTTGCACCAATTATGACATGTGTTTCATGTTTAATGTCAGATTTGAAACTCTAGTTACTGCATCGTGTTCATGGGATTTGACATAATATATATCCTATCTTTATATTTAAAGCAGACATGAAAATTGGTCAGGGGTGAAAAAAGTGAGAAGGATACCAGACCCAGCACCTGCCAGGGGGTCCCGGGGTTTTGCTCCTTGATTGTTTTATTTTGTGGAAAAATTAGCTTCCAAATGCTCATATCTGATTTCTTTTAGATTTACTCTAGTAGTGGTCACAATTGCACAAACACAAAAGTATGACTGTATAATTAAATGCAAATAAAGTATCTTTACATGTTCACATATGTTGTGTAAGAGACGACACCAGGGGCGGACTGGGACACAAATTCAGCCCGGGACATTCAGGTGCACCTGCCCACACATTTCTACCTATAATCCTCTATGTGCTTGCACACACTACACAAACGCTGTCCTCAGAATCAACTGCATAAGAAAATCAGCAGTTATTGTTTAATTCCAGACTATAAAATAAATGCAATTATGAATTGGCCACAAATGGCTATGTGCTTATTATTCAGCTTAAAATAAGAGCATATGATTCTATCCTAATGCATCTAATTTTATGCACAGTATAATTGTCTGCTCTGTCCTGCCCAGCCCTGCTCTTGTATTACATAAGCCCAGTTTATATCTCCATGGCTCACAGCCATGAACTAAGGAGGTAAAAATTGGGTAATAGTCGACTTTTAGTCGACTTATTACTACAACAAAAAAATCCCACTTAATACTACTAAAAAGGTTTTCCTCTGACTAAAATGTAATGCATAGTAGGCTATGCCTTCACATTGCACCTGTCACATTTCTGGTCTCATCCTCCTCCTCATCACAACTGGGGTTAGTCTGTCCCTCAGCTTCACTGTCCTTGGGACTGGGAGCACCACCTAACGTTACAGTTTTTCTCAGTTGTTTACACACAAATACTGGTACTTGAGACACAATGACCACAACATGTAACTCATGCACCAACCCCCTGAACCAATTCTGCTAAACTACAAGCACAATTCCTGCTTTACACTCAAATTGCAGTTCTAAAACACACTTTTTTCAAAACATTACACACAATTCTCTGCATTTGGCACAATTTTCATGAAGAAAATCTCTTGTTTTCACAAGGAACACACTGTCATTCAAAATTCTAAAGTGAATTGCCCTACTATGCACACTGACTCATCACATGGGCAAACACCTGTCACAGTTTTACAATTAGCAATCAGAGCTTTAGCATAAAAGGGCAACAGGTGAGCTCTTCTGTTTGGAGCAATGGATGCCAACATTGCAAACGGAGGCAGAGCCAGAGGAGTGAGAGTAAGAGGAGGAGGACGGGGAGGACGAGGACGAGGAAGGGGAAGGCCAAGGACAGTAATATCTGATGAGATCCGAGCCACTTTGGTTGACCATGTGGTCAACCATGGTCTAACAGTGAGGGAGGCTGGGCAAAGAGTACAGCCAAATTTGAGCAGGTACACTGTAGCATCCATCATCCGGACTTTCCGAAATGAGAATAGACAAGAAATCTACTCTCACTAGAAAATTGCAGTACTGCATATCAATACAGTACTCAATGAGTACAGTAGTACAGTATTGCCCGTGGACTGTTCTGTAGGACTGTAAAAATAAAGTATGTTCCAAGTATTTGGGAAATGTATTCCTACTTTGTATTCCTACACAGTATTTACAGTATTTTACTATTTGTATTGCAGAACTGAAAGATAACCAACACAAGGTGGTCGGGGACGTCTTCTGACTCCTGAACAGGAAACTGCAATCATGAACATGGTCCTAGAAAATAACGCCATAACATTACGGCAAATACAAGGAAAAATAATAGAAAACAATGAGATATTTCAAAATATTGATAGGGTAAGCTTATCAACACTGGACCGTGTCTTTTGCAGAAACCTGAGGATGAAGCAGGTCTACAGGGTGCCATTTGAACGCAATTCAGAAAGAGTCAAAGAACTACGATATAACTATGTGCAAGTAAGTCCTATACAATCCCACAACTGATGCATACTCTCATATGGATCTAACTCCATACTCTCAACACTGTATAAATTATACATATTTCAGTATTGTAATCATAATGATTGTGCTTCACAATAGTGACCACTCCATGTCTATTTCTGATATTGTCATGTGTGTTTCAGAGAGTCCTTGAGCTAGAGGTGGCTGCAGTGGAACACCAGTTCATCTTCATTGATGAGGTTGGATTCAACCTCACAAAAAGACGAAGGAGGGGAAGGAATGTCATCGGCCAGCGTGCCATTGTTGAAGTCCCTGGCCAGCGCGGAGGGAACATCACAATGTGTGCAGCGATTACCCACCACGGCGTCATCTATCACCATGCTACCCTTGGCCCCCACAACACTGCCCATCTGATCACATTCCTGGACACCCTACACAACACACTCATTCCACCAGATCAGATAGACGGCCCAGAGCAGCTCAGGTACGTTGTCATTTGGGACAACGTAAGTTTCCACCAGGCTGCTCTGGTTCGTAACTGGTTCACTGCCCACCCACACTTTTTAGTTGTTTATCTCCCTCCATATTCTCCATTCCTAAATTCAGTTGAGGAATTTTTTTCTGCCTGGAGATGGAAAGTGTATGACAGAAATCCACAAACACGTATACCACTTCTCCAAGCTATGGAAGAAGCATGTGGAGATATAGCAGCTGATGCTTTTCATGGCTGGATTCGCCATGCTAGGCAATATTTCCCCCGCTGCTTGGCCAGGGAAAACATTTCTTGTGATGTGGATGAGGTGCTGTGGCCAGACCAAAACAGAAGAGAGGATGCAGCATAGTTTTGTTTTTGTTTTTTTTCCTGTAACTGTATACAGTAAATTCTTCTGTTGTTTTGTATGTAGACCACTGTATGTGCAACTTTGTGTTGGTTGGGATGTACACTGTGTACATTGTTTTTGTGGGAAAAATAAAATATATTTGTTACCGTGTATGTGTGTGTTCTGAGTATTAAAAACAATATTCTAAAATATTTCACAACACACTTATGTATGTACTGTCTCTAGTAAGTGTAACACTGAACAAAAAAAGGCCTACTGTAAGTCATTATGATGAATGGACAAGAAGTGTTTTCCATTCATCATAGTGTTTTACACTGAGCACATTGGTGTTCAACTGGTTCTTATAAATGTCTATTCATATGATGGTTTGTGTGTGTCATTTGAAAACAAAATATTATTTTGAGAAGAAATAACATTGTTTTGAATGTAAAGTTTCATTTTGCAGGAGAATTGAGGGGTTTTGCCCATTGTGTGTGTGTTTTTTGATTTGTGTGTAGAGTTCTGAGAGTATGAGGCATGCTTTCAGAAAATGTGTGTAAACAATCGAGAAAAACTGTAATTGCATGCATGCACAGGAAAAAAGCAAGCACATATTTTCTTTTGGTGCAGGTTTAAATTATAATGACTTATTGCAATACCTAGTAGGCTAGTTGGCCTCTTGAAACAGACACCTATAAGAAATATGCAATTTTCCAAAGCCATGGACGGCGGTCACACACTCACAAACATTAGCTAATGTTAACACACCTGCTATAATGGCACTGTCTGCTCCTGCTCCAGCTCCATTGTTAGCAACACCAGCAGCCTCAGCCTGTCAACCAACACTGTGGCCGATCAGGTCAGTTATCCTGGAGCATTTTGCTGCCTTTTCTTGTACAGTAGTTTTTTTATTCAAGTTTTTGTCGCCACCCTTTGTTGTTATACCTACTTTATCCATGTTTTCTGTGTAACGGTCAAACTAGCTTGGTCTGCCATGAGTAATGACTGATGACTGCAGCTGAGCCAATCAGATTTCAAGAAAAACGAGAGCCTTTTTCATATTGGAGCAGTCCGCTCTTACCTCCTCTTTCAAGCATCAAAACACAAGACTGACACCTCCATTCTCTCTGAACATCTCACAGCAAACAAACAACATGGGAGGGACGCGCATTGCAGTACTGACAGCTAGCAACAGCTAGCTTAACATTCACTAGTCTCACTGGGCCAGCCCCACGGGCCCACTTGGTGACCGCCCATCAGGATTCATTCCGAACGTCACAATGGCCAATCTGCTATTGGACGAGACTGACAACTTCCCTCATGAAATGTTCACTACGTCTTTTCTGTGGCTTTGCTCTCATCGCATCTACATGATTCATGTAGATCACCTATTTTCTATTCAAAACGCCAAATTTCGCTGAAAGGTGAGCGATTTTCATGCCTGTTAAAGACACTTAAAGGAAGATAGCTGATTGATGTGAAGAGAATTAACAGTGCAGGTGTAGGAGATTATAGAGGTCTTCACACCAGGTAAAACAGAGAAAAGGATGAGGGCAGACAAGAAAGAGGAGGGGAGACATGGAAAGATTCTGGACAATAAAAAGAGGAGGGTAGGAAGGAGAGACGACAGATAAGGTAGAGGGAGGAGAAAGAAAAGGACAAAAGAGGGAAGCCACAGTGTGATCAAAGTAGAAGGAATCTGTTCTCACATGCATTACATCTTTTTTTTCATTAGTTTGGATACGGTGTAGGGTGTAAGGAGAGGGAAGGTAGGGTGTATGAAGTGCTGTGTGAGTGGTGAGTGTGTGCATTGTTTTGAGTAGGATGGATATTATAAGAAGAGGTAATGAGGAATGAGAGCAGAAGAAGTGGATGTGTGTTTGTGGTGTTATTATAGGATGAGAGGATGTATTGCAGGTAAGGAGGGTGTGTGGAGTTGAGTGTGTTATTGTGTGTGTGTGTATTGTGCAGATTAAAGAAATTTGAACACAGAGATAAAAGTGAGTGTGTGTGTGTGTGATATGTTTGTTTATGGATGGCAGTGGTGGGCGACAAGCATTTTGATGGAGAGAGTCTGTTGTTATATGTATGGAAATGTGACCCCACTAGTGTGTGTGTGTGTGTGTGTGTGTGTGTGTGTGTGTGTGTGTGTGTAGATTTGTATTATTTTGTGAGTCACCTTGAACTACCATAAAACTATTTTGTCAGGTTTTAACTATTCAACTTTAAATATGTATACTTTCCAATTTTGCTGACCATGCTCAAATAAAGTTTCAGAAGTCTGATTTTTTTTTTTCATTCCCAACAGCCATTATATTCCATTCATTGCCATAAAGTATAAAAATCATTAAACAGACTCTTGAAACTCTGAGGTGCTTGGGGCAGGGTGGGTCTGGCCATTTGGCATACCAGGCAGCTTCCTGGTGGGCTGACATGCCTTTTGGGCTGACAAAAAATGTCCTCTTTTTCAGGGGGGCTGTTGGCATTAAGACATTAATTGCCATGTGATTTAGATCCAAACAAAACGCGTTAATTTTTTTTACATCATGTAAATTGCACGCTGCTAAGACCTAAGGAATCCAGTGGTATCAAACCATGTTATGCTAGCTTTTCAGTAAGGGGCAAAATAATGCTCCAAACTTATGCCTGGTTCACACTACACAACATTTCTGTCCGTTCTGACAGTCACTGTGTCACATTAGGCAAATGTGTAGTGCCGTTACTCAGCCGACAGACAGGACAAACCACACAAAGGTCCGCACCAATCATCCCATGTCATCTTTCACGAAGTGTGTGTGCAAGTCACTGAATCCTCCACAACAAGTACCTGCAAATATTTCACAATAAAAGCCTTTTTAGAAAATGAAAGGATTCTCTCAACCAAAGTTATAATGGGCTTTTAATTTTGTACAGATACAGGAGGTGTTGAGTTTGAAATGATGGTGCGATGCATTAACTTTATGAAGGCAAACAGGAGCAGATAAAAGGTAAAAATATTTAAAAAAAAATATAGAGGGAATAATTATAATGTTGTCTGTTTCAAATGAAGCTCAAATGAAGCTGGTAGCCTCTGCAGTTGTGGTAAGTAAAAGCCCCACGACTATCTTTTAATTTTATTACTTTAAGTCTGTCTCCAATATTTATGATATCATCTCACACACTAAATCCACGACCTGCGCCTTGGACGTTGTCTCTACACTCCTATTAAAAGACATTACATGCTATTGTCCAGCCTCTCATTAAAAAACCAAACCTTGACAGCTCTGCACTAAAGAATTTTTGTCCCATCTCCAAGCTCCCATTCCTGTCCAAAGTACTGGAGATAACTGCCTACTTGTGTCTCATCGAGCTAACAACAACGTCATGGAGAAATATCAGTCAGGTTTTAGGGCTCGACACAACACAGAATCTGCCCTTCGCAAAATGTCAAATTACCTACTGCTGTCTTTAGATAGTGGTGAATGGGCCATTTCAATACTATTAGACTTCAATGTGGCCTTTGACACTGTTGATCATTGTATATCATTAACTCTCCTTCGAGAACTGGTTTGCATCCAGGGAACTGCCCTCAAGTAGTTTGCCTCCTGTTTAGTGGACAGGTCTTTTTCTGTTAAGAGTGGGGGCCTCTCCTCATCTGCCCCTATTACTTGTGGTGTACCTCAAGGTTCCATCTTAGGGCCCATTTTATTTGCACTGTACATGCTTCCATCAGGCTCCATTTTCTGCCATTACAAAGTCTCTTTTCACTGTAATGCCGATGACACACTCGACATTTATCTTCCTTTATATCCAGGGGATTCCAGCGCCATTATGTCATCCTGAACTGCCTCCAGGATGTGAAATCCTGGATGGCAACAAATCGTCTTCAGTTAAACAATAACAAAACACAAGTTACTGTTTTTGATCCCCCCAACAACACAAACAGCATAGTAAGCTACTCAGGACCACTCACATCTTATGTTCACACTGGAGTCTTGGTGTCATGTTTGATTCTTCTCTCTGTCTGAAAAACAAATCAACACTGTGGTGAAACACACAAATTTCCCATTAAAAGCGATTAGTTGTTACCAAGACCTGGCTGCTTTTCCAACAGGGATTGTACCCCTTAAACTGAGGTGTTTTAACCCAAAACAAAAAATCTCTACCTAACCTAAGCAAGTGTTTTTGTGCCTGGACATAATCACATTAACCACAGCATTATTGAAATGTAAAGTTTCAATATATCTACTACATAAATCTAAAAAATCCCTAATTTGCACAAACGTATTATGCAAACATTTATTCTGGTGATTGAGTTGTGCTTTCACCTCATGCACTGTCTTGCCTTGCATTTCCCCCTCCAAGGGCCCACTTCAGTTCTCTTGCAAACCCCTGGAAAGGCGCCTCAAACCCCTGGTTTAAAGTATACATGGAAAAAGAGAAGAAATGTGCTAGAGCATATAAAATTACTAGAGTGGTCCTTTAAGGGTCGGCCTGGCCTTTAATGGCTTTAGTACACTGCATGTTTTTCCCACTTCTCTCTCTCTTTCTCTCTCTCTCTCTCTCTCTCTCTCTCTCTCTCTCTCTCTCTGTGACACTACCGAGCCAAACTTGCTTAGATTCACTATTTTTCTTGTCAAGCTCTCAGCAAAATTGGAGTTTGAAGAAGTGCTGCTTCAACAAAGTTTATTATATTTAAAGTTTATTATTGGGTTAACCCAAAGCGCTTTGCTACAGCTTAGTAATTGTTGCAAAAAGTGTATTACTTTTTAAACTACTTGCTGTATGTCACTGCAGCTTATAAATCCATTTTTTTTACTTTATTCTACTTTGAAAGTGCATTTGTCTTCCACTCTGGTGACTTGCATTTTTTAAAACTCACAAACATTTGAGGGGGTGCAGCTTCAAGTAAGTGCCTTTAAATTCTTGGCACACATGCTTGGTTTCTGTTGTCGAGTGTCTTTTGCTGAGCAATTATTACAGGACAGCAGAGTACACCTATTTCTTTACCCTGAAGTGACTTTTTATTAAAACATTTTCAACCAGAATAAAGAGCACTCTGATCAGTCGACATTAGTCAAAGGTCCCCTCCAGTCAAAACTGTGTTGTTTTTTTTGTCCATTTATATCCCCTTTATTATCTGACCTTGACTGTGCTGACTTTGTCACTGGACAGGTGTTTTCACTTTACCCTCCTAGAAGGGACAATGTCTGTGCACTTCCCTAAAATCTGAGATGCAAATATATGCTGGGAAAGCTAGATTAGGTATGTTATAAATTTGAAAGCAAACCACCGTGTAACACGGGCAACAGTTACTAACAGAGTAACAGACTTCAACAAAGAATCCTCAAACCTCCAGAATAGAGTGACATTTTCTGTGACAATGACTTTAGGTTCTTTTATCTCAGACATGTTAATATATTACATACCTTGACATGTTTCGGCAGAAACTTTTGCTTTCCTCAGAAGTGTCACTTGGTGGTGGTTGTGACGCGTCTTTAACAGCTGATCTGTCAATCAGCGCTGGATCAGGGAGGCCATTGAAATAAGGAAGTGGGGCCCAGGGACAATGAACAGGTAAGAGGAGGGCATACATGCTTTCCCACACCTGGAGCAGCATCCTGGAGAGGCGGCGGATGACCAGCAGGTGCTGGGTGACACTGGATGCATCAGTTCAGTGGATGTCGGCATCAGACCTGCACACACAGAGGCACCCTGCTCAGTTGTATGATGCAAACTAGGCAGCAGCAGTCTGTTTTCCACTGGCAACTACTGTGATATTAAGAGCGATAGAGTCTGTATAGGCAGGGTGGAAGGGGAAGTGGAGGGGTCAAACAAAATCTGGACTTTCACCCAGGAGGCTTCCGTTTATTTCCCGTGTGAATTTAAAGTCAAACCATGTTTTTTTTTTTAACCTAACCAAGGGGTTTTGTTGCCTTCACTGAAGAAAAGAAATATGTTTAAGTGTTTAACCTACATTGTAACTTTATTTTGAAATGCACATAAGAGGAAAAATAATCCCACAAAAATAATCCCATCCCGTCCCAATCCCATGAAAAAGGAAAAAAAAAATCTCGTCCCGTCCCAATCCCACAAGAATGACTCCTGTCCCATCCTGCTCCTGTGTTGTGTTTCAGTTACAGGGAAAAAAAAAAAAAAAAAATATATATATATATCTATAGACTGTTTCAAACCGGATAGCATAAACATTCTAAATGGGTCCCTTTGGTCCCTGTTTACTTCCTGTCAGCTTCTGCATTAACATACATTCAAACAGGAAATACAAAGTTGTTGCCCTAACAACAGAATAGCAATGAAACGGTCCATAGTACATGGATCACACAGTGCCTACTTTGGTTGAATATAAACCCAAACATGACATCTAATGTTGTGTTTTGATGTTTATTGCCTACTTCTTTTTATATTTACTCCATCCAGAATGATGAACACATTTGATTTCTGATGTAGACAGACAACACGTCATAAGAACCAGTTCTGAGAGAGAAACATGCGTGTAGTTAAAATATTGCAGTAAAAGTTGTGTTTGGTTCCTCTGACTGATATTATTATGTATGACATCATTAGATTATTAATACTGAAGCATCAGTGTTAGAGCAGCGTGTTACTGTTGTAGCAGGTGTGCAGTTAAACTGGTCATATTTGCTCTTTTTATTGAGATGGTTTTAGAACAAACCCGGCTCACCGGCTTGTCCAAATTACTGGGCTGCCCTCTGTCATTTGGTTTAAATCCAAAACACTCCCACACAGGGGCCGTGGCATTTGGTTTAGGAACAAGTTCTCTGTTTTTCTCTTACACTCAACTCTGTTTTCTTCTCCACCTCATCTCCCCCTCACGAAGATCGCACTGTGTGTGTGTGTGTGTGTGTGTGTAGCCCATAGCCCCGCCTCCCCCACAGAGACAAAGACACTCGATGACAAGAGCTTTCCCTCCGTTCATTACGCTAATGAACCAACTCACCTGGCTGCCAGACCATGCACAGCAGTGAACGCTCTTGTCGTCCAGTCTCTTTGGTGGAGAGAGACGAGGAAAACTAACACGCATGAATATGGCAAGTAACCCCTTTTAATTTACTGTGCAATTAACCGACTCGCATATCACGACGGGCCTAATTATGATTCCCAGTCCCGCCCGCTCCCATTGACTTTTTTTCCCATCCTGTCCTAATCATGTGAAGAATAGTGAAACTGATTCCCATCCCGTGGCAATCCCATGGGAATCACGTGACCTGTGGGACTCCCGAAAAATGTCAGCCTCTAATGCACATAACAAGCAGAAGCTGTACATTTCCTGTGAAAATGGAGCAACTCTGTCTCACTCCGAAGTTGTTGAATACCAGCGCCTGGGCAGTCACCTTCGGCAGCAGACACCTGTGAAAAAACACCGTCCCTGGCGGTATCTGGGGGGGGGGAGAGCTGGGTGACACTGTATTTAAGGGGATGAAAGTTCAAGGAGAGTGTGTGGGAGTCGTGGTAGATGGGTCTAACAACCACTGACTTTCATTCGGGAGGTCACAGTTTGCTTCCCATATGAATTTAAAGCCAAACCATGTTCTTTTTTTCTAAACCCAACTGTGTGTGTGTGTGTTGGATAAACATAACCATGTGTGTTTGTTGTCAAAAGAAAAAATGTCAATTTGCACTGTTGTAGCAACGTAGTTCAGTAAGTTTGAAAGAGACTGTATGCAAACTGTACATTACCTGTGAAAGCTGAAGTGTATTTTGAAAACAGACAATGCATGTAACAGGCTGACGTTGACACAGTGTCCCAGAACATCAACAACTAACGCACCCAGGGTACCTTGCACATCAATATGTGACAAGGTTGGAGTGAGAATGTGTTGAATGGAGACACAATGCATGTATCATCAGTTCATTTCATGCTGCCTAAACATCCAGCAGAGAAAAAACAAGTTTAGATACAACTGCTGCATTTAGAGCAGTGTTCGACACAGCCAATTAGCAGTCTGTTTGATAAAGACACGTCTTAGTTTTAATCACAGCAGGGCAAAAGAAAACACCAGAGACTGTACAGAGCCGTGACTTTCAAATGTCGCCCTCTCAGAAAGTGACCAGCCAGTGTGTCTGTGACATTATTGATTTATCCACCAAAGAGCCATCTCACAGAGGCAGAGAGCGAGACGGAGTTAAAGAATGATAACAGAGAGCGTCAGATAGAGAGAGATTGTTTTTCATTTACGTTATTGATGAACTAATCATGCTGCCTGGCCTAATCAGAGCATCATTTCAAAGCCTGTTTGTTCCTGCCGGTTGGAAATCAATAGCTCACACTCTGATCTCCTGTCTCTCTCTCTCTCTCTCTCTCTCCCTCTCTCTCTCCCCCTCTCTCTCTCGTCTATAAAAGTGATAATCTAATAATGACTGAGCTTCACCCGGTGAATTATCATCTATGTTAAATTGTCCTTCCTCCTCTTACTTCACTGTTTTCTCACTTGCAGGTTATTTGTCTCTCTTCTCAGTCACTCTGTTATTTTCACTCTGCTGCAGATTCAGTTTTAGTCACACTGTAGTAGGGGCTGTAGGGATGGCGGTGTCTAGCACTTTTTTTTCTTCTAATACCTCAATAGCTTTTGGTTGGACTGCCATGAAATTTTGTACATATATTAATGACCCCCAGAGGATGAATTCTAATGACTTTTCCTCTAGTGCCACCAGCAGGTTGGAACAAGTTTAAATAAGAGCAGATTCAGTGCAATTACATGTAAACGTTTTTTGGTGAGCAGTGAAAGGAGGACAGGCTCATTGTGTCACTGTGTCTGAATATAACAAATAGTCCGATGTTTGCCAGTGGAAATTTAATTATTTCGAGTTCTAGGCGACATTGTGTGGTTCTGTAAAAAAACAGCTCAGCCACTAGAAGAAAATGTTGGCACTGTATGTTTCTGCAAACCAAGAAGAACTTGCATTTGTACATTTTTATACATATCATGTCAACCTTTCTAAAGTGATGTAGTATGTATGTATGTATGTAGTATGAGCTGACTTTGTCATCAGGAAGTTGAGGAGGCTAGATTAGGCAGCTGTGTTTAACGTGCGTAACACCTGCTAAACTGCAGACTACTGCTCTAGGTGAACGAACAACCAAACCTGTTGTGATTTAGTGAGCCATTGCTGTGTTTTCAGCAGCTTTTAATGCTCCAAATATGGTTGTTTTGTAGAAGCCCGTTGCTGCTTATTTAGTGGATGCTGTGCCCCTAAAACTGACCACCACACCAGAAGTTAACAACAGCATTGTTTAAATGTAAAATTTCAACATACCCACTCAAAATAATATGCAAGTGTACTGTATTTGTAGCTTGCCAACACTTTCTCATGTATCAGCGTTTGGTCATGGACTTTCCACGTCGAGATATGACGTGCAAGGTTGGTTGTTGATTTAATGGGCCCTTTCTGCCTGTCTCTTTCAAGATAAATGCATTACGTTGGTACAACAGCGCCAATTGATGTCTCTTTTCCTTCAACGACAAATGCACAAGGTAACGTTTTGCCAACACACACACACACACACACAGTTAGGTTTTGTCAAAAAAAAGCACATAGTTGGGTTTAGGAAAAAAACAACGTTTGTGTTTACAGGAAGCAGACACCGGCCTCACAGGTGAAAGTCAATGGTTGTTGGACCCATCCACCACCCTTCCCACCTGTCATACCTGGACGCCCGCCACTTTAACTTTTGTTGTTGTCCTGCTGCATTTCTCCCTGACGCTGCCAGGCGCCCTTAACCAGCAACAGCGACCAGCTGCATATCATGCCAATGTGAAGGGACAGTTTTTTTCACCACTGACCAAGCCCCGGTTTTGGGTGTGCAGAAACATACAATTCCAACATTTTTGTGGCATTGGGTTGTAAAGTCTTTGTCCTGCACATTTGTACAGACAATTACAACCCAGATTTATATGCATAAATGTCCAAGAAATCATTAGCAAGGGAAAAAGATGTTTTATCATTAATTGGTGCAAAGCTTTGTAAACTCTTCAGGTATGCTGAAAATATTTTCATGAAATTAGCATCAGCCAATTACCAGCAATATTAAGTCAGCCTGAGCCAATAGTCTTGTACTCTGCTATTGATGGACATATCATTAATCACACACACACACAGTGCTACTTTGTTTTAATTAGCCTTTTTTTATTAAATCAAATAATTCAATAAACACTCAGGGTCTTGTTTGCTCTGGGAGAAAAGAGCGAGAGAGGTGCTGCCTTAAAAACAGAGCCCCATTCATCATTATAGGAGTGCCGCCTTAAAATTGTGAACCATCCATCAGCCTATCAGGAGCCGTCTAATGAGCATCAGGCCACTTCATCAGCTTCAACACAATCTGCCCTCTCATTCATCTCAGAGTAGGAGGCCTGTCTGTTAATGTCAGCTCCGATATACAACACACACCTAAACACACACACACGCCCCAAACACCAACACCTAAACACACACACACACTCATACCTGCACATACACTTGCTTGTGCACAAACCTTAACTGACACATGTAAAACAGGTACAGTTAATCATAAACACACATTTCACAAACTCTCATACAACATTTCAGAAGCCCTGCCTCCATCTGAGCATCCACCTGTAGGCTCTGACTGTATGTTTACTTGTGGGGGAAGCTGGTGTTAGTACTGATGTGTAGGTATATTTGGGACACATCAAGTCTGGTGTAGCTATTTGTGTGCATTAACAACATGTAGAATGTAAGCGGTCAATGCAAGCATATTTGGTTTACTCCTGGAAAAACCTAACTGACAAAAAAACATTGCATGTGGAAACCATGAATAGTTTACCTTTGCATGTCATTATGTACCAGATACACTGAAATTTTGCATTTCAACCACACCAGGGTTACTGTATGGTCAGACACAAAAAAACATTTGGCTATGGCTCGGAAAAGATCATGGTTTGGCTTTAAACACAACACTTATGCTGGCACAATCTCAGCAAGAAACACAGTGATAAGTGCTACTTGTGGCACATTCCCAGGGGAAAAACAGCAACAGGTTTTTAAAAACACTAATGTGTGGGAGCTAAAATGCCGCTGGAAAAACAGCCATGGGTAACGAATTTGTGTTTTTCAGAACCGTATAATGCCAACATTTTCTTTTAGCAACTGGGCTGCCTGGAAATGTTCCGGTTCTGGTCCATTTACAACCTTGGTACTTCCCCAGTGTGTCTGTGTGTGTGCTCAGTATCACTCTTGTCACAGGGGAGGTAAAATGGGAGAAGAGAAGTCATTGAAACCAACAGGGAGATTAATCCTCTTCCTGCCCTCCCTTCATTTCTCAACCCTGCATCAGTCTCCCAGTTTCTCTCTTTTTCAGTCTCACAATTCTCTACCTCTCTCTCTCTTTCTCCCAATTATCCATTAGCCGTCTCTAAGGATCTTCCGGAAGCTTCTGATGAGAAAGTACCCTTGTTGCCAAGTTGCCTCCTAAATGTCACCTGGCATCCATACTGCTTGGCTGTCCATTACACACACACTTAACAAGACCATTGGGTGACTATGGTTACTGTGGGATTTGCTGATGTTTGGTGCAGGATCATGAGGTCTGAACATAATGCAAGAGGTTAAGCTGAAAAATGAGTGCTTGGTTTTTAACCACTTTGTCCCTCTTTATATTTTCATATTTTTGCTTTTTGTTTATCTCTTACACTGTTTTATATCTTTCAATTAAAATAACTATGTTTTATGAAGGCTTTCCCACCTTGCAGACAGACATTTTTGGAAAGGTCTGTCTAGGATTTAGTGGCATCTAGCAGTGAAGTTGCAAAAATGAAACTTGTCCAGTGTGGCAAGTATGTAGGATAATTATGGTGGCATACACAAAAATGCAGAAACACATATGGCCCTAGCGAGAGTAAGCATTTGGTTTGTTTGTTCTGGACTCTGTAGAAACAACACGGCAGACTCCATGGAAAAGGACCCACTCCCTATGTTAATATAACCGCTCACTCTAAGGTAATGAAAACACAACAATTCTTATTTTCAGGTTATTTTACACTTTAGAAAACATTGGTATGAATATAATATTACATTTCTGCCTTTAAATGACCCTAAACCCTACACCTTCAAAGCTGCATCAGTCGCTATTGTATTACCAATCACCTATCAGCTGTGTGTAATGTAATGTGCTCAAAGATAGTGACATACAGAGAATATTCGCCCAAATTTGCAGTTCCGCTTATCTCTAAAGATTTGTAGCATCTTAAAGCTTTTTTTTTTTTTTATTAACACACACCAGGCATATGTAAAATCATATAGGGGTGAAAGACATTTTCAACAATAGCTTTTATGAAAATTTTCTCTATTTCTTGTAAAAGACTTTGGTTTGTGCTGAGAGTTGAAATTACACATCACCTATTTTTGTCTGTTTATCTTTTCCTGTAAATGCATGCAACACAACTCTACATCAAGTGACACCTATGGTTACACACATTCAAATCAACACAAGAAGTTTGTGCTCTAGAGAAAGGATCAGCACTCAGTGAATAACCTCCTAAGCCCTATGATAAGCTATTATGGCAAGGCTTAACTATACAGACCAGTGAGCAGTGATAACTAACATGTCTTTGGGGTCATCGGGTGGGAACCTCCTTTCACCCGTGTTTCGTCTTGTTGGTCCCACGACACCTCCAGGAGGCTACAGGTAGACAGTGATCTCTGGCGTCCCAGAGACACTCCCCTAATGCCAGGTCTCACTGCTCCCCGCACCAACCCAATAACCTCCTTTACCTTACTTACACATGGCTTTCTCAGCCCAAACAGCACCGCCACCTTCAACCAAACCCAGGCTCCGTTCATGCGAGAAAATATAATGGGACTTCTCTTTTTTTTTAAGGGTCCAGCAGCTGAAAAACGTTAAGAGCAGCGGTGACAGATGAGAACTTGTTAAAGAGATAACAGGAAGGCAGAGCAAGCAGTTACATCCTTGGAGCAGGGGCGTAGAACCAAATTCATGGCCCTATGCATAAGCAGTCTGTCCCTTGGGCTCTTACTTTCTCTCTTTCCCTTTCCTCTCTTTCTTTTCTTGTATGGAACCCTAGTTTACCTTTCTCTGGGAAAGACATGACAGTGTATGTTAGGGCTCTGGCATCATAAGCAGTCACTAATTATCCTCTAGCTACTTTTGGAGATGAATCATAGTGCAGGGGCAGACTAAAGCATTTTATGCCTTTTGTATGGGATGAGTTGGGCCTAAGAGATCTTTTTCTCTTTTTTAAAAAAAAAAGTTATGGCACTATAGACTTAAAAAAGTAGACAAAACCAAAATGTAATGTTCTGGCTTTTTGAGGCTTTCTTCCCATTAAGGCCCCAGGTAATCAACATCTCTGCCGAGGAGTGTCATTTTTTGTGGATACGAACAATTATCTCCTCATGGTAGAAACTAGAAAACACTGGTTATAATCTGTAATATCACTGACTTCAGTAGTACCAGATCAACATAACAGTGTTAAGTTGAGTTTAGTTCTTTTCTTTTGAACAGTGATAATGTAGATGTTGATTCTAGAGATGCAGGTAAATTATTCCAAAGAGATTGTCTTCTGTATTTCAGTGTATATTGATTCAGGGAAGTCCAACAATATGGAAGATGGAAGTCCTTAGAGCGTCTTTGTAGGAATGAAGAAAACTTAAAAAAAAATCTGAAATGTCAAAGAGGTCATATGATGTCAGAATCCAATGCACACATCTTTGTATGTTGTTATTATGCTTGTTTAATATTACATAATATACTCTGCAGTGCAGGGTACACCTCTGGTCCTTTGATTCAAGTTTAATTATACCACAGCAGAATAATAATATTTTAGCTTTACCCTTTATTCACCCCAGAGTAGTCTTAACATCCTAGAATGTTAAGCATATTGCTGTGAATGCATCGTACTTGAATGCAACTCAGATGAATGTCTCAGTATTTTTATCAGCTCAGACCTTCTGTCATCTGCAGTGAGGTGGCTGAACAGTAAGAAAATAATGCATCTGGAAGGTAAGTCTGTTTCTTTTCACCTGCAAATCATCAAATCAATGCTTTCTGCGACGTCTCCAGGGTAGATATATATTTTTTTAAGATTTAAAGCCTCTCCACCTCGTCTGTGCCTTACTGAACCTAAATAACAAATGACAGCGACGCCACAGATGCTTTTTGACAAAGATAAATCAATAAAGTGTCTTTCTTCCCGTAAGGTAAAATAACATTGTCAGACAAGCTGACAGTGTCCCTGCAGCCCCATAACAGTCTGTCTGAAGTGGAGTCACTTGTGTTTAATTTTCCCAGCATCCCCCCAGGAACACACCCTGATGCAATCAAGTCCAAGTGCAGAAGAATGATGATGGGTTTCGTGGCCGTGGGTTTTTCAAGAGCTCCGACATTTCAGAACTAGAATTCAGGGAGACCCAGAAGAGTCGCTGAAGGGTGTTTGATAAGTGCAGAAAGATTCTGTTTGACATCAGACTGCTGACTTACTTGAATCTAGTGTTTTATTTAAGAATATGGCGGGGACTTGGTGGGGCTTCAGCAACTTACTGAGACTAAAATCAAGGGATGATATTGTGGGGATCATTTTAAATCTTCTCTTAAAGCCAGACAGGGTAGCATGTTGTTGGTCAGACTGATTTCTGGACAGACAGATTCTTGTTGGTTCCTTCGAGTTGATACATGCAAATTTGTTTAACCTTTCAAACCTTCCAAGTTTTAATACTGTTTACAAAATATAGTGTGAGTTTCTCTGTTACACTTCGTCATTGTAAAAGCATGTTAGTCAGCTAGTGCTGACACTGCAAAGGTGAGGAACATCCTGGACAGTTCACTAGACTATCACAGGGCTGACACATAGAGAACGTTAACTATTAACGGTCACATTCACACCCACAGCCAAATGACAATCCCTAGTTAACCTAACCTGCATGTCTTTGGACTGTAAGAGGAATTTGGAGAACCCAGTTAAAACCCATGCCGACACGGGGGGAGCATGCAGACTCCTCACAGAGTGACTCCAGCCAGTCTGCAGACTTGAACCTGAAACCCTCTCACCACTACAACCAGTCAGCATCCCACATGTATGACAGTAGGCCATATTAGCTCAATATGATGTTGAAATGACACTGACCAACAATCAGTCTGTCTTTGAGGGGCAAGTAGCAGATAACTCCACAGCCTTGTGCTGCTTTTATGTGTCGGAATAATCTGAAAAACGAGTTCCACGTCATATTTCATGACTCACCTGATCTGTTTTGTCTTTGTTACCAACGTGTTGTTTAGACACTCATCTTCTTTGTTATGTCCACATTACAACTTAAAGCTGATGAACACACCAAAGTTGGAAGAACGACCATCCAAGGAGTATGTGAATGCACCACTGACCTTGGCTGGCAGAGGTCTCCACTTGAGTTTGATTTAGTCCCTTCTTGTTCACTCACTGTAGCAGGCAGTGTGAGCAGTACCCTAGGATAATAGCAAATGAAAAAGTCAGAGATTCACGAGCACTGAAACGTCAGACACTCATAAAACAGTCATTCAAAAAGATTCATTCACCCATCACTAGGTTCTGGACTGTTTTATGCAAGGAATGCTGAGGGATAAGGTGTGGACTCTACTTACATGTAGCTGATATGATTCTTTGATTTAAATATTTGTGATGATGACCTGTATGAGCATTTGTCTTGTTTGGAAACCCAAAACGTACAATGAAGACATAGTGACAGCTACAGTTTTAGCCTATTTCCCCAAAGTTTGGACTTAGAGGTCAAATGACTCATCAGTTCTGACCCTGGACTAGTGTCACTACTGAGGACTTATACTATATGGCTTGTTAAACAGTGACAGTGTCCCACCTCTGCTGATTTCTGTACTGATTTCTGAGGTAAAGTGAGACGCAGCATGAATAGAGAGCATTGTGAGTGATTCACTGACTTTAATGGCATACTGTTTAAGTGTTGCTTTGACAACCTCACGGCCCCAATTCACTGTGACTGGAGTAAAAAGTCTTTTCAGAAAACACTTTAATCATTGGAGTAAGCATCAGAGTTTTTGTTTTGCTATTCCATAAAATCAACTCACATGTAAAAAATAAATAAATAACCCAATTTTGATTGTTAAAAACATAATGTTATGAAGCTGCAGCTTACTTCA
Organism: Epinephelus cyanopodus; assembly: GCA_026686955.1. Taxonomy (NCBI): domain Eukaryota; kingdom Metazoa; phylum Chordata; class Actinopteri; order Perciformes; family Serranidae; genus Epinephelus; species Epinephelus cyanopodus. Next base: position 8,281,816 of record CM048918.1, on the reverse strand, counting down.
TGTCCCTGTTGTGACTAATGTTGTTCTGCCTTCAAACGACCAATTAATGTGAAGAGAAGCTGATAAGAGAGGGAACCGAGGGAGTGTGAGGGGATGAGAGACTCATGGTGTTACCACTGCTAATGAGCCACGACACACTGCGGTTACATGAGCGTGTGTTCATGTGTGTGTGTGTGTGTGTGTGTGTGTGTGTGTGTGTGTGTGTGTGTGTGTGTGTTGCAACAGTTGACCTATCCCATTTAAAACCAAAGCAAAGGGATTTCCAGAGAGGACTGCAGACCACACACAAATACATACACACACACACACACACACACACACACACACACACACACACACACACACACACACAAACAAGCAAACACATGATGTGGCAGGTTGGCAACAGTACACAGAGGGTTGAGGATCAGTGTTTGATCCACACTGACCTTTAGTTTGGATCCAAGTTGCCTCTCCCCTCCTGCTAATCCCTCCATATCCCTCTTCTCTTTTCTTCTCTTCTCTTCTCTTCTCCTCTCTTTTCTTCTCTTCTCTTCTCTTCTCCTCTAAATTTTGGTATTGTACATTTTGGCAAACCACCGACACGTTAGTTTATACATTATCATGTAGAAGATATCTTTAAATTTTACATGTCTTTACATTTCAACAACATGTATTGTTGGGTTTAGGCACAAAAAGCACTTGATTATAATTCAAAAAAGATTGTGTTTTGAAATGCAGAAATGTTTAGCTAAGGCATAGCATTTATTTTTCAAATGATTTAAGTCATGCCCTGATCTGTGGGGAACAGCATTTTAACTTCTATGCATGCTGAATAATGGATGTGACAAATAAACCTGATTCTGATAAATCAGGTTTGAAAATGTAACTTTTCCTGGGGTTGTATTTCACACTGGTTGGCATGAATCTGCTCCCGATTTGGATACACACTGTGTCTACAAATCCTGAATGTTGTGAGATGGATATCTGCCTTTACAGCTGCTCAATGTTGCTTCACACTTGAGAAGACTTTGCTCCTTGATTCTATAGGGAGTGGAGAAAAACCAATGTCATCATTTAACACATCAATTTTATGTGTTCACCAATAAGCATCACAGAAAACAGGAATGCTGAATCCAATGTCTCTCGTGTAAAGGTTGTGTTGATTTTATAGTTTACCTCTGAGGGTTAAGTGCCTCATTCTGTGGTGCAATGGCAGACAGTAGTCACACAAATAAAACCCTAAGTAGGATACAATCATCAATACATCCCTGTGAGGCAGCATTGTGCAAGTAGTTTGATGCGGCAGAGCTGAATGAGCCGTATTACAAGTTTGTGCGGCGATGTGTGGCATTGTGTCGGCTTTTGTGTACTGTGCTGCTGATAAGGCGGCCGTGTCATTGCACTCTGCCGCATTGTTCCTGTGATAAGGAAGCAGCGGAGGGAGACATTTTCCTCTGCAAGAGACAGAGATGCTATCAGCTGGGAAGAAGGTGGTGAGAACATTAGGTGAGCAGAGTGGAGGGGTGGGTGGAGGTGTGGCTGGAATAGATGGACCAGGAATGTGTGAGTGTTTACACTGTGTCTGTGATGGATGTGTGGATATAACAGGTGAATAGGTAAGTGTTGTGGGTAATGGATAAGGTGGTGGAGTGTGTATCTGTGTTTTTTTTGTGTGTGTGTGTGTGTGTGTGTGCTAATGGAAACTGTGCATTTTTGCAGGCTTTGAGTCACGGCAGGAAGGAGAATGTGACGCTATTCTAATAACCAATTGACCAACAAACCAGTCTACTTAAAGGGATAGTGCACCCAAAAATGAAAATTCAGCCATTATCTACTCACCCATAAACTGATGGAGGCCCTGGTGAAGTTTTAGAGTCCTCACATCCCTTGTGGAGTTCGGCAAGGGCAGCAGGTAGCAGACCTAATGGCAGACGGCGCCCCAGACTAACTATCTATCTGTAGTGATCCAAGTGTGCTGCAACCCTGACATAAAAAGTTGTTTCAAAAAACATCATATGAACTCTGTTTTTAGCCTCACTGTAGTCTGTAGCTCTGACTGCTTCTCTGTGCTCTGCGCTCACGTGTGCGCGCTTGCGTGAGACCAGTGAAAGCATGAGCTTTGCTTACCCGTGTTTACATCACGTGACACGTGCACCGCAGGGAGAGAAAATGGTAACCACAGTAGCTAAAAGATAATTTGCACTACGGTCTTTTAGCAAAGGACAGCCCAACATGTCTGAAGACTTTGAAATTGAGGAGGAACAGCATTTCTTTGTTGAGCTGTATTTGTTTGAGCCCGAGTATCAAACGAAACTCAGGCTACTGGACGAAGCAGCTGCCGCAGTTCATAAGCCGGAGTCGAGCACTGGAAACCTGGTGGTGTAGTTGTTTCAAATGCAAAGCAATGCCAACGGATGAGGAAAGTCTTTGCTGCTCAGACTGGGAATTGGCGATGCCTGCACTTGAGAATCTGGACATCAGTACTGACGAGACTGCTGCTTTTCAGAAAACTTGCATCACCGATCACCCTGAGTGTGCACACGTGAACACGCAGCACAGAGAAGCAGTCAGAGCTACAGGCTACAGTGAGGCTAAAAACAGAGTTCAGATGACGTTTTTCTAAACAACTTTTTATGTCAGGGCTTCAGGACACTTGGATCACTATGGATAAGCAGTATGGAGATACTTTGTGGATTCAATTTTGTGTTCTTGGACATTAGTCTGGGGCGCCGTCAGCCATTAGGTGTGCTAGCCACTCCCCCCCCCGATCTCCGCAAGTCTTAGTATAATTGACTAAAAATTTTATAATATCCTAAGCATAATGTATATCAAGTGGTCTGAGACAAACAATAGGTTTCTGCACCTCACCATGACTCTGTGTTCAACCTCTAAAGAATCAGTACCATGCCGATGTGCATCAACCAATTAAAGGTCAGCTCAGACTACTGCGTTCCTATTGGCTGTTCTACTGCATCTACGCGTTCCCGTGCCGCCAGCAGAAGGGGAGAGCAAGTGGCAATGGCGAACAGTGGACCGGGTAAAATAGGTATTCCAGCATTGGCTACAACTGCCTACACGGCTAACCCCAAAAAAAGGAAGACAGAACTCAGTTCCTCGGAGCCCTGGAGGGAGGGGAAGGATGAGGTGGGCCCAGGCCTGGCCGGAGGGCGTGAGGGTTGGCTGTGGGAGCAGAGCTGAGGGCTCTCTGCGGAGAGGGAGAGCCGAGCCTTGGGGGTATGTGTGGGGCAGGCTGCTGCGCGGTGAGGGAGAGCCGAGGCTCCCCAAGAGAGGGAGAAATAGAACCAAATAGGATAAAATACTCGCGTGCTCGTCTGGTAGGAGGGGCTCAGGGCGGAGACGAACGAAACCTAACTCAGATGAAACTCAAAAATCAACCGTTTTCAGGCTTTCTACCCACTGCAGCTTTAACAACAGCATTTAATGATGAAAATGAGAATGATGAGAATTAATGGTTGTGGTTCACATAAAGTGTCACATTAACAACTCAATAGTGAAAACAAACTAAAGTGGACTCAGCAAATTTAAAGATTAAGCACATACTGGTCAATTAGTTGTGTTTGTGTATGTGAGTTAATGTGGGGGATATTGCTAATGTTAGCAATTAAAGCTATAGTTGGCAACTTTTATGACAACTTTTATGTCCTATCTGATTAAACTGTCACTATATTTACCCAGAAGTATATGAGACAAATAGTCTGTGCAATAAATAAAGAAATAAAATTAAAATCAGGTTCCTCTGCCGCCTTGTAATGCTTCTATTGGCATTTGCAAGAATTCAACACACCTGAACACAAACAACCAATCAGAGTCAAGGAGGTTTGTCGTGCTGTCAGTCAAGTCACTCACTGCTTGTGTACTGTGGTCAAACTATGGAGCTTTATCCCTATCTTTATTCAAGAGAGTGGTCTATCAGTTTGAGAGCATATTTTATTGATTTCACGTTCAAAAACCCTGCCCTCGCACTCAAATAGCCTCTGCTTGTGCTTGGATCTACTCTGTTTCTGCTCAAACTGTGTGCTCACACTCAGATACCATACTGCTTGCACAGATTTCCTGCCCGAGCTTCAGCTTTTCTCCTCGTGGTCAAAGTGTTTCTATGTTTCTATGCACTCATGGAATTTCTGCTCTCAGATTTCTGCCCTGCGCTTGGATTTTTTTGTGCAACAACCCTGTCAAAATCCCCCAACCAATAGAATGGCAGATTTACTGTTGACCAATGAAATGATCCCTGCCTCTTTGTGGGCGTGCTCGCTTTAGTTTTAGAGCGTCCCATCCGGGCAGGTAGTCTTTAACCGGGTTCATCCACTCCCACCCTCTTCCCCTGTCGGGAGTTATTTTTCAACAGTCACCGACTCACTATTATCCCTTACATATGTAACCCCTTTTTCCCTTAGTGTCTATAATTTACACTGAGGTCACACTCAAACAGATTAAACAGGTCCTAGGTTCTCAGCTAAAGTTGGTGAATTTGCTGGGGGGTTTTTTTCTACTGCTTTAGATAAAAGGGACTCTATCAATAGGATGAGAAGAGGAAGATATTTAGCGCGGTGCCTCCACTGAAAACTTACTATGCTACGTGAGCACTAGCAAAAATACGTAAGCCCTCAGAAATACAGTTTACTCCAAAAGAATGTTAAACGACCATAGGTAAAGGTAAAACACAAACATTTATTTATTAAACATTCTCTTTAGTTCTTTGGAGTTGTACCTTTAAATGAATGAATGCTTCAAGAATGAAATAAACAAATAAAAAAAATAATAAACAAAACACTTCCTGTATTTTAACTCTTTTTACCCTTTCAGTTCAACAAAACAGTTTTTAGTTTACTTCAACCAAACAATGGAGTGTAGTTCTTAATTCAAAAGAGTATTTTTTTAACCCCCTTTTTTTTTTTACCTCACATCAATGAAACAAAAGTTTTAATTTGAGCTCAATCTCAGCTCTTTTTAATGGAAAGCAACCCTTATGAAATTAGTTTCTTTTTTAGTCTATTTTTAAACCAAATCAAATTATGGTTGTATTTTTAATAAACCAATACTTATGAAATATCTACCTAGGTGTGTTTTTAATCTTTTAACTGTATTCACCTATGGGATGCTCACTCAAGGACCCAAATGCATAGAAATATCAAAACAGTGCTTTGTGTATTCAAACCAAGCCCCAACCTCCGGTGGAGACGAGTGAGACCAATGCGGAAGTGCCAAAAACTGCAGTTCACCGACTGTCCACTTGAGGCTGGCTCCGGAAGTGAGCAAATTCCCATAGACCCCCATGTTAAAATGCCCAACTTTAGAGCAGAAATAAACATGTTTACAGCCTGGTACAAAAAATGGTTTTGGTTTCTATAGTTAATTTCCTCTTTCATGACAACTCTGAGGGGGGTGAATTTTTTTCTAACTCTTCCGTTTAAATGTTATTAAGGTTTGAAATTGCGCATAATTAAGGGCGTGGTCACTTTGAGTGACAGGTGGCACAGTCATGGGTGGCTAACTAGCATGCTAACTAGCCGCTGGCTGTGCTGTGCGGAGCTGAGCTCAGACTCGCCGTCTGCTCGGTGTCATCTCAGCCGGTTCGTGTCCATGTTCAAGGCACTGAACCTGTCCTCTCAGCCGGGTCTGTGCCTTCTGGATATGTTTTCAGGCAAATATTGGAGTAATATGACTTGCTGTTCAATTAATTATTTAATTATACCAACAGACCGTCCAAGAAGTTCGTGCTCCAGGTTTTTCGGTAAGTGAAATTCGGAAATTCTAGTATTATTTTCGTTATGTTTATATGTTAGCACTAATTAGCGGGTGTCGGTGTCTGCGGTCACTATGGTCACCACCGAGCTTGTCAGCAGCGTGTATCGGTGTCTGCGGTCACCACCTAGCTGTCAGCTTATTATTGTATTATTAAGCCTTTATTTAATAACGTTACATGTAATATCACGTTGATACCAGAGGTCTCGTTTTCAAGTGCGACCTGTATCACAGCAGCAACATCCACATCAAGTTACAGAGCCACAGACAATACAACACAAGCTTAGCTTGTTAACTAGCTAACCAGCCAGCTAACATTTAGCCTTCGAGCAAGACGCCAGTCCAGGGATGTATCGAAGTCAGAGCCTGACAGAGAAGTGTTAGGATTTAACGTTAGGCAGTTAGGGAGAGAATATTTTGAACAAAAGGCTGTGAGGTTTGAAAATAAAGGTCCACCACATTAGTTAGCTAACGTGATGCAATGTTAACATTGTCATATGAGCAGTGTAACGTTAACGTAACATTAAGGCTATACTTGTGTATGTAAATAAAAAAGTGGCGAACTGTGTGAAATTACAATAAGGTGTGTAACGTAATTAAAAAAAGCTAATGTGACATTTGACTGTCAGATAAAATATTAAGAAGATTAGTGTATGATATAGGCCTGTAGCTACACAACAATAGATAATGCACAGACAGAATATGAGGACTGTGATGGTCACCACCTTTTTGTTTTGCTAAAATAAATTGATTATGATCTGTTGAACATCGAAGTAATTTAAATTGTATTGTTTGCATGTAAAAGTGTCTGCAAAGTAGGTAGCTAACACATATATTACTTTGAATATCTATTTGTCTGTGTAAAGTTTTCCTCTAGGTGACCCAGACAGACTGGATCAGTGGACACTCAACACCAGGAGACAGAACTGGACTCCAAACAAGACTTCCCGTCTGTGCAGTGAACACTTTGAGTCATCACTTAAGCACTGAATCCAGGATAAAGACACCTTTTTTCATACAGTACCTCACTAAACTTATTAGTTTGAAATGATGAATTATTGTCCATAATACAATTAAATGCATTACATAAATTACTAATTGTCATACATTACTAAGTACTCGATTAGGGCACAGCTTGCTCCGTATTATTACTGATAAGGTGAAATGACACACTGACACACCAGTGCAGTTTAGTGTTCCCCTGATGCAGAAGGCCAAATTAAGATTTTATCAATCAAGGAACATGACATGTATTTACCAACTTTAACATTTTAGTGCTTTTTATGCAAAGACCCTTTATCAAAGTGAGAATTACTACCTTTTCCCCACACACAGTCTGTGAAGAACCAATGGAAAATATATTGTCATAATGAGACGCTGAACATAGCATGATTCCACAGTGGCAGTGAGCTTTGAGAACAGTTCAGTTTCCTTTCGATAGCAACAATGATGTTAATGTGGATGAACTGCATACTGTACATTCATACTCCAGTTGTTTTGATAGTACAGTTAAATTTAAAATCAAATTCAAATATAAAGTTGAATATCTACAGAATTTAAACACAAAACTATTTTATGAATTACAGCAACTTACTCAGCAATAAGATCATTTTGGTGGTGAGTGGGCTTTTAACCAAGACAGACTGTAGTCAGTGTTTTCTACCTGTGTTTTTAACTTGTCATCTTTCTCTCTTGTAGGACACTTGAGGAAAGTTACAACACCTCGACCAATGTGATATTTACTCCACAATAAAGAGATTGTTTAACAAGAAATTAAGATTTTGCAACTTATGACACTGGGTCCTAATTCATATGTTTTATAATTAGTTACAAATCTTTTCATTTATTTCATGTGTACTTTTTGTAACCTTCATAGTGATGATTTCATGAATGCAAGCTCTGACTTAATTTTGTTAAACTGTTTGTGTAATGGTTAGAATTTTTGTGATATAAAGTGGATCAGACAAAAATTACTTTAGAGTAAAAGCAATTTTTTTTTTTTGAAAACTGTCATTCATCAGTTTCCTGTGATGATTGGAAATGTAGTGGTGATTTAAACCATTAACAAAATGTAATCATTATTAATGGCATCTTAATGTTTTCATTTATGTCTTAACATTTACCCAAGTTTGCATTTATCTTAGCAGAATGTAAAAAAGAAATGAAAAGCTGATGTTATGTGCTGGTTTTGTTTGAACATTTCTTTAAGACAAATGAAGAAAATTCACTGAATAACGATTCTCCTTTTGTGAAAAACACGGAAATATGTGCACACTGAATAAGTCCCATAGGCGGTATTATTTATTTGTGACATATTGACATAAGAGAAAGTTCTGTGGGTATTGCTTGGTATTGAGGTTTATATAGTGAGGCTAAAAAAACAACAACAGATAATTGGCTGATTATCTTTCTGTTTGCCTCACTATAAAAATGTAACGATACCTTTGCCTGAGGAAGACCTTTTCAGAGTTGGAAACATAGCGAACAAGTGACATGTCCTTGGGGGCTTCAAAACTATTGTGTCCAGCTAATTTTTTGTTTTTCATTTTGAGCCCTTTTATCCAGTCAAGTACAGGGTTAAAATAATCAGGTCCACACAGCAATGGACTGCCTAATTTTTTGTCAGTGACAATGTTAAACATTAATGCTTTATGTTTTATCTGTAGTGTATGATTTGTTTGTCCTTTCAATTGACAGTCAGATTTGATTGTGAAATACAACATTCAGTCAGTAACAAAGACAAAAGGAGTGCAAATATAAATAGAATTTATTGAAATTTTAAACAAGTTATAGATGAATATAAAAAGTCAACATTGGCCATGACAGCCTGGGCTATGTCCAGGCCTAACAAAATATGTCCTAAAGGCCAAATTCAAAAGCAGTGACACTGCCAACTGTAAGCAGTTCACTGTGTTTGGAGGTGGTCTTCAAGACAATTAACTAATATACTTAAAAACATATAATTTCTCCTAGGTGTGAGATGAATGTGTCTGATGTGAGGGTGCTCAATTATGGCACCATTTAAACTATGAACACATGTAGCCATAACACTGTAAACACATTTACTGGCCTTATCAATCTTTGCTGGATTGCCACCAGCCTCCCACCTGCACCTTTGGGCCAGTGAAGAAAATATTATCTTAATGCCAGGATGCTGGAGGTGAAGCTGGTGCAGGTCCTCCTTCATCATGCTGACCAGCTTGACACTGCTGATCAGGGGCGGATCTAGGATTATGGGAGATCCGAGGCTTAGCCCAGAGGGAGAAAAGATGTATGCACAAAGTTCTTTTTTTAACTTAATTTTTTATTGCAGATATATTTAGAAAACACATTACATTACATACTTTATCTAGACAAAGGTGCTGTCCTGAAGGTGTGTTGCATCCGCTGAAAAAAGAAAAGATAAAAAGGTGTTAAAACTGATCATAAGCATTACATTAAAATCTTGCAGTGCATGTAATCCTGATTGACATCTCATAAACTTCAGAACTGAAAAACAAACAAACAAGAAGTTTGTTTTATTATCTTACATTAATGCTGCCTGGCACCTCTGCTGTCTTGCTCTGTTCTTCACTCCTCTCTTCTAAACTCCTTTTTGCTTCTCTGTCCACTCCTTTCCTTTCCAGCATTAGTTTGATATCTTCAATATCACTCTGTCTGCTCTAAACAGTTTCATCTCTTGTGTTGAATAGTCATTTTTGCTTCTCTGTCCACTCCTTTCCTTTCCAGCATTTGTTTGATATCTTCAGTTTGACTCTGTCTATCTGTCTATCTCTTGTGTTATGTGTTCTCAGTTTCTCTTCAAGAAAGAGAAAACTGAGAACACATAACACAAGAGATGAAACTGAGTTTAGAGCAGAGTCTTGTACTGAAGATATCAAACTAATGCTGGAAAGGAAATAAGTGGACAGTGAAGCAAAAATGACTATTCAACACAAGAGGAACTCCTCCTCCTTTTCTTCCTTCCTCCTCTTTTTCCCCTTCCTCCTCCTTCTCTTCCTCCTTCCATCTTCTTCTTTCTTTTCCTCTGTCCTCCTCCTTCTCTTCCTCCTTTTCTCCCTCCTCCTCCCTCTCCTTTCTTTTCCTCCTTCCTCCTCCTCCTTTTCCCTTTCTCCCTCCTTTTCTTCCTTCCTCCTTCCTGGTCTTTTCCCCTTCTTCCTCCTTTTCTTCTCCCTCTCCTTCTTCTTTCTTTTCCTCCTTCTCTTCCTCCCCCTCCTCCTCCTCCTCTTACTCAGCCTCCTCCTTTTCCCCCTTCTTCTTCCTTCTCGTCCTTCCTTTTCTTCCTTCCTCCTCTTTTCCTCATTCCTCCTCCTTCTCTTCCTCCTCTTCCTTCTCCTCCTTTCCCCCCCTTCTTCTACTTCCTCGTCCTTCGCCTTGAAGGTGAAGCAAAAATGACTACGGTAAGTTGTGTTGAATAGTAATTTTTGCTTCACTGTCCACTCCTTTCCTTTCCAGCATTACTTTGATATCTTCAGTACAAGACTCTGCTCTAAACTCAGTTTCATCTCTTGAAGAGAAACTGAGAACACATAACACAAGAGATGAAACTGAGTTTAGAGCAGAGTCTTGTACTGAAGATATCAAACTAATGCTGGAAAGGAAAGGAGTGGACAGTGAAGCAAAAATGACTATTCAACACAAGAGATGGAAGAAAAGGAGAAGGACGAGGAGTAGTTTGATATCTTCAATATGACTCTGCTCTAAACTCAGTTTCATTTCTTGTGTTCATAAGTCATTTTCTCCTTTTGTGCTTCACTATCCACTATCCTATCCCCCAACCCCTCTGTCCCAACTAAAGCTTTTTTTCTACTTTTCTTGTGGTGGTGGTGGTGGTGGCAAAATGAGGCTGTACCGACGTGGTTTCAATTGGGCAAATCTGTCAATAACATTGTCTGGGGTTATGGCATCCAGGTTGTCCTTTTCGATGGATATGATAGCAAGGTCATTAAGCCTGTCTTGGCCATAGTGCTCCTTAGCCATGTGTGCAAACGACGTAATGCACTGAAGGACCGTTCACAGCTACAGCTGCTTACAGGAATTGTCAGAGCCACTTGGAGGACAGCTTTCAGGGTTGGAAACATGTCCTCATCAAGCATGTGGAACACAGTGGCTATGTCAGGGTCTTTCTCTTTCACACTGGAGACTTGTTTCCCTTTCTCCTTCTCAAGCTTCCTCTTGATGAAATTTGTAGCTACCATAAGCTCCTCTGACTTCAGTGGGATCTTGTAATGGGTAGCAAGGTTTTGGAGGGCATCTTTAGAGAGAAAGGTCGGAGAAGTTGGGTTGCAGGCTTGAATGCCTGACATGAGCTCTTCCCCTACATCTGAAAAACGGTGATTAAGCTCCTGCAACATCCTGTCAAGACATGGATAAAAAAGATGATGCTTGAAATCACCTGAGGTGGTCGGATTAGAAGTTGCCCCACAGGCTGACTCCACCACGAAATCATCCAGCCGTTTCTGTTTGTGCCGGGAACCAGCAGGGAGCTGGATGTCGTTTTGCTCACATAAAGTCACGGCACTCTTAAACATGTCTTCAGCCCCAGAGTCCGTGCGGAGATCTGCCAAGGTTTCAGTTATTGCCGTCTTATACTGAGCTGCTTTGCCCAAGTCCACATTTTCTCCCTGCAGGTAACGATGGAGCCCTTCAGTTATCCCTAGGACTTTGGAAAACACCACTAGCATGTAGATGGTCTTCAGTTTGCAGAGCTTTGACAGGATTCCCTGGGCCATGGCTGTCTTCATGGTTCGGAGACATGTAAGAATTGCAGGGAGGTTGCTCATGACAGCTTTGACAGACCTCACCTGGCTTGCCCATCTAGTTGTGGAGAGCTGCACAAGTTCAGATGTCTTCAGTCCAAGTTGGTTTTGGACTTCTGTGAACTTGTTGTGGTTGACAAGGGAGTTGCTGAAGAATGTGTAAAGATTTTCAAGTAGGTCAAAGCATGCTGCAGCTTCTGGTATGGCTCTACATGAGTGGGACAGAACCAGGTTCAGCTCATGTGCATAACAGTGCACATAAACTGCTTCTGGGTGTCGCTCTCTGAAGCGGGCCTGGACCCCTCCCACTGCTCCACTCATTACTGCTGCTCCATCGTACGTTTGAGCAACGCACATGAGGCCCTCTAAGTTGTGGGAATGAAGCACCGCCTCTATACCATCTGCAATGGATTTTGCATCAAACTTGTCCAGCTTGTATAGACCAAGAAAAGCCTCCCTTGGGGTACCCTCTTCAGTGACAAAACGGACACATACTCCCAGCTGCTGTGTGTGGCCATCTCGGGCTTCATCTGCCATCACAGAATACATTTTGGAGGATGTAACTTGCTTGGTGACATGTATAGTTATTTCTTGTGCAATGCTGGATATCATTTCATTTTGTGATGAATGTGAAAGGTATGTAGTATTTTTTTGTGGTACATATTTTTGCAGAAATGGGTCGAATTGTGTAAGAAGCTTCATGCATTCGAGGAAATTGCCTGAGTTACGACTGTCTTCTTGTTCGTTTGGCCACGGAATGCGATGCCTTGTTTTCCCAGAAAAGTAGTGACAGCTACAATGCGCTGGAGGTAGCAGCGTCTGTCTAATATATCCTCTGCATTTGCAGTATGGAGCTGCTCGACCACATCCGTAGGTTTGTGTGTCCTTATAACTCTGCCAGCAGCCCATACTCATCTTGTGGAGCTCAGATTTTTCGTGTTCACGGAATGAATTCAGAGCTCTTTTCCAGTTAGAAAATCCAGAGCTTCGGATTAGAGCATCCTTGTTGGTACGGACATGCTGCCTTCCAAATTGATGACAAGGGAAACAAAATGCAGAGTCTCTGGAGACAGAGTACTCCAGCCAACAAAATTCCTCAAACCAGCTCTTGTTAAATGCCCTCTGCTGGATACCAAATTGGCTGAACGGGTACTGGGAGAGGGGCACCTGCTTTGGGCCACTTTCTTTTGTCCCTAAATCAATAGGAGGCAGTACACCTGCTCTCTCTTGTTGCTGTGCTGTCCCTTGCTGCTCATCCCTGCATGTAGCTGACTTATCTGCGTAAAACAAAACAACAATCCCTTTCACATGTCAAATTACAGTGAAAGGGACAAATTTAGCTAACCTCTAACTCACCACTAATTTCTTGAAATGGTTTTCACTTTTCATAGAGAGCAGCACTAGTCTAGAACCATTAAAATAGAAATACATAGAAGAACATTATTATTTTACAAACCTGAAACAGCATCTGGAGCACTGGCTGATGCTGATGCAGCTGAAGTGGATGGCAGCTGATCTGAATGGCAAAATACACACACACACACACACACACACGCACGCACGCACACACAGTCAGTGACTCATGTGGTTATATTTTATCCACTTTACCCTTCAATTTAGATTTTTATCATGTAGCGTTTATGTTGTTGTATTCACTTTAATTGCGTGTGCTAACAGTTATGCTAACATAGTCATAGCAGTATCTTTTATCAGTAAAGTGTCACACACCGAGTGTTAATCTAAAAATTCACAGACCTGAAACATCTGTTCCGGCGTTGGCATTGCTGGTGGGTCGTTGCGCCGCCGCTGAGAAAAATTTCCTAATATCCATTATCTGCGTCCATCTGACAGATCGCGGACTCGGAATCAACACAGGAAACAGAATCAGGAGGACACACTTCTTCTCGGCAGGGCAGGCTATGAACGCAGGTTACTTTCCCGCTGCTGCTGCCTCTGTTAGACTAGGAAGGCTACACTTCAGGGGAGGGAGACTGACCGCAGTGCACGTTAAACTTTTTCCCCCGACTGTAAACATTCGGGGCTTTGGCAAAAACATCCGGGGCTTGAGCCCAAGTAGCCACCCCCTAACCCCGCCCCTGCTGCTGATCTTCCCCATGTCATTGCCGCCACAGTGGATGATGAGGACATCTGGTGCTGCTCTTCCTCGCAGGGAGTGTGGAAAGAAGGAGAGAAGGCCTCTCTGCAGTCCACCCCAGCCAAACCAGGAGACATGGACGCCCGGCATGCTGAGGTTGCTTCCCTCTGCAGCTCTGTGGACACCACGCCGGACATAGCTGTCACCAGTGCTCCACACTGCATATGAAAGTAAAATAAGTGCAATAAATAATTAGCGTTATATATTTTTTTAAAAAGTTGAAGCGTTTTTTTTAAGATAACAGCTGAATCATTGTTTCAAGGTTTGTTGAATAACGTTAATTTAAGCTAAACTCAACTTACCTCAAGTTTCGTGAGGGCGCTGCCACAGCGCTAGCCAAAGTAGCGTAGCTTCTTAGCCTCGTAGCTTCTTAGCCTATTGTTAGCCTCAGCTAACTGAGCAGCGCAGAGCGAGGTGGGCGTGTTTAAGCAGCCAGGCTTCCTCCGGCCCGCCTCTTTGCCCATTTTTGATTGTCCGGGAGTTGGGCGGAGTCACGCACTGCCAAGATGGCGACGTCCAGAGCGGAGTATTTTGAGCTTCAAATCCACTCTTCAGAAACGGACGTGTGACGTCACGGTGACTACGTCCATTATTTTATACAGTCTATGATTCAAACACAATAACCAGTACTCACACCTGTACCCAAAAATATTTTTCACAGTTCACATAACTGATACCAGTAAAAGTCTAACCCAAGCGCTTGGTTAATCTTCCTAACCGTTGGGGCCCTTTTGAAGAGTTGGTGCACATGAAGTTTTATCCAGTGAAAGAACTTAACCTTTAGAAACCCAGGACAGTTCACACAGTCTGCTTTAACACAGTCCGGTGCCTGTATCCTTCACTCGGTTCCGTTCCAATGTCAAGTACTCACGCGACCTCGCACAGTAGAAGCAACATGGCGGTGCAGCCAGCCAGGCCGTAGAGCGATGTCCAGACAGCTCCCGCCGAGTCCCGGAGCTCCAGCTACCTGCGACGCGTCCTCGTTCCTTGCTGTCACCTCGTCTGCTCCGTCTGCTCCGTCGTCACTGTCCTCCCGCGCGCACCAATGTCCGTGTAGACTTCCTCGTGTCCGTTCTGTGAAGTCGGCTAGTCCTCTGTCACTGAGCTAACGCTCAGCACGAGCTAGTAGCGGAGTCCATGCTAGCGCGGCTCGTAAACATCACCGTTGTGTAAACTACTCACACTCGACTGAGATATGTGAAAAGAGCACTGTGGCCGGTTAAAGTCTCTCTGGGCAGCGCAATATCTGGGCCAACTTTTAGTTCGAGTCTCCAAACATTGACTTAGCTCTCTCTGCCTCTGCCGAAGAGGAAAGTGCCGCCAGCTCCTTCACTGTCCCGGTGGAGTCTGGGATACTTCCTCCTGGAGAAAACTCTAGTCTAAACACACAAACCTGACCTCTATAATTTTTATCGACCAGAGAATATTTTTAAACATTATAAAACATGAATTACAGAGTTAATATATGAACAATATTTATTTTAACAGGACTATCGGAAAACCCGAAAAACCAGAGGATTCTGGGAAATGAAGTCCTACCTTACCTGTTTTAAAAGCAATATAAAGGCAGAATCCGCATATTTTTACCATCACTCAGATTACAGAAACACAGTAAAATAGAAAATGAATGTTTTTACTCATTTTTAGAGAACCCTACACACTCCCCCCACCAAATATCAGCATGCCCCCATGCTGTCCTATACACTCAATATGAAACAAAAAGGTATAGTATTTGGGGGTACAAGATTTTAAATGCAAGGCAAGAGTTTTGGTAAACTCACACAAGTTCTGCATAAAGCTTGAGGTGTACACCACCACACATGTGAGCTATTGTAACTTTCAGGAAACAAGATACTACCCACATACACTGACTGTACAGAACTCTTTGGGGCAGTCACAACTTCTCTGGTGGGTTCTCCTAAAGTGTCATAGGTAAACCTCTCTGCTGGTTTCCTATCTCTCTCTGACCTTCTGAGTACACACGGGGACTCAACACTTTCATTTGCTACCACAGAATAAACAAGATAGCTATTTTCTGCCAATTTATTCCAGGTAGCTTACCTGAAACCAACTGTGATGAGATGCTGTTCCCCACAAGCTCAGTTCCAAACAAACACTGCGGAGATGAAATTCCGTCTTCAGTGGCGACTTCCGTATGTGGGCAGACATTCTACAACACTGGGCCGACCCAAAGACAACATAACAGAGACGTTTGATGAGCTGGGACAAAAGAGTATTACATTTAAAGATATCATATATATATATATGGCGCACATGTGTAAATTAACAGTCCCTTTATTTCAAAAGTGGTAAAGAAAGCAAGGGAAGAACATTTAATTTACAGGGCTTTCCCCGGAGGGTGGGAGTGGATGAACCTGGGAGTGGATGAACCCGGTTAAAGACTACCCGCCTGGACGGGACGCTCTAATACTAAAGCGAGCGCACCCACAAAGAGGCAGGGATCATTTCACTGGTCAACAGTAAATCTGGCATTCTATTGGTTGGGGGATTTTGACAGGGTTGTTACACTAAAAAATCCAAGCGCAGGGCAGAAATCTGAGAGAGGAGAGTCAGAGGCAGGCAGTGTTGGCAATGAGGAGGCAGTCCAGGAACACACACTGGAAAGTCTTGCATAGGTATGAATAAGAAAATGGAAACAGGTAACACTTTACAATAAGAACACAAAATTAGAGTAGTTACTGAGGAACTAATAAGGAACTAACTAGTAGTTAATGATCAGTTCTTCAGTAACTCCTGATCAAATTTCAGAGGAGTAGTTAACTGAGGAACTGTTGAGGAACTAACTATTACTTAATCATTACCTACTGTTTTTGTGTACCCTAAAGTAAAGTGAGACATCAAAATGAGTAGTTAGTTCCTTATTAGTTCCTCATTTGTTCCTCATTAGTTCCCCAGTAACTACTCTAATTTTGTGTAGCTTAGTTCGTCAGTAACTACTCTTTTGTTCCTCATTAGGTCCTCATTCATTCTTCATTAGTTCCTCATTCATCCCTCATTAGCTACTCATTCGTTCCTCATTAGTTCCCAGTAACTACTCTAATTTTGTGTAGCTTAGTTCCTCAGTACCTACTCTTTTGTTCCTCATTAGTTCCTCATTCATTCCTCATTAGTTCCTCATTAGTTCATCAGTAACTACTCTAATTTTGTGTACCTTATTGTAAAGTGTTACCTGGAAACAAGAGTCTGCCTTGATGAGGTGGGCGTGGTGGGAAAAGTGTGGACATGTGATTGGCAAGCAGGCAGGAGTGGTAAAAAGGTGGGGTGAGTGGAAATCTACTGGATAAGCAGAGTGACTGGCATGACTGACATGCCAGGAATGCACAATGAGACATCTTTATTTGACATAGATGCCAGAAAATATCCTGCAGGTAGTAATGCACCGGGAATGTAATTATTTTTTCTTAGAATCTTAGCACAGTCCAAAAGCTGCTCAGCTGAAGCCTCACTTTGGTCACCATGGTGCTTTTATGTATTGCCATGCATACAGGCAAGCCACAGATAGGGACATGTCCATAACACAAACACTGTGATATGTCTGTGGAAAGTGCAACCACCCTACACTCTATCAGAGATACTTTCAGATGCCTACTTTCCTCTGAAAAGGAAGATAAAAAAATATGGTATACATGAAATAGTTTTTAGAAGTGTTCACTTTATCTATCCTTGAGTTTCTCAGTCAGGAGTTGTCTTTGGATGTTGTTTTATTATACTCTTTCCCTACGGGCCAAATATGACATTCAGGCATTTTCTTTCAAAATAATATGAAAGGGAAGCCAGAGCTGTGAAGTTACTGTTGGACACAGAGCTTAACCAATTCAATGGAGCATGATGCTGTCATATAGACATCTGAAAATAATTTACAAGACAGTATTTTTCTCATTTCACAAAGCTCTTTGAATTTAAAACATGGATGATGAAATTATGACTCAACCCAGTCCCAATATCTTTGTAAGCTACTTCTATGAAGATAACATGAGGAGGTGACCTGAATTCTTTATGAGGTTTCATATATTCATTTATTGTTTGTTATTGTAGCATGTTAGGAGCTGTGGGACAAAAACTTTGCTAACGTTCCTCAGTATGGGTTCTGCTGGTTCCTTCTCGTTCATTAATTTTCGAGACAACTTTCGAACACAACCTGGACAGATTGCCACACTATTACAGACAACCATTTCCTCTCACAGTCACACCTACAGGCAATGTAGAGTCACCAGTTAACCTAACCTGCATGTCTTTGGAACAGGAGAGACAGAAGAATGAAGTATGATGATATTTGATACAGAATGCTGACCAAGATTTAACAGAAGTCTTCGGCTCTTGGACACCAGAGGGAGATATTTTGTGATCAAGGGACATCTGTGCGGCAGCAAGATCAATCCCCCCATTGAGTCCAGACACTGGTGGTGGCAGTGGCTGCTGACATTGAGGCGTATGAGGCTGATTAATCAGAGAAAACTAGGCACTGATGGGAAGGTGGATGGCACATCCAACTGCAGCAAGAAAGAACAATAGCAGAGAAAGGACCATATTTAAAACGAGGAGCAGTAAGATGATAGGCTTACAGAAAGGGCGTGTCACTGTGCTATTGGTTGATTCTGAATCAGCTGCAAAACTGCTGATGACTCAATTTACAGACCAATGACACCTAGAGATAGTGATTGAGCATGAGTGCAGAGGGGTACTCCAGGAAGCGGGCTTAGTGAAAACTCTGAGTATGTTAACCCTGAAATGAGGGAAACTCTGGGTTTTCAGTTCCAGAAACAGAGGTAGATCAAACTCTGAATCAATCACCATGGCAATTTACTCTGTGAACATAACCTGCTCGACGGCAGGTTTTCTTTAAGAAACCCTGAGTTTTTCTCTGTCTCCTCCCTCTTACACGCTGTGTCATTTTCTCATTCATTCAGTCCGTGTCAAAGCTTGTATCGAAGCGCATTCATTAGCGGAGATTTACCGTCTGTCACAGTCTAAATCCTGCTGGATATTAGTTTGTTACTCAGGACTGTCTTAAGTTACTGAATTTATGCACATCAGAGCGGCTCCCACATGTTTATTGCACATAATGTGTAGGTCTAATTATTTACATTTTAAAAATCGGTGTGAAGCTTTAGACATGTAGTATCAATAATTAATGATCTCTATCACTGATGTCATTGGTCGCACTGATGGAACATAATTCCTACAGCCTAATATTGGGGATTATATGTTAATATTTCTGAATGAGCAATGGTGCAGCATTCCAGTGTCTTTAAATTTACTACATTTGTAGCTGAAATAAAGTCACTGAATGCTGCTGAGTCAAGATACAAATAGATGTGCAACATTTTAAAATCTACTGTATTTTAACCTCAATGTCTTTTCAAGTGCAAATCACCAAACATATTATTACTGGGTCAGACTGTGAGTTTACAGTCATGTCTTTATGTCTTTGACCTATAGCCTGGCCTATATGTTTTAAATCTTCCTATTTTTCAGTTGCTGCCTCCTGTGTTTTTCCCCATCAGATTAAATCTGAACAAATATATTATTATATATTATTAATATAATGTAATGTATCTACAGCCTGATACACAGTCACATTCCACCACTTTACCTTCATTAAGGAAATGTAAGTCTGACAAATGATGAATAAATGGACAACACTGAATAGAACTTTTTTATTAACTTTATGGTTAACTTATTTACACTTTCCTCGCTCTGACTCAGGCTCTTGTTTTAAAGATAAACATGCACTGTATGCTACACATGCATTAATATCTCTACATCCACTGGATTAAAATGGAGGCGCTGTCTTTTATTTACCTGTTGCCATGGTGAATTGTGGACTCGGAGCTCCATTGATGATGGCTTTTTATTGTCAGCTTAACTCAGAGTGAACATACTCAGAGTTGACTGAACTAACTCAAATCAGCTGTTCTGGAACTGGTAACTCAGAGTTTCCCATCTCAGGGTAAATCAACTCAGAGTTCAGGGTTAGACTCACAGTTTGTTGAACCTCCGACCTGGAATACCCCTCAGGAGTGAATGGCAGAGTGAGAAAGAAATCTTAAAGTCTGAGAATGAAATGACTGAACTTTCACTAGAGCTTCATAACTTACAGCCTGAATAACATTTAAACACGTGATTCATGTAAAACTTTACCCCTAGGGCAGCTGTCAGGAATGGAGAAATTAGCTTGAGAGATCAACATTTTTGTACCAGGCTGTTAACATGTTTATTTCTACTGTCAATTTGGGCATTTATAAGCCCATTAGATCATTAGAAGAACTGCAGTTTTTAGCACTTCTGCATTAGCTTCATTTGTCATTTGCCACTTCTACTACTACAGGTCACGGAATTCATTTTAAACCACACATATCAACCACAGAGGAAAGCAAACACTTAAGCAGCTAATCACTGTCAGAAATGCGACAGAGAACAGGTCTTTAAATATCTTTTTACAGCGTAGCTAAACACACTGTGGTCTGAGAGGATCTGTTGAGTCAAATTGTTTTAATAAAAAAAGAAAGGTAATAACTGTTCCTTTCTAATCTTGCTGTGCGCAACTGCAATCTGATCTCATGCTGTGCACATGGCCCGAGTAATATGCAACACAACGGTATGTCACAGTAAAGGGAGTAGGTTACCATCATGGTGAGTTGGCGGTGTGCAGGTTATTACAAACTGCTGCCTGCAGCTCTTTATCTAACAGCTCACTGCTGCTGCCTCTGCTTGTCCCATTACTCCCTGCAATATGTTACAGATTTGTTGACAAAAAATAACAATTTTCATGTTTTGTAGATGCATTTTTAGTGATCAGTGGCAGTCAGCGCTAACCTCAGAGACTAATACATCAAATTTCCTGCTGCTCATTCGTATTAAAGCAATCCTGTTGTTGAAGCTTTTAATAAGAAGCCACAGAAGCAGGAAATGTTACAGCTCTGATACAACTGTTGGAAAGTAAACAGTAAATAATGAGGTTGATATCAGAGAAACAACTACAAACTGTGGCACTGACACAAAGGCATGCAATGTTTTCAGTGAATCCTTTTTTGAGTGAGTAGGTATATTGAATCCTGCATAGGAATGGCAAATCCTGCCAGTAGGAATCATTATGTTTATGTTTTTACTTGACACTCTGTTTTAAAAGGTGGAATATAAATAAAGTTGTTATGATTATGATTATTATGATTGATGTTGTTGTTGTTATTATTATTATTATTATTATTATTAGGTTTTTTAATATGTTCAAACATTGCAACGCCGACCTTTTCAAGAAGTTGTCAAAAAGGATAACAGAGGGAGGCTGCGTTCACATGGGACATAAAAAGTCCTATTGTGATACCAGCAAGATGACAAGTCGCTCCATCTGTTGGACTTGATTGGACTGATTTTGAAATATGTTAGGGCATATTAATTTGAATATGAATGGCTGCATGTGAACAGGAATAATATTGGAATATTCTCTTTATGAATCATGTAAGCAACTTAGTAGGAATATTGTCTTTTTCAGAAGAAGGGCAAAAACTGCTATATTTTGCACATGTAAACCTAGTCAAAGACAGCAACTATAAAGAGAAGTAATTACTTAATATGCAGACATTTATTCACTGTTGCTGAAGAGAAAAAAAATGTTTTTGCTGTATGAGATAATAACAGTCTTAAAGATTATAAGTAAGTCTTTTACCATTGAGCCTACATTTTGCACAATAATGCATGTACATTCTGTCATACTAAACACAGCTTTTTTTTTTTGGAATATGCACCATGTAAGCATAATATAAACTTGGAAGTATTGAGTCTGAGTGAACATTTTTTATTTATTAGGGTGCCAGGACACTGTTGTATTCCTAGGAATTCTTTCTTTCTTTCTTCCGAGGAAGTCATACTTCCCAAGGGCGAAAACTCACCAAACTTTACAGAAATGTCCAGCCCCATGCCAGATTTAATTAATTCCAAGGATATGTCAATATTCTTCAATTTTTGCTCAATTGTCACCAGACTTGATAGAGAGCATCTTCAGACCGTCCTCTCAGATTTTTGATTTATCAAAAATTAAGCCTACAGTGCATCAAAATGTTTGACCGTAAACAGTTCTGTAAACATATACTATCATTTTTCAGGGTGCATTATATTAGGAATTTTTTTTTTTTTTTTCCTGATGTATTGATGCATTTTGTTAACATATGCTACTGTCTAGAAAGTTTTTTATATGAAAAAAACAAACAAACAAAAAAAAAAACTTGAGTTTCACAATTGAAAATTCCTGTACAGGTCATCTGGAAAAACAAAACTACATGTAATCAATATATCAAAACAAAAGTACACACATTATACTAGCTTGTACCTGCGTCTGTCCACAGGGTGCTGAGCAAGAGAAGCCCTATGATTTTCCAATATAATCCTTTTATGAATGCAGTTTTTTTTTCCCACCAGGCACTCAGTGTAAGTCACTCTGAATAAGAGTGTCTGCTAAATGCCTGACAGGTGTAATGTAGCAGCTGGAGGGGGAGGGGAAAGGTAACACTGCCCCATCCAACCCTGGTTCCCAGCTCCTCACCGGGCAGATCCACTGGCACAGACAGGGGTTAAGCACCTTGCCCAGGGGCACCTCCAAACTATTTACTGAGACAGAACAGCTTTGGCTGATTTCCCCTGCCATAGCAGGCCTTTGGACTGTTGACCTTTCAATCACAAGGCCACCTCTCAAACCCCCTCAGGCTCAGAGTGAGCCCTAAACCCCCCCCCCCGACCAGGCCTGATTAATGTAGGAGGGTAAAGTGGATGAGACAGAAGAGGCAGAGGTTATTCCTCCTCTCTGTCTCACTTGCTCTCTCTGTCTCTCTGTATCTATCTGTCTTCGCCACAGGCAACCCTGTATTATAGATGTTCACTATTTACAGCTTTCCCTCAACACTGATTAAAAGTTCATTTAATCTAACCTCTTTCTTTGTATCTGTTTCACTCTTGATCTTTGGGGACACCTGGGGATGCCCATCCCCAGACACTGAATGTTGAAAGCAGTGTGCCAGCACTTTAACATGCATCTTGGTTAAATCTGACTGGCATGACCCTACATGCAGACATATTGAGCTGAAATGCAGCACCGATTTGTTTGAAATGTGCCTTGTGAAGCTCAGTCACTTTGAGTTGTGTTGCTGTTTGAGGCTGAGAGATCTTTTTTCTTCTTCTTCTGCATTGCACCTCAGTGACATGACAAGTCAAACATAACCCACAATGAAACAAGCTGTTTTTGAATTAAAGTAGAATTCAGTGAAAAATTTGGCTTGTGGTTTGTAGGGTATTTCAGCTGCATATATCTGCAGACAGTATGACAGTTTATGCTTAACTTAACTGGTAGCCCCGCAGGACAAAGGAGATAAACCTTTTGCATGTGATGACATTGATGAAGTTCCAACCTAGCAGTTGAAAGATGTGGTTGGCCATGTGTCATAGAGTTAGCACACGTCTGCCTTCAGCCCACCCCAGGCCAACAGAATGGGCTAACAAGTCATCTAAATGAAATGACAAAACTAAGTCATTCGTACTTGCTCTCCAGAACGACACATATGAATGCTTTCTGATGGGGTGGGGGTTTTCTGAGAAGCGGGTTCAGTTCAAAGCCCTCAGCGCAGAATTCCAGTGCTAAAAACAGTTGAATTGCTGGTACACGCTGGACATACGCACACACACACACACACACACACACACACACACACACACACACACACACAGCATACAATTTAACTGTGTGCAATGGTACCATGAGGTAGCAAGCAGAAGGTGATGTCAGATGAGAAGGGAATCCAAAACCAGAAGCACTCACAGCAGAAGCTGACACACCTGTGCAAAGCCGACTGGAGACAGAGAGGGTCTTGTCAGCAGCAATGACAAGTGGAATCCGCGGCGCGCACACACAGAAAGGCAGAATGTGCAGCCACAAGGCAAAGCAATCCACAGCACAAAAATCCACAGGCAGATGAACAGGTAAACTCACAATGGAGGGCTTGGTGATGGTCTCTCCAAACAGCCACAGCGAACAGGCGAACAGAAACCAGGGAGATGAAGCAGAGCTCTTGGACGGGGACAGAAGGTTGAGTGGTTTATCAGGTAGCAGACAAAACAGGAGAGTCAGAGGCAGGCGGGGTCGACAATGAGTAAGCTGTCCGGGAATAAACGCTGCAGAGTCTTGCATAGGATGGAAAAGAACAATCTGGCAGCGAGAGTCTGTGAAGCAGGGGTCTTTATAGAGGCAAGGAGTGAAGCCACAGGAGTGGTGAGTCGGTGAGATGATGAGGTGGGTGTGGTGGACTGGCTGGAGCAGGATATGGGTGAACAGGTGATACGCTGGCAGGTAGTTGTGTGGTGAGGTGGGGTGAGTGGAAAACTACTGAGTGAGCTGGGAAGATATAAGAGAGCTGAGAAGTATGGCAGGTAAGAAGTGCCCACTGTGACAGTCAGTATGATAAAAAGCACTTGATTAAGATCAGGGAATGATCATGGTCATGGTTGAAAGAATTCACCATTAGCTGTAGGTAGAGAACAGGAAATGGACAGCAGTTTCCCACTTCAAGTCCCACGTTTTGTCAACCTATCCATCCACCCCGGCCTCCTATAGACTAATGATACCTGACTTCTTCCCCTGATCAACACATTCTCACTCCGACTTTGTCACTTATCAAGGTTTGGTCGTGGACTCTCCATATCAAGATAAAACATGCAAGGTACCCCGGGTGCGTTGGTTGTTGACCATCTGGGACGCTGTGTCAATTTCTGCCTGTTACATGCATTGTCTGTTTTCAAAGTACACTTCCGTTTTCACAGATAATGCACAATTTTCATACAGTCTCTTTCAAAATAAATGCATCGCTACAACCCTGCGAATTAACTTTTTTTTTCCTTTAACAAAAAAATGCATGTGGTTATGTTTTGCCAACACATGCATGTGGTTGGGTGTAGTCAACAAAAGCACGTGGTTAGGTTTATGAAAAAAGAACAGCATTACTGATGGTATTCTTTTTCTTGAAAGGATAGTCTGAGTGTCCCATATCACAGTCAGATGTTTTTCAACACTTCCCCTCTGTGAACATTGTCGTTTTATAACATCCGAATGGACAAGAGTCATAATTCTGACAACATATTTTTATCTTGATGGCAAATATAACCCTTTTTTGATATGAGTCTTTTTGCCAATTTTTGATGGTATTGTTTGCCCAGGATTATTGAAATATACATACATACATATGTATATATATATATATATATATATATATATATATATATATATATATATATATACATACAGTGACATTACATACACATACACAAATATATTTGTGTATGTGTAATGTCACTGTTTTGAGGCTTGTTAACCTAGACTGAAAAGTTCCTAGGTTAGCTACACTAATAGTAAGCGTAATGTAATTGTGTTTGATAACAGCAATTAACTCATTGTCACTGCTTTCCTTGAAATGTAGGTCTTGGCATATTGGGATGATGGTAGACATAGGTTAATAGTGGTAGCCCACCATACAGCATTTCCTGTACTTTGAAATATTGGCTCAGAATACTTACGTTTGACTCCTGAGGATGCTCTTCAAACATGGATGGTCAAAACACTAATTTATGTATTGTGTCATTCTCTTTTTCTAAGACTCTCAGATGGTCACTACAAGAATTCATATTGTTGTGGTTTGTGGTTGAAAAGAGACCAATCAATAAGTGTGAGGAAGTCTTTCTCCCATATCCAGAAAACAGAGTCTTCAGACTGGAACTATTGAAGAGTTGAAGCGAGACAGTGAGGCAGTGAGATGGAAAGCCTTTGTGTTTACCATCTCTCCTTTATCGATTTGCTCTCGTTCCTGCTGTCACTGCCCTTGAGCCTTCAGTCCTTAATTAATTTATAACTGTGCTTTCTCACATTGGTCACCATAGCATTTAAAAACACAGTAAGTCATGTTCCACACTCATTTATGAAGGACAATAATAGCCTATATTTCACTGCTGAACCAACGTCTAAATTCGGGCTTTAAATAAAAGACAACTATTGGTTAGTGATAAATGTTAATTTTTCCAGTGACCGTTAACTGTTTATTGAAGTCTTTCTCTATGATGTCATGTCTGATAATAAGCAAAAACCAGAGCCATTGGAAATTCTTTAAGCCTGTCAATAACTTAAACAATAAACAATAAACAATAGCAAATTCTGTGAGTTAACATTGCATCTTATTGTTGTCAGCAGTTACCCTTAAATATATAAAGATATTTATACAGACACTGGTTAATCAGTGTGTGCTGCCTTATATACTGTGGGGTCCATAAATGTTCAAGTAGACAATCTCTGACTGTCCTTTATGTAAATTTCAGCAGGCAATGCAGGCATGCTGATGACTGAAGGAGAGAATTACCCATAGAGTCCAGTAAAGGGCTTTGCCTGTGTTAATAGAACAAGGGTTACAATACTGACCTTCTTCAAACTGTGGCCTGCAGATCTTCTATTCTCTGTGTGCTTTGGCAGTTTGTAAAGTTCATTAAAAAGTGTATAGCTCATGGTATATCGCTTTACAGGATGCTTCTTTTTAATCCTGTCGTTACCTGTCTTATTATTGATAGATTCACAGTCTGATAATACCAATTATGCTCATAATCAGTTATTTCATTGTGAACATTTTGTGACTGAATAAAAAATGAAAGAAAAAAACAACAACATTAATACAAGTTAAAGTGCAGCATGATCTCCTGTCAGTCACTGGTATTGGTCCCGATGATGGCCTGATGATGCAGGATGACATCACCAAAACTGTTCAGTCACTGAGTCTGTATGACTTCATGCAACATATCCTCGTACAATAGTTCATATGACATGCTATGAAAATGCACACACAAATATATAGATACAGATATCCTATTAATTGTCACCATAAGAATGACGTTACATACTTAACATTAAGTTATGTCATAATCGTAAAGTGTCGTAAAAACTTGAATTGTAAATTAATGTTATTGTTGTTAGGTTGAAGAAAAAAAACATGACTCATAGTTCACTCAAAGTTCATATGATTCCAAACACTGGTCTCTGGGAGAAAGTCCTGTGTTTTGTGACCCATCCACCATCCTAACCTGCCTCTTGACTCGGCCACTGAGAACCGCTTCCTTCCTTCCTTTTGTCAGTGCATTGGTCACGTGATTGCAGCCTTCCAAAATACGTGAGTTACTGGGTCATCATTACGTGGGATATGTATGAATTTGAGTGCATTACTTTTACAGAAAACTGCACAAACAGTGCACAAGTACAGCCTGCTTCATGTGTACTCCTCTTGCTTTGTTTGCAAAAAGCCAGAGTGAACACGAAATACAGGTGTAAAAGTGCCCTAACATGCTCCATTGAGGAAACACAGAGATCTTTAAACCCTCAGTCTCACAGCAGATTGTGCCAGTGGTCACGGCCAGATTAGTAACAGGGCCCCTTGGCAAAAATGTGTTGTTGGGTCTCAACTGACACAACTACTGTTCTCTTTACATTGTGTACGTACGCTGTTACCTCCAAGTTCCCATTAGTCCAGTGCACATAGAGGACAGCAGAATATGACAGTTTTGTTATTTGTCCAGACAGCCAAAGACCAACCAACACTCCTCCGCTGGAAGGGGAACAGGTTTTCTCTGTATGAGATGATTTTGACAGGACGCCTATACACAATATTAGTTCATTATGACCCTGTTTAGTTGTTGAACTTTTTGGGGCACATTTCTTAACACATTTTTAATAAATCAAGATATTTTGAATACTACTGAAGGTGTGTGGGTCTGCTTTGTGTTTCTAAATGCATGGTCATATGTCTGTGTATGTAACAATGTGTTTGTGCATCTTGTGGAAAAAGGCTGTTGACTCAAGATTTTTTAAACATGCGTATTACAGAGGTGGATGACTCTGATTGGCTCCTACTTAAGTCAGGAAAGAGACTAAAACATAACAGTGTGCACTGGTCACATCAAAGGAAAAACTGGGGAGAACATGCAAACTCCACAAAGAAGGGACCTGGCTGGCCAATTCTAATGCTCTTGCTGTGATGCATCAGTGCTAACCACTGCATCACCATGCCAAACCACATGATTACATTTACCCAGAATTTATTTCATATAATTTCATGTGACAAATAAATACATTATATGAAGTCACCATCCTGCCTTCTGATCTCCTCCAGTTGTTGTAATTCATTGTCAATGCTGTTTGCTGCAGATGAAATCTTGAAATTGTGCTACGCTCCCCACTCACACAAAGCAGAAATGGGAGATGCTTTTTTCAAGAACTGAAAAAAAGTAATCTGCACCTTAAATTAATTCATTTTGAGATTCTGGGTCATTTTTGATGAATTCCATAACAGCATTGTGTTTTGTTCCCAACTGCAACAACAAAACATTATGAATATCCTCCAACTCTGATTCTCCATAGCAGAGGTGGCTGAGGCTCATGGGTATTATGGTTTTTAGAGCAATCTGCAAAACATGAGCATAACATGATTCTTTAAAGAAGCTAAAATATTGAACACTGATGGCCTGTTGTATAATGACAAAAACCTGTTGTAATATGACATTATTCTGGAGACTGGAGTGCCTCTGTGTTAAGTAACATTCACAAAACTTGAAAATAAATGTACCATTTATTTCATCTGGCACGTGTCTGATTCCCTTCCACATTGGATGGAGTTCTAGCAGCCTCAGACATGCCCTGCTAATTATACCCATTTATCTGTTTAAGACCACCAGTTCCAAATGTGGAGGTTCGACCCTCACTAAGTGGTGGCCAAAAATCCATGGGGGGAGGTGGAGGGGCGGGGGTGTGTGCTTTTGGATTGGAGGGTGTGTAAGAAAAGTCTTTAATAAAATATACAGTAGGACTATATCTCAGCATTTTGTTCATTGCTGTGAAGAAAACTAAATGAAATAGTTTTCTTTAAGTTTAGATTTAGATTATTGTTCAAAATATTACCTTAAAAAAAATCTCTCAGGATAAGGGCACGGTGAGGACCTGATCACACAGCTAAATTCACAAAGCTTTCACTCTTCAAATGCAGGACAAGGCTGTTTAGTAAAGTACACATTTAAAACAACCAAAGAGCAACAAGTGCTGAGCATCAGGGTGAAGAAAACTCTGAATTTGCCAGAAAAAAAAAAATCTCTGATGTGGTATTCACAGGAAATCATTTAAAAATCTCTAATCAAATCTCTAATTTTAAATAAATTTCCTGCAGTTATTACAGTCACTATACCAATCTGGTCTTATTCCAAAGTAGTCGAATACTGCTGCTTAGTCAGTGATTTTTGCATTAGACACTGACAAATAGAGGCATCCTTTAATGGCGGTATGAAACATCAGTTTTAACGCCACCTGAAGCAACCCAGTCTCGCTCCAAATTTGCCAAACACTGAGGCTTGGTCAGTGACTTCAGTGTCAGACACCAAAAAAGCCATCCTTTGATGTCAGCATGATATGCGGCCATTTGCCATTATTCTGTAATGGCAGTCAGTGGCATCCAAGGGAAAAGCAGCAAACAACAACATAATTTAAGAGGTGAAAGCCCAAGTAGGGAAGGCAGCAGGGGAAGTGGATGGGTCCAGTAACCACCAACGTTCAGCCTGGAGTCTGGTGTTTGCTTCACTGAATCCAACCACGTGCAAGTGTTGACAAAATGAAACCATGTGTGTTTGTTGCCTGAGGGAAAAAAAACATAAATTCTCTGTTGTACTGATGTAGTGCATTTACTTTGAAAGAGACTGTATGAAAACTGTACATTTCCTGTGAAAATAGAAGTCTATTTTGAAAACAGGCAATGTATGTAACAGGCTGAAGTTGACACAGTGTACCTTGCATGTCAAGTCTCGATATGGAAAGTCCATGACCAAACGCTGATATGTGATGACATTAGAGTGAGAATGTGTTGCCGGACAGTATCAGTTTCAAATGCCGCCAGGTAACAACCTAATTAAAGGAGCTGGAAAGTCCCTATAGGTCAGGCAGGAGAGGTGATGGACAGGTCCACAAACACCACACCTTTGAGCCAATGTTGAGCCAAACTATGATGTTTTTTTCTAAACCTAAACACATGCTTTTGTCGCACAAGAAAATCAATGTAAATTTGAGTGTATTATAGACACTGTAACTTTATTTTAACTATACATTTCCTGTGAAAACTGAAGTGTATTTTAAAAAGATACAAAGTATGTAATACGGTGTCCCGGATTGTCAACAAGCGCACCCTGGATACCTTTCATGTCATATGTAGACGTAAAGGTCCAATGTCCATGCAGCAAAATTTGACATCTTGAGAGTGAGAACACGTTGATTATTTGGGTAATTGTACAGTTCATCAGTTGTCCTGTTGACTAATAGAAAGAAAAGCCATAAAACATGTCACTTAGTTAGGAGTTGTCAGTTCACTTAAAAGAAGAAAAAAAGGTCCCTTAAGGAAAACAGTTGTGACCACTGTTTCAGACAAAGACTGTAAAGACGAGCTCTGTAGAGGCATTTTTGAAAAAAAACAACAACACAAAAACATGATGGCTGTGAGCCAATGTGGCACTTTCCGCTGAAGCTGTTATCACATCAGTATTGAAGCTGGACAGTATATTTTCCTTAAAGAAGAACAGTTAACTGCATAGAGAGCTTTTCTCAAGACGAAAGATGTGTTTGTTATACTTAGAACAGGATCTGGCAAAAGTTTACAATGCCTGCTCATCTCTGTGCTGTAGTCTGTCTACAGTTTTCAGTCGCTCCTAATGTGCTGTAATTATGCATCTACACAGGGAGGATGTGGTCACCGGTCACTTAGCACTGTGTTACATGTTTATAACCCCTTAATTACCCGAGAGGTTCCAACTAATTCACATTTGCTTTTAGGTCTGACATTGTCGAGCTAAGAGTCATGTCACACTAACCAACCTGCTGCTTTGAGTTTATCTTTTCTGTTCATTCTCTAATTATTAATCATAAGTCCCTCCTACTTTGCTGTCTCTTTAGATCACTGATATGTTACTATTTATGAAACTCATCATGTCCTGCCCGGATATTTCCCACATACACCAGACAGCAAAGCCAGCAGGGATGACACACGATCACAGTTACAGAATCAGGTGTGTTACAAAATACACAGCCCTCCCCCATGTTCAGATCCAAA
This sequence comes from Epinephelus cyanopodus, assembly GCA_026686955.1. Taxonomy (NCBI): domain Eukaryota; kingdom Metazoa; phylum Chordata; class Actinopteri; order Perciformes; family Serranidae; genus Epinephelus; species Epinephelus cyanopodus. The sequence continues at coordinate 8,250,986 of CM048918.1, read as the reverse complement.
AAGGAACAGAAACACTTAGCCAGAAAATGTGTTTCTAAGGTTTATTTCATGTGTTAGGATGCATTAGCAATGTTGGATGGCTTCCATTTTTACCACAAAGCCGTACTTGAATTGAACAGAATGAAATTGAATTAAACTGAGAGACAGATGAGAGGAGTTTTGGTCCAACAATCATGTTTTTTGTTTTTTGTTTTTCCCCCCTCTGCTTCCTGCTGTTCCTGCGAGGCTGAGGAAGAGTGTTTGCAGTGCAGCAAATGTGAGAAAACATGCATTTATTAGCACACTACATGGAGCCTGTGATGATTCAATATCTAAATCAATAGATGCCTCATCTATTCACCTACGCTAAGATTAACATCAGTGTTACGCACACACACACACATACAAAGGGGTACACACAGAACACACTCTCCCACATGAATTTCACTCAAAAGCAGCCGCATTGATTAATTTGAAAATGTTTCACATGCGCAGGGCACACACACATAAACACACACACACATATATTTACAGACACAGTCTCAAACATTTGAGTGCAAAGAAACACTCAGCATATAGACACTTAAAGTGATACACCCCCCCACCACCAACACCACACACACACACACACACACACACACACACACACACACACACACACACACACACACATACACAAACCCAGAGTCAGTGACAGTGGCGCAGTGCAACGTAGTCTGGCCCAGGGCTACAGTGGCTCAGTAGAGTTCCAGTGATTAGGTGGAGCCGGAGGCAGCGTGACAGACAGAGCTGATGGCTGATCCCTGGGTTTAGGCCGAGCCCTCTGAGAGAAGCGCAAAAAAAAAAAGTGGAGGCTGTGTTATATTTGCAGAGCACACATTTACATATTCACATCAGCCAAAACAGTGTCGAGCCTGCATTTCGAAGTGAGCCTGTGCCATTCAGGGAGTGTTGCATTACAGGTTGTTTGTAGGCCTAATTCTGCTAGGCCAGCCAGTTTCTTTATGCTCATCTATAAAGAGTATTTTACAGTTTGTTTCTGACAGCTCTTGTAACGTGTTACAGGGGAAATAAATTCTTGACAGCTGAAAATGAGTTGGAAGCGCCTCCTAACAGAGCAGGGACTTCACCATGAATTACTGGTGTAATATTGTAACTATAAAAAAGACTTTGTCTCCAGCTTTATTTTCTAGACATCTCAGAGGCTTCTTGGCTCGTAGTATTTCTTAGGCTTGTGTTACGACCTTGTGTTACACTGAACGTGGGATATACATAATACGACATGTTTCGCTTTTTTAGCAGAGGAGGCTTTAATCACTATCTTATTTTTGGACAAATAGTATCTCAAGGAAACCTTCCCTACAGGACTAGTCTGAGACAATGCTAATCAGAATTTTGCTGTGTTTCCGGCGGCTTTTTAGGCACCAAATGTGGATGTTGTGCAGCAAAACATGAACAATGTTTTTTAAGTGCATGACATATACATATATGTCTACATTACATTGGATCTGACCTTGGATTAAGCTTACCTGACTTTGGACATAAACTTTAATTGATTTATTTTTGTTCAGATGCAGGCAGTGATTTTAAATTCAGACAAATGCTTGTTCTAAATACAACCAACCACAGTTAGTATATGAGAGAACCACTTGTGTTTCCTGATGACACCAAGGTTAACCAACCTATTCAGCCCTTCATTACACCTGATACACCCCTGCAATTTCTCCATTTGTGCAGAACAGGTGTATGTGTGTTTTTAGTCTGTGTCAATGTCTCAGGAGGAAGCTCACTAAAAGATCAATTTCCCCTATTCTTTAAGGGGCATAAAAGGTGAGCCTTGCTCTTCCCGTTGCTCGCTGCTCCCGTTTTCCCCAGAGGAAGCGGTTAGAGATGAGCCGCTGAAATCCCAGTCGATACACGCCGCTCCAAACAGCGCTGAAAACTTCAGGGAGAAGATGAGACGCTGTGAATACAGCTAAGGGTGCAACACTTTAGAAACTGTAAACCAACACGCACATACAGACACACAGAAATGCACATTCACCCATACACAGTACAATACAGAGGCAATAAAGCAGTGCAAGCATCAGCTCCAATCTGTGGCCTCTGACCACATCCACACATCCACACATATCCTGTGGGAGGCTGCAGTCCATTTATGAAGTAATAAAAACAAGGCTGCCCAGTGGTCAATTTATGCAGACAGCACTGTATCGACAGAAATAAACACAAGCCAATGAAACTGCTGAGTACTCGCCAAACACTTCAAATATGCCTGAGTGTGTGTGAATGTTTGTGTGTTTTGACCCCAGCCTGCTGTTGCAGCAGTTTCAATGTGCAATTACCTGCTAAGATGCGTCTTTGCCCTGTGCTGCGAAAACCTTTTTGATGGTAAAGCTCTCTCCAGCCATGTGAAGGTGTAGCCCATCAGAGTGTGCATTGTCTGTGTGTGTGTATGTGTGTGTGGGCAGACAAAATTGATGTTTCTCGAGGGGATAGCAATTTCTCTCTTCTCCGCCGAGTTGGGAGAAGGCCAGCTGTGATTGGTTTTTCTTCCACATCCCTTCATCATAATAACAACTTGATTCCGGCGATTTGGGATTTTCTTTTCCCTCTTTTTGTCATTTTAATTCTCTCTCCACGTCTTCGTCTTCATTCATCCTTCTCTTTATCGCCACTTGGCTTTAGCATCCTTTTGCTTGTCTCAGCTTCCCTCCTTTACGTCATCCTTTCATCCCTCAATCTTTTCACCCACACTCCTGCTTTGTTTAGTTTCTTTACTCATTTTTTTTGACATTTTTCTCTCCTTCTGAATCTTCTTCTTCTCTTTCTGTCTTTTCTCTCCTTTGCTCCTCTCCCCTTTCTTTTTTCTCTTCTCTTTGTTTCCTCTCATTCCTTTCCTTTCATCTTTTATCCTTGATTCTTCTCATTCCTCTCCCCTCCTTGTTACCCTCCTCTCCTACAGTACCTGAAGCCTTCGACCTCCTGCTGATTCATTAAATAAAAATGCAAGTTATTAACATATTAGTTCATTTGAGGTTTTAGGGTTGTTTCTGCTCGCTAAAAACATTTGTCTAATGATTCTCCTTTTCCTTTTTATCTCGTTGCTCTGCTGCTTTTCTCCACAATCTGTTTGACTTAATTTCCCCCTTCCTTTTAACCTTCGCTTTATGTTCATCTTCCCCCCCTTTTCTCCATTTACCTATTTAACCTGTCACCTCTTCTTCTCCCATGTTTCCTCTCTTTGTCTCCTTTCAACATCATTTTTTGTCTCCTTTCTTTCTTCTTTTTCAGCCCTTTCATCTCCTTTCCCTCCTATTCTCTCAGCTTTTTAATCTTCCTCCCAACTCTTCACTTTTTCGCCTCTTTAGCCTTTCTTTCTTTCACCTCCTGTTTACCTCTTCTTCATCTCTCCTCCTACCTTAAATTCAGCGCTACCTGCAGGCCTAGCCTCCTGCTGGATCTCAAAGTGTCGATTCATAGCAACGTTATTTATTAAAGAGCTGATCGTGGTATTAAAGATTGATTGTGCTATTAAAGTGTTGTTTACAGGCCAGACAGCCCCCGAGAGTGCTCCCCTCCGCCTGGCTATTTATTTATCCATCGACAACAGCAGCATGTCTGGGAAACAAATCAGGTTTCTTTTTAAATAGGTTTTTTTTTTTTTTTTTTTTTTTTTTTTTTCCTTTGGTCATCAGCTTCACTGATCAAAGCTCCTGCCACATGCTCAGTAGGGGGGTGTTAACTAATGCTTTTATACATGAATATGTAATAAGTAAGTAATTATGGTTTTCTGTCTTGCTTCAAGGACAATCTGACAGGTTACGTAATGGTCAGTTCATGTTGATGGAGACAAACTGTGCAAGATGATAATTACAGTGCAGTCCAAAAGTATTTTGACAGTGTCACATTGTCTTGCTGTGATGGCCTTTTGGTAAAACACAACAACAACAGAAAATACTTGAACTGCATCAGCCTGTTCCCATTCTATAACTTCCGCTGTCAAATACTGTAGAGATTATGCAATAACAACTTAAAACACTCGTCGGCATTAACCATCTTCTGTGATCTGCCCTTATCACAAAGGTAGTAAAAAGGATAACATTACCTTTTTCAATAAACCGACTGGAGATCCAGATCCCCTTCAATATAAGGACGAAGGAGTGCTGAAGGATGTGGCTGGGGACAGAGTTACCTGGGTTTTTTCCATGATGGATGCATGGATGGATGGATGGATGGATGGATGGTATTTGAGTACTGTAGGCAGAAATCAGATGGCAGATCCACATCTATACTAACAGCTCCCAATTAATACAGTGGTAAAATTTCTTTGTCAGGCTTTGTCATGTAAACACCACCAAGCACAGCAGGTCATATACAGTATGCACAGACATATTCAAGTCATGTTATCACTTGATATAATAATCATACTGAATATCACAAAAAGTTGTTTTTTATAGTTCTCTTCTTTAGTTTTATTTAATTAGTTTCAAAACATGGACTCCAATAATGTTGCAAAAAATCCTGAGTGAATAGCTCTCAAACCAGACAATGTGAGTGTAAAACAACACGTAAGCTACATCTTCTGTAAACATAACATTTTAATAAATTCAACACATATTGTATGCATTTAAACAATGCAAATGTCAGCTAGGAATTGGGGAAAAATCATGGGACTTTTGAAAAATTGCAAGCCCCTGCAAATATTGCGGACTTGCGCTGAATCTGCGTTAATTATTGCAATCGCAAGATCGTGATTTTCTGAAGGGACTGACAAATGTAATTTATTCATGGTTAGTGGAAACATACAATGTCAACATTTTCTTCCAGTGACTGGGCTGGTTCACCCTGCACTCATCTGAGAAGATGGTATGCTCTGTCTCAGGTAGGGCTGAAATGAAAGGGACTGGTCTGGTAGAGAAGGTGGCAGCCTGCTGAGAGGCTGAGGTGGGTTTCATTAGTTGGTGTCACTTCAGGTTTAACACAGCTCAGCCTGCTGTGTGGAAGTTAAGGCTTCACACTTTACTGCAGGAGGTTTTAGATAGAAGGTTCAACTCAATACTGCTGAGGTGAAGACTCACATCTTTCACTGAAGATAAGAATAATTAAATTCAAGATATTCTGAAGTAGGTATCAAAATAGGAATTGCACTCATCTGCTTTGTCTGAAATTCCATTTTTTTGTCTTACTCTGGATACAAGGCTGACTAAAGACAAATATGACTTTCATTACTGACTCAAAGGGGTAAATGAGGGTTACAAGCCATTCTTTGATGGAGAATGCCTTCTGGAGCACAGCTGAACAGTAATCTGTGTGGCAGATGCACCAGAGAAGCACACAAGTCATAAAAACAAGGCATCTGCCAGAGGCCTTGTACTGAATCACTGCACTAAATGAGAAATTTATTAATAAATGATAATTTGCTTGCTAGTGCAATCTGTGCGGATGAACTCAAATGAGATAAATGACTGGCATCAAGTACTTCCTTCAATGTGCCCTTGCAGTATTATTACTTGGGGATTTAGCTGATGATGTCCTCATCCTGACTGACTTGTAATGAATGAACAAGTAGGTGTGGAGTGTCTCGCTCAAGGACACTGACAGGCGACACTTTCCTCATCAGAAAACTGACAGGATCTGTCGTTTGTTCATGTGGCTTAAAATTGACTTTTTTTTTTTCCTCACACAAGTCTTGATAACCATACTACACATTCATCATGTCAGTGCCAAAACATCCCGTATGACTGCTCCAAATATGACACATATGTTTCCTCAACATTTAATCAGCGACTGTACAGCTGCCATAACAATGTGTCTCTTGTGCATTGCCAGCCAGTCATGAGTGCAATCACATCTTCAACATTCAGCTCATCGTGAGTGCTGATGATGGTTTTGACTCTTTCCATTAACACAATGGTGTTCTGTAACTTAAGGTAATTTCATCCAACATTATCAAATCAACTTAGCTGGATAAAAATCATAAGTAGCATTTTGGCTGGCTGCCATCATATTAGCCTGGCTCTGTTAAGCCTCTTATGCAGAATCTGGTACAATGCTGTTAGTTTTCAATGAGAGAACTTATAATTATGACAAACACAAGGGGTTGGTTATGGGGAAAATGCACGGACAACTTGTTTAGCTCTTAAAGTTTATCTACAACTTCTGTCCAAGCAACAGGTTCTGTGTCGATCATGGTCTCCAGACTTTACCTGTGTTGTACACTATTATTCAAGATAACTTTAATCAAGATTAATAAACTGATCGTGTAATTGTGCTAAAAGAAGCACAAAACCGCTGTCGCCAAACACACATCTGCAGGGGCGGACTGGCCATCTGGAGGTTCTGGAGAATCACAGAACGGCCGGTACTGCAGGACTGCTGGCGGCCGCCACGCAGTCATCACTGTTTTCTCTTTATTTTTTGTCTTTTTTCTTTTTCTCCCTGATAATCTACTGTTCCACGTCCAGTCCGCTAGGTGGCAGTCTTTAAATTGGATGCCAGCCGGCCCATAGATATCTATGAGCTGGCTGGCCGCCAATCAAATTAAAGAAGAAGGAAGCACATATGTCACGCAAATCGAGCGGCCGTGTGCAGCAGGTGCAGATGGGAGGGACCACGTGCAAGATAACAATATGGATACTCAGGGCCGCCCCTCCCTAAACGCAGAACACGCGCTGTGTGTAGGGCCTCATCTTCCATGGGGGGCCACACTTTGCGCGAGGGGACGCATTTGCGCATATGCGCAATGGATACACACATGCGTTACCGTGAGCCGCGCGCAGAATCAGCTCGAGGAAGGAGAGGAGAGACCTGACCGCCCATGCGTCGCTGCAATGATTGACAGCACTCGACATCTGAACAATCAAAGATGTGCGCCGGCAGGCACTTGCAGAGCTGCAGCAGGTGAAGAGTCGTCCAAAAGAGCTTCGGGGGTATGTGCGGGGCCGGGAGGTCGGACGCTTCCAGAGAGGGGAGAGGGAGAAATATAGCTAAATAAGCTAAAAATGTCTCTGTATTTTATTTCTGTTTTCAGTGTTTAATTAAGGTGGGAGAGGTGGAAGGCTGAGGGAGATCGGACGCCTCCAGAGAGGGGAGAGGAAATATAACAAAATAAGATTAAATAGGAAAAACCTGTCTCCCTCTTTTATTTTATTTTCAGTGTTTAATCAAGGGTGGGGGATTGAGGTGGTGGAAGTTACTTTCTTTTGATGAGTAATTGATGGCTATTTGTGACTCAGATTTGTTTATTTATTTGAGTTTGAAGTTATTTTTTATTTAATATTTATTTATTTATTTCAGGTTGAATTTTTTATTTTATTTGACTCATAAAGCCAAACTACTGTATCTACAGTTCATTTATTATTGCCAATAAAGGTTGTCAAGTTAAATGGCAAGTTGTTGTACAGTCATTTTGTTCCTATGATACATTTGGGATGGGGGCCTCCGAATAAAATTTCGCTTAGGGCCCCAATTTGGTCAGGGGCAGCCCTGTGGATACTGGTATTAATCCAAAAAAACGGAAAGAAAAGGGTGGGACTAAGAAGGTGAGGGAAAAAACAAAGGCGAGTAGACAGTGAAGCCTCCATGAGTTATGATAAATCACAGTGTTAAGAGGCTGTAATTATACAGTTTAACTTGAATACTCACTGAGAAATAAACGACACAGTCCAGATGTCTCTCTGCTGAACAATACAATGCAGGTGACTGCCTGAAACACAGCAAGACATGGTATGAGACTCATACCTTGTCTTGCTGTGTGTTTCAGGTCGTTTATTTCTCAGTGCGTATTCTACACTCTGCTCTTAACACAACATCTAGCAAACATCGGTGCTTTTGCTATAATTTGGAAGGTATGGTATCGTGTTAAGATTTAAGTATTTTGACACCCGTGTTTGGGGCTGATGAGTTTCCGCGCACCGGTTGTTGTGGGCTGGGCCGAGTCAAAGTCCAGGGCTGTTTTTTAGTCCCAGTCCGCCCCTGCACACCTGACTCCTTTTAAATAAACATTCACTGGCAAGGACCACGCCATAACAATATGTCGTTTATATGTTTTTATTGTAATTCAGGAGGTGTTAGTTGTGTCTCAGGCATTTTCCTACCCGAGCTGATTACAGGCCCCTAAAAGATTCAGAAATAGAGTAAAGTGAGTTGAGCGTGGGCTTGACAGAGATCGTTGAAACTGTTGTGGATGTAGGAGCAATATGCCTGAGATGACCAGCAGCCAAGGACCTGGATTGTTTTATCTGAGATGCCCAGTTTGGCAGCTGTGGACACAGCGCCAATGTGGAGAGCATGGCTTGAGTTGTGTTCTGAGGATATGCCTGAAATGTGGAGGACTTTGTAAAAATGTTTCTGAAACCAGAATCGAGTGGCCATTTTTCCTGCTTCGGTGAGAAAGACAAGGTGTTGAGGTGATGCATTGGCTGCATACCTAGAGCTGATGTATTTGGTCAGTGGCTCGTAAAGGCTGAGCTAGGAGTTGAAGCGAAAAATGTAAGTAGGAAAAGAAACTCCCAGTTGGTCTGTTTTGCTCCTTCTGAGCGTGAATATGAGGGAGTTGGAAGTGTGGATGATTGTGTCAGATAGGCTGGAATGATGGGAAGGATTTTAGGCGGATGAAGTAGGTGCAATATGGACTTCCTAGACCATTCATGCCCTCAAAGAACAGCAGCTTTGATGATGGGATATAACTCATGAAACACGGATGAGGGAGAGTGGGACTCTGAGGCAAGGGCTTTGAGCTCTGTGGGCCATGTGTCAGTGAACCATTTTCCTCCATAGTAACCGCCGAAACTAATGGAAAGAGTTGCGTCCGTGCAAAGTTGAATGACGAAATCATCATAGAAGAAAGAAATGCCGTTCCAAGAAGAAAGTAAAAGTTGCCACAAACGCATTTGCATTTTGCATGCATCATCCAAAACAACTTTATCATGGAGAGAGGGGATGGCTGCGGCTTTAATTAAAAGATTGGACAGGAAAGATTTGGCTTGTGGAATTATGCGAATGGCATAATTGAGGTGGCTGATTGGCGAAATGACAATATAACTTTTGAATCCCGTGCCTCCAAAACATAAGGCCATGTCTAGCACTATGGACAAGTAATCATCTAACTCAGATAGACCAGTTGGAAATGAAGGCGGCAGCAAAGAATTGCCATCTTGATTAGCCTGGAAGCTGTGTATAGCTTGACCAGAGTTGCTTTGTTGTCATTGTGGTGGAAGGGGATGCCTTTTTACCTTAAGGAATTGTTGAAGGCGGGCGACAGTCCATTGTCTGATGCTGGGCTCTGTTTTTGAAAATGGAGATTCCCACATTGAATAGGAAGGAGTGCATGCCGCGAGTGCGCTGTGGTGGAAAGCGGGGGCTGTACTGGAGTAAGATTGCTGGTATTGCCGGCGTTGGTGGCGGCTCCTTCGTCTCTGTTGGTCGCTATGTTCGGCCTTCATGGAAGGAGGAGAGGAGCCCGGATATGGATCGGAAGTTGGAGAGATCTCGTTTGACAACACTGGCTGGAGATGCTGGCTTGACCTCAGCACGGATTTACTGAGCATAGACGGCTCCGTTAAGAGGCTTGGCTGTGGACCAGGTATAAGTGGGCTTGACAGGTAATCAGTTAATTTGTTAACCTAATTTAACAAATTAACTTCATGTATTTTAAGTGTATTCATCTAACGCTAAATTAAGGTTTTAAGAGATTTATTTTGTTTCTGTCTACTTTGAATGAAGGTTGTTTTACACTGATAAAATTCTGGTGGCTTTGGCAATGGTGATTTTTTTTTTTGTTTGTTTTTATTCATTGCACTATCCCGACTGGAAATGCAGCAGCATGTCACTAAAAAACACCCAGGTCTTGTGGCTAAAAGGCAGCTGCACCTCACGATGACAAGTAAGCTCATACATTGCATCAGAAACGTTGATATGATATCAGTGTTTCCAGGTCCTCTTGGGGGATCCCTAGGTGGTCCCAGACCAGACGAGATAGGTAATCCCTTTATCGTGTTCTCGGTCTACCGGAGGGCCTCTCACCAGTTTGGTGTGCCCGAAACACCTCTAAAGGGAGGTGCCCAGGAGGCATCCTGATTAGATGTCCACACCCCCTCAAATGATTCCTTTCGACGCAAAGGAGCAGCAGCTCTACACCAAGTTCCCTCCGGATGTCTGAGCTCCTTACCCTATCTCTAATGCTGAGCCCAGCCTTGTATCCATGACCTCATTCTTTCGGTTATTACCCATAGCTCATGACCATAGCTGAGGGTTGGGACGTAGCTGGACCAGTAAATCGAAAGATTTGCCTACCTGATCAGCTCTCTCTTCACCATAATGGTCCAGCAGCGCCACACTGTCAATCCATCTCATGTTCCATTCTACCCTCACTTGTGAACAGGACCCAGAGATGCTTGAACTCCCATTCTTGGGGCTGTAACGCTCCCCCAACTTGGAGGGCAATCACACATCTTGGGTGAAAACCTTTTTTTCTACCAAACAAAACTTTTTTTCGCTAATCTATACTATTATATATTGTAATTTAAGAAAGTTATATTTAAAATAAAGTAACTTGAATTTGCTACAGACTGTTATTAGTGTGTTATTACTGCTTTGTCTCCTGCTCAACTCTGTGGCTGCGTTACAAAGCAGCTTATAATAGTAATCTGCTGATGACAGTTAATAATAAATGTGTGTCATTTCCATTTTTGAAATTAACTACTTCTTTGAGCCTAACTAACATATTTTAATAATTATTTTATGGACATTTACTCTCAGGATTGGATATCTGACGTATTCTTGCATTACATCCTAACTTTGTTATTGTTTTTGTGTGGGAGGTTGTGTTGTGTGCACGTATTATATTTACCAAATTGGAGGAATTGTTTAGGCTGCATTCATTGTCATTTGACAAAATCAACCTCATCGTGACAGATGGGGCACCTGCCATGGTTGGAAAGCACAGAGGTCTGGTGAACAGATTGAAGGTGATCTTGCCGCAAATGCACAGATTGCATTGCCTCATTCACCAGAGTGTCCTGTGCGCCAGGCTCAGTGGTGAGCTAAAGGGGGTTATGGATAAAGTCATGCGTGTCATTAATTTTATCAGGGGTACATCAAGCACTCAGCACCATCTTTTCCGACAACTTGTGGCTGAGTCAGAGGAGTCCACATATGCTGACCTGCTGCTCCATAACGATGTGCGATGGTTAAGTAAGGGCAAAGCGCTGGAGCACTTCTGTGCGCTACTGGATGAGGCCAAGGCATTCTTGAGATTAAGCAAGATGCGTGCTGCAGACAAACACCTTGCCCTTCTACAAGATGAAATGTCCATGTCCAATGTAGCATTTTTAACGGATATTTTTGGCCATCTGAACCAGCTTAACCTGCAGCTACAGGGGAGAGGCAAAACCACAGTGGACATGGTTGAAAAGCTGGAATCGTTCACCAGGAAACTGGAGTTGTTCCACTCAGACATGTCAACTGGCAGGCTCCTGCACTTCAGTACACTAAAATCACAGACACAGGGACGAGTGATAGGGCTGATGGTGGATTTCAACAAACAGCTACAGGCCCACTTCAAGTCCAGGTTTGAGGACTACGCCATCCCGAAGGACATCATTGGTTTTATCCAAGACCCACTCACTGTCCGAAGTGCGGATTTCTCCTCCCTGGCTAAAAAACCACCCCCTTGTTGGATGAGGCTACATTTCAGCTGGAGTTTATTGATTTCCAAACATCTTCCCTGCTCAGCGATGTGCTCAAAAGTGCACAATCAATGGATGACTTTTGGATGACATGCTCAGAGGAGTACAGGTGGATCAAGAAACTTGCCTTTTATGTGCTGATGATGTTTCCCTTCACCTTTTCATGCGAGTCGATCTTCTCTTCTATGAATGTCATTAAGACACAAGAGAGGAATCACCTGACGCACAAAAATCTGGAGAACTGCTTGTGAGTTAAAATGACATCCATATCTTCAAACATCCAAAAGATCGTGACTGAAGGGAGATACCAGTTTTCTCATTAAGTGAGTAGCCTTTTTTATTAGCCATATTCTATCTTCATTGTTGCTTAATTTTATTTAAATATTAGGCTAATTTCTTTTCGTGTTCTCCTTTTTCTTTTTTCGCTCTGTAATGTCAGGAGCACATATGTCCCAAGTTCCCACCCCAAGCCGGTGTGCGTCCGGATTCAAGCAGATGCTGCTTTTATTTTATTTTATTTATTTTATCTTGGAGCCGAGTTTGTTGTCATTTGTGTTTATCAAATGAAACAAAATTTGTACTGTCCATATGTTCGTTGCCGTGGCCCACAGAGAGCGATTTTTCCCCCCAAATCAAATGAATGTTTCAAGCACATCTGTCAGTTCACAACTTCTCTGAATAAAGGCTCTGATTTCTGTATGAAATTGCTGTTTTGTGTCATTTAAAAATATTCCTTTTTTTTAAATCAGATTTTCAATGTCATCTGGCGGGCCAGTTTTTAACTCTCATTTTCAGAAACTTATGATGAGTGCAGCCACAGACAGCATTAGCATCAAGGTTGGGTCTGTACCATTGTGAAGCAAGTAAATCAGCAGAATATGAAAAATCTGCCCTTAAAAGGATGGTTCGACATTTTGGCAAATTCACCTATTGCCATAATCCCTATAGTCAAATGAGTAGGTACATTACCTTTAATTATCAGTGCCTGCTGTTCTGATATCGGTGGGGCAGAGCTGCCTGCTGCGCAGCGCAGAAAATGGAGGTGAACGGTACAGCCCCCTCTCTCCCTCAAAACTAATCAAATACGCCATCAAATGACTCCAAAACGAGTGGAAAACACATGGCTTGCGCATTCCCCATGCTATGAAATGATAATGTATAATTAAGTAACATTACGACACATGAAGCAAATACTCAGAACTACTACCTGCATTAAACACACATTGTTTGAAATCACTTCGCCCAGCAAGTACTGGCTTCAAAACAACTCTGTCTCGTAATATTACATTATTATTTCACAGTGTGGTGAATGTGTAAGCTACAAGTTGTCCACAAGAGCATTTTGAAGTCATTTGATGGTGTATTTGATTAGTTTTGAGGGAGAGAGGGGGCTGTACTGTTCACCTCCATTTTGTGCGCTGAGCAGCAGGCAGCTCTGTCCCACCAATCTCAGAACAACAGGTACTGATAACTAAAGGTAATGTACCTACTCATATGAGTAAAGGGAAGGTGAATTTGCCAAAATGTCAAACTATCCCTTTAAATCCAATTATTTTTAGATTGTTTCATGCTCCTGCTTCATGCTACCTGTGGCACACTCACTGATTACTGGTGCGAGTTTCAGAGGCAGCGGGGCAGAATCATTTGGAATAATTTAATTGTTTATGTCATCAGTAAAACACACTATACACAGCCACAGTTCACTGTCTGGGCTGATTGTTCTGTCAGAAGGAAAATAGGCCACCCCTTAGAAATGATTAGACCGCACCAGATGCTGAGTTGTGTGTGTGTGTGTGTGTGTGTGTGTGTGTGTGTGTGTGTGTGGGTGTGTGTGCGTGTGCGTGTGCGTGTGTGTGTGTGTGTGTGTATGTATGAGTTTGTATAAACAAACTGTTGTATATCATTTGTGAGAAAAGGAAATGTGCAATAAAAAGCAAAGTTGAGGCATTTTACACATTTCTTATAAATTTTGAGGTTGACAACCCCAAATGCTTCACCTAATAGCACCTACATAGGTATGGCTAAGACTGAAACACATAGTGATCCCCAAAACAACAACAAAGTAACAATAATCATAAAACTAACTATTAACCCAACTGCCAGAATAGCTGTTGGCAGTTTTTGCAAATCACTGATATGTTGCATTTGTATGTTATTATATAGTGGCACAAGAAACACTCTGTTATGGTTGGGAAAAGATCACGTTTTGGCATAAAATTCCTATTTACGGGGCACAATGCCTGCTGGAAATGCTGCAGTTTTCTTGCCACTACTTATTGTGCCACTATTCCTGCTGAAGTTGTTGCCACAGAACACCAAAAATTACATCAGGTTACTATAAAACCTACACATTCTGACTCCAAACTCGTCACATATTACTGCTCAGTCAGTGGACTTTCACTTCTACACATCATGCGCTCGATATCTTAAGTGCATCTGTTGTTGACTTTTTTTTTCAAAACAACATTTATTTATGTTTATTTCATTGTGCAATTAATACATGTGGTTAGATGTAGGCAACAAAAGCAAGTAGTTAGCTTTAACAAACAAACAAACAAAAATAAACAACGCCCTCCAACCCACCCTAAGCGGACTTTCTGGCTCTTTATGTTATGTTGTTTCTCAGTGGCATTGCAAACTGACACAGTCCATTGGCATTATTAACTCATAGTGCCTGACAGCATATCATGCTGCCATGAAAGGATGCCTTTTTTTTCTTCAGTTTCTGACACCAAAAAATCACTGTCTACAAAGGCTGTGCTCTTGCCACAGCAGCCATGGGTTCCATTCCAACCCTTTGTCCTTTGTTGTTCCTAGTATCTTTTAAAAAAAGTTTTGGTGGCACAATCCCCATCAGAAATGCAGCAACCTTTCTGTAAAAAAACAAACAAAACGGTTTTGTTGTTTGTTGATCTCAAACAACAAAATCATCTCTGCAGCTTGGCAGGCAGTTGCCTAGGTGACACACCTGATTACAAAGTCAGCTCATATACTACGTCACCTTAAAAATGCTAATATGACACATGTGAAATGTAAAAAATGTAACGTATTTGTGGTTTGCGCAAAGGTACAATGCCAACATTTCTTCTGGTAACTGGGCTGATTAACCCCGTACTTAGATGGTATGTTCCAGTTTGATTGAGGCTGAAATGTGGGGAACTGGTCTGGGAGAGGTGGTGGCAGCCTGCTGTGAGGCTTTGGGTTGGTTTCATTAGTTGGTGTCACCTCTGGTTGAACACAGCTGGGCCTGCTGTGTGGAGGTCAAGGCTTCAGACTTCACTGCAGAAGGTTTTGGATATAAAGTTCAACCCAGAGTTGAAGGTTCACATCGTTAACTAAAGGTAAGAATATTTAAATTTAGTTTATTCCGAAGTAGTAATCAAATTAACAAGTGCACTCAACTTTTTTTTTTTTTGTAGAAACGTTATTGGGCATTACTGTGGTTTGCAAACACGTACAACACCAACGTTTTCTACTGAAGATTTTGAGCAGAAATGCCTAAAAAAAACAAGAAAAAAGACAAAAAAAGAATTTGCAATTTGCCAGTAAAAGGAATTGTTGCATCCACCTGAAAATCAATTTTTCAGTTCAGATCTAGTCTTTAAGCAAACAGAGTTTAAATCTCCTGATATCCAACTGTTAAAACACACAATACAAGCTGCCTAGGTGTTGTAGTGTCTCCCTGCAGGACATTCTGCTCATCGCCACTATTGTACCTTCATATTATTGTTCATGTTCTGAGGCAGGAGACCAGAGGTGTTGTTTCACACCATCTGGCACTCCGTCAGGAAGCAAACTGGTTGATTAAAGGACACAATTACCATAGAACAGCTCTGGTCGAGTCCCCCAGCAGGGATTAAAGGATGCACCCGGTCAATTGTACACTCACACTGGGGAGCGGTCCCTTGCTGTCTGACAGAATGGAGCACAAGTGATAGGTGAAAGATTTCATTTCTTGTCAGCCAAAGGACTGTCCGAGGAGACAAGACAGTTCAGGTTCACTGGTGTCATGACTGAATTAGAGTCATCTTTCACCACTGCAGAAACTATACAGTAGCTTCTTCTGGTGTTGGTATGAGAAGATGCAAAGGGATAATACAATCAGGCAGAACATCCAGGGGCAACAGTAAATTAAAGCATGACTGCTGTATTAAAACTGATTGAGCCACCAACAGCTCTTTCTGACAATGGATATCATTTGCAGCCACAATGCAAAAGCAGAAAGGAAATGTCAGTGCAGAGCATCTGACTGACAATAGACGACACCTCAGATCGCCATGTTCAGATGTTAACACACTGCTGTTGTCAACAAAACATATTGACATGATTGTAATCATGACACAAGGACTTTATTTGAAAATGCTTTTTTTCCTAAGTATAACCATCAAATAAATAATCAAATAATATAAAAAATTGTGAAGGGTGCAAACAGACCAAAATCCAGCAGCAGCTCCTGGATGTCCCACCCCGCTTCACCTCACGCCACTGTCCTAGTTCCAGCCTTGGCACCCCTGAAATGAAATGCATTTTCCCCCACTTGCTCTCTGTTTGTACATAGCGACTCCCGTAGCAACTCTTTTTCTCTGCTGCTATGGCAGCTTAACTCCTCTACTACAAAGGAAAGTCTGTAGCTATTGGTGTCTCTTTTGACAAAGAATGGATGAGGGGAGACTCGTTGTTGAGGTTGAGAAATTTCTTGAGCTAAATTACCCACAATCCCATCTTTATAAAGGCAATGGCTAAAAAGATATTACCTTGCGAGTCATAGCTCTGGAAATGGGCTCTGCAGGTGAGAAATCAAGTTTAATTTGTGGCTGTTCACACATGATTTTAGGTTAATGTGTAGATTAGCTTAAGGAATACAGATCTTTCAGTCAAAATAGTAATAACTTGCGTAGTCGTGACAAGCTGCAGCGCGACATGTCCAGTGTGTGCTAGGGGCATCACTTGACACAGGTCACATGATGTGCTGCGCCGCAGCGGTGTGTTTTTTGGGATGTTCAGGATGTGGTTGGCTTTACTTGGTACTTTTATGTCTTGACTTAGGACACGACTCGACAGCAGTTGAGTCTTATCTTGGGACTCCAGTCACTAGAAGAAAATGTTGCCATTGTACATTACTGCAAAACACAAAAAAGTTACATTTGCATGTTTCATATGTATCATATCAGCCTCTAAGATGATGTAGTAGGCCTATAGGTGCTGATATCGCTGTATTTCCTGCCAGGGTAGTGGCACGAAAACTGGTGATGATGATGGCTGCGCACACAGATGCAGCGGCTCAGTGTTACCTGAAACTGTGTGTGTGGTTGCTGTTTGTAAGGATATGTGAGTGGATATGTGCGGAGTTGAGTGAGCTAATGCTCTCATACAGTTGAGATGAACTCTTAAACATTGGAATAAAGCAGCGAATGCCCATTACGAGTGCCTTTTACCACTCGCATCGAATCCCAGAGGGAATAGCACAAGCTCCAGCATCTCTGTGGATCACCCTGCTGAGCATGAGACAACAAAGGGGGCAGAGAGAGCAGTGCTGCCAACTTAGCAACTTTGTCGCTATATTCAGCGACTTTTCAGACCCCTCTAGCGACTCTTTTTCAAAAAAGCAACTAGCAACAAATCTAGCGACTTTTTCTGATGTTATTGAAGACTTCTGGAGACTCTGTTGTGAGAGCAGGTATCATTCTTATTCTTCTCAATGGGCAGCGGGTGCTGCCGTGGGCTCCTCTCTGGCCCCAAAGCACTCACAGACGGCCCAGTCCTCCCTCCCAGCAGCAGTCAGAGCAGGAGATGTTAACCCCTCCACGTCCAGACTGCCAGTGAATCGCGCATGCATGGAGCCGCCGCTGGCTGATCCCGACCTGGCTTACAGTCAGGGAGGGATGTAAATGTAAAATTTTCTTTGTCTAATATAAATCACTGAAAGAAGGTTCATTTGTAGTTCTAAACATATTCAGGGTGTTTTTTTACTCATTTTTTGTCTCTCCCATGACGTTATTCCTCTCTCTTACAGCAGCCATTACAATTACATGCATATGGGCAATTATGCAAATTAGGCGATGACATCATTTAGCGACTTCTAGCGACTTTTAGGACAGCCAATAGCTACTTTTCTTACTGAGGAGTTGGCAACAGTGGGACAGAGGAAAAACAGAAGAGCGGATGCCGGATGGGACACCTGGCTAGGCTAAAGACAGCGCTGAGCAGCCCACTGCTACCCAGCCTCTTTTTTAGCTAATACCAGGTCCCTGGGTAACAGAATGGATCAGCTGAGGCTGGAGTTATCATCCTGGACAGCCACCCAGAACAACTGTGTGATAATTATTACGCAAACCTGGCTTCACCCGGGGTCCCAGACAATGCTGTTGAGCTAGCAGGCCGCTCTACACACTGCAGTGACAGAACCAAAGACTCGGGTGAGATCTGCAGCGGTGGCTTTGTGTATTTAACAGCTGGTGCACCATCGTAGATCGTAACTGCTCACCAGATCTGGAGTTTCTAGCTGTAAAATGCAAACCATTCTACCTGCCAAGGGAGTTTTCCGTTTTTGTTGTGATAGCCGTCAATAGGACGCTAATGCTACACAACAACAGAACACATATCCCAATGGTGTCTTTATAACTGCTGGAGACTTTTTTTTTTAAGATGTATTTTTTCAGGCATTTTTAAGCCTTTAATCGATAGGACAGATGTATGCGAAGGGGTCTGTGTCTATGGGGCGCCTGCTCTACCACTAAGCCACCGATGCTCCAACTGCTGGTGACTTTAACCTGCCTTAATTTAACCAGCATGTCAATGTGCAACTAGGGGGGTTAACACTTTGGACTGTGTGTACTCAAACATCACTAAAGCATATAGTCCCTGACAAAAGTCTTGTCGCTTATCCTAGTTGTAGGAACAACAAATAATAACCTGACTTGTAGTTGATCAATTGGGATCAGAAATAGCTTATATGAAAGGCAAAGGCCTTTAGATTATGCTTATTATACCAAAATAAAGTTGTGTATCATTCATTGAGTTTTATCATTTAATTAGGACAGAAAGGTCAGATTTTGCTTGGACAAAAGTCTTGTCGTGTCTTTAAACGATTCAACCAGTCACAGATTAGAGCTCCACCTGTGACAAATACTGTAATTAACACATTCCCAGGTGTGTATAAAAAGAACCCCAGCACACCAGACCTTCATGTGAAGTGCAACCTGACCGCTGACAACATGCCAAAGATTCAGCCACAGACCAAAGTGCTGATCATCAAGAGCCTGAAGACTAAGTCTGCTGCTGAGGTGGCAGACATCTTCAGTGTATCCAAACGTCAAGTGGAGAGGATAAAAAAAAGATTTGAAGAAACTGGTGACGTTCATGACAAGCCCAGGTCAGGCAGACCCCGTAAGACAACTGTTAGAGAGGACCGTTTGTTGCTTCAGCAGTCCAGGGCCAGCCCTTTTTCAACTGCAGCAGAGCTACATCAGAACTGGTCACCAGAAACCCCTGTATCTACCAGAACAGTTTGTCAAATTCTCTCACGCAATGGCCTCCATGGCCGAATTACTGCTCACAAACCAGCATTAAACAGAAGACAACAAAAGAATCGTGTTGCATTTGCCAAGGCCCACAGCTTGCAGAAAGGATGGACAGTGGAAAAGTGGCAGAAGGTTGATTTTTCTGATGAATCATCCATTGAACTGCATCCCAATCGCTGCAAATACTGCAGAAGACCTGTTGGAACCCGCATGGACCCAAGATTCACCCAGAAAACAGTCAAGTTTGGTGGAGGAAAAATCATGGTGTGGGTTACATCCAATATGGGGGTGTGCGAGAGATCTGCAGAGTGGATGGCAACATCAACAGCCTGAAGTATCAAGAGGTTCTTGCTGCACATTACATTCCAAACCACAAGAGAGGGCAAATTCTTCAGCAGGATGGTGCTCCTTCTCATACTTCAGCCTCCACATCAAAGTTCCTGAAAGTAAAGAAGGTCAAGGTGCTCCAGGATTGGCCAGCACAATCCCCAGACATGAACATTATTGAGCATGTCTGGGGTAAGATGAAGGAGGAGGCTTGGAAGATGAAACCAAAGAATCTTGATGAACTCTGGGAGTCCTGCAAGACTGCTTTCTTTGCCATTCCAGATGACTTCATCAATAAGTTATTTGAGTCACTGCCGAGACGTATGGATGCAGTCCTCCAAGCTCATGGGAGTCATACACAATATTAATTCTTTTTCCCAAGGCACCATGACTTTATGTTCTGATGTTATTGGAGCATGTTTGTGTATTCAAAATAAAGTATCATTTCTACAGTACATTATTTTTGTATGCGACAAGACTTTTGTCCAAGCAAGATCTGACCTTTCTGTCCTAATTAAATGATAAAACTCAGTGAATGATGCACAACTTTATTTTGGTATAATAAGCATAATCTAGAGGCCTTTGTCTTTCATATAAGCCATTTCTGAATCCAATTGATCAACTACAAGTCAAGTTATTATTTGTTGTTTCTACAACTTGGATAAGTGACAAGACTTTTGTCAGGGACTGTACAGTGCTTCCCCCCATCACGCCTCGGAAAATCTGACCACCTGTCACTCTTCCTGACACCAGCATACAACTGATGCCCACCACCAGAACTGTTGTGACCTGGCCTGAAGGCCCATCTCTACAACTACAAGACTGCTTTGAAAGGACCAACTGGAGCCCTTTCTCTGACCCAGATGTAGAGACTTATACCACTGTTCTCTGTTACATCAGAACCTGCACTGAAAACATAACCACCAACAAAGACAGAGTTTTCCCAAACAGGAAACCCTGGATGACCAAGGAGGTCCAGCCTCTGCTGAGGGTGTAAAATGCAGCGTTCAGATCTGGGGACAGTACAGCACAGCCAGACACAACCTTAAGAGGGGCATCAAGAAGGCTAAGGCTGCTTACAGGGAGAAGATTGAGGATCACTTTTCCAACAGGGATCCAGCATGTATGTGGCAAGGCATCCAGCACATTACTAACTAAAGGGGTAACCAGCAATCACCTCCAGACAATAACATCCACCTTGCAGAGGAGCTTAACCAGAGAGGAGCTTGAAATGGCAGAGAGTGATAACGGACCCAAGCCCCCAATGCATGCTGCTGATCCCTTGCCGACCCTACAGACACACGAAGTGAGAAGGATCTTCAGCTCTGTGAATGTGAAGAAGGCAGGCCGGGCAGATGGACTTCCATGGCAAGTGATCAGAGACTGCGCCCACCAGCTCGCAGAGGTATTAACAGACATTTTTAATCTGTCACTGTCCCAGGCCAATGTACCCACTTGCCTCAAGTCAGCCACTATCAAATGAGTGCCCAAGCAGAATAACATCAGCTGTTTAAATGATTACAGACCGGTAGCACTTAACTCCATTATCATTAAATGTTTTGAGAAACTGGTCCTAAAACATATCAAATCCAGCCTCCCTGCCAACCTTGACCAGCACCAATATGCATACAGAGCACACCGATCCACAGAGGATGCTATTGCCAATACCCTCCACATAGCACTCGCACACCTTGACCAGAAGGTAACGTATCTAAGAATGCTTTTTACTGATTACAGCTCGGCATTCAACACCATCGTCCCCAGCAGGCTGGTCACCGAACTGCTTGGCTTGGGTCTCAATAGCACTCTGTGTATGTGGATGAAAGATTTCCTCTCCAAACGCCCACAGACAGTCAGACTTGGCACACCCTCAGTACTAGGGCACCACAGGGTTGTGTTCTGAGTCCAATGCTGTATTCACTGTACACATTTGACTGCACTCCTACATACCACACAACCACAATAATCAAATCTGCACACGATACAACAACGGTGAGACTGATTTCAGACAACAATGAAACATAATATAGAGAGGAAACAGACAGGCTGACAAACTGGTGCATGGACAACAACCTCACACTGAATATCAAAAAGACAAAAGAAGTCATTATTGAGTTCAGGAGACACCGTGTGGACCATGCACGTGGAGAGGGTCACCATCTTCAAGTTTCTGGGGACTTACATCACTGAGGACCTCACATGGATGATCAACTCATCTGCCCTGGTAAAAAAAGGCTCAACAGCGGCTCTTCTTCTTACAGACACACTGAAAAAGAACAACCTGTCTGCAGAGCTGCTCAGAGCCTTTTATCACTGTTCCATCGAGAGTGTTCCAACATACTGTCTAACAGCCTGGTATGTGAACTGCACAGAGGCAGACTGGAAAAGTCTCCAGCGGGTCATAAGAACCTCAGAAAAGATCACTGGACTAAGGTGCGGGAGGGATGTCTGGGACAGGAAGCAGTTCAGCCCATCCCCCCGTCACACACAAGCACACAAACACACTAAGAAAAACACAGCAGCCACAACTTGTTAAAAACTAACCTTACCTAGTCCTGTTAAATCCATTTCATATGCAGATGTCCTTCTTACATGGTTTTGCAAGTTAAAGTATTAATCCAAAACGTGATTGCTGCAGCAGCCCGTCAAAGTTTTGATCTCTCAAGTACTCTCTAGTTCATTCGGCTTGAGCAGTGTGCAGAAACACTTATGCGGTGCACCAAGGTCATATAATGTTAAGGAAAACCCAGTAGGCCCATATGTTTTTGCACCTTATGTTTCTTTCTTGTTGATCAAACAGCGCTACTCTTTCTCTACCACTGTCCCATCTGCATGTAAGACAGGTGCATTCACCGTGCTTCTTCAGCGCAGGAACTTGCATACACACTGTCCCATGCTGCACATTAATCCTTTTTCTTTGATTATATTGTTTTTATGATTATGAGAACCCAAAATTGTAATCAAAATCAAAATTTGAGTAATCGTCCAGCCCTACACTCAGGTAAACTTAGTTGTCCTCAAATAAAAACCTAAATGCGGCACATCAACGCGCAGCACTCGCAAGTTTGATCAGGAGATAGATAGATAGATAGATAGATAGATAGATAGATAGATAGATAGATAGCCTACATCTGAGAAAAAGTACAACCATACAAACATGCTGTTTCCATATTAATGCAGCTGCACTCAGCGTGTTTTAAACAAAAATATGAAACTCTGCTTTTGATGCTGCCAAAATGTACACAATTATACAATTATAGGAACATAGTGTAATGAATTGTATGCAGACTCACAGACCTTATATCTCAAAGTAGATTATTCAATCATTTTAATGAATATTTTGCAATGGCACAAATAAGAAATTAGAAAATATGATAGCCTGAATGCAATTTTCATCAAATTAATTAGTTTTGCATGCAGTTGAAATAAATCTGATCTATTCATTTCAGGTGCATGTGAGGCTACTTCCTCTAAAAAGCAGCAAGAACTGCCCTCTGCAGAACAAAGTGAGTGGACGATCCTGGATGTCTTCATGGACTCCAGCATTCCAGATGAGATGGAGATGCTAGTCCAGCCTATTTTAACCCTGACCACCAGGACCAGTCTGACATCTGAGCTTGAGGTTGCAGCACCAGAACCTACTGTTCCTGTTGAAGTGGAAAGGAAAGCAGCAGGATTCACAAGTCCCCTACCAATGGGAGAGCCCTGTGGTCCAAAACGCAGGGGGAGGTGCAAAAGCAGGTGTGTAAGACATTCTTTTTGTCTACTTTGGGTAACCACCCCAAGAATGACAGCTTAGTCATCACCATGATGGGCAGGTCAAACACCACACACCTAGCTCCACCAAAGGACCAGAGAGGAAAGAATGTGCCAGCAAACATGCTGGATATGGAGCCCTTGAATGAGCACATTGAATCATTCAATCCATCTGTGAGCCACTACAGGAGGGAGCATGCCCCACATCACCGCTACCTTCCAAGTGATATTAATATCAAGCTGATGTACACAGATTACTTGGAGAAGGGCAACCACTGCTCATATGAAAGCTACCGCAAAGCTGTGAAAGAGAAAAATATCAGCTTTGCAGAACTTGGAGAAGAGGAGTGTCTGCTGCAAGATCAGCATGTGAGTGGTGACCACAATAGAGCTGCCAATGTCATGGACTGCCTGCAGTGCCAGAAATGGCACTGACATAAGGATGCTGCTGTGGAGAGCAGGATGCAGTACCAGGCTGATGCTGAGAAGGACTGGCAGAGGGGACATCTGTGAGGAGTGTGGACCTTCAGAAAGTCATCATGCTCCCTCGCATGCCAGGTGTGAAAACAGCTATATTCACGAAGCGCACTGTGGCCTTTCATGAGACCTTTGCCTCAAAAGGCAAGAAGTAGAATAAAAAAACACCATCTCTGTGATCTGGCATAAGGGCATGGCAGGATGAAATGCAGAGGAGGTCACCTCTGCATATGTGACTGCACTGGAGAAGCAGAGAGACGTTCACCACAGCATCTTCTGGGTGGGAAACTGCACTGCAAAAAACAAAAATTGATGCCTGCTGTCTTCCTTGGTATGCCTGGTTAATGATAACACCATCTCGAGTGAAAATATCACTCTGAAATACTTCGAGCAAGGACATACCTTCATTAGAGCTGATAGTTTTCACCATGGTGTCGAGCAGCAAATGAAAAAATGTCCTGGTGGAGCAGTGTATGACGTTGAGGACTTTCTTAGTGTGGTCACAAGCTCCAACTCCAAAAAGGTGGAAGTGGTTGAAATGAAGAATGCCAATGTGCTGAATTGGAGGGGTGGCCATTCCATTGCCAAGATAAAGAAGGCAAAGGCACCAAAACATGAAATGAAATAAAATAGATGGATGGAATGAAATGAAATCTGAAATGAAATGAAACAGTGTGAAATGAAATATGAAATAGATATTCATAGATAATGTTTCACCATCCTTTAGTGTACAAAATTGTTCAAATTTTAGTATAAGTGTTCATGATGTTTAATTTTTACAGTTATCATTTCAAGTTCTTAGTGTTGAAAGCACTTGAAAGATATAGTATGACTGTCATCATTTGAATGTTAAAGTAATTTACTGTGTAACTGTTGTACTGTTGTCATTAAAATGTTTGGTCACCGGACATATACTGTATGTATATATATATATATGTCTTTTCTTGATTCTTATCATTTCATGTCATTTACCAACATAAAAACCTGTTTATGATTAGAATACTAAAACAGACATACTGCACAACTGTATCATCAGCATGAAAAATAAATTAAATTACCACTTTTAATAATACATAAATATTATTACCATCAAATGCCCAGAAACATATCAAAACCATTGAAATAATTTGATTAGAAAAGTTATTCTGACACATCACAAGTGTACCTACATGTAATAACATAATAATAAATAAATAAAGAATAACAGAAAAATATGCTGTTTCATTGTATATCATCATCAAACAAATGATTTTATCATATTGATTATTATACTGCTCTTAAAAGCTACAATTACAAGATAAAACAGAAGTTACTGCATTTTGCTTTGGTTTGAAGTAGTCTATTTTGGTAAGCAAAGGAAGATTACAGCAACTGCCAAATAAGGGTCACAGGTCAAATCAGAGATCAAAATTAATATGTAGGAGGAATAACCTAATAAAAGCTAAAAAAAATAAAAATAAAAAAAAAGGCCACAAATGCAATGGTCTGCATGCAACTACTGTATGTTGGCTAGACAATAAGAAAACTTTACAGTCATTTTTCTCAGTTCTTCACTCTGGCAAGTTACTGCCCTTTTCCTTTGTTGTTACCTGTTCTCTCCGTTACCCTCTGGGAGGCGCTACAGAGCACTCAAAGCACGGACCTCTAGACTTGAGGGACAGCTTTAATCCAAGAGCCATCTCTGAACTGAACAGATCAAACTCTACCCCACCATTGTGTCACAGGACTATATTGAGAATCAAACCTGCAATAATGGGTCAACTGGTGCAATCCTACTTCTAATGTTATGGTCATTATTTTATAATATATTCACTGATTTGGAATGATTGGTACATGTATGTGTTGTGTATTTATTACTGTCTATTTTGTATTTCTTATATTTCAGGCATGGCACAGCAAATGTCATTGTACTCCTTGTGTAATGATAATAAAGTCTATTCTATTCTCTTTGTTTTTTTCTGTATGTGTGTTTGTTTGTTTGCTTGTTTGTGTTTACAGAGACATTGCTGCTTTTCCAGCAAGGAGTGTGACCCCAAAACCATTTTGTAAAGCCAAAATATGATCTTCTCCCAACCATAAGATGAAATAATGATCAGTGGCCTATATGTACCACTGCTCACAGCTACATACAGCTAGCCTACATGTTTAACAAACCCACTGAATCTCCGCTGCAGCTGATCATTGCAGTGTTGGCCTGTGGAGATGTGCTGCTCTTAACCTTTAATTAAAACACCAGGAGCACATCACAGAAACATGCTGACTGGTCATTCTCTCAGGACAGATCCAGTCAGACTCACTGGTTGTTAGCAGACTGATAAGTGATGGTCAAATTGATTTCCCGTCTGTTTGGTTTCTTTATACAATCAAGTGCTGGTCTTTCTTTACTGGCATCTCCAGATTTCTAGATCAGACTGTTTCACTTTGCTCTTATGTTTGTGTGTGTGTGTGTGTGTGTGTGTGTGTGTGTGTGTGTGTGTGTTGTGTGTGCGTGCGTGCGTGCGTGCGTGCGTGCATGTGTGCATGTGGTTTCAAAGCAAGCATAGAAAGTCTTTACTAGAGGAAACCATGACAACATGGTTGTTACCTCCCCATTCATCACACTCAGCTGCTTGTGTGTGTGTGTGTGTGTGTGTGTGTGTGTGTGTGTGTGTGTGTGTGTGTGTGTGTGTGTGTGTGTGTGTTGTGTGTGTGTGTGTTTGGTTTGTAACTTTGTCCTCTCCTGTTTCAAGCAGCAGTAGGCTAGATGTGTGTGTGTAATTTGGACAGTCGACTCAGGTGAGAGGTTTGGGTGTGCGTGTGTGTGTCAGTGATAAACTAAACAAAGGCTGTCTCTGTCTTTGTCCTTAACCTTTTCACCTCTTCATCTCTCTATAGGCCAACAGAGACAACCTGGGACTCAGTGATACCGACACTCACATAAACTCTCCCTTTCTCTCTTTTTAACTTAAAGACACAGTAGACACACCATGGAAAGATAATTTTAAAGTCCAACCCGAGGTAAAACCTGTATGGAACATGCTCCACAATCTACAGTTACTCAAAAATAGTGGTTAGTTACAATTTTACATGGAATTGTGGTGGTGAATGCATCTGTTTCAGTGTTATATCCAACTGTTTTGGATGGATGTCCTTTTTGCTTACTAAGAGAGACCATATTTCATTGTTTTATACAATGCTCTAGATTAATATCCTAATTTGGAACACTTAGCACTTGGTTGATGTCTTTCGGAAAGCATTTCACTGAGCAGATGTTCATATTTGATTTCTTACTATAATTAAGAAAAAAAAGTAAAAAAGTGGGGCAAGGAGAGGCTGAGCGAATGCACTTTGCCAGCCTTTGGCTTTAGTTAGCAATGATTTCTCTCCATCTCTGAAACACTTACAGTAGCTAATATTGAGACTTTTTTTAATTGTCAAACTCTCTTTTATACTCTGTTTGTGATAAGTCTGTCTCCCTTTTCTGGGTTGCTGTGGAGTGTAGACAGTTGCTGCCAACGCTGGAATACCAATGTCCTCCACCATTCAATCCAATTTTCATTGAAGGGACACGCACACACATCTGTTAAGTCAGCATAATCTAGTCTCAATATATGATTGTCATCAAATACCACCACTTGGTTTCAGCATCAGACTGCAACACCAAAAGCCAACTTTCATGGCGGTACGAATCACCACTGGCACTGTCAGTTTGTAATTAGGCTGAACAGAACCTTTTGCGATCTTATGACACACCACCTGCTAGTTGGACGGAACCTCTTAGCGCAGTATGATACATCACAGGACGGTGTCAGTTTGAAACATTGCCAGTAACGACGTACAATAAGGAGCTAGAAAGTCCCTGTAGTTTTGGTGGGAGGAGTGGTGGATGGGTCCAGCAAACCCCGATTTCACCCCAAGAGCAGTGTTTGCTTCACGTATGAATCTGTTGACATCCCAACATTGATTGTAGCATCTCAAAACATCAACAGCAGAAACATCAGGATACCTAGCTCATAGTATGTAGACCTGAAAGTCCGATAACAAAGTGGCAATATGTGACAACTTTGGATGAGAATGTGTTGATCCTCCCTGGTGCGCACTTTGAGATCAACATCCCATTTCTCATTCTGTGTTTTACGTGTTGTACCCTTATCCTAGATAACGCTAACTTGTTTCTCTTGTTGGTTTATTTCACCTTTCGAGAGGCCTCTGCAGAGGTACTGCTACTGTTTTCATTCTGCTTATATCAACTACAGAGGAAATACAAAATGAAGATAGCATGGCTGCAAACAGGAATAAAAATCCACAAAGTATGTGGTACCACACTGATCACAAATGAGCTGCAAACGTGTTTTCAGCATGTTTACAACAATACAAAAAGCATGCAGTCCTTATCGTGTGAATGTTTCTTTTTTTAGTCTGTACCTTTATTTTTCGTTGGCTGTTTTGCTTCTGAATGATGAAGTCGCTTGCAATTTTTGACTAGCAAGCTGCCACAGGACTCAGGCCTTTTTAATTGTCACATTACTCAAGGAAAAACATCCGCTTCTGAATATGTTGCTCCACTGTTATAGTAAACTAGTGAAATGTGATTTGAGACATTTAGTGTCTTTCGATTTTCAAGATAATATAGCCCCAAAAACTGCTCCTTGTCTCCATCTGGTGGTTTAACAAACATGTTGTTCCCAGCTTTTATGGAAGAAAGTGTCGAATAGAATGACCCTTTACTTCTAAACTGTTCAAACTGAACAGGTGATGATCTGCAATCAGTTTGTGCTCAGGTGTTTCAGACTACTAAAACTGCACTGCATGAGCAGTGTCAATCAGTACAAGTGTAAGTATCCACATTTCTGCTCAGATGTTCCCCAATCCCTACAATCATCTGTTACACTCACAATTCTGTCCTTCTGCACAAATCCGATTCTGCTCTTACAAACCTGCAGACAGAGTGATACTCACATCTGTTTTGTGCTCCTTCAGATCTTTTCTCGTCAATATAGTGCCATAGCCTTAGTCTAAGTTGAGTCTGGATGTTACTTTCTCATCTCAATTAACTTAAAGAATCAGATATCAAACAAACTTAAGTTTCCCTCCATCTCTTCACTCTCATTCTCTCCTGTGCTTCTCCTCCTCTCCCTTTTCTTTCATTCTATCCCCTCTGCATCGCATTTAGATTACATTTGAATATCTTGAAGCGTTTCACTGCATCTCAATGCAAATAGCGCACACAACAACAAACAAATGTTCCAAAGTTTCATCCTGTCTGCCCACTGATACCCATATCTGCGTGTGTGTGTGTGTGTGTGTGTGTGTGTGTGTGCGTGTGCATGTGTGTGTGTAACATCTTGGGAAAATAAATATAATAATTTCATTTTATCCCATATCAGTGTTTTGATTTCAATGAGCTTTGAGTGTATTCTGCTCTCAGGCTTAATTATCTCACTGTGTTGAGTGTGTGTGTGTGTGTGTGTGTGTGTGTGTGAGGGAGAGAGAGAGAGAGAGAGAGAGAGAGAGAGAGAGAGAGAGAGAGAGAGACAGAGACAGAGACGGAGACAGAGAGAGATGTATGATTGCATGTAAAGTTAGCAATGGCTGCTGCATTTTTGCATATTGCATCCATCCTATACAGTAAGATGACGATGACTCGAGTGTTTCCTTTGTATCCTCACATTCATATTCATAAAGGCAGCTGAACAATATGTTTGCATAAGCGTCGCTCTGTGACAGAAACTTTAAAATTAGAGGGAAAAATTGCTCGGCTGACCGCTTATGAATTTCTATGTTGCTGTTTGCAGTTTGCTAAAAAAAAAAAAAAAGCATTAAAGTGATGTTGGCTTCATTAGCTGGCTGTGGTGAGTCTCTGTTTGTGATGGTACCACTGCAAACAGCTACTAAGAAGTGTCTCACGAGGACTATTCACTGTGAGATGCATGTCCCTTTGGAGACATGTTTTTCATCGTACCTCAATAGAGGGATGCAACTGAACAAAACTGCAGCAATTTCATGTTGAAAAGCAACCCAGTCACCAGAAAAAAATTTGGCATTGTAGACTTCTGCAAACCACAGATTTATTAAATATGCCCGTTATTATGTAGTGGATACACTGAAACTTTAAGCTCCACCAACTGTGGTTAATGTGGGGTTTGGTTCAGGCACAAAAACAACTTGGTTAGGGTTTGTATAAGATCGTGTTTTGGCTTAAAATACCCATTTTGGGAGTACAATCCCAGCTGGACAAGCAGCAATGTCTTAGTAGACAACAACACAACAACAGGCAATACATAAGTGTCTTGGTAAAAAAAAAAAGATTTTTGTTTAAACACAGTTGGGCTGCCACAAAACACCCCCATATGGTGCCTGAAAAGATGCTGGAAAAATGACAACAGGTCACTATGAAATTTACACATCCTCGCTCCCACCTCATCACATATCGCAGCTCAGTCAATGGACATTCACGTCTACATACCACGCACTAGGTGTGCTGGGGGCGTCTGTTGCTGACTTTCTGGCATGCATTGTCAATTTACGCCTCTTTCATGCTTTATGTCTTTTTGAAATACACTTCTGTTTTTTTAGAGAGAAGCACAGTTTCCTCTGATGAGATGCATACAGTCTTTTTCTAAATAAATCCACAACATCAGTAAAACAAAGCCTATTTATATTTATTTCATTGTGCATATGGTTCGGTTCAGGCAGCAAAAGCACATGGCATAGTGGTTTGGCTCTATGTTCATACCAGGGCAGGAATTTCACGAGGGCCCTCCCAATTTGGCCCTGTGCCCTTGAAAAAAATATCTGTCCTAGGGCCACAGTGGCCTTGATGCCCCGCCCGCACTGCCCCAGGTGATTTTGCAGTTTTCTCCTCTGCCTCTTTCCTGTTAACACGGCTTTGACACCTGCGTCCATTGAGAAAAAAAATGCAATGATATTCTGGATTCTTATTGGGCAACATCAAATGAGACGATGCGTACATCACCAGTGGTGGGTTTGATTCCAGCCTGGCATGAACCGCTCAGACGGGCTATAATGACAGTTTGACACCAGTCTATCACCGACCAACCAGGAGACTTCATCAAACGCCGGGCAGGGATCGGTACCGAGACCCGGTATCAACCAACCCAAGGCAAGTTTAATCAACACTGTAATAATAGTTAGCTCCACCATTATCAGTGTTACTTTTTAAAGTTTCGGTTTCATCATCATTCTGCAGCCTCTCTCCTCTCCTCTCTCCATGTCATCCCTCACAGCGCACACACACACACAGACACACAAACTCAACAGCAGATAATATAACTTCAAGATAACTCTATTTAACGACAACTACACTTGTTACTGTGAGTAAGTGCGATAAAACCTCTGCCAGCCAAGCCAATACTTTATCAATGTATGCGATCAGCATGTAGAAAGCCATATTTCAATCTGCTCTGTCCACAGTCTCTCATTCACTGCTATTATGGTTTATGATCGCCGTCGACACAAGCACATCATGCTCGCAGTGCTTACAGCAAAGTGTTAAAGACAAACTAAAATGAAAGCTGTCTGTATGTAGGCTAACACTTTGGGCTCTAATTTACTGGTGCAGTGCAGGGTGGCGAACCCCGCGCAGAGCTAGTTTCGAGCAGCGCAACCCAAGGTGCACTCAGTTTGGTAGTTTGGCAGACTGAGGTGCGCTGAGATGGGTGTGGCGTCGCAGCAGGGAGAGGTGTTGACAGATCCAGCTTGGCGCAGTGACAGCTTTGTGCCAAAAGGCTTCGCCGAAGGTGCGCTAAAAGCTCGCCAGCTGAAACCAGGTCTACTGTCAGCGCAGGCGGAGCACAGCCGGTGTAAGCCGAAGTTTGGCTGACCGGCGGACAGTGCGCACACGTCACCAAAACCTCACAGGCAGGTTTCCAGAATGTCAGGCACATTAACGATGCAACAAATACCCACAAACACCACTATTCAATGCAACTATCTGCAATCGGTGTATAAATGTATCTCTATATCAACTGTCCCTTCACATCTGATGTCAGATCAAAGGGGATTGGCACCGTTTGCACGTTTGGCACGCGTAATGGAAACCCAACCTGATTTGATTAACACAGCTGCAAACTAATGAGTTCACATCCCTCTCAGCCAACCACAAGCAGCCACAGCATTAGATAGGGAGTATATATTCAGCATCTGTCATCTTAGAAAAGTCAAAAGAAAAGAAACAGAGTGAGACTGCAAGAGAGAAAGAGAGAGCACATGCGTGCGTTAGAGAGAAACGCAACATTGATTTACAGTTGTGGTTACCAGGTTACCTTTGCATCATCAGCCCGTGGAGGTCTGCTCGCAGTTCCGTATATTCGGACACTGCAAGCTTGGACCTCCCGGACCAAAACATCAGTTTTCTCCTGGGAGAAGTTTGGCCGTCTGACGCTGCTGCTCTCTTCTGCCATGGCGAATTGAGTAAACTCTCATTACGCCTTCACACGGCGCATTTAAGAGCGAGGAAAGGGCCCATTTGATTGGTGTGATGTGTGTAAAACCCACTCCACGCCTTCTCTCCTCCCTGTTTCCAACTTGCGCAGGTAGGAAGGACATAGGTGGGAAAGGGGAGTAGCTGCGCCAGCCACGGTGTGCCAAACTAGAGCCCCATATCTGAACATGTATCTGAGGCAGCCGACCTGCAGACAATGAGTGTCCTCAGTAGAGGAGGGACAGACAGCAGGAGGAATGACTGATACTGATGTATCCTGTGTAACTGATCTATAAAGAAAGCATCAGGAGGTGAGGTATGTGCGTGTGCATGTGTGTATGTGTGTGTGTGTGTGTGTGTGTGTGTGTGTGTGTGTGTGTGTGTGTGGAGGACAGGGGAGAGGGAGATGCTGGTAGAGAGATAGTGTGTGTTGTTAGATACTGTTAATGCCACTTATTATGCTTCTGTGCATTGATAGCTCTCTTTTAGTCTGTGTCTGCATCATGTTGAGGAGGGCCATGCCTGTGTATATAAATATATATATATATATATATATATATATATATATATATATATATATATATATATATATGCATGCAAAAAAAAGTGGATCGGTTGCTCACTGCTAAAAATGTGGCCCGTCGACATGATCTGGTTTTGAAATGCGGCCCAGTTGAAATAGTAATTGAATAGCCCTGCAGTAGTTTGTCTGTTAACTATCTAACAACACATCAAAAATAATTGTAAGCCAGTCTTGTTCAGTGAGTCAGTTTATCATGTACACTCAAAAAATATTTAGGCCTTATATTTAAGATTGTTTGCTTATAAATACATAAACCTGGTTGTTCTATATTTAAAACGCATTGGGTTTAAATCACATTTTTACTCATTATACTCATTATTATTACTTGAGCTCATTTTATTTATTCATTTCACAGATAGTTATACATCCTTAGTCCTTAAATTAAATTCATTATGGACGTGGACTTAAAATCATTGTTTTACTATATGGCTTCACTGCCCTGGCTTTTGGCCTTTCTGCCCTCAAAAAATTGACAACGTAAAAAGGCCAAGTGGCCTTGCCCCTGAAGACTTTTTCTTTAAACTAGTTGTTTTGCCACCACAAAATTGGCAACCACGAAGGGACCTCGTCTGTGAGCGGATTCTGGAATTCTGGACTGAAGGTGTGAAGACTGTGCACAGCAAGAGCTGAGGCTCTTACACTTCAAACTCCCCCACAAAGGAAGGTTGAGAGGAGGGCCTGACGTCTGGAAAACCGGGATTCCCTTCACCGTTGGGGTCCAACGAACTTGGTGTCTATCAACACCTCGCTGTGTTTTCTGGTAGGTTTTGAGGACTGTGCAGGAAAAGTCCTTTCCACCTATTGTGATAGGTTGGCAGACGTGCCAGGCACGGTTTCTGGGAAGCGGAGTGCAGGAAAGGTGGTGAGCTTGGTTTAGGTCAGGGACCTAAAGTAGTGTAGGTTAGGAACCTAATACAACACCTGATTATTTCAGCCATTAAAGGCAGAAGAAAAGGTGGTGAGAAGCTGTCTGGTTTAAAGGAGAAGTAGAGACACTTGCTATCAAAGTGGGACAGACAGAGTGAGTAAAGACCGTTTTTTCTTTATTTCCTTTTTGTAAGTCGCACTTTATAGGGTAAAGTTAAAGAAACCTTTCCTTTAAAGTGATAAGTTTGTGCATTTTTTGAGATTTATTTTTGCTTCCACAAATCTGAATTACTTCTAATACTACTAAGAAAACTGAGAGTTTGATTACAATGGGATCTGGACAGAGCACAACCTCAAAGGGGAAAATTGAGCCTGATCATGGCGCTCCCAACGTGAGGTTTATGGAGATTAATTATGGGAAGGAGAGCGTGGCTCAGTTAGATCTGTGGGTCAATAAGTATTGTTTCCCAGGAACAGGCAGCCTGAGTGTTAAACAGCTTGAGGCTTTAGAGGTGAGGTTGACAGACTTAGAAAAAAGGGGATTAGAAGTTTGGAGGTAAGGTCAAGTTCCAGACAGATTGGTCAGCTTTTAGAAGTTGGATGAGGGAAGCCAAGCATAGGCAGGGCCCCAAAGGTTTCCCAGCGCAGTGTTCGAAGCTGGATTCGGACCTCGACTCCACCTGTGTGGCCTCCACCATATGTTGAACACCACGAACCAGAGGGAGCAGCTGGCCTCTCTGAATCAGCGCTGCTCACAGAGACATTATTCTTCGGCTGTTGAGAAGATTGAAAATGGAGTTCCCTGTTCGTTTGGACTGGGGAAAAGTGGTGGCGGTTAAACAGGATGCAGATGAGACTGTGTCTGCTTATCTATACCGCCTGAGACAAGCAGCGATGCAGTATGGTGGACTGATCGATTTTGAGGAAAGTCAGAAGGAGGACAAAAAGACAATGGCCGTTGTTTCAAGTGCGGCAAAAAGGGACATTGGGCAAGAAAGTGTCATAAAGAAGGAAACAACAAGAAAAAAGATGGGGCAGATGAGTCAGATTGACTGTGGTGAGAGCATGAGGACGGCCGAATCTGGTGACGACACTGACCTGGAAAACCAACCAAAGCTTCAGACACGTGAGAACACTGACACTAACACAAATACAGATCTCTCTCTCTCTCCCTCTGTTTTTCTGCAGCTCTCAGAGACACACACACACTTGCTGACGTCACATGCCTGCACTGCACAGCACATAGTCACTATTTCACACACTGACCATGATTATGGGGACATCTGGTGTAATACAGGACAGGAAAAGGATAAGTGGATTGGTTGTATTGGAATGACAATAATTGTGCTGTCTTGGTGAAACTTCCTGATGAGTTGACTTGTCACAAAACTCCAGAGATCCACACATCTCACTGGTAAATCCCGACCGTGCAGACCTGGGTCCGTGGGTGCGGGAGCTGAACGCCACCCCATACTGATAGTCTACAACTGATCCTCATATTGACTTTAATGAGGAAATGAGGGTGTACAGAAAGAAACTAAATTGTGCCATTGAGACTTCCCACTCAGTTGTGTTCGTAGACAATACTGAGTTTTGATACTGGCATGTGCATGGTTAAATCTGTTGCAGACATCCCAGAGTTACAGCAGGTTCCCGCTTATCTCTGGGCCAAAAGTAAACATGATGTGCCCTGTGAGGCAAATTGTGATTTGTGATATTGGGCTTTACAAATAAAACTGATTGACTGATTGATGTTGGTCAGATAAAAAACTGTGAGTCTGTGATAATAACACCTAAATCAGACTACAGACCCTGTCGTAATCAATATCCTCTCAGACATGAAGCAGTTGAAGGCATTAAACCTGTGTTTGATGATCGGTTGAAAGCGGGCGTGATTGTTGTGCAGACTCTCCTGTTAGAACGCCCATATTTCCTGTACAACCTGATGGTGAACCTGTAGAGTGGAGATTTGTGCAAAACCCGCAAGCTGTAAATGCTGCTGTGCAGACCAGGGCGCCTACGGTCCCAAAAACCACAAACAATTCTTTCTCAAGTTCCAGCTGATAGCAAATGGTTTTCAGTTGTTAAACTGTTAAATGCTTTTTTCAGTGTTCCAGTACACCCAGATAGTCAATTCTGGTTAGCATTTTGATTTGAAATTCTGTTTTGAGAGATAGTTTGGAAACTCTTGTACTGCCTAAAGGAAGTGCTTTGTTGCAGTACGTTGATGACATTTGGTTGCGAGTGAAACCAGAGAGGGCTGTGTTAAAGACACCCTCGTCTTGCTGACACATTTGGCTGATCAGGGCCATAAAGCCAGCCTGTCAAAGCTACATTTTGTTGCACAAGAGGTCACATTCCTGGGTCACGTGATCTCTCCTGAGGGAAAGACCCTCACATCCAAGCGCATTGAAGCCATTCAAAAGATACCAAAAAATTGAGGCTAAAAAACAAGTCATGTCATTTTTAGGAATGATGGGCTACTGCGGGCAATAATTATGCTGAGACTGAGGCACCATTAGCAGCAATTGCTCATGGGAAAGGCCTGAAACCAT
Source organism: Epinephelus cyanopodus (assembly GCA_026686955.1). Lineage (NCBI taxonomy): Eukaryota > Metazoa > Chordata > Actinopteri > Perciformes > Serranidae > Epinephelus > Epinephelus cyanopodus. Next base: position 8,214,810 of record CM048918.1, on the reverse strand, counting down.
CTGATCGTGTCATTTGGACTCCTGACGCAGAGAAATCTTTTGTTGATTTGAAACTTTCTTTGCAAACACCTCCTACTCTTGGACTGCCTGACTGTACACGACCATGTACCCAGACTGTTGATGAAAAGGGTGGGTACATGACTTCTGTACTGTTACAAGAACATGGGGGGCAACAACGACCTGTAGCTTATTTTTCATCTAAACTTGATAGTGTTGCTGCAGTTGACACACCTGACTGAGTGTCTGTGATAACTTCTGCTTGCTCTCCCAGGCCAGAGCTGAGAGACACACCGATTGCCAACGCTGATTTTGAATTCTTTGTAGATGGATCAGCCTCAAGAGACCCTAGCACTGGTAAAAATGTTTCAGGTTTTGTCGTCACAACACTGCAGGAGACAGTGATCGCACGTCCTTTGTCATCCTCACACTCAGCTCAGACGGCTGAATTGGTGGCTCTGACAGAAGCACATATGCTTGGGGTGTGGTTCATGATTGCTCATCGTGTGTTGGTGTCTGCTCTTTCAGATGCTGTTTTGTTGCCTAAACAAATCGCTGTGTGTAAATGTGAAGCTCACGCTAACAGTACTGACCCCATCTCTCTGGGTAATGCCAGAGCTGATGCAGCTGCAAAAGCAGCCTCAAAGCTGCCATTGTCTTTAGCCTTGCATGGCACCTCACTAGCCCCTGCTTCTACTCCTACAGTCGTGGCTATGGCTGAGATAACAGACCTGCAGATAAGGGCCTCTCCAGCAGAGAAGGCCGTTTGGAAAAAAGTAGGATGTACTGTGATTACGTCACTATCTTTTTCATTTCTTTGCTAAATTGACACATGGTTTAGAACCACGTGTCAAAGGGGGGAATGGTTGATGAGATACGGAGATACTGGTTTACAGAGTTTTCCAGTTATGCACCGGGGTTATGCCACAGATTTTTGCAAAAGATGTGTGATCTGTGCTACTATACTTTATAGTATACCTTTTTATACTAATACTTTTGATCACTTGCAAATGGATTTCACTGGGCTAACACCACAAAGGGAAAAAGTTTGTTTTGGTAATTCTGTGCATGTTTTCAAAATGGGTTGAAGCTTTTCCCACAGCTAAACAGCAGCAATGGTGAAGGCTTTGATGACTGTGATAATTCTCAGGTGGGAAATTCCAATTGGTGAGTTGGTGAGTATTGATCTGAGACACCATTGTGCATATCACCCAGCCTCTGGAGGGGCATGTGAGAGAGAAAATGCAACTTTAAAAACAAAAGTGTGAAAATGGGTGGAGAGACTAAGATGTCATGGACAAAAGCTCTTCCTATTGTGTTGATGCACATGAGGGCTAGAAATGTATTCAGTCCATTTGAGATCTCATTTGGCAGACCTCTCAATACTGGGATTGGGCCCATTAAAAGGCAGTTGCCAGACACTGGTCACTGCGAGGATGAAATGTTACGATATTGTGCAACCTTGTTCTCTGTTTTGTCATTTTCACACAGACTATGATCACTACTACCCACCGCACAGAGCAAGATGAGCTGTGGTAAGGGTGTTCCCTGTGGAGAAGGGTTTTGGGGGCTTCCTGCCATGGTGGGGAACAGTAAACAATGCACACAAGATTGATGCTGTCGCTGTGGACTTGGAAAATCTCACAGGCAACTTGGCTACAGGATTTAGCTCACTCACTCCAGCAGTGCAGGGCCTCAGAAATGTGGCTCTGCAGAACAGGATGGCTTTGGATTTAGTCCTGGCTAGCCAAGGGGGGTTTGTCACATTGTGGGTACTGATTGCTCTACATACATACCTGACGTCACTGATAACATGACACATGTGGTTGCTCATCTTAATGATCTGCTACATCTGGATAAGAGACATGACACTGAGTTCGGAGCAGGTGTGGACCTGTGCTCCTGGGTTTCTTTGAGCGGATGGAAAGCGTCATTAATGCACCTGTTTGCCCCGTCGTAACGGTCCTGCTGGAGCTATGCATTGTTATGTGTTCTGTCGTTCCCTGTGTGAGATCTTTGATTACATTAATGGTGTCATATGCTGTAGGGCGCTACGTGGATCTGTGGACTCCTCCTTACAATTCACAGGAGTCACTCCTTTAAGTTCTTCTTCTGATTCACATTTATGTGTTTTAGTTTAGGAATGTTTTGATCATTAAAGTTCATTCACTAGTAGTTTTATTAGCAATCACATTTTTACATTACACTACTTAACAGTGATTACACTTAGCATTAGTTTAGTAGACACCATATTTACTCAATTTATTCTTTTGATTTTCATTTAAATTTTTTTTTCTTTTTTTTTTTCTTTTTATTCATCTTCATTTACTTTTATATAAACTCTCGCATGACAGTCAGTAAAGCAATGTGTTCCCTTTATTGATTTTACTATTGTGTATTCTCATTAAAGAAGACATTTTTCATTTATGCTTATCTTGCTTTAACTTGGAGTTTAGTTTGAGGGATTTTTTTGTCCTCATCATATTGAGTTTTTTTTCCCTTATTAGGTAGTGTAGTTAGACGGACAAGTCTTTTACCCTCTCCTTCGCCATATAGGGAGAGGGATGTTTGGCTTGCCTGTGCTTGTGGACTGTGACTTCTGCCTGGGTTTTTGTCTCCCATGTTGTCACAGTAGGGGTTAAATTAGCCGCACATATCATTAGGTTAGAAGTTCAGTTTCATCAAAACAAGTAACCTTATACAACACATTATAGGTTAAATATGTTTAAATACCAGAAATTCCCATCACATGTGTATGACAGTGATGTCAGGTATGTATGTAGAGCAATCAGTACCCACAATGTGACAACCCCCCCTTGGCTAGCCAGGACTAAATCCATTGCCATCCTGTTCTGCAGAGCCACTTTTCTGAGGCCCTGTACTGCTGGAGTGAGTGAGCTAAATCCTGTAGCCACGTTGCCTGTGGCAGGCGTCTCGCTGAGATGACACAGTATCCATCAACCCCTCCACCTCCTGATGACAGTCAGTTCTTGTACTCCATCACTTTACTGCAATGATACATATAATTAAATGTACAAATGTAACATATTTGTGGTCTGCAGAAAGGTACAATGCCAACATCTTTTTTTCCTGGCGACTGGACTGTGGAGCACACATGGAGCACACAAAATAGCTCAAATGAAGAGACACACACCTGATAATCTGCAACAGTCAACCAATGTTATAATGACAAAACTGTAATTTATTTTAGCATACTTTTCTGCAGATTTTTATCTCTGTCAGTTGTAACATCTCCTGCTATTTGAATGTTCTTCCACCTGTTCCTCATTGCCCGCTTAGTATGCACACCTACCCAGAAAGCTTTTCTCACTTGCCAGATCATCCATTGTGCTACTCAGCTGTGGTGTTATTTCTTTCTGTTTTTGTTTGTGTGTATGCTGGAAACTGCATCTATATGCGACTATAAAAGCAAGTATATGTTGACCATAAACTCTCAGTCATACTGGGTTTTTTTTATATCCGCAGCACATGTACATAATGCAAGACAGCCTGGCTTGGAAAAACCCTCTATTGATGGTGACTGTCCTCTGAACAGTATAGAGTACACATTTGAGTCCGTCCAATCATTAGGACTTTTTTCACAATAAATGTAATAAAAAATGCAGTAGTTATGTCACCATAACCAGCTGACATGATTGTTCAGTTTTTTAGAATCATTTTAAAGTAAAACTTTTTGTTGACACTGGAAGAAGCTAATACATCCTCTGCCAGTAAGTGTCAATATAATAGATGCATGGAGGGGAAATCTCCCATGGCTAATGCTGTGCTACAAGCTATAAGCCTCTATACTCTCATATCTTGTCTCTCCATCTGGCGCCGTCTGGCTGGAGATCTGGCTCATGCTTCGATATCTGAGCCTGGTATTCACACGCTGCCTCCATATTTGAATCTGGTGTTTACCTCCCACATGATGAGGATGAGAGTGGAGTTGTGAAGTCTCCCGCAGGTGGGAGATATGTCCCAGACTATCTTTGGGGAGCTCTTTTGCATTTAAGGACACCCTGTCGGCTCTCAGTTCGCTCCTCATTCCTGGGGAATACATTTAGACTGTGGGAACAGAATGTTCCCTTTGAGATCACTGCTGCAACTTTCACTGATAAAACAGAGTCGCTGCAGTGTGTTCTCTTATATAATGGAATATTTACAAAGAGCAAATCATCAACATGATTATTTAAAGAAGGTACAGATAATGCTAATCCCTTCCAAAAAGCATGGAAGATTGGCTTCAAAGATAATTAATTTTAAGTAGAATAAAGTTTTATTTGAGGTTAATGTGACCAGTTTGCAATTATTCAAACAAGCCATGCAGTAAACCAGTAATTGTGACAAATTCGTAATCCAACTCGTCACATATTGCCACTTTTCAGTAGATTTTCATGTCTACATATTATGTGCTAGGTAGGCCTATCTTCACACTTCTTCTGTTGACATTCCGTGATGACCAATGTGGTCCAAAATCTTTAAATACCATTGCTTGGTCAGTGACTTCCAGCATCAGACACTGAAGATAAAAATTGTCCTTTCACATTTGTATGATACACTGTTATTGTTAAGCTGTTATTGTTAGGCTGGTGTTCGCTTCCTGAAAGATTGTAAAGCCAAGCCCAGTTATTTTTTCCTAAAAGCCAACCAAATGCATTTTTTGCCTAAACCCAAACACTTGTGTTGGCTAAACTTAACCATGTGTGTTTGTTGTTAAACGAAAAAAAATCTCAATTCTCAGCATTGTACCATCATGGTGCGTTCATTTGGAAAGATGCTTTATGCAAATTGTACATTTCGTGTGAAAACTGAAGTGTATTTTGAAAACAGACAATGCTAGTAACAGGCTGAAATTGACTTGGCATCCCAAATCAAAATCAACCAGTGTCGATGTGGAAAGTCCATGGCCAAAAGTTGATTTGTGACAAGGTCAGTGTGAGATTGTGTTGGGACGCAGCAACCAATGCCAGGACATCAACAAACGCACATGGTTAGGGATAAGGTAGTTCCTACCCGAACCCCGAAACTGCATAGTGCCCGTGCAAATGAAACAGACGCTCTCAAGCAATGGCGGAGGTGTCATCCAACCTATTGTGAGTTGATGTACCATCACAAGGATCTTGGATATATATTTTGAGGGCTCAAAAACTCCATTGTGTTGCTTTAACTTAACCACAGAATTTTTTAAATGTAAATATTCAAGTATCTACTACAAAATAATGTTCAGATATAATGTTTAACACGATCGGGTTGCTTTTTCTTGGTTCCTGACCACATAAAACCAAAGTAACATCCATGTTATAGTAACTTGGATTTATCTTGATGGAGTCAGCATGGTTGTCAGTCTTCATTGTCTGCTTTAACCAAAGTGGATCTCCGCTGCCTTATTCCACTTGTTATTCCCAACCAACTGCACACAGTATAAGCTTTGTATGAAAGCCATTTTACCCCTGAGGACACTCTGTGCTTTGATTGTGCTGCTGATGATTTCCAGCTGTTCCTCATACTTTTTGTTACTGTGATTATGGGTAGGACTGTACCCATTATCACAGTAAAAATGGCCCTCTCTTACTGCGCATGTTAATCTTGCATTATTTGCATACACTTCATTTCACTGTGTTGTGTTTAAGTTGTGAATGAGTTTCAGCGAATTAGGAACAAAATGTAATGACCTTCTGCTTCTTATTATCCTGTGCTCCCCAGTGGTAGCATGACATTTTCACTTGACTCAAAACAGAAGTCACTCCTCGCCCTCTGTTTGTATGCTAAACACTCATTTCTCCAAGGCGTAGCTCACTTGACCTCTAACCAATGAAACATTTTTACCCTTCAATATCTTTAAGGCACCGGCCCTTTGTTAGTCATAGGCAGAGTGTGAGTTTCAGAGTTGAAGACACTGAATATCTCTTCATAAAAAAAACAATCTATTACCACCTCTCGTGGTTGTATGCCTCTGTCAACCACTCAATTTGCAGTTTACATCTATGTCTGTTTTAATCTCATGTGATATATGAAGTGAAGACCTTGAAGGAATTTATTAAAAGGTGTAATCTGTATTTATCGGTGGATGCTTTACACACATCTTCACGCCAGTTGCACAGAAGATCTATACAGTAACAACGGTTTCCAGGTGGACCCAAGACTAGCCTCACTAACCGACACATTCTCACTCCCAGCTCGTCAAGTATGGCGTCTTGGTCAGGGGCCATAGGCTTAAAACTACAGTATGGTAGGTACCCATTCAGCATCAGTTTCTGATGTGTCTATTTCTGTGTTGATTTCTGCTCATGAAATGCTACAGTGTTGTTTAAAATAAACTACCATCTTCAAAAGAAGTTAGAGGTTACAGTGACTTAACCAATGAACAATGAACAACTGTTACGTAAAGCATGCAAGTAACCATGTAACGTGGTTGTAAAAAGTCAAGCTGACTTTTTGTTTCACATAAATAATGAACACTTATCTCCTGGGTGAAAGTCTGGTGTGTGTTTGACCCATCCATGTGCCTCCCACCCTCCCTCTCGTCCTACTAACATGTAGTTTATGGTTCTGCGTTGAATCGACGGCGTAGGCTCCACTTTGATTTGGAGCCTATGCCATACTGACACCATTTCCCTTAGTGGAAACGGAGTTTGTATTTACTTTTAGTTCAGAGATAAGAAACAATAAATTGTGAAGACAGTAAAGCCACCACTAAAATAGCATTGAGGTTAAGTCTTGTGTGTGACTTATCCTTCAGAGATTTATACTTAGGGATTTATCCAGGTTTCATATGAGAAGAGGGAAAGATCGCTGGCCACTAGGCTAATCAGTACAATGTAAAATGCCATAGGCTTGTGCTAATAATGTCAGCATGTTGTATTTGTTTAAAAAACGTGTTTAGTACGGGACATTTGTTTTGTTGGTGAACATTGTAAGTTGTTATGGAGCCAAACTGTGTGCCGTTAACTTTGTTAAATGTTGCCATTGTCCCTGGTTTTATATGAGAAGAGGAAACATTGCTAGTTGCTAGGCTAATTTACACAACGTAAAATGCCATAGGCTTGTGCTAATAACATTAGCATCTTGTTTTTGTGGCGAAAATGTGCCCGGATTAGCTCAATCCGAATGCTGCGAGTTATAGTGAAGCCAATTTGTGTACTTGTTTTTCAAACTTTCTCTATTAAGCCATGTTTAATGTGTGTTTTGAATCAACTAAACTTAACAGCACTTCACAGAAACCTCTGCCGCCAACTAGTGTTTTGGAGGTGTAACTGCAGAGTGACACAGACACACCGCCGCAGAATTAAAAATGCTCACAAAGGTATAGACGATATGCGTAGGGTCAAAGCACAACCATAAATCCCCTTTTAGACTGTCTCAGTTATCTCATTCGTGTTATGGCAATGGACAGGATTGCCTTGGAGTTAGTTTAAAAGGTTGGTGCATCTCTTAACTGTTAACTCCATGCTCACTGTTGTAAGAACCATCCAAGAAGTTAAACAAAAGTGGTTCGACATGAAACTTGCAAATGCAAAAAAAAAAAAAAAAAGAAAAACACATATGTACACACACAGAAAGGGTGGAGGTCTTCCCAGTCACAGCTGCAGATTAGCGCATTGCTTGGATCATCAGAGAGACCTCTCCGTCAGGACAGTGACATGCCTCCACTGGAGCAGATAAGAACAAACTCAAGGTGAGGTGATGTCCATGTCATATTAAGTGTTAAGTAGCTATTCACTCTGACAGACATCACTGATAGCTTAGTGTTTGGTCAGTCACGTGAGTCTCACAGTCTCACCACTCAAGCACATTGATTTAAATTGTTCATTCAAATTTTTAAGAAACCTACTCTGAAGCTTAAATCTGCTAATTGCCAAATAATTTAGCTAAATGAATTATGTGTCTAATCTTTGTCATGTTTAACTTACATGTTTCAAAGGCATCTGTGTATTGTTAACATAACAGAGCACAATACGAATTAAAATTGTAATTTGTAATAATAAAGCAATATTTATGTGCATTATACACAAGTACTACGAGCAGTGAAAGGCAGGTGTTTTTGTTCATAACTACCAAAAGATCAGAGCTACTAACAAATTGATAAATGTCAAAATACACATGATTTTCCTTCTGCAAACGGTTTACGCACAATTTCATTCCACTCCCATTTCATGAATAGGACCCAATGAGTCTGGCCATGGCTGTCACCAGTGTGGAGGCATCAAAAAACATGGAAAATGCTGTATCCATGTGTTAAATGCCTACTCATGCAGCTTGTGGTGATTTTCTCACATCTGAAATGCATTTTGATCAAAACTACAGAACTGCAATTTATATTTTATTCACCAGATCACAGGTAGCTACAACTCCCCCAACTGGTCTGAAAGTTCTGATAAAGTATCAAAACTCATCCAGACTGTGTTAATATGGCTCCTCCTGCTGTGAGCAGGGGATAGTTAGTTCCCTTTTATTTTATTCTCTGTTCTTTTAAATATACTTTGAATTCTGCACATTTAAGTGTGTCTTCATATAATTATCCTAAATCTAGCCTTCATCTCTGCTGCCGCACAGCTCTCCTGCACATAATACCTAGGCTATCCATAGATTGTGTTTCCATTACAGACATCCCTGAAAATAGAGGCAGATTTTATTTGAGTCCACCCAGTGCACAAGTGTGGAAAATCAGGTGTCTTTATGAGCAGAGCAGCTAGTGGAGCAGCAGAGGTCTGTGGTTGGCTGGTTGGACTGTGGCAACTCTGAGGTGTGAATGTGTGGAGCTGTGTGAATACAGAGCGCGAGGCTGCTGGGGCAGAACTCGCTCAGTCAGAATTCCACAGATGAATAATGAAAACAGAGGGAGAGAGAGAGAGAGTTGAGATAGCGACTCCAACTATTTTGGTTGTGTGTACCAGCTGCTGTAGCAGAATGACCAGAGAGGAAATGTCAGTTTGGAGTCTGGGGAGAGGACGCACAATTTACTACAGTCAGCATTTTAACTGCTGGGGCTCTTCTCACTCATAAGCACACACACACACACACACACACACATACACACTCAAACACCAGCGCCCCAAGCTCTGCGGTCTCACGTGTCAAATTTCACTTCGAAACTGAGTGAGCGTCCATTCAAACAGAAACATGTCATTTCACTGTCCAGTCGTCCCCTGTATGATACAGGCACTCGCACTGAGACAGAGGAAGGATGGGGGAGGGATGTTAAGAACACTCCCAGCTGCACCACATCTCCTTTGATCCATCAGCAGAGTGGTGAAACAGCAAAATAACTGCATGGCTTGACGGATGAGCAGGCCTGACACTGGGGAAACACAGTTGTGGACAAAGACCGCTAAAATATGATTGTGAAGCATTTGCCAGTGTCCTCCATCAGAATCACGCAGCCAGAGGGTTTAATGAGAGAGTGCGGAATAGAGACAGAATGGGACCAGTAGCCAACCTGTCCGGCAGGATGGGACCTCATCTCGAGCCAGCTTTGGTCACTCTCTGCTCCACTGTGTCAATCTCCTACTGCTGGCTGGGCCCCTCCAGTAATCTCTCTTTTAAAGATGGGGTTTAATTTTGGCATCAATGGGCAAAAGTCCCTTAGTAAACTTAGAGCATATTTTAATTCAAGTTGTCTGAGAGGAAAAGAGATTTCTGCACCTCAACTTGGCTTTGTATTCAGGCTTTAGAAAATCTAGCCCTGACTGGAGACTTTGGCCAATCACAGGTCATTTCAGGGAGGAGACATTCCTATTGCCTGCATGCATCTGTGCATCTGTGCTTGCACATCCCTTCAATGAAAGCCTGACTCAATGTCGGAGCACCCTGCAGAGATAGTTGCTATTCCAGCATTGGCAACAACTGCCAACACTGCAAAGCAACCCAAACAAGAGAACAGAGTTATTAAAGAGAGAGTCTAAAAGACAGTCTGACAATTAAAAAATAAGTGAATAAATGAATAATGCACATGACAATATTGCTGATGCGTTTTGGAGATGGACGGACAACACATTCTCACTCTGACCTTACCACACAATGAGATTTGTTCATGGACTTTCCACATTGAGATATGACATTCAAAGTTCCCTGGGTGCATTGGTTGTTGACGTTCTGGGACGCCGTGTCACCTTCAGCCTCTTAATATGCATTAGTTGTGTCTCAATCAGGGGGTGCAGCCTTCGAAGGCTGCATTTGAAGACCAATTGCGCCACATCGGCGCAACCAAGGCTGTCCCATTTCGAAGGCTCCTTTAAGTGCGGCTGAGAAATGCTGCCTTCTTTCCCTGAATTTGGACGATACAAGAGATGAATCCTTCATGGCCCAGCCTATCCCAAGATGCAGATACTAGTGACATTTATATATTAAGTTCAATTAACTAACAGTTAACAGTTAGCTGTTGTTAACATTGCTATTTGCTAAAAGCACACAGCTTAAACAATCTTGATCAAATAAGTTTTCCTGAAAACTTTCCTCACCTTAATTTTTGTTGTCCCTTTTCGTTTAACTTTTGTTTCAGTGTCTCACCGTATTTCCCCCTGATGCCACTGGGCACTGTAAACAATAATGGTGACTGACTGCATATCATGCTGATGTGAAAGAATGGCTTTTTTCATCTGTGTCTGATGCTGGAAGTCCCTGACCAAGCGTTGGTTTTTAGTGACTTTGTAGTGAGACCAGGTTGGGACAGAAAATGTTGTAGTTTAGCCTTCTGCTAATCAGAGCCAAAGGCTCAGTACTGCATCTTTATGTTCATGCTCATGTAGCTTAAGTTAGCTAGAGTCTCAAATCACAGTGTGTCCTCTGGCTCACTCCTTGCTGCCGCACACCACCTCACTGGGTTAAAGCCCCAGAGACTGACCCCCAGTCAGCTGCCACAACCCAGCACAAACCCTGGCTCCAGGGACCTGCCAGCTCTGACTCTCCTGCTAGATCCGCAAACTCTTTCCTGCTGCAGTTACACAGGCTAGACCCGGTGCTGCCGCTGGCCACCAGCCCACTCTGACACCCACCACTGAGAAGGGGTTTGTGATGACCGAATTCTAGCCACTACAGCCACTGACCGCAGGCCTGTCTCCTGAACTGCTGTCTACTCTCCTGCCTGAGAAGCAGTTTACAGCAGAGGCGGAGGGACTGTGGGGTGGCTAGCTAGCAAATTCTTGTCTAAGATGTGATCTGATATAGAGAGAGAAAAAAAAGAGAGGGAGGGAGGCAAGGAGGGGCCGAGAGGATAACTCTACAATGAATTTAGACCAAATGAATAACTGTATTGGAAACACCTGGTTACTGTATGAAGTAGGTGTATATGCCTGTGGTCATTTGGTTGGAGGGGCCTGGGGCAAGAGAGCCGCAGGAGGAGGGTGTTTTTTCAAATTCAGATGTTTTTGTTTATTTGTTTGTTTGGTGTTTGCCTTTTTCTGATTTCTGTGTACTCCCACTTCAATGATCATAATCATAAAACTCATTCCAAGTCATTGTATGTGTGAAACTAAATTGATAGCCATTTCATCTATTGTTGTTTTTCCAAACTGCACTCGCAGTTTTAAGATCTGGTATCATTATCATTATATTTGGATTTTGAATAACTATATTACTGTTTTTATTAATTATTACCACAGTTGTATGTAATCTAAATTCAGCCATAGCTTAAGCAAGTATGTCACATCGAGGTGAAGGGACACCAGAGAGGAGGGGGAAAATTAGCAGACACAAGAATAATAAAAGGGCCAGTGTTACTAAAGAGTCCAATTATATGACTTTTCTTCTCCTTTTGGACACAGTATGAGTGAACTTTTGTCTAATCTGTCTGCTCTGTCTATTAACTTCTTTTCAATTATTATTATGATCATATTTTATGTATCCTGTCCTTCAATACCCCCCACACTGATGAGCTGTTTAATCTCTTTTTTATGTGCTATCTTAATAAAAAAATGACTTAAAGTCTTATCATTTCACCAAATAGTCAACCACACACACTCAAGACCAAGTGAAAATCTACAGCGCCTGCAGTCCAACAAAATGAATTAAATGCTCGGTCTTTTTCTTCCACTGCACATATCATCACATCCTACAGCCCCTGAGAGCGAGGGAGACAGAGGCAGAGAGAAAGAGAGGGAGACTTATGAAAAATAAAGAGAGTACGATGCAGATAATGAGAGACTGAAGTCGGAGAAACAGAGACAGAAAGAATGAGAAATGAAGAGGGAGGAAGAGGCCAGATTAGCGAAGCATATCTCCAGACCAGCATAATTACCCATCATCCTCCTCTGTAATACTTCTCTTATCGTCTGGCTCTTTAGAGAGAAGAGGTTCAGAAACTTCGGAAACTGATCCTTGCTTCTTATTCCTCTCTTCTTTGCTACCCGGCTCTCATCGCAGCAGGTCAGGAGACAGGAGAGGGGATGAAAGCAGAGGAGAGAACATTTACGAAGGAAAGGGAAAAGAGAGTAAGGGTGGAGGAAGGATTGGGACAGAGACGAGGGACTGATGTGAACAAGAAAGACATGAAAGGACGAGAGGACGACAAAGAGAGGTTGAGGCCAAATGTGGCAGCAAGATGGAAGGATGAAGACACGCAGAGAGGGAAACAAACAAAAGCATAGAAGATTGAGAGATTCATTTTAAGAGAAAGTTGACATTCCTGTTTCTCCAGCAGGGATGGTGCCAACACAACCAGGTATTTTTCGCCAAACATAATCTTTACCTTACTAGTAGCAAGTGTTTTTTCAGCCTAAACCTAAACACATAAACCACAGCATTGTTGAAACAAAAAGTTTCAACTTATTGGAATGAAACTCAGCATAAGTTCAATGAGGAAGACTTACTTAATGCTTCATTCACAATTCTATCTCTATCTCACTCCTGCTCCCTACTTCAATCCAACACATTCTCACTACGAACTCGTCACATATTGATGTTTGGTCATAGACTCTCCATGTCGGGATGTGACATGCAAGGTACCCTGGGTGTGTTAGCTGTTGACATTCTGGGACACCGTGTCAACTTCAGCTTGTTAGGTGCATGGTCTGTTTTCAAAATACACTTCAGTTTTAACAGGAAATGTACAGTTTTCATACAGTCTCTTTCAAAAAAAAGAAACAAACTACGTCGGTACAGCGTTACAGACTAGCATTTTTTTCCTTCAACAACAAAAGCACGTGGTTGGGTTCAGGGTAATAGAGCAAGGTTTGGCTTAACATTCTTATGGGGAGCGAACATCGCCCCCACTGGGTGAAAGTTGGTGGTTGATGGATCCACCCACCTTAACTTACGCTGTTGTCCAGCTGTGTTCCCCCTGACTCTGGGCCATTACAGAACAATGGCGACAAGCTGGTATCTTGCATTTTGAAAGTATGGCTTTTATTGTCTGTCTGATGCTGGAAGTTGCTGACCAAGCACCAGTAATCGACAACTTTGGAGTGTCCAATTAGCTGATAATGGGTGTGTACTCTTCTACGTAGTTACCCAATCAAACTTTGCCACATTCTCTATCAGCTAATAAGCCAATATTGCTTTTTTGATCTATAAAATGAAATAGTGTAATAATAAAAAAATATTATAATGGTTTGTAGAAACACACAATGTCAGCATTTATTCTGATAATTGGGATGTTTTGTCACCCTAATTGGTGAGAACAAACCCAGAAAAGATGTTAAGAAAATAAAAACATCCCCCCTTGTTTTGACTGATTCCACATTTGCCGATACCTATATACATTACATACATTATATAAATTATACCATACCTTCTCCAACCAGTAGTTGAATTACAAAGAAAAAGTGCAGGGGTCCTTGATTGACTGAGGAAAATGCCAGAAAGCTAAAGCCAGTATTCATGTCTGGTTATTATGAAAGCCATTTCAGTGAATTAACTTCCTTTACAGCCACCTGAAGTTAGCACTTGTGTTCTGCGTGTTGCTAGTTTGAGTGACATTCAGTTCAGCTTTTTTTTTTTTTTGTACAATTCTGTGGTTAACATGTGGCTCCTCCTGTCTACGTATCAAAGTGCTCTACAGTAAGACAATAAAAATTGCTCCCATTGGTCAGGAAGTGCTTTGCATCGGTGTGTGAGTCTGTGTGTGAATAGGTGAAAGGCTAAATTGTAAAGTGCTTTTATTACGAAAAAGAAATCGCAAATTAAGTGCAGTCCATTAAGCTACTCTCTGTGCTGTCATTCAAAATACAGTGGGTCTCATTCATGATTTGTCAGTTAATCTGTGAGTAGATGTACACATAAAAAACCTTGGTATTGAAAACCTACACTGTATTCATGAATTCCACAGGAAACATGAATGTGATTGTGGGCACATTTGTATGTTCATAAATGGCAATCAACTGTAAATTGACAGCGTGGCCCCGCTAGTCATCAATTAGCATACAGCCCTGCACATGAATAGCCAGTGACCATCATATAAGGAGGTGATAATTACTATGGATGGGTGCATGCTGTCGCCTTGCGAACATGGGGCAAACAAAGCAGGAGAGAGAGAGAGAGCAAGAGAGAGAGAGAGTGAGAGAGAGAGAGTGAGAGAGAGAGAGAGAGAGAGAGAGAGAGAGAGAGAGAGAGAGAGAGAGAGAGAGAGAAACCTCTTGAGGTTGAGAAAAACATTTATTCTCTTTTGTTCATAATGGTAGGTGGCACGGTGGTGGTTGGCATTGTCGCCTCACAGCAAGAGGCGTCCTGTTTTGAATCTGTGGTGGGGGAGTCGAACCCAAAGATGACAGAGCCCTTCTGCGTGATGTTTGCATGTTCGGCTTCCTCCCACAATCCAGTGACATGCAGGTTAGGTTAACTGGTGACTAAACTAGCCATAGGTGTGAATGTGAGTGTAAATGATTGTTTATCTTGATATGTGTCAGCCGTGTGATAGTGTAGCGACCTGTCTAGGGTGTACCCCGCCTCTCACCCATTGTCAACCCCTAACAGGATAAGCGGTTACAGAAAATGAATGAATATTAGTAGTGGTGCGATAGGGACAGGTAAATCAAAGGGCTGGAAGGAGAAAACGGATGCCATTAACTCCATGTCCTCTGTTACAAGAACCATTCAATAACTTAAACAAAAATGGTTCGATATGAATCTTGATACAAAATTACATTAAATAAGTACACATACACACACACACACTCACACAAAAACTAGAACAGCTACAGGAGAAGATTCATCCTAGTCACAGCACTCTGCTGCAGATGAGGGCACTTGTATCATCGGAGAGAGACCTCTGTCAGGGAGGAAAGTGACATGCCTCCAATGGAAGAGTCAACAGCAATCTCAGCAGATAAGGTTAAGTACATGTTATATTAAGTGTTAAATCACTGTACATTCTGACATCCATCACTGATAGCATGTTTTTTGGTCAGTTATATGGGTCTCACAGTCTAGCCACTCAAACAGAAAATAAATTTGTGTTTTCTCTCTTGATTGCTTCAAGTGGTAACTGGATGCCAGAAAATGTAGAAAACATGTATTAAGTCAATTTAAATTACCCATTTACATTTAAACTAAATTAATCTGAAGCTTAAATTTGCTAATTTCCAACTAATTTAGCTAAATGTGTTATATTTCTAACCTTCTGTCACATTTACCTTTACGTGTTTAGAGACATCTGCTTACTCTGAACAGAACAGAGCACAATATGAAGTCAAATTGTAATTTCTAATCATGACAATCAATATTTGTGTACTTTCCTTATTTATACAAGCAGTACAGTTTACACACAAATTCATTCTGCTTACGTTTCATGTATGAGACGCAGTGTTACTTGGGACAACTGCAAGCATTGTCTCCTGTTGTATGGCAAAAACAGCTCTGTTACCATTATCTTTTTTTTTTTTACAAAAGTGCATTCAATAAGTGTGGGTACAACCCCAAAAATGGCAAGAATCATTTTTTGTGCCAAAGTGCAGTCTGAATGGATAGGTTTTTCAAGTCTGCTACTGAAGACATGTTGAGTTTCTACTGTCTCGATGTCAGTGGGGAGCTCATTTCACCATTGTGTTGCCAGGACAGCAAATAGTCGTGACTTTGGTGAGTGGTAGCCAGACCCTCTTCATAGTGAGGGAGTAGCAAGCTGATTGGCAGTAGCAGAGCATAGTGGACAGGCTTGGGTGTATGGTTGATAATAGATGGCTTGTTTGGCAGATAAAGGGAAGGAGAGTGGTTGGGAAGAGAACTAGATTTGTGAGATGGAGCGAAATAAAGGAGGAGGGCTGGACGGTGAATGGAGGAAACGTTTTGTTGAGAATGAGAGAGCAGATGGAGAGAATGGGTCAAGAATGAAGGCAGGAAGAGTGAAGAGGAGAATATAAGTTGAAAGATGCAAGGGGCAAGTAGAGGGGAAAAAATGGGAGAAGAGAGAGGGATGGAGGCATACATGTGATACAAAATGGATGAGGTTACAGTTGTAGCAGTTAGTGTTTTCCATTATTCATAAGGTGGTTGAGTTAGATTGAGGTTTTCATGAGCACTGATTTTAGTCAAGTGGGTTTAAAATGGTTCCCTTGGGTGTCCACATGTCTGAAATTGAAAACCAAAATTCCAAAATTCTGTAAATGCATTTATACAGGCTGAGGGATGTTTTATTACACAAGATTCCAAATACAGATGCTCTAAAACAACATCCTCAAAGCACATGAATAGAGTTTATTCACTGAGTTTTACTTTCTGCTCCACAGTTTATTTTAATTCATCAGCCAGGTGGAGTTGCCAAATAATGCAGATTAAAATTCCAGTGGTTTCCAGCATCTTCTACTATTTATGTCACCAGCTGTTCCATTGTTTAGACCAAACTAATCCCAGGAACCACAAGTTAAAGTGTCACTTACCATCACTGTGGTAAGATACTGGCTTTCCAGCTGCCATACAAAGACAAATAAGCTGTACATACAGTTTGTATGATTACAGTGACACTGACTTCTTTCAATTTAAAAAAGGTATAAACCTTTTCTAAATGAGAAACTATCTTTATCATTCTTTTATCCTTTGATAACTATCTCATGATAATTCATATGCAGAGTTGAGCAAGGGTTTTTGAAAAGTAACCCGTTACTTTACTGCATTACTCCCTGAGTAAAGTAACTCAAGCACTTTTAAAGTACTTCTGAGTATTCTACATTTCCTTTTGGGCAATGGACCACAGGGCGCTAAGCCTACATTTTTTTGTTAAAGTTATGGACCACTTGGCCTTCACTGAGATCCAATTCTCCCATCACAGCCGTCACTTTGACCAGTAGAAACACAGAACGATCTGCTGCCGTAGACACTGTATGACAACACCACCCCAGCATTTTTAATATTTCCTCTAGGGATGTTAGCACACAGAGTAAAAGGGGGAAATGATGGTGTGAAACAGCAGAGGCACTTTGTCAGCCCGCTGAGTTAACGTTACTGTCATTAGCATCAAGCTAGCAAACAATGCTACATCCTCACGGTCGGACATAATGTAATAACATTAACAAATAGCGGTCAGGCTTTTACTCACCACAACTGCAGAGGCTCCAAATTCATTTGAAACAAACTACATTATAGACGGTCCGTTATTTATTAATCCCTCTGTGTGTTTATATATTTACTTTTCATCCGCTCTGTTGTCTTTGTAAAGTTAAGATATCGAGTCGTCATTTCAAACTCAACACTTCCTGAATTTGTTTCACATTAAAAGCCCCTTATAACCTCGGCTGAGAGAATCCCTCCATTTTCTAAATAGGCTGTTATTGTGAAATATTTGTAGGAATTTATTGTGGAGGATACAGTAGCTTGAATGTTTATGTATAGCGCTTCAAATGTAGCTCCTGCCATCTGCTGATGCTTTTAGGTGACTACAACATGTCCGCCGACACATGAACACACACAGTTCTGGCAGTGACTCAAATAATAGTGAAAGTAATAAAAATAGGACAAGAATAACCCAATGGCATCACACATGTCGTGAAAGACAACGGGATAATTGGTGAGTACCAGCATGTAGTGTGTCATGTCTGTCGGCCAAGTCTCGGCATGATTTTATGACTCCACAATCGTGTAATGTGACATAGTGACTGACGGAACATGCAGAAAAGTTGTGTAGTGTGTAGCAGGCATAATGCAAGTGCTGAGTCTGACCTGCCTGTAAGCCAGTCCTCCTCCATCTATTGAGTCATGGGGATTTAACTGACGATCCTGTGGAATATTTTAGACCCCACAGTAGACAACGGCAACATTTCTGCTACCACATAATTAGCCACAAGCTTCATGACTTCTTTCAGACTGATAGGTTTAACGTTATCTCCGTTATTAGAACCAAACGACAGCCACTGTTGTTTCGGAGCTGAAGAACCAGTGTTCTAAAAGTAATGGAAGTAACTGATGTCTTGTTTGAAAATGTACTGAAGTATTAGATTACTCAAACAGCAAACTAACGCATTAGGTTACTTGTTAGTGCAAAAAGTAATCAAAGTAGAATATTGCGTTATACCCAACTCTGTTCATATGTAGTGATCTAATTCGTTAGTCTAGCTTTATTCATTCAGGAAGTTTCAGTAAGACTCAGCTTCTTTTGTTGTCACAAACTTCTGCCAGCGAGAAGGTGAACTTTTTATATATTAATGATGCCATGACCTATATGTATGCATATCTGTATGTGGCACTGCAGCCCAATCACCAAAAACATTAGCAATGTACATTTCTCGTAAGTGCTAATATCAACTGCAACTATAGCAACTGGACTTGCTTGCGTTTCTTGAAGACATTTTACATTTCATCCAAGAAGCTTCTTCAGCCTGCAACTTCGTACCAGTCATTTAGAACTGAAGAAGCCATGGCCTGGGTGACTGAGAATCTTCACCGGCACATTGTACATTTCTGCAAACCACAGATACATTACAACTGCACATCACAGGCAGATACCTTTAAAGTTTACATTTCAACAACACTGCAGATAACAAATGGTTAGGTTTAGGCACAAAAACCATTTGGTTAGGAAATGATTATGTTTTGGTTGAAAATATCTGGTTTGGGGCGCACAATACCCGCTGGAAACAAAGTGTTGGGTTGCTAAAAACACCCATGTTTGGTGCCTAAAAAGCTGCTGGAAACACAGGAAACACAATGATGACTCCCTCTGAAGTGGTCTGCAGCTAAGCAGAAGGCTTGCCTGGGTGTCTACCATCCCCTCCACCTCCCAGTGACAAAGTCAGCTCATTTACAACATAACTTTAGAAATGCTCATATGGCACATAGGCATGTGCAACTTGTTCAATTCCTAATTTGTCAAATACCACCACTTAGTCAAAGACTTCCATGTTAGACACTGATAAAAAATAATAATTTAAAAAAAGATTAAAAAAAAAAAAAAAAAGGTATTCTTTTGCGAAGGTATATTATGCCATCAGTCGGCATCAGTTTGACATGCCACCAAACAACGTAATTTGAGGATCTGTAAAGTTCCTATGGGTGGGCAGGAGGAGGAGGAGGTGGATGGATCCAACACCAGACTTTCACCCAGAAGCCCAGTATTTGTTTCCTGTATGACTGTTGAGACAAACCATTGTGTCTTTCCAAACCTAACCATGTGCCTTTGTTGCACAACGAAATAAACCTAAATATGTCATGTTTTACCAATACTGTATTCATCCAACAAGCAGAAACTTTCCTGTGAAAATGGAATAGTATTTTATTCAAAAAAGACACGCTGCATTAACAATTGTGAATTAGCACAGCATCCCAGAACATCAACCATAGATGCACCTATTGTAGGATACTGGTGCATCATATCTAGAAATGAAAGTCCACAGGCCCAGTGATGATATATGACAAGTTGGGAATGAGAATGTGTTGGAAAAGGTAATGTATTCCAGGCCTACAGAAATGTACAAGACCAACATTTTCTTCTGCAAGCTATACATGTCAAATCACACAACACTACATAAAACTGCCAAGGTTTGTTGTCCTAAGCAGTGACCTTGTGCTTTTTCACTAAAAATGGTTGCCCACAGGTTTGTGAGAGAGGCTCTGGGGGATATCGCTGGTCTTTGTACTGATTGAAAAAACAACTGGCTGCATGTGCAAGGTTGCAGTTCACTAAATTTAAAAGATATTTTGTCTCCTTCCACCCTAAAAACGAGGTCCTTATTATAAGCTACAATCTGTAATGGAATTGGAAAAACAAAATTTAAAAAAATAGACAGAAATATGTCATATTATTTTATTATTGCTGTTTTCATGATAATGTGATGTGTTTTATTTACTTATTTATTTAATAGGCATTTTCAATGACTAATCTATTTGTTGAGATTTTTTTCTTTTTTGCAATAGCACTATAATGACAAGTTTCAGATCAACTCAGATGTTGAACCTATCTTGGACGTCTGTGGACCTCCAAAAGTGGGTCCTAGGTCCTAGCTAGATATGTAGCTTTTTTTGCACCTCTATAAACATCCAAAATGGGTCACGACCAGACACTCAGATAATGAATACTGCACATCTGCAGACCCATCAGGAGTCCTAATAAGATGTTCATATATTGAACCTTTGTTGCACTTCTTTAGAGGGTCCCTAGCCAGATGAGATATAGATTGATTAAGATATTGTAGGCCTATAGACAGCCAAATAGGTTCCTTGTCGGACGTTCAGCTTTTTTGCATGTCCATAGACATCCAAGAGGGTCCTTAGCCAGACTTGCAGATATTTAAATTGTCTTGCACGACCATAGACATTCAAAGGGGTCCTACTCAGACAATCAGATATTGGAGCCATATTGCACATCCATAGATGTCCAAGAGGGTCCCAAGCCAGATGTTCAGACATCCATAGATGTCAGAGAAGCTCACTCATCAGACATTCAAATACTGAAGCCACTGTACATATTCAAAGACGTCCAAGAGGGGTCCTAGTCAGATGTTCAGATATTGTTCCCAAATTGCACATACACCAGACATACAAAATGGAGTCTGGACTGACTAACATGACACATACATGATCTGAATGTCGCCCTGAAGTTGTATGCTTGCTGGAACTGAGATAAATGCTGTAGAACTGTCGTTGACTTTCTCTGGGTTCTGCAGTATCTGCCCCCGATCCATATTACACAAAGTAATTTCATTCAGTGTTACTATGAGAAAAATATCAGTAGGTGGAGCTCTGAGGAACTTATAAGCAATTATGTTGCAGTCACAGTGTGTTCAGCCTCACTTACAAGAACATGTAATGCTTACTGATGCATTATATCAGTGCTCATAAAACATTCAACAAACTGAATTATAAGTACAAGCATCTTATGAATGTTAATGACCTGTTATCTGTCAGAGATTATTTATTAGTCAGTGCAAACTAAAGTGAAATGCACAGCAATGGGTCATTAATAAAAAAAAAGTTTAAGGGTCTAATGTATATAAAGTGACATGCTAGCTGATGAATTCTATGAAATATGACTATGTGCACATGGCAGTTTATTCAATTAGAATATTATTATGCCGTTCTGCTATTTTTTAAAGAATGCTGACTCAGCATTGCCCTCCTATAACATTGTTTGCTCACAATGGCAAGACTATAAAAACTTAACATTTAAGAGAACCACATATATACACGATTTCAACGCAACGTCACTCACTGCCGTCACAACGATCACGCCCCATTTTAGGTGAAAGTTTTGAACTTGACCACAGAGAGACGCTAGTCGCGGCTAGGAGTTCATAATGTCGAAAAGTTGCCGCGTTATTCACTGCACAGCAAACAATGAAAAAAAAAACAGAATTGCGATTTTCTTTGCTCCCGGATAGAGTGAAGAATGGGGAAATCAAAATCCCATGTTTCTATCACTTATGACATCATCAAGGCGCGACCCGTTGTAGTCCGTTGTAGTCCCGTTGAAGTCATGTATTGTCTTATATATTCAATGCATTCTTCTTCTTGGCAAAAATCAGGCACCTGCAATGCCCAACCCAATCACCAGAAAATAGATTAGCAGATTAACGCTATGGTTAATGTGTGGTTAGCTTTAAAAAATAGTTACGGTTTGGAACAGATCATGCTTTGGCTTAAGAAAGCCAGCCCATTCTTTTTCCGAAGTTGACAGCTTTATCAGTGATTTCAGCATCAGACACAGAAGGCAAAAGATGCCTTTTCCCATGGTATGATATGCTACTGGGCGGTGTCAGTTTGTAATGAAGCTGGACAGAACCTTTCACGGTCTTAAGATAGGGTGCTGGTCAGCTGGACCGCACCTGTTGCGGCAGTATGATACGCTGCTGAACAGCATCGGTTTGAAACATCGCCTGTGACGACGTAACATAAAGAGCTGGAAAGTACCTATAGGGTATCCAGGAGGGGTGGTGGATAAGTTCAATAAACCCATGCCTTTCACCCAGGAGCCTGGTGTTCTCTTTCTCTATGAATGTAGAACTGACACATTATGGGGTTTTTTTCTCAATCTCACCATGTGCTTTTGTTGCATAAACCTAACCATGTGTTTTTGTTGATGTCCCGGCGCTGTCCTGGAACATCAATAGCAGATGCAGGAGGATACCTGATGTGTAATATGTAGACCTGAAAGTCCACTGATGAAGCAGCCATATGTGACGACTTGGGATCAGAAATGCGTTGAAATACCTGGTTTTGAGGACACAATTCCTGCTGGAAAAACTCGGTCTCAGTCAAAACAAAAACACTTTTTGTGATATTATCGCAGCTGAAAAAACAGCCAGGGGTAGCTGCAAAACACCCTTGCTTGATGCCTAAAAAGCCACCGGAAACACAGCAATGACTCACTAAGTTGTAACAGTTTTCACTGTTTGTTGGTCTTGTACATCCATCAACCATCCCCACCATCCTGTTGACAAAGTCAGCGCATGTACGAATTCACTTTAAAAATGTTTACAGTAAACATACCAAAGTGAAGTATTTGTGATTTGCAGAGATGTACAATGCCAACATTTTCTTCTGGTGACTGGGCTTTCACACACACAGTTGTGGAGACACAATGGCTTTATTCAACTTTTTCATATAGGCTGTAGTTCCCTTTAAGAGGAGAGTAACAGGACATATAAGGGAAGAATGAAAACAACATATGACAAAGGTGCCCATTCAGATTTGGACACTGTGGTTATTTTGTGATTATTTAGGCCTCACAGGGACTCAGGCAAGTGGCCTTGCCGTCACAAGCCCACTTCTGTACCATATGGGCTGCTGTCTGCCCACTGTCAGTGCCTGCAGGGAACAGGGGACATGACAGCATATCCTAGCTGGTGGCTTCATACAAAATTAGAATTCCCCTGTCAGAAAACATCAGATGTTGCTCCAGAGTAATTTAGCAGGCCATTTAAATTTCCTGGCTGTCTTTAAGGCATTTCTGCTTCATTAGATAGTTTACAGAAGAGCACTACAGAAGAGACAAGAAACAAAAAGGGGATGACAGGCTGCAAAGGTCATGAGTCCAGTGAGACCAGATATGCTCTGTGCTTACCATCCTAAAAGCCTGACTGCATGACAAAGATACTGTTGTTTGAAACTCTACCGTAATATGCAAACCTTCATTTTCCATTTGTCCTCTCAGTCCCAGTATCACGCAGCCTGAATGCAGGTTGATTATATTTCCATGCAGACTCTGTCCTCCCTAATCGTAACACTGGTCTGTGTTCTTCAAGTACAAACATAATAGTTGTTTTTTCTTTTTTCCATAATTCACGAGTTGCTTGAATTATTTTGAGGTTTTCATGGACTCAGACACTTGAATGAAACAGCTGTTAAAATTTTAAGCCCAGCGGCTCAAACTGAATCAAATCATTCTCGCTCTGTCAGCCAGATTCAATAGAATATTGTTCTGTTGTCATGTAGGAACTCAGCAGAAAACAGACTCCTGGTGCATTTTCGGGGAGCTGGCCTATTGTTTAGCAAACACTGCGCTGACATAAATGTTCTTCCATTATATCGCTTTGTGTATCACAACATCAAACCACCACAGGATATCAAGAGGCGAACCTGCACTTAACATCCCCGCTTCAACTGGTGGCAAAGTCATTTCATTTCATTTTTATTTTTATTTTATTTAAAAGGGACAGTGTACAGCTGAAACACCGTACCAGATTATAGCTTCAAGCTAATTCGCTTCTGTAGTCCCTTGGCAGGTCACAGTAAAAAAATACAGCACAATAACAAAACAAATAAAAGACAGAATGTACAAAGTCCAAAGTCCTTCTAG
This sequence comes from Epinephelus cyanopodus, assembly GCA_026686955.1. Classification (NCBI taxonomy): domain Eukaryota; kingdom Metazoa; phylum Chordata; class Actinopteri; order Perciformes; family Serranidae; genus Epinephelus; species Epinephelus cyanopodus. The sequence continues at coordinate 8,190,662 of CM048918.1, read as the reverse complement.
GTTCAAGGTGTCTTTCTTTCACCCCAAAATATAAAACTGCTGAATAGTTTTGGTTACACAAAACAATTACTGTATGGTTCATTCTTATCAACCCATAACAGACAAGTTAGTGATTAGCTGGTGAGGAGTGTGCAACATCAAGCAGTTAAAGAGTCAGATATTTTTCTTAGGAGTTGATGGTTTCCACAAACAACCCAATCACCAGACAAACTGCTGACATTGTTTCTGCGAACCATGGGCATGTTACCTTTGCACGCTATTATGTAGCAAATACAGTGAAACTTTAAGCTATGGTTAAGCTGTGGTTATGCTTAGGCACAAAAATCACTTGATACCCAGTGTTGGGGGCACAAGACCAGCAGAAAACTCAACAATATCTTGGAGGAAAAAAAAACGTATCAAGGAATTATCCCCGCTGGAAAAACTGATATGATACGTATGAAGCATGCATGTGCAAATCTAACATAAACTTGATTTGTAGAAACATAGAGTGCCAACATTTTCTTCTGGTGATTGGGCTGCCACAAAAAGAGCTAAAAGGAAAATGCATATTGGACTTCAAATTGTTGGTTGGTCAAAACCACAACTCCAAGTGAATGCTAGCATTGCCTCCTTTCAGCTTGATGTGTAAATCGGCTAATGTTTGCTAACATATGTGTCAGTTTTGCTGTCTACAGGAGCTAATAGAAAGTCCTGTTTCACCATGTTGGTTGTCAGGGTATCATCATCGTGAAAGCACTGAGAAGGTGCACTGAACAAATCAATGAATAGATGTGTCAAAAATTTCTCCATGAGCATCCTGAACACAGCAAAATAAGAAGACATTAAATATATATATACAGAATATAGAGGCAGTGCAAGTGCTCTTCTGAATAACTTTAATTTTCAAACCTTTGTCTCGCCTTAAAGGTGGCAGATCAGAAAACACTCATTTCAAGTCTGGGTTCGTTTGCACAGGTGCACCCTGCACATTGGAATTCTTGCATGCTTCTTTTTTCATTAAGTAAGGGGGGGAAAAAAATCCACAAACGAGAAAACTTTTTTTGTGGTGTCGAGGGATCCATCTGAGAGGAGGCCAGCAGGACGTTTTTAATAAAGAAGGCAGGGAAACAGTGTTTAGATTCAGATGGCATCTCTTTGAGATGATTTCTCAGAGGACGACTGATGAGATGGAAGTTACTTTATCGCTTGTTAGCCAAATTAAACAGTCGGTGTAGTGCAGAAGTTTTTATTAAGTACTGTCCTAATAGCAAATGACTTGAATTTAGTTCATTAGAAAAGTGGTGGAAACAGAGGAAAAATAATTACGTTACTGTGAATCAATTACATTTTCATTGCCTATGGTGTGTGTGTGTGTGTGTTTGATCCTGAGTCCAGCTTGATATCTAGCTGATATATTTTATTGTGATGATGATTAAACTATTGTTATTAAGTTTCTTATAATAACCTCTGTGATTACAGGTGAGATCAGTTGTTGAGAGTCTCCCTTAACAGAAAAAAGGAATGCATCAAATTCATATCCATAATTTTTTTTTTTTGTTGTTGTTTAATTATAAGATAACCCCCCACTTCTGGTTTAAATTTTGCTGTGAAAAATGACCATCTAAATTCATAATCTGACTTTTAATTTGTCATTGTCACATCTTTTGTCTTTTGGAATGATTTAAAAACTTGACATGTTGCTGTTGTGATATGGCTGTGTGGTTGGAGAAATGACACAGCCAATTGTCAGAAACATTTTTATGGCATTGTAATTTTTTGCAAACTACAGACATGTAACATTTGCTATCATGTGGCAGGTATTCTGAACCTGTCTAACAATGCTGTGATTTAGGTGTGGTTATGTTTAGGCACATATAAATGGTTATTGTTAGGAGACATTTTTGTCAAGTATAGGGTTAGGGTTAGGGTTAGTTCAGAAAGGGACCCACATGAAGAGCAGCAGGCACATGGATCTGGAACAAAAAGGTAATGAAGCTGTTAAAAAAGAAAACACCCAAAACAGGCAGGTAACCAAAAGTCCAAAAGAAAGATGAACCAAAACTAACCGGGATAACACAATTAACACAGGGATGAACTCAGCGAAGAAATCCAAAACAGAACGCAAGTGGCCAGGCAGGATACAAAGCAGGGAACGACACCATGAACAAATTGACAAGGAACAAATAGAAACATACTGGTATATATACACAGAGAACCAATCACTGAAACAAGACACAGCTGGAGTGGGTGGACACAAGTCATGTCATCATGTAAGAACAAGCAGCAACCTCCTGGGGTGAAAAATAACGCCAACACAGAAGTGCCAGAATCTGGAGATGGCCACTTGAGTCTGGCTCCAGAAGCCAGGCGATCCCCATAGCCCCTCATGTTGACTTGGGGCCTCGTAACGGGAGTCCACAAATCAATAGGTGGTGTCACTGTGTCCATTATTTTTACAATCTATGCTTAGAAAATGCTTTGAAATGTATCCATGGTTTGCAGAAATGGACAATTCCAATGTTTTCTTATCACATTTGGGCTGGAGTAACAGAGCCAATCAACCTGCTCAGTGGGAGTAAGCCAGCGTTTAATAGCCAGCTATGATTAGCCTTCATCCTGCTTCAAACACACCACCTTTTCCTCATATCATTGTGACATGTCTTGAAATAAATGCCTGGTCTTTGTGAGAGACAAATCAGAGAAACAGACTGACCCTAACCCTGTTTAGACAGAAAAGTAATGCTGCATCCACAAAGGCTGGATTTGGTATATTTCACATGTTACAACCCCTACTATCTGATAACTGTGGAGCATGCAAGAAATTTTACTTAGCACTCAAGGAGATAATTTGATGGGAATCACCAGATGAATTGATTTTATTCAGACCGAAAGACTGCAGCTCTGGTGCCAGCAGAGCTCTCACCCCCATTATCTCCCCATGAACAGCAGACCAGTGGTTTCCAATTCTGTGCCATTATGCCTAAAGATTATAGAGGCTTTCATTTCAACCATACACCCCACTAGGTCATTTCCCTGTTCGCTTGTTCATTTTATCAGCGAAATCAGCTGCTGCACTGTTTTTATGAAATGAAAATTCTGCATTCTCCTGGGTCTTAATGGTGCATTATTTGAGGTTTAATACAGTTCAGTACCAAATCATCAGCGACAAAAGTCCTGCCATATGGGGTCTCCAGGATTAAACCTTATCAAACCATGTATGTGTGTGTGTGTGTGTGTGTGTGTGTGTGTGTGTGTGTGTGTGTGTGTGTGTACGTTGACGTCTACCAGCCTTTCCTCATATTTTCAATCCATCGAATCAGTCTATCATGTCTAATCTATGAATTTGTTGTAACATGTGTGCATGTAGGTCAGAGATTAGACTGTATGTATAACAGCGAGTAAGAGAGAGGAAGCAAACACTAGAGAGATCTACTACACTCTCTCATTTGTGTATTTAATCGCTTAGACATAATGACTATTGTGACAGGCTGAGGATCTCATAGGTAAATCCATAGATGTTTGTGTGTGTGTGTGTGTGTGTGTGTGTGTGTGTGTGTGTGTGTGTGTGTGTGTGCGCGCGTGCACGCTTCTTTACTTCAGCCCATGTCTTTATCGCTAATTCAGTTCTAAACATAACTTCTGTCTTGTTTTATACCACAGTGTAAAGTCTGTGTTTGTACAGTATGTGTGTATCATGGCAGAGGGCTCTTCAAGTTCCCCACCCTTCTGTTTATTACCAAGTCACAACTCATCCATCACAGCTATTCATTTGTCTTCCATCGGCATGTCTGCTCATGCTCCCTCAGGTTAACAGCATTGGCGTTTAACTGAGAGATGCAAAGCACGTTTCCACTTACACAGCGTTACAATATTCAGCATTCAGTCCACGTACAACGCTCCCCCGACGCTGCTAATTCTAATTCACGGCCGCACTGGCAACAGCAGCCACCCCTCATGCCACCTAAACTCTTTCTTTCCTCACCCACTTTTTTCTCTAATACCCCTCTTCCATCCTTCCTCCCATTCTTATGTCAATCACCATAAACATGAACTGACACAGATTTAAAATTCACTTTTGCTGTCTGTTCCTATTGAACCTGACCCAGTTCTTCTTTCACTGTGACTAAGAATATGCTATAATTGTCTTGTCCTTTGTTATTTAAAGTAAAAACCCATTACCATTCACAACTTAAAAAGCACGGAGTGTTTTGTGTGTAATATCCAGAAACCCAATCGGCAGAAATTATGCCACTGTAGGTTTCTGCGAGCCATGGACTCATTGCATTTGTACATTATCATGTAGCGGATACATTGAAACTTTACATTTCAACATCACTCTGGTTAAAATGTTAGGTTCAGGCACAAATGCTTCTTGGTTATGGTTTGAAAAAATATCATGTTTTGGCTTAAATTTGGCTTAAAATACCCGCTTTTGTGGCATAATCCCCCCCTGGAGTTAGATATTGATTTTCTTGGCTTCACCCCTGCTGGAAAACTGGTAAGATTTGCTAAGTAAAAAAAAAAAAAAACAGCCACATTCAGGAGATAAAGAGCCACTGGACACACAGCAATGACTCGCGCAAAAACAACCAATTTTGTTGTATTTGGTCTCCATCCGCAGTCTACAGTGGTCTGAAGCTTCGCATGTGTCTCACCAAGGTGTCACGCCATCCACCATCCTCTCTACCTGCAGATGTCAGGTCATATATTACATCACTTCAGAAATGCTGATTTGATAATGCTGATTTTTTTTCTAGCAGCTGGGCCGTGTTTTTAGTTACTTTCATGTGCTGCCTGAGTGACTCCACACACACACCACATTTCATTTGGAAATATAAAAAAGAAAGTACCTACACATTTGCAGTGGGATCAGGTTGCTGACTTTCCTTTGCTACTTTCCTCAACACTCTCTGCTGAGAAGAGACTCCATTGCTCTTCACATTTAGTTCAGACACAGTGGCACTCCTTTACACTTTCCTCTCGGTATTTTCTTTTCTCATCAAAAAGCACCTTATGTATTAACTTCCCTTCACACACCCTGAGCACGTATTTCAGGTTTCAGTACAGCAAACTCCGTGTGATCTCTCCCTCAATTATTTTTTGTGATCGAAGAGAAATACCACAAAGTCTATTGGTTCAACTCTAGTAAGCCACCCTTTGTAAATGGGTTTCACATTGTAACTAATAGTTTTAATAATGGTTAATGAATGACTGTCACTAATGCTTATACATGTAGATAAGTTACAAAGCATAAATAAGACTACTTTTCATCTCCATGGATGGCATCAAAATAAGGGCTTATTTCATATATTTAATGTTTCATGGGCTGTGTAGTAGGCTAAACAATTTTTCCACTCCATGTTTTGGCAATGTAATAGGGGGATCACTGTGAGGTGAGAGCAGATAATCATCGAGGGTTGGGGGAAAAATGCATTACACATCAAAACGGCGTAGCATAATGTAGAAAGGATGGTGGGGGGGCACATATGGAGTAGGTAGTCTGGGGTCCTCCCTTAGTAAACGCTGTCAAGCACTTTATTTCCTATATTCAAGTGATTGTCTTTGAATGTCTTTTTTATGTAACAGTAAACACAAAATTCAGGTGGCAGGTGACAATTTAAAATATAAAATTATAATGGAATATAATGGAGTAGGGCTCTCAGGCACTCTGTATTGCTTTCAAATATTTATTCTGTGGTTGATCTAGTTTTCTCATTTAATGTAATCCCTGCTGAGTCAGGACTCCTGTAAGCATTATTTATTCTCCAGTCCTCCTCTGTTTGACAAAAGTGTTCTGGTTAATTACCTGTTTGGTCGGGCTAAACTGGCTGTTTGGTTCACAAAGCATAACAAGTTCCAAGCTTCAGGTCTGGTGGACCCTGAGGTCCCTGTTATGCAGTGCTGTAATTAGTGCTTGGTGGTAATGTTTTAATAAAGGAAGTCTTAATGCCAAAAGTCCTTTGTTTGGGGTAGTAACATCTTAAAAGAAGTATTTCACTGTTGGAAAGACGGTCTTTTGAGGAAACTGGACTAGCTATGTAGTAAAAAGACACAAATACTTTTGAAAATCCTCCTGACCAAAGTAAACTGAGTAAAAATTCTGTGGCATTTGTTTTTGCTCAAGATGTAGAAAACCTATAACTACCAGAATGCACCGCACCATGCCTGACCAATCAACGATCCCACTGGTAGGTGACGTAATGCAAGCTGGGCTGTTTGACACAGTGGTGGCCGACTGGCAACAGACATCTTGTATTACAGTTGAAAATTAAGGTAAAATATGTATTCTGAAAACATTTGAGATAAGAAAAGGAAAATGCAGTAACATCATCTTGGTTAGTAACATAATTCCTGTTCTTAAACTCAGGTATTACAGCTAAACAGGGAAGTTTGTTCAGAGTTTGGTCTGAGTTGAGAGAGAATGAGAGAGAGAGTCCATAGTGGCAGTACAGGTCCTGGGCAGTACAAAAATGCGGAAGTACAATCTGTAGTCAAGCAACTGCCAGGTCCCCAGGAAGTGTGGCAGGCTTTAAAGCCAATTGTCATAGTGGCCAAATAGTGGAATTACAATTTCCAAGTCGATCACAAAAGACTTTTTCCCATTGACTTACACTGTGAAAGAGACATCTGTAAATCAGTGGATACATTTTTCTTTTTTTTAGCATCACAAGCTCTGTGAAATGTCCAATAACATTTGAAAAGATTTAATCATTTTATCTCTATTTAAGTTAGTTGTCTCGGTTGGCGTTAGTCCTTAGTGCGCCTGGCCACCTGCTGTATGGGCCCAGTGATGCAGAAGCAATGCCAATCATTCAGGTCATTTTATACGCAGCAGTTGAACGATTATGGCGTCATGCATCACTGAGCAACCTTCACAGGGATGAACAGGGTCCCACCTCCAACGCTGTATCCAGGTCTCTTTGAACATCCATGGCAACAGCCCACAGGCAGCTCAAAACCAGCAAATAATGTGAAACTTCAAATTTTGAGCTGAGGGATGAGCAGGGAGATCTGAACACTGGTAGCATGGAGAAAAGTTTACTTTAGTCCATTTACATATACTATCCACATTGTTAGCATACAAAGCCAGTTGAATATTAGTGAGTTATCCCTTTAAAATGCACGTGGCACCATTTCATGTCAATGAAACAATCATTTATTTACATTATTTTCTAAACTCCTGGACTTTAAGAACTCATATGTGTCATGCTCACAGAGAGAATGGAAAACTTTGAGGTATTTTTTTATCTTTAACCATCATTTTTCCCTGGTTTATTTTTATTCTGTTTTATCTGGTTACTTTATATTTTTAATTCTATGGACGTTAAATCATCCTATTTGTTAGTTTGTTCTGTGTTGTGTGGTTAGTCTTGCAAAACTTTATGTGTAGTTGTTTGTGTTATCCTTTAAACTGTGCCTGTGCCATTCCAATTCTGCCATGTGAAGAGCTTTGGGCTGCGTGTTTGTATGAAGGGTGCTAGATAAATAAAGCTGAGCTGAGTTGAGTGTCAAGAATTTGTTGAAGCTAATGATGGGTGGGTGCATATTTTGGAGTCATTTTAGATTCAGTAGGCTAGAGGGCATTTTTAGGCTTACATGACTTCTTTTTGGACAAAGTACATTCTGCAGAATAAAAGCTTTTTTTTATAGTTAATAACCAAATAAAATAAAACCAGTTTTAAGAATTGTGCTTTTAAAAGTGATGGGGGCTAAAATCAATGACCATCAATGTCAAACATCCATTATATTTTAATGCTGCCATGCCATCACTTCAAAATCATATTAATAAGCATTTTTGATAACATTAGGAAAATGTATTACCATGATAGATAGATAGATAGATAGACAGATAGATAGATAGATAGATAGTATGGGTGTGTCTTTTTGTTCGAACCCCTCGCGCACCCTCTCGTGCACACTGCACAGCCCCTCCCTCCTCTGCCACTCGGTCAGCCTCGTGCGCCTACAGCCGCCTCCAACCGGCAGAAAGCACGCGCTGAAATACGCAGCTGATAGTCAAACTTTAACCATCTATCAAAAATGTCCCCCAGCAGCAGCTGTCACTGAAAGGCGGCATCAGGCACAGAGGGATGGAGCGCAGGAATTAACCGGACAAAGGAGGGAAGCTGACGGACAGGATTACCACGGTCTCCAACGGTGGGGTGTTTTTTTTGCCTCTAAAAATAGGCGACTTTGGGTCTGCACGCCCCCACCTAGAGATGTTAACCGAGATGTTAGCTTGTTGAAAAAAAATGCTTCTGTCATTGCCACAAGATTGTTAATGTTCCTCAAATCTGCATCTTCCCTCCTAAAAAATGTTTCCGGAGCTCCTCGGTGGATTATCTGAACCGGTTGTCAGCTGTGTGATTTATAATTGATCACGGAGGACGGAGCTGGACACCGCCCGGACCAGCTTCAAGGCTACCGGACCGGGATTGTATGTCTTTTTGCCTGGTTTGTGAAAAGAAAACGGCAGTCAGCTTCCAGCTTTGCGTGCTGGTGGATGGAAACTGCGCGCATTGCTGGAATATTTTGGGATTGAGATAGTTTAATTTGTTAAATGGGGCCCTACCTGGAGGGATAGCTGCATGTTTTGGAGAACACAGCACCCGTCCATACACTCAGACGGATGCTTGGATAAGTGAAAAGGTTACTTGCACTCAAGGACACCCTCAGTGTTAGTCGGTGTAGTTCTCTTAAAGTCTTTGGGTTTTGAAGCACAAACTGGAGCTGCGCACGGATTTTTAAGTGGGATCGAAGGTATTTAGCCCCCCGACATCACTTTTCTGTGCTGCGTGTCGCTTTGGATATCCCTCTGAGGACTGTGCTCCAACCAAACAGCAAATGTACACGGATGGCACGAGCTCTGACGCCCCTGTTACTTTGAATGCGTTATTGGAATAACGGTGATTGGGATTTGGGAGGCGAATGGGAGGCTAATAGGAGTTATTCAGCAGCCATATGACCCCCTCCATCCACCCACCCTTGTCGTTTGAGGATCTATGTGTACGTGAGTGCGTCTCATAGTTTTGCACGGTGAGACCACCGGCACCTGGATTCCCGGTTCGCCCCCTTTTCTTCTCTTCTGCCTGACTGCGCGCACGTCTGTTCCGGTAATTTCGCTCCTGCTGCTGCCGCTGCTTCTGCTGTGTCCGGTCCCACACACACACATACACACACACACACACACTCCCGTTTATTCAGCCCCAGAAAACTACCAAGAGAGCCTCTCTCTCTCCGCGTGTGGATGGGAAAGGAGTCGCGCAGGAGAGGAGAGCAGGAGTTGGGATAAGCAGCCGAGCCTGATCGCCTTTTTTTAAAAAAAAAAAAAAAAAAAAAAAAAAAAAAAGCCGTGCGGGGCTCCTCGTTGTGATTTAACTCATCCATTAGTGGACGGATCGGGAGAGCAAGAAGAAGGGATTCCGGAGAAAAGAGACTAGAGGAAAGAAGGTGGAGATCGATGAAGGTAAGGCTGATTGATTGGCTGTTAATAATGCAGGGTGTGTGAGATGGCGGAGGGTGCTCGGTGGGACCGAGCTCTGCTATGCAGCTGATTTTTTTTTCTGCCACGGGGATGCCAGGCTCATCGCGCTGCCAACAATAGTTTTATTCTTAGTGCCCAGGAAATGAATCATCGCTGTAATCTGATTAGGCTCTGCCATAACCTCGCTCTGTGTGTGACTGCTCTCTTTTTTGCGCCTGTGTTGGCACTGTTGGTGGACTCTGTCATTCTCCAAGGCTACAGACAATTTATTTAAAGCTCTCCAAAATCTAGCACAGCAGCGCTCGCGCTGTTGACAGTGTTCTCTCTGGTGGCTCAAACGGTGAAAGGCTAATTGTTATTTTGGCGTCTCACTTCTGTGCTGCGATGCCTCGGCCAGGCTGGCAGCCCCGCCGTGCCTGTACAGGAATGTGTGCGTGCATATCTGTGTGTGTGCGTGCGTGTGCGTTAGGCTTGCGCGCGTATGGATGCATCCGTTCGCGCGCGCGTGTGGGTGGGAGCGCAGTAATAGAACCCATTTTTTGGGGGAGCCTTCTCTCTCTCTATCTGTCTCACTCTCTGTTTCTAAAGCTGCCTCATCATGCCGCTCCAGTTGACTGGCGTTACAGCCACATCTATTATGCAGGAGGCTAGGAGATGAGATCACAAGAGAGGAGGAGAGGAGAGTGGGGAGAAGGAGACAAGGCTGAGGGAAAAAGAAAGAGGAATAGAGGTAAGGATCACAGAGTCAGACCAGGGTGAGGTGAGAAAAGATGGTAGAAGTGAGTAGCCGGAGCAGTACATGAGGGTGGAAAGAAGGGTGGGGGGAAGATGAGGAGAGGGGAGGGAAGGACCAGAGAGTGTTAAACAAGGATATAGAAAAAGACAAGGGCAGAGGAGAGGAGATCGCAATGGTGATGAAGTGAGGATAACAGAAAGGAGAGAGTGAGATGAGGAAAGATTGGAGAACGCAGGAGAGGGAGCAGTAAAAATAGGGGAAGGATGGGAGGAGGGTGAGGAGAGTAAAGAGGAAGTGTAGAGTGGCAGTCGGGGTGAATAATGCTGAGAAACATGACAGTAAGATATATGTTTGCAACATGTTAAATGTGAAGCAAAATGTTGTACAATTTCACCCATTATGTGCAAATGTAAACTTCCCCTTGTAGACAGAGACGAGCAAAGTAAGTTCTGCTCTTGGAATAATCAGAATTAGTTATCCATTGAGCCGGCGGAGCATCTCTGTGAAAATAAGACTAAACAATGGTACTTATACGATGGCTCTCACTGTGTGTCCGTAAGACAGAACAGTAACAACACAGCAGAGCAGGAAAAATGGAAAAAGAAATGGTTCACTAACAGAATCCTATTCGGAGCCAAGGAGTATTTAGGAACCAGTGACAGCTCTACGCCGAGAGAGCGTCTGTTTCCAAAAAAAGATCTGATTAAGCGATCCAAAAAAAAACAAAAAACCTTTCCACACTTAACAAGCTGCTTGTAGTTCATGGATAGATTTGAACAAGTTGACTGGGATTTACGACTACAGAAAGTTCCTTAGAGGCAGTCTGATTCCCAGGAGCAGCGTAAGAGAAAGTGACCTCAGTATTTCAAGGTCTGAGTAAATGAAGAGAACTGATGTGCTTTAAAAACCATGGAGAGCTTCGACATGGTCACAGTGACACAGTGAGCTGCAGATATTTTCAGAACCATGGAGAGCTCTGACACAGTTCAGATCCCTGAGTGAGTCTCATGTTGTCAGCACCGTGGACAGCTCTAACATAATCCAACACAGCCACTTGTGGTTTGTGGATAGATTTGACATGTTGACTGGAATTCAGGACCACAGAGAGCTCATCCAAAGCATTCTGAGGTTCAGGAACAGTGCAGTAGAAACTGACCTTGCTGGTGGGGGGTCTGACAAGTTTTCAGCACTTTGGAGAGAGCTGATGTGTGTTCGGTTCAGTGGAGAGCCATTTGTTACACAGTGAGCTCCTACATGATCACAGCACCATGGATAGATAGTTCCAACAAAGCTGATTGTTATTTATGAATAGATCCACACAAGTTGACCGGTTTCAGGCCCAAGGAGAGCAATAAGAGGCATTCTGATCTCATGGACCAGTATATTTGTAACAGACTTCAGTGATGAGATTTGAGAGATTTCCTTACAGTACTGAGAGCTCTAGCCAGCTTCTCCAGGATGTTAAGATTTCAACAGTTAATCCAAATGCAGCCAGTTTGTGTATGTGCTGCGCCACCTTGCAATTTTGTCCAGTCATTGCAATTTGACTATTTAAAATGAGTAAAATTTCATTTCATCATAGGGCTGCACTGAGTGTATTGATTCGCTCGGCCCCTTTTCCACACGATGTGGCATGGCACTACTGCTACGGCTGCACCTGGGACAGAGTCACATACAAAGTGACAGGTCAAACTATTAGCAACACACTGCTAGTGATACACAATTGCTTTAATGGGTTTATTGACCAAGTCGAGCTCATACCATTGTTTGCTAGCTTGATGCTAATGACAGTAACTCAGCGGGTTGACAAAGTGCCTCTGCTGTTTCACACCATCATTTTTTACCTTTTTACTCTGTGTGGTAACATCCCTAGAGGAAATATTAAAAACGCTGGGGTGTTGTTGTCATACAGTTGTCTACAGCAACAGATCGTTCTGTGTTTCTACTGGTCAAAGTGACGGCTGTGATGGGAGAAGTCATGAATGACAATAAGAAAATCAAACATGCTACACTTTCTGTCATGAGGCGTCTCAGACGTTGTGTTGGTTGTCGTTTACTATGACACATAACACAAGATGAAACGAAGAATTATCGTGTACGACACTCATTGTCATTCTCGATCCATGCCGACAAAGTACGACACTGTGTCAGGCCAGAATCTGGCTGATATCATGTTGTGTGAACCAAGCATTAGGACTACAGAGTTCCAGTATGGTACCAGTATGAGTTCTAATTAAACTGCTTGTAGTTAATGGATAGATTCAAACAAGCTGGAATTTAGAACAAGGACTGGTTCTAAGGAACGATGACACTGATCTCAGCACTGAGGTCTGACATGAGAGCTTCAGAGAGCTCCAACAGACTCACTGATAAAGCTACACAGCCTTGCAGATCAATGACATCCCATACATGCTGGTTTCAGTTTCCAATGTTAAGTTTCATATGAGCATTAGAAGTTTCACAGCCACGGACAAGTTTGTACAAAGAGTATAAGCTAAGGCTCTTCTACTCTAATAAGCATTTTCAGGCAGCACAGATAGGCACAGTTAGACTATTTTTATTTGAAAGATATAATCACCCTAGCTTCAAGGGCACCATTGTCAAGGTGCATAGAAGCTGGTCAGATGAAACAAAGCAAGAATTTTTAATTCCATCAGATAGAGTCAGTGGACATGTGTCTTTCCCAAGACAAGATGAAATGAGCTCACAGGGCAGTAGGTGGATGTTGTGAGTGATTTAAACCCACATGTTGGCAAACATCCTGCCTGCTGTGGCGTTCTATTGCAAGACACTGAATTCCTACCATTCCTTGCTGTTTTTCAGCTGACCCTGACCTCTGACCTCCTTCTGGAAGGAGGGTTAATTGAGAAGAGAATATTTGTAATGCAGTCAATAAAATACACAAGTATCATTATTGTGGTATCTGTCAATAGATATCAACCACATCTATTTTTAGTACCAGTTATAGGCATGTATAGGATGCAGAGGACTTTGGACCTCAATTAGAAAGCAAAACCATACGGTTTAATGAAGCTGCTTAGTATTGAAATCATAGCAGTCAGCTTCCTCTGCTTCATTACACATATTTTGATTTATGACTAATTCCTGTGATAAATATTGTGCATTAATGTGTGTTTGCAGCCATAATTTGCACCTTCTTTTTAATGTTACTAGCAATTGCAGTGGTTAAATCTGACATTTGCCACTACGTCTAAATTATAGGAATATATTTACCCACAGTTCTAATATATTTTGTGAAGTTTTCAGGATGCAGGGTTTTAGGAGGGAGGCAAGATGGTGTTTCAATCTTGCCTGCTAGGTTTGGCAATTTTATGTCAATTTTCAAAAATTGGGTATTGTGTCAAAATTGAATGAAGACAGTTTGGATTATGTTTGCAACAGACTTCCTATTGTTTTTTTTGGTGCATGAATTTACTGAGAATGTCTGTGTTATAAGACAATGGAAAGTTGTGTACATGTTATCATGATGCACCTAGTTGCAGAGGCTTACTAGAGAGATAAACAGACAGATAGGTAGGCAATCAGGAAGGATATGAGTTGACAGAGACGACAGGCTGGTGCAGACGGAGACAGGCAGACAGGCCAACAGATGGACAGACGTGCAGGTAGGCAGACATTATCTTACTCATACAATAAACAAAAGACAGTCTGGCTTAAAGCAACTGGCAGACAGGTAGACATGAAGACAGTCAGGCAAAAGAGCAGCCAGCCAGGTGGCAAGCCACCCAGTGTCATGCTTGAGTGTGATGATAGAGTGAAATGTGTTAATGTGACTGGAGTGATGCATTGTTTTGTGGCGACTATTATCATATGGAGAGCATTACAGTGTGCTTCACATCCCATTAGCAGAGAGCGAGAGAGAGAGCGAGAGAGAGAGAGAGAGAGAGAGAGAGAGCACATCCCCACCTCCACACTTGCTCTCAGTATGCTACTCTGATGTGTTTTCCTCCTCCCTTTACCTATGACACATTTGTTGGCGGCTGTATTTTCCCTTCTCAGACAGCACAGAAAAGACCCAACTGTTATCTGTTAAAAAGATTCTCAGACACAGGTCAAATGCATCTAATCAAGTACAAGTTGTAATGTGATTTAATGGGGATGATATTTATTTTACGCAGGACAAAAGGAGAAGACCTGAAAAATGTTTGTCTATTCCATGGATAATTTGCGTAATCGCTTGATGAATAACTAAAATAGCCATCTGTCAAATGACTCACCTATTTAATCCATAGTCATTTCAGCACTGCATCTGTTTCAATCAATTTTTCAAGGTTGATTACAATGAAATTGAGTCCAATTGATTATGTACCAGAGTGTTTACCTCAGGACGGTTTGAATGTGATCTTTCTTGGACTTGAGGATATTCTGAGTACTGATGACAAATACAGTAGAAAAAAGTACATAATTGATTTAAAGCATCACTTCATTCATTGATTTGAGTTAACCATCCATTAAGAATGAGTACTCCCATGTTTTGTTTGTTTACAGTTCCAGTAAAGTACAAATCTGTCCCTAACAATATTTTCTTTGTGTTTGAAACATACTTGGGTTATATAAAGCATGAGCCCCTCGTCTGATAATGTTGGAAAAATATGGAATAAGTTTTATCAATGTCAATTCAGCCTCAACCTAGTCTGTCTCTTAACTTAAGAAAGTTTCCTGCGCTTACCTTCCAAACTAGTGCAAAAATGAAGAAGTTAAATTACCATAAATTAAAAGTACCACTTCAATTAAAAGCCCGGGCTATTATTTGCTTAAATCACACAACTCAACAGGCTTTAATTCATCTACATGAAACTGTTGCTCAAATTGTTTATTTAAACCAGCATGAATATTAGTTGTGCAAAAATCAGGCTTCAAATAACATCTTAATGATGAGTCACTCATTTTATCTAACTCAGACAGACAGCACATCAGAGACAAAGAGAGTTAAGACAGTCGTTTTATGGCGCCCAGCATACCAACACAACATCACTGTGTCTTGTCAAAACAAAACTCACTGGATACATTTTTTTTTATGAAAAACACTTTTGATTATTTTGATCAGCGGACCCTCAGGGACTAAAGTAATATGAATAACTTACAAGATAATAGAGGAATGGACATACAATATATTCTGACTTTATGGCTGAATCAGAGGTAGGGAGTTATTACTGTTTTTGGTCTCTCTTGTGTACCATGCCGGTATATCTGAAGGAATTATGGTCTTCTTTGGAGCTCATGGTTATTTTCAAAGCAGCTACCTAAGTGGGTGGCCAACAATCTGGTTTTATACATCCAAGAACTTCTATAAAAGTAAACTACTTGGCGACCAGACCAGGCATTTAATTGAGACAGGCGTTTATTTGTTAAAATCTGTAGCCACACTGGGCGAGTAAAAAGGGACTGGGCTTTTAATTGAAGTTGTACGGAGTTATGATTTTAACAGTAAATAACAAAAAAACTCGGGCGGCACGGTGGTGTGGTGGTTAGCACTGTCACCTCACAGCAAGAGGGTTCCAGGTTCGATCCGGGGTGTGGGAGCCCTTCTGTGCAGAGTTTGCGTGTTCTCCCCGTGTCAGTGTGGGTTCTCTCCGGGTACTCCGGCTTCCTCCCACAGTCCAAAGACATGCAGTTTGGGGACTAGGTTAATTGATAACTCTAAATTGTCCGTAGGTGTGAATGTGAGCATGAAGGGTTGTTTGTCTCTATGTGTCAGCCCTGCGATAGACTGGCAACCTCCCGATGTCAGCTGGGATAGGCTCCAGCCTCCCCGAGACCCTCAAGAGGATGGAGCAGTTAGAAGATGAATGAATGAATGAACAAGAAAACTCAGGCCTGCTTTATCTAGTGGAACGCTGTGCATTTCAGACCCTGCAAATACTACAGCCGTTATAATTTATTGGCAGCCACTGGTAGTTCAGCTGGCGCCTTGGCCACCATCCGGCACCTCATGATTAGACCTCTCTGTTGTTAGACCTGCTCGCCAGCCAAAAAAGAAAGAAAGAAAAGGAAAGTAAACAGGCTGAGGTACTTTTAAATTCATTTAAGCTTTGCTCTGTTGAAAAAAAAGAAGACTTTTTTCCCCCCTGCTCTGAGAATTAGGTTGTGTTTTGATCTTTGCAAGCTGTCATGCAGAAGTGCTTCTTTTCTTTTTGGTACATTTTTTAATGGCTGTTGTTGTGGTTTTTAAGTGGAACAGGCTATCTGAGTTAATTCCAGAAGCTGTACTTGTTACTAATAAAGGCTTGTTATGTAACAGTAACCCCCCCATCCCCCCACCCACCAGTGACAGATAAGCAGGTAAGAGGCCGTCACAAATATCCAGATCATAATGTGTGATTTACATTCTAGTGGAAATTCTGCATCCTGTCTGGTTAAAGAATTAATCTGTGGCTTAATCCCTCAGCCTAGAGCTATACTCCCCAATCCCTCCATCTATTCACCCATCTGTTTCTTCATCCATCTGTCCATCCATCCAACCAACCATCCAGACAGCTTGCCTTGCCTGCATTCTTTCCTTTTCTTTCTTTCCAGAGATTGTCTGATTGGATCGGGGGGGAGATGTGTTGCAGGTGCACTGCAGGTCTACTGTTTTCTACTAAAGACATTACATATAAATGAAATGCTACGCTGACTATCTGTACTTCATTCTTTGGTCCCCAGGAGTCCCCTTCTTATCAGCAAACTTCATTTCCTTTGTGCTGTCACTTGCTTTGGAGACACTGCATGATGTGTTCTCTTTTTATCTTCAGGTAGCAGTCCTATACAGCAAGAACATTCCCACCACTACTGCTGAGAAAATAGAAACTTCAAATTACTGTAATTTAGTCAGATCCCCCTGAAGCTCAGAGAAGTGTGGTGTATGTTTATCTTAATTCCTTTCCATTTTAGGACAAATCTCTTTACGTTATAAGGTGTAGACTGATCCTCTAGACCCCATGGTTCTATTATAAATATCACTGTAGTAGTACTATGGCTAGATTCTAAACATGCGTTAGGTTTAGCTATTGATTTCCTCTCTAATCCAAATAGTTGTCATTAGTTGATGGATTATGCCCATTGTTGTTATATCCACCAACTCCCACACACACAGGCTCTAAGTATGCCACAAATACTGTGATTAACTGTTAATTTATTTCTTCTCCTCCTAATCTTCACCTCTCCTCCTCATCTTTTGTTTCCGGTTTATTTTTGTAAATTCTTATGTTAACAAGGCTTTTCTAAATAGACCACAGAAGTGTGACCTACATTTGTGCCCAAATAAGGGATTGCAGTTCCTTTGCTTTGTCAGACTAATGGAGAAATTATAACAGTGGTGTAAAATGATCGCCACTAAATGAGTCCAACTTCTAGACTCTTGTTTTTGTCAAGGAGTCGGGGTTTCATGTGGATTTCCTCGTTGAGTTGGTCCTTGACCATTTTGGAGTAGATTAAAAGTCACAAACATTGGTCAGCTGAGCAAGTTACCCTTTGACACTGATGTCTCTGTTTGTTGTATCATAGAGAGACCACTCAGCACCGGTTTAATGGCAGATTGTTTTTAACAATGAATCACTGACACATTTTATTGATATTTTATTAATGTCATAGTTGTCACTCGGTTAACTGATCAACAGAATCAATTATTTATTGAAGTTATTTATGAAGCAAAAATGGACACTGACACTGTGATGAACATTTGTCACCATTTTGTAGGGATGCAACAATTATTTTTTGGAGTATTCGATTATTTGCTTGGTCTATAAAATGTCAGAAAATGGTGAAATATGTTGATCAGTGTTTCCCGAAGCCCAAGATGGCATTTGTCTGCAACCCAAATATATTCAGTTCACTGATATAGAGTGGTTAAAAAAACACATATTTACGAAGCTGGAATCGGAAAATGTTGACTTTTTGTTCTTAAAAGAATACTCAAACTGATTGAATGAATTGATTATCAAATTAGATGGCTATTAATTCAGTAGTTGACAACCTATCAGATTTGTTTAATTGTACCATAGATTATGTGATTAATCAATTGATATAGTGATAATAAAAAAAGAATATAATAATAGCTCAGCCTTTTGCCACCTGCTTTTCTCCCTACAGAATGATACATAAGCCTACATTTTTTATAACTTTGGAGCAAAAAAGCACTCTTTCATAAAAGAATCCAGTAACAATTTATTATTTAATGGTAGTTGCTTACATGCTAGTTGTTAGTTCATTACGTATGAAACATACAAAACATAAAACAACATGGTGTTTTTTGCACCTTTAAAGCAATCTGGTGGTTAAACATTGTTAAAATATTTGAAAATATAATGTTCAAATTCATTGTGAGGGTCCAGCTATCACATTCAGTCAATTTGTGTAGGTCATTATGATACATCCTAGTCATTTAAAAAGAAGCCTACATCAGCAACCTGTGCAGGCGGCATCACAGTGTTAAATCCAGCTTGTATTGCAGTAGTAATAAACCATATGACAATGTAATTAACATAATGTTATGTTTATAAATGGACTGACAGACTAATGGACTAACTAAGTGTCAGACAGGCTGTATGCAAATTTACTGCCGTGCCAAAATGGGTGTCGGCACCAACCTTGGCTCAAAGGAGACCACATTTCAGTAGGGGTGGGAGGTGAAGGACTGGCACACTTTTAGTTTGTTTACTGAAACATTCATGTGCTTTTATGGGTGATGAGATATGGCAGCATTAGTCTCTGTAGAAAACTGAAACTGTGCTAAGATGACATTTTGGATTTGAAGCTGATGGAAGTGGTGTCCTGTCTGGTTGTAGGGGATAGATGGAGTGCAGCTCTTTTGAGCTGAACTTTAGTTGCTCACCTCAAAAGCACTGCAAAAGACAAGAAATGGCTGATTTGTGAAGTTCAAAGCAATTGATGACAAAAAAACCTGTATGCCGTGATACTTTAAAACCATATTCTTTTTAAGATATTTTTTAGGACATTTTTGCCTTTATTTGATAGGATAGTGGCGTGTGAAAGGGAGAGAGAGAGGTAGAGACATGCAGCAAAGGGCCACAGGCTGGAGTTGAACCTGGGCCGCTGCGGCAACAGCCTTGTACATGGGACACCTGCCCTACCACTAAGCCACAAACACCCCAACCATGTCTGCAACCATTATCATACCCTAAAAGTCTCATACCATTGCAACCCTAGTTGCAGCACATACAGATTAACATACTGCATTTAAAGAAGAAGCAATCAGGAGTGAGGAATCCACAACCCCCATATTTGACATACAGTCAGTGAAAAGCAAACTAAACCAGACGTGGTGAGGGAGCCCCCCGAAACATCAGTAACACTTTCACAGTCTTTTCTACTGTGCTTTAGTGGCTTTCTTTTGTGAACCAACAAATCTAGATTCCCTCTCAGGACAGCAAAGATCCATCCTGAATTGAATTAAAAAGCTCAGAGCAGATAACTCTAAAATGTAACAAGGGGAGAAGTTTCTTTTTTCCCTCCTGCCACCGGAGTGGGTCTTCATGTGTGATCTGACAGCAGAGGGACTAATGAGAAAATGGTAAAACGTGTCAAGTTTAAATTGAATATGAGCCTGCCTGGTGCAGACCCCCTGAGAACTGACAGTGTGAGGACACATGACAAGCACAACTCCAGTGTAAATTCAATATGGATGTCAGCATGCTAATCTCAACAGGACAGTGATCTAATGCTCATCACGTCTCGCTCTGTCTTTCTGTTTCCATACCACTGTCGATCACTCTCGCTCTTTCCATCTCTTTCTTTCCTCTCTCCACCCTTCTTCCTAGTCTCTCTTTGTAACTTGACTTATTCCTCTATCAGTCTCTTTCTGTCTCTCTCTCTCTTTTTCAAGTTGAAGGTCATATGTGACAGCTGGCTGATGGATGGGGCAGTATGATTCAAGAGACCTGAACACAATAGCACTCCGCGTGTATGTGTATGTGTGTGTTGTTGTGAGCATGGTCAGAGTAGGTTTGAGGACCATTTCCATTACCTGGAATTCAGTACTGGTACCCAATCGTACCCATTTTGGTACTCCATTCTCTGGAATAACACAAATGTAATTTTTGAGCAAGCTGTAAGGGTGACCTAAACCTGCTGTCTCTCTTTCTCTCTATACTCTGCACCAGTCATCAGCTCCTCTGCTCTTCTCTAATCATACATAGAGCTAATGTTTAGTCTCTGTGTGTCTGCTCATGTGCATTTGTGTGTGTGTCTACTCATCTCTCTGGCTCTGCTCAAACACAACTGACAAAAATGTGGAATAAATGCATAATTGAAAAAATAAAAATCACAAACATCACTAGGCTATTTCTTGCTCTTTCTTTTTTATAGGGGCTAAAAACAAATATAAATGGACCAGCATTTGTATAGTGCCTTTATAGTCATCCGACCACTCAAAACGCTTTTTACACTAAGAGTCATATTCACCCAGTCACACACACATTCATACAGTGGTGGCCGAGGCTACCATATACAGTGTTTCCCACAGGACAGGAATCTATTTGTGGTGGTGTGGTCCGGGGAGGGGCGCAACGGCAGCGCAACCAAGTAAAACAAGGAGTTTGAATAGAACTCATTGAATACAAGCAGATACAGATATAGATATACATATACTGATATAGAGGCAGCCAGGTGTTCTCCTTGCAGGTGGTTTTAAGGTCTGTTTTCACCTAAGGATTCATCAACAAAAAAAACCAAAAACTTTATATGTCATACACTGCACCAATAAAGTAAATATGAAAATATTTGTTTTGCTCCTCAAAGTGATGCTCTTACCCTATTTAGAGTAGAAAAATCCCATTCACAATTCATACTTGAAACGGGGATCACCAAGGCAATGCCTGCGAGGAGGCTGAGGCAGGGGTAGATATTATCCCACTCATCAAACTCACTTGCCAGCAGAGTAAGGATGTCAGCCTGGTTCTTGTCCTTCAAAAAACAGGTTTGGCATTAGTTAGTGAGTGAGTGTGTGAGTGTAAGTGTGCTATCCTATCCTATGAATCCTATAATTATAAATCAGTTTAATTCACCCAACTTGAAATCTCCAGTAAGGACATGGTTCTTAAATGAAGTCCACTCCTGCAGGACCTCATTCTCTTGCTCAGGGCAGAATTTTCTGGCAAGAATCTTCAGATTGGCAATGTTTGCAGAGTCATCTTGCAGAGCAGCCGATTTAGGTCCAAAGACACCGAATGCCCCAAGTATGTCCAGATCATGGAACCTCAGGTGAAGGTGTTTTTCCAGGCCACTTGGGTAAGGGTGGATGACCTACAATGAACATAGGAAGATGAGCATACAGCCACCTTTTGTCATTAAGGGTCAGACCATAGAGTCAGGAGTACAAATATAAATCATGTAAGAGGTAAATCATTACTTTAATCATCATTTACCCCTTGCTGGAATCTGTCCCACTGCTCCTCCCTTGGGGCTTCCTGGACATCTCTTTGCCCCTGTCATCTCCTGTTCCACTCCTGCTCCTCCCCAAGTCCTTGGGGATTATCCAGGTCCTGGTGGAGGCGAGACAAAAATGATCGCAGGAGTGGAGTCTGTCCAGCTTCTCTGATGTTCCACAGAGTATTAATGGTGACAGGGACCTAAATTTAAAAAAAAAAAACATAGCTGCTGTTACTGGTCAGACATGGAAAGACCCCTATTTCAATGTATCAAAACACACTGACATTTATCACACTAATTGTTTCAAGTAAATGTGCACATTCAGCATACCATCTCCTTTATATGAAGGAAGTTGACGTCTGCTTTTTGAAATACTCTGGACAGACTTGCAAGGTGAGGCAAAACATGAGCCTGCAGGTAAACAGCAGCCACAAATCTGTAGGTGGCACAAAAGGTGTAGAGCCCCTTTGCCACCAGACATCTACGCACTTCTGCCTCCTCTGCCGGGGCTGCCAGGACTGCTGTCAGGTTTCTCTGCAAGTTCTCAATTGCCTTGTGCTGAGACAGCCAACGTGTGTCTTTTACTTCCTGGAAATGTTGCAACAGAGGATATAGTTATTGGTAGACAGAAAATAACTATGGTATCACAGTTTACATTATGAATAAACAAAAGATTACTACAGTATCAAATTACGATTACCTTCATTTTTAAGTCGATTAGATTTGAAATTCTGAAATTCTACTTCCATATCGGACATGCACATCAAGCTGCCTGGCTGTGGAGACGTCTGTACTCTCATCAACCTCCAGGGTAATTGCCTTTGAGGATTTGATTTCAGAGAGGACTGGGTCCTCAATAACCTCTCCCAAGATCTCCAGCATTTAATCGATAATGCGATGAGATCTGTAGTTGTTGCGCTGGTCAATCTTGACGTTAGGAAAAAGAGAAAATTTGTTTTTTTTATTTACTCATGTAAAGACTGATTTTATTTTAAATGATATCTTGGTGAACTTTACCTTCAATTTCCTAAAATAATCACACCCCAGAAGCTCAGCCAGGCTCAAAAGCTTGGGGTAGTTAGTGTGGTGGGCCAGTTCACGTTTGATCAGCCAGTAAAGGCACTTGAAGCCACCTATTACCGCCTCGTGCTCCACAACAACTGTGGGCTCAAAGGCATTCATCACCGAGATGCCTGTAAATGACTAAATGTTTTAAAATGTTAAACTCAAATTTTTATTATTATAATTGCATTATTTGATGTTGAAATCGGAACCTACCAGATGTGAGAGATGCTTGGCATCTAACACTCTCCTGGTGGTGCTCTGTGGTGATGTGCCTTTCTAAGTAGTCCTTTCTGTATACTCCTCCTCCAAACTCAACAATGGCCCTCTTTCCTAGGCCTTTCCCAGCAGCGGGCTTGTGCTGTCTGCACAATCGGCAAAACATCCCTAAAATGTACAGCAGTCATTACATTACAAACAGAGCAAAAACATGGTTATCAATAATTGAAGAAATAATGCAGATACTAAATTTACCGTGCTGTGTGTCGTAGAGCCAGGACTTGAATTGGGGCATTTTCAGCCATTCATGCTGCCTGCTGTCTTCCTCCTCTCCTACATCTCCCTGAGTACCTACCGCTCCTATCTCTTCCTCCTGACCCTCTCTTCCTGCCTCAGCTGCCACAGCTGCGGCACTAGTTGAAGCCTGGAAATATTGGAAGCAAATTAATTTTCACACTGATGGACGTCTGTTCACTCTTCATGTGTGTTTCTTAAGTGTCTACACCGTTTTAATAATACCTCCTGTGGTCCAGGCTGCACCTCCTCTTCAGGACGTGGCCTTTTCTGTCGTTGAAAATATTTTTCAATACTCATCTGTGTGAAGGAGTGAACATCCAAAGTCAGAGTTAATTACTAACGAGCAGAATCGCTCTATGTACAGCGCCGGCTAACCTTAAGCGGCAGCAGCTCAACACGTGTCAAATGGTTAGCCTGTTGGCTAACGTTAACACTACTAACAGCGTGAGTTAATATCTCTGCACATGAGCTTCCAGCCATGTTAATACAGACACAGGCTAATAAAACATGAGTTAGAGTTGTTCGGACCACTTTTGGACTTGTTTGCACACATATTTGTACCAAGAGATCTTACCTTCGTCTTTGGATCCGTGCTGCTACTATGTCATCTTCTTCTTCTTCTTCTTCTTCTTCTTCTGGCGGACCAAGTGTGTTAAGTGCGTCTTTACGATGCATACCGCCATCTATTGCACCAGAATTGTAACGACAAGCTACATTCACAGACAGTGAGTCCCATTATAATGTGTTTATGAGCGAGGTTGAACAGGTAGCGCCAAAAGCAGAAATTTATTTGTGGCGCACCAACACAGATAAATGAATGTATGGGAAACACTGATATAAGATGCCACCTGCTACTCAGTTTTTAACACACTCACACACCGATGCAAGCATCATCAGGAGCAATTTTGGGTTCAGTATCTTGCTCGAGGATACTTTGACATGCAGACTGGAGGAGCCAAGGATCGAACAGCTGATCTTCCGATTGGTGGTCGACCCGCTCTACCTTTGAATGGCAGCCGCCCCAAATGAGGAAATACATATATATAAAATAAAAACGACAAAAGAAAAAAGAAAAAGGCTATATTTCTAAAATAAAACAGAGAAGAAAATTGACAAGAGGCCAGAGCCAGGCCTGCTGATCACGAGCCAGCCACGGCGCGTCCTGTCTGGACAGCCCAATTGGTTAACTTGGTGTTAAAAGGAAGCTTGCAGCTTCTTCTGCTTCGGGGCGCTCCTCAGGACTTTTCCTTCATAGTTCGGTTAGTACCCTTAAAAGTACAGAGTTCAGTTTACCCTGACAGTGAGAAATAATATAAAAGGCTGATGTGTGTGTGGATGTCCTTGTGATTGACTCAAACTAAGCAGTATGGTGACATTTAATTAATTATTTAATCACTCAATCAATCATTTAGAAAAGCAGTCATAATTGACAATGACATTTTATTAGGTAGTGGCTCTAAAACTAACCTGTGTGTCTGTTATTTGGTGTTATGACTCTGCTGCTGCTGCTGGCCTGCTTCTCTCTACGTCCTCTACCTTTGGGGAGGCATTTAAAACTAAAGATCAGGTAATTGGGGGCTGCTTGTGCAATTGGGAAAAAGCAGATTTTTGGGTCAGTGGTTAAGTTTGGGATTAGGGTTAGACAAGTCACATTCATGGCCAGGGTTTGAGGTTAGGGTAAGGGGGTTAGGGGGTGAGGGGTTTGGGTGATGCAAGCCTATGTAATGTCTCTATGAGTAACGTAAGTAAACATGAGTGTGTATCAGTCCCCTTTAACATTCAATTACTTGGGATTTTTACAGGCAGATAAACATGGATGCTGCAGAGCTCGCTCTCTCTCTCTCTCTCTCTCTCTCTCTCTCTCTCTCTCTCTCTCTCTCTGTGTGTGTGAGAGGCAGATGGACGTTGCTGTTAGGTGAAGCCTCTGTAGATTTACCCTCCATTTCACTGTCCATCAAACACAGTATGAGTGCGCGCGTACACACACACACACACACACACACACATACACACACACACACACACACACACACACACACACACACACACACACACACATTAATAGACATACACGCACACGCTCCTAGTTCTGGTGAAACCTGACTGCTCCTCTTATCCACTGCAGTCATGCGCTCTTTTGAATCCTTTACCCCTGCTTACTATCCCCCCCTTCGTTTGGGTTCATATCAGGGACGTTCAAGAGTCCTTATCAAGTCTCTGTAACTGTAATAGTATAACATGTCTATATTTTTAGAATTTCCTGTTAACAGAACAAAGATGGAAGATTTCTTTCAAAGTTTACAAGGCGAATGCAAATTCATTTATTAAACCTACGATCCTCTGGTCTCCCTCAGGAACTGGTTAAGCAGAGGTGGTAAGGCGTTCGGCTCCTGACACATCTCATCTAATGATGAATTTAGTCAGTAAATGTGTCTGAATTAAACAGCACTCATTTAATATGTAGCATTTGCTGTGTGAAGTGGTAACTCTGCTCTTTTAACCCAAGCATTAATGTATTAATGTGTTTTATTAATGACTTTCTATGATGTCAGTGAGGTGTCCCGCCTCTGCTATGAAAAACCCCCAACTCAATCTCTGTGCATTAGAAGAGCAGACATTTTAACAGGTTGCTTGATGAAGGATAGGTTAAGGTTAGCTGTATCAACTGTCACTATATATTTTAATCACATTATATCACTTCATGTAAGGAAGCAGTTATTTGCATTTCATCCATTAATTAATAACTAAGTGTGTGAAAACTCAATTGTGGTGCTCCTTGCAACAAAAAATAGTAGCTTTCCAAGCTAGCAAAAAACATCTTGTTCCCGCAGGTTGTGATTTTAATAAATGTCATATTGATGCATTAATCTCCTCCATGTATATGTAATGAAAGAGTAATGACAATTTTAGTCCTCAAAATGTCTGCTTTTGACTTTTAGTCCATAAGTACAACCTTATTTATAACATTTGTTGCCTACATTGTTTAAAGCTTAACCTAAGTAGACTCAATTGGGGATTGTAGAGGGATTTAGATTCAATAGGCAGGTTTGATAGTGGTATTGATTTGATAAAACACTCTTAAACCCCAAACACCAACCTCTCTCCTCTCCTCTCCTCTCCTCTCCTCTCCTCCAGCAGGTGTTAAATAGCACGCCTGATAGAAATCTAAAAATACACCCAGAGACATTTTCCTCTCTGTGTCTGTCTGTCTCCTTCTCTTTGTCTCTGTCTCTCTCCAGAACACTGATATTCACTTTCAACAATGTTTTCTCAATGGTCATTTCATGGTCAGGAGGAATATTCATTGATCTCACCAAAGCTTTTGATCTTGTGGATTGCTATCTTTCACAAACGCTTAATGATATTGGTCTTTCCCAGCATGCATTGCTGTGGTTTAATGTGGATCTCAACAGCAGAAAAGAATGTGTTGTTTTGAGAGGGTTTGAAGCAGATTTGCTTACTCAGTAGAGAGGTGTGCCTCAAGGTCCTACTTTAGGACCACTTCTTTTCTCAGTTTTTATTTATGACCTCCCACTCCCACTGATTGTGGTGCACAGCTATCTATCTATCTATCTATCTATCTATCAGTTAGTCTTGCCAGAGGAATTGTTTACACATTGAAATAAAACATGCTTCAAACCGCTGCATTTTGCAAAGAGGAATTACAAGTTAAGGCCAAAACACACTAGGGGTGAACCAGTGGGGAAAAAAACAACTATTTTCAATGTAAAACTCCATACCGGCAGCAGCTAGATACACACTGACGTGCCAGCCCATGGCAACTCATGCCACTCTCCGATTTCCAGCCTTGCCGTCCCCAGAATTAAATGCACTTTTCCCCCACTTGCTCTCTGCTTGTACATATGGGCTCCTGTAACAGAGTTCTCAAGAACGGCTCTTTAGGTAAGAAATCAACTTTTATCAAGGGTGTCAACATATGAATGTAAGATGATGCAGACATGGAGGAGGTACATACATTTCAGTAAAAGAAGTAACGCCTTTGTGTGGTCATTTGTTAACGAGCGGCAGCGCAACCTGTCCAACATGTGCAAGGGGATCCACTTGACGCACATCATGTGACATGCCATGGCGGTGCTGGTGCGTTTCAGGTTTTGTAGACTGTTCAGTTGCTGCACTGCCCTCACAATTCAGTTTCATGTTGATAACTAATAAACTAACTAATAAAAAAAAAATACATTTTTGACATTTGTAAATCAGTGCTTGAATCATCCTTGTAAGTACTGCGGTGCATTTAATAATTGATTTTTTCCCCACCCCTACCTGAGATAAAAAATTTCTGACCCCTCACTCATCCGTCTCTCTTTTGCCTGGGAGTAAACACAGCCTGTGATTCAGCTCTGCTGCAGTTCAGCCCTCCTGCTGAGACTGAATATGAGAGCTGTTTTTTTTTAAGCTCTGAGCGCGCAACTCGCAGGGGTTACCACAAAGTATAGGATGGAGTGATATCAAAGGAAAAGGCAGGGAAGGAGAGGAAAGCAGAATTAAAGACAGAGAGAGACAGTAAGAGGCAGAGAGAGAGGATAGATGGCAGCCAATTACGTGGCTCAGCTTAGTGTGAACAGTGGGACAGGGTGCTGTCAGCAGCGAGATAAAAATAGACACTATCTGTTGGGATGTATGTATGTCTGTGTGTGTGTGTGTGTGTGTGAGTGTGTGAGTGTGTGTGTGTGTGTGTGTGTGTCAGAGAGAGAGAGAGAGAGAGAGAGAGAGAGATGTGATTCCTGTATTTCTTCTCGTGTGTGTATCTAAATGCGTATGGCATGTTTTATCTATTTGCATTGTTTGCTGTTAATTGTGCATTGAATTTGTGTGTGTGTGTATGTCTACAGGGGCAGATAATGTGTTTAATGTGTGTGTCTGTGTGTGTAGGTGTGAGAGAGACAGGGAGAGAGATTTAGTCAGAACTATCCACGACCAATTAAAACATTACCTCTGATGTGGAAAGAGAATTTGAAGATAGAGATGGTCCGCACACAACTCACAAAACAAACAAGACAAAAGCCATTTGCAGTCTCTCTCTCTCCCTCTCTCTCTCTGTCTGTCTCTCTCTCTCTCTCACTCACACACACACACACACACACACGTTCACACACAAACACACTGTGAGCTGAATGTCATGTTTGATGTAATGAGTTTCATGGGTGAGTGTCTCCATGTAAGGGCGGGTCATTAAATGGTAATGGTGAGATGAGAGCTAATCTGTCACACACTGACAGCAGTGATGGATAGAAGGGTGGAGGAAGAGAAAGAGGGAAAGGAAGGAGAGGGAAGAGATGAAAGAAGGGTTAGAAGAGGGGAACATGAGTGAGAGAGGAGGGAGAGATGAAAGAGACAAGAGGCAGAGAGGGTGGAGGAATGGGATATGAGAGACTGAGGAATAATATAAACATAGAAAGATTCCATTTTTTTTATTCTCCTCCTGAAAACAAAACACAACAGAGAAGTATGTTTTCCAGAACTGTCTGACAAAATCTTAAAATTCTGTAGGTGAAGTTGTGAAGAGCAAGTCTGATTCTTGTCGGACAAAAACATCTGCAGAATGCTATCCTTACTTGCCATCAGCCCAGAGAAGCCCTGTACATGTGTGAATGTGACAGTGCGCACAATATATATGTGTGTTTGTTCTTATGTATACATGCATAAGCAGTGTTTGAACAAGAAGTGTCAAGCTGACTAGAATGTATGAGACTAGTGAATTACATCCATTCATACACAGTCAGCAAAACAGACAGAGTCGCTCTGAATATCAAAACAATGCAGAGCAGCATTTCTCTCTTTAACACTGGTTTGCAGTGATCATTTTAAAGCTGACACTTGATATCTTTCATTCATAGTTTGACTGATTTGTAAAATACTTGTCGATACAGCTTATACAATCTAAGAATAAGAATATGAGTGGCAGCATCAATACTGCCCTTTGTTTTATGGGGGTCAGTCAGCTACAGGGAGGTTGTAGTTTTATGATATTGGCATAATTTCTGACAGAAGGTAGTAGATAGACGCCCAGATGCCAGAAGAAAATGCTGGCTTTATATGTTTCTGTAAACCATGTATATGTTACATTTGTATGTTTTATAAGTATGATATCAACATTTATAAAGTGAAATATGTGAACTGATTTGTCATCTGGAGGTGGAGGGGTCGATGGATGGGTGATGTTAGATCTAAGTGAGCTTATTTTGTTGAGTTCAAGTGGCCATACACATGCCGCATCTTCAAGTGCCTGAAAAACACGAGGTCAGGCACTGGATGCTACTCTTGTGCCTTTTTTGTGCCAGCTTGCAAAAACAAGCACCATACAAATCCTTTTTATCTGAAATCCTGAGTGTAGAGCTGATTGTCTTCTTCTTCTTCTTCTTCTTCTTCTTCTTCCGTGGAACAGATGAAAAGCTCTGGCAGCCCTGCACAAAAATAATCAACTTTTCCATATTTATCACAGACTGACTTAACAGAAGAAGGGGAAGATATCTGTCGACTGTGATTGGTTGGTCTTTTTCACATGAATTGTGCTGTGTGCTGCTGCGTCCCAAAAGTTGAACTCAATTTATCTCAGGGCGCAGCTGTCGCACCCTGAAGAGCAGCCACTTGCGCCACTCTGGCATTTGAGCATGCCTGCGCCTACATTGAAAACAATGAATTTGGGGGCACAAAAACATGGCATGATGACCATACCACCATACCAAGTCAGTTTTATTTGTGTAGACAATATCACAAATCACTGTTAGCCTTAACAGGATACTTTGCTGATTTTCAACCAGCTTTGTATCAAAACAACACGGGTAGTTTGTGTAAATGAACTGTGGTAAACTTCCTGCCAGCTAAGGAGTGCCCAGATATCCCTCCTCCCTCCTCAGCAAACCCCCACGGGATGATGCAGATGATGCAAAACAGGTCATCTGGTGGAGTTTCACAGATGAGTGAGGCAGTGCTTATCAAATATAAATCAAGATTATGTTACTGCACTGCAGATTTCTCACCTTAAGTGTTTCCAGAAACATATTTTAGTGCCCTGTTTAGCTGTAATCGTGTGAGTTTGTGAACAGAAAGTGGGTGCTATACAATTTCCCGCACACAGGCTGAAAAAGCAGAGATCAAACAGTAAAACTAAGTAGTGCTGATCAAATATAAACCAAGATTCTGTTACTGCATTGCTTATTTCTCACCCTAATTTTTTTCAGAAAGATGTTTTACCTTACAGTTTAACTGTAATGCCAGACCATTTTTTACTGGCTAGCTACCATTGTGTCAAATGGACAAGTTTGGATTACGTCACCTACCAGTGGGAGCATGTATTGGTCCAGTGTGGCACAGTGCATTCTGATAGTCGTTGGTTCTTTACCTACTGTGCAAAAGCGGATGCCCTTTATCTGTTCCCCGTTTTCTTTGGTCATGTGGCACCAATTTTAAAAGTACTTACATATTTCCATCTCTCCATTAGTGAAATAATACTTTAAGGGGTTTTACCATCTGTATAGCCAATGACACCCTCTCTCGCTAAGGATAAGAAAAACTCCCTTTACCAGCAAAAAAAAAACAACCCTCAGCTCTGTATTTGTACGTTAGTTGTAAATTTTCAACAATGTCCTTCCCCATAGACATGTTTGTATTGCTGAATACATGGCTCCCATAACCAGCAGGCAACTTTGCATCCTGTTGATGACACATGGCGTGACTGAGAGCTGCCTACAGGAGTCATTACTGTGTAAACTAAATTCACCGTGCCTTTAAACACAACAGCTTGGCCCCAAAACGGTTTCCAACAGCCACACACACAACTAGAACAGTGTTCCTGCAGTCAGGCCTCTTGACGGATGATTTAAACTATAAAAGTGGTTTTTAAAATATTCAGTAATGTGTATGGAAAGGTGAATCATGAATGATTAAAGATGGCATTATGATGAGTGCCATTAAACCTCTCTACCCTCATCCACAGTGGAGCTATAAAGACACACTGTCATGCAAATACAGCCTTTCATTTTCCCATAGCAGTGAAAATATGGACATTCAGCTACAGTTACACGTGACGTGATGTATGACATTTGGACATTCAGCTGTGAGCCACTAGATAAGCCTAAAACACCAGTTAAACGCCTCCAAGTCTCTCCTTTGAAACAGCATAATGACACATAATATAAGAGGGTATGCACATAGTGTTTAATGGATGCTTTCATGTGGAACACCTTGCAGCTCCTTGAGTGCACACATTTTATAACGCCCTCCAGGGGAAACTGAACCAGCAGTGGTGAAATCGGCTACTTACTGAGCGCCTGGACACAGTGAACAAAGGCTTCAATTTCATCTGCACGATCATATTCACTGCTGCCCAATGAAAACCATGTATGTCTAAAATGTCAGCTTTTCATTAGATAAGAATATAGGCTCTATTTGAATGAGAAACAGATTTTTTTTTTTTAAATGAGTCAATTAATGATGCCAAGAAATCAAACATTTTGTTTTCAACTTGTCAAACATGACAATCTGCTGCTTGTGTTTGAGTTTCAGGCTGTTTGTCAGGCAGAACGTTGGGCTCTGCTGACATTTTATAGATTAAAGTATTAATCAATTAATCAAAAACATAACCAAAAGATTAACTGATTATGAAAATAAGCCCTAACATCAGTGTAAATTAAAAACATTTGATTTTTGACTAAACAAAGCAATGTCAAGGTTTCACTTGTCTGATGTTTTATAAACCAACCATTAAATCGAAAGTGCAGTCAGTGAATGGATTAATGATAATAATCAGTCATGGAAGCCCTTCTTAACTCGTTCACTAAAACACCCCACAAATTTTATCATGCATTAACATACATGAGCAAAGTGACAGAAAATTCAATGCGAGCTGCTTCCCTGAAACAGATTAACTGTAATAAATGTGCGTGGCAGCTCCAGCACAGAGGAGGTCGTGTCAGTCGCTATGGGAGATGACAGCGACACTGCACTGAGCAAAGTCCACAATACCATCTGCCATCAGGACTTCATAGCACTGTGGTCAAACACGTGTCCATCAGAGCCCTGAAGTAAAGACGAATATCCTGAAAAAATATTCTTCTAGTATCCTGGAAAAGCATTTATGAACATGAAAAAAAGTATTTTAAAGCATTTTACAGGGAATCAAGTCAAGACATTATTTTCTGACAGATTTTGGATGTGTGTTCATTCTAGCTGCAGGCTGGTGCTGTGTTTTTAATGGAAAGTGAGCACCGATAGTTCTTCACTGACACTTGGGTTTATTACTGTAGCTTATTATGTTGCTTTAAAATAGTAAACACCTTCTCCAAGCCAAACAGAAAAAAAACACCTAAAATCAGCAGTCTGTATCCTTGAGATTATCCTGCTGACACATAGTACTAAACTCTATTGTACAATTGGAAACTTTCTCTACCTTCGATCTCAATCCAATAGCCAGAAAAAAAAGTTGGCTTTGTTTGTTTTTATAAGGGTTGCCTCTTAAAAGTCTCAATTCAAATTGTCAGTCAGAGACCCCTGAGTCACCTGAGACTGCTTCAGATGGAACATTATACAAGTTAACTTCAGGGTTGATGATATTATGTACAACAGAACATTACTAACATTAAATATCTCTGTAATGCTGCATGGAAGAGAGAGACTTACTCTTTTTTTTAGCCCAGAAGGTAATGTTAGCGATCCTGCTACATCCAACAAGGGCTCCGATGTAATCTTACTCCTATCAGAAGCTTTGTTCCCTAGCCTTGAAGTGCGCTTTCTTTTTGGGGACTTTAAATATAAATCCATAGTGATAAATCCGGCACTGAATGTCTTCTGTGATTATTTATCCATTTTTTAAATCCATTTTATCCATATTATCAATTTTTCAGATTAAAAATGAGGGTTGAAAAAAGTTTAACTTTAGGTAAAACACTGCACAGCCGTCCAGTGAAAGTGGAATAGAGGCGAGGCAAATACCACAAAGTACAGTTGTCACAGAGGACATCTACAAGTGCTGAACAACAACAACTGTCATTTTCAGCTGGGGGAAAAAAACACTTTGATACGTACATTACTGATCAAAGTAGAACCTGCAATTGTCTGACCAATCAGAATGTGGTCAGTGTCTCATCTAGGTTACACACCATCCACCAGCTCCTCCACCCCCAGATGACAAAGTCAGTTCATATACAGTTTGCAAAGAGGTACAGTGCCATGAGTACAGTTCTTGGCCTTTGCTTCAGTTTCACTGACCTTTGCCCCACTTTTCGGTATGAAAAACAAGAGGAAAAAAATGTCGTCACTTATGTTGATGTGCATTTACTAATTATCTTTTCAATACAAGGTTCTGGATGAGTGAGCTGTTTTGCTGTGTGCTGCAACCCTGCCTGTCCATTAGAAACAAGAGCTGTGGGATTAGAAGAAACATATTGATCACGAAATCACTTTCCCATCTTCCTCGGCTCCTCCTCTGTCTTTCCACTGAAGGTCAGAGGGTTTCCCCAGGCAGTTTGGAAAGATTTAGGCAGAGCTGTCGACAATTGGCTGGATTTAGCATGAGAGTTAAAACTCTGCTTGAGTGGCGTTTTTTCCGCTATCAGTCTCAGTGGCAGTATAATCTTTAGGGACATATTTTACCAACTTGCTCTTTTTTATTGCAGCTCTGATGGAGAGATTACTTCAGTTAATTACATTTAAGTCATATCCTTTATAACTAATTTTGTTCTAAATTCAACAAATCCCTCTTTTGTTTTTCTGTGACATACTTACTCACTCTACCCTCAGGGATCAATATATGAAGTTGGTTTTAATCAAATCTCGACTTGATTTCTTTGTAAATAAACGTTTTCCTGCCAATGTGCAGCAGACAAGATGATCAACCACCCACAAAATTTACCTAGAGGTAATTTTCCAACCACATTACAACCTTAGTGAAGAGTAAACAGCTTTCAGACAAGTGTTTATTGGCATTTCTGCTTCATTAGAATCTGCACACAAGAAAGATTGAAGACACTAGCTTGGTTACATCTGTTTATACACCAGTGTTGGACTACAAATTTAGGTTTTATTTGTTACTTGTTACATTTAAAGCTTTTTTTTTTTTACAATTGTTGGGGGTATTTTCAGGCTGGAGAATGCCAGTTTTCGAAACAATAATAACAATACATGTAATGCTCATGGTCAGCTCACCAAACAACAAGCATAAGAATGTCTTGTATTAGCCATAAATGTCAAATTGGATTTCACAGGGCCTTACCTTCTGTCCACATGATGAAGGCTAACTGCACCTGTTTCTCTTGTCGTACCTGGTCGAACAGCTACTGACTTTCACCCGGGAGGCCAGTGTTCACTTCCCATAAGACTAAAGCCAAAACCTGTTCTTCCACGTGCTTTTGATGCCTAAACCTAACCATGTGTGTGTGTGTTCCCAAAACGTAAAAGAAAAAGGAAAAAAAGGACATAGTGCATTTATTTTGAAAGAGACTGTATGCAAACTGTACATGCCCAGTGAAAACTGAAGTGTATTTTGAAAACAGACAATGCATGTAACAGGCTGAGGTTGACATGGCGTCCCAGAACGTTAACAACCAACGCAGCCAGAATACCTTGCACAGCATGTCTTGACGTGTAAAATCCATGACAACGCCTTGATATGTGACAAGGTTGAAATGAGACTGTGTCAGGAAACCCGGAAAACTGTATTAACGCTAGTTAGCCAGATAGCACATTAACAACACAACGCTGTGCACAATTCCACATAACATCACAAAACTTTTCTGCTAATGAGCTCAACGGTTTGATAAATATGTGAATAAATAATCTCACCTTAAGGAACAAGTTTGTTTTGGTCTCTCTCTCTCTCTCTCTCTCTCTCTTGACTAGCTGTTTGTATTCTTTCCTCACTTCTGTTTCTTTTCTCGTACACTGAGCTAAACTGCCAATCAGAGTGTTCTCATTCTCTGACAGGTTCCGCCAATGCCAATGCCAGTTCAAATTCAACATAGTGAATTGGCTGAAAAAAAGCTGTCAATGGTCTGGGACACACTTGGGTAACTGGGGCAACTGACGCTGACCAGCTTCCCAACATTAACTGACAGCTGACTGTCAGCTTGGTGTGTCAGCACCTGAAAACAAATAATAGACATGACTACAAAAGGGGTTGTTGTTTGACCTGGAGGCCCCGCGCTCAGTGTAGGCGTCTTTCTGTTGGACTTTCATAATGTTGTGATCCCAGCAGAGTTTGGATTGTGTTTAATAGTCAGAGCTCAAAATTTTGATAGGTTAGAAGTTTGTATCAGGGGGCTGCTGTGCTTCAGTTGCTTTTCATTGGTCTCGCCGTGATGGAGTGTGTCATGACATATCAGTCTCAAACCCACACATCAGACAGTGCACGTTATGTCAATGAACCAGTGAGCCAACGGGTTGTCTCACAGAGCTTTTATCCTCATGTTAAGTAAGACTGCAGTGAAGACAGGACCCACAACCAGCAGCTAATCCTCCAGCATCTGTTTAGTCCAGCCAGCTGTAGCAGAGAGGCCTGGCAGTTTGAGGTTAACAAGTCAGAGAGCACCAGGTCAGTTTGGCAAGCCGGGCCAGTCCAGTCCACGCCATACCAAAGCAGACAATTGCCTTTCCAGCTTAGCCCCTGATCCAACTTTAATGAGGCATACTGGCCTGTTTATCCCCCATCTATCCATCCATCTTGTCCTATATTTGGTCTCCACCTCTCAAAATTTCTTTCTCATCCCTTCGAGTTTGCCTCTCTTTCTCTTGGCTCCTCTTTCCATCCTTTAATTTTCTTTTTCTTATCTCCTTTCTCCCTCGTTCTTTATTCTCTCCTTTATCTATCCATTCTTTCAAACTTCCTCCATATTTCATTTATCCATGGTCTCTTCCCTTTTGCTTCTTTTTTTTTTCAACTATATCCTGTCCTCCACCTCTGCCCCATCACCTCCATCTATCCCACTGCTGTTTTCCTTCGGCCTTCCTCCGTCCATTCGTAAGTCTTTCATCTCCGCCGACCTCTGTTCTCCTGCACCCCTCGGCCTCCATCCATCCCTCTATCCTTCACGCTCCCTCGCAGTGTCCTCCACCTCCCATTTACCCCTTTAACATCTCCTCCCCTCTCCTCCTTGTCTCACCCTGACCCCTGCGTTACCTCCTCCCAGCCCCATCTCCTCATCTTTTCCTCTCCTCCTGCTCTAATCTTGACCTCTCCACTGCCAGCCATAAGTATCATTACTGTGCCATCCCTCTTTCCTCTCCGCCTCACATCTCTACTTCACTGCCATCATGATTGCCATTATAGGAGAGGTTAAAGATCCTATCATTGCTCTAGATGTCATCAGCACACACACACACACGCACATACACACAAGTACCAAAAACCATATTGGCACATAAATGCAGTCCTCTCACAGCGCTGAAGTTTTGTTTCTGGCAGAATTACCCAGAGCCGTGTGTGTGTTTGTGTTCATGATCATAATGACTCTGTGTGCTTGTGTTTGTATAAGTCCATGCTGTGTGTTCCTGTGTGTTTGTTGATCCTGATGTAGTCTCAGTAATAATCCCTTATGCATCGTGCATGACAGCGTGGGCAGAAATAGCCTGGCTGTTTGGACTGATAGAGTCCATGGTGCTGTCTAGAAATAATTCTCAGACTGTGGAATGAGGCCAGAGCCAGCTGACCCCATTAGAACAACCTTACAACTCATTGTGAAGGGGCCCGACACTCATCGACAAGGCACGCTCACCTCTGATGATCTGTCTGACTAATGGCTCAGGACTGGCAGCCTGCCTGTGGTCTGGGCCAGATGGGCTTAAAGACAAGAGATGGGGTGTTACGGGGCACAACAATGTGGCTTTATCAACAAAAAGAAACCCCATTCTATATAAAAATGGCCACAGTCACACCTGTGCAGCTATATTTGTCTGTTTTTGTGGTACAATGCTCATGTTGACGGAGAGCACCATTTGGTTTCAGAACAGAAACTGATGGGTGTCAGGGGTTAGGGTCCCAACATACCAAGCTGATGATTGGCTGCTGGTCGGTGCTGGGTCAGCAGTAAACATTGTTGGCATTAGTCAGCCCGAGTCGGCTGTTTCTTTGGCCAATTCAGCTTGTTGAATCAACAGCAGAGCCCGCCAGCGAAAGAAGCCACTCTGATTGACAGTTCAGCTCTGCGTGAGAAGAGAAACGGAAGTGATGAAAGCAACCAAATGTAATTAAAAAAGCATTGTAATTGTGTTATTGTTTGCTAGTACATAGTAAATGTCATTTGCTCTTTCAACACTGGGTTGTGTTGTAAATGTGCCAACTGGTTAACTAGCACCTGACATTTTTTTACACAGACATTGCAATTTCAGAGGAAAGTGAGCCACCAAAACTGGGTATTTTAAGCCAAAATCTTTCCCTAACCATAACAAAGTGGCTCTGTGGCTAAAGCTAAACACACATTAACCACAGTATTTCATAAACATGATGCCAGTAGCCTATCCCATCTGGTGATTAATTTGTCCATAGCCTTAGCCAAGTAACTCAGCCTTAACCTCAATGTGCCAGATGAGGAAACGCCCATGTAAACTGTTCTGACAAACTGCCTGTTTTGTTTTCAGCTTTTAAGACTTTTTGATCACATGCCGAAGTTGTTTGAAGAATTGACTAAAGGGATTCCGTCAAAACCGGAATTTAGCCGCATGAGGGGTGTAGTTGGTCTTAATTTCCCATTCTGTTTATAGATTCATCTGGGGGCTGTAGCTGCTCAACCGCTCACTTCTAACTAATGACTCCCCGAGTAGTGCAGACATCAACAGCAGCTTAATCAAGAAAGGAAACGTGCAATAAGACAAAGCTGATTCTAATTCGACTCCAATGAATTTGATGTTGACCCAAAGTTTTATTCTTGAACCAGGTGACATTAGTGATGTTACAAATTCCTGTCTTGTCAAAGTAATGTATCTGTCAGAAAATTAAAGTATGACTATAGAATAAACAACCATTCCTACAAAAACCTGCATGTAGAGGACAACTCTATCCATCCACAGCAGTCTGTATGCACTAAACACATTCAGTGAATAGTACACGTCTGTCTGAGGCTTTCCAGGAAACTGCTTGCTTTAGAGATTTCACCTTTTCTGAATGCATTGCAAGGCCGGAGTCATTCTGCTAAATCAAATCACAACATGGAAGTACAGACTGGAATATGTTTATCCGGAGCTTGATTGAGCATAAGTGGTCTTTTTCGAGTTGCTTTACATTCACACAGATCCAAGCATTAACGCCAGGGAAGTGCATAAAGACATAACTCTTTGAAGTGAGCGTGTACATATTGAAAGCAGACAGCAATCTGAAATAGAGTCATCCAAAGGGCTGATGTTTAACTGCAGTTTGTGTAAGGCATGACAAAACCTCTATAATGATGTGTAAGGTTGAGGTTTTTGATTAAATGAGTCTTGGAAAACAATATTGGATATGGTGAAAACACCAATTCTGCATGTACCGCATTTTCATTTTGATTCCTATGAAGGAAAATAGTTGGAATTACCAATTTCAAGACCAACTGTATGCATTATGTACAGCGTTAGGCATCTGTGGTGCAGCCTTGTGATTTGATCTGCTGTCTCATGCATCTATTAAGTTGTCTTGGTCTCATCCATGTTGTTATTTCAGCAGTTCTGTTTTTGTGTTGTGCACACATGCATCCCATAAGCCCTGCTCTTGTTTCTATACTGTAATCTCTATGTTTTACGGAGTATTTCCTATAATGTATATCTGCTAAGGCCACTTGGGGCCTGGAGCTGATCCCAGTAAGAAAAATAACTTGGATAGGAAGGCTTTGTGCGGCTCACCAGGTTGGTAATCTGTAGCAACTCCAATCAGTTTAAGGTTAAGGGTCAAATCAACAATGCTGAAGGAAGGACAAAAGTCTGAAGGAAAGGTGTTTGAGAAAAAATAGAATCAGGAAACACAAAACAAACAATAAAAACGAATGCCATTTTTTTTTTTTTTTTTTTTTTACCTCTAAGATGTGGGTTCATTTGATGCATTTTAGTCTTACAATTACAGCAGTGATTAGTTTTGACCCTTGTGAGGTCTCTGTGGTTACGTTCCAACAGTAATGTCAAAGTCATTCTGTGCCTTAACTTAGGATGTTGTCCTGTTGGGTTTCCCCCTGATGCTGCAGGGCACTATTAAACAATAACAGCGACCAGTCATGTATCATGCCAGCGTGACAACAGAGCTTTTTTCATCGATGTCTGACCAAGCGCTGAATTTCG
Organism: Epinephelus cyanopodus; assembly: GCA_026686955.1. Lineage (NCBI taxonomy): Eukaryota > Metazoa > Chordata > Actinopteri > Perciformes > Serranidae > Epinephelus > Epinephelus cyanopodus. The sequence goes on along the minus strand of CM048918.1, from coordinate 8,151,246 downwards.
AAGACTTTGGAGTGAGACCATTTCTTTTTTTTTTTTCTTTTAAGGAAGTAACCTAAATCTAATGGTTAAAGAATGGCCTACAATTACACACAGGAATGTTAAGTCATTCAAGTGAAGCACATCAACCAAAAAATAAGGTACAGTATTAATGTAAGGCAAGTGATCAACACTAATCATGTCACCAAACACTGTTAATGTTGCTTTGATATTGGACTCATCCTCATACATTTTGCTATTTTTGTCTTTTAAAATAAAAATAGCAATAGACATGACCTGGTGTGATGTGACTGGCGTTGTTTATCTGCTTGATCCTTTCTCTTTCACAATGTCATATAGTTCTGCTTTTGATCTTGAACTTGTCAGACTGTAACTTATTTTGTCATCTGACAAACTAATTATAACTCAAGGTCTAGTTTAGGCTGTTTAGACAAAACTAATATTTCTAAGGTTGAAAGCAAACTCTCACACCTTATATTTTGTCATCTTTGCTGTCTGCAAATGTAGTTTTTGTCAGTATTTATCATGGTAAAACTGTTGTAGGCTAATATATACCAGACTGAAATGATCAGAAATGCATTGGAAATGGTGCATATAGACACCCTTTCTTCCAACCCAGTAGTCAGAGGAAAATGTTGGTGTTGCAACTTCCTATGAACCATGAAAATGTTACATTTTTACATTATTATATAATGGATGCTGCGGTTAAGGTGTAGGTGTAGGCATAAAATCACTTTATGGCTCTGTTTTGGCTTAAAATAGACCAATTTTGCTGTTTGTTGGTCTTGAACAGTGGTCTGCAGTGTCCAGACGCTTGTCAGCTTGGGGCAGCTCATGTGCTACGTTACTTTAGAATAGTTGATATGACACAAATCAATCAATTGGTTTGTGGAATTATACCTTGTTAAATTTTTTGGGAGGCAACTTGGCTAGGTCTTCAGTTTTCCTCCACTGCTCCCATGTGGTTGGGGGTGGAAGGATGTGTGGTGGGGATGTATGAGCCTGTGAAGTTGTGTTTCCTGATATATTCTTATCACTGGGCTGTTTGTTCTCTGTGATAGCTTCTGGCTGACTCGATCACAGAGCATTACAGAGAGACGGGGGCTGTGAATTTATTTCTCCATGTTGGAATACATAGCATACATCAATTGGTTATATTTCCATCCAGGGAGAGTGTTATTGTAGCCCGACGCCTTAACGAGAGTAATATAAGCTGATATCAGAAATCATGATGACATTTGTGTACCATAGCTGCACCATAAAAATGCTAATGTTGTTCCTCTGATGGTGGAGGAGGTAGCTGGAGGATTAGACAGAGTGCTGCTGATCTTATTAGATAAAACACTGTCATTACACTCATTGCTTGGTAGCCGCAGTGCTACACAGGCTTTTCTCTGGCTCCACTCCTAAAAACACCAACTCTCCGGGTTTTGTGTAGATATGACGAGATTACAATGACTCCTGGCCAAAGTTGATGGGATAAATAAGACATTGAGGGTCATTATCACAGACATTACCACTCAGAGGCCAAAAAACAGTAAAAGATGCAACATTTAGATACTGACTATGATAGCGACTTTTAGATAATGATGTGTTTTCAGTGTTTTGGTGAACAGAAGAGCAGCAAAAACATGTCTTCAAGGCTGCAGGGTTGAAAGAGGTTTTATAAAGCTGTAAAGTCCTGGTTGTTTGTGGATTAGAAATGCCTTGTTAATCTTATTAGATTAAAGCGTCCACCAGGGTTTAATTCACTTTCTATTCAATCCAGTCAATAAGTGGATAAGGATTTCCTTTAATGCGAAACTAGAAACTGCCTTTTCAGTAAAATGCTGTTTTCTCATAAATAAATGATTATGAAGGATGTAGAACAGACAGCGGAGATTTAATTTGTAGAAACCCGTGCTGAAACGTCTTTCACAGAAAATCAATCAATGGCAATTTTGAGTATGGATTCATCAATTAAAAGATCCACACATTCTCTGCTCCTGGCATCTCAGTTGTAGGGGTTTGCAGCTTTTGTGCTTCATAACACTGTAAACCGAATATTATGGTAAATTGTATGTCTGACAAAACAAGATATTAAGACATTAATTTGAGGAAACTGTGAAAGATGTTTTCACTTTCTTGATGACTGCAAGACCAGAAGATAAATCAGTTTAATTCAGAAAATAGTCTGTAGATTAATTAATAAAGAGTTGTATCAACACTATTTTAGATATAAGAATTTGGGGGTTTTGGACTGTTTTTTACAGTCATCGGCTGGCTTGGCTTGGCTTGATTTGAGCCGACAACCCAGCACAACATGGATTTGCACTTCCATTATAACGGGGCTACCTTCTTGAAGGTGTGTCTTTAACCGATGATGGTTTGTCCTGAGTGATGTTTAAAAGCAGCAAGCTGATCCTTGGCTAAAGTCCCTTATTTTTGCTGCATGTGTTTTTCCACAGCAGGTGAATAAAGTTAACCAGTTGGTGAGCTGTTTACAGAGGTGCAGTAAGAGCCTGTTGTCTGCAGCTCTTCATCTTACACTTCACTGTGGATGTGTCTGCTTTTACTTCTCCCCGTGGTATCATTAGACTTGCCTTTATTGAAGAAAAGCCACTTACAAAGTTCCGCTAATTCAGTGATAATGATATTTAGTTTTCTATAGATTCTTCACAGTAAAAGTCACCCTTATTTTGTTATGTAAAAAAAACTTTCTTGTGAAGCAACAAAATGAAAACTTCACACAACCTCTAATACTTCTGTACGCAAACATGAAACAGTAAATTAAAGTAGATATCTGAAGTAAAAACAGGACGCAGGAGAGAAACTAAACTCCAAACCACAGAGATTCCCTTAGAAGCTGCAAAAGTACTGAGAGCTGAACACATAGAGACTTTTAATAATTCAAAACTACGCCTGTTTTATGGGCCTCTGCTCGAAAATTGCATACCCATAATGAAATTAATATATCTCTGCAACCACAAGGTCTATTTGAATACTTTTGGTGTCACGTTGTCAAGCTGTGAGATTTGTTAAGATGTGTAATTATCAGTATATGTGTTATATATAGATGAAGATGGCACACAGCACAAAAGAAAAACATTTTGATGTTTGCCGAAAAAAAAAAAAAAGCCTTTTCTGGATGACTACCAGCTGCAGCTCTAAACCTCTATCACATCGTTGTACAGTATGTGAACATTAACTCTGCAAAGGCTGATTCTGATAAAGTGAAGCAGAACAATATAAGAGAAGTTTTAGTACAGAACATTCAGACAAGCTCTCCAAAATTGCACCATGTTTGCATGTGATTTTTGTCATTTACAATCCAATATCTTTCATTTTTTGTTTCTGTTAATCCCTACTGATGTTTAGGATATACACATACAACTGTCTGTTTCAATTTTTTCCTCCCACTCCAAACTGACCAATACACACCTGCTACATTTGAAACTGAGTTTCTATTCTGACCTTTGGAGGCCTGTATCTCTGTGACGGCTTGGCTGATTTGAGTGATTGACACCTGGTTTGATTCATTAGAGCCAATAGAATGACGCTATATGACAGATTCATTTGAATGACGGACAACATGTTGGTCAACAGGAATGAAGTGTGATTTAACAGCAGAAGGAGCTTTTCACGGCAAAAACAACAAGGTAAGAATAATCGGCGAAATGATTTCTGTTGTTGTTCTTTGGCCTCTGTCTCTCTGAAGCTTAGGTTTAGCGTGTTTTGGCGCATATGTGTGGAAACAGCGGAGTCTCAGCTTCCATTTGAGATGAATCACGTGTGTTTTGAATAACGTGTGGTCGAGTTAGAGCTCGAAATATACCAAGTGGGTCAGGATATCGGTGCTGTATGGAGTTGGATTTGTTGTTGTTTATTTATTTGTTGTTTGAGCTGTGTTTGGGGCATGTAAAAAGGGTTTTTACAGCCTTGTAGCCCGGGTTCTGCTGTTTAATTTGATGTGCAGCATTACTATATTCTTTGTCCCCCAGTTGGGGGATGTTAGGGTTTAATAGGTTTTAAAAATGGGGACAGAGGTGAGTAGGTGTCAGAACACACATGGTTTCTTTCAGGGGGAGAAGGGGGCTGCCTGCAAGCGGGTAGGGATGATGTCTCGCAGGCAAAAGTGACAGTGGAAAAGGCCCTTTGGTCATCTTGAGGACTTGGAAATTTAGGTGTCATTGTTAACATTATTGTAAACCATTTTCTAGAATTAATTATGAAGATAATGTATGACCTGTTGTTGCCATCATAAAACAATACGAGTTATGACAGTATTGCATCAGTACCACAGCTGCATGATTGCTTTTGTCAATATATTGTCCCAGAAATAACTGGGATTAATTATATTATTGTCATTTTGAGAGCGATATAATAACATAATTATTGAGTGCACCCTTACAAAGAGCAATGAACTTTAAATTTTCAAGAGTATTCAGACATTAAAAGAGGAATATGAAAAACATGCTTAAGATATCCTTAAAAAAGTTATTTACATCTGTTAACATATGAGAAAGTATATCTAAAATTATGGTAACGTTTATGGGAGAAGCCAAGCAGGTATTCAGTTTGAGAGTTAATACACAATTTGGTTAACAAATACAATATCAAGTGATGCCTCTTGCAACTAATAGACTAAGTGAAGCTCCCGGTACACCACATTTGCCGCCATAATCTGGGCGGTGTGTTTCACTTGGCTCCTAGTGATGGACGGCTCGGGAGCCAGGTGGTTTGCTGAAGTATTTACAGAGTAGAGGATGATGTTGTTGTAGGGTAAAACTACATACTACAGATGTTTTTAAATGAGGTTGACAAGCTAATGACTTTCAGGTCTGTGCTTAAGCCACTCCAAAAGCGCAGCTGCAGGCTACTGGCACACTACACCGTGTCATCTTTGAAGGGTTGTTTCATTTTCCCTTGACTTGCATAAGTAAACTGGAATGGAGCACAAAAAAAAAACATAAAAAAGGAGAACCTCTGCACCCAATAATGGTCAGCAAAATATAGATAAACACAAATGTTAACACAACAGGCAATACCAAGGTCAGCAAAATGATTGAGGTCATGTGTATTAACCATACAGGTAGGCTCCAGCCCCCCCTTGACCCCTAACAGGATGAGCGGTCACGGAAAATGATTGTATAAATCAATAATGTAATTATGGTGACAGGCACTTGAAATGACAAGTTAGCTTTGACAGGTCCTTTCTACCAATTACTGGATACTACTTAACTATTCCACCTCCACCTTGGCCCTGCTTGTTTAATTTTGTGGTGATTTAAAACATGGTTCTACAAATCTCCATAAACCTCCTGTTTATTTCTATCCATCAGACCTGCACAGAGACAAACAAACACTTAAGTAACAGATGAGCAGCGGAAACCACTCACCCACAACCCCCCCTTCACGTCATGGTCCACTTAATACGGAAGTTGTAGCGGAAGAGATTATCACGGCGTTCCCATGGTGAACTTCAACACCATTAAACATAACACTGTTTTGTAACATTTTCACAGTAATGCCACAGATGTCAAGGTGAAGGATCAGAGTGAATGTAACCCTGACTCTGACACACTCACTGCAAACGCTTGACCCCTGGCAGGAAGAACACAAAACACCGCCTGCACACTGTCAGAGACTTAAAATACATACGTTGCACGCTCGAGTACACATACTGTCCATAAAGATGTTCACCACACACCCACACATTCTGTCTTGATATCCTCTTCGCCCCCTCTGCCTCCTCTCTTGCTCTGATTATGTCTTCCTTTCCCTCTGTCTATTTTCCTCTACTCCCTCAGACAGTGAGGATGGTTAGTGAAGTGAGAGGATGAGAAGGCGGTAATAAGACTCGTCCCTTCAACATACAAACAGAGGAGATGAGAGGTGACAACTGCTTCACATGCTTCCAGACATCCATGTCTTTCTCCCCTTCTTTCCTCATCAGTCTCCCTTCATGTATGTGTGTGTTAGTACACAAAACTTGGCACCATGTCTGCTTCAGATCTCCCCCAGGCCATTCATGGCATTATCTATGATGTGGAGAGAGGAAGTGAGGATGGTGTGTGTTTGATAGCTGCATACCAACCTTATTATCCAGTGCTGGTGATTGATAAGGCTTTATGTGTTTATCTAATGGGATTGTAACCAGGTGCTAATGCCTGCTCTCCTTCACCCCATTTACAATCAGCAACACTCATCTTCGTTCACCTTAGACTTTTTGAAAGGAGAGTGGTCGATCCATCTTTCTTGAAGGCATACTTGTTTTGTGTTGGCAGTAATTGCAAAGGGAGAGAGAGAGAGGCTGCAACCCTTTAACTTAACATCTTTGGAATCACTCTCAGTTAATAACTTTATTTGAAAAAGCACTTGAGAAAAAAAACAACTTTCTAGCTGCATTAAAAAAAGATGTTTGATCAGAAACCAGAACATGCATTGGAAAGTACAAATTCCATAAACCCACAGAGAGATACATTAAAACCATTTAAGAAAATTCAAGTCTAAAATAATGTGTTTTGGAGTAAAGAGAGCCATGAGGTGTGTTTAAAGTAATGAGTGTATAATTGGACGATCTGTAAATGTCGTGGAGGGACATTTTTTAAAAAAAACACGCGGTCTCTCAGTTTTAGAATTAAACAGCAGTCAACTGAGTTTAACCTTTTGTCGCATTAATTGTGATGTTTTCGCCGACCTGAATTTAAAAATGAAATGTGCTGGATGGTTTGTATTTTTATCCCGAGCAAATCTTTTCATTGGATTTCAGCAGTGCCCTTTCACTGCTCCAGGCTTCTGACTGCTTTCCAGCAGAACAGTATTTGCTTTTAAATGTTGTCTGCTCCACAGGACCCTTAAATCTCCACTCCAAAATAAACCCCACTGGCAGCAGCCACACCACCTACACTACACAAAATGACATGCTCCCAATCTGCAGTAATATAGTAATATATTACTGCAGATACAAATGAATAATGACAGACAACTTCACCCAGCTTTAAATAGCATTTCTTGGAATACAACTGATAACATAACTCAATTAAATAAAACTACTTACCCTCAAGCACATCATATACCGTAATTTGGGTCACAGCTGAAATGTGATGTAAATATATATTTTCTAGGATATTTTAAGGGCAGGTTCCAGGCAAGAAAATCATCATGAAATTAGATTCTTTAAAGTGATGTCACTTATATCTTGGGTCAAACTTGATTTATTTTTAATTTTCAAATACATCACCTAGTTGTGTCATTTTTTTAGCAGTGTAATGGTCTCTAAGCACGAGCAGACCCCTGGGACACATTTGGAAGACTTTAAAAAAAAGCAGCGTGTGATATATCTTATAATGCCTGGGTCCCCAGAGCCCCCTCATTACAGAGTAATTATTCCTCCAAGCCAGGGGCAAAGTGCTTCACTCATTTACTTAGAGAAGTGGTGGAATTAGAAAACAGCAAAACAGAGTTGTTTTTCAGCTCATGTCAGATCTCTGAAGCTTAGTTTAGATGCTTTCACTTTAGGTGATCAAAGAGATGCACACCACATGCAGACATTTATAAAAGCGAATGGGGTATGTCCATTTTTCTCTATACCTCTCCTAGAAATTACATTTCAGCAATACTTATTATGTTCTCCTAAATACAGTGTGATGTGAAACATAATTGCTGCCTGAATTACATTGTGTACTGTAGGAAGTGCTAGATTAATGTACCAGATTCAGGTTAGGTCAACCCAGGCTCCTGAAAAAATGTTACAAATGTTACGTAAGTATGTTATTATGTAGCAGGTTTCTGCAATGCTGAGGTTAACATGGGGTTAGGTTTAGGCATAGAAGCCACTTGGTTATGGTTAGCAAAAGATCACATTTGGGCCTAAAATACACTGTTTGGAGGCAGCAGCATGGCTGACAGCACAGCGATGTTTCTGTGAAAAAACAGACACTTTTCATGGTGCTATCCCGGCAGGAAATGCAGCAATAACCTGCTTAAAAACAACCCGTTTTGTTTGTTTTGTTTGATTTGTTGGTCTCAAACAGTGGTCTGCAGCTTGGCAGATGTCTTGTCATCCTGGTCTCACTCTGAAGTTGTTGAATATTGGCGCTTGGTCAGTGACTTTTGGCGTCAGACGCTAATTAAAAAACCTGTCTTTTGTTGCTGCTACCAGCAGCCACAGGGGAAAATGCGGTGGGACAACATCAGTTAAGGGGGCAAAAGTCTGAGTAGGGTAACTTCGCTCTCCATAAGATTGTTAAGCCAAACCCTGTTCTTTTTTCCTAAACCCAATCACGTGCTTTTGTAGCTTAATCCAGACGGTCACATCCAGATGGTCCTGGTGTTTCCTCCACAGCCTCCACTTCACCCAACTTCACTCAGCTGCTCAATAAACCCGCTGCTTCTTCCCACATTAACCTGAATAACAAACCAGGGCTCGGTGCTCCGGTTGGATCCAAACGGAGAGCCGGGGCTAACGTTAGCTGGGAAGCTAGCGGAGGCTAGCTCACGTGGGGACGTTAGGGTTAGCACTAGTCGGCTGCCATGCTAACATTCCAACTCTTTTCCGTGAGACCTCACGGGCTCCTGGCCCCAGCTCACGGAGAAGAGAGGAACGTTAGCGTTAGGTCCCAGAGTTAGCACTAGAGCTACTACGGCTACTGGAGAAACTTAACAGCTATGGAGCGCTTCTACCAGCTCCTCTAGTCACTGAGCCTCGCCTCCATCTCAGCAGATATATTACATTTATTACAGGTACCATCATCATTGAAGAAGGCAGGGGAATAGCTAAACACAGCTGCCAGGCTGCCCGCCAGGCTACATTTTACAATGCTAATTGAAAATGTTAGCTGGGCTGCCAGGCTACTCACCTAACACAACCCTAACATCTGACCCATTGCTGGGACAGAGCCGCTAATAACTCAAGCTCCAGACACTAACCCATGCTACGATTGTAACATTAAATTTAATTGAATCGACGTAGCGACATGTGCCTAACGTTACTAATGACATGATTCACATGAACATACAACGCGCAGCCGGACCGGCTTGTGAACAATGGGCTGGAGATCAACACAGAGAGGGCGTGTGAGGTCATGCTATACTCCAGATGAAATTACACCTCTGGTTCTTCACATAGCAATTTTTAATTCCTTCAATCCAGAAATGATGAATTCCACTTATTGCTCCTTTAAAGTGGAAAACAATAATGCTTTTTTTTTTTGTTTGTTTCTTTAGTTTCATTTTTAATAATTTCTCTTCAGTTTAGCTTGGTTTGATTCTGTTAGGTGAACTGATTGGTATCCATTAAAGGCATTGCAGGCCTCTCCTCATGACTCTTAAATGATGAGTAAGTGCAGAGAATGTCAATACCATCCCATCAACAGGACAAGCTCTACAACCATTAGTCAGCTCAGTCTTAAACATACATAACATTAACACAGTGGAGTTGTTTAAAGGTATTTCCTGGCTTTAGTGTGGCAAAATGATGATTTGATGAGGTTATAAATATATGATGAGGCTGGGAGGACCTAGCACCATCAATCAACTTCTACTACAAATGCAGCACTACCACTGTGATATCAGATGATATTTCCTTTGTAAAATGTTTGTTCTGAGATACAAATAGTACATGTGGATATGTGGTAGGGGTCAGAGGCAACCTGGAGCAGCACCTTCTGAGGAAATTTGAAGTTTAAAGACACTTTGACAGTTTGGTTTCTGATTTTGTTCCCCCACTGAATTCATGCCTGGTGTTTTCTGGCAGACTGTAAGATAGTCTGTTCTCTGTAATTTGACAAGCAGCAGGTGTCAAGGCAGGAAACACAACCGACTGTCAGACAATCACCCGCTGAAAATCCTGAAATTGACAGGTGAATCTGAGGGATTTCCTGGTGATTGTAAAACAGTTTATTGCATCCAGGCAAAGAAACTGTTTCCTGATCTGCTTTAAAGTCTTTGGGTTAACATAGGATCATTTCACATGAATCCAGGAGATTGTGTCTCACGTTCTAACACACATGTATAACCATTCCATACCTCATTCAGGAGCAAATAATGTTTATAGCATCATAAACCTTTGCAAGCTGTACGCAAATTAATATTATCATTTTAAAGTATGCTGAAAGTTGTCCATGTCCATACCTTTTATTAAACAATGGGCAGATGAAATTGGTCACTTTATCAGATTTTCAAACACCACTTAAATTTTAGTTCTCAGAAACAATATTGTCATTGCTAAAGAGTTAATATTAGTGCTTATCTTTTTGGCTGATCAATAATATGGGCTTTACTACTTTGTTTTTTTTACTCATGAGGCAGGCCTGCCAGCTCATGTTTCATTAGAACTTTAACCAAAAACCTGCTGACCATTAGTCACAAGCTGACATCCTCTATACAGGCAGAGTTGTTTATCAGGTCAAAGATCAATAACACATGCTCCTCTGCTGGCTAGCGGTCATATTATTCTCTTTTATTCTCCTCTATCAGGGTTGAACTGCACCTTAATGTGTTTCTGCATCAGCCTGAGTTTACAGTCTGATTGAACATGAGAGCGCTTTATTAGCCCCCACACCTCCATCTCAAACACATTAACGAATCAGTCTTTAACGGATAAGCAAAGAGCTCCCGCCCACTCCATCTCCAGAGTCTTTAAGCATGCTGCAGTTGGCTGTTGTCCAGTGGTCATTTAGTACATGTGGCTCCCAATATTCAGCTAAACATGCCCTTGAAAACAATAACAATAAAGTGATCCTCCTAGCAGCCTCTAAGATGCAGGCGTAAACATGCACAGTGATGGAATATTAAGTGTTTTTATTTGACCTTTTAAATGAGCAGGACGGCCTCTTGAGATCCAAATCATTATTCGGAGAAAACTGTAGCTCAACCAGGATAGATGGAGGGGAATGGGAACAGTAAAAATAACGTATTGACCATTGTAACACATTATTTGCCACTGAAAAGATGTAAATAAAAAAGTTTGTATTGTACGTGGCCAGAGGTACACAGACACATCTTACTACATACTGTTGTGTACTTTTGGTCTTACTTTTTCATAGTTTGGTCTACTTCCAATGAAGGGAAACACTGGCAATAATATTTAAGACAATAGTGGGAACAGGGAATGATTTGCTTTTGGCTTGTTCCTGTTTTAATATGACAGTGTCCCTGTGCAAAAGCCAGCTCCATGGAGAAATGGGTTTCCAGGTTGCTGTGGGAGGACTTGACTGGTCTGCACAGAGACCTGAGCTTAGCCTCATCCAGCACCTTTTGGATTACCTCATGACCCAACATTATGCATTAGTGATTCTCACTTTTCTCTCTACCTCTGCCTAAAGAAGATTAAAACACTTCAAATATGACACAACATAACTTACCAGTAGCCTGCAGCTGCACATTTGGAATGGAAGAGGCACAGTCTTGGTAATAGTTAGCTCGCCAAACCATGGAAAAGAGCCAAAAAAATGTCATTTGTAGCTTTACCCTCCATCAACTTCATCCTCCACTTCCTTCATTCACCACGAAATTGCCCAGCTCTCAGGAGCAAATTGCAGCACGCTGGGTCATTAAATGGAGGTAACCGTGGCGTTCCCGCAGCAAGTAGTTTTGGGATAGTCCTATAGAATATTCTCAATATTCATAAAATGCCCAAAAAAATGACAATAATATTGTTATTTGCAATTATTTCTGAGACATCCCACAAAAGTCACGACAGGCTTACTCAACCTCAGTGTTTAGCCTCACCAATGCTCTTGTGACTGAAGCAAATCCCTGCAGCCAGGTCTGAAAATCTAGTGGGTGTTATAGCATCATATAAATGCCCATAGTTTTGGAATCTTTTTCTGAAATGAGATGTTTTTCATTTGCTGGCCCCTCGTGCTGCTAGAAGCCTTTACTCCCATGGGTGTAATTTGAGTTTTGGAATAGGGGACTAATGGATATTGGGTGTTGTGACAGATGGATAGATCAGTGACTGATGGCTTGATGAATCAATGGACAAAAAATGACGACTGAGTGGATGGCTGGAAAGAGAGGGCAAGAAAGATTAATAACTATACATAGTTACGGGGTAGAGGCAGTGACCCTCCCAGACCAAGACATAAACTGTGAGAGGTGGATGGCTTCTAATATCTGTCTTGTCCAGTTGAAGGAGTAATAGTATTTAATTGTTTATTTGGTTGATACATATGATTGAGAGTAAAATGTAAAATGACTGATAGGATTGGCATGTCTAATGACAAGATTCTCATCAGTGATTATTCAGCCATTTGTTTTGATGAGTTAATGAATCTTTCAGCCCATGAAATTTCAGAAAATGGTAAAAAAAAAAAAAATGCCCAAAGAAGATTGTCTTGTTTTGTCAGTCCAACAGTCCAAAGTTCTCTGTGTGTAGTTAATTGATGATGGTCTAAAACAACCAAAGTCAGCAAAACGTTGCTTTAGAGAATGTTAATTCCAAGCATGTTTTACAATTTTGCTTGACAAAAGACTTAAACAATTAATTGTTACTGATTGGTTTTCTGGGGTTTAACTAATCATTTGAACTGTCAAGAGGGAGAAGAGAAGTTGCAGGAAAGAACAAAATAGATGAAGAGGAGTAAATGCTGGAATTGCAAAGGAGCGTGATACATTTTTCTGTGCTGTTGTTGTCTATCTTGATCTTTCTCCCAGTCCTTTCCCTGCGTCTTTTTGTTTCAGTTTGTCTGCCTTTTAATGTCTCTGTCATCTCTTTGTCTTTAAAAAGACAAAGAGAGGGGTACTTCTGTATAAACCAGAAGTAGTCACAGGTTATCTATAGAAGGTCAGACCAGGGTATGGAAGACTGTCAGGGCTGGAAATTACCACATTTATTCCTCCTGAGGGCTCTCTGTCTGTCTCTGCTGAAGTATTCACAGAGCATTGAAAGGTTTTAGTCTGATGATCAATCTGTGATCCAATTACGAACAAAAAGGTTGTTGCCTCACCAAAATTCAAAATGCTCACTGTCAAATTGATTGACAAGTGGTTCACACATTGATCACTTCTTTAAAGGGTTACTTTGCTAATTTTCAACCAGCTTTGCATCATAACAGTGGGGTAGTCATGGGCTATTTCTTGAACTACAGGCTGTACCTCCACATTTTTATATCACCTGCCATCCACACTGCCACCACACACGCAAAGAGTATAGAAGCAGATCAAGAGACAGACCCACCTCTCTCTCTCTCTCTCTCTCTCTCTCTCTCTCTCTCTCTCTCTCTCTCAAACTGACTGAAATGCAATTAAATGGTAAAGTGCTGTTCAAATACTTATGGAGATTATATTACTGCACTGCCTATTTCTTAACTAAAATGTCCTCGGAAACATATCTTAGTGCACTCTTTAGTTGTAATAGCAAGGGTTTGTGAACAGGAAGTGGGCATCATACTGTTTCCTGCACAATAAAAATGGAGAAATGGAGGCCATAAAAATGACAAAATGATAAAGCTAAGCAGCGCTGATTAAAATATAGTGGTGCAGTGTCTTCTGGTAGTTGTATATTTTCTACCTTTCAAATACTGCCGTCATTTTTTGTAGCACCAATTTCAAAAAATTTGCATCTTTCCACTGCACAGACATCATTGTTTTATGAAAGACATCTCTCAGTGGAATACCTCTTTAAGTTTAACCACAATGTCTGGTTCAAGTTTTGTATTACTCTTAACTGTTATCAGTAGCACCATCACTGTTATCAAAGCCATGATCTACAGACAGATACAGCCCCATCTTATCTATGAACTTTCCTTGTGGTCCAGTGTGGTGACCAGAGTAAATTGGTGCTGAAAACTTAATTAATGTGCAGCTTACTTCTGGTCGATGTGTGCATCACCTTCTCGTGTATCCAGAGAAAAGAAACAACCTCCCCCCAAAAAATAGCCATTGACTCCCAGTAAAGCCTTTATACTCCACTGACCCAGATGCTGTTAAAATTGACTGATGTGAGTCAGTGAAGCGGGTGGGAGTGCACAGACACTTCTCCCACTCACAGACCCATGTCTCTAATTATCCACAGTCATATCATGTAATGTAACTCAGCACAGGTGTCGGGCCCCCTCAACAATTCAACCAGTCAGCTTATTAGTCAGCTTTTGCAGTGTTTTGACTCAATTCACCTTCCATTGGCACACTAAAAGCATTTCATATTTGAAAAAAAAAAAAAAAAAAACCATAAAGCACGTAAGTAGATCTGCATGAGGGAACAAATGTTGTGCATTTGGACAGGCTGGGGTCCTCGCTGTCCTTGAAACCAGATAAGCACAAAACATGGACAATGGAATGAATGAAAGAATGAGTGTGGATAAAAAGTTAATGCTGTGTACTGGACAGGAGTCAGACAGTTTTATTGGCTGCAGTCATATCCCGCTCCATTGTCTTTTACTATGAGGCACTAAAACTAACAACAGAAGGACATCCTTTGGTAAACTAATTATTGATTTATTTCTGGGCTGTAAAAATCTGACACCCTTTGCAAAATATAACAAATGCCAGGACACTAAACTTTGTTAGCAGGTCAGAATGGTTATTAAATTTAACCAGCCAGTTATACTGTTTAAACAAGGCCCCAAGGAACAGCACTGAGCAGGGGCCGTTGTAGCCACGGATGACCAACAAGATATTTAATCCATCATTAGGGTCAATATTTATTTTATAGCCACAAAGAAGCAGTCCAAATTATTAGCTTTTTTGCCATGTGTGCAGCCATTTGAATTGACAATGAAACATTTCAGCCAGAGAGATTTTGCTGTAGCAGCAGTGCAGGGTTGTGGTTGGAATGACTGTTTATTGTATAACCAAAGTGCCCACAGCTATGAGAGTGTTTTTGATGATTTCCTCGCCCCAGGAAACAGCCATCAAAGAATATATACGGATGATCATTTCATCTATTGAAGCTATATGGCGAAGAGGAAGGATGAGGGAGAAGAAGGTGACAAATGGAGCGAGAGGAAGGAGGAGGAGAAAATTGGATGTTGGGTTGAAGTTGATTAATGGAGAGCATGAACGAACATGGGATTAAGAAAGTGTAAAAGGAGAAAAAGGACAAAAATAGGTGGAGGGAATCAGAGAGAAAGATGCATGGATGGTCAAGAAAAAAGGGAGGGATGGGAGGAAAGGGGGAGTGGTGGAGCAAGAATGCAGGATTGGATTCTGTAGTGCACCCCTGTGGCTGTGCAGTCTTGATGTTAGTGTGTTAACTCCCTTTGGATTTTCCCAACCTGGAAAAAAAAAATCTAGATTCTGTTTTTTTTTTTTTTTTTTTTCAGGGATTGGGAAGGTTCATGATTAATGACAGCCAGGGCTCTGTCACAGCAGTTTACAGTGGCAACTGTTGGGAATGACCACCACCACAATGCTGCTAAAGTCAGCTTGCCATTTGTCAATATATTGCTGACTCTCAGGGCCTGTTGTGTTGCTTAGTGGAGGGGCTAACACAGGGCTCAACAGGAACGGACACTCAACAATCTGAGACTTGATTCTCTGAGTAATTCCTTTTCTATTACACAAAAGGTAATATTTGAATTACTTTGATTAGAACAAGGCACCTACCACTGAGCATTTCTCCACCACAGCACAAGAGTGAACATTATCCCGGCAGACATTAACAGGGTACCCACAGGGTCTTAAAAAAGCGTAGAGTTAAAATGAAATAAAGTCAAACACGTTTCCAGTTGGTGTTGGCCTCCACCAACAGGACTTATGAGTTGTCCTTTGTCACAGATTCTGTTTGTCATAGTCATGAAAATGATGTCAAGGTGCAGCTGGGCGGAGGAAGGGGTCTGGTTCTGGGATGATTTGCTTCCACTAGTATTAACACACTATGACCTCCAGCATGCACTGGGGCAGTCTGCAGCCAAGTGTAAAGCGACCAGGATGTGAACTTCCACCTCCAAGTCTGAGTCCATTCTCTGCTGGAAAATGGTGGATTGTCGCCTTGGGGTTGGGAGAGAGTTACTTCCTCAAGCAAAGGACTTCAAGTATCTTGGGGTCTTGTTCAGGAGCGAGTGTAAAACAGAGCATGAGATGTGATGGTGGTTTGGCGCGGCATCTGCAGTGATGCAGGTGCTACGCCAGACTGTAGTGGGGTAGAGGGAGTCAGAAGGCAAAGCTTTTGATTTATGATTCATCTATGTCCCAACCCATACCTATGGCCATGAGCTTTGGGTAGTGACCAAAAGAATGTAATTGGAGATGTAAGCGGCTGAAATGAGTTTCCTTTGTAGGGCGGCTGGGCTCAGCTGTAGAGATAGGGGTAGGGAGCTCTGATATTGTGAGGGAGCTTAGAGTGGAGCTGCAGCTCCCTCATGTCAAAAGGGGCAAGTTGAAGTGGTTCAGGCATCTGGGGAACATTGCTGGGGAGAGAGACGTGAGCTGCTGAGCCTACTGCTCCCGCAACCCGGCCTCTGATAAGGGCATGGATGGATGCGTGAAATTCTCAAAATAAGGCCTTACAGGTATTGAATTTTGTAGGACTGTTGTATATATATGTCTGTGCCTGTGTGTGTAACATTACAATTAGTTTGTTCAAATTAATAGAAATATTAAGACATGTGACTTGGATGTCATATGAAAGTGCAGGTACTGTTTACGTCATTGCTCATTGCTTTATGCTTTTGACTGTGGAGTGTGCACAAGCTCCGTCAAAATTAGCACAATATCCAAAAGTTTCCAACTCTGAGATAGTGGCTACTTTTGCATGAGAAAGCAACACGATGGTGTACTTTGGATTGGCTCCATTCATCACTAAACAACTGAGTGAGCAAGTCAGCCAGGCCTCCTGTTTAGTTTTTTTTTTTTTTTTTTTTATGTTAACAAAAGCCTTAAGACCAAACAGCTTCACATGAATGTGGTGAACCTATTATGATAAAATGTCTTAATACATTCAAGTACTTGGCAGTAGTGGAATGTAACTAAGGACATTTATTCAAGTACTGTGCTTAGGTTTAATTCTGAGGTACTTGTACTTTCATTTACTCTACCATATTTTAGAGGCAAATATGTACTTTTTTACTTTACTAAATGTATTTCATAACTTTAGTTACTAGTTTGCAAATTGAAATAATTAATACAAAATACAATCAACTAATAAATTATGATGTATTACTATAGGTCAAACTACCCACCACTATATACTAAAATATAGATATTAAATGTAGATGAATGTGATAAGTGTAGATGATACTCACTTGGCAGGAGTAACCAAAATGACAGTCACAATATAACAATGCTAAAGCTTAAAGACTCTCAGTACATATTGAATGGGCAATTTACAAATCAATATGTCATGATATCAGGAGGACTTCACAACCCAAATCTATCTGCTGTGTTATTCCCCGGCGGCTCTGTCCTAGCACGTCCATTAGTTTTTACATGGAAGTCACACAGTGAGGCCTTTTTATCAGCTCAGTCGATCTATGGCTTTGACCTGCTCTCTCCACACACCACTAATCACATTTGGCTTTCATGTTCCTTTTCCAATTCTCCAATTACGCCACTGTAGTGGAACCAGAGCTGAGTCGGCTGGATTATTACACACATGAAGTGAGTGTGTGTGAGCGAGAGTGAGTTTGTGTATGTGTGAATGTTATATGTGTTTGTCAACCTACGTCAGAATGTGTTTGTAAAGCAGAAAGATGATGGAAAATTAGGAGAATGCAGTGTTCCCCTCTTGACTTCACGAGAGAGAAAATGGCCGGGAAGGAGAGGCCTTTCTCTCACCTCTCTTCCCCTTTATTCTCTCTTTCTTAAACCTGAACTAGCCTCTAATTTCACTCTCTCCTGTCTTCTGCTTCAGCACATTCATCGGTCACCTCATCATCTGATTTCATCATGTCTTACACCTCTCTTTTGCCATCCCCTCCACCGTGATCTCCTCCCCAGTTTTCTTTCCATTATCGTCAGGATCTCTGCCTCTCCTCTCTCTTTCCTCTGAGACTTCACAGCATGTTCACACTTAGCAAACTAAATCAGGGTGCTATTGTAAAGACTTCTGTGCTAAACCTTTGTAAAAGAAGGATGCACCGCCCTGACAAATTATGGTACCTCAAAAACTGTGCTGATTACCAGTCTGATACCTGTGAACTCTGTCTGTGGCACTAAAACTGAATGTGACTGATAGAGGAAACACTGTATTAATTACGGTAGTTTAGCAGCCCAGTCATGAGAACAATCAATGTTTCTAAAGTGATGTAGTATTTGAGCAGAATTTGTCATCTGGATGTAGAAAGGATGGAAGATGGTGTGACAACCAGGGAAGATGCAGTGAAGCTGCAGTGCACTGCATACCACTGATCGAGACCAACAAACAACAAACCAGGTCGTGATTTAGCAAGCATTGCTGTTTTTCCAGCACTTTTTTGGCACCAAATGTGGGTGTTATGTATTTACCTGTTGTTTTTCCAGCGGGGATAGTTACACAATAAGCATTTATTTATAACTGAGACATTGCTGCATTCCTGCCAGGATTGTGGCTCTTGGTATTTTAAGCCAAAACATGATCTTTTCCTCAACATAACCATGTGTTTTTTTGTGTCTAAACCTAACCCCACATTAACCACAGCCTTTTTTGAAATGTAACATTTCAATGTATCTACTACATACTCATGTATGAATGTGAAGCATCTGTGGTTTGAAGAAGTATACAGTGCTATCATTTATCCTAGCGATTGGGTTGACTATAGTGACACTGATGAAGACACTTTACTCCATGTGGATCAATCAAATCTTGACTACTTCATCCACTTAATAAGGTTAGTATTGGCACTGAACCAGCATATTTGATTGGTGCATCCACACTTGGTCTGTTTTGTTCCATACAGCTGAAGGAGCAAAACCTAGTTTGACCACAGCTCAACAATTTGTTCAGTCTTGTTAAGCAGGCAAACTTTAAACTGCTGTGCTGCATTAAACGGTCAATCAGATCACTACGGCTGACCCAAAAAATTCAAAGCTTCGAAGCTTTGTTCGATGGCACGGGATTCGATTGTGAAAAAAAAATTCAAAGCTTAGGTGTTTTTTTTCCATTTTTGGGGGGGAGGCCTTCAACGCAACACTAACCCCCGCCAGTCTGATACTGACAACGAGCGCACTCAGAGCTGGCAGACATGTCCAAGAGGTCTTCAGATGTGTGGTTGCACTTTAAAATATCCCCCGACAACCCCCAGAAAGCAGAGTGCCAGATTTGCCAAAAGCAATCGGCATATCACAACTCAACAACAAATTTGGGAAAACACTTGACAAACGTGAGTAGTAACTAGTAGGCCTAATATGCATTTTCCAGTTCCACTGGTCCGCTCTGAGTCTGGTGTCAGAGACACTTCTGATGCTCTGAGTTGCGCATCTGTTTGATTGTGCTGCAGTGTGCGCCGAAGGTTTTAATTTAGTGTTCAGTCAAAAGTTAAACACTACTTATCACCTACCATTAGTGTTTTTTCGTTTGTAAATATTTTTTATCTTAATTTTAGTGTTGGAAGAAACTACGTTTTCGGCGTATTTTTTTTTTTTTTTTTTTGGTTTGTGGACTCACAATTTGAGAATGTGGTTGTCCTTATCTTGGGCTTTTGGAGACAGAAGTGACCATATTTGCAAATAAGGTAATGCTAGCTGCTAGCTTAGTTAGCATAGAGCATTTACAGCCATGATCAACTGTGTTAATTTTTTCATGAGCAAAAACAGGAATAAAACTATCAAAACAAATTGTACCTAACAGAAAAACTGAACTCCTGACTTCATAGAGAGCCTTTTAGTAAAACCAAATGCTGAACAAGACTTTTTTAGGAAACCAAAATGTTACAAATAACGATCATAAACCGAAAGCACACTAAAACAACATCAGCTACCTTAGGGCTACGCCTAAACTTGGTGAATTTGAGGTTACGCCATGGACACGTTACCAAACCAAAATTGTAACTCTGGTAGCCACTTGTCAACAGACAGCACCCACCTTTCACTCAAACCAACCACACTCTTAAATATACTTAACTTTTTGTCTTAATAAATGCAAACAGGGAGTTAGACAAAAATTCTGCCTCAGTACAGTTGTCATGAATGTCGAAATTAGCTAACGAGACCAAAACTTTTGTACCAGGATGTAAACATGTGGTGTCAACAGTCTGCCGCACAGTTGGGCATTTAAACATGGGGGTGTGTGGGGATTGACTTGCTCTTGGAGTCAGCCTCGAGCAGCCATTGGAGGAACTGTAGTTTTTGGCACTTCCGCATTGGCTTCATTTTTCAGCCCTGGAGGTTGCTGCTTGCTCTGAACAAAATGCTCTGATTTTGGTTGAGAAAAGCATGGACCCCTGTGGGCAGACTGTCTAAAGGAAAAAAAAGATAAAATTGACCTAGGTGATGTGGAAGTTATCATGTCAGTACTGGCTTCATTTCTCTCTCTCTCTCTCAAATTGGAGAGCATACTAATGCAGTCCCTTTGTCTCTTTCCATAGTCTTAGTCAGCACAGTGATTGGACAGGCAGTCTTTTCCACTCATCTAATCACTATTATGCTCTCTCTTTCTCTCTCTCTGTGTCTGTGTCTCTCTGAAGCTTCCCTCCATCTTTTCAATCAGATCTTCTCTCTAATTATTATCATTACTGTTATATTATGACTCTGTTCTTGGCAGGAGGAATCTTCATCTCCATTTAAAATGTCCAGTGACGGAGGAATGAAATGATCACATTTCATCCTCCTACACACATGCACATGCAAACATGTGCACGTGCACACACACCAAATGACTGTAGTCTCTTTGGGCTAATTACAGCCGAGGACTTTAATAGGCCAGAGAATGCCGCAGCGGTGAAATGTGTCCACCGTAATTAGTAAGCACTCTCTTTTTATTCTAATAGAAGTACCACACACACACACACACACACATATACAAAGATGTGCTGGAATACACTGAGGGGACAGGACGCACACACACACACACACACACACACACACACAAAGCTGTGCTGGAATACACTGAGGGGACAGGACGCACACACACACACACACACACACACACACACACACACACAAAGCTGTGCTGGAATACACTGAGGGGACAGGATGCACACACACACACACACACACACACACACACACACACAGAAAACACTGAGAAAAGCACACAAACATGCAGACTGTGTCTGCACATGCACAACTATATCACACAAGCATTAGGTCTACAGTACCAAAGTCCAGCTTGAAAGTACTTTATTTAATACTTTCCTGGAGTAAATCTGTTTTACGAGACTATACATTTACTATCAAATCACTTTGGAGGGGTATTACACAACAATATTGTAGTATTTGCTGCACAATGTTTATCAAACAGCTGTAATTACTCTACAAACTAAAGATTCACATCCATGTTGAATTAAAAAAAGTTCAAACAACTAAACCAACAACATTTTAGTTTCATTTGCTCTCTTACAGTATGTCTAGTGATATAGACACGCAGATAGTTTTATTTGCAGAAAATGTGCCTGCCAAGCCCTTTTTTGTAAGCAAGACATTGCTGCATTTCCAATGCAGGATAGTTCCACAGAAATCCTTTTTTACTAAAGCATTGCTGATTGCTGTGTTCCAGCTGGAATAGTGCCTCCAAAACATGATCTTTTTCTAACTATAACCAAGTTATTTCTGTGTCTAATCAGGACCACACATTAAAGCTATAGTTGGTAATCATGTTCAGAAACACTTTTTGTTATACTGGGTGAAATGGTCCTTCCATCCTGAGATTGGTTAATACATAATGTGTTCAGAAAAAGGAATGAAAAAAGCGGAAATACCAAGATAGGGGCGTCGGTAGCATAGTGGATAGTGCTAGCCCGATCCACTAGTGCCTCGCTGCAGCTGCTGTGGGTTCGAGTCCGGCTCACTGCCGTTTGCTGCATGTCAGTCCCGACTCTCTCTCTGTCTCCCCATTTCACTCTCTGTCCTGTCATTAAAGGCAAAAAAGCCCACAAAAATAATCTTAACAAAAAAGAAAAAGAAATCCCGAGTTAGCAGGAGTTTGCGGAATAATGCCAGTGAAAATGCAGCCGAAAGTACCACTTCCAGTGTTACTTGTAACGGCTCGCTTGCTAAACAGGCTAAGAAAAGACAGTCAGAGGCAGAAAAAGCTGCGACAAAAAAGGCTTTGGATAAAGTGAGAGGACAAACCAGAGTCAGCATTGGTGCAGTGGAGACAACTGAGGAGACTGAAGGGCCTGAAAAGTGATGTAGAGGTTGCTGTCTTTCTGTTGGACAGGTAATTATTTGTTTTGCTATTTTCATGAAATATGTAACGTTAGCCAACTTAGCCACTTTTGCAGCTTGTATTAGCCCAAAGCTAACATCAGCTTCTCTGTCGGTGTACTGAAGGATGCGTGTTCAAGCTTGTGGGGGCGTGGCTTTGGACGGAGCACTGACGGGGGGCCCGGCTACATAATAATGTTAATGTAACTTATCCGTGGTGTGCAGAACAACATTTATTCTGATGATTGGGTTGAGTTGAAGGCCCATGTTTCTGCAGTGTTGTACGAAAGTAACTGCATTAATCATTCTTCACTATATTGTCCAAACCATTATGATGGCTTTCTATAAGACAAGGAAGAACTTTGAAACAAACTCAGGAGAAACTCTAAAAACTTGTGTTTGAGCTTCAGGCTTGTCTCAGCAGTAAGGGATTTCCACTGATCTCAGAAAGATAACTTGTCAGACCTCTTATTTATGTTGCATACATCTCTATCTCTGTCCTGTGCTCCCTACCTCCTTCCACTGACCACTCAGGACTCCAAACATCTGGAAAAAAAAGTTACTATGCTTCTGACCCTGTTCAGGATTAGAAACTGAATCATGAAGCTCAGCAGTTAATAATAAATGAGATGTTCTATGTATGAACAGTGTATGATTCATGACCTTGTGAACTGCACATAACAGAGCTTAACTGTGGAAAATAACATGCATTGTTTCTTCACTATATATAAATAACCATTAATTATTCAGGGTCGAGCACAGATGCTCCTGTTCAGTCACGCTTGGCTTCACATACAAGACACATACACACTCCAGTGCAGTATGTATTCACACAGTCGCTTGACGAATGCCATCAGGAGTCTTAAAGCAACACTTTGATGGATACATTTTGGAGCCACATAATTTCTATAATGGTCAAAAATAACAACGGCCATCATTCATGTCAAGATGTCTGTTCCATCAGATTGAAAAAGAGCTAGCCTGTACATGTCATGCGGACCATGTCAGAGGATGTCTTTACAGCTGTTCTGAATTGTCCCATTAAAAGGCAGTGTGGTGTGGTCTCTCTCAGTTTTTTAAATTTGCCCTAATGTGTTGCTCTGGTAGCATTTGGGAAATTTTCTGGTGGTATTAAGATCTTAGCTTTAACAGTATAAATTTAATGCATTGGCTATAATATCTTATATAATCTTATTTTTCCTCTTTTCTAAAACAGCCTGATGCACAGTTTGTAATTTTTGAATATTTGCCTCTGCAGTCAAATTTATATAGGAGGGAGAAGGCGTGAGGGATCAAGATATTCAGAGTTTTGTATTAATTTATTAAACCACAGGGAAATCTTTTCCGCTGCCTAGCTCTGCAGTGAGGTGAGAGGTCAGAGGCACTCAGATTTCAGTAAGCAGCGGAGGGCTTCTTCCAAAGCCGGTTGATTACCTGCTGACGTGGGTCTTTATCGTCAAAAGGAGGTCACTACTTGACCTCTGCCATGTCTCACACTGGATTCTAAAAGTCAGTATCAAGTGAAGCACCAAGCTGCTGAGACTAATCAATGTCTTTAATTCATCCCAGTGATTAATGGGAATTAAAGAAGCCTCTGTCAGCAGTGTTGATCTGCTACGCAACTGCTGACACCTTCTATTGAGTGCTCTCTGTGTGTTAGTATGTGTGTGTGTGTGTTGGTTGAGAGAATGTTTATGTTTTGTAGGTTTGTTTATGTGTTATTTGTAATTATGTGACCATGTGTGTGTAAAGACAGATGTTCATCAGCACAGATTATTGACACTTTCACATCTGGCTGATGCTCAAGCTGAACATCTGTAACTGCAGCAACCATACCAACAGTAACACTGTTAACATTCGCTTTAAGAAGAGTCATGATGGACAAGTTGGGAATACTTTGATACCTGAGACCATAGATTCGGCACGGTGGTGTGGTGGTTAGCACTGTCGCCTCACAGTAAGAGGGTTCCTTGTTGGATCCCAGGAGGGAGCCCTTCTGTGCGCAGTTTGCATGTTCTCCCTGTGTCAGTGTGGGTTTTCTCTAGGTACATGCAGGTTGGGGATAGCTTAATTGGTGACTCTAAATTGTCCATAGGTGTGAATGTGAGTGTGAATGCTTGTCTGTCTATATGTGTTAGCCCTGCGATAGTCTGGCGACCTGACCAGGGTGTACCCTGAATCTGCCCCTGCCATGAAAAGCAGTTGTTTTTGAACTAGATATTGAGAGCTTCTCCAGCTGTAATTGAGCCACCAAAGCTGCGCTTTGTAAGCTCAAACATGAGCTTTTTCCAGCTGCTGGCTAGCTGGACATGGGTTCTGAAGCCTCTTTGGTCACGGAGCTCCCTCCATCTCTCGAACACCTGACTGAGGTTTACTCTTGTTTTTCCTCTTCTTTTATAACTCTCCTTTTTTTGCATCCTCGCCTCCTCAGACAGATTAGCTCATTTTCCTTTGGGAGGCCGTTTTTCACTTATCTCCAAAATCTGTCCATGTGCCATTGTGCTCCTGATTCAACTATCTCATGCCCCGGCCAGTTCCTCATAAGGACCAGCTCCAGTCCCTGATTGGCCGACCGACCAGTTTGGCAATACATGACGCATTTCCTGCCGTAAAGCAGATTTTTTCCGTGAAAATTCATCCCCAGTGGACGAAGCTTATTGCAGAGTCACTAAGTAACCTATGTAAATGCCAATAGTCCGATTTTACTGTGTATACTACCCTGTGCAACCCACATTATTTTCATTATGATATATATAGACAAAAATACTGTCCGTTGCTTCTTTAACAGAAAGACACAGGGTCACTCTGACTTGATTAGGCTGCCATGACTAAGACCTGTATGGGCTGCAACACAAAAGTTGTTTGCCTCAATTATTAGATGTTTAATGAGTGAGTGGAGGTGCCTTGGCAGGGTGGCCAGTGACAAGGATTGGTATGATGATGGCGTGGAAGTTATCGCTGACTGTCAGCAGGGCAAACTAAAGGAACCAGAAACTAAATTAAAGTCTGTTTCTGTCTTTGATCCAGAATGTTCAAGCCAAAGAACAAACTTTAAACTCAGCAGGGTGGAGTTCTAACTTCACTTGTCCTTGTACTTTAAGAGCTATCAAATTGATTTCTTAATAAGGTGGCTCAAAGCCATTGCAGCACCTCCTGGTATCCAAACATACAGTAGAATAGCTGATGGATTAAGTATTGGTTGTAGTGATACACCAATACGACTTCTGAATTCTGATACTTCACTTGGGATTACAGATACCCAACCTGAGATCCTGGATCCCAGTCTAATATAGTGCTGACTTTGTCCGAAATTTAAAATGTGTAAAACTCACTGCGTAAAACTCACAGGAATTCTTTTCATACAAGGTGATATGAGGCCAGAGATGTTGCATCGGCCCGCTGGGACTGAATATTTTGGTGTTTGTCTTGACAAAGAAAACTTATTTCATACGGATCAGTCAGGTCATAGCTGAAACTGATACATCCTGGTTTCTTATTTATTAGTATTTGGTTTGTCATTAGTTTCATTTTGCTTTGTTGAATTTAAGGATGGAAGCTTTGTTCCCAACCACTGGCTCTAATCTTTTGTTGGTGCTTTGTGTTGTTTTGTGTTTTGGGTGAATTGGACCAAGACAATGGGGCTGTTTTCATTGTATTTCCCTGTGTGGCAACAAAATATCTAGCTGTGCTGCTACACACACATACACATACACACACGAACACACACACACACACACACACACACACACTAACGCAGCAAACAGATACACAGACAAACAATATACACAGGAGAACACACACACACGCAGACAATAACAGACAAAGGCAGATTATTCTCTTCTCCCTCTAAAACAGGGATTAGTCAGCTGCTCCTCTAATAGAAAAACTGGCCTAAATAATTTCTGTAGTGTGCACACGCAGTTACACAGTCAGTGGTGTGTGTGTGTGTGTGTTTGTATATGTGTTTGGACAGAGAGGGTTTTTTTGAGGTTAAGAATGCAGAATTACAGAACGTTCCTGCTCATGTGATTTTGTGCATTAGTTTGTGTGTGTGTGTGTGTGTGTGTATGGGGGGGGGGGTTATTTTGTGTGCAGTGAAAACATGACCACATGTGAGCCTGTGTTTTGTATTTTTTTTTAGCATTCTGCCGCCGAGTGAAAGCAGCAGTCCTTGGTATTTGTACACAATAGCAGTAGATGAATTTAATACTACCACACTATTCTTGACAGTTTGATGGTGCAGCAGCATCGATTCATTCGTTAGGACAAGCTTTGATACATGTGAGTATTTTGGTATCGGTGTGAAAATTCAACAGTACTTTTATTTCAGAGATGCAAACTGACTTGTTTCAATCCACTATCCAGAATAAATGTTGATATTGTATGGTCCTTCAAACTACATTACATCTGTACGTTACATGAAAGTTGTGCTCATTTGTTAAGATTATCTTGCTGAAAACATTTCAGTATCAGAAACTTTTGTTTGCCACAGAGCTTACTGTCTGCAATAATCCAAAATGAAATGGAAAACTTCCATGTTGGCCTACAATTAAATGTTTTCCCTGCAGCACTCCATTCACTTAGGATTGAAATATGACTTGGCAATATGGCAATAATATATCAATATGATGCTAGATGTTGTATATTGTATCAGGAGCGTTGCTAGGAGTTGAAAACATCCGGGGCTTTAGCCCTGAAGTGGGAAATTTCTTTTCCCTGGAGGTGCAGTGGTTTCTCCCCTGGAAAGAATTTTAATAATTCCCTGTTAAACACGTGATTATAACGTATTCTGACAAAGAATTTTGACAAAGAATGAGCACACTTCTATTATTGGGTTGGTCAAATTGTTGGTTAAAGTCAAACACGAAAGTCCCCCACTTTGCAAACACAGTGTGGAACAATGCACTAATTGCAAAGAATATAGTGATCTTGCACAGCAACTTAAACAGCAGAACCTAGGCTACAAGGCTGTAAAAAACATTTTTACATGCCCCAAACACAGCTCAACAACTAAATGAATAACAACAAATCAAACTCCATATAGCACCGACGTGCCAATTCACTCGCCATATTTCTGACTCTAACTCGACGCCACATTATGCGAAACACACAGCATTCACCTCAAATGAAAGCAGAGACTCCACTCTTTCCACACATATCCGCCAAAGCACTCTTGCATCAGAGAGATAGAGGCCAAAGAAGAACAACAGCAGCCAGCACCTCCCCCACATTGCCGTTCTGCTGATATCTATTGGCTGACAGTATAGTCAGTCTCGTGTTGGTGGGTATAGCGGTGATGATGGCTCTCCTACTTGCTCTCCTCCTGCTGCCTTTTTGTTTTTTTTCCCAAAATTGCCTAATATCCATACTTACTACAAGACTAAGTAAAATGTGGCGACTCATTGCTGGCCACCAGTATGCACAATAAATACAACTGTAATACAGAGTAGCCTACTGACATTTCACTTTATTACTACTACTGTAAGTATTGTCTTACCTTGCTTTTTAAGGCTGCTTTACAGTAAATTTTCTGAACGGTTTTATTTGCCTTTACCTACTTAGTCATTATATCTACTAGGCTTGGGCTTTTTTTTTTTCATACATTCCTGGAATTTTGCCGTTTTACTGGGGTATATGGTTTATGATGGTGTTACAAAGCTGATCTACTGGTGATAGAAGTCATTGTAGCATGTATGTCATTGTCGAACCTCCAGTACTGTGAATCTTATATGCAACTTTCCTACTTAGGCAAGTCTTGCTTGGTTATACTCATGGGCCATAGAATAATGACAAGATTGGAATTTAGTGTCCTTCTTGTTGGAGGACCCAATGGCACTTAATGCTGCGGCAGACACCGACTCATCTGTGGACTGAACCAAGATGATAACTTCAATAAAATCATATGGATAATAAACTGCTTTTGTCGTTGGAAAGTGCCATTTCAAGATAAAGTTATATGTGGGCCAATAGTCCCAAACAGGGGCAGAAGCCTTTTTGTTTTTTACTCATCCTGTAACATTATCCCTACCACTTGCAGCCATCATCTTTCACAGCTAAGCTGCCTGTTCCACCAATAGAGACTGACCTCTAGTGGCACGTGATGTGCACCACATACAATACATCCTCAGTACAACATCTCCATATCTGTTTAGTAGAAAAGAGAAGTGTCTGTAATTTTGTTGGTACTAAAAATCATACCTTCAGGATTTCTAAACACCCCACTGTACCATAATACCTTGATTCTCCACAAGCCTAAAATCCACATTACTGATGATGATTTATCAAAAATCTCACTGTAGTAAGTATTTCGTGAAAGTACCAACAGTCAGCTCCACAATATCATTGCAATACCGATTTGAGTTTTTGGTCAAAAATGTTGTATGATTTTCTTAAGATTAATCAGCCCTAAATAATATTTAGTAGCAGCATTACTACACTAAAACTGACTGTTGCTACATCATGATGGTTGTGTCTGCCTTTCCATGTCGCTCGCTCTCACACACACACTCACACACGTAGCCAACACTTAGCCGTCTCCATGCACTTCAGCCTGCATTTACTCCACACACACAGCACTCACCCACACACTCCCAAACAGACAGAGAGCCTTTGATGTGAATGTGACCCAGTAAAATGAAATGAAAGAGGCCTTTAGAGGGAAGTGTAGAGACGAGCAGCGTATCCTCCACTGTCACCATTTTGTCGATTCGCCACACTCCACCGCTACAGCATCTCCTTTTCTCTCTCATTGCTTTCCTTTCCTCCTCTGTCCACCCTCTCTCTCTCTTTCTCTCCTGTCTTCCATTAAAAATTGATTCTGGCCTTGCTGTGATAAGATGCACTGTTGGTTTCTGCGGCAGCAGCGTGTCAAAAACTCCCCCTCAGCCAGTCAGAGGACAGCAGCGACCCACGCTTGTAAAGAAGTTATTTTTGGTCTTTTTACAGGAGTTTTTGTTTCACTATTTTTCCCCTCATATTTCAACTTTTACACTTAGAATGGAACCATTCAGGAATTAAAGGCCGTCCCATACAGACACCTGTTCCAAATATAGCCTTATTGATTTCAGTGGTTTAAGCAAATAATATCCTGGGCTACTATTTGAAGTTTTACAAAAAGAAAAAGGTGCGTGGTGTCTGTTTTTGACGGTGTTTGAGTTTCTCTAAAGAAGTCGTATCTGGCAGAAACTTTACCTGGGAGTAATGTGGTTATCTTGATTGTTTCAGGACTGTACCTCAAACCACAGCAGCAGTATTGTCTGCACATTCAGGAAGAATGTGTATCTGTGTATCTCAAGTGAGCTGATGAAAAAGTATCCACTTGACTCACAGCTCAACAGGTTTATAGAATTGATTGTGTAGTAGGTGGTGATAGATGTTTGACAGTGCTTTTCTTCACTGAGACATAACACCTGATTGAATGATTCAGCGCTCGCTGGACTCTCACTGGTCTTCCCTTGCTCTTCCCTTGCTCTTTTTTTTTATGCTTTTGAAATTTGTCATCCAAACCTGTCAATCACTGTATACTGTAATTTTCTGGCTTCCTACAAGACTCTGTGATCTTTGTGGTTGTTAACTATAGTATAGACTCACAAGTCAGTCTTTAGAGGCTTTGCTTAACTAAAGACTGATGTCTTTCTTCCTGATTTTGTGTTTAGATGGACGGATAAAATTTCAGAGTTTAAAAAAAACTCCCTACGTTGCAGAACCAATAGCAAATCCGCAGGGCGGTCCTTCGGTGACTCGCTGAACTCTTGTGCTCGTAAACATAGTCCGACTGCGTTAGAAGTTTTAAACAAAGTCGCTTTAAGTCCTTCATTTCCACAATCTTGTGGACTAAGCACACGTTTGATAAAGCGAAGTTAAATCTCTCGGCATCTATTTTCAAGCTGAAGTGTTTGTCTCCTTGCGGACAAGAAAAGGGGGAGCTCACATTTCCAGGAGGGCGTGTCCTTAAGCACTTTCAAAGCTTTTTACCCCCTTTCGGACAAGCTGTACTGTTATTTGAACAAGAAAATTACTAAACTCCACTAACTTGACTGAATGTGGTGCAAAGGCAGAGGGCTGCAGAAGGCTGAGTGAGAGTTGATGTGAACACGTGTTTTGAGCGTCACAAATCAATTTGAGCGTTAAGGTGGGTGAGTCACCTATCTCATGTTGAGCAAAAATGTCTGCTGATACTGGTTGAAGGCCAGTTGATTTCAGCCGCTATACCTGTTCTCTCCCATCATTAACCTTCCCTTTGTTCCACTCCTCTTCTCTGTCATCCCATCTTCTATCTCCAGTCATCATCATCCTCTTCGCGACTCCATGACACAATCGCCTGAGGTTTCTGTATCTCAGCAAAAAGCCACATTCCGCTGTCTTCCTCCTCTCATCTCTCTCCTTGCCTCTCATCCTGTCTTGTTTGGTTTCATTGTTCCTGCCATAACCATCAACCCTCCCTCCCTCCCTCCCTCTCGTACTTTCTTTCCCTCTTTCTGCTCTCTGTCACCTCCTGTCAGCTGAGGGAAGGAGCGCCGCAAGGTGCCTGCAGAGCCAAGGCTCAGGCAAGCAAAATACACTCAATGCAAGGATTGAGGTGGAGAAAGGAGGATGAAGATGTAGAGAGAAGAGGAAGGGAGGTTGAGGGAGGTTGTCGGGAGAGGAGAAAAAGTTCAGCATAAATGGGAAGAACATATTGAAAAAGGCAATGAAAACAAACAAAGGTGTGGAAAACACGGAACAATGAAAGGGGAATTAAGGTTAGACATGAGAAGGAGAGGGAGAGAGGAAATAGAGTTTAAATAAGGGAATAAAGTACATAGAACTTCTTCAGCTTTCAAATACAACTTGAGATGTTGTATTTTTACAAATGGAAAGCAGATTACATGTATATGTTTGGCATTTAAGTTATCAGACTGCCAGTTAATGGATGATAAAAGTGATAAAAATGGTTTATAATTTTCTGGTTTTGGCATTTAAATGTCATATTAGGTGCGTGGAAAGGGTAGACAAATAAAATTATAAAGTTAAAGTAACTTTCGTGAGCATTCTGTTCGTCACTGGAAGGCATCTTCATTTTGAAGAATGAAGAGGAGAATATAGGAGACAAAAGAGAATGAGGGAGGAGGACAAATACAAGAGGCCAATGTGTAGAGATAAGAAGTAGAGAAATGAGGGTGGATGCAGAGAGGAGGAAAGGCAGCACAGATAGGAAAGAGAGGGGAGGTGAAGGGACAAATGGGCATTGATTTGGCTCAGTGACTGAAGATAGAGGAGGGGTGGGTGAGGGAATGGGGGTGAAGGGGGTCCCTGGGTAGCATCTGCTTTGTGCAAGACTGCTCATATTACACAGAGGGCCTTGGGGGGGGGAAGGGGGAGTAGACTCTTATGTCCCCTTCTCATTGCTCTTCAGTTCATACTGTCTTCTGGAAGAACTGGGAATAAGTCACATATAGCTTTGCACCTTCTTTGTTTCTTGATGAGTTTTCTGCTCTCTTAGAGGTAAAAGAGCATTCAGAATTTTGCTAATGTAAATCTGTCCTTTTATCGACCTCCTCTGCTTCCTCTCTCCTCCTCCTGCAACCCTGTCTCACTCTGAAGTTGTCAAATACCGACGCTTGGGCAGCGATTCCTGGCGTCAGACATGAACGAAAAAAAGTCTTTCACGTCAGCATGACACACAGCCGATTGCCGTTATTGTGCAACTAGGCCCGGCAGCACCAGGGGGAACATAGTGGGACAACAATGTAAGTTCAGGGAGTGAAAGTCCAAATAGGGAGTATGGGGGTTGTGGTGGATGGGTCCAACAATACCAGATTTCACCCAGGAGGCCAGTGTTTGCTTCCCATATGATCGCAGTTTTTTTTTTGTTTTTTTTTTTAAACCCAACTACATGCTTGGCTACATGCACATGCACGTAACCATGTGTGCAGTGTTGTACCAACAGTGCATTTATTTTGGACTGTATGCAAACTGTACATTTCCTGTGAAAATGGAAATTGCGCATAGCGTTAGTTCAGGCAGGACTTCCCAGCTACATCATCTGATCTCAAATGGCCCAATGAATTGATGGGGCCGGTGATAGATCAAAGCGAGTCAGCTGATAGATCACATGATTCCTTTCTCTGTGGCCAATTGGCAAATCTCATCCAGAGTGCCCTATTTAAACTGCTTTGGCCTGCCTCATGTTGCTGCTTCCCTGCAGGCCGCTTTGCTAGCCGCCTTTATCCCAGCTCCTCCTTTTCATGTTGTGTCTGACTTACCAGTGTCATTTCTGTTTGTCATTGTTGCTGGCTCTGTTCTATTCCCAGGGGTCTTTGCTTTTGATCTCCCTGCCTTAGGCTTTCCATGTAGGCATATGGAAGGGCAGGAAGGTTTGCTCTCTCTGTTTCAGGCTTTCCTCGTTCGCACGTGGAGGGGCAGAGAGGTGTGCTTTCTCTACTTAAAGGCTTTCTGCTTTGGTGCGTGGAAGGGCGGAGAGGTGTGCTCTCTCTGCCTTAGGCTTTTCAAGTACGTGCGTGGAACAAAGAGACCCCAGAACAGAGTCATACTGCCAAATATAACACTGCAAATGGAAATAAAGTTTTCTTTGACTAAAGTGGTCCTGTCTGAAGTCTATTTTTGAAAAACGACAATGTTTGTAACCATAGTTACATACTATAGTTGGCACGGCGTCCTAGAACATCAACAGCTAATGCACCCAGGGTACCTTGCACATCATGTGGCGATGTGGAAAGTCCATGACCAAAGGTCGATATGTGGCGAGATCAGAGTGAAAATGTGTTGTCTGCTGAGATCCAACCCAATTGTCAAAATAAATGTTGGCATTGTACATTTCTGCAGACCATGACCACCTTACATTTGTACATAAGGACAGATTTAAGAACACTTTATTTAACATTTGATTAGGTCTAGGCTCAAAAACCATTTGGTTAGGGTAAGGAAAAGATCATGTTTTGGCTTAAAATACCCACTTTTGGTGGTACAATTTCAGCCTTGAACGCAGCAATTTCTCGATGAAATGCTTTTCATGGCACTGTCTCCTACTGGAGTAATGGTGATGAGTTGCTAAAAAACATCCATGTCTGGTGGTTTAAAAGTTGCTGTAAACGCAACAGTGATTCGTCAAAAAACGGTTTTGTTTTTTGTTGGTCTCTGCGGTCTGCAGCTTTGCAAGTCCAAAGCACCTACGTGGCACACCAACTTCCATCCCCTCCACCTGCAGAAGACAAAGTAAGCTCACACAATATGTTACTTTAAAAACATTAATATGAAATGTGTGAAGCAAATATTTATGGTTTGCCACAAAGTACAATGCCGATATTTTCTTGGCGACTGGGCTGCTCAGATCACTTGGTGTTATCGGTGCAGGTATGCATTCTACCATCCTTTCTTGACCTCTTTTGTCTCTCCTTCACTTTTCCTCTCTTCCATCTCGTGTTGTCCTTTGTGTAGTCTGTCACAGACCAAATAGGGTCGGCACATTAGCTCTGTAGTCAGTCAGGTCTGTTGCTGTGGCTTTTCCTGTCCTCTGACCTATTTCTCCGTCCTTCTGTCTCATCCTTTATCCACTTCTCCTCTATCATCTCTCCTCCTTGTCTCATCTTATCTCATGTGCTCTTTCCCTGTTTCTTCTGTCTTCTCACCTTTCTCCTCTTCTCTCTCCTGTCCTTTTTTATCTTGGCTCTACACTTCAGCCTGTCTTGTCTTCTTTACTGTCTTCCTCTCACCTCTTATTCTTGTTTCTTCTCATCTTCTTTCCTCCATCTTCCTTTTTTCTCCTCATGTTCTATTCTCCCCTCCTTGTCATCCTTCCTTGCACCCCTCATTTCCTGAGCTTGATATCTCGTTCCCCTCCTCTCCATGTGTTCTTCTCTCCTCCCATCCACCTCTCTTTTGATTGCGCAGTGTTTCTACCCTCTCATCGAAACAGAATTAAGACTCCAGCAGCCGACACGAAAGGCTGCTCTAGTATCATGTCATACGACTGTCATCCGAGCAAGCTCCGCATCACATCAAAGTGCACATTTGGCAACATTTACAAAACACCCATTTGATATCCTCCTCATTTGTATTACCACAGAGTTTGATCTCCTATAATATCACAAAGTGCCATGACGTAAGTGTCACAGCAGAACAGTGAAGATGGTAATCCTGTCATTGTTCTGTGGATTATTGTAATGTTGTCAAACTGTGACCGCGTTTGTCTCCAGGACCATAAAAGTATTGTTTGCAAACCAGGGTGGGAAATTTTTCATGGTCAGTATGCTTTCTATTCTCTAATTTGCTGTTTCTGAAACCAGTCACATTGCACCATTTTATTCTGGAATCTGTCACCATGCAATCAGCATTTAGAATGAAGTCATTTCTCCTTTTTTCAGGCCTGCAAGCCAGCACAGTGATGTTACATGAATCATCACACTCCAGTCACACTGAAACATGTTCATGTATTTGCAGGACATGTTTATGATTTAATGTCCCAAAATATGAGCAGAGTTTTTTATGTAGGTCTGTTATTTTTATTGTTTATAATACTGTCCTTTATTTATTATGGTTTTATTGACAGAAAAATATATTTTGGGATTCTAATTTTGAATTACTGATACAGAGAATGCTGATTTGACACAAAGACAAAAAAAAAATATATATATATATATATAAGTCGCTTTGCAAGTAGCAAGCTACTTTTGCCATTTTCTCATAGCTTAGCTTGCTACATTTCTCTGAGGATAGCTTCAATGTAATGAAACTTAATTTTGATGTGGAGTAGCTGGTGGCTTAGCTCACTACATTTAACTAGCCCAACACTAGCTGTTGTATTGTGTATCAGCACATCCTGTGGCCTTGTGTGGAAGATACTGTACATATGCTGTACAGATACTCACAACCTCAAGTTTAATATTGCTTTAAGACAACAGTTCTACCATGTATCAACAGTAAAAAGAGTGGCTACAGGTCATGATTTGTTTGTTTATTTGATAATTAATTTGTTTATTTGATAATTAATTTGGCTCTGCCAACTCTGCATCTAGACCAGGACTGGGCTGTTACCAACACAGAAACATTCCTGCACAAGAGCTTGCTGCTCTGTGTAGGTCAGCACTTAACACAGGCCAGCTGTTTTGTAACTTGTAAGCTACATCTGTGAGTTTTCATTTATTTTGCGACCAGTAAAATAAGAGTCTTTTGATAGTGGCTGTGGTGGCACATGTACGATGCTGATAAGTTAATGGCTTAATCAGCACCTTGCCTCATCTTCTGCTGTCATATGATCATTCCTGGTGATTTACAGTGAATTCAGCCATCTATCCATCTCTTCATCCTTTTCTATGTACCATTAATTATCTGACTTCAAAGTTCTGCGTGGAAACATGTTCCTCTTTGCACTACCCTTGATGTCAGCTAATCAACGGTTAATGTAAGTAACGTTCAGTACACCTGTAAAAAGGGGTGATACATGCATAGTTAAAAAGTCCCAGTGCTGTTATACTGTATATCAGCACTTATGGAATGTCTCTTGTTAAATCAGATTGCTTGGTCAGAACTATATACTATACTATATGTATAATATATAATCAAATTTTGGTTACTATATATTTTAAACCATTGGCATTTATTTTGATAATTGTTTAACACTGTGTCCTCACAGCAAGCAAGTGTCTGACTATGATGCTGCATCACGTTCCGTTAGACACTCTTTGTTCACAGTGGATAAGTTATACAATGGAAGGCCATGTAAATAACCCACTTAGCTGGCAGCTGGGGTCTCACAGTAACCACTGAAAAGATGGGCAAGAGCGTACTTTCTTATTACTCATATTCTCAACAACACTATTGCGGGTAACTTACAGATGTCATTGTTGTAGCTACCATACTATATCATTCCACCATGTTTGCTTTGTAAGACAAGCTAGCTTGCTAGCAAGCTCTGCTGAGCATCCCACACAATACTTAACAGTGACGTTCTGCTCCTGGGTGATCTCCCTCCAGCCAGATGCCACTTATGTAGGTTTTTGTGGTGAAGTGAGGAGTTACCATAACACCTCATTTCAACGTCACAAATCAGCCATTCCTGGTCCATTCAGTGCTTTAAAAGTGAGTGACAGCAATACAATAAAACTCCAAATGGCATTCCACATTGTACTGTGTTGGGACAGTCCAATAGAAGACACACTCATAGCAGATTTGAATGGTTAAGAGTGTTTGGTACGTCTGGAGTTGACTTATCTTATTAATTATCGTATTATCTCTGTGGACAAAAAAAAATAGAGAAAATATAAGAGAAATTCAAGAGAAAGTTGCTGCATGATTATTTGTGGCTGTACATCATTATTTCTGACCACACACTGAAGCACCAGTATCAGTAAACTGACACCCTGCCAAAGTATTCTTAAGCAAGATGCTCAGTGTCTTCCAGCTCCAGTGGTGCTCCACAGCTGACCCTGTTGTATGATTTTCACCTTGAAGGGGGAGGGGGAAAGATCATTTCCAGATAGAGGGAAGAGAAATCACAGGCCTTTTGTTGTTTGAGTGCAGCTGCTGTGTGCAGATCCAGGTGAGGGCGGAGGGGAGAGGGAGGAGGATGGTGAAGGGTGCGTTAGAGGGAGCGTAGGGATCTTCCAATAAGCAGAAGGATTTATCGGGTTGAGGCTTAGTTCCTGTAGAGATGCCTGCAGGCCTAGATTTCTTCTATGTATCCGACTCAGGACACAAATAGAATGAACTCACTGTCACACAAGGCCTCGGGCTTGGGTAGAAGCCCAAAACAAAACACCCTATATTGATACATACAATTGTACAATTTGAATTATTATCAGTATCATTATCATTTTTATTATTATTATTTAATTTTTTATTATATTTTTAAGAATTTTATTCATAATATTCTAGTATAGTCTTTCTTTAGTGTTGCTTTTTATAGTTAATAAATGCTCTACCAATTATTCTCACAAAAGAGCTGACCTGTTTAACTTAAAGTTACAATGTGTAATTTACGTGGTTGTTTATTAGCAAATATCAACTGTTGCTTTCATAAATATATATTTACTAAAGTTTACTACAATTCACATACAGTGGAAGCTTTCTCATAGGCTTAGAATGATTTCTCTATATATACACAGGCAGGGCGCGGTCTGCTGGAGGCTGCCTTCTTGCGTCGCCATATTTGAATACAGTGGCTGAAAGGGATATACGTGCTTCGCCTTTCACGTTTACCTAGAACTTGCCGTCACTGGAGACAGAGGAGTTGAAGCTCAATCCGGGGCACTTCTGCGTGAACCTGCTTTGTACTTTTATGATTGCACTGGATATGCATTCCCAGCTTTATTACAAAAATGTTTTTCAATATCTAGTGTACATTTTCTTATTGGCTCTTTTTATAATCGAAATCCTTTTATAATCGAAATCGTTGCCCTCAGAATCAGAATTGAATCGAATCTTAGGTGCCTAGAGATTCCCACCCCTACTATCACAGGTCTATGTATATACTGTTGGTATGTTGCATTAGGGAACATTGTCCTATCAGGTGGGCCTGTCACAATAATTACATTATCAACTTATTGCACAACATATGAACATGACCTTGATCATTTTGTTGACCTCAATATATTGTTTTCATGTGCATATTTGTTCACATAAGAATGTCACTAACATTTTAGCAAACATGATGCCAGAATGAATTGCAGGGTTTCCCCGACCAAATACTTTGCCATGGTCGGCTGTGGCTCAGGAGGTAGAGCAGGTTGTCCTCTATTTGGGAGATCAGCGGTCCGTTCCCCAGCTCCTCCATTTTGCATTTCGTAGAAGCCTTGGGCAAGAGCCTTTGCTTCTGATGGCTGTGTCATCGGTGTGTGAGTGCATGTGAATGTTTAATTGAGTAGCAGATGGCACCTTGTATGGTAGCCTCAGCAGCCAGTGTATGCATGTGTGTGTGTGAATGGGTGAATTTGACAAGCAGTGTTATAGCACTTTGAGTGGTGGGAAGACTAGGAAAGCATTAATCAAGTGCAAGTCCATTTACCAACCTCTCCACCCCTGCCCACTTGTGCAAGCACTGCAAGTTTGAAGAAAAATAAAACAGCACTTTAAAGACAACATAGCAAAGTCTACTGGTAGCCTGCGGCTGCACTTAAGGAGTGAAAGAGGCACAGTCTTAATTGTTGTTAGCTTGCTTACCCCTCGTAACAAGCCAAAAAGTCAGTTGTTTGTATTTTCACCATCCAACAACTTCGCCCTCCACTGTGTAAATCCAGCAGCAAACCAGTGGTCTCCCAGGCCGTCCCTCCCTGCAGCACACCGACTGGATTATGGAGTTATCCGCGGTGATTGGTGTAATTTGGTCTCAAAATGACAATAATATTGTTTAATCATGGTTTTCTTATTACAGACATAACATATTGTCCAACAAAAGTAGTTACAGCAGGGATGTCAAACTAATTTTATTAAATGGGCCACATACAGCGTAATTTAATCTCAAGTGGGCCAGACCAGTAAAATAATTTTGTATAATAACCTATAAATAGCAACTCCTTCACATTTCCCCATCTTTTTCAGTGTAAAGACATAAATTCTGAAAACGATCATCCATTCACAAAACAGATAATAAACAGCAGGAATGCATGATAATATTGGCATGTCATCAGTATTGCCAAATAATGGCCTCGACATTCGGCCAAAATTAGTCAGTAAATATCAGATCTTATGCATCTTTAATGAACAGCCCTCAATATCCTAAAACTAATCTGTGGAAATTCAACAGTAAGTTTAAATTTTTCTACATTCAGTCAGTCTACTACTCTCTTTCATTACATGTGCATTTTTTTCCACTCCCATTAAAGTGGAAGCTATTGAAGAAGTACGTGAAGTCCTTGGTCTTAGAAACCAATTTCCAACCTGAAGTGCCTTAGCAAGAGGGTTCTGCCCATATTGTTTTAATACAGAAGTCTGTTATAGATTATTTTGTACTGAAGCTGCTGGCTGACAGTAATTTAGTAACAGCAAATACTCACTGTTATTTCAGAAAACTGTATTCTGCTCAGGATGAAAAATCCTCTGAGGAAGCATATTACATTAAGTATCTACTCACTGTTTAAATTGCTCTTGAAACCTTACACCTCTTAACCCTCACAAGTGTATCAATATAAGATGTGCAAATCAATCATCTAGTGGGCTGGATTGGACCCTTTTGTGGACTTGTTCTGGCCCCTGTGCTTTATGTTTCAAACCCGAGAGTTACAGTGACAGATCTGCTAACAGATTTATTATGGACCTACCAATAGTTCCCAAACCCCAGCTGGGCTCCATGTAGCTACTGTACGTGCAGTTTTCCTAACTAAAATTTTTTATTTTGATTTTGGCACCTTCTAACCTGCATTTGACCATGAAAGCTATGTTCCAAGAATAAAGCTGGAGGGTTTGATTTGATGAATGAAAAAAAAAAGATATTAAGATGGCAGGTATTTATCTCCTTGTGGTGAGAAAAATACAACCAGGGTCAGCTGCTGTGGAGTTTCAGGACTAAAGTATATCAGAAATTCAAATTCATTAGCATTAGCAGTTAAGTGCCAGTCCAGATGCTATTTGTATATCTCTCTGCCAGTATGCCAGTCAAGTGGAATTATCAAGCTAGTGAAGAATTATTAAATCATCAATAATTTAGTGCACTATGGAAAATAATTGTTAAACTGCAGCTCCCATCCAGGGCAGATAACAGCCAGGCTGTCCTTTGTTCTAGTTCATCCTGGGGGTCGCCTACTTCCTCTACACTGGTTTCCTTTTAAAACTTCACCTTGAATTGTGCTTGTGTCTGCTAACGCTCCCCCTCCCTCTCACTCTTTTCTTCTCGCTCTTGACTTTGTAGCGTATGATGAGAACACCAGGCTGCAGTGCTGTTCTGTGTGCAGAGCAGGTCAACACAAGTCAGTGTTGTTGTTGCTTTGATCTTTTCACAGGTAGATTAGGACAGTGTTGCACCTGAGTCAGCCCTGAAGCAAAACAGGAACGCTGCGTCATGTGTTAATCTTTGGGTCCGGAGTAACTCAATCAGTGAACAGCAGGGTTGCAAAACATACAAGCTGTACAGCATGTGGCTGCTGCAAGGGATGACAAATGAAAATAAAATGATAATGATAAATAAAAAGGCACCATTTTTAAATTAAATAAATGGAAAACATTTCAACAACATTGTATAACTGATGTATTTCAGCGATCGCAGTATTCATCAGGGCCTAATGGTGGAGGAGAAACAGCCCACCATATGGCATATTAAGTTAAAATATGGGCAGCAATGCAATCTTAATGTTTCTGCTCCCTCCCCGAAGGCTTTCACTAGTGTGGGCCTGTTTTGGTAACATGTTTTAAATCTAAATGTGACACATGCCATTAGTTACCAAGAAAAACTTATGTCTTTTGAATATCTTCCGCCTCCCCATCCAAGCTCAGCTGTCTCCTCTCCTCTCGTGGTAAAATTAAACTATTCATCACATTACTCCCTGTGGATGCTAAGATCCCTCCTCGCCTGCACCTTGCGATTCTTCAGTGAGCAGCATTGGGCTATTTCGGCCTATATTCATGCTGCCCCCCTGACCCAGTGACCTCTGACTGGACGTGAAACCCCAGCAGGACCTTTTGTACTAAAGACAGATTCTCCTGACTTTGCAGGAGGCTCAGCTTTAAAGAAAGACAGAAGTGTGGAGATAATTAGTCATCTTTGTTGCCATGTCCTGTTTGACATTTCCCTACGAAAATCCAGTACAGATAACATCTTACCATTGTCTTTGTTAAGCCTAAGGAATTCAGAAGCAAGCTTATGGGCACTATCCTTCAACCAAATGCTTTAAGTTTCTTGATACTTTTGCTTTTCCCGGTTTGATTTATGATTTAATAATTCCATTATCAACCACTGTTCTCATTGCTGCCAGCTGGAGATCTGTAAACTAAGGGACAAGACAAAAAGGTTGGGGTAGTGAATGGGTCACAAAAAAATGGATGAGCACCCAGGACTTTCAACTGGAGTCATGTGGTTGGATTTCCGTGAACTTTTAGTGACCTTTGAGTTCAGGTAAATCCTCACCATGCGTCTTTTCCTAAACCTAACCTCAGTAACTTCACTTGTCGCAGCCTAACCAACTTTAATCTATGTAAATTACATAACTGCACGTTAAGGACATAATGTCATTTGTGGGCCGCACATCCATAGGATATCATATGAACCGTTCATTGCTCTTTAAAAGGGTGTACTGTATTATTATGCAGTTATATTATCATTTTATCAGTGGCCTGAAATGATCTCAAAATTATGATAATATTGTTTGTTGCAGAATCTTTCAGGGACAATATATTGTCCAGTGAAAGTAATTATTGTGACAGGCCAACTTGCAGTGTGTTTTCACGACAGACTTTACTGTTAAGTATGGACTATAAAGACAGTGCTACCTCCGTGTGACACAGCAACATGCTCCATATTTAATCTGAGGATGGTGACATTTGTTACTGGGAAAAAACTGAATGGACAGGTTTCACTTTGTTGTGTTGATTTACATGTTTTATTTTGTTCAGAGTTCAGGCTGTTGTGCTCAGTTCACTTTGGATCACATGGAGGATGATGAGTTTGGGTGTTTTGCAGGGCAGGAATTTCACAAGGGGCACGAGGGCCATGGCCCTGTCTGTCCTAAGGCCACAGTGGCCTTGATGCCCCGCCCGCACTGCCCTAGGTGATTTTGCGGTTTTCTCCTCTGCCTCTTTCCTGTTAACACGGCTCTGACACCTGTGTCTTTTGAGGAAAAAAAATGCAATGATATTCTGGATTCTTATTGGGCAACATCAAATGAGACGATGCGTACATCACCAGTGGTGGGTTTGATTCCAGCCTGGCATGAACCTCTCAGACGGGCTGTAATGACAGTTTGACACCAGTCTATCACCGACCAACCAGGAGACTTCATCAAACACCCGGGCAGGGATCGGTACCGAGACCCGGTATTAAACAACACAAGGCAAGTTTAATCAACACCGTAATAATAGTAAGCTCCGCCATTATCTTTGTTACTTTTTAAAGTTTCGGTTTCATGTATCGTCATTCTGCAGCCTCTCTCCTGCTCTCTGCATGGCAGAGCTGACCTTCCCCTCACAGTGCGCGCGCACACACACACACACATGCACACACACAAACTCAACAGAATGAAGTCAGACAGCAGCAGGGAGGCCACGCAGCAGATGAAGGGAATATAAGATGCCTCTTGTTAACGACAGATACATTTGTTACTGTGAGTAAGTGCGATAAAACCTCTGCCAGCCAAGCCAATACTTTATCAATACACGTGATCAGCATGTAGAAAGCCATATTTTAATCTGCTCTGTCATTGAAATATGATTCTCTCATTCACAGCTATTATGATTTATGATCGCGGTTGACACAAGCACATGATAGAGAAAGGGCATAACTCCCAAATCATCAGAGTATTCTTTTATGTGAAGATACACAGTAAAGCCATAACACAATGCTAACACAGCAAAGCTGTTACCTGCAGCCTTCACTTGCAAAGCTAACGCTACTAACGTTTGGTCAGTCCAAGTGATTAGTGGAAACATGCTAACATGCTAACGTTACACACAAGCTAGTAGTAAAGTAAGACCTGTTAATAAATGTTCTGGTGTAGCTCTGAATTTCTTATAAACTGAGGACAACTGGCTGCTGTATATTTGTGTTCATGGTCACAGTCACAGATAATTTTACATGATGCTCCTTCATTATCCGCCGTGACATCAAAAGTACAACCGTAGCGAGGCTACGCTAAATAGCCATATAGAGAAAGGCTTTTTTGTCGCTGTTGGGTTCAAATAAATATGAGGATCTTCAAGGGGGGGTGATACGAACTAGGGACAGTTTTATTAATGGTAAAATGTTCTGCACAGCTAAATTCAATGTGGGCATGGACTTAAAATCATTGTTTTATGGCCTTGCTGCCCTGGCTTTTGGCATTTGTGCCCTCAAAAAACTGACAACACGGAAGGCCAAGTGGCCTTGCCCCTAAAATGACGAAATTCCAGGCATAGTGCTTTGTATGTTGGGCGATCTATCTTCTGGTTATTTTGTACAGTTACGTACTGTAGATGACTCCACACATTCAGAGCACCAGTCACTCTCTTTAATGCAGAATGCATCGTTGCACTGATTACTTATATACTAATATGTGTATATAGAAATTATGACTTTCAGATTGCTAGCCATACTGAGCGATCTTATTATTATTAAAAGCCATTTCAGTTTCAATTCCCAGCAGCAGGACTTCCATTATTTATAGTGATCTAGGCATTACACGTGCTTATTTCTCAGGGACCCACCAGTCTTATTAGAACAGAAAATATATTCATTGTTTTTTTCTAACCTTTCATTTTGGTGTCACACACTCAAAGCAGTGTCATGCTCACATGAACCAACAAGATTTATATAGTACATCATGTGTGCATGTCATGTACCTAGATGGGAGGAGAGATAAAGAGATGGAGAGAGATGAAGGGGTGGAGGGGAGAAGGAGTACAAATGAGGAAATAAGCAGAGGAGGGAAGGATGAAAATAGGGGAGCATAAAAGAGGAAAAAAAGAAGGAGAAAAGGACAGGAGAAAAGATGAAGAGAGGGGTAAAGAGGACAAGAGGATGACACAAAAAGAAGGGACGAGGGATGGGAAAGGACTGGAAAAATGGGCAGAGGAGACTACAGACTACACAGGAGAGAAGAGATGAGAGAAGACAAATGCAAGGTGATGGAGGAGAGGCGGATGAAAGATCTGTTCTAAACAATTTGTTTTGTTTTGCAAAGCAAAGTGATTGATTATATAATAAACCTCAAATCTGATTCAGTTCTCATTTTCTCCAAATGCACAAAACCACTCCTGTGCTCTTCTAATAATGCAATATTACAGTATTTATGGTCTCAGAGGATATTAATCAAGCTAGAGAGCAAACTAATGGATAGATGGATAGTTCAGGGACCCATAATAAATTAACTTTATTCTGGTAAGACAG
This sequence comes from Epinephelus cyanopodus, assembly GCA_026686955.1. Taxonomy (NCBI): domain Eukaryota; kingdom Metazoa; phylum Chordata; class Actinopteri; order Perciformes; family Serranidae; genus Epinephelus; species Epinephelus cyanopodus. Next base: position 8,107,040 of record CM048918.1, on the reverse strand, counting down.
TAAATGCTTTACACAGACTCAGCTTTTACGACAGCCCAGTTGCAAGAAGAAAATGTCGGCCTTGTACATTTCTGTAAATCACTGATGTGTTTCACTTAGGCGTTTGATACCAGGTTGCAGCAGATGAAAATATCAATGGCCAAAATGTGCTGGGGAAAATATACAAAAATAAAAAATAAAAATAAAAAATAAAAAAAACCCTTCATATCATATTAAATTCCCTAATCATCCCTCAATTGGGACCCGCGGTACAATACCAGTGAAAGTATCATGGTTCTGAGTAGTATCAGGATACCACAGTGAAAATGAGGCAGATGTGACTTTTGTCATTTATAAAAACATAAATCACTTTCTATAATACATCAATGATATTTCAATGGAATAAATTACTTAATGACTTATTCATACTTCAAAAATAACATCAATAAGTGGATGAAATAAAAATCAACCAGCCACCCTCCCCTGACAAGTCCCTTCATAAGTAACGAACAGTCCCTAAAGTTTCTCCTCTGATACGCCACATACCATGTGCCGCCATGGCTCAGCTGTTCAGGTACTTTTGGGCAGTCATGACAACAAGTTATTCACCTGGAGCCAAACGTCTTCGCCGGTAAGCCGTTATAATGTGCCGCCGTATTTGACAGTAATACGTATTCCTGTCCATGTCTGTGACGCCCGTTCAATCCACAACCGGTGGGATTGGCCGTTACTGTTTATCACCACGCTGCTGACATTTTACTCTTACAGTCACCGCACGCTGTTTGATTGCGTTATCAAAACATGCCGCTATTATTCGGCCTTGCTTTTCACTTATTCCACTGAATACCGAATGTGCGTTTTTTTTGCAATATTCGGCCGAATATATTCAGTGCATTCCTAAACAGGAGCCTTCCCCCACTCCCCCCTCCCCTCACTGCTGCTCTCCTCACTATACTGGCTGCTGCGCTGTGCAAGTGCACAGATGTCTCAGAGCGGTGGTGGTGCATTTGCAAAAATGTTTTAAAGGAGCAGCAGTGGCGGCAATAATTGAGCAGCGGCGACATGCCACTGCTAAATGAATGTAGCGAAAACACTGCTAATAATGTGTGATCTATGAGATACATTGTTTCGATACAAATACAATACAGATTTATATTTTGCAGACCAGAATTTAGGCTTTCAATTATGGATGGACCTATTTATCTCTTGAAGTCGTACAGAGTGCATTCCTGCCCCTCTCAGAGCAAACCCCAAATCCACAGCAGTCAAAGGCCTCTAGTTTCGCAGACCGGGCGAGGCGGAGGCGCAGCGCTTCACCAGCTGGGTGTGGCCAGGTGGATTTTGTTGGCGCAGCTACTCCTCTTTCCAACCTCCGTCCCTCCTACCAGCTCAAGTCGGAAGGAGGGAAGAGAAGGCATGGAGCGGGTTTTACACACATCACACCAATCTCCTCGCCCTTACATGCGCCGCGCAAAGGCGTAATGGGGTTTACTCAAGTCGCCATGGCAGAAGAGAGCAGTAGCGTCAGACGGCCAAACTGCTCCCAGGAGGAAACTGATGTTTTGGTGCGGGAGGTCCACGCTCGCAGTGTCCGAATATACAGAACTGCGAGCAGACCTCCACGGGCTGATGATGCAAAGGTAGCCTCACCACAATTGTAAATCAATGTTGCATTTCTCTCGCGCTCGAACCTCCCCCTGCTGCGCCGCCATACCCATCTCAGCGCACCTCAGTCTGCCAAACTCCCAAACTGAGCACGCCTCGGGTTGCGCTGCTCGAAACTAGCTCTGCGCGGGGTTCGCCACCCTGCGCTGTGCCAGTAAACTAGAGTCCATAGTCTTCTTCGTTCTTGGTGAAGTAAGATAACAGCATCACTGATCACGTTCACCAGTAAGACCTTTAACACTGTGGGTCTCCATGTAGATTAGACTCCAGATATGCTTCACTCCACCATGGCGAACCAGATGGTAGATTGCGGGCTTGGTGATTTATGGTGACACTTGGCTCACTGAGTCCTTTCCCTTCATTGCCTCTGCGCTTAAACCTGTGGTTAGTCAACATCTTCAACTGACCATTTTTTTTCAGCTAGCTTATTATCTCGACTCGATATTATGTCGACTTTTATACAGCTACTTAAAACATATGTCCAGTTATTGTTCTATGTGACCAGAATTCAGGAATATTCATGACTATATCGGCCATCCAAAAGAAAAAAAAAAGAGTCTAGCGTAAACCCTGTTTCATATGCATCATATCAGTGATTTGAAAGTGATGTAGCTTATCAGCTGGCATTGTCTTTGGGAGGTGGAGGACATGGGTGTATTTTTAGCAATCTGTTGATGACTTTCCATCAGGGACAGAAAAACTGTTTTTTTTTTTTTTACAAAAAAAAACATTGCTATTTCCAGCCACCAATTATTTTAAGCCAAAACGTGATTTTCTCCTAAACATATCCAAGTAGTTTGGTGTCTAAACCTAACCACACATTAACCACAGCACTGTTAAAAGGTAGAGTTTCAACATATCCTAATGTTTCTGAGGTTTGATGAATCGTACAATGACAGCATTTTTTTCTGCTGACTTGGTTTATTACAGAATGGTGTTGGGATTCACCAGCAGAGCTGTTGACAGCCCTGACCTCCCTTGCAGTCTTATCAGTGTTGACATATAAAGCTTTAATTACTGATCAATTAATCCAGTCCATCCACAAAAAAATATTTACCATCATCAAAATTGTAAGATACTTAAAAAAAAAGAACAAAAACAACTCTGTTTCAGCTTCTCAGATTTGCTGATTTTTTGTTTTCCTCTTGTCACGGCAACTTGAATATCTTGCAAACACTGCATCAGGGATAGTTGTAGTCCCATGCAATGTTTTGGTAAACAGCACATTTATTTGGATTTTTTTATGTGTGTGTGTGTGTGTGTGTGTGTGTGTGTGTGTGTGTGTGTGTCTGTGGTCCCAGACTTTTCCTCAGTGGTTCTCTGCCAGTCGAGTGTGCAGAGTTTGGAGCCGCAATCAGATTAAGGCTGAGCATCTTCTCCTGATCGCTGCTCTCTGCTCTGCACCGCCAACTCAATCTGATCCGGCCACAGCCTCGGGCCACCTCTCTGATCAGCTGCACACACACACACACACACACACACACACACACACACACACACACATACATGGGAATCTACACACGCACGGGAATGTGTGCACACATGTATGCTTGAAAGCATGGAGGCTCACTCACACACAGATTCATTTATACACGCTCCCAAAGTGGCATATGCCGAAGGAGATGGAGAGTCTCATTTTGTGTGTGTGTGTGTGTGTGTGTGTGTGTGTGTGTGTGTGTGTGTGTGCGAGAGAAGAGAGAAGAGAAGGGTATAGAGATGGAAAGTGGGCTGGTCAGGGAGACAATTTCCTATTTGGAGTCCTTTGAATCATTCATGAAGAAGAGATGGCAGAAATCAACACAGAATCAATCTGACAAACACACACATGCACACACACATATATAAATATACACACTCACAGAGTCATGAATGCATGGGTGCTCTCAAAACAAACCTAAAGGCATGCACCACTTACCCTGACTCACACATACACTGGGGCACATAGACAGATACACACACAAAGGGCACTCAGACCAACCAACAAAGACACACACCACTTAGCCGGTAGTTCTCTCTCACACACACTATACCACTGTAGTCGTGGTGTGGGGGAGGCTGCGTCTGATAGTGGGTGTAAGCAGACTGACTGTCATGGAGCACAGTGTCAGCTGACAGCGAGACAATGGAATGGACTTCTCATGTCAAAGAGAGAGCAAGCGGGAGGGTGTGACATACAGAGACGGAAGAGATGGAGAGAAGAAAGATGCTGTAAGAGATTAAAGGAAAGGGAGAGAGGGTGAGGGTGGGTGGGTGTTTGTGAAGTGTGTTTTCAGGAAAGGAATGTACATTCAGTCACCGTCCAAAGATTATTTTTAAGGAAAAAGAGAATGAGGATACTCCGGACATATGTTGGCATCACTTAAAAGAAGTCAGCGACCTGTCCATTGTAAACATCTCCCACAGTTTACATACTGACTTCCTGGGGGTTAACATATGGTTAGGTTTAGGCAGATACGTAAAGATCCTGTTGTGGCTTAAAGTTCATGGTGTTGGTACAATTTTGGCTAAAATTATAGGGGCACGATTTTCTACGCCTTGGCAAGAATAACTGCTTTTTGTGTACGGATGGGTATGAGCACTCCATTTGTATGTCAGTATTTGTTCGATGTAAAGGCCTCGTGTATACCCCAGCCTCCCCATGTGAACTGACTTTTTCTTATTTATGATTCAAAATGAGTAAAAGATTTTATAACTTGCAGAGCTGCCACGATCAGTCGACTAATCGATGACAAATCGACTATTAAAATAATCGTTGACTATTTTAGTAGTTGACTAATCGGATTGAGTCATTTTTCATAGAAAAGTATTATAAAAGTACCCCATAATACTCTTACTGCAGCTTCTTACGTTCAGATATTAGCAGCTTTACACACTCTCCCATGATGGTGAACTGAAACCATTTAGCGTGAGTATGAAACAAGACATTAGAATTTTGGGGTTTGGGCGAGACAGACCGACATTTTTCAACATTTTTCAACATTTTAACACATCTTTCGATAAAATGATTAGTCGACTAATCGAAGAAATAATCGACAGATTAGTCGACAATGAAAACAATCATTAGTGGCAGGCCTAGTGTAGTGTATTGCTCCCAAGGAACAGTTGGTGGGCTTCCTTTTAGCACCACATGGCTAATGTTATGTAATGCTTTTCTAGGTGTAACGACAGAGACAAACCGTTTCATCATTGGTGTGAGTTTGCTGCAACTGTTAAATGTCTCAGTGTTGGATGTTAGCTGCGGCTGCAGCGTTAGCTCATGTTAGCCGGGCAGATGTTAACTGATTGGTAGGAGAGCTACTCCAGAGACAGTCCTTAAGTGCTGTGTCTAACCTGAGTAACAGACAACAATGGCAGTGACAGAAAATTTGCAGATTTTCCCTGTATGTTAACTTTTAATTTAATGTTTCATAGGCTTTGGTGGTACAACCCTTGCTGGAGCCACATCAAAGTCTCAGTAAAAAGCAATTGGCAGAAGAAAATGTTGGCATTGTATGTTTCTGTGACACATACCGTACAACTTCAAATAATATATTATTTGCTTAAATCACTGAGCTCCACAGGCCTACATTTGGGACAGGCATCTATATGGGAAAGGCCTTTAATTCTGTTCACACAAACTGTATGAAATATGATCAAGTTGTTTATTTAAACCAGTATGAATATTTTATAAAAAGTAGGCTTCACAAATATGTTAATTATGAATCATTAATTTGATCTGGCTCCAACAGACAACACAGCAGAGAGAGGGTACAGAAAGTACAGTGCTTGAGGACAGTGACACCTGGCATCCTGACACAACACCACTTTATCTTGTTAAAACAATACTCAAATGGATTAATTTTTATGAAAAAACATATTGATTCTTTTGATCTGAAAACCCTTATGGGCTAAAGGAATATGAATAATTTACAGGGTAATCGAGTGGTGGATATATACTGTAATCTGAGGTAGCCAACAGTCTGGTTTTATACATCTGAAAAATGAACTGCTTGGCAAGACAGGTGTTTATTAGTCATAATGTGTAGTAGAGCCCTGCACAGGACTGTTTTCTTCATCCCGCTCCTGCCCGCTCCCGCTGAATTTCTGACCATTACCACCTGCAACCGCAACGTGTGTGTTATACTCCCACCCGCTCCCACAGTGTTTATGTCCACATACAGTATAGCCTGGTATAATCACATATCGGAACAACGGGACGTTGGACTAATCCTGCAGTGTTTTTTTTAGCTGCCCATTACCGCCCGCAGCAAAGTTCAAACCGCCCGTTCTCGCGATATTTGTGTTGGGCCGCGGGACCCAATCCCAATGCTGCCCTCTAATGTGTAGCCACACCAGGCTAGGGACTAGGTATTTAATTGGAACTAGGCTTTTCTCTTACTATATAATGTCTGTGGGTGTGTCTGTGTGTCTGTTCCACGTTTTTCTCCTCACTGACTTGGTCAATCCATGTAAAATCTGGCACAGGTCACATGAGGTAAATGCAAAGATTTCTTCTTTTTTCTTTGGCTTGCTTGGTGTTTTCACCACTATCACCAAGAGGTGGGTTTAGAGAGGGGTCAGGGATGTGAGCCAAGTGAGAGGTTGTTCAGGAGCTGAAAGGAAGCATTATGAAAGGTGTGCAATGAAATGACCATATAAAAATAAAAGAAAGGGGTAACAAGGGGAGGTGAATTTGCACTGGCCCATTAGTCTATGGAAGATCTCAGGTTAAACAGTCATGCTGAAATAAGAGAGTCAGGCAAACTTTTTTTTTCCTTTATTTATTCAGGGAGGGCCTGGATAGTGTGATGTGTGTGGTTGTGCTGCTGCCATGGTCCTGCAGATGCCTCCTGCTGCTGCTGCTGCTGCTGCCATCATTAGTCATTAGTCATACTTCTACTGTTATTATACGCATATGATTATTATTATCACACATGTATACTGCCAGATACTAATATATACTTTCAACATATTGTACCACAGTAGCCAGTAACAATAATATTATTACTTTCATGAATGTTGTTGTAAGCTACTGTCATTACCGTCTGTCCTGCATCTCTCTCTCTCTCTCTCTCTCTCTCTCTCTCTCTCACCAATTGTGATATTGGGCTTTATAAATAAAATTGATTGATTGAATTGATACTATTTGCTTCCTACTTTACTGAGGAAGGCACGATTTATTTCTGTAAAAGAATGCTAATAAAGGTTTTAGCTTGTTTAAAAGTTCTGCTGTATGTGGTTTAAAAGACAACTTGTCATCAATCCAGATGCCAGGATACTTGTAGTAGGAAACCCTTTCTAAAGGAGTCCCATCAACAGTAGTTATGACACTCTTATTCAAATCAATAGAACGTTTTTTGGTGAAAATCATATATTTTGGTTTGCCTGGATTTAACACCAGTTTAAGTTTAGCAAGAGTGCTTTGGATTACACAGAAATCAGACTGTAGGTTTTGCAGAGCGAAATCAACTGACGGGGCAATCGAATAGATGACTGAGTCATCCACATACAGATGAACTAAACTGTTTTTGATACCAACATTAAAATCATTAATTTATAAGGGAAATAACAGCGGTCCTAAAACAGACCCTTGTGGCACCCCTTTACAGACATTTAGAAAATTTGATCGGTAACCATAGGTTAGGTGCTGCAAGTGCTAGGAATTGTGGGTTCAAATTGTCAGCCCCAATAGCCTTTCTAGGATCTAAATTACAGAGAGCATTGAGCACCTCAAAAGTAGTAAAGGGCCTAAAGGAAAAACTATGATGTCCAGTGTTTGTTGACATGAATGTAGAGTTACTGATTGGTACATTTGGGCCTAAGCTCTGGAAGATATGACCTGCGGTAACAAAGTGTGTATTAAGAATGTCACATAATTCATTTTTATTGGAAACAGAGACAGAGTCTTGGGAGATCTGCACGGGTAAGGATGAGGAGAGGCTCTTTGAGGGAGTCTTGATTGTTTTCCAGAACAAGAGGTCTAGAGGTATGAGCCCTATTCCAGGCAATGTCCCTATTACGCAACATTGCAGCAGTTTCAGGAGAGAACCAGGGGTTACTTCTGTTCTTGACTCTCAATTTCTGAAAAGGTGTGTGTTTATCAGCAACAGAATTAAATGTTTTGACAAAATAATTTAATGCTATGTTAGGGTCAGGGATAGCAGTTATAAGTCATACAAGTATAAAAGTATATAAGTCATAAAAATTCATGATCCACAAAATGCTTAAAAGTTCTTTTAGCAATAAAACAAGGCTTCAATTTTTCCTGCTCGACATTTCTGACACAAGCAATTGGGCAGTGGTCACTAAAATCAAGGGGGAGAACCAGAGGGGCTTTAAAATCATGTGGCTTACTGGTTAAAATGAGGTCCAATAAGGTGGACTTCTCAAGGTTAGCTGGATCAGGCCTTGTTGGAGCAGAAATCAGTTGTGTGAGGTTTGGGTCATTGCACAGGTCTTTTAGATCATCAGATGTATTGCTAAGCCAGTCGAGATTCAAATCACCCAATAATGTTATTTCTGAGGAAAGATGAGATGAATTTCTGATTGGTGAAGTAAACATCAAAGATGCTTTGCAGTTGCAGCCTGTAGCAAAGCATCTTTGATGTTTACTTCACCATCAGAAATGGCAGTCGATGGCGCAGAGGGAGGATGATATACCCCCAAAACAAGCACTTTTTTCACAGTTAGCACTGTTACCCAAGGAGACACTTAGGGCCAAATATTCAAAATTCTTTGGGACAGACACAGAGCCAACAATAGTCACAGAGAAACTTTCCTTAACAAAAATGGCTACACCCCCACCTTGTGTAGGTTGACATATGTCAGTCCTTAAAACATTGTATCCATAAAGAGCAATATCATTATCACTCAATTGATCAGTTAGCCATGTTTCAGAAAATACAAAAATATCAGCCTTCGTTTGTAGAGCCCAGATACTAATTTAATCCATTTTAGAAATCAGGCTACTCACATTGATATGAATAAGACCCAACCCTTTTTGCAATAAAAAAATCCAACCAAGTTTTAATGAGTGAAGGTACAACCACCCATTGTGACTCATATCCCTGTCTGTCTGTTGGTTTAATCCTGATTAAATTGTCAGGATTTCTGAGCAGGATTTGTTTAGATTGTCTATCAGACCAATCTGTGCTTAAAACTGGAATAGTAGAAGACGAAGGAGCACAAGCAGGCCCAAGTCTTTCAGACATCCTAGCAGGAATAAGGGAGTCAGAATAAGACACAAGGACAGCATCACCAGTAGTAACAACCGCACTAGCAGTACCAGCGGCACCAGCAACAAGCCCCGCACTGTCCACACTGTCAGGGACAGAACTGTTGGATAAGCAAATCATGGTCTGGGCAGGGTCTTGCTGGAGGGAGCATCATTGCAGGCTTAAAGCAATGAAATTTCTGAAGTTGTGGATCAGTTTTTCAGACCCCTTCCTATTCAGATGTAACCCATCTGTTTTGAACAGTTCATGCTCGGTCCAAAAACATCCAGGAGGCTCTTGGTGGAGTGTAGTTCTGATCTCAGACTGGACAGCTCAAGCTCCACCAGGGTAAGAGGAGGCATGCTGAACTGCCAGTACACAGAACTATGAAGGAGACAATGTGATTGTCACCTGACAGGTGTTGTTTGCTAGTATGCTAACATGCTAGCAACTGAGACTAACTCGCGAGGGCTCCACAGAGGGAGCCCACAGTGGAGAATAGACTTGACAGTGAGGTTGTACGCACAGGTCCAGAGTTGATCAGTGAAACTTACCGGCACAGGCCCAAAGACTGGGTCTGGTGAGTTGGATCAGCGTTCGGTAAGGGGGTTTGACGGTCTTCCTTGAGGGTTAGCCTAGTGATAACAGAATCCAAAAGTGTTTGTAGAATATGTTAAGCCCTTTACTTTATTTCAGTCATGAGACAATAACAGGTATGTCTGTTTTTTTAAAAAAGCATTCTGCAGTTGACTGCAGCACTAGAAACAGACTCAATCTAGTCTCTTCTCAGATGTCTGGAGCAATCACCAGAGGGCACATAATGCCAAGGAGAGCAAGGGTAGGAGTGAAGAGAAGAATAGGGACCAGAAGTGGAATATATAGGAAGAATAGAGAGAAAGAGAGAGAAGCTTTAGTATGTGTGTGGAGAAAGAAACTGTAAAATCTATTTTACACAGGTGACACCAGGGCCACGAGGACAGGCAATTGAATGAACACTGTCCAGCCTGTGACATTTTGTGGATGCATTCACACTCAGTGTTATTCAGCCTTGTGGATGCTGCAGTTTGCTCTCAGCTCATACGTGTAAATGAATCTGTTTTCACAGACAGTTTTAAAGCAAAAAAATCCATCATAGCTTTAATGCATATGTCTTTAAAATCCATCTGGGTGATGAAACACTAAAAACCGTGGTTTATTGTGGTCACAGACACTCTGCACTTGTCCTCCTACACCTGTTCAGTTGACAGTGCCAGTGCTTACTTCATTGCTGCAGTGAATATTAATGCTCATGTTACCTAGTCCACTGAAATTTTCGTGACAGACTAACAAAAACAGTTTTCATTAAAACCTGAGACAAGGTCCTAGAAACTGTAGACATTATCACTGTAGACTGAATGTAGATAAGTTAGGTTTGAAATGGGTGCAGCGTGCAATAGCTTATTGTCGAGTCCCAGGTCATCAAATACCGTCCCTTTGGGTTGTTGGTGCATCAATATATGACGACCTGGAAACAGTATTGTGCTTGTTACTCAAAAAAATGTTATTTGTTTTTCATTACTCTTTCAAAAGTTTTTACTTAAATTTTACTTTCATGCCAGTATTACTTTGCTCCACAAGTCATTTAATTACTTTTATGTTACACCTCACAAAATTGCGTCCTTTCTCCTCAAAATCCAGACTTTGCATGTGAACCTCTGTGTGAGCACAGCTAAGGCTACATAGCTTGCAAGTGATTTTTACTTGGGGATCTTCTGTTGCCTGTGACTGTTATTTTTCCAAAAATCCTTTCTGAAAGATGGAGAGTCAGTCGTGGATCCAAGCAAGCTTCATTAGTTCTTTTTTGCTTTTAGCCTGCAGCTGTCCACAATTAAAATCCAGATTTGGTTGTTTAATCAGTGTATGGCTGCAGCTCCTGTTTGATTGGGTGAATTTTGAAGAGCTTTACGTCGTTGTGCTCTTGGTCACAGGCAGTTTGAGGTTGTGTGTTTTACAGTGGAAAGAGTCTTGGTGCCACTTCCTGGAGCAACAATGTTCTTGCCATTTTTCCTCCCAATAAATAGGAATATTTCCAGCTCAATGTAAGCGTTTTCATCTTACACTTATGAGCTGAGAGCAAACTGCAGCATCCAGAAGGCCGAATAACATTGAATGTGAATGCATCCACATAATGTCACAGGCTGGACAGTGTTCATTCAATTGCCTGTCCTCGTGGCCCTGGTGTCACCTGTGTATAATAGATTTTTCGGTTTCTTTCTCCACACACATACTAAAGCCTCTCTCTCTTTCTCTCTATTCTTCTTATATATTCCACTTCTGGTCCCTATTCTTCTCCTCCAAGCTGGCTTGCTGCTTTGTGATGTGCATGCATGACAATTATGAAAATGAATCTGGGCATGGGATTGATTGTAGGAATTCAAATTAGTAGGGGACTGACAACAAAAGTAAAGTTGTAGCAAGTTACTTGTTTGTGTGGTAACTAAAATTATTACATGGTCTTTTCCTAGTCATTGATTACAATATTTTTACTGGGAAAAGTAATGTGACAGCCTACCACTGCCTGGGAATGGGGAATGACAAACTTTCTCCAGAATTGTATACTTCACTGTTAAAGAATATTTAGTGTTATTTATTTAAAAAATATATATATATATTATTTTTTTCCCTTTACCTCTGGAGGCACAGCCCGTAGTTTTTCAACTAACAGATGTACAGGGGCCTTGGGGAGCGCTCGACGCCTTCACTTCCGACGGTGCCCCCAGGGAATCACCTTGTTGTTTACAAATACTTCCAGGTAGAAAACCAGCAGAGTTCAGCTATATATATTCATTCATTCATTCATCTTCTAACCGCTTCATCCTCTTGAGGGTCGCGGGGGGGCTGGAGCCTATCCCAGCTGACATCGGGCAAGAGGCAGGGTACACCCTGGACAGGTCGCCAGACTATCGCAGGGCTGACACATAGAGACAAACAACCATGCTCACATTCACACCTACGGATCTAGGTTATCAACCTATTAACCTAGTCCCCAGTCTGCATGTCTTTGGACTGTGGGAGGAAGCCGGAGTGCCCGGAGAGAACCCACGCTGACACGGGGAGAACATGCAAACTCCACACAGAAGGGCTCCCACACCCGGGATCGAACCGGCAACCCTCTTACTGTGAGGCAACAGTGCTAACCATATAAACCATATATCTCACATTTTTCACGTCACTATATCACCGTTTAGACTAATCTGATGTTTTTCAAGTCTATAAACACAATTATTGAACAAACATTACTATTTTTGTGTGCACATTTTGTACTTAATAACATGTTTATCGTAGATTAGCTGGGCTAACCGTTAGCTGTCAGCCCCATTAGTAGTATCTGTAGCAACTCAGTAACTCAATAAACGGTCCCTGAAAAAAACATTTTTTCCAGCGGATATCTTAGTTACAACATGATTGAGCTAGCAAAGCAGTTTTGTGTTGCTATGTGTGGTATTTATTCAGTTATGGGAAATCACGATGTCTAGAAAGTATTTGGCTTTTGGACTTTTGGTTGGACAAAGCGGTTTTAAGACATCACTTTCGGTTCGGGGAAATTATGATGGATGTTTTACCATCTTAAAGACTAAACAATTAGATCATGATAGTTATCAGTGGTTGCAGCTCTATCCTAAACAAGTAAAAAACAAAACAACTCCTTTTGAAACAAATGAGACGTCCAAATGCTGATTGATTTCTTTCAAAATGGCAGCTGCATGTGTAGACAAACCCATTAATATGATGACTGTGGATACACAGCTGTGTGTATTATGCACCGTCATTCGAAGCCGCAATCTGTGTGTTTTTGGTGCTTCATAGCCAACGAGAGATAATCAGCTGGAGAGGTGCAGTGAAGATGTGAGGGAGGTTAATGAGCTGCAGCGGTGCAGTGAGACAGGCTGCTGTGACAGGATGGTAATAGTAATGAGTCACAGTTGTGGCCCTCTGTCTTATTATGCAGGTCTTTAAAAGGATTTATTTACCCTCCATTTATTGAGGGAGGGTTTATTTATTTCTTTATTTTTTCCTTCAGTTACATACACAGCATACTGTAGATTTGTAATGTTCTCCCACATGCACATGAAGTACTTTACCGCATCATCATAACAATGAGCAATGGTTTCACTTTCATTTGTCAATATGTATTGAATTAACATTGGAGCATAATTAGTTTAAGGTATGGGCTGCTAAAAGTGTTGACTTCTCACTATCTCTACAGCGCTACATAGCTGTTTAGCCGCTTGTGGCTCACAGTTTTGATATTCCAGCATTGCTGTGTGGTTCAGTCACAACAGTCTCATCAGGCTCACTTCCAGCAGTTGTTTTCAGAAAATAAGCTCAGACAGAAAAAGCAAGCAGCTGACTGGTGAAAGAAGTGGAACATCTAGCAGCTAAAGAGTAGGTATGGGTATCGTTTGGGTTTTTCAGATACCAATGCTAACATTATACTTTAAAAACAATGCCGGTGTCTAAACGGGGAACCAATACTTTTTTAAAACAGTCAACGACATAAAATCTGATTAAGTATGATTTATTAATGTTTTGATAATTGTAAAGACAAACTTGAACGTGAAACTGAACATTATATTACTCTTGCTATCACAACATGTATTCTTGAATATATAAATCTAATTGAATATGAAATGCTATTGACACTCAGCATCCACACATTTCTCCTCCTGTTTATAAGCGGCTGAGATTGTAACTACAGTTAGAAAAGATAATCCCTCTTAACAGTCCACCTTAAGTTAACTTGGGCAGGTCCCAATGGGAGGCTAACTCTGCTTGCTAACTTTGGGCTAACCCTTCGCTTTGATCAGTGGGTGACAAGCGAATCAAGGCATGTGTCCAGAGGTATTGTAGCAATGTTAAACTTTATACTCTCTGCTCCGGTTGCAACAACTGAGATGTATTGTGCACTTAAGCTCTCTGTGGCTGGGTGAAGTGTATTTTACAATCACCTTAAGGCAAATCTAAAATGTTTAATTTCTCTGGTGTGGATTTCTCACAAGGTCTTTCTTTTCGAGCACCATTTGTGTGTGATAGAAAACCTAAATCAGCAGATGAGGCCTGGACTCCACACCATCCACACCATGAATGCACCAGTGACCCAGCTGGGGGGGAGTTGGGGGGGGGGGGGGTCCTCTGCTGTAAATACAAAAAGAATTTTGTTTCCATGGATGCATCATTTTTCTGACTGGCAGACATTATGGTAGTATGTAAATATATCTTTGTATGAGATGATAAGGCATGCTTCATTTAAACTGTATTTCTCATACCGTGCTTGTTAAAACAGGATTAGTCTTCTGCATTTGTGGTGGCGGTGTGGATATTAAACCCAGACTCCAGAAAAATATTGGAATTGTACATTTCTGCAAACATGTTACGTTTGTGTGATTTATATGGAGAATATGTTGAAACTTAACATTTTACCAAGGCTGTGGTTAACATGTGGTTAGGTTTGTGGAGAAGACATTCCGTTGTTATGGTTAGACACAGATTATGTTCTGGCTTAAAATAGCTGGCTAAGAGGGGGACAATCCCTGCTGGAAACGCAGCAATGTCTCTGTAAAAAACAACTGCTTTTCTGGCACTATCCTCCTTGACTGACTTTTGGTTTCACACGTGACATGAACAGCTGGCTCCCAGGTGAAAGATAGAGGCTGTTTGACCCAACCACCTCCCCTCTCACTCACCCTGCTCAGACTTTCTTACTTTTTAAAGACCTAAAGGTGCCTCTGTTTGTCCGTGTCTGACGTCGAGGGCCTTTGTTTAAGTGTTGGTATTTGACAAGTTGGTAGTGAGCCAAGGTTGGCTTGGCAGGTGTGTCTTCCAGGTGACATGCCATCCACCATCTCTTCCATCGCCTGATAACAGCTCCTATACTACATCATTTAAGAAGCACTGATATGATAGGTAAGACATGTACAAGTGTTACGTATCCATGGTTTGCAGAAATGTACAATGCCACCATTTTCCCTTGGCGACTTGGCTGGGATATTGGTATGGATATGGTGTGTTCATTGACTATATACTGTATATGTGTGTGTTCTTGGTCCAGCCTGCCTGTCTGCCGGCCTGAATGCTAATTCATTCATGGCTCAGCACTTCTCTTGTTTACTTCTTTACTTATACTTGAAACTATACACTGTCATCAGCATAAAAACTTTCCCCAGCTGCATGCCATTAGCCCATATACCAACTTTTAAAAGGAAAACCACACAATAATAGACTATTAGCCTTCTCTTGAATCCATAGCTCCCTCCAGCACTCCTCCTTTACTTAGCATCAAAGTCTGCTTGAACTTTCGGGGCCCTCCCTGCTTGTTTTCTGCCATCATCTTTAAAAGGGCCTCAGTATTAAAGAACTCATAATGGAATAAGATTGGTGAATGCTTTTTTGGATGGAGTAAGGTCTACAGATGATTAGATCAGACAACCATGACCACTGCCTTTTTACAGTGACGCAAAAGTTTGGCTGTAATCAGCTGTTGAGGCCCTGACATGATGACTACTACTATGTCTCAGACAATGAGTGTGTTTACAGTCACACAAATATCCTGGTTATGAATGGATTTCAGAGTATGCTGTCTAATGTATTTAGCCTATAAAGATATAAGCACTTGTTTGCATTGTTTGACCATCAGTCCAAAATTCCAAACAATTTACAATGATGTTAATGATAAAAAATGAAATAAAGAAATCAGCAAATCCTCACATTTAAATCTGAAGCCAGTGTTTGACATTCTCTCTTGATATTTAAATCAAGAGAGTGGTTTGTTTTAGCTTTTGCTTATAGGTGAATATGTCTAGTGGGGGCATCAATGAATCTTTGAAGTCTTGTAAATTTTCAACAGAACTAAACTTTGGAGACGGCAGAAATCTGGAATAGGGCAAATAAAGGCCCTCCTTGCCCCGCTCTCTGAACACATGAGACAAAAATTAACTGCTGGCCATGCTACTGTCCTTCTACCTTGTCCCCTGCAGCCTGAATGGTGGCTGTAGTGGCTCAAATTCGGCCAGCACAAATCCCCCTGTGCTGTGTGTCACAGCTGGCTGGTGGCCAGTGGCAGCACCATGTCTAACCCATGTAATGGCAGCAACAGAATGTTTGCAGATCTGGTGAGGAGTCAAGGGTTGTCCGGTACCCAGAGCTGGGGTTTATGCTGGCTGGATTTGTATTGCAGGATCAGCTGACTGGGGTTCTATTTCAGCAGCTGTTGCCCACCCTCCTCCCGGCTAGGTGGTGTGTCACAGCGGAGAGTGAGGAGGAAGAAACACTGTGATTCAAGACTGTAGCTAAGGTTAACAATATTAACATAACTTGAGCCATATGCTATAGCCATATACTATAGGCCCCATTTAGCAGAAGGCTAAAAGTGTTTTACCTTGTCTATTGTTCAAACTCTCTATTAGACCCTAACTTGGTAAGTCTGTCTTTCTTTTTTGGGTTGCATTGAAGTGTAATCTCCTGTTAAGGTGTTAGTTTTTCTAAAGCCTGAGAAGAGAGCCAAGAAGAGGTGTAGACCCAAGTTCTCTCAGACCACTTGAATTACAACAATATGCTTAAAGTCAATGCCAATTGTAATATTTGTTTAACCCTTTCTAGTTTAATGATGATGAGATCTGACCAAAATTGGCTGTCACAGTACAGATGTACATACTGGCTAACTATCTACCGATGTTCAAGAGACATGATAAAACATGTTGGCACTCTGGCTACCCATAGCATTTACCAGTATAAACATTGCTTGGAAGTCTTTTCTGAAAATATTTGACTGACAGTATAAAAAAGAGATTTTATCTGCACTCTAAATTAGATACAATGAATGAAGCACAGACTATTATTATGTACATCATTATTCTAGCACTCTTCTAAGCCAGGAGATGATTTTTCTTCACTGGAAATCACCTATTTTGCCAACTGTCTGTGGATCAGTAACACAAACCGTTTGCAGTAGCTCTCTTTATATGCAATGCTTTTAATTTTGTCCATTGCAATTCATGTTTTGTGTTAGTTTGTTGATGGCTCAATGATAATATAATCACTGGCTTTGTTAGTGTTGGATCGACAATACTTGTTGTGTATGTAGTTTATTATGTCGCCGGTATCAGCTAGTATCTTGGTTTAATGTCTGGTGCTGTCTAAGGATATTTAGGTCTGTAACTGTAGCTCTTTCTTTGTCTAGTGTTATTGCTCAATTAGAAGATGATAAAAACCCATTGAGGATGGTCATTAGCAAATTAACTGCTGCTTGTTTTTACCTTCATAATTGATTGAGTTCAAAGTAAGAAATGGGACTTCCTATCACAGGCACTGTGGGCACTGCTCCAAATACTTTGTCAACTATACAGCAAGCAGAGACAGCCGGACTGACTGTGCATTCACACCAAAAGCATCATGAGAGCCAGCGGTCGCTCAGGTTCACTGGTATTACGGTGCCTGGCAGCTCTGGCAGGACTTGCAGAAGGCTGCCAAGGGGCGGGGCTTTCAAACTGCGCTGCACATGTGTTGTGTGCATTCTAGTTAACCCACCTGTTCACCCCAGCTTATATATTATGTGCTTTGCATTTTGACATGAGCCTATTTTATTTACCAGACAAACCAACAATTTAAGATACCCTTTTCCAGGCATCTGACTTCTTCTAAATATCTCTGTAAATAAACAGAGACACATCATATAGCTCCGGGAAAACCGCTATATACATTTCCGTCTGCTCTTTCTTTTTCTTTCACTGTCCCGCCTAGAATATTCACGGTCTGCAACTGGCTGCTGCTCGCTGCTGCTTCGGCGGCGGTGCTGCTCATTTGAATAAAGTTGAGCTTCACTCAACTTCACAGTGACGCTGCGGTCGCTGGCATCGTGCTGCTCGCTGCCGCCGACGCTCCATACGCCCTTTGTAGCAAGCGTACATTGAAAATGAATGGCTGCCGGCCTCTTATAACACTCAAGATGCTTTTGGTGTGAATGCACAGTGAGACATGATGCTTTGATGCTGAGAATGACAAAATAAAGAAAAAATTATTGTACCTTTATTTCGCTGTCATCCTGGAGGTATTCAGCCCATTTGCAGGAAGAAAATGTTGGCATTGTAAGTTTCTGCAAACCACAATTATGTTACATTTGCACATTTAATACATACCATACTAACGTTTCTAAAGTGGCAGAGTATATGAGCTGACTTTGTCACCAGGAGGTGAAGGGAGGATGGATGGTGAGACATCTAGGCAAGACACCTGCCAAGTACAGACCTTTTATTGAGATCAACAAACAACAAAACATGTTGTTATTTAGCAGGTCATCACAGTGTTTCCAGTAGCTTTTTAGGCAGCAATCGTGGATGTTTTATCATAACCTGTCCCCGTTTTCCCAGTGTGGATAGTGGCGCAAAGAGCGCTAATATTTTACCTAGACGTTGCATTTTTTTTCCCAGCAGGGATTGTTCTCCCAAAACCACATATTTTAAGCCAAAGTATGATCTTTGCCTGACCATAACCATGCACTATAATTTTTGTTGACTAACTACTAGTTGCATCACTTTCACAGTAACTTACTGTATCATTTTTACAGTAAATTATTGTGAAATGGTAGCTGTGTGATCTCACAGCAGTTATGGCTGCATATTACTGTGATTTAACAGTATGCCACCATAAAATTACTGTAATCCACTGCAATCCCACAGTGCAGATATTACTCACCATTACATACAATGCCAAGAATTATTAGTATTTTTTTTTTTTTTTTTTTTTTGCAATTGGGTTGAAGGATTTCATAAGAGCTCCATCCTTTGGCTACTCATTCATCCTACTTCTTATACACCTGACCACTAAATGCTTCACTTAACCTTTACCTATCTTTTCCAAAATCTAAATCCTAAAATGGCCCCTTAAGATGAGCACCACTGTGTCTTCACCTATTGAGGATTTTCTCTTTCTGTGAAACCATCCATGAAGCGCACGGGAACACACACACACACACACACACACACACACACACACACACACACACACACACACACACACATGTTGAGTGCCCTATGTGATGTTAGCAATGCTATCAAGAGATCAAAGTGGCCGGCTGGCTTTTAAAACTCAAGTAGTCCCATTTCATTCAGAGGCAGAGAGCCTGGGAAGCCTTTTGATAATCCACACTGTCTGATGAGATTTCCACCACAATAAGTTATAGAAGGAAAAGGAAAGGAGAGAAGAAGAGGGAAAGTTAAGAGCAGAGGTGAGGGGATAAATGAAGAAAGAAAGAAGGGGAAAAAAGTGATGGTTAGAAAAGAGGAAAGTGAGTGAGGATGGTTCAATAAAGAACAAAATAGGGAAATAGGTTATTTATAGGTTACATATCAATTTATATTTTGCGCATTTTTTGAATAGCTGTCTCTCAGCATCTTTGCCCTCTGTCTCCTAGATTCATACTCCATCTCTCCTCCTCCTTCTCTCCTAGAGTTTATAAGCCATCTATCAGATCCAGAGACATGCAGATGGAACAAAACTTGTCCCCGTAATTTTTTCTGATGCTCATTCTTTCTCCTGCGTGATCACATCCATTTGTCAGCTGCCGCTACGTCTTAAAACGAATCCATTTGCCTCTGAGTCGCTCTGTTTCAACATTTCTTCATTGCAAAGAGATGCAGTTTGGCAATAAAAGCTAAAAGATGAAATAAGAATTGGTGTCGCGATGACTCAGTGGGTTCAGCTTTATTCTCTTAACATCAAATCTGACTCATGATTTCCTCAGCATGTCATCTCCCTGTCCTGCCCCTCCTCTCTTTAAGTGCTGTAATAAAAAGTTTGAGAGATGGTGTTAAGACGTGCAGTCTAATTTGTTTTAGGCTTTTGTTTGAATGCAGCAATCCAGGGATTTATTTTTATGTATTTCAAAGCCTGATACATCTTCCTCCAGTGTTATCCAAAAATGATTAAGAACACACATCAGTGAGCCACACTGTTGCACTGGGTGACATGTTCATTCATTACCACAAACACACACACACTGTAGTTTATTTTGACTCAATCAGCTGGGCCGTTTATCAAGTGCGTTGTTGGATTATTTATTGCTCCACATTCTTGCAGTGCAGAGCTTACTCTGGTCACAGACGGAGCAGCAGAATGGCAGGTGCAGTGAAACTGAAACTTAACCATCCATTGTGCTGGGTCTAAAAGTTCGCCTTTACTCACTAGCAGCTGCTCCTCTTATCCATCGACCTAATCTGATTAGCTCTGATCTAATCACCTAATCAATTATCCACCCCGCGACTTAAGAGTCCTCGAACTGCTGAGGAGGAAAAAAGAAAAAATTCATTGCATTCATGGACCCATATAAACCTCTGAATTTAGAGAGGTGACACAGACTGATAAAGCAGCAACTTCTGACACTGAGTGCGTTTACATGGACAGTTTAATTCCCTTTTCATTCGGAATGAAAGTTCATTCTTATTAAAAGTGATCTAAATTCGGAGTGAAAATGGCCAATGGGATTGAACATTCATTCTGATGTAAGGGGCTGGAATATTCCGTTTCCAATTCCGAAATGAAAGAATTTCTCGCACTTGTATACACTCATTCCTCTTTAAGTACATTCTGGTCTTTCTGCACATGCTCGTTTCATCGGACTCGTTGCACTCACCAGTTTCCATTTGCCAAAGTACGGTCATCTATCTCCCTTCTTCGACCTTCTACCTCCCTTCTCCTCCTCAACAGACGAAGCGTTAGCAGAACAAGGTTGTTGTACTGCTGCTTCAAGAATATAAGCAAAACAAGTCCGAAAAAGGCACTAAGCAAGCATCTTGTTATCCGGAATGAGGACTACAGTGATTTATTCTGGTAAACGTAAACACGTAACATCTGCCCCGCCCCCTGTCCAATCAGAAACCCCCAAACCTTGTGGGGACCCAAATAAAGGCGATTAAATTGATCTCCCGTGTAAACCCTCATTCAGAATGAATATTTTCCATGTAAACTACCTGGGAGGACTTTAATTCTGAATGATTTCATTCAGATTTATTTAATTCTGAATGAGAAGCCATCATGTAACTGTAGCCACTGAGAATAAAACCAATGCAGAAGTACTGAAAACTGCAGTACCTTGACTGGTGACTTGAAGCTGGCTCCAAAACAGAGTCAATCCACATAGACCCCCAGTGTTATGTCCAACTTTACAGCAGAAATAAACATTGTTATAGCATGGAACAAAAATGGTTTTGGTTTCTGTAGCTAATTTCAACATTCATGACAGCATTCCAACCCCTCCTCCCTGTTTGCATTTTGTTAAGGCCTTAAGTTAGGCATATTTAAGGGCAGGGCCGCTTGACTGACAAGCTGTCTGTGAGGCTTCATCACGGTCTATGAGTCAGATCCACCCCTTCGCTCCTTCACAGTTCCAACCTCTTGTCTAGATATGGTCACTTCTGTCTCCAAAAAGCCAAGAAATGCTAAACTCGAGGGTTCACAATGGGAGTTCACAAACCAGGGTGATGTCAGGCTACAGCCATTATTTATACAGTCTGTGAGATATGACTGAGCACTAAATGTGGATTAATTCACTACAAATACACTATTTCCTCCATTAAAAAAACTATGGTTTGCAGCTTTTTTAGGATAACGTAGAACTTTTTTAAAGTGGCATAGTATGTGACCTTACTTTGTAAAGGGGATGGTGGAATGGATGTGACCTTATGATTGTCAAGCTGTAGGCCACTGTTCAAGACCAACCAACAACAAAACCAGTTGCTTGTTAGTGAGTGATTGCTGTGTTTCCAGCAGCATTTTAGCCACCAAATCTGGGTGTTTTAGCAACCTGTTGCTGTGTCATCACTGTATATTGTGTCATTAAAAGCAGTTGTTTTTTTTTTTTTTACAATTACATCATCACTGCTTTTCCAGCAGGGATTGTGCCATCAATGCTGTGTATTTTCAGCCAAAACATGATCTTCTTCAAACCATAACCAAGTGGATTTTGTGCCTAAACGTAACTACACATGAACCGCAGCATTGTTGAAATGTAAAGTTACAAATGTAACGTATCCACGATTTGCAGAAAAGTGTGATGCAGAAATTGTTTCTAGCAACTGAGTTGGGAGTTATACGTGTTGGTTTTATCTCATCAGTTAATTTGTTGGTTCATGTTTTTAAGTAATTGATTTTTATTTTTATTATTTTTTTGACATTTTCTGTTTCTTTGTGTTCCAGGTATCTGGAAGGATTGAGCTGGCAACCAGATGACATAAAGGTAAGTTAAAAACTTTTTTTCAACCTACAAATCCAAACACTGGTTCTTTATCAGAGACTGAACTTCATTTGAACTATGAGAAATCTCTGATGAAATGCATGCAGACTTTGTTCAAAACCCTTTGTCTGTACATAAGAGGATGGAAGTATGAGTCAGTTGGGTTAACAAAGAAGTTTAATGGACAGATGGATTGTGGATTTAATGGCCTGAACATTGGCTAAGTGAATAGCTGTATACATAGAAGGAGAAGTAGCAAAGTGGCAATTACTGAAGTGACAGATGCATTATGGGGTCATATGGGAGAAAGTATTGAGACCAGGCATGTCAGGTAGTGATTAGCTTCCCGATCTAGTGCACAAGAGCAACATTAGACACACATTTTTACAAATAACAAAAACCTCAGTTGAGTAAAACTCTGAAAGACACGCACGCACACACACACACACACACACACACACACACACACACACACACCACACACGCACACACGCACACACACACACAGTAGCAGCCGTCCTCAAAGGGAGCCACTTATCCTGCTTGCTGACCACTGACAGTCCAGTATCTGTCTAAATAATGGACGTCCATGCACAGATCAGATTAGAGTGGACATTATCTGGAAGTGGGACCGCAGTAATGACGGAGTGTCCACTATCTGATCACAATGGATCCACCACATTGTGTTATCTGTAAGTAAAACTGAAGTCATTCATCCACACTGCTGTGGGATTCAAACAGACCACAGATAAGGAGCAGGCAGGACTTCCTCTGTAAACAACTGATGCAGGTTCAATACTGACTTTTAATATGTTGATGAATGTAGCCGCGATGCAACACTTAACAGACACTGCTGAACCAATTTTAGCTGTATTTAAGTTTTGAGCTGAGTTTCATCTTTCAAAGAATAACACGGCTCAATTTTATTGTGACTTGTATCTGTGAGAACCTCCTGTTCAATTTTCCAACTGGATCCTCAGTAGTTACACAACTTTTATTGTGAGCAGCTAAACCTACAAACGAGTATAACAAGTAAGACTAGCATTAGAAAACAATAGAAAATGCAGCAATGTTCACAGTATGTACATGTATTATGATAAAATAAAACATTGTTAGGGCGGTATGGTGGTGCAGTGTATCGACTGTCGCCTCACAGCAAGAGGGTTCCTGGTTCCAACATGTCCAGGGTGGGAAAGCCCCCCCCCCGTGTGTGGGCATGTTCTCCCAGGAGAGAAGTGTATGCATGTTCTGCCCGTGTCGGCGTGGGTTTTCTCTGGGTACTCTGGCTTCCTCTCACAGTTCATAGACATGCCGACGAGCTTAATTGGTGACTGTAAATTGGCTGTGGCTTTATGTGAAGCCCTGTGATAATCTGGGGCTGTATTCACAGACATTCTACTCTCAGAGAGCTTCTAACTCAGCCTAAAAACTTTTAGTAAGGAGTGATAGCTTAGGAGTGATTTAGGAAAGTTTTAACAGATGTGATTGGTTGTCAGAGACACATCCTTTTGTGAGCCTGCAAGGTGCGGACACCGAGTGAAAATGAAATGAACTGCTTACTGTGAAAGTTTTAATATTGTAAGTGTGATCACTCTGCTGATGGAAGGTTGACACAGACCCAAGTAATCACTGTTGCATTTTTCCAGTTTTCCAGATATCTCAGTGTTGATCGCTTTAGTTCTGGTGTTATAGCGTTAGGTGGGAAATGTGTGCAACTCCCTAATGAGTTCAACCATATTATCCCTATGTGATCTAATCTGTAGCATTTCATTTACTCACTATCATTCAGTGTGTTTGGAGAATATTTCTCGTACCTCTTTTCTGCTTAAAAAAACCCTTAAGCCTCTTAAAAGTCCTCCTCCCTGCTCCTAACAGTTATAACCTAGTCTTAACTTTAAGGGGGAGTTAAAAATACGTCACAATTCTAAGAATTTTCTTAGAATTTCATCACTAGGAGCAACTCTTTGTATTACAAAGCTTTGTCAATACAGCCCCCTGGTGCTCTGTCCAGGATGTGTCCTGCCTCTTGCCCAGTGTAAGTTAGGATAGGCTCCAGCCTCCTTATAAGTACCATGTCAGTCCAGGAAAAAAAACAGTTACATGAAATGAATGAATGAATGAATGAATGAATGAAAATGTTGTCAAATACCAACCCTATATGCTGCACATATCCCTGAACCAACAATTTCACCCATGTTTATTTTTTTTTCCCCTTCAGTTTATCCTGGTGACTGTGTTGTTCTAAGGATTGACCATTATGACAGTCTACTCATTGTCCATTGCGTTGTCTGGATTTACTCAGTTGTTTGAGAGAGTTGCAAGTGAAAAATAATCAGTATGTTTAGTTTAGTTTATTTGTTTATTTGAAAAGGGACAATGTACATTAATCAACATTTTAAAAAAAAAAAAAAAAAAGTAAAATGCACCCGAAATAGCTGAGAGGCTAATTTTCATCGTTAGTCCCTTTGCCAGTTGTTAAAGGCATCAATAAAATACAACATTCAATATGTATATAAAAAAATAACCCATTAAATATAAACGTTATGTACAAGAGAAACATTCTGTACGGCACACATACCATTGAGTGACAATAACCCACAATTGCATGATGCACTCCTATATAATAGTGAGGCAAAAATCAATGTTCACATGTTTGTGTTTCAGCAAGCCATTTCTTGGCATTGCGCTTGAATGAATGATATGACGGAGATACTCTGATTGATTGTGGTACTGAATTCCATCGATGTGATGCTCTGAAGGAGAAAACGGCCTGACTGAATGTAGTTTTTCTCAAGGGAATTGTGCAGTCTCCCCTCACTGCACCTCTCGTACCCCTATTACCGGAAGATCAGATATTAACGTATACAGATAGAGCAGGAGGAGCTGAACCATGCAAGATCTTATATACCAGACAGATGTTTTTGAATATAATGAGGTTTTCCCAACTACGCAATTTATATTTATTCAGTGTACGACAATGATGAAATCTGAAAGGTTTCTTATCTAATATTTTAAGTGCTTGTTCACATTATGATTCTGTTGTTTTCATTGTTGTGGTATTTGCAGCAGACCAACATACTCAGACAGTATGTGATGTGGGAGAGAACCATCGCAAAGAAGTACATCTTGGCTGCTTCAGCTGAAAACGAGTCCCCGATGAATCTGAAGTTTGATAAACTAAACTTAACTTTGATCCTGGCTTTCTTAATATGGGATTTGAAGCTGAGGTTTGAATCTATGTGCAGTCCTAGGTATTTGTATTCTGTAAGCACCTGTACCCTCTCTCCAGAGATGAAAACATCTGGCATCACATTTGTGTGTTAATAGTAATTATGGAAGGGTTGTTTCAGCGATCTGTATTGTATCTGTTCAGCTTTAGAAATAATTCAAAAGCTTACCTTTCTCAGCAAGCGGCAGTTTTTCATTTCTCTACCCTCATGCAGCCCAGTACAACCAGTTCTGTGTGTGTGGCAGTGATTGACAAGAATCAGTTTGAGTCCACTGGTCCTGACTGCTGGGATTTCTAATGTTTGTTTGATGCCGCCATGTTTGGATGATGTTCTAATTGTAACTCAGGCATGTCGGGCACATCTGTGTACATATGTCACTGCTGTTCAGACTATGATTAATGTGATTATTATTCATGAGCTACTGTCCCTGCTGTTTTTATAGGAACATGAAGCACTTCATTTGACAAATACATCACACACAAACGCACACCTGGAGTCTGTATTGAACCTGGTTAGACTGTAAGCAGTGTCCAGACAGTCAGTGATGTCAGCTCCAGTTTTAAAGGCTCAGTCATCATCAACTTTTATTTCACATTCAAAAAGGGGGATTCTCCTAAACACTGGTATTAAATTGTAAAAGAAATTATAAGCTATCTTTATCCATGGCATATTGATGCTTTATTGATCCCAAAAGAAGGAACACTGGATTGAAATCTATCACGTGTTTTCCCAGAGGACCACTTGTACTGCTTTTGCAATGATATATTTTTAGTACTAGTTGATACCCAGAACTAACTGAAGTGCTTAGATTGCTTCAGTCAAATTATTTCAGAGCATGTCCTTCTCTCTGCTCTGCAGCATCACAAACTTTGCAGCTTGATGATGTCTCCTTAATCAGGACACATTAAGTGTCCCAAATAACTTAGAATGTGTTATTTTGACATCATTTTTGCCTCACTAATGTCACTAATATACATGTAATGTAAGCCTTTACAACAACTTTACCAGAACATTTTACTCTGACTATCAGGCTGCTGCTGGCCTACCTACTGACCTATTTTCAGTTTTCATTTGTTCAAGCTGCTTATTGCTCTCAATCTCATCATATTCAGACCAGGAAACCAGCTGCTTAGTGTGTAGACAGCAGTGGCTGATCATCCACCAAGCAGTCTAACAGCTGCATGATTCACCAGCCTGCGAGTTCTAACTTCTCAGTGTTTGATGGCTGGTGATTTATCACCTTGTTCAAAATGTCCTCTTGCGTTCTTAGACAACCCTCACCCTGCACTAACCACAAACAACCCCAAATAAAACATGACTGCTTTACTTTTAAATAAAGTGGCCGAAGGAGGTGATAGATCATCACTTTATTGCCGCATCTCAAAGTTCTTAAGCTCACCTTCTCCTCTGTTCTCCTCAGCTCTAATAAAATCTCAAACACTTTATATAAGCAGCAGTTATAGTGTTCTTCACATTTAGTGCCTGTGTTTCTTTGCTACCCTGCACTTGACTGTGCAGAGTGTGTAAGAGCCCATTCCCTCCATACTGTATCTTTGTATGTACATGTACAGTCTACTTATTACAGTATGAGAAGCGTAGGAGGAGGTGTGAGTTTATGTATATTTATATGTGCTTAACTCTTATTTATGCTAATGTGTTTATGTGCTGAAAACAAGTATGTATATGCTTACTGTGCGTGTGCTTCTACATGTCCTGTCCTGTTCTGGGCACAGTGGGCTCCCTTAGATTTATAAAGAAGTGGCAGTGATGCAGAGGAAGTATATCGACAATATTATATGGCATTAATTATTTCTTGAGATGCACCAATTTATTGGCTGAACATCAGTACGGGCTGATATTGGCCCTGTTGGCTGGCTTACCGCTTGGCAGATAAAATGACATTTACCAGTGGATAAAATGACATTTACCAGTGGAGGTGGCTGTTGTTTTTTACGCCACATCAATTTTGTGCAGGCTAAAAAGCCTCCAGACTAATGGCCACAAACTTAAATTAGTGAGCAGGTACAAGAAGAAAACAATGGATGATGGGCAAATGAGCCCTGTGACCTCACTGACATGTGACACGATGGCGAGTAGCAGCCGCCATCCAGTCCAAACATGTTTGGAGCGAACGGAGAACTTCTCCGGTATGCTGTAGGGAGAAAAGGATGTAATAAACTCACTATGGTTGCGTCAAGGGATACACCCTGCTGTTTCCTCTGATAATTTTTCACTGTGAACAACTGTACCGTGTTGAAAACAGCAGGAGGGAAGCTAGCTGACATTAGCTGTTAGCAGCCAGTGGCCGAAACTAACAGTTCATGTAGGTTGCATTGTGTTACATTATGACAGCTTCAAGTTCTGTTTAATAAGGCCAAGGTAAATCATACCATTCTCATGATGTGTTCAGTGTAATCTTGTAAAATGTAGTTTTTGGTAAAAAAGAGAAATTCGTTGATGTTTTCAAAGCAATAAAAAATAGATAGGCCTATTTGAGAGGGAATTATGACATGTTATATGCAGTAAAAAGTTTGTTTTAAAAGATGTTTTTTTTTTTTAAAAGGTCATATTAAAGGTTGTTTAATAAATTTGTATGATTGAATTTGTGTCAATTTAAAGGTAATGTAATGAAGGACATAACTAGGCTTCAACTGTTTAGTTATTTATTATTATTTATTTATTTATTTCCCTGGCAAAAAATGAGGAATGAATAACAACAAAAACAAAATAAACAATAATATAAAAACCACTGATATCGGTATTTGCTATTGGAGAAATTGCTATTTTTAACATTGGTATCAGTATTGGCCCCAAGGTTTACAATCTGTGCAATTATTATTATGTCTCTGAAGTGTCTCAGCAACCCAAATGGCAGAAAAAATGTTTCTGCAAACCACGGATATGTTACATTTATATGTTGTTGTTGAGCAGATACATGGAAATGTAATGTTTCTTTACATTTCAACAGTGCTATGTTTTGGCTCAGAATTTTGGCCTTTCTGTCTTTATTGCAAGTGGTGCCATTATCCTGTGTTGTGTAATAGTAGGCTACCAGACTATAAACTGCGGTGTCTTTCACATACACTGTTCAGTTAATGATCAATCTGGTCAATACTGGAAAGCAAGCAAACAATAATTGAAAACCAGCTCTGATATGTGAGCAAAAACATGCAGGAAGACCAATTTAGTCCTTGAACATTTTTCATTAAAGATACAGCAGTGAAGAAGGGGAACCAATTAATTCACTACGAGGTTTCTTAGTAGGAGCAGGGGGAGGGAGTTAAACAGAAAACAGATGGATTATATGATGCTTCATTGCACCAATGTGTAAGTACCACATTTGGCTTTGCTGGTGCCTTGGAGAGGTTTATTTATTCATATAGCTCTTTATGACAGTAAAGCTTCAGAGGCCTTTACAAAGAGTAAAGAAACAACAAAGAGAGATGAAAACAGAGATCAAACCTAATGAAACAAACAGCAAACTAACAAACAATTGTAATCTGTCCAGAGCTGTAAGATCCCTCTCTGTGGACAGCCACTCAAAGATTTCTTTTAAAAGTGGTAAAACAACTGTGTGATCATGTCCGAATGGGCCAAAGACACAACTGTTCAAATGATTGGAAATTATAGCTGACTGAATACTGTTTATAACTGTGGGAAATTGACAGATGGCATTAGACACCAGACTAGTTATACAAGTGGAATCTGATGCCAGCAGACTGTTGAAGATGTACCTCTGTGCTGCACGTAGGCTACATCAGCCATTCCCAACATTAAGATAATAATAGAATATTGTCCAACAGATTATTTTTGAGGTGTTGATGAAGCAGTTTCCTGTGTGGGAATTCCTGTTATTACCGTATGACTGCATTGCCTAATTTTCAAATGTTCTCAAAAACATAACTGTTACATGAGATTGTTTTTTGTCAGCTGGCTGCAATTGTGTTAAACAAGTCTGGACAAGTTTGCATTACATCACGCTGCACAGTGCATTCTGGTAGTTGTAGGTTATCTACCTCTTCAGCAAAAGGGAATGTCCCGGTCCTTTTTTCATGTTTTCTGTGGTCATATAGCACCAATTTTAAAAGTGTTTGAATTTGTTTGTCTTTCTACTGCATAGACAGCCTAGTTTTATGACAAGACCACCTTTCCAGTGGTGAAATACTTCTTTAAATTAATAAACATGTTCCTGATAGCTGATAGTCATAAAACGTGTTAGTTATCTTTAATGCTGGTGTCAGAAACTTTCAGAGGCCTCGATCCCCCGCAGCTTTCAACTTCTAACAGTCCAAGTTGGCTTGAATCCTGGAATTGCTGCTTGCGGCTATATTCTAATGTGTCTTATTCAGTTTAGTGTTGGTTTATTCTCTCTGCCCCATGTTCCAAATTAATTAATTATTCATTATCAAAAATGAAACAAATGTTTGTTGTTCCTATTTTGTAGAAGATAACAGATCAGTCTCCCCTGAGAGATTCCCCTCTGAATGTGCAGCCCATCAGTAAACCTGTTTTGCAGTTCAAGTTTTTTTTTTTCCCCTCCTAAGAACTTAAAAGAAAACTTCAAACCTTCCATATTCTCCCTTCATATGATATTTGATTGAGTTCCAGTAAGACAGTCCCAGTACTGTTCTCTTGAATGGATTCCAGTGGATTTATTTTAAGTCCTGAAAGTTTGTTGTGTGGTCTTTGAAGTTTGTTTAAACCAATCCCTGTGTGCAGCTCCACACACAAGCCGGTCTTCAGTCAGCATACACATGGCAGATGGTGTGTGTTCATCTTACAGGGGAAGTGACTCTTTTTTTCTGAAGCTTTTTTTGAGTCTCATTTTTAAAGACCCAAACCTGTCAATTAAGTAGATCTTCCAATGTTGAGACACTGTGGACCAACAACTTGGACTGGACCCAATACAGTTTTTCACAGCTTGTAAGGAAATCTACACTCGTTGAAGTGAGTTATAAAACCCCTATCCTGTAAACCCCTGTCCTCATTAGAAGGAACAGTTTGAAATTTGGGGAAATATGTTTATATAATTGATGGTTGGAATTCCCTGTGGGGTTGTTTCTCTGAGCATTTATTTCCACATTAACTTCTGACCAGTTGCTGTTAATGTCTTTTATTCACCCTCCCTTCCATGGTCCCATTTTTGGTGCTCGGCAGTGTGTCAATTTTTTTGTAGTCAGTGTTAATCTGTAATAAACACTGTTTTCTTTCGATGCCCTGTCAAACGTTGGAAGTTTAAGTGTGTGAGGGCTTTTAATATGGAGGTATGATGACCATTCCCATGCTCAATTATGTCTCATAAGTTGTTGCAGCAATTTTTGCTACACAGATTTGGTCCCAAATTGAGGCATTTTTTGACCACTCAAGAATTGATGAAAAATAGCAAAAAATCCCAGAATGTGGTGAACCAGAGTACCACACTGAGACACTGAGACCTTGAGAAAGAAATCCACTTATTGTCAATAAATCTATAAAAGCCATCCACTCTCTAAATTCTCAAGATCTCTAGTTTGTTGTTTCAATTTTCATGATGCTGTGATTATCCTGAAAGTCACAATAAGTCATTAGTTTACAACAAGTACATAGCAAGGCCAATTTTCAAAAGATGGTCTCATTACAATACCATGGCTACGCTGGGGGCTAACATCATACGTGAATAAAATTGGTATGAAAAGGGGAGACTCTTAGGTACCCACAGAACCTATTTCATTAGGATATCTTGAGGTGAGAGGCGAAGGGGCCCTGTGAAAATTGTTATGCCAGTTTATCCCTTGCAAAGATTTGCCTTACTGGAGCTTTATTTAAACTTTGCCA
The DNA here is from genome assembly GCA_026686955.1 of Epinephelus cyanopodus. Lineage (NCBI taxonomy): Eukaryota > Metazoa > Chordata > Actinopteri > Perciformes > Serranidae > Epinephelus > Epinephelus cyanopodus. The sequence continues at coordinate 8,075,898 of CM048918.1, read as the reverse complement.
AGCTAGGATGACATGTTTGGCACCAGTATCGACAGTCTAGCTTTAAAACTTATCCCCACTGCAGCCTTTGAAAGGCAGTGATGTCAGTCGAGGATGCCAGCATCCCTGCAGAGTGGAAGAGGTTAAAATCTCTGCTGAACAGGGATGATTTTTGTCCCCTACCATCCTACTGCTCAGGAGGAGACCAACAATTTGACCTCAACTGTTAGCTGTTATCAACATTGTCAGTTGAAAATAGTAACTGACTTCAGACTTTCCGAACCTCCCAGTGAAGAGATTAGTTCATGCTCCGACTGTGTCGTTATTCAAGTCCGTCTTCAGGTTTTTATCACCGTCTTCGTCCACCTTTGTTCCTGGAGACAGACTGTCAGCCTGCAGAGTCAAGCGATGACAGGCTCGTCAGCTGGACTCTGACACCAATTATCCCGATCCAGCTTTCCAAAGTGGCAACACACACCACTGTCCGTCCGCTACTCTGTCACACCACCTCTGGTTTTTCTCTCTCTGTCACCCTTGTTATGCATCTGTCTGTCTCTCTCCGCCCATTTCATTCTGTCTCTGTTGCTGTCACTCTGTCTCTCAGTTTGCCTGTGTGCGAACATTTTGCTCCCAAGAGATTCAGTGTTTTTATTTTGGTGTCATCCTTTCAGTGTGTACAAGAAAAAGTGATGTAAATGTCATAAACATGCATATTCAAGGCTGTGTTCAGACAGCACTATCAAAAACCCCAGGGGGCGACATTGGTGGGGTGTGTTATGCTATGAGGGGGGTCCCAGTGTATGAATATCTTGGTATTTGGCTGGATCAAAAAGTTACTTTTAAATTTCACATTGACATAATTGTCTACAACCTAAAAAATAAATAAATAAAAGATATTTATACAGAAACACAGCTAATTTCCCTGTGCTCAGTAGCAGGCAGATAATTGAGGCCATCTTCTTGTCTGTCTTGGATTACAGTGATGTTATCTATAAACACGCCTCTGCCTCCACTTTTAAACCCCTAGATTTAGTTTATCACTCTGTCCCTACTTACTGGTGACAGTAATTCTCCTCATCTTTGCATCTTGAATTGTATGAAAAGGTTGTGTGGGCATCTCTAACAGTAGGACGTGAAAGGCACTGGTTTCTATTTTATTTATTCATTTTTATTTATTTTGGCCTTGTGCAATTTACTATAATGCATCACTGTCTTATTGAATTGGTCCTACAGTCATTTTAAACACACATCAAAACTTAACACAATAATACCAATATGCCAATGAGGTAATAAACTTTAAAACTGATCAGTAAAATCCTAAAAGCAATTCTAAAATGCACAGGAGGCCAGTGGAGAGAAGACAGGGGTAATGTGATGTTTGTTAGAACCAGTGAGAAACCTAGCTGTTGTATTCTGAATAATTTGTAGGCAGCAGAGTGACGTTTGGATGATGCCAGAAAGGAGAGAGTTGCAATATTTAAGCTTAGAGAAGATGAATGTATGAATGATTTTTTCCAAGACTGAGTGAGAGAGTACTAGTTTAATTCTGGAGATGGTTTGTGTTTGAAGGAACAGGGACTGGACAGCTTTTTTGATAGGTGGATAAAAGCTAAATCTGAGATTCCTTGCAGTGAGCTTCAGGTCAGTGACCAGAGGACCAAGGACATGCATGCTGTAACTAGTAGGGTTGGGGGAATGAATAATTTGGTAATTTAGCGCCATTCAACAGATGACATCATGAAGACAGTCTAAAACAGCAGCTAGGCTTTTTAGGTCATCAGGTCTCAAGGGAAGGTATATCTGTATGGCGTTGCATCACAATGAAAAGGTACATTATGTCATTGGCTGATTTTGTCAAGAGGAGCACTTTGGTAGAAAATATAATTGAACCTAAAATTGAACCTTGCGGAACACCACAGGTAATGTCAGTAGAAGAGAAGAAGTGATTACTGAGTGGGTTCTTTGAAAAAGGTAAGAATAAAACCAACTGAGTGCTCTGTCCTTGATGCCAGCCAAGGTTTTAATAATAATAATAATAATAATAAAGTTTATTTATATAGCACCTTACAACATCAGACAGATGATCAAAGTGCTTTACAGAGAAATTACAAAAGATACAAAGCAAGAAACACAACAATAAAATGCATATCAAAGGGTAAAAGTTACTCAATATTAAAAGCCAGTCTAAATAAATGAGTTTTAAGATGTGATTTAAAAAGTGCCAAGTCATTAATAAAATATAATTCAGGGGGTAGGGAGTTCCACAATTTCGGGGCCGCTATCGAGAAGGCACGATCCCCCCACTGTTTAAAATTAGAAAAAGGAACCTCCAACAGGGGCTGTTCTGAGGACCGGAGGCTCTACAGTGTCGTCTAAGCTTTATACAATCAGACAGATACGCTGGAGCAAGACCTTGGATAGCTTTAAAAACAAACATTATCAATTTAAAAATGATCCTAAACTTAACTGGGAGCCAATGTAGTGCAAGAAGAACAGGAGTGATGTGACTGTAACGGGGGGTGTTGGTTAGAAGGCGTGCTGCAGCATTTTGTACCAGTTGAAGGCGAGAGAGAGAAGATTGCTTGATGCCGAAGTACAAGGAATTACAGTAATCTAACCTAGAACTGATAAAAGCATGGATAGCCATTTCAAGATCGTTCCTGCTGAGGAAGGGCTTAACTTTAGTTAAAAGACGTAGTTGGAAGAAACTCAGCTTCACTACAGAGTCAATCTGCTGGTCAAAACATAGACCAGGGTCCAAAATAACTCCCAGGTTCCTTACAGCAGGTTTAAAAAGAGAGGCAAAGGAAGAAGAATCGCAGTTACTAATCACATTTTCACTTACATCAGAGGTACCAAAAACAATACATTCCATTTTAGACTGGTTCAAGTGCAGAAAATTTTGTGTCAACCATTGGTCGATGTCTTCTAGGCACTTGAAGAGGGAATTCAGTGCAGCTGGAGCATTGGGGATAATCGGGAGGTAAACCTGAATGTCATCAGCATAACAGTGAAAGTGAAGGTTATGAGTGGAGATGATCTTTCCAAGAGGCAGTAGATAAAGGGTAAAAAGAAGGGGGCCGAGAATGGAACCCTGTGGGACGCCACAAGAGGGGGGCACGGGAGGATGAGAGGTCTCCAATCATAACAGAGAAAGACCTGTTTCTGAGGTATGACGAGAGCCATTCCAATACTGGACCCTGAATGCCCACGTGGTTGGACAGACGGGAGATGAGAATGGAGTGATTAACTGTATCAAATACTGCTGTAAGGTCTAGGAGGACTAGTATCATGGGGTTTTTATTGTCAGCTGAAAGGAGGATATCGTTATGGATTTTAAGAAGAGCTGACTCAGTACTATGGCGAGATCTAAAACCAGATTGAAATTTTTCGAAGATGGCATTGTTTTCCAGAAAAGACTGTAACTGAATAAAAACGACCTTCTCTAAGACCTTGGATAAAAAAGACAGGTGAGAAACGGGCCTAAAATTAGATAAAACTGAGGGATCCAGGTGAGGTTTCTTAAGAAGTGGTCTGACCACGGCATGTTTAAAAACATCTGGGACGGTACCTGAGCTAAGGCACATATTGATAAAAACATGGAGGTAAGGTCCGACAGTATGAAATACCTCTTTCAGCACCTTAGCGGGGACAATGTCTGAGGGACAGTTGGTCGCCTTTAGCTTTTGCACGATCTCAGAGAGGAGGGGGAGGGAAACAGGGTCAAAATGATTAAAAACAGCAGTCGGGTGCACAGAGGCAAAATTCAGCCCATTATCTGCGACGTTGGTGTTAGCAGTAATTTTTTCCCGAACAGAAACAATTTTGCCAACGAAGAATTTTAAAAACTCTTCACATGTTGCTGTTGAAGCATCTGTGGGGCTACTATTGGATGGATTAATGACAGAGTTTATGGTACTGAATAATACCCTTGGACGATTGCTGCTCGTAGAGATGAGTCTGGACAGATAGAGTGATTTTGCGTCTCTCATAACTCTTTGATAAGTAGCTAACTTGTCCCTCCAGATACCCAGTGAAATGGGAGATTTTTGCTTCTTCCATTTCCGTTCTGCCAATCTGCAGTCTTGCCTAAGAGCACGGGTATAATCATTCAGCCACGGATCAGCCCTGGACTTTGAGGATTTTATCCTTACAGGAGCTACAGAGTTGAGAATTAAAGTACAGGTAGAGTGGAAGGAGGAGATGAAACAGTCAGGTGAGGCAGGATAAAGCAGGTTGTCTAGGGTAGTGGGCTCACTATTCTGAAATGCTGATGCAAAGTCACTAGCAGTGGAAGAGGTGATAATGCGGCGACGGCAAGGAGGTAAGAGGGGCTTAGTTGCCGGAGATGGTACTATTAGGTCGAAGAGTATGGGAAGATGGTCGGAGAGGGGAGTGACACTGATTTCTTTGACTGACACCGAGAGACCATAGGTGATTATTAAATCCAGTGTGTGACCAAGATTATGCGTTGGTCCGGCCACCAATTGGGTGAGATCAAAAGAATCTAAAAGATTTCTGAAGTCATTACCCAATTGATTGGCTGAGCAGCAGACATGTATATTAAAATCTCTGCAGATTAGGATCTTGTCAAATTTTGGTAAAAACTCTGCTAAAAACTCAGAAAATTCAGAAATAAAATTCTGGTTTGCCTAAGGAGGACGGTAGATAATAGCACACAGGATGGAACAGTTACTATCTAACACAAAGACCTGCAGCTCAAAACTAGAGTAAGTATTTGTTGTGATTAATCTGCAATTGAATTTATTCTTGAACACAGAGGCTACACCACCACCTCGGCCTATGGCTCGTGGACAGCTGAAAAAAGAGCAGCTAGGAGGGAGGAGCTCAGAAAAGGCACTGACATCACCTGGCTTTTGCCAGGTTTCGGTTAACAGCAAAAAATCCAAAGTGTGAGCAGAAAAAAAGTTTTTCAAAATAAAAGTCTTATTGTTAAGAGATCTGGCATTGATCAGTGCCATCTTAACAGTCGAGGGAGGAGGAAGTGAGGACGGAAGCAATGAACGCAGGAGACATGTATGTGCTCCTTGTTGGTGACTTTGAGCAGGGCGACGTCTATACGAAATGAAGACAGGAATGACGAGTGTGGAATTGCATGGTGTACAGGCTGTGGTGAAGGTAGCAGATTCATCAATGGGCGGTGACAGGTGATGAGCGGAGATGGCTAGAAATTGGGAGAGTTTGCAGACTTGTAGGATGGAGAGGGGGCACAGAGGGGGAGAAGGAGGGGTGGGCTTCTCCCCTGACAGGGGCGGGGGCGGCTGATTCAGTTGTTATCAGTCATACGTTCAATACTGCGTGTTGGAGGTTGCCAGACAGTACGCGGCTGCCCAGCCTGTTTGGATGAATACCATCACCCTGGTAAAAGGAGGGACGGTTCCAGAATAAATTAAAATTGTCAATGAAGTTGAAGTCCTGCTCTCTGCAGGCAACCTGGAGCCAGGAGTTAAGGGACAGAAGTCTGCTAAAACGTTCTGAGCCAAGATTGAGTGTGGGAAGAGGGCCACTGAAGAAAACTGTTTTATCACAAGTTTTCAGAAACTCAAATAGTCTGTTGAATCCGGCTTTTAGCACCTCAGATTGCCGGTGGGCGGTGTCGTTTGTCCCTACATGAATAATGATGCAGTTGACAGAGGGAGGAGTTGATTTGAGCAGGTCAGGGAGCTTACTTAATAGTGAAGTGACGGTGGCACCAGGTAGACAGTGTGTAGTGGAGTTTTGAAGACGGATGTTTCTAGTGATGGAGTCACCCACAACTATCTTGGTGGGTGGAGAGGGATGAGGAAGAGCGAAGCGGGGGGCCAGGTGACAGGGGGCGGGTCTAGTGTGTTGTTGTGACCTTGCATGAAAAGGGGCTGGAAGCCTGGCAGGGCCTGCCCGGGATGCAGGGGTGAAGCAGGGTATGGAGCGGCGGGACCCGGGGGGGGGCTTTGGCACAATGGGTGGAGGAGGGAGGGGTGGCGGGGAATTGGAAGAGCCCTGTGAAGAGGAGACCTGTGACAGCTGGGAAGAGGGGGACCTGGGTTGAGAGGATGCAGGCAAAGGAGGGAAGTCTTTCTGACTAAAAATGTCATATCTATTATCAAGATGAAGACTAAAATGAGGTAGAAGAGGTGGGGGGGGTTCTTTCCTTCCTTTCCCATTGACCAGGGACCAGTTGTCATGGTGGAGGGGGGTTGAACTCATCAGGCCCTTAGGTTTGGCCCCAAGCCGAGACCACGACTTCTCCAGGACAGGGGGGGGGGGAGAGGCGGAGGTGGCCGGCTCCGGGGCAGAAGGGGGCGGGGCAACGTTTGAGGGCACAGTGCCATCTGATCCCAAAACTCTGTTTGGGTCCGTTTGGGCTGGACCGAAGACGATGGTGTCCAAGAATTTCTCATCTTCCTGGATCTGGTAGAGGCGAGAAATTCTTGCTTCCAGCTCCAGGATCTTTCCGGCCAGACGGGTGCAGCTGTCACAGCTGGATGGCGAGGTGAGCGGTGGCATGGATGTGGATGCGATGCACTGAAACAGAGGGAGAGGGAACAGCAGCCAGCAGAGCAGACAGCCAGAGAGAGCCAGGGAACGATGTGCAGGTCGAGGCTACGGAGGAGAGAAATGTGCCGTGCAGGACACCTACCCGCCAGGGCTCCGTCCTGGAGCCCACAGCAATGCGAAGGCGAAACAGCAAGACAGCAGCCAGAGGCAGGGGAGACTCTACCCGGCCAGGGCACACAGACCGTGCCCGCTGGTGGAGACGAGCTCAGGTGAGCCTCCGCTTGCGGTGGCAGTACTCTCCAGAGTCACTAGCTGCAGGATTCAGTCAAACTGGCTTCAGCTATCGGCCGAAGAGTTCGTAGGAAGATTATCCACGAATTAGCGGAAGTAATTTTCCATACAGTGGCGGTGGAAACCCAGAGAAGTGAGTAAAAATTAAAAACCGGCGTTACTCTAATGGCGTCTCGGCGATAGCGGCGGGTGGCAGCGAGCCACCCAAAATCTGCTTAAAATAGAGCGATCCGCGCATTTGATCATTAAAAACAGTAGCCCGGCTGAAAGAGACACTGCTTAAGATATGGGTCGAAGTCTTGAATCAAATTAAAAAGCTCTTAAGTGTCCGAGAAGAAATGGGCTAGCCTCCACTGTGAAAACGACCAAACCGCAGGCTCCACAAAACCAGGAAGTACAACATGGATTTCAGGGAAGGCGATTGATTAAAATTACACGATCTACTGAGTTAAAGGCTGTACTTAGGTCTAAAAGAATTGAAACTGCACTTTCCCCCCCGTGGGCTGCTAAAAGGAGATCAGTGTTTACCCTGAGGGGGGCAGCATCTGTCGCTATGTAGAGCTCTAAAAGCTGACTGAAATTTGATGTTGTTATGACGCATAAAAGTTAAAAGTTGGGTTGAAACCACTTTTTCTAAAAGTTTAAAAAAAAAAAGAGAAATAGAAATTGGCCTTAAATTGTTAAAAATACAATCAAGATTTGGCTTGGATCTACAACAATGAAACATTGTAGTGTTTAGTAATGTTTAATGCATTTTCGTGCATTTAAAAGAGTCTGTGGTGCATCATAAGTGATTAAGACCCACCATGCACTGGAATACTTTGAAAAGACTTTGAAAATACTCCTAAAAGGTTCATATCTAACACCCTCTCATACCTAAAGACAGTGTCTCATAAGTCAGAGTCATTGAGTTTTAAGTTAGAAAATGCAATTTTTTTTTACTGCAGTGGTACTACATCACATAGCCAGGATTGTAAACATTACACAGAGAGGAATATTCTACTGTAGGTGAGGTATTTAAAATCATCAAGTGACTACATCAAAAATGACATGAAATGCATCAGGTCTGTCTAATTCAGCTCAACAGGGGACTCTGATTGATTGGCCACATCATATGTTCACAGCGCTGTAATTAATCAGTGCAGCTTGTCTTGGAAACAATAAATCCCCCTGAAGTTGGGAAAGATCGAGATAATTGGCTCAATTAGCCGTAATTACTGATGTTGGACAAAAAACTCCTTACTGCACTGCAGGCCAGACAGCAGGCTGAAGTTGGTTTGATAATCATGGGCTGGACACATTTCACATGTTTTACCCAAGACAGTGTGTACCAAGTTGAAGTTACTTTAAAGTTTGCTTAGATTGACTTCTCAGGGGAAAGCCCCATGGTCATATGTACTGTTCACTGACAAATTACCTATTTTGTTGTTCAGGTGAGGACTTGTTTTGCATTGCAGAGCCCAATGGAGGACTGTAAATGAGATGTGGTGGATAAGAGGTGGCATCGCCAGGTATGGTAGGAAACTAAGACAGGAGGAGGCCGAAGGGATGGAAGAAAAAAAATCAATCAACACAAAACACAAGCAGCAGCAGCTGTTTACAGCAGGTTAGATCAGACAGGAAGCAGCAGCAGCAGCTGTGTGCTGATCAGTGGACCAACAGTGACAGCTCTACACATTATGAAGACAGCATGATCATTTAATTTAACATGTTTAGTAATTTAATATAGTTGGTCATCTTAAGCAGCTGCCCATTAAGGTTGCTCCCAAAGGGGACATAAGCAAGGGTGTGAACAAGTCTTGGTTCTCTTGGACTGTGGAAAAGGAGGAAAAACTGGAGTTTAATTTGGCGTGTATCTGATCCACTACCCAGCACTTATTTTAGTGAGAAATCTCGACAGTTTTACACTGAAGATGGGCATGACTAATCAAAGTTCAGCTGGCCTCAACTTTTTTTAGTGCTCCAATAACAGGATGAAATGTCAACCAATCATATCGTCACTAATCCATCACCATCTCCCAGTGATACAGGTTTTAATTTCATTTTAATTTATTAACAATATTAATTAAGTGTTATGGTATTACTTTTGTTTTTCCAGTATCATTTACTTTAAGAAGTCCTATTAAAATACATTTACCATCATCATTACTCCTCCATTATTACCTACGCCACAGAGGTTATGCTTTGGTTTGTTTGTCTGTCAGCAGCATTTTAGAGAAAAACTACGGGTCTGATTTTTATAAAACTGGGTGGGAGGGGGTAACACAGGCCAGTAAAGAACCCATTATATTTTAAAGTAGATCTCAATCTCGGGGGAAGGTGCACGTATCATTTTTCAGTTTTGTTAACACAGCATTTGGCTTTGGTGGAGTTCTGCACTCTCTGGGTAGATCTCTAGCCATTACCAATAGCGGGAGTAACAGGACATTGAATTCAGAGCGGTAAAAACATGGTTCAGAAAACATGTGTTCTAATGGATGTCCCTGCTGCCTCAGAGAAACTGTGCACTAAACCAATAATTGAACTCTCTATGTAATTTGATTAAATGTGCTCACTGTGGTTCAAAGTTATTTCTACAATTCATAAAAAGTCACATTAAAATGGCAGTTACACTAAATCTGTTAGTGATTATAGTAATTGTAACCATCAGTCTGTGTTATTAGAGGTGAGCTTTTTGCCTTCAGTGAGCACCCATTATCCATTTCATCTCCCTCTGTGCCCACCCATTCTTATCAGTTTACACACACACACACACACACACACACACACACAGACAGAGTTACACAAGCGTATGCACACCTGCTGCAGTCTCTTGTGCCCATGTTGGAGCCTATTTTGTACACAGACACACACAACCTGCTCATTTCAACATTCAGTCACAGCTTGTGTAATTCTCTCTCTGAAACACACACACACACACACACACATACACACATTCCTGCACACAGATAGAGATCGTGCCTCCTGAAGCTGCTTTGCGTCCTCCAGCTGCATCCGTACTTGTTAGCGTAACATCAGGTATGTGGAGGATCCCTGCCTCAGCCTTAATTGCATTCCTCTGGGCTTGACTCGCCTCCCCTGGAGAGTCAACAATCTTCTTTGTGCCTTTGATCTTAACGAGCCTTATTAACTACCACGGCAACCGCAGGGGCTTCTGGGACAGCGCTGCTGTTGGGCCGTTTATTATTGGACAGAAATAAAGGGGCTGGCCTGGCACGCACTGCTGCTGTAGGGAGGTTTCGGATTAGGAGGGATTGTGAATCACAATGGGTGCTGTGCTGTTTCAAAATATTGTCTCTGAGCTAATTGCGATGAGTCCAGTCATTTCTTTTTTTCCTGCAAAAACAAAGATTTTCACTTGAAAATACTTGAAATCAATACTAATAATAATATATAATAATATATTATTATTATTATTATTATTATTATTATTATTATTATTAGCATTATATATAATAATATAATAATAAATCAATAATGATAATCAATACTTTCAATACTTTAAAAAATTCACTTGGCAGCATCCTATCAAATGCAAACAAATGTTTATTGACTCATGCTGTGAAGGGAGTTTTGAAATTTGCCGAACTAGAGATGCTGTGATCTGCACTCCAGTTGCATATTGTAGATTCAAAAGCCACAATAAATATACCCTGCAAGTTATTTCACATTATTTTAATAGAACTAAAATCTCTGTCAGACACATTAATCCAGCTGTGCTTTAAAATTTCAAGATGTAGTTTATCATGTTGTAATGGGTGGCTTAATGTTGTGCAACAACTGTATAAAATAGTGGACGTAGGCACTATGAGTCACCCATTGGTTTGTGAACAAAGCAGCGTCAGTAGGTTATCTGGTTCACTTTCATCTTCACCAAGACCTTCATATCCATCTGTCAACTGACAGGCATTTTTTCCAACTCAAGTGACAAGAGAAATATGGGCATTGTATGTTTCTGCAAACAACAGATATCACACTTCTCCATTATGTAATGGACACATTGAAACTTTATGTTTTAGCGGTTGTACCAAAGTCACGGTAGAAAAAATCTGCAGCTTAGCAGCCACACACACAATGCGCCTTTTTCGGGGCAATGGGGGGCGTGAGCAAGTAACAAAACGTGTAGCTCAGCATGTGATGTAAACAGTGACATGGGAGGGAAGCCGCGGCTAGTCAGTCCTTTGGCAGTTCTCTCCTAAGTTGGTCCGTCCTTCACCATTCTAGTCATCGTCGACGGTTAATGGCCACTTCATTTGCGAGGATAAGGAGGGCGCGCAATTCTTTGTCTCCCCAGTTGCTCATTTTTACAGTGTCTTTCAGGTTTGTGTTTCCCTCTTGCTACCAGCTGCTCACTAATCCCTGCTATCAGCTGTTTCCCGTTTATCCACCGCCAGTGGCTCACATGTGCAGCGTCATCAACAGCTCCTCCCACAAGTCTTCAACAGCCCCTCCCATTGCAGAAGGTCTAAAAGGGCCTAAAAGGGATCCGCCAATATGACTATATCATGAGGCGGAAAACTGGGCACCTGGCACGGCAGTCTGGCTTTGTATGTCTGAAACGCTCGCAATGTAAAAGGGGCTAAAGTCAGCTCATATATTACGTCACTTTAGAAATGTTGATATACAAATATAATGTATTTGCACTTCGCAGAAATGTGCAGTGCCAAAATTTTCTTCCAGCAACCAGGCTAATTCTTTCTCCACAAATAGAGCAATGCTGTTCCATTAATTGTTCAATTAATTTATCAGTTTCGCAGATCCATAAAAAATAGATGGACAATATATAATATTATAATAATGGACATCAGTTGTTGCTGCACAATATGAATGCAATATGAGTCTAATTATCAGGTTTAATCAGGATTTGATTTTACAGTTAGTTCACAGACAGAAAATGAATCTGCAAAAATTTTGATGATTGATTTTACTGTTTAAGTGAAATCTGATTTCTGGTTACAGCCTCACAGAGTACAGATGCACTAATTGCCAAACAGCTTGCAGAGCTATGGACACTGGACAATGAAAATAATCATTAATTACAGCCAAGTACTCAGAGATCGGGAGAATCACTTAACTGTGGCATTCATTTCTAATCTAAGATAACTAGTTGTCCACTCTTTTAAAGAGACTTCCTAACATACACTTTGGTAGAGCAGGAAGCTGCTCGTTGTCATTAATAATGAATGAAATCTGCAGCAGCATAATAATTGCGTTGGAATTCTTTGATGGGATTCCCGACAGGATTCCTGACAGTCTATTAGCTTCTTGTCTCCCATCACTGCAGCTCAGGGAAACATGAGGCGACTGTAAAACAGAAGCCGAGCCACTAATGTGCCCTTGTGCCCTGATGAAGGGCTGCGCTGAGCCTTTTTAATGGTCAACATCAGCTCCTAATACTGAGTCACATTGGCCTTATGAAGCACTGATGGAGCACTGTTTTAGTCTGTTTTTTATTTATTCATTTAGTATGTGCTGTTATTTATTCATCATTTGTTTGTTCATCTCAAGACATAAAAGCATAAATGTCAGTAATCTATGTCTTCCTCATATTCACTCCAGACTACTTAACATTTTTAAATGTCATATTTAATTGCATGATTATATTGTTTGATATTTTCTTGCTACTTCTATTCAGCTGCTTCTGTTTTATAACTTATAAGGCCCAGACACACCAAACTGACTTTATAGTAGTGACAAAGGCCCCCTGCTGTGTCGCCTGATGTCACCATGTCTCGGCAAAAAAGTTGCTTGTCGCTCGTTAGCCAACTAGCACTTTAACAACAATCTCATGGGGGGCGCCCAGTAGTAGTAGCCCAGTGAGTAGAACTGCCGTCCCATGTAAGGCACCATCCTTAGCGCACCCTTCATACTGTCCTGTCAAATAAATGCAAAAGATCCACAATCTAAAGTTGAAAAAACAGAGCATGTTAATCATGCACCAGTGAACAATAACACAAACCGTCATGAAATTTGCTGAAGAGCTCTGTGGCTGAAGAAAATAATCTTACCTTTTGGAACAAGTTAGTTTTGGTCTCGCTTCCTCTTGACTTCAGCTCTTCATTCACTTTGCTCACTTCCATTTCTCTTTTCATATATTTTCAAGAGATGCTCACAGCGAGTCAATCTTCTTAGGAGACTCAGTGGCCTCGGTGTTAGTCAGCAGATTTTAGAATCAGTGTACAAAACTATGGTTGTTTTACTCTTTGTCTGCTTTTATAATGTTGTCTTTTGGGTTTGGTGAGCCAAAGACAAATTTCCACCCATGGTGGACAATAAAGATATATTCTGTTGTGTTATTTTATTCACTGATTGCCTCTGCTGTCACTGACACCAATTCAACATGCTGAATCGGCCCAAAAAGAGCGGACAGGGGCATATGGGGGGCAATGGTGTGGGACACAATGCACCAACTAGGGCGACTAGGGCTTGACCAACAGCTGATAGTTGCTTTGGTGTGTCAGGACCTTTATACATATTACTACAAATAACTATTTTGGCGTTTAAGGTTTAATGGCTTCACTTTATCTTTTTTAATGATTAGCAAGTTACTCCTGGTTATCCAGAATCTGCTGATATTTCAAACATTGCCTGCTTTTTTCACTTTTTGATACAGTCCTAAACATAAGCCATCAGAGGCAGGCTACAAATAAATGAATAAATCAATTAATTTAATAAGGAAAAAAAAAAGTGGTCAAAACCAAATTTTATCTCCTACTCCTACATAAGGGAGATATAATATGCAGCCTCAATTAGAGTTTGTTTCGAGAGTGAAAAAGCGGTGCAGAATAAAGTGCTTGGTGCAGCATACAAAGGGCACTGAAAGTTCGGCCAAATGCAGCATTAACAAAAGGCTCTGTCTTCATAGTTAACTAAGTACAAATGGTCTCTGTAAAAGAAAATGGAACTGTGCAGTGGTACAAGCAGGACTCTGTTTTATATGCACAAGAACTGCCTGCCCACAACGTCTAGGTTCCCATGCGTAAACATAGGCAGTCCACTCAGCAAGCTAGTTAGCAAACAAGAGAGACAGATTGATTCATGTTTTTCTGCACTAATGTTACTGACACAACATTGCTAGCAGAGGTTATCCAGGATCTGCTGATATTTTTTACTTTGTGATACAGTCCTTCAAAGAAACCCTGAGAGGCAAGCTGAGAAAAACTTTTTCTGTAGGCAATGTTGGCCAAAACCAAAGTTTATCTCTTACATTGGAGATCTTATGTTCTACATAGGGGAGATACACTATTACTGAGGTGTTTTGAGGGTGAGAAAGCGGTGTAGAATGAAGTGCTTGGTGCAGCATACAAAGGGCACTGAAAGTTCAGCCAAATGCAGCATAAATGAAAAGTTTTGTCTCCTCAGTTAACTAACTGCAAATGTCCTCTGTAAAACCTAATGGAACTGTGCAGTGGCACAAGCAGGACTCTGTTTTATACGCATAAGAACTGCTTGCCCGCAACGTCTAGGTTGCCATGCATAAACATTTGCAGCCTACTTAGCGAGTGAGTATGTGAGCAAAAGAAGAAGAGATTGATTCATGCTTGTTTGCACCAATGTTACTGATACAACACCACCATAAAACTCTGATTACCGTGCTGCACGCATTTTAAATACCAGCCAACAGGCCAGTTTCACACAGTCATCATTGCAGCTCCCCCACAATCACTCATGTTTGCAGAAAAGTCATGCAGAGGGCAAAATATCCACACACAGCCATGAGCAAGACAAACCAGTAGTCCAGTAACAAACACGCACACATGCATGCCAATTACAGTTCTATCTGTGGACCGTTGTTAAATCTGCAGATTAGCCAGGTCAGGCCATGAAAAGTAACATTCCGATTAATAGTGGATAGCTTGCGTGTGGGAGAAATAATACATAATTAATGTGGAAAATATTACTTATATTCTTTTTTAAATGTGAACATAGCATAGCTGCTGCCCACTGCTGCTGTGTGTCTCCTTTGAGAGTAAGGCTGTTTGCATTTAGGTACAAAGGTGTGTGTTTGAAAACAGCAACAGCACTCATGGATGGGTATTAAAGAGAGCGAGAGAGAGAGAGAGAGAGAGAGCAAGAGAGAGAGCAAGAGAGAGAGACAGAGAGAGAAAGAGAGAGAGAGAGAGAGAGAGAGAGAGAGAGAGAGAGAGAGAGAGAGTTGGCCAGTGAAACAGTCGGTCCTTCAGTGAATCAGACATTCAGCAGAGGTTGAGATTGGAGCTGGGTGGTAATTGTAGTCTCTCTGCCTGCTGATAGCTGCTCTCATTATTTCTATCTCTGAGCCCATTTACACAGCCATGTTTCACATTTAGCTCTGATAGGCTATAATACTCTCTGACACCACTGTGACACACACACACACACACACACACACACACACGGTATGCTGAGAGAGTCAACAGCATATACTTACAAAGTTGTTTTTTTTTCACATGCACACTTCTTTCTTTCTTTCTT
Organism: Epinephelus cyanopodus; assembly: GCA_026686955.1. Lineage (NCBI taxonomy): Eukaryota > Metazoa > Chordata > Actinopteri > Perciformes > Serranidae > Epinephelus > Epinephelus cyanopodus. The sequence continues at coordinate 8,060,676 of CM048918.1, read as the reverse complement.
TCTCTCACACATACCAGGAAATACACTAACTGTGCAGAAACCACGGCATTGCACCTGTAGAAGAATCTTTCATGTCTGTAAACTCACATGTTTAGAGTCGCTAGAAAATGAATCTGCAACAATAGTGATAATTACTACAGTTAATAAATCACTGGAAAAGGCTTTTGTTTCACCATCTCAAATGTAAAGATGAGCTGCCCATAAGGGGGGAATCTCCAGGCACCTCAAGATTTGATTCAATTACAGTTCAGAGGGCAATGATTTAATGATAAGACAATTTTTGCTGCATCTTAATGTATCTTTTTTTTATTTTATTTTAATGCATGAATTTCTATTCTCACTGTGTGACAACTTTATACTTTAAAGCATAGCATACTGTATGAGTAGTCATCTATAATAATAAAAACAGATGCATTTACTTGGGTACAATGTGGCTCTTGTCCAGGGCACATGATACTTGATGCTTTAAACCCCGAGCCAATCAGGGCACCCTGACAATGAGACATTTTAAAATATCACCATGTTTTGTTTTTTTTTGTTTTTTTTTAAATTTAGTTTTGCATTTCATAGGCCAATAAAAAAAAAAACAAATCCACTTATCAACTTAAGGAGCAACAACACAGCTCAATCAAATCTGCTTCTGCAGCAACATAAGCAGTCACATGATCAGACAGGGACCTAATTAAATCTCTGGTTTCACTTCCATATATGTGATTTAAGCTTTAATTGAGTCTGGTGCCATCACACACTGATCCCTTATACAGTCCCACTCACTTTACTGTTTTTCCGTCCCCGTAACAAATCGGCAGCAGAGACACATCATCTCTCCTCTCTGTGTGTTACAGTAGGAAGGAATTAGCAATCATTAAGGGGAGACTCAGATGTTCAGGGATTAAAAGGTGCAGTGCATCAGAGCAGAGGAGCAGCAAATTGTTGTCATTAGGACGAGGAGGAGGGAGAGCAGGAGGCGGGTCGTGAAGATCCGGGCTGTGCCATGCCAGGGTGTCCTCTGCAGTGAGAGCTGCCTGAGCACAAAATTAATTTCTGACTCACAGCAAGAGACAAATTGAACAAACAGAAGTGATTCCAATTGTGCAAATTGACACAGGCCCTGAACCATCAAGGTTTTCAGGCAAAAGACATGTCGATGTAGATGCTTTCAGTTTGTTTACTGACACTCCAAATAGATAGGGGCTATTGGACAATATCATTTCCTAAGCATGCTTACAGAGAGAGTTCAGATTTTTTAAGTGGGGTACTTATCCATAGTCAGTGTATTAAATACTCTATTGTCAGTCAGCACACCCCCAGTTTGGAGAAGCAGGCTGGAGTCCGTCATGAAAGCTAACCAGTGCACTGCTATGGATGGGGGTCGCACCTGAACAATTCAGATTAGGTGTAAGCTATATTGAGAGTAGCCTATTTGTATTGCTTTACCTTTCCATCAGACAGCCCGTTCCGACAGGGAATATATTATTTTTTTCAGTTCCCCAACTGTGTTCTTGTCAAAGCCACCGGAATTTGAACACAGGAGCTGCTGGTCAACTGCTGCTTTGTTCGTTTAGTTAGTCTGAGTTACTGTGAATCCTAACTAACAATTTTAAATGCCAAAGTCGGACAATAACACAGACCGACTAAGTGATGGAGGCAGGGGTAGACAAGCAGCTCCTGTGTGCAGCAAGCTAAAATGACTGTTTTTCTCAAAGGATTCAGGCTTTGAAGAGAGCGATATAATGGCCTTATTTTCCCATCACAAATCACTGACTGATGGGAAGGGAAAGCAGTCGATTGCTTAGCTTCCATGTTGGACTCCAGCTTGCTTCTCCAAACTGGTGGTGTTGCAGACTGACATCTACTGTATGTAATATTTGGTCTATGGCTGAGTGCTCCATAGAACCCCACTTAAAGAAATCACTTTAAGGGAAAACAAAGAAGTGCAGAGGAAACTATTTACTCATAGTTCACTTCCTCTATTTGGAGACAGTGTTGATCAGCTACAGGCTGCAGAATATTGATTGTTTCAACAAGACCAATGTGTGTTTTGCTGAGGCTGCAAAAGGAGCATGCAAATTTCAATTCTGCTTCAAGTATCTGGCACAGGCTTCTGTTAGACTGAGGAGGAGGAGGAGGAGGAGGAGGAGGAGGAGGAAGAGGAAAACAAAGGACACGAAAGGAGAAGGGAGGATAGAATGAGAGGAGTTTGGAGAGAAGCAGCGAGGAGTCAGGACATGTTCCAGAGCCATGACTGCGTCTTGGCCTACAAAAAGAGAAGGGGAGTGAACGCAGCCTTTGAATAGTCGTAATGAGAGCAGGCAGCTTCTGGACTGTAGACAGAGAACTACAGCCAAGTATTGACCCAGCTGACAGCTAGCTGCCAGACGATGCTAGCTAGCTAGCAGCACTGGGTCAAATTTCTACTGGAGCTCCTTCAACAAATCAACCGAGAAAGATTTCTGCTCCAGTCTGGCGTCCATACAGTCGGAGGGGCTTGATCACTTACAACAACTCAATTAGCAGCCCAGTCCACAGACACTGCTACTATTCTATCCTAATGGAAGTGTGTGCTTACATGATATGTAACCTGTCTGTCTGTTAAGCGACTCATTCATGGAGGTGTGGTGTTTCACTTTTCTTTTCTTTTGTCAGAGCTCTGCTGCGTCAAGGCAGTGGCTGTTTTCCATGTAGGACTAGAAGTGCCATCACACACATCTACATGATGTTGAAAACAAGCACTTCAAAGGTTTATGGTGTTTGTATTGTTTTTGTAAGTTATGACAATGTACGTTTTTCATGGCCAAAGCTGTTTGTTAACTCCATCATGGCCAGGACACAACCAACACGTGGGCATCACGTGGCTCAAAGCCATTCAGAGGTAAAGTGAATGCAAAGGGAAGAAGAAAAAAGAAGAGATAAAACATTTTGCTTCATCTGCCAGCAGACTCTGAGAACCTGCCTGTAATATCTGCTGTGATTATTCACAAATAAGAAGTCATAACCCACAGCGACAGCTGAAAGTGTGAAAACACATTGCTGCTCTTATTCAAATTGCACTTATGTGGTGTATTATATTAATTCCAAGTCACGCTCACACAAAATAAATGAATAAAAATACAGACACTTAAGGTGATACTGAATTTCACAGCACTGACACATTTTTTTCTCATGTTTTCACTCCAACACATTCTCACTCCCAACTCAACCTATTTTACCACTTGGTCAGTGGCCTTTCATGTCTACGTATGAGGCGCTAGGTATCCTGGGTGCGTCTGTTGTGGACGCTCTGGGACGCTGTGTCAATTTACGCCTGTCTCAAATTATGGAAATTTAATGTATGGTCTCTCTTCATTAGATGGAAAAATAACCTCACTTTGGTTAAAGGGATAGTGCACCCAAAAATTAAAATTCCACCATTATCTACTCACCCATATGTCGATGAAGGCTCAGGTGAAGTTTTAGTCCGCACAACACTTGCAGAGATCCAAGGGGAGAGGAGCTAGCAACACAACTCCACCTAATGGAGGCTTGCGGCGCCCCAGATTCAAACGTCCAAAAACACATAATTGTAACCACAAAATATCTCTGTACTGCTCGTCTGTAGTGATCCAAGTGTCCTGAAGCCCCGTCATTTGAACTCTGTTTTTAGCCTCATTGTAGCCTGTACTCTAACTGCCATCTGTGCACCGAGCTCCTGTGTGCGCAGTTAGAGCTGCAGGCTACATTGAGGCTCAAATGACATGTTTCCAAACACCTTTTTATAAAATAAAATAAAATGTAAAACAAAGACAAAATCAAAAATGTGTGAATATCCATATCAGTCTGCAAGGGCGTTTCTAGGATTTTAGGTCATCGGGGGCTTAGCCTGACCTCTGTAGGGGGACCCGGGACGATGAACCAGCTCTATTTTGATACTTTGTTTATAACATCTTAAAAACTTTTTTGTTTTAATTAATATTCTATTTGCCTAATAACACCACTGGTAATCTCTAACCCTGGGTGAAAACTTTGAATGTCTTGTTTCATTCAACCAACAAAAGAAAAGAAAAAGAAATGTTTATAGTGACACAAAACAGAAGAACAAAAACACTAAAGCCCTGTTCAGTATGCTTTTTTTTCCCCTTTCCACTGCTAAAAATTGTGGATGGTACCAGGGAAATAGTTCTGTACCGTCCCCATTATTGGTCACCATCTGTTGGGGTATCTAACACATAGATCTGGTACTAAAAGGTGAAACTGTGAACACTGTAGTCCATTGATTGGTCAATAGAGGACGGTCACTTTACTCCGCTGAATTGTGGCTGGTTTTGAAGATTATGTAACCACTGTTCATAGCATGGCCAGTCTTACATACATTAGTAAGCTATAACATGAAAATGAAAGGATGTTTTGCTGCCTCTTGCTGTAAACTGAGAAAAAATAATTTCATTTACTGTGCTTGATGGTGGAAAGTTTGCTTGTAATGTTACTCAAGGCATAAGTTGACTACATGACTCCATCAACCATTGACTATTCCATTAGTTTTTATTGTCTCTCTGGGATGGAACACACTTTTAGTAATGAGTGTATCTTCAAGCGGTTAAAAATACATATTAATTTCAACCAGATTATGTGTACTGCATATATTATAATCCTCACTTGGAGAAAAAAAAACACTGTGGAGCATTGTTCTTGTGGACTCTGTCAACATTAAACTCCTGCGCTTGCTTGAGACTGACTAAATGCATGCACAAACTCAATATTTTAAATATCCCATTGGGAGAGACTCTCACTGCAGCCTATTCTGTTTTATTCTGAAAATTTCAGCGTGCAGCCTCCTTCTCTTGATGCTAGATGCTAGATGGAGCAGTGAGTGACAACAACCCTACCCACATTTAAGAGCACTGTTTGCAGTAAAAACGCTAAACAGACCTAGGGTCTACTGCAAGTACCATGTCTGAATGGTTACTTTTGGTTCCAGAGTTACTATACTACAGGTGTTTGGTGGAAACGGAACTCGAGTTCATTCATTCCTGCTCCTGTAACTAAATAACTTGGATAACTATGGATTAATTGATTGATCAGAAGTGTATATGTTCCTGATATATCTTATTGACAGTTTCATGTCTTTAGGAGACCAATTGAAGTCCCCAGCGACCTTTTTTGTCACTGACCTCAGACCTCTGACCTTCCTGTTTTCGATCAGCAGGAAAAAAAGACAACCTCTGGACATAGATCAATAGAGTATCAGTATCAGTAAACGCTAACAGAAACGCCAAGCTAACAGCCTCACATGTAGATCTGTGTCTGTGGCTGAAGGCGACATACTGTCAGCGTGACTGTTTGTCCAGCTGCTTCCGATCACATCTGACACTGTTAATAGGCTTTAAACACGAACTGTCACATCTGGCACCAGCACACTGACATATGAAAACAACAGTGATGAAGCATCACACGCTGACAGACACACACCTCAGCACAGGGCAGCTGGCACACACAGCACAGCTGTATTAGTCTAATTAATTAGCTGGTTAAGCTCTTGTATGTTCTGATATGATCTCTGTTCGTTACATCTGTGTGTGTTCAGCTTGGGAACATTAACACGTCTCTGCACTTTCAGCTTTGAAATGTGGAAAGTAATTAAATTTATTCTGGAGACATCCTGGTTAAAATACATTTTCAATTTCATAGCTCTGCAGGAGGAAACAATTCTGATTTTTTTTTAAAGCTGTTATGAAAAAGTATGACCACATCTGAGCAAATACCATTTGTGTCACTTTAATTGACATTTCACATTTTAGTCACTGAGCTGCTGACATTCAGAGAATCCTATAATGAATGCATCTGAAATAAATGGGAGAGAGTGAGAAACCGCAGCCTGAGCATAAAGAAATTATTCCTGTGGCCTTAAATTGGCCCTAAAAACATTACTTAATGCTCGGGACTCAGCTGGTGTTCCAGTCTAAGTTTTGGCTGCTTTTTTTAGATTTAGTCTTAATCTGAAAATTTCCAAAAGTTTTAGTTACATTCTTGTCATTTTTATTCTTCAAAATTTTAGTCCAGTTTTAATCTACAAAAAGGTAGGTGGGTTAATTAGGGTAGGTGACAGGTTGTATCAAGTATTGGCATTTCATTAAGACACATAAGTGTATTTTGAAAAGTGAAAATGCATGTAACAGGCTGAAATTGACACGGCATCCCAGAACGTCAACAGCAAATGCACCCAGGGTAACTTCTATGACATATCTCGACGTGGAAACTTGATGACAAAACAATGATATGTGAATGTGTTGGATACACACAGCTGCCTGTTTACTGCTGAATTACAGCTTAAAAATGCTAACAGCTAATGCTGTGTCTTTTGTAGGTTAGTGGAACATCCTGGCACTGACTATTAACTGGCATTTACCTTTAGTTGGCACTCTGCTCTCATACAGCATTAGAAAAGAACTGCAAACACAAACACTCCTGGCTTCCAAACTTTTTTTCCCCCAATATGTTTAATAAAATAATTTATCATGTTCTTCTTCTCTTTTCTCCCAAATAAATCTCCATTTGAGTCCTATCTCATCAAGAACAGAACATGCATTTCATCATAGTTTTTGTTATCAAGGATCTGTTTTTATCTCGTCCTCATTTTCATCATTGAAAAAGGTTTCACCAGTTTTCATTACCAAAATTAACACTGCATCAAAGATCCATTTGACATTTGAAATCTTGAGGTTTTTGATATTATGAGTAATTCAGCTGATTGTTATGTGCTTCCCTGGCTAAATTGCAACCAGAAACTGTCAGTACTACATGGAGGATCGACCCAAAAGAATGAATTGCAACAAACATTCTGTCTTGACTAATCTTCCTGCTGATTTATGGGTTGTGCTGCGACTATGGGCAGTGAAAGCAGAGACGTTTTGCTTTTTATCACAGTTGGCCCTCCAACAGAGGAGTGTAGCCTTGATGTGGAGGTTATTCAAAGTATGTGGAAGTCCTGTGTGGTAATTAAACCAACAATGGCACTGATTGCATATGATTATAAATCAACAATCTTGCAATCAAATATTATTTGCATTGTAATCTGATGAAATGCATCATTTATCCAGAGTCTTAAACATGAAGGTGTAGCTGTGGATCATCAGCCAGAAAGAGTACCCAGCCAAGCAAGCAAGGCGACTCACCACAGACCCATATAGGCAGATTACGTCATCCCTGGTTGGTCCTTTTGGGTAGCACATGAGACTGTATGAGCATGAAGAAGAAATGTGAGGAAGAATATGAGTGAAAGTGATTTATTAGAGCAGGGACTTTTGGATTTCGCTTTATAAAACTGCAAAGTTTGTTGCTGATGTGCACTTGTAGTGTGATTTTGTTGCATTAACAACATTTATTTCAGTTCTTAGATTCTCTGGGAGATAACATTATATTTTTAGTATATAAAGTGTCCTAGAACATGTCGTATAACAGACATGCCAAATTATAGCATTTCTTAATAGCCTAATTTATCCCAAAAGGAACAATGTATAAGTCATGCCACCGCATGAGGTGACCATGCCATCAGTCTGTACTGTAAATGAAGGCAGAGCAAAATAAGCAAAAGCTTCCTAGTTGAAAGTTATTAAAAGTAAAATATTTAAATAAAATTTACAAACTAAAATTTAGTGTTTATCTTATGGAATTAGCAGCTCTAAGTATTTGTACAAACTGTAGTTACTGCTTTTAAATTACAAATCAGTTTAGACTTTGTCTATTACATGTAATCAGTTACAGCTCAGCCCACACTGTGATTTAAAAAGATGATGATGTTTCATAAATGTGGCAGTGATGAATTGGACCTGGCTGTGCTGATAAGCAGGGCAGTGCCCGGCTGATGAGCTGCTTGTTTCTTATAATGAGTTTTATTGACATGGGTGGCTCAGTGTGATTAGCGGCGCTAATAGACAAACAACTGTCCAGTCTCATATTTGACAACAACAACAACAGCAGCAGCTTCAGCTGAAGGGATCAAGGAGGACGGAGAAGAAAGAGTCAGCATTCAGTGAGGCTTTTGTGCCCTCCAGGAACCTCTCTGCAGTTTTCTTCTTCTGCTTATATTAACAGGAACTGTCTGCGCCATGTTCTTTCAGCATTGGGAAAAGTAACACTAGTTAATATCTGCTTAGCATAGCCCAGTCACCAGAAGAGTTGCCATTGGTTGTTTATGCAAACCATGAAAACATCACATTTGTATGTTATATGCATCATATCAATGTTTCCAGAGTACATGAGTTAACTTTGTCATAGTTCGGTGATGGGGATGGTGGAACCTGCCAAGCCGCTGACCGCTGTTCGAGACCGCCAAACAACAAGACCAGCTTTTTAGTTTTTTTTGGTGGCTTCAGTGTATCCTGAACATAATAACAAGCAATTTTAACACAGCTGTGACTTGCTGAAATGCATAATGCAAACATTTTTTTCTGGCGAGTGGGTCGCTAAGCAACAGCCACAGACATTTGAGCATGTTTAGTTCAGAGTTATACAGTTCGACCAATATCTTGTATTGTTGGTCCTGAGCTGGTACATGTCTCAACTACTAGGCTACCATGGTGATGATAAAGAGTGGCCGACTGTTATTGGCTGATATTGGCTCAGCACAGTGTTTGTATAGGTGTATAAATAACCAGACAATTTGAAAAAATGACAGTCACTGTTACATTAGCCCTTTTTACACAGAGATTGCACCATAGAGCCGCTACTTTACACCACCTTTCATTTTAGACAGCATACTGGCATTGTGGAAGCAAAATAGGTGTGACGGGGTGACATTTTACATTGGCCTGTAGTGTGACAGTGTACATATTGGCAGTGCTATATAAACATTAACACTGGTAATAACATGTCAATAACAATCATCTACCATCCCTGTTATATGGCAGCTGATCTTGTCCTCGACTCAGAGGGTAAGGAGCACCTGAACCTCATTGTCTCCCCAATTTGTGGACCTTTTTGGCCGCTGTTCTTTTTCTTTGAGTTAGCTGCTAACTGCTATCAGCTTTTTTTTCATACATAGGATTCTTAAAAAAACAAATTTAAAGGATCATTGTTAAAAACATTTTGTATTATGCATGTCAAATATCTATATCTGTTTCTACCTGAAAAATCTAGTATTGGTTAAGCTCTAGTACTGATGTGTTTCCCTTTCTTTTATGGTGTTGATGCTGCAGTCTGTATTTCAGTCATGCATACAGCAACAAATTGAGCTCATTAGTAGACCAGACTGGGATTTTAATAATAGAGGACAGAGACACCAAAGGGTAGAGATTATAATATGACATAATGTATGGACAAAGTTTATTTTACATTATCATTAGTATTTTTATCAACAACCAACAAGGAAGCTACATTTTATGAATGAATAATTAAATTAAGTAAGTGATAATTAATTTCTTGGTTAAACATTATACACACACACACACACACACACATATATATATATATATATATATATATATATATATATATATATATATATATATATATAACTTTTCTACAAAAACCTTTTACAAAACAGGCCAGGTCAACTAATAAATGAAACACAAGCATGAGCGCAAGAATGTTGTGAGAATGACTCAGTGTCAAGAACCAGGAACTCTCTGGTTCATTGCCAGCTTTTGGTATTTCCCAGAATGACTGTGTGTAGCTGTCAGTAGGATGAGGTAAAGACAGTTGCAAAGATGGAGGAATTTCAAACTTGATTACAGTCTAAAGCTTTCTGTAGTCCTTATTACAACGCATTCTGACCTACTTGTCCTCTCTCTTGTATTTACCGAGATGTTTTTATTTGTTTCTTTTTTTGGGGGAAGCATATAGTTACAGTCCCACACTCAATTACGGAACTTGATGTGATTTTTGATTCCAGCCAGCTGCTGAGATTTGATTGCATTATGGTGACATGACAGATGTTTCCTCCTCACCTTCCACTCGCTGTATCGCAGACATTGATTGTGGCTACTGACATTTCGAGATGGGGCAACAGCTTACACAGCAGGCCCCTTCACTGCTATCTCACTCTGAGCTAATTGGCTGAATAAGTCCTGGTCTCACGGCGACAGCCAATGACGTGTGAAGGGGAGACGACTGCTGACTGGAGCGATGCGTCAGGCTGACAGATGGATGCTCTGTGCACACACACACACACACATACCCCTAATGTTTACTTTATGAAAGTATCCCGCACTCTTTTGCTATTATATGGACAGACACATAAGAAGAAATAGGTACATTTAACAGATGTGAACATGCAAAGGGTGTGAAGGGCGCTGCAGTGACCTGCCGCAGCCGATAAGTGATGTAACAGGGACAATAAGAACCAGATGTTGTGTCTCTGATGCTGATGAGAGAGCCATATATCTGCCAGAGGTGTACCTCTGAGCGACTACAACACCTCATTCCCTCTCCTTCAATTGGTATCACAACCTCCATCTGTGGCCAGTTTGCTCTGGTCAGAAATGACCCTTCTTCATTTAAGGCTCCAGGCTGACTTTTTTTTTTTTTTGTTTTGTTTTCTGACAATATCACACACATCACGGCACATGCAGACTGTTTGCTACTGTATGTAATGGGTACTGAGAGATGAACATCAGGGTTTTTTTTTTTTTGGTTGTTTTTTGTTTGATTCCAGCATGTTACAATATAAACATTCCGTGAATCAACAAACAGTCTTAGATAGTAAGTGGCAACCTGTGGGGCTGAAAAATAAAGCCCAAAACTGCAGTTCTTTGAATGACCACTTGGAGTTGGTTTTGGAAGCCAGCCAATCCCTATAGACCCCATGTTAAAATGCCCAACTTTACACTAGAAATAAAAGATGGTTACAGCCTGGAACAAAGAACAGTTTTGGTCTCTATAGCTAATTTCAACGTTCATCACAACTGTAGGAGGGATGGATTTTTATATAACTCAACAGACTACCTTTTATTAAGGCTTAAAGTTACGCATAATTAAGGGCGGGCTGCTCTGAGTGACTGGCTGTGTGCTGATAGCCTCCTCGGCATCTCAGTCACACCCACGCTTTTGGGCTTCAAAAACACAAGATGCAGATGGCTGTAATGCCAAAATCAAGGCTTCAAAACAGGAGTCCACAAACCAATGGGTGACCTCACATAGTTATGTCCATTATTTTACAGTCTATGAGCAGGACTGGCTAGCATTAGGATTGTACCAATCTGATCTTTTCTGTCTTGGTGCTGAAAGAAGTGGGTGGATTGATACCAAAACATTGATACTCTTGACACTACGTTTTCATTTTGAAGATCGATTCCAGGGTCATTAGGATGGATACTAAAAATTGAGCATATTGTTAGTTCAGGCAGGACACAATGTCAAGCTCAGCTCACATGCCAGTTACATCAGGTGATCTAACACAGCCCAGTCAACTGAAGGAGCAGCTGATTGATGGAAGGGTGTCAGCTGATAGATCACATGATTCATGTCTACGCAACCAATCGGCGAATCTCATTCAGAGCATCCTATTTAAACTGCTTTGGCCTGCCTTACGTTGCTGCTTCCTCTGCAAGCCGCTTTGCAACCCACCTCCACCCCAGCTCCTCCTTTTCATGTTGTGTCTGACATATCAGTGTCATTTCTGTTTGTCATTGAAGCTGCCCTGTTCTGTTCCCAGAGGTCTTTGCTGCTGCTCCCCTACGTTAGGCTTTCCATGTAGATTCATGGAAGGGCAGGGAGGTTTGCTCTGCCCGCCTCAGGCTTTCCTCATTTGCATGAGGAAGGGCAGAGAGATGTGGTCTTTCTGCCTTAAGACATTCCATTGAGGCGCATGAAAGGACGGAGAAGTTTGCTCTCTCTGCCTTAGGCTATTCACGTTGGCGTGTGGAAGAGGCTTTCTGTGTAGGCCTCTCAACAGAGCTATACCACCAAATATAATACTGTAAATGAGTATAAAGCGTCTTTGACCAAAGTGTTCCTGACTGAGTAGGGATTAGTTTCTCTCTTCTAAAAACTGTGGAGAACCTTCTGTGCAAACAACATTGCGTTGGTGTGAGCACATCTAGTGCATATACTCTTTGCTTCTCCAACACTTTTGTGTTGTCTGCACTCAAACAACTTCAGACCCAGCAGTGTCTTTTGTGCTTACCTTTCACCCAAAGTCAGCAGTGGGAGGATGGTAAGATCACCTCCCAGCCCTCCTGTTTACTGCTGGGAGCTGACAGGGACCCTCAGTTGTACTATAAATAGCACCGTATACACGTCCACGTGACCGTAGCTGTCCATTAACATTAAATGCATAAAGAATTTCCGAGCCCGACTACTTAAATCTGACACATAATAGCAGTGATGGCTTGATGAAAGAGGGGAAACGAAAAAAAAAAACATGAGAAAGAGAATTTGGAACTGTGAGTTTTATGACTCAATTTGCTCACATATTTGTTGTACTGCTTCACCGGAATTATCACTATCAGACCAGTCTTTAAATTTTTAGCATTATTAAGTAAGTTGAGATTTTAAAATGTGGTCATTCAGTGTCTTTCCTATGGTCAACCTCCATGGGGTATCTGTTTTGCACTTGTGTGTCTATGACTAACAATTAACCCAAAGTGTAACAGCAAATTCAGTAAATAAATTGCTCTTATTAAAGTGAACAGACAGAAGTGAGTCAAAGACACAACTGCACTGCAGCAGCTGCAGTGAGGAGGCAGATTCTTTAGCCATACACGTGTATTTTTCCGACTTTACAAAAAACACTCTTTTGAAGACGATTATCTCAGACAGTATTTCCTCTGTTGCGTAAAAGCTGTTATAACACTGACAATGTTCTTTACCTACAGGGCAGAGTTTCACCTGAGTACATTCAGTACTGTATTTAAAGGTACTTCACTCTCACTGATGATACTCAACTTTGCCTCTTTATTCCACACTGTCATACCCATAATCACAGTGCTGATTATCCCTCAGGTAATACTGCTATATTGAAACTATATGGAGAAAGTTTTCAAGTGTTTATAAAATATTCTGGTCTCTCATCATATTGTACTTCCCAAAGCTTTGATATGTATTTCTCATATTTCATTTAGATTTGATGGCAGTTAAGGGCTGGACAGTTTTTTCCTGGGGCAAAAAAATGTCAAAATCAGTCATACTTTTGAGTAAAACACTATGAAACAATTACTCGATGAACTGGGAGTGAACAGGTTTAACTGAATTCACGCTGCTTTAAAGATGCAAAAAAGTCTGCACTGCGTATAAAGCAGAAAGAAAGTGAGATGATGAAGGCAGAAAGAGAGTTGAATGAGGAGAAAAGAAACTTAATATGGAGGACCAGTCACTCAGGAGCCAAATGTTGCTGCTGGGAAAGAAAGTAAGTTAGAAAGTAAGACATAAAGGGAGAAAGTGAAATAGGATGTTATTCGGAAAAAGCTTACAGAACATCTGAATACACTTTATTATTCAGCATATTGGTTTAGCCAGAAGAAAAGAGACTAGCTTACTGTCAGATGGTTGCTAGCTGGATTCAGCAGATGAATATCATTTGAGCTTGATGTTTCCTCCGACCTTTTTAGACTGACACAACAACATCCAAACTATTACCCATCTGATGTATGACTGGAAAACAATTATCATCATTTTATCACTTTATAGTGTGCACTGGACTCATCATGCAGAAGGACTGTGGTTCTACTCTGCAATCCCTGGTCAGCCATTTGTTGGCATGCCACGAAATGTGAGATGTAATGGAGGTTAATAGAAAATGAAATTGATTTCACAGAGCAGAGCTGTGGATTTTTGTGCAAATTTGGAAGTTTCTTGTTGGAGCAGTTGATAACACAAACGGACAGTCAGTGTGATTCTGGTGATTTTATTACATTGTGACACCCCATTTACCTCCTGTGAATTAATTGCAAGCAATCTGTGGCTGGCTATCTTATCTGTACTTGTTAATACAGGTGTAATCTTAGATACAGGATGCAAACAGGTTGGTCAGTTTGGCCAGGGCTGCAGAATTACCAAATAGTAATCTCGACCTCAGTCTTGATTTGGGTTTTCCTGTTTTGGCCTCTTCCCACAGTCCAAAGTTGTGCAGGTTAAGTTAACTGCTGACTCTTAATTGCTCGGAGGTGTGATTTTGTGTGTGAATGGTTGTCTGTCTCTATGGCCTCCAGTTTCGCAGACCGGGCAGGATGAGGATGGGTCCAACAACACTGGACTTTTACCCAGGAGGCCTATGTTTGCTTTCCTTGTGAATATAGAGCCAACCTATGACTTATTTCCCTCTAAACCTAAATGTAAATATGCAGCAATTTACCAATGTTAATGTATTTTAAGGAGTTTTTTTTTTTTTTTTTTACCATAGATACATTTTTTCTTTTCATTTTCAGATCCTATTACCTCTTCAGGTTGCCTTACAAAAAGCTAGAGACAAGCCCCTTCATTTCAAGAGATAGTCAGTCAGAGAGAGAACTGTATAATATAGGTAGAATGTTTTTTAAGGGGAATAAACTGAGAGGAAAACACAAGACAAGAAAAAAACTGAAGTGGGTCGGGGATATCATGAGTTGAAAAACTGAGCCTTCGCAGAGCCCTGCCCCTTTGCAATGGTCCAACAAGCTTTTGGAATAAGCATGGAGCCCACACTGTAACTAACTGCACTCCCTGAAGAAATATTATCATATTTTTGGAAACATTAAATAGTGATTCCAGAGAGAAGCAGTCAAAGGGGTCTACAAAATGCACTTCAAGGATATATCCAGGATGTCAAACTGACTCAGCAGCAACAACAGGTTAAAAAGACAAAGATAGTTAGAAGCTAAAGCCGAACTATAGGCTACAGATCGCAGTGTAAGAGTGAACCACCACATCACTGGCGATCGCCACTGAAGACAATGAATATAAAGGGAAACTTTGCTGATATTGAACCAGCTGTGTGGCATCGCAGTGTGTGCAGATGAACAGTGCTTGGCTTAGCCCTGCACTGCTGCCAGGACCTGGACCTCCTCCACCTGATGGGCAGGGATCTCGGGGGGAAGTTAAACAACATTCATCTGCACACAATGCGATAACCCACAGCTGGTTGAATATCAGCAACGTTTCTGCTTCCCTTCACTGGTTCCTGTGCAGCAGGGTCTGCCTTTTTTTCACTGTTATAATCATTAAAAAGCAAAAGCAGCATGTGTAGGCCAATACATTCAGTAGGCTAAATCTTCAGTAGCTAGCTAGCAAACCCCTTAGTTTTCTGAGTTTGATTTTGGTTTTGGAAAAACCAAAATCAAACTCAAAATCAAAACCTCTCAAGGTAACAAGCATCATTAAAACACGTGCCCCAGGCACAATGTAGAGCTACCACAAAACCAGCCTGAAAATGAAGGAGATCTTAAAGGATTGCATTAGAGTCAAGGAGCACAGCTGTTTTGTTGTCAGACCTTGGTCTGAGTCGGCCCTATGCTACGTTATGATTGTCCAGTCTGGGGGCAGGACTCAGCAAAAGGTCAATTTATGCTCCTTACATGCATTGTGTCTTTTTAGAATACTCTGCCATTTTCACAGGGAATGTACAATTTATTCCCTTGTGCAACAAGAGCATGTGGTTAGGTGTGAGCAGAAAAAAAAAAACATTGCTTGGCTTAAGACAGACGCAGTGTACAGTGGACTCCTGGGTGAAAGTACAGGTGTTAGTGGACCCTATAGGGACTTTCTAGCTCTTAACATTACATAGTTCTGTGGTGTTACAAGCTGACGCCAATTGTCGGGGGTTACAAAGTGGCACTCGTAGACTTAAGAGCTATATTGTACGCAACTGGACTTGCTTGGGTTTCTTGAAGACATTTCACCTCTCATTGAAGAGGTTTCTTCAGTTCTTGACTGGACTGGATTTCAGAACTCAAGAAGCCTCTAGGAAAATAGGTGAAAATTAAGATTACCATGACCTGGATGACTGAGAATCTTCACCAACATGACACCCGTTTAGAACATCTGAACATCTGAATACACTTTATTATTCAGCATATTGGTTTAGCCAGAAGAAAAGAGACTAGCTTACTGTCAGATGGTTGCTAGCTGGATTCAGCAGATGAATATCATTTGAGCTTGATGTTTCCTCCGACCTTTTTAGACTGACACAACAACATCCAAACTATTACCCATCTGATGTATGACTGGAAAACAATTATCATCATTTTATCACTTTATAGTGTGCACTGGACTCATCATGCAGAAGGACTGTGGTTCTACTCTGCAATCCCTGGTCAGCCATTTGTTGGCATGCCACGAAATGTGAGATGTAATGGAGGTTAATAGAAAATGAAATTGATTTCACAGAGCAGAGCTGTGGATTTTTGTGCAAATTTGGAAGTTTCTTGTTGGAGCAGTTGATAACACAAACGGACAGTCAGTGTGATTCTGGTGATTTATTACATTGTGACACCCCATTTACCTCCTGTGAATTAATTGCAAGCAATCTGTGGCTGGCTATCTTATCTGTACTTGTTAATACAGGTGTAATCTTAGATACAGGATGCAAACAGGTTGGTCAGTTTGGCCAGGGCTGCAGAATTACCAAATAGTAATCTCGACCTCAGTCTTGATTTGGGTTTTCCTGTTTTGGCCTCTTCCCACAGTCCAAAGTTGTGCAGGTTAAGTTAACTGCTGACTCTTAATTGCTCGGAGGTGTGATTTTGTGTGTGAATGGTTGTCTGTCTCTATGGCCTCCAGTTTCGCAGACCGGGCAGGATGAGGATGGGTCCAACAACACTGGACTTTTACCCAGGAGGCCTATGTTTGCTTTCCTTGTGAATATAGAGCCAACCTATGACTTATTTCCCTCTAAACCTAAATGTAAATATGCAGCAATTTACCAATGTTAATGTATTTTAAGGAGTTTTTTTTTTTTTTTTTTACCATAGATACATTTTTTCTTTTCATTTTCAGATCCTATTACCTCTTCAGGTTGCCTTACAAAAAGCTAGAGACAAGCCCCTTCATTTCAAGAGATAGTCAGTCAGAGAGAGAACTGTATAATATAGGTAGAATGTTTTTTAAGGGGAATAAACTGAGAGGAAAACACAAGACAAGAAAAAAACTGAAGTGGGTCGGGGATATCATGAGTTGAAAAGCTGGGTATTGATCATTTATTAAGCCTTTTCACTGACATTTGATTCTAACATATAATTCAAATGCAAGTGTGGACACCAGAATTTCATTAGTTTTGACACATTTGATTAGGAAGTATTTATGAATGTGTTTAATGAGCTGAGTTCAGTTGAATGACATTACAGCGGAAGTTTTTAGTGAGGCTTTTCCCATCGTGACACTGAAACACTCAAACTAAATTACAATCTATTTCGTTTAATTTACTCAGTCTTGATTTTTTCTGGCTTCAGCAGTCTCTTAACTCACCTCTGCAGCAATAACAGCAATTTTTTTTTCTAACATAAGGCTGATAATTGGATCTGTAGTTTGGGCTTCTTGGTTTGTTTTGCAGTTAAACTAAAGTAATATGTTTTAATGAGCCTGGCTGTCGAGGTGCGACCATTTTTAGTGTTTTTTAAATGTCACATTGTTAATGAGGTGTTTGGTGGTTTGACCTTCTTGTTTGGTTTGCATTCAGCTGTGGGGAGGTAATATGCTTTAATGAGCCTGAATGTAGCACAGGGAGTTCCCAGCCTATAAAAGGTTAAGGACCCTTGATCTAATGGAGCTGATAGGTGCTATTAGACTCTTAATGAGTCCCACGCCGCTCTGGCGTCTTCATCAGCTTACTGTTGATTCAGCTACCCGTATACTGACACCACCTTAATGCCAGCATTTCCATAAATTAGTCCAACAGCATTTTCGTGTTGGTCAGATCTGTTTGCTTCACCAGAGTCCTAATCAGACTTCTGTTGTTTTGCGATCAAGTTCTTATATCCTCCCGTTGAAGGTCAAAGTACACATCAGTAGACTCTCACATTTACATATTACGCACCAGGCATCAGCATTCATCTGTTGTTGACAGTATTGGACGCTGTGTCAATTTATGCCTGTTACATGCATTGTTTCTTTTCAAAATACACTTCGATTTTCACAGGAACTGTAAAGTTTCTGCTTGTTAAATGCATACAGTCTTTCTCAAAATAAACTGTCAACATTGGTAACACGTCATATTCACATAGATCTAGAAAAGAACATCATGATGTAGATCAACATTAACACAGAAAGCAAACACTGGGCTCAAGGGTGAAATCTGGTGTTGTTGGACCCATCGACCACCTCTCCTGCCAATCCTAGGGACTTTCCATATAATTTTTATTATATTGTGGTCCAGTGATGTTTCAAACAGATGCCACCCAATGGCGTACCACCAGGAAAGGATGCCTGCTTTTTGTTGGTGTCTGACGCAGACATTTATGACCAAGCAGTGGTATTTGATGACTTCAGAATGAAACAAGTTGTATTATCTCACTACACAATACACAATTCATTTTATTTGCTTAATTGATGATATATACCATAATTCTATCAGCACACACTGTATTACTGAACAACATGTTTAGGGCTGCAACTACCTGATATTTTTGATAAGTCTGCCGATTAATCGTTTGGTCTATAACATGTAAAGCCCCTCACAATTTATAGAGCTGCTGATGTATTCAAAGTTATTATTATTTTTTATTATTATTATTTTTTAATATATTACAGAGGGGCGGCACGGTGGTGTGGTGGTTCGCACTGTCGCCTCACAGCAAGAGGGTGCGGAGTTTGCATGTTCTCCCCGTGTCAGCGTGGGTTCTCTCCGGGCACTCCAGCTTCCTCCCACAGTCCAAAGACATGCAGATTGGTGACTAGATTAATTGATAGCTCTAATTTTTCCGTAGGTGTGAATGTGAGCGTGAATGGTTGTGTGTCTCTATGTGTCAGCCCTGCGATAGTCTGGCGACCTGTCCAGGGTGTACCCGTGGCTTCAGCCCCCCCGCGACCCTCAAGAGGATGAAGTTGTTAGAAGATGGATGGATGGATATATTATAGAGCAACAGTCCAAAACCCAAAGATATTCAGCATATAATCAAAGGTTAAAAAAAGAAAAGGAAAAAAAGCAGATAGAACTAAGAAAAAGTGTATGGCATTTTTGACTGAAAAAGTTACTTGATTAATAGATATGGGTTAATTTTGTGCCAGTGGATTTGTGGAGTAATTGACTCAGTGTTTGATCTCTTTCTACTCGCATTCTGGGAGGCAGCCATGCAACATGCTCATCCCAACTCATCACATATCGTCACTTTTTTCAGTGGAATTTCATGTCTACATTTTACATGCTAGCTTACCTCCTGCATTTGTTGTTGTGTCCTGGGACAGTATGTCAACTGAGCCTTCGCAGAGCCCTGCCCCTTTGCAATGGTCCAACAAGCTTTTGGAATAAGCATGGAGCCCACACTGTAACTAACTGCACTCCCTGAAGAAATATTATCATATTTTTGGAAACATTAAATAGTGATTCCAGAGAGAAGCAGTCAAAGGGGTCTACAAAATGCACTTCAAGGATATATCCAGGATGTCAAACTGACTCAGCAGCAACAACAGGTTAAAAAGACAAAGATAGTTAGAAGCTAAAGCCGAACTATAGGCTACAGATCGCAGTGTAAGAGTGAACCACCACATCACTGGCGATCGCCACTGAAGACAATGAATATAAAGGGAAACTTTGCTGATATTGAACCAGCTGTGTGGCATCGCAGTGTGTGCAGATGAACAGTGCTTGGCTTAGCCCTGCACTGCTGCCAGGACCTGGACCTCCTCCACCTGATGGGCAGGGATCTCGGGGGGAAGTTAAACAACATTCATCTGCACACAATGCGATAACCCACAGCTGGTTGAATATCAGCAACGTTTCTCTGCTTCCCTTCACTGGTTCCTGTGCAGCAGGGTCTGCCTTTTTTTCACTGTTATAATCATTAAAAAGCAAAAGCAGCATGTGTAGGCCAATACATTCAGTAGGCTAAATCTTCAGTAGCTAGCTAGCAAACCCCTTAGTTTTCTGAGTTTGATTTTGGTTTTGGAAAAACCAAAATCAAACTCAAAATCAAAACCTCTCAAGGTAACAAGCATCATTAAAACACGTGCCCCAGGCACAATGTAGAGCTACCACAAAACCAGCCTGAAAATGAAGGAGATCTTAAAGGATTGCATTAGAGTCAAGGAGCACAGCTGTTTTGTTGTCAGACCTTGGTCTGAGTCGGCCCTATGCTACGTTATGATTGTCCAGTCTGGGGGCAGGACTCAGCAAAAGGTCAATTTATGCTCCTTACATGCATTGTGTCTTTTTAGAATACTCTGCCATTTTCACAGGGAATGTACAATTTATTCCCTTGTGCAACAAGAGCATGTGGTTAGGTGTGAGCAGAAAAAAAAAAACATTGCTTGGCTTAAGACAGACGCAGTGTACAGTGGACTCCTGGGTGAAAGTACAGGTGTTAGTGGACCCTATAGGGACTTTCTAGCTCTTAACATTACATAGTTCTGTGGTGTTACAAGCTGACGCCAATTGTCGGGGGTTACAAAGTGGCACTCGTAGACTTAAGAGCTATATTGTACGCAACTGGACTTGCTTGGGTTTCTTGAAGACATTTCACCTCTCATTGAAGAGGTTTCTTCAGTTCTTGACTGGACTGGATTTCAGAACTCAAGAAGCCTCTAGGAAAATAGGTGAAAATTAAGATTACCATGACCTGGATGACTGAGAATCTTCACCAACATGACACCCGTTTAATATTGGCGCAAACGTTGTCTTTGTGTGTTGTCACTGACAAAGCGGTCAAATTTAATCACTAAGGAATGAGAACAGGCTGTATGAAATACATTTTATAAGTAAGTATGTACTGTATGAGGTCTATGCTTTATGTTATACAGGAGCTTGCTATGTTTTTCTCATACATTTAACATATTTGTACAAGTATCTGCCCATACACATGATGGCATTTCGTAACCTCCCACCTTCCCTTCTTCTTTGTTATGTACAAAACTAATACAGAGCACGTCTTAGTGATGGTGTCTCTAAAGTCTGCCTATTTTTAGTCTATGGTCTTCCTTACTTTTGCAGCACACACAGACCTACAGGTCTCCTGATTGAGGTGAAGGTTTGAATTTTTTTCTTTTAAAATGTTCCTCCTCATTTCTATAGTCCTGTGTCTGGTGGCGTTAGAAAGAAAAGACTTTGCACACACCTCCGTGTCTCCTGGATGATTCAGAGTCTGTGTGTGTTGATGTAAGAGATGTGCATGAGTGTGAAAGTGTGCATTCCCCTTTGTGCGTGAAACATTTTTCGCATGCACAAAACGGCATCTTTGTGTACGCTTGCCTCTCTGCTGTCAGCGTACTGCTGTGTGAAAGAGTCTGCTCACGATCAAGCGTGACTGTGTGGGGATTGCGAGTGTGTGTGTGTATTAGTCTGCTAAAAATAAGCCCTTTGTCTCTGGGAAGAGCGGCAGAGAGGTAGAGCGGGAGGACAACCTCTATCAGCACGATCTAACTTTAACAATTCTACAGGAAGTTCATTGACAACAAGCGCTCGACACGGAGAGACATAAAAGCTTTCATATCTGCGTCACAGCTCAGCTGAGCGGGCAGGTGATTTTAGATGGAACATAACTGCGACCTCACTTACAGCCTGAGATATTTCATTCAGGTATTAGGGGGAAATGGGACCACTTATTCCAAAATGAACACATCATCTGAACAAGAATAAAAAATGACCGACATCAGGCAATGGTGGCTGTAAAGGACATAAAGTCAGTGATTCATGGTAATTTTTTTCCCAACTTTCCTCAGTGTTACAAAACCATCAACTGTTTTTCTCCCAGTTGGTTAGAACCTGAGAATTTCTGCGTTTATTTTCTTATAACTCGTTCACTCTAAGCTCTTATACTACCAGGGGACATCCGGTGATTTGTAATAATTGCGGAAACTGCCAGTGATTTTAGCAAATCTGCAGCGTCTGTAATTTGTAAAGTAAAAGTGCAAATTGCCTTTGGATCCTGCTGAAGACAGAGCCCCCCTGATAATACTAATCCTGTATGAATCAAACTGCAATTTCACTCGCAATTTGTTGTAACTGTGCAATTTCTCTTTCCTTTCTTTTGTTGTTATGTTCCTCCTGTCATCCAAAAGGAAGATTTAGAGATAGAGAAGTCTCCCATAAATTTTCAGCTCAAACTTCAGACGCAGTTAAACTTTGTTATGAGTGTGTTTGATGAAATGCTGAGATCCAGGGCTAATACATGATTTGCACAAGATTCCCACATAAAATTATTTCTCTTCTGTTTTAATCCTTTAATTTCATACCTCCTGTTAGTGTCAAAATGCCCCCATTCTTTGTAGTGGCACAAACAAGAAGACAGCCATCAAACACATACTCCTAGAATCATTGCAGCTTACTTTTATATGAGAAAGTGCTTCTCAGATGTCCTCAGAGGATAAACGTCCAATTGACTTGGTATCAACAATAATCCACTATTTGTTTTAACATCCACCTTCACAGTGCAAGCAGGAACTATGTATGTATATAACTATATAGAATAATGGATGTAGGCACTATGGTGTCATCCATTGGTTTGTGGAGTCCCATTCTGAAGCTTCGAGTTTCGTATTTTGGCCATCTCAGATTTTTGGAGCCAGAAGTGCCAGAAGTGACCATATTTGGACAGGATGGTGAAGCTAACCCCAACAGTAGCTGCTAGCTTGGTTAGCCTTGTGCATTTACAGTCTATCATCAACTATGACAATGCTAATTTGCTAGCAGACAAAGGCTTAAAACCATTCAAAGAAAGTATAATTACTGAAAAAGCGTATGCAACAGGCAGAACTTTACATGGTATCCCAGAATGTCAACAACCTTGCATTCATCATTTCTGAACATGGAAAGTCCATGACCAAACGTCGATATGTGATGAGGTCGGAATAAGAATGTGCTGGGAGTAACTCTCTTCTGCAGCCAGGCTCAAGTGGCTATCAGAGGGACTGCAGTTTCGGGTACTTCAGTGTTAGCTTTGTTTTCAGCCTCAAAAGTTTGCTTGGTAGCCTGCTACCAACTCATTTGCTTTGCCCTCAACATTATCCTTCATTCTTGACCATAGAAAACAGAAGTTTGACTCAGAAAGTCTTCATGCTCGTCATCTTACTTTGTTTTTCCAAAGCTTTCAGTGACATCTTGGGGCCCTCCTCAGCGGATGCTATTACATGACAAAATACTTTTGAGATACAGTAATTAGGTCACATGTAAACAATTGAATAATCAGTTAAATTAAATCCATTGTTTCTGGTTACAGAATGATTTAAATGTCCACACATCCCAATGTCGACATTAAGGCTGCATGGTCGTATGCTCGCATGCTCCTGAACATGGCAGTGCCGCACTGCAGCCACCCTTTGCAGTGATTCGCAGCAGGAGTCACACCAGTCCTTATTTACCGCACTTATCTCATTCCCTCTCCAGAGCCTTTTGCTCTGTCAGATCAGCATATAGAAAAAGATTCACTTGGTTGAATGGCACTGCCCAGGAATTAGTCAGGTTTTGCTGCTATCCCGTTGGGAACCAATGGAGCAAGAGGGTCATCCAGTTTATTTTCCAATGCGTGCACAATGCACAGGTCCGATTATTCTCCAGAGTTCTTAATGTGTCAATTTAAAGACCTCAATCTGGCTAGCTAGCAGCTGGCTAGCCATGAGTTGGCAATATAAACAGCATATAGAGTATTTTTAATAAAATGTATCCCAAAACATTTACAGTTTAGTTGCATGCTAAGTCATGACATCTCTGAGTAGCTCTCGAGAAGTGTACTGACTATGCTATCAGTTTGTAGGCTTTTAAAACCGGGGGAAAAACTACAGGTTTCAAATTAAACGCTTTAGCTGGCACTCTCATGTCATGAGAGTCCTGCATCAGCATCATCGTCATGCATACTGACAACATGTAATATGTGCTGTTTGAACCTGTGACCTTTTGTTGACAACCAATCTTTCTCAATATGCCTCAGTTATGGATATGTGGAAGCACGCCAGCTGCACAGTCGCAATTTTCACCTCCGTGGCTTACATTAGACGCTGATGTTTTGACATCGTCTTCTCCTCATTTTTCTTCTCATCTCCAAGCGGAGACATTCTTCCCTATTCCCCAGCTGTCA
Source organism: Epinephelus cyanopodus (assembly GCA_026686955.1). Lineage (NCBI taxonomy): Eukaryota > Metazoa > Chordata > Actinopteri > Perciformes > Serranidae > Epinephelus > Epinephelus cyanopodus. The sequence goes on along the minus strand of CM048918.1, from coordinate 8,036,572 downwards.
TGAACATATAAAGTGAGCAATCCACCGATCGAACCGCAGAGGTGAAATGGCTCTCGCTCTTTGGCATTCCAGGAGGTTTTGAAGAGCCACCTGTCTGCCTTCCTGTCCCTCTCCCTGCTCACCTTCGTATCTTTGGAGGCATGTTGTCCAGGCCAGATCGATGTCTCTGTACAACAGGACAGAGATGAGTGGAAAATATTCCCAGCCTCTATCGATCAGCGGCGCTCAACAAACAGTCGCATCGGCAGCACTAGCCCATGGCATGCTGGGTTATTTTATTATATTGGGGCTGAGACAAGACAGGCAGAGTGGATGGAGGGAGGGAGGAGGAAGAGAAGGGTAATGTGGCATGGAAAATAGTCCGTTATGAAGCAATATTAGCCCCCGAGCCTCGAGCTACACACACATAATCATACATTTACACACACACACACACACACACACACACACACACACACACTCTCTCTCTCTCTATTTGTCTCTCACACACACTCTAAGACACAGCAGGCACAGACCCAGCATGCACAATGTGGCAAGCGTGAAGCATCAATAGTGTGATGAATTACCTTAATGTCAAGATTGACTTGCATTCAGGCTCAGTCTCTTCATCCTAATAACCCCCTGAAATTGTCCACCTTAAATACACAGACTGAATGACACTGCATGGGCTGGAAGGGGGTGGAGGGAGAAAAGTGGGGCCGAGAGAATACAGGGGATGGAAGGACAGGTAAAATACCATTTATCGTAATGTCTTTATGACAAACGGTTGTAGAATAGTTTAGTTGTTGTTGTCTTTATCACAACAACGGACAATGAAGAGTGAAACCCCACTCCTGTCCTGACTCTGAAATGCTCCTTATGCGCTCTGCATTTAAAACAAGCTTTTTAATGCAAATGCTGTGTCTCTGCTATTTACCTGACAATTGTCAAGACAAAGGATAAAATAACTGGGGCTGTGATAAATTTCCAAAGTTGCTAAATCTTGTCATATACTGTAGAAACTGCTGAAAAAACTTGACATATGCAGGACTGTATATAAACTGAAGCTGACTCCTGCTCCCAGCCCAGTCACCAGAAGAAAACATTGATATTGTACGTTTCTGCGAGCAACAAGTATGCATCCTATCAATGATTCTAAAGTGACATAGCATGTGAGCTGACTTTGTCATCAGGACATGGAGATGATGGTGGATGGTGTGTCAGCTGCAAACCCCTGCTCAAGACCAACAAACAACAGACATGGTGGTTGTTTTTTGTTTGTTTGTTTGTTTTCACAGAGATATCATCACATTTCCAGCTGGGATTGTGCTCCCAGAAGCAGGTATTTTAAGGCAAAATATAACTTCCCCTAACCAAGTGCTTTTTGTGCCTTAGCCTGGTAATACCATTCTGAGGGTGTGAGCTCAACATTCTGTTTCGCTCTCTGTATCAATCTGGACTCAATGCTGCCCTAAACACTTTCCAGAAATTAAAACCCAACTGGGCCCAATCAGGGATCTGCACTGTAGTTGACGACGTAAGCAGCCAATCAAGGACTGTGTTGTAGTTGATGATGTAAAATACAGACAGCAGCTTGCAAAACAGTAATGGTGTCTCCCTAAGAAACAAGAAATAACTCTAACATTAAGAGAATAACACAGCAATTAGTGAAGCCATTGTAACAATAGTCGTTAGCAACAATTAAATAAGAACAAGTGAAGTCTCTTGGAGGAACAGATGGTTTTGCCGTTCTTTTGACTGAATTTGGCAAAAGCTTGACTTATCAACTGGCTCAGAAACAGAATGTTGAGCTCACGTCATCAGGATGGTCCTACAAGACTACCAGCGCTGTTGAAATGTTACTTTTTTTTAATGTATCCCCAACATAATAATCTAGAGATATAGCATATCTGTGGTTTTCAGAAATGTACGCTGCTAACAATTATTATGGTGATTCTTATGTGTCTCTGCCTTCCAGAATTGTTACAATTTTAAAAAAAAACAATATTATGATGTGATTCATTAGGTTTTATTAGTTAATTAGACTTAGGATTAGGGAGACATCATGGTTAGAGGCTGTCTGCCATCATATATACAATAATAATATGTACAATTGTACAATTGTGGTCATACTTAAAAAAACAAACAAACAAAAAAACATGATGTTGATTGAAAACAGGAGGCTGCCTTTGGTGTTATAACTGTGAACCCTCCAGCCTCCCTCACTGCTCTTGTCACTTCATATCAGTGTCAACTGACTCGGTCATTTACTCCCATCATAATTACTATGGCCACTAGAAAGACGTTTCACAATACTTAGGTTGTCGACTTATCAAACCATATGTAGACATTTTAGCCAACATGGTGCCAGAGTAAACAGCAGGGTTTCCCTGACAAGTTTTAGACTTGGGTGCAGTGATTCTTGATATTTTTTTCTTTCCCTCTCAATCCCCTGCCTATTTGTGCAACTCTGAAGAAAAATAACACTTTAAAGATGACACAGCATACCAGAATCCATGGAGTGGAAGAGGCACAGTCCTGATAGTTGTTAGCTCACCAGCCCCTGGCAATGAGCCAAAAAGTCAAAAGTAGTTTGTAGTTTTACACTCCAACAACTTCCTTCCCAACATTGTGAATCCATCAGCAAAGAACTCCATCCACAGGAGCAGACTGCAGCACACAGTGGCGGGATTATGGTACGCTTCACTTAGTTTTATTATTGTTAGCCAAGTCTCGTACAGCAAAATGTTGGGCTACTTGTATAAAAGAGACTTTAATTTTACTTTCCCTTATACGTATAAAATATTTTGATTTCAATAATTTCATTACTTTTCAAGATTAAAATTATTTTAAATTGCTAATTTAATTATTCTTCTGCAGAGAGAAGTTCCTTCTAAATTGGACAGAAACATAGAGATAGTGGGGAGAAGAAAGCACCAGACATGAAGAGCAGGTTGAAAAGATGAAAATAAAAGAACAGCAAAGTTCTGTAAGAGAGAACAGGAATGTGAATAATGAGAGGCAGGACTACAGCAGTAAACAGAGACTGAAATGTGTGATAGTGAAACCCAGATGGAACCAGACAGCAGAGCGGTGAGAGAAAGATATGAAGTGTGAGAGAGAGCGAGGGGATGGGAGACGGAGGAAAGCAGATGAAATAGAAGAGCTGGAGAGCAGAAAGAGGCCAGCTCACTGTAAACACTCCATCCTGTCTGTGTCCATCTCTTAATGGCTCAGAAGGGTTTTCTACTTCATGTCACGCTCAGCTGTGTTGGTGTTGTCATTATGGTGAAATGGAAAATGGAGGAGTGAAGAGGAGGAGAGCAGAGCTGCAGACAGTGTTCTCCTGGAGCAGTGTTGGCTTTTCACCGCTCTGAGTTTCATAAGCAAGGTGGAGGCGTTGTGGACGTTTGGAGGCGTATTCAACAGCCTGGCAGGAAATCACAGAGGCCGAGCTTCAGTACACACAGTGAATAGTACTCACAGAATACTACAGAACATTCTGGTTCACTACAGGAGCTCAGGTCTCCAGCAGGGATCACTACATGATATTCAAGGCTCCCTTTATGAGGTGTGAACACATATTTGGCTAATGCATGTATTTAGTACCTTGTGACATACGCTGTTAGATGATTTGCTCAACTCACAGTGAGAATTATACTTCACTGTCTACCTAAAGGCATTCAGCCCAGTTGCAGGAATAAAATGTTACCTTTGTACATTCGGCAAATCATGAATACTTTGCATTCACATGTTCCATATGTATCATATGAACATTTCTGAAATCCAAGTTTATGTATTGACTTTGTCATCAGGAGGTGGAGGGGAGGGTGGGTACTCCAAGCTGCAAACCAGCGTTCAAGACCAACAGACAACAAAACTGGTGGTTGTGTGGTGAGCCATCACTGTGTTTCCAGCAACTTATTAGGCACTAAATGTGGGATTTTTAGCAACCTGTTGCTGTTTTTCTAGTGGGAATAGTGCAGCAAAAATTTTTTTGTTTTTTGCAGAGACATAACTATGTTTCCTGACATGAAAGTGTCACAAAAAAGCTATTGTTTTTTACCCAGACATCATTGTGCTCTGAAAACTGGGTATTTTAAGCCCATCATGTAACCAAGAGGTTTTTGTGCCTAAACCAAGTACCATCCTGGTACAAAAAACATTTTTTTGGGCTTTGTAGCTAATTCCCCCCTTCATAACAACTTACGCATAATTAAGGGTGGGCCACTTTGCCAATAGTGTCCTCGGCTTCTCAGTCAGATCCACCCCTCGCTCGTCCACTGTGCCAGCCTTTTGTCCAAATATGGTCATTTCTGGCTCCAACACCCAAGATGGCGATGGTCACAATGCTGAACTCAAGACTTCAAAAAGGGGAGTCCACAAACCAATGGATGATGTCATAGCAGCTACATCCATTATTTGTACAGTCTCTAGCCTAAACCTAACCACACATTAACCATAGCTACACATTTGCTACACAATGATGTGCAAATGTAACATGTTCATGATTTGCAGAAATTCCTTTTCTTTCTCCAAGGAGGGCAGCAGTTCTCTCATCCACTTAATCCATCTGGTTCAGGATTTCAACATCTCACAGCCTTGCTCCTCTTCCCTTCAAGTCAGTGCTGCCATAACTAGTAAATTTATGAATTAAGCCTGAGCTGAGGTGACTTGTAGGCCAGCAGCTTATCTCTTGTTTGTGTGGCTTGAAGCAGCTTAGGTGTTCCTGCACAGCCCCTGGACATGACACCTATTCATCACTGGAGCTCAGCCCCAATTTATCTTTTATTCCTCCAGGCAGGGCAGAGACAAATCAAGTCCCTTTCTTTTAGCTATTTACATCTGATCCTGCTTTCCAAAAGACCTGATACTGAGTGGGAAATGTGGGTTGTTAATGTGCTAACTGCCAAACTAGTGTCAAGACAGTCTTCCAGTTTCAACTCACGCAGACATAGAATACATACACTGTGCAGGACGGCAGTAGAAGTAGCTGATAAGTGGTGTCACAGCCCCGTCTCCAATCAGGGAGTTTCAGTTTGACATTGATGGCCTCCTCCTCTTTCAGTTGTCTGTTATCTGTCCAAAGAGTTAACTTTGCTGAACATCCTTTTGCCCTTTAGTTGAAGTTTGTTCATGCACTAAAACATGCGGGGGTTGTGTACAGAGCAGAGGTGGAACTTTCAGGGGCAGTGCTTCAGGAGGCAGCATCAGCCCAACAGGTTGTCTGAACTGAAGACTTAAAGAGATGAAGACAGGTATCTTTTCTAGTGTGTGTTATGCTATTCTTGCCTCTCATACTCTTTGTTTGAGTCTCTCTCATCTTCCCTGTCTGCCCAACTTGACTCCACTCAGCGCTTTGCCTTTTCTCTGATCCTTCACCAAATCCTCTTTACAAACCAGAGCCTTTTCATGTGAGGGAAAAAAAGCTTGCTTTAAAGATTACATAGCCAATAAGCCTTTTTACATGAAACTTATCAACAAGACGATGTAACAACACTTGTAATATAAAAAAAAAGAAATAACAAAGATGTAAACAGACGTAATGTTTTGTGTCTACTTTAGCCTAGCCTCCCTCAGCTCTACCAGTCGTACAAGCCGGTGTCACAAGATGGACTTTGTGTACAGCTCAGATCTGATCAAAAGTTCACAGACATTTAAATTCATCCATTCCACAAAGCTGTCTAGATCTTAACCGTCAGCTTGGTCTAATTTGCAATGAATTTTGGGAAAAGTAGGTTTGTTGTTTTTTTTTTTCTCCAAACTAAAAATAACGTGGCTGACATGGCAGCACAGTCAGACAGTTGAGCTCCCTTGACTCCAGCCAAAAGTGTTACAAGAACATTTTACTGTGAAAGTGCAGCAGAGAGTATAACAATACAAAGAACTTCCAGTATAAAATCTGAGCACATTGCAGACCGGCAGCAGAGCTAAGATTCGGCTTTATTTGAAGTTGCCCGCGAGGATTTGAGACCTGACATGAAGTCATCTTAAGGAAACATCAGGAGGGCAAAATCAGAGAGCACTACAGAGGTATTCCTCAACAACGGAACAGCTGGTGGGGTATTCCTCAGTGAGGTAACACAGTCATGCTGAGCATCAGCCACAGTCGGAGCAGAGAAATATATTCTCAGTGTTGTGCATGGCCATGGCAGCAGAGTGTGGAGGTGCAGCAGCAGCAGCCAGGGGGAAGCCCCCACTGAGTTCCCATCGGCATTTCTCTATGTCACCAAGATAAAATGTAGACTGACACAAGACAGGGCAGCACTTGTGCAGAATTGTTTGTATCTCCCTCTTCTGTTGCAGCAGTTTTAATTGCAGTTTGATGCTAATTTCCATCATATTGTTGTTGTTGTTTTTTTTGCTTGTGTGTCAGCAGGATATCACTAAAAGTTAGATGCAGTTGCTTCAAACTTTCTGAAATAGTTAACCAGAAGGAAAATAAAGCAGCATGAGCTCCAGTGAGTTCTGTCTTATACATTTCTCATTTATTTATTTTTGGTCCTGCAGCACTTCTTGCTTTTTGTACCAGCCGGTGTGTAATTTCACCTTTCACTTCTACCATCCAAAAGAATAGAATGAACAGAACATTACAGCCTCCACAAAGCAGGTAGAGAATTAGTAGCAAACTCAGCAATCTGTGCTGTGTGGTGTGAGAATGTACGGTGTGTTTGGCTGGACTCAGTCATGTGTGTGTGATGCCAGGAGTTGGCAAACTGTACTGTTGGCCTCCAGGGAGCTTGGAAAGTGAATAGAGGCCACGCCTGCAGCCACACTGCTGCACCACACTGCTGTTTCTACTTTGCCTTCCAACTGCCTGCTAATCTCCCAGTGAGGCCCAGAAATGAAACATCAATCCTCACACCATCCTATTTGCTGGTTCTGTATCTGTATCTCAGTAGCTCAAATGACATTATTGTCCCTGTAAAAACAAAAGAAAAAAAAGGTTTCACATTCATCTCTGCTCTTGTTTGTTTTTCTGGTGCCTCAGAATCCAGTTTATTGTCTCTCCATGTAATGTTCTATGACTGTGAGGTTAGTCTACTGTAGCTTTGAGATGCCATTTCGAGTCACCCTCTGGATGTGATTTAAATCCCCTCCACCAAAAAATGTGTTTTCCTTCTGCTTATGTCCCTTAAAATGCCTGACCCCCTGTTTGTCTACAAACAGCAAAACCGGAGAGTTATCGCTGGGTTTCCAGCAGCATTTTAGCCTCCCAACGTAGGTGTTTTTTTAGAAACACATTGCTGTGTTTGTACAGGGGATAGTGCCATGGAAAGCAGTTGTTTTCTTACAGATACATTGCATTGTTTTTAGTCCATATAGTGCCAAGAAAAGTGGTTGTTGTTTACCAAGACATTGCTGTGTTTCCTGCTGGGATTGTGCTCCCTGTTATTTTAGGCTAAAACATGATTTTTTTCCTAGCAATAATCAAATAGTTTTTGTGCCTAAACCTGACTACACATTTACCACAATATTGTTGACACATTAAGTTTTTATGATCCACCACACAGTAAGGTACAAATGCAACTTGTCTGTGGTTGGCAGTTGGGTTGTCATAGTTCCTTGAAGTAATTTCAGCTGACTAACATCCCTGATAAAAGCTATTTTACCCATAATGGAGCTAGATTCAAGATATAATATTTTATTACTGCAGGGTGGATCAGTGGTTTCTACTCAAACATGGATTTAAAAAAAAAAGATGTGTGTATATATATATATATATATATATATATATATATGTAAAGGGCCACAGGCTGGACTGGAACCCGGCAACAGCCCTGCACATGGGGCGCCTGCTCCACCCACCAAGCCACAGACGCCCCTAATTTATTTATTTTTAACATGAGGGCCTTTTAAACCTAGATGTTGGAGGACAGAAACACGAGAAGCCAGTCTAATAGAAAGTGGGAAGATTGTCCAGCGTCTTGATTGGTCAAGGGCAGAAAATGAGAAATTAGAAAATAACCTCAAGGCCCCTGAACTCTGGTTCGGCAGCGAATAAGTGGTAAGGAGTGGCCCCAGCAGCTAACAGCTCCACTTTCTAACCAGATTAAATTCCACTGCAGCTTGTTTCAGATCACACAATCAGCCAGTGATATCTCTGAATCTGATGAGAGGATACTCAAGCAATAAAATGTATTGCATGTTAATAATGCATGACACATGAACATAATTACAGAGAATGGGTCTGTGACTTATAGATTTACTCAAGGGCGAGACTATATTGCACACTTGGCCAGCTCGTATAACTGAAACACAGTCTCGATATTACAGTGTGTGATGTGTCTGGAGTAATTATTGGGTGAGTAAACAAGGAAATGTTATCATGAATCCTGTTATAATGTGGTGCTAACTGCCGGGCAATTGAATTGCGTCACACACACATTGTCCATCATATCATTATAGTCAATGTGCCACTTAGGTGGGATGCCTGCCAAGCCACAGACTGCTCAAGACCAGCAAAGAAAAAATAAGTTGTTTTTCCTGAGCAACCCATTGCTCTGTTTCCAGCTGCTTTTTAGCCTTCAAAATGCCAACGTTTTTAGCGACTCATTGCTGTTTTCCCTGTTGCTATAGTATTTGAAGCCAAAATAACTTTTCCCATCCATAACCAAGTAGTTCTTGTGCCTAACCCTAACCACACATCAATTACAATATTGTTGAAAAATTATGTTTCAAAGCTTCTGCTACATAATTGTTTTAAAATGTAAATAATCTGTGAATTTGCAGAAATATGCAATGTCAACATAAATTCTGGTGATTAGGTTGATCCACCACAGGCATCACATCCATCTATTTAAAGAGGACTACACTGGTTCTTTCTTTAGATGCTAAAAACAAGGCCATTCTTTGAGTTACACGTGTGAATAATCGCTCTCTTCTGTCAATAGCAAAGATGAAAGGAGCATGATATTGTTATACCACCACAAAAAAGTCTTGGGGAGGAGGTTGTGCTGGATTTGAAGAGCAGTCTTTTTGGAGCCAGTGTAAATCACAAGTCCTCATAAGCAATTTGCAAGTCAAGACGCACATCTTTCAGGTCTAAATCTATTGGAATGACACTTCTTTTAAAGCTGTATTGATGCTATCTTCTTAAGCTGCATGTCTTATGTTTAGATATTCAATCTTTGTAGCCATTTGAGGGTTACCTATATTTGTCCTATTTGTCAAAACATTTAAGTCTAAAGTCAACACAGCTCTTTAGAGAGTGAGGTCTCAAGTAAGACAAGTTTTGAATATACAAGTCTGATTATTTGGCATCAGCCCAGGAGAAAATGTTGGCATTGTGTGTTTTTCTGCAATTCAGTTAAATTCAATTATATTTATAAAGCCTGATATTATAAAAAACAGTTTGCCTGAGAGGGCTTTAAAGAATACGACATCCCTCTGTCCTTTGGACCCTCACAGCTGATCAGGAAAAACTCCCCCCCAAAAAAGCCTTTAACAGGGGAAAAAATGGCAGAAACCACAGGAAGAGCAACTGAGGAGTGATCGCTCTTCCAGGGTGGACAGACGTGCAATAGATGTTGTGTGAACCACAGATGTAACGTGCAAATTTCATATGATTCATATCAATATTTCTAAAGTGACATCATATGTGAGCTCACTTGATCATCAGGAGGTGCAGGGGATGGTGGAAAGACCACTGCAGCTACTTTTTAGACACCAAGCATGGGTGTGTTTTTAACGACCCGTTGCTGTTTTTTTGTTCAGCCAGGAATATAGTATTTTAAGCCGTTCTAACCATAACCAGGGTTTTTTGGGCCTAGACTTAATCACATGTTAACTGAACCATTGTTGAAATGTAAAGTTTCAATTTAGTCATTCATTCATCTTCTAACCGCTTCATCCTCTTGAGGGTCGCAGCCTATCCCAGCTGACATTGGGCGAGAGGCAGGGTACACCCTGGACAGACTATCGCAGGGCTGACACATAGAAACAAACAACCACGCTCACATTCACACCTATGGACAATTTAGAGTTATCAATTAACCTAGTCTCCAATCTGCATGTCTTTGGACTGTGGGAGGAAGCCGGAGTACCCGGGATCGAACCGGCAACCATCTTGCTGTGAGGCGCCAGTGCTAACCACCACACTACCGTGCCGACCAAGTTTCAATTTATCTGCTACATATTCTGAATTATGTTTTGATTGAGTGAAGAGTTTGGTGAACATTTCGACTGTTGCAGGTTGGAGTTAACAATTAGTCCATCCTGGTGACCTTCCCTGTTCTCTGACTGTGATAATGGACACACAATTTGTTAAGGGGGGGAATCTTCACATAACATGCATTTACGGGCTCAGCATTATCACAGCACAACCCAAACGCAACACAAAGGTGAATGCATTAGCCCCCTGCAAGTTGTTAATACGTTGGTTTGTCATCAGGGGACACTAATAACACACGGTACACCATGGCCCCAAAGCCAGACACTGTGGAACCTACTTATCACCAAAAAAGGTAATTTAACAAAACATTGAGAGAACATTATGTGACATGTTTGAAATTTAATGAGGTGGTTAGTAAACAGCAGGGGTGTCAAACTTAATCACAGAGAGGGCCAAAATGAAAAACCCAGACTATGTCGAGGCCCAACAGGGTCAACATTTATTAAACAGGATAAACAAGGTAATGTTTTCCACAACATTATTGTCCTGTTTGAGGCCTGTTTGATTCACATTATCTGTCTTGTTGATGAATGAATCTATGAATAGAAATGTTCATTGATCATTCATCTGCTGAACTGATTAATTAACTTGAACCTCCAAAGCACACAAAAACCTCATCAACAGTTATTGTAAGGACTTTGTCATGTCGGTCAGCACGATAATATTGAAGCCACATCTGCAGAACATCAGCTAACACCATCACTTATGAACGTGACCACACTGCACTGTTTGCAGCGTTTGAGCAGCATGTAGATGGAATCTAGGCATCGTTGCAGGGATGAAGTTTGGGAATTGTACAGCGCCAACTACACAACGTCACAGCGTCATACTTTACCTTTAGTGTACCATTACACTGGAGGTCTACCAGCTCCATTTGGAGGTCCACAGGTGCTCTTTCTGCGTCAACTGGAAACGCATTGCTGAACAGCTCAAATTTAGATTTCTGAGCTGCAAAGTTGGAAAATTGAAGTGAATTCTGTGCCAAGGGCGCCCAGTTTATCAGCAAATTGCGCAGTTGGGACCACAGTGGTGGAGACATGATTTGTCAGTGTCTGGCAGCACAGGAAGTAGGGGTGGGTGATATGTATCGTTAACAATAATATTGTCATTGTTGTTTTAACGATGTGCAAATTTACGTCATCGAGTATGCAAATGACTTCACAAAAACAACTGAAAACACACGTTGAAACCAGGCTGGAACCCCAAACATTCACTGGACAAGAGTTATGTAACGTGTATGCAGCAGCATGCCGCAGTACACTTAAGTGGTCACATGATCTCTCACTGGCACCTTCCCTGCTGGTCAGCCTGCTGCTAAACAAACATTAGCGAGACAACATAGATGGATGCTCCAGCAGCTTCGGAAGACGTGGGTCAACTGTAGTGATAGGTCTCAGCCTGTCAGGTTAAAGTTCACAGTACTGGAAGACCGTCTACGGAGCTAACTAGCCTAGCCACGGTTAGCTGAATTAAGCGGCAACATGGCACAGTGTCAAGTCTCCCCGTTCACCTTCAAGGCTGAAGACTGGCCTAAATGGATTAAACACTTCGACAGATTACACATTGCTTCTGGATTGGAGATGCAAGCAGAAGAGAATCGCAGGAATGTGATCTTTGAGAGTGCAAAGTTTACCAGCGGCTTCAAGAAACGGGCAAGATGGCCGACAGTTTGATTACGGCGCTGCACTGCCTGGCAGAGCGCTGCGGTTACGGGGCTCTACATGATGAGATGGTGAGGGACAGGCTTGTGGTGAGTCTGCGGGACAAACGTCTATCTGAACAGTAGCAAATGGACCCGGGATTGACACTACAAAAGGCCGTCACCAGAGTCAAACGGAGAGAGCAGGTAAAAAAGCAGCAAGAAATGTGAAGAACATTTTTCCATTAATATCATCTATGAGAAACAATTAACGAGCTATAAATCAGACTGTTAGAAACACATATTTAAAAGAATATCGTCTAATTATCTTTATCTTCAAAATCCCCCAAAATATCGAGATATTATTTTTTGTCCATATCGCACACCCGTGAGTCTCCCACAGGTTGACTTGGAAAGCTCTCACTGCAACATGTCTGTGATCACATGTCCCTGTCCCTGAAGCTGGAGGTTTAGCGCAGTGAGATGCTTCGTTATGTTGCAGAAAAAGGCCGGCTCACATCGCCACTTTTCATCCCAGAGCTCTGTGGTGTCTTTTCCTTTGCTTTCCAAAAACTGGCAGATTTCCTCGTGCAATTAAAAAAAAATCTATTGAGCACTTTACCTCGACTTAGCCATCGCACCTCTGTATGATAGGGCACAGTGCCATGTTCAGAGTGTATCTCTTCACGAAAAGACTGAAATTGGCGGTGATTTAAGCCACTCGCTCTGATAAAGTTAACCGTGTGTGTTATGGTGCTCATTATATGTTCCATTTTGAGAGCTTTACTACAGAACATTTCCTGGTGTATGATACTGTGATAAACTGTCAGGTCACCTGCACATTTCTCCTGCTGCATCTTTTCACGCATCCTCCCCACTAATCCGTTCTTTTCACCGCACATTGCAGGCACTCCATCTGTCGTCACTCCTGTTAGTTTGTCCCAGGGCAGTTTCTTTTCATTCACACATTTACATACTTCCTCAAATATGTCTTTTCCAGTGGTTGTGCCATGCATTGATTTAATGCCCAAAAGTTCCTCGATAACGCACAAACTGGAGTCCACTCCACAGATGAATGTTGACGGCTGTGCAGAATCAGTCATATCAATACTTTCATCCACAGCAAGGGAATATGCAGTGAAGTCTTCTCCTTTTTCCATCATCTTTTCTTGTAAATTGTTGGCCAGCTCACATAATTGATCAGCAACAGTATTTCTGCTTGGGCTTGTGTGTGAAAACGCTTGCTTTTTGTCTGGACACATGATGTTGCACACTTTCATCATGCACCGCTTTATGAACTCTCCTTTGGTAAAAGGCCACACTGACTTAGCAATTTCTTCGGCCACAACAAAACCGGCTTTCATGGGAGCCTCACTTTGAGATTTTTCTTTTTTGAACAATGTGTGCTGTGACACCAGAGACCTTTTTTAACTCCTCTGCCATCTGCCCACATCTTTGTGTTTGTCCTGGTGTTTCATCTCATAGTGCTATCTTATGTTATATTCTCTAATTATGGCCTCAGCAGCTCCACAAACAAGGCAAACTGGTTTACCACTAATGCTTGTAAACATATATTTGGCCTCCCACCTGTCTTGAAAGCTCCTGTTTTCATTTTCCACTTTTTATTTCCATGCCATTTCTTCTGGGGGGTGACTTCTGACCTGGGATGATAGAGTGGAGGGGGGTTGCAGGTGTTCTTGCTGGAGTTGATACAAGACTTATGTCATTAATAATCTTTTCCTAACCCCAATTGTATTGTATTTGTGGTTTTCAGAAATGTACATACAGCATTTTCTTCGAGTGACTGAGTTAATGTTAAAAAGTCAGAGTAGTAAACTTGACTTACTTGAGACTGTATTACCTAATGAGCTGCGTTGACTTAAGACTGAAAAGTTTATAACTTTTAACTGACTGGAATTGAGAGGTTTTACACTTAAAACTCTCCTGAAAATAAAGAATGCAGAGTGCAGAAACGGACAACCATTAAATAGCTGCAAAGGTTGAAAATGTAAATAGTAGGCATGCAGTGTAAGAAAACAACCTCAATATATGATGGTTAAAAAGCAGCTGGAAACACATGGATAACTTGCTAAATTACAACCGAGTTGTGTAGGTCTTAAACAGTGGTCTGCAGCTTGGCAGGCATCTAACCCAGGTTACACGCCTCCACTGTGCCCTCCACCCCCAGATAACAGTCAGCTCATATAGTACGTCACCTTAGAAATGGTTAAATGACATGTGTAGCAAGTGTATAAATGTGTGGTATTTGTGGTCTGCAAAAGCTTTCAAATGCATTGTCTTCTGGCTACTGGGCTGTAACCACTGACTCCCCATGTCACAATGTCACACTAAAGTGTCAAAATATGATGAGTAGGGATAAGACCAAATTGATTAGTAGGATGGATGGATGAATGGATGGATGGATACATTACAGGCACTTTCTCATGTTTTCTCTACTATTGATATCCATTAAAAATGCAGTCACTTTTATTTTTGAAATAGAAATGGAAACAGTGAAGTGATGGTTGAGAGGTTGGAATGATCAGACATATACAGCTTGCAAACAGAACTCAAACTTGTGATACCTCAGGTGATATGTGACTTTGACTTTTAATCCACAATGACACTTCAACTTAAAAGTTGTAGATCACTGCAGCACAAGTATTCTCTCTGTAGGCTGGAGGCTTAACTGCCCTCATAAGTAACAGCACTTTAGTTTGAAACCTGGAAAAAACTGGTTAAAAAAAAGTTGTGTGGTTTTGATATTTTTATTAATTAGATATGTGTCTTTGCAAGTTTTTTAGGTGGAATTTCTGCATGCATAACGTAACAGTGAGAAGTGAGGGTAAGGAAGAAAACTAGGCTGCCTTTAATGTCTCACACACACACACATGCACACGCACACACACACACACACACACACACACACACACACACACACACACACACACACACACACTCAGAGTCAAATGTGGTTTAGCTGCTGTTCTGATGACAGAGTTTGGGGACATTTAATCAATCTAAGAGTTGGACCGAAACTTGTGCCTGCAAATTAAACATTATCGAACGTAGCTTGACAGCTGGGTGGCACAGCCACCAGAGGAATTTCCTCAGCAGGTCCAGTCTCCTCCCTGCTTAAGTGTCCTTGAGCGAGACACTGAGTCATGACCTCTGACCTCTCTGCAGAGAACTAACTTACTTCAGGGATCAGTAGCATCTCAATAAAACACACCACACCTACTAGTTTAATTGTCCCCAAAGAATGTGGCACTTCAGCTCAGAATGGTTCTTCTTTAACAGTGTAGTCCCTTGCCTGGGAAGCCTGTGACATTTTGATTAAATGGGCTGGTAGACACTGTTGAATCCTGCTCACACACATTGTGCAGCAAGAGCCTCCTAACTCCAATGGAATCCAAATTGGCTGGATTTAGTATTTCCATCCTGCTTCATTGAAAACAGTTTGTTTTATTAAGACGTTAAATGGAGTGGTTTATAGTGGCCAGACAGGTGTTTTCCTCTGTGATTTATTGCACCCCGATTGGTGCTGCTAAGGTGTTGGTATTAGCCTCCAAGTGTGATTGTGTTTGAGTCCTCCTTTGAACCAAAGCAGTTTTGTTGACTGTCGTACTGCCCTACAAACAGCAGTAACATACACTCACCGGCCTCTTTATTAGGTACACCTTGTTAGTACCAGGTTGGACTGTCCTTTGCCCTCAGAACTGCCTTAATTCCTCGTGGCATAGATTCAACAAGGTCCATATTGACATGATAGCATCACGCAGTTGCTTAAAGAATCGACCTGTCGTTCATTCAGACATGGTCTTCTGCATACCTTGGTTGTATCATCTTGAATTAGTTTGGCCATTCTCCTCTGACCCGTGGCAATAACAAGACATTTTCCCCAGAGAACTGCCGCTCAATGGATATTTTCTCTTTTTTCAGACCATCCTCTGTAAACCCTAGAGATGGTTGGGCATGCGACTCCCAGTAGATAATAGAAATTCTGAAATACTCAGACCCAGCCTGTCTGGCATGAACAACAACAACTGTCACGTTCAAGGTCTCTTGATCACCTGTCTTCCTCATTCTGATGCTCAGTTTGAACTTCAGTGGGTCGTCTTGACCATGTCCACACGACTACATGCATTGAGTTGCTGCCATGTGATCTGCTGATTAGCTATTTGCGTTAACGAGCAGTTGAACAGCTGTGCCGATGAGCCAATGAGTGAACATTGCTACTCTTAGTCTTTATTAAACAAGGGCCATGCACCAAAAACATTAATCTCAAAATAAGAAGAGCTTATTTCTGCCAAATTTGGCTATCAACTAATTGCCATCTGCAGTCCTTTGTGTTTTATAAAGAGCATGTTTCATGGTTCAGCCCCAATATTGGCAGTGGAGAGTTTTACAAACCATGAATAGGTTACATTTGTACATATCAATGTTTCTTAAGTGACATATATGAACTGACTTTTTCATTGGGAGGTGGAGGGGATGGTTGATGGTGTGTCAGCAAGGCAAGATGCCTGCTAAGCTGCACACCACTGTTCAAGACCATCAAACAACAAAACTGGTTTTATTTTAACGACCCGTCGCTGTGCTTCCTGTCGGAATATTGGCACAAAAAGTGATGTTTGTGCCATGACATCGTTGCTCTAACAGCCACAATTGTGCCACAGAATACTATTTTTTTTCTTTCCAATGTATTCGTTGCATAATAAGATAAGAATGTGATATATCCATTTTGCAGAAATGAAAATGCCAACATTCTTCTGGCCATTGTGTTGTGACTCCTGTACCCCTACTACTTCGGTCTGGAGAGAGCATTCATTGTGGGTGTGGAGATTCTCGGACAGCAATTGATGCATATGACAAATCACAATGCAGCCTGGCCAGTGTGTGCTGCACATAGCACAGTAATACTCTGACTATCTCCAAGTGTCCTGGTATATAAAACAACAGAAAACGCCTCTTCCTCGCCTGCTATTTTTGTCTGTCAGGACAGCTTATTGTGTTGTATTGCTTTCTCCTTTACCTCTTCCCAGTGCTAACCTTTTAATAAAATGGATTGCAATACAAGTCAGAAGCTCACTTCTCTGCGGGGACTCCAAAGTTTAACTTAAAACCATTTGTAATTCTTTTAATTATTGTGATGATTTGTGTGTGACTGACTCATTGTGCTGTTATCTCTTGTAATTGGTTTTCAAGTCCCTAAAGAGACCTTGATCTCAAAGACACTCCTTGGAAAAGTACATCTTAATTAAAGTTATTAGTAGTAAAATAAGGTTAAGATAAAAGCATAACTGTGCTTAGTTCCACAATATTACATCTGGCAAATGTAAAGAAAGCTTCAAGCATCAGCACAACATGCATTCCCAGAGAAGAGGCAATTGATGTAAAGCTGTGTTGTCATGATTTCTCATCTTCCACTCAGTGCTGTAAATGCTGCTGCTGCTGTACGGAAACAAAAGAAACTCTGCTAAATATAAACTGGTGTCCAACGCAGAGAGAGCCTCATCATTTCTCTGCTTCAGAACCACAAAGACTGCAGCTCACTGCATCCAGCAAGTCATTATACCAGAGTACAACACACACACACACACACACACACACACACACACACAGCTAGGAGAGTCATTTGAGGAGCTACTGTAGAGGTCCTGCAGTGGCTGTTCTTTTGATAGAAGACGAGGAAAGTGTTTGTGTGTATGTGTGTCTGTCTGTCTGTGTGTGTGCAAGCCTGTCTGGAAAGCTGCCAGTCAATTCTATTGCTGCATCAGCTAACAATTGCTGAGCTAATTAGCTTCTTGAACATAGAGCATGATAAGCAAGAGATGCTGACAAACAGCATAACAAGCAGAGAGACAGACAGACAGACAGACAGAATCAAAGCAGAGAAGGTAATGACGGAAGAGAAGAACGTGAGAACGTAATACACAGACACACACTTTGTTGACCTGAGGGAAAAAAAAAAAAACAAACTAACTAAAGCTTTCTGGTTTGGGTGAAGAGCTACACACACGGGTCTTCTCAGTACAGGTTAAAAACTCATGATACACTCTAATCACGTTTTCTGTTGTCGTCTCATGTCAGCTCTCCAGATAAGCAGCATATTTGTCACATTCAGCACATCCTGGTGTCTGTACCTGGACTACTGCTGTGAGTGCAGTGGCGTAGTTAAGTTTACATACCACTTCAAAGTGTCACACAGTGCAGTCCCACACAGAGAGGAGGCAGTGTGTTGGCATTGACCTGACCTTGTACAGAGTTGTGCTGTTGGTACAGAAGAGGAGAAAGCAATCTGCATTAATTGAAACCACCATAAGGATATAACACAGTTAGTGGAAAACACCTAAAGCTTAGCCTTTAACCTTTCAGCTTCAAGTAAACTTTAAATGCCAGTTTAAGGGCCCAGCCAGCAGACAGCTGGTGTAATTAAACATCAGCCATCAACCCTTACCTAAAAGGTAAAATACTCATAGAAAACAGTTTGCATACACATACTCATAACCCACAGTAACATAGGAGGGAAGAGGCAGAAACATTTCCTGTGAAAAACAGATGTGTATTTTGAAAACAGACAATGCATGTAACAGGCCGAAAACAATGTCCCAGAACATTAACAACCAATGCACCTAGGGTACCTTGCACGTCATATCTCAACATGGAAAGTGCATGACACACTGCCAATATGTGACGAGGTTGGAGTTAGAATGTGTTGGTATATCAAGAAACATATTTCACTGCGCATCTGCAGCAGCCTCATATACTGCATAGGAAAGTGTTAAATTAACTAATAATTGTTTATTTACTTTAATTTCTCTGTTCGTGTTTTCTACAAAGTATTTAAAGTTAAACACTTTGTGACCTTGCCCTAAGAACGGTGCTATATTTAATTAGCGTAACTTACTTATTTAATAAAATGTCTGTACGAGAGAATGAATAAAACTTAAATTGCTACATTGAACTGTTACTGCTCATCATCGATTTATATGCGCCAGCTGCCAAAATATCAACACTGAGTGCTACTTATTGATCTTCTCTTTTTTGTTGTTATTTTTGTATTTAAATTGGGTGAGTTGGAGAGCTGTGCACTGTACATCAATTCGCTCAGCCCTTCGCCCCACTCAGACTCTTTCTCGATTTATCACATTTCAAATGAGAGGAGAATAAGCTAGCTAGCTAACCACCCACAGTCCCTCCGCCTCACACCTCCCCTCTAGGAGATTGATCTGGGAGAGGAGAGGAGAGGAGAGGAGTGAAAAAAGTTCTGCAGATGGACTCAGTTCAGCTGTAGCAGCTTGAATTCAGCCGGTGCAAATTTCAGGGCCAGGGTTTGCAGCGAGCTGAGTCTAATCTGTGTAAGGGCAGCAACAGAATGTTTGCTGATCTGGTGGGGAGTTTGCACTGAACTGGCTGAATTCAAGTCGCTATTCAAGCAGCTGAAGGTCAGTTAACATTTGTGAAGCATTTGAATGGAAATATGTTTCATGGTGGGGAAGAGAGAAAGTGAATGGATGTGAGATGGTGGAGAAGAGACAGTGAGACACTTCCACATTTGATCCACTTTAATGAACCATAGCAAACACGGTAGAAGATCAAATAATCACCAACACTTCTCAAACACATTAACGCTCAAAACACACAGCACTAATACCAGGAGCAGACTGGTTTGTTTCATAAAAAGCCGACAGCATTTTATTGGCAGTTTTTCAGATGATGCAGGCAAGATAGATGACAGGTTAAATTGTGAGGGAGAGCAGGAATGAAAGGAAGACAGAGACGAGACAATATAGAGGACAGAGGTGGAGGCTAATGGTTGTTGTTCTGCTGTTTTTCCACCTGTCACTTAGACAAGATAGAGAGAGAGCACATAACAAAGGAAAGAATGAGAGGTGGGGGTCAGGTGGCGTCGCTCAGTGTTCTGATTGGAGAGGGCCAAACAGTCGACAGCAAATAAGTCATCAAGTAGCTTCAAAGCACGCAGCAGACAATACAACACTGAGACTTTTTTTTCCCCTCTTCTCTATATGAATCCAGACTACATGCAGAGTCTGTCACACTTCATCTTAAACATGTAGTTTCTCCTGACAGCTGCAGCTGGCAGCAGGTTTGGCCTCTGCATAGGATAAATGGATAAAGAAAGGCTCATTTGTGTGCAGATTTTTTTTTTTTCCCCCCCATTTGTTTGTTTGTTTTCCTCTGCAAAACAAATCAGCGGTATGACTGCATGACTGCTGCTCCCGTTGATCCACTATAGCTTCGAATGAGTTTGTCAGGATTCAACACATTCTCACCTCACAAATCTATGTTTGGTCATGGACTTTTTCCTTCAACAACAAACCCACATGGTTTAAGTTTTTTTAGGTTTTAAAAAACAAAAAACAAACTCATGGTTTTACCATACACTGTTTGGAGCAAACAACCCACTCATCAGCCCTCCTGCCCAGCCTACTTGGCCTTTTTTGCTCCCTTGACTCACATGGTTGTCCTGCCGTGTTTTCCCCTGATGCTGCCAGATTTGATGTGTATCAGCCAAAGTTAAAGGGTGGCTTTTCTCATCAGTGTCTGATGCTGGAAGTCACTGTCCAAGCGCTGATATTCGACAAATTCAGAATGAGACTGGGTTGCAGAATTCAACCCAGTTACCAGAGGAATATTTTGGCATCACACATTCCTGAAAACCACAGATATGTTACACTTGAACGTTTTATACGCATCATAACATTTCTAAAGTGCCATGAGACATCCCCATTTTTCCAGTGTTTTTTTTTTAGCCAAGTTTATTTATTTATTTTTTATTTTAGCAACCTGTGTCACAAAAAGCAGTTTATATTTTCTGAGACTGCTGCATTTCAAGCTGGAATAGTGCAATGAAAAGCTGTTTTTTTTTTCCGACAGAGACAATGTTGCATACCCACTTCGGATTGTGCCACCAAAACTGGATATATTTAAACCAAAACATATGGTTTTCCTAACTGTAAGCAAGTGTTTTTTTTCTGCCGTAACCTAACCACGCACAATGGCATTGTTGAAACGTGAAGAAATGTAACGTTGCAACGTATTGGCTATGTGGCAAGGTTGAAGGAGCTTTAAAATTTAGATAAAATGTTATAAAACCGACACCACCTAGGTTAAAAGAGCCTAGGACTCTAATTTTAAAAAGGCAACACAGGTTTTTATTTACAATCAGAGTTGAGCAGAGTTAAAAACCACAAATCCAAATCAAAGTTAAATACAAGATTTATTATAAAAAAAAAAAAAAGTGATAAAGTAAAATAAAATAAAAACCCAGCCCAAACTCTCTCCCGGCAGTCCAACCGTCCTGTGTACTGGTCCCACTCTAACCTGAAGGTGGCAGACCCCAGACCGTGAAGGTGGCAACGGCCAATCATTCACTCGTCGGTTGGAGACACTTAAGAGAGAAAATCCCGGGATAAGTAGGCTAGTCAACTAAAATTGTTCAATAATTAAAGAAGGGAAATCCTGATTGAAATGGCTTACAATAGGCAGAAAGGGTACTTAGCTGCAAGAGGGGTGCATCGTGATTACTCCCCTCTGCTTCTCCACGTGGCTTCGCCTCAATTGCAGCCGATGACTTCCCTTCGTCCACTGTCCACCCTCCGGTCCTGCGGTCCCATGGTCCACTACTGGATCTGTCGGGAGGTACATCAAAACACAGCCGCCAGTCTCCCACCAATACACCAGCACCAATATTCCTCCGACCCACACCTGCCTGGCCCCACGGCTGGCCTTCTGTGTCTGCTGCTCAACACGTGCAAACAAAACAACACTTTGCCTGGGGAATAGCATCCTGCTATTCACCCAGGCTGGAGTTGCAAGGCCAAACAGACACAGGCTGCGCTTCAGGCGTGTGGTCCTCCTCCTGTCGTAGTGGCGGTCTCCTCCGGCCCCAAAGTTTTGTACTGTGTAGATTCAATTGTCATTCAACCTTAATCCTTTAAAAGCAGTCTGGTTTCAGATACATGAGGCGTCTGTATCAGCATGAAGTTTTAAGGTAACAATATAATGAGCTTGATTTGTACTGTACTTAAAACAACAGTTACAACATGCTTCACAGAGGATAAATGAAGATGAACAATATGGAAAAATGGAGAAGAATTATGAATAACATAAGGTAGAATGCTGTATTTTACACCAGGGTGCCAGAATACAATATGCAGCAGAGAAGCAGGTGGTTGCAAATACAATTCAAATGTTTGTGTCGTGAAATATCTATAAGTAGGAGTTAAAAGAACAGTTTGAAAGTAAAGTCTGGCATTCACCAGGTGTGACACAGTTGTCTTTATCAGATGTTAGACAAACTTAAGTTTTAAAATTGTAATTGTTTTTTTGTGTTATTCCTTTGTGTATATTCAAGGTCTAGCTACTTTAGATGTGTCTCTACAACCTGTATCCTCTAAGACGGTGTTTTATTTTATACTAAATGAGAAGCCCTTGAGCGATATACAGTCAGGATTCATTGCTGTGATCTTACCTCTTCATTCAGTATTTAGTATTTAAATGTATTCAGTAGTACAGAGGCCAAGTGATAGAAAAATGAACATGGAGGCCACCTGCAAATTAGATTTAACTGAATGAATGAATGTCAGCTCCATCCCCTTTAAACGTTCACAACATTATTACTTACTGTAAGAGCTGCTGATGGGAAAACCCCTCTTTGTTTTTTACTGGGCAGTATTCATGTTGAAAAGGTTGGTGCTTGTGCTACTGTCATTCCACTATGTGTTTTAGATGCCCCGCTGTTCGTTTGAAAATATATTAAAAATCTTGACAGAGTGCAGATATGATACTGTTTCATGAGACTGCTGTAGCACAAAAGCTTTTTATCTCCAAAAGCCATTCTTTTAGGATTAGCAGAAACATCATATTCAGAATTGGGGACTTAATGAGCTCTTTGAATGTTCATGAGCACACTGGGACTGATTAGAAGAGATACACACTGATAGTGTAAGACCAGGAGCAGACACAGAAGCTGCATCAGCCAAAGTTTGGGCTTATATGAAATGACACAGATGTTTTTATCTGGAAGCAGGAACTAAAGTTAAAATTATCCAAGCAAATCGACTTAAGAAATGCAGCTTCATGTCAGCAGCCTGGGGGGGCTCCAGCCCGTATCATGGTGAAGGGAGTTGCATTAATTCATAACTAAGGGCTATTTGATACTCCTCTTAACCTCTTCCACTCTGCTAGGGGACCAAAGTCCTCTGCTGTCATTCAGAGGCTGTTGTGGGCTGAGTTTTAAAGCTAGAGTGAAGATACTAGTAAATGGTTGCTAAATTTTGACAAGGGAAAAAAATAGCATGGCCATTTTCACAGGGGTCCCTTGACCTCTCACCTCAAATTATATGAAGAAAAATAGCTTCTATGGGTGCCCACGGGTCTCCCCTTTAGAGTTTTTGAGGGATTTTTGACTAGTCTGCATCAATTCTCCAGTGGTCAGATATACTTAAATTAAGCACCAAATCTGTGTAACCAAGATATCAACTCAAACATTGCTGTCACATCTCATGAGACATAACTGAGCATGGAAATGGCCATCACACACTTTCATCATAATGCTCTAAACCCCTATACACTCCAGACCTTCAAACCACCAAAGTTGGAATCCGTGCCTTAACAAAGCCAGTGGTGTAGTAGTAGTTGATGAGCACGTCATATGTTGACGTGGAAAGTCCACAACCAAACGTCAGAGGGAGAATGTGTTGTAGGAATATTGGTAGGTTACTGAAGAGGAAGTATGGATACTCTCCTATTTATTCCAGTGCCTTTTTGACTGATAGGTGGGTACACTGCCAACAGTCATAAAAAGAGTAAGGTATACCCCATATACCCTCCACTACACCACTGACCAACACACAATGATTATTACAGATTTATGCCTTGAAAAAACTAGACACACAGTGCTAAGATGCACCTTGAATTATTTTTCAAGTTCCCTGCTTTCAGATAATGATACCACTTCTATATGGCATCTACTGCTGACCTGCTATCTCCCCCTGAAGATCCACTGCCCCCTTAAAATAGACAAAAATGGGTCTATGGCAGGAAGGGATGGAGAGGAAGAGGTTAAAGGTCCTCTCTTGGCATTGATTAAACCCCTAAAAACTCATCTCTGTTCATCAAATTTACATATTTATAAGATTTTCAATGAAGAAATCCCATCATGCCTTAAAATAGCTTAGATGTAACTCTGTACACCTTTGCCTCATTTTGTAGACCGATCTATGAATATGTAAATTATGCTCCGCTTCTTTCCCCACTCACCCCTCAGCTACTCGCCTGCAGCTCCACCGTACCTGCTCACCTTCACTCTGCTCGTCGAACACACAAACCTCTGCTTGTAACGGTGATGGATAACATGAACCTTCAGCTTGACTTTGTTATCAAACAGCTTGAAATGTGTTGCTAATGTAAGTTGCTCCTGATGGCCAGTTCTGGCAAGTGTAAGTGGGGGTGAAACTTGTAAAATAGTACTACACAGCTACATTTGGCTTCGCCTCAAGAAAACCCTCGTTTTGCTGTAGTGTTATGTTAATGACATGGAAAGCCTCACCCTGCAGGTTGGATATGTGACATATGACACCTAGGATGTCTGAGTGTGTGTTTTTGAGGTTGTCGCTGGTACACTGCAGTCAACAAGCATTTCAGCACTGCTTATTTGGCTCATGATATGTCTTGTAGCGTATACAAAACACCATATGGACATGTTAACAAGGTTAGAAACTGGATTTTCATTGGAGGGGTACTTTACCATTCTGGTTTTGGAAATAAGAAAGAACAGATGTTGAATTAGAACAAGACTACTGTAAAGTTCTCAAGCTTCTCTGCTAAACTTCAGAAGACACAGTGTTTTTTTACGTGTATGGAATGAACGCAGCATATTTGCCTTTTGTTCTCTTTAAAGCTTTATCAGCAATGAGTGGATGGGCTTAAAATGTCCAGATGGTTGCAGAGGAGGAAAGCTTCACTGAAAATGAAAAATACACTTTTTTGACTCTGTGTTTGCCCCTTGACCAAAACTTTAGGTGTGTAAAAACTGTCTGTCTAGTTTTAAATGTAGCCAGTAGCTGCTGACATCTTGCCCTGGACCAACTTGTTGGATTGACTGACTGTCTTTGCCAAGAGATTCTCCTCCAGCAATGCTGACATACACTGCAGTAAGTTTAGACAGAGTCTGTTTTTCCTTGTCTGCAGACAAAGATACAGTTCAGTAGCAACATGCAGGCAGCTTTCACTTGCTCTGGTTATTTCTTTGATGTCAGCTTCAGAGTAATCTGTCAAAATAATGTTTTATTTTCTAAAAACAGTCCTAAATAGATGGTGGTGATGTTGTTTTGTAGACTTAGTGTACATCAGTAACCTGATTACTTCACCTTGGAAACAACCCATGGAAAAGGTAAAAGTACTACATACACATACATACATATATATACATACACAGCCAAATCTTTTCGAGGTTAGCTTTGGACGGTGGTAGTGTGTGGCTGTGAGTCACTCATCAGGATGTGGTAATCAACTTAATAGTCTGTGAACTCTCCTTCTAGCTAGGTAGCTGCTCGCTGGCCAGGTCAGGGTTTCCAAATGTAATCGTCAGTAAACATCAAGGAAAGATGGAGAAGACGGGCACCAGCTGACCTAGCATCCTGTAAGCCATCGCCGGATGATGACCAGGTGATCTCTGGCAAGAGAGGAGAGGAAGAGTGCGCTTTGTGGTGGCGGGGGCTGGTGCGCCATGATGGTGTGAGGTGCTGTCCTGGTTTTGCTTTGGATCACTGCTATTGCGGCTGCAGAGCAGAGTCGCTGTCTGTGGTCGGGTGGACCGACCGTGCAGCTGTTAAGGAGGTGTGAGGACAGTTGAATAATTCCACAACCAGACACCAAGAATGAAACAGAACCCTCCAGAAACATGGACAATTACAGAGCAGCAGCCAACAATGAAGATTCAAAAAAGGACTAAATCACAGTGCAGTGCACAGTTAAAGGAGCTGATGGGATCACATTTTACTGGAGTTGAACCTGTGTATTTTTATGTAACAAATTAATGATTGATTGATTAATTGATAAGTTGATTGGTTGGTTGGTTGATTGATTGATTAAAAGATTGCTTGATAGATTGTACAATGCCAGCATTAAATCTGGCAACTGGGTTGTGAGACATCAGTGTGTTGTTGCAGAAAAAGAAATGGATGTTGTTTTTTTTAGTAGTAGCTTTGACTTGCTTTTAGTATAGAGAGACAGGGAACTCACCTTTGCCTATCCCACCTCTGTTTGGAGGTCAAAGGTCATAGTTCAGCAGCTGCTGGTGGATATTCATTGTTTTTTTTTCAAGTACAGTACACTTTAGGACAGCAGATGCCATTCCTACATTGAACCTGTATGTTGTGGTTAAAGTCTCTCCTCTGTGTCTGTGATGACCCTATCTGGTAAAATACTGAGGTAAAATAGTGCATCCCTCCGGGCTGCCTTGCCTGTATCAGGTGAGACAGAGTTGACAGGGTTTGCCTGTGGTCTAACAGCAGGGTGAAAGACTTTAAGCGGGCGAGGATCGTCCTGAAAATGGTCGATGTAATGAGATGTGTAGTCAGCTGCACTGCATTGTAGCTGCTGTTTTGTTTGCCCTTTTACCAGAGTATTAGACACAGTGTGCAGGGGTTTCCAAAAGCCTCCAGCAACAACCTGAATGCAGAATAGTCCATTAAAGTAAACGTCCATCCCTCTAAACCTCCACTGTCTTTCACTGCTTCTCCTTTTTTTTTTTGTCTTCATTGCCGTCTCTCTCCTTTCTGTGTGTATTCTCTCTATCTGTTTGTGCTTTATCTCCCTCTCTCCATCTTTTCATCATCGTTCTCCTCATCCCATCTTTTCTCTGCGTTTCTTCTCCCCCAGCTGTGTTCTTTATGCCTGAGCCCTGAGCTGGCTGTGCTAACATTATTTGCAGTACAGCTGGAAACCACACACACACACACACAGACACACAGACACACACACACACACACACACACATACATTGGCACAGAGATATTGAATCTGGATCCATAGGGCATGTTCATGCTTATGCATAAAACCAATAAACACACACTGACACACACACACACAGTTTATCAATGCTAGAGTAGCGATTTAGCAGCTGTCTGCCTCTGTCTGTCTGGACTGATAAGAGGACACACCGAGAAAAACCATAGTGTGCCTGTGTGTATATATATGTTTGTGAATGTGTGTGTCTGTGTCTGTGTGTACATGTGTTTTGGGGCTTTGATTATGATGCCTGTCTGTGTCTTTGAACGGAGATTTGAATTTAGAATATATGTGAAAACAACATAGACGTCAACCCATTGTGTTCATCTGTTTAGTTAAACGCTGTCATAAAGTTTCAGTGCATCTTGTTGCCTTTGTGTGTTTGTTTTTGTACGTGTGCACTTTTTTTTTAAACTCCAAATGTGTGATTGTGCTGGGTGGAGTCTTCTGTGTGTATGTGTGTGTATATCGGGCAGCAGAGGGATTTAACCAGGAGGAGGAGATAGATGGCCGCCTGGTGATAGAGGCGGTTGCCGGGTGACAGTTGGGGGTGACTTAGCGACCCACAGCCAAATTACTTTCTAGGAAGAAGAGCAGAGCCGAGCTTAAGATAGCTCCATACTTATCTGTTATAACTCAGGTGGGAGGGAGGGAGGGAGGGGAGAGGTGTGAGGGTGAGAGGGGATTGGGAGGGGAAGGGTGAGAGACATGTAATGAGTAATATACTGTTGAGAGGGCAGGCAGAAGGTAGGAGAGGAAAGAAGGAGGTGGGGAGGAAAGAATGGAAGTTGGAGAGGTAACAGAAAGGTAAGAGGGAGAATGGAGAAGGAAATTAAAGTAGGAGTAGTTTGGTAGATGTGTGAGAGAACAGGAGAGGAAAGAAAAAGGAGGAAAGAAGATGAGGGGAGTAGGCAAACGAAGAAAAGAGAACGAAGAAAAGTGGCTAAGGGTGTAATGGATGGAAGGAGAGAAGAAGGGAGATGAGGACATAGCAGAGAGCACAAAAGGAGAGATGGATGTCGGAATCATAGAAACAAACACACTGGATGAGTGTTGAAGGAATAAGAAGGAAAGCAGGGGAAAGAAACATGAAGATTCATTTATTAGGTAGCTGCCCAGAAAACAGCAGGATCCTACTGAGGACAATTGTCTCTGTATTCACACTGGAACACAGTCTGGGCCTGCTCAGTCTCCAGCTGTGACTCTGTGCTGAAGTCTAGTTGTTATACAGAGGAGGCAGTAAAATGGAGGCTTGCTCAGGGAGGTTTCCCCCGCAGTAATGTAATAAGTAATCTAGGCCCCTGCAGGAGGGTCAGGAGTAAAGTTTGTGGGGTCTGGTGAACATCTTCTAAAGAAAATGTTGCTAAAGGAATACTGCGCCCCCTAATGACCATTTATTTATCAGTTACTTGCCCTGCGTTAGAGTGCGAAAAAGACAACTTTGTTTTTCTGGCGTGCATTCACAATGAATGATTGACTCCAAAAGAGAGAAAATTCTTGATCAGCAAAACTATATCAAAACATCCATTTACAAACTGTCACACAACTTGTGCAGTATAACCCAAGTCTCATTCATCCTGTCATAAACTCAGGGCTCCCAAACATTCATGATTTTTCTGTAAAACCTGTCTATTTAAAACTAAAGTGAAAGTGAAATTTATATGCTCGCTTTAAAGTTAGACTCTAAATGTCTGAGTTGCCGTGGGACAAAGACAAGGATTCATGGAAATGATACTGTAATACTAGTGACGTTATTTTTCTTGGCCCTCATCCATTCACCTCACTGCAGATTGTGGTGTTTTTCAGGCGGTTTAACAGGTTAGTTGATGGTATTTTTTCCATCGGAGTTGAATTATTCGAGGTTGAGTGTGGCCTATTCTTATATGTGTGGAATTTTGTAGTGAAAAGTGAACTTTTTGGGAAAGATCTAGGAACAGCCAACACAGGGTCTAGCTGCAGTCACCATCTGGCCTGACAGCAGCCACCACCAGGCCCAACTGCAGCTACTACCAGGCCCAACTGCAGCTACTACCAGGCCCAACTGCAGCTACTACCAGGCCCAACTGCAGCTATCACCAGGCCTGACAGCAGCCACCACCAGGCCGAACTGCAGTTACCACTAGGCCTGACAGCAGCTACCACCAGGCCTGTCAGCAGCCACCACCAGGCCCAACTGCAGTTACCACTAGGCCTGACAGCAGCTACCACCAGGCCTGTCAGCAGCCACCACCAGGCCTGACAGCAGCCACCACCAGGCCCAACTGCAGCTACCACCAGGCCTGACAGCAGCTACCACCAGGCCTGACAGCAGCCACCACCAGGCCCAACTGCAGCTACCACTAGACCTGACAGCAGCCACCACCAGGCCCAACTGCAGCTATCACCAGGCCTGATAGCAGCCACCACCAGGCCTGACAGCAGCCACCACCAGGCCCAACTGCAGCTATCACCAGGCCTGACAGCAGCCACCACCAGGCCCAACTGCAGCTATCACCAGGCCTGATAGCAGCCACCACCAGGCCTGACAGCAGCCACCACCAGGCCCAACTGCAGCTATCACCAGGCCTGATAGCAGCCACCACCAGGCCCAACTGCAGCTACCATTAGGCCTGACAGCAGCTACCACCAGGCCTGACATCCAGCTTTCAGCTCTGCTTGCTAGCCTCCACCTGTCAGCTCTGCCTGCTAGCCCTCAGCTACCGGCCAGGTCTGCTAACCTGTCAGCGACCGTGAATCTGCCCAGCTTTTGGTTTCGAAACGACCAGGAGCTGCCATCACACCAGGCCAAGGCTCACAGTAGCCCAGGGAACTGCTAGCTCCCCAGGCCCAACCTCCCAGCAGCACCAGGATCTGCCTTCACACCGGGCCCAGCCTTTACAGCAGCACCAGGAGCGGTCAGTACACCGGGCACAGCAGCACCGGCTTGATCTCACCAGGTCAGTGTAAAAATGCCCCAAAGAAATGACGATCTCATCACCAAACAAATGGTGCATGAATTACTTGATCTTCAGAAGGCCTACTTCAAAGACCTGCTAGAGCAGCAAGAAAAGAGCTTTAAGGCATGTCTACAAGTTTTTGTTGACTCCACAGTCTCTCGTGTTGATAACCTGGTGAGAGATGTGGCCAACATGTCTAGAAATATTGATGAGTTAAAAACCAGCCTTCAGTTTTCCCAGGCTGAGCTTGATGGTTTGAAAATCAATAATGCCAAATGTTTGGAGGCTAGTAAAACATTGGCTGAAAAGCAGTCAATCACTCTAACCTCCACAAATGATGTGTTTGCAAAATTAGATTACCTGGAAAATCAATCCAGGAGAAGTAATGTGATCATTGATGGCATTCCTGATGTGAAAAGAATCATGGTCAGACACAGAGTTCAAAGTGAAAAAAATATTCACCGACCATCTTAAATTTGACCCCAAACTCATTGAAATTGAGAGAGCTCATCGTGTTGGCAAGTATGATCCTACTGGCCGCCCAAGATCAGTAGTGATAAAGCTCCTCAGATACAAGGACAAGGAAGAAATCTTCAAACGTGCAAAAAACCTGAAGGGCACAAACCTTTACATCAATGAAGATTTCTCTGACGCTGTCAGACAGAAAAGAAAGGAACTGTTGCCCCAAATGAAAGCTGAACGAGAAAAAGGAAATGTGGCTTACTTGAAGTATGACAAGTTGGTTGTTCACCCACCCCGTCATGCTTAGATTGATGTATCTTGATATTCAATTTTAACAGTTATATTTTATTTTTATTTGTCATCTTTTTAATTTTTATTTTATTTTCTCATCATGTCTGAACGTACCTTTGTGTCTCCACAAAATGTAAATGATTTACCAACACTGAATCCATTTGACTTGTGCATTGATAAGAACAGCATTTATGATGAATTCCTTAATCCCGACTCTAATCATGACGACTTAAAAAATGTAAAAATATCTTGTGAATATTATACTGACGACCAGTTTGTAAATCTGTTCAAGCTCAATGCACAAACACCTTTTCTTTTCTGCACCTGAATATTCGCAGTATACCTCAAAATTATGATCATTTGACAGAATATCTATCTATTCTTAATTTTCCTTTCTCAGTACTGGCTTTTTCAGAAACGTGGCTTAAAGAAAACATTACATGTCTTTATCCTTTGGAAAATTATAATGCCATTCATTCCTGTAGAAGAACCACAATAGGTGGTGGAGTGTCGCTTTATGTTGAAAACCAGTTTTACCTTCAAGGAAAAAAAAGAGCTAAGTCAATTCTTTGACGAGACCTCAGTTGAATCAGTCTTTGTAGAAATTCCATCTGGCTCACCCTTTAATGAAGAAAGCATCATTATAGGATGTATTTACAGACCCCCTGAGTCTGACATTACAATTTTCAATGATGCCCTTTATCACACTCTTGAAATGATCAGTATGCAGCGTAAAAAATGTGTTTTATTAGGTGACTATAACATTAATCTTCTCAATAACAAACAGCAATCTACTTTAGATTTTCTTAATGTCCTTTATTCTACATATTTTTATCCCTCAATCCATAGACCTACCAGAATAACAAGTTCGTCAGCCACACTTATTGATAATATCTTGACAAACTTTCTGCATCTTGAAATTACCTCAGGTGTATTGCTAAATGATATTTCAGATCATCTCCCTGTTTTTCATTTAATTCATGTTAAAAATAGTATGACCAGAAATAATTCTGTACAAGAAAAGTTTAGTTTATCGTAAATACTCCAAAAGAAATGTGGACTCCTTCATATCTTCTATTCAGGGTGTTTCTTGGGATGCAGTCCTGAATCTGCAAGATGTGGAGAAGGCTTACCAGGTATTTTTGTCACTTTTTAATCCTGTTTTTGAAAAATGCTTCCCATTGGTCACCTCGGGGAAAGGGAAAAAAAGTTTCAATTCAAATCCCTGGTTTACACCAGAATTAAGAAAATGTTCTCTCATAAAAAAGAAATTATATAAAAAATCTATTCTGAGTCCCACTCCCTATAATGTAGATACTTATAAGAAGCATAAAAATAAATTTACTCAATTATTAAGGTCAGCAAAAAAGCAATATTTCACTGATAAATTTAATAAAGCTTCCAACGACATTAAGTCCACATGGGGTGTTATCAACCAATTATTATTACAACGTAAAAAACAAAATTTAACTGTTCCAACTGAGGTCCTGGGAAATGAAGGTTCTCCTCTCAATCAAACTGAAATAGTTAATGGTTTGAATGATTATTTTGTTTATTGGCCTCTCCTTGGCAGATAACATAGAGGATTCTGATGAGAGCCCATGCAGTTTGATAAAGGGTCAGTTCTCTCCACTTAGCAGTTTTGCTCCTCCCAGTATTGAAGAGGTGCGTGGTATGTGTTAAACTTAAAAAACTCTGCAGAAGGCCATGACGGGTTTAGAAGCAGTTTTATAAAACAAATCATAGATTATATCATCCAACCCTTAACCCATATTTTTGGTCTATCCTTACAATCTGGAGTTTTTCCTAAAGAATTTAAAATTGCTAAAGTTATACCATTACATAAATCAGGAGATTCTAACAACTTTGGCAATTATAGGCCTATATCTATTCTTCCCTGTTTTCTCAAAAATTATTGAGAAACTCATCTATGCGAGAATTTCAGCCCACTTACTTGAGAACAACATCCTGTACTCCCATCAATACGGTTTTCGAAAGAAATACTCTACTGAACTAGCCCTGTTACAGCTTGTCAACAATATCTCTTCTGCAATGGATGAGAAGAAATTTGTTCTTGGGGTTTTCCTTGATTTAACAAAAGCTTTTGATACCGTTAATTATAAAATTCTTCTTTCAAAACTCAGAAGATATGGTGTGCAGGATGTTGCTCTCAAGTGGTTCTCCAACTATCTAGAGGACAGACTTCAATATGTAGCCATAAATGGTTGCATATCGGACAAGTTAAAAATCTCAGTTGGGGTTCCCCAGGGTTCCATTCTTGGTCCTCTGTTGTTTTTGATTTATATTAATGATTTATCAACCGTTTGTAAACAGTTTCTTCCAATTCTATTTGCAGACGATACTAATCTCATTGCCTCTCACAGTGATTTAAATATACTTCTACAAGACGTACATGACGAATTAGCAGTTATTTTTAAATGGTTCCAAATGAATAAGCTTACTCTCAATATAAAGAAATGCAACTTCATGATCTTTAGAAATATAAACAAAAAAATGCCAATCAAGAAACCTATAGTTTTGATCAATGGTTCTGAAATTTGTCAGGTTCCACATACAAAATTTCTTGGTGTCATTATAGATGACAAGTTAACTTGGAAACAACATATAGATACAGTTTGTATGAGATCCATGAAGATGCTTGGTATATTGAGAAAAGTATATCCTCTGATTCATCCCTCTTCTCATTTGACTCTTTATTTACAGCTTAATTTACCCTCATATTAATTATTGCAACATTGTTTGGGCTGCGACTTGCCCGGCATATCTATCTAAACTGCTAATTATTCAAAAGAAGTTTTTGAGGATGATATCACTCTCAAATAGGTATGAGCCATCTGTACCTCTGTTTGATAAATACTCAGTTTTGCCCATCGATAAGGTAAATATTTTTCAAACATGCTTATTTATGTTTAAATTCAAAAAGCATAAACATGACATTCCACATTCTTTTCAGAATTTTTTTCAAGTAACATCCGACATTCACTCCTATCCCACAAGGCTAAGAGATGATTTTAAATTGCCCCATTGCCGAACTTCAAAACATCAAAGATTTATTAAGTTCAGAGGCCCACAGTTGTGGAACTCTCTTGATACATCACTGCAGTCATCACTATCGGTATCAATCTTCAAGAAACATCTAAAACATTATTAATTTCTAACTTGCTGTAATCAAACATGTGTTTTGTTTTGTTTTTTTTGTTTTTTTTTTAAATTTCAATTTGACTTTTATTTTATTCTGTTTCTCTTTCTCTTCATCCTTGTTTTTAGCTTCTTTATTGTACTACTCTTTTTTTTCTTTTTTTTTTTTTTTTTTTTCTTTCCTTTCCTTTCTTTTTTTTTTTTTTTTTTCAATATCTTCTTCCTTTTGTACAGTATATGTCCCACAAATGTATATGATATATGTATGTTTTTCATCAATGTGCTAAATAAATAAACATAAACAAGTTATGCTGCTTTGAAATGCAGACACAACTCTGATGCACTTTTTGCATGTGATTTGTTCTCTCCTAAATCCAAAACACTTCCAAAGGACAGATGATGATGCGTTTATATGGTTTATACGAGCTTTATACGAGTGGAGCACACATTGTAAAAGTCAGTATCACAGCTGATTATGTAGATTTAACTGTGGGCAGCCAAATTCATGATTGTGATTAAACTTTGATTAATTGTGCAGCCCTTCTCCATTGACAAAAACAATCATTTTACATCACTTAATGGTCTGCTGCTGCCTCGATTTGTAGTTTGTTTGTGTTATTGTGTGACTTTGTTGAATCTGAACTATCACGTTTGTTTAAACATCCTGTGTATGACATTCGGCAGCAAACCACTCCTGGCTTTATAAAGATATAGTGGAGTGATGGTGTTCTTAGCAGAGGATGAAGTCACGCTCCCTCTGTGTGTTGTTATTTGAGTTTCTCTTTTCTTTGCTGTGGTAAACCGGTCTAGCCACTTGTGCATATTAGTATATGTAAGTCTCTGCAATGAGCTAGCTGGTGTGATACACTCACAAACACTCTCCATTGCACTCATACCGTGGTTACCCCTGATGTTGAGACGGCGTGGTCGTGGGAGCTTAGCTTCCATCCTCCAGTTTCCCTTGAGGTTAACAATACTAGCTCTGTCAACACTGATGGTGTATCACTGCGTATTGAGTTAGCACTTTAAGATGCTAGTCCCCAGATCAGCCACCTCCATGTCAAGAACCATGTGAAGACTCTCCCGCCCCAGACTTCAAATCATAGATATGTTTTGAATGTTGCATGCAGCTCCTTTAAATGTTAACAAACAAGCTGTGCCTCAAATCACTGTAAGCTTTTTCTCTTTCAAACAGTGCTTTCCTAATCTTACCCAAGTGCAGCCACTGCCTAAACATAACCATAAAATAAGGCAGTAGTCATTATAAGTGGATATTAAATTACAAGATCTGACATTGTGTCGGAAAACAAATGAAATATGTTATCAATTAACATTCTGCTGGTACGCTTATTAACAATGTTTTCTCATTGTGTATCCATCAACATACATTTGCTGTTTACAATTAGTTGAGATTACAAAAACTGTGTACAGCAGGCGGCACAAGCAGTTAGATGATGAGAATTTATAACTCTTTCTTTTTTTCCTCTAGTGGTATCCATCCAGAGATGTCTGTCTTTACTACTGTTGTTTGAATCATTTACCGCCCTGGTTTACAACTTATTTCCTCTCTGCAAAATTCAGTAGAGTGATTTATACCCTCTCAAACGGTTTGATTTGAATATGTCTTGAGTCCCCGATACAATAAGCCATTTGGTCATCGGCCGATGCTGAGCCACTGGTAAGCATCCATCGCCCTAGTCTTTGTGGTGTGTCCCACACCGTTTGGCGTCATTGGCTTCATTGGCGTCACATTGACGCCTGGCTGCTGATGTGGAGAGTTACTTTCTCTCACACAGGCACAGAATGTACATGCTGGTTGGCCGTCGGCTGTAGTCTTTGCAGTGTATTCATGTGCAACTTTTTTCCAAGACATGTCGACGTGAGGTGACGCAACAGTTGGCTTTAGTTGCCACTAGTTCTTTGATGTCAGTTTGGTGTGTGTGGACTTTTACAGCCTGAAGACATACAACTATCCAGTGTTTTACAATTAAAAAAAAAAAAAGAAAACTAAATTTTATAAAGTAGTAACGTGTTTTCTTAATTTCTTATATAACCTGTTGATCATCCCGTGACCCATGAGATTCATATTGTAATGCTTTGTGGGGTTCTGGCCCTCAAGTGGAAAACCACTAGTTTATGTGGTAGGATGGTGTGATGAGAGAAGTGTTGTCAGGCTTGACACGCACACAAACACACACCTCCTAATACTAA
Organism: Epinephelus cyanopodus; assembly: GCA_026686955.1. NCBI lineage: Eukaryota > Metazoa > Chordata > Actinopteri > Perciformes > Serranidae > Epinephelus > Epinephelus cyanopodus. Next base: position 8,000,682 of record CM048918.1, on the reverse strand, counting down.
CAGATGACAAGCCTGCACACATCCGGGGTTTACACAGAAAACCATCCATCTGCAGATACACAATCTCACTGTACACACAAACACACAGCCAATATCTCTCCAACACACACACACACACACACACACACACACACACACACATGCACAGGTTTAACTAAGTAAAAACACCTTGACATTGACACTGAAAAATGCCAGAAGCACATACACACTCACTATCTGTCTTACACACACACTTCCATGTACACACACGATTTTTCTCTCTTACACTATCTTCACACACACACGGACACTGACTGACACTGACAGATGGCAGGTCGTTGGATTGAATGCGCCGACAGAGGCGCCACTTTACGTGTTGTTTCCACGGTGAGGGGCGTTGCCCGGGGAAACCATTTTGTGGCTGAAACTGAGATTGAGTTTCCCCTTCGCCGGGATGACAGATAACAAGACCCTGGCAATCAAACCCCGACAGGATCAAACGCTCGGCCATCAGTCAGAGCTGACAGCCAACTGCGGGCAGACACACTGAGGATAGATGATCCCTGCGAGGAGACAAGGACATAGGAGACGGTAGAGGAGATAGGAGACGTGGTGAGGAAAGTGCTGTATAAGACAAAAACAACCTTAAAATATTAATTAATTATCTTTGTTTTCTTGAAGAAGAGTATAGATCAATTACAGATTGACAGTGCATGCTACAAATGTTTAAGTAGTGGTTAGGCACTTTGTCTTTCAAAGTTTAAAGGTGATATTTTAGATTTCTAAACTAGATTTTTAACCCAGAAAGATTCAGGCAGGAACTAGATGTCATATGTTTTATTTGGGGTTTATTTCTTTACATTTAAAGTTCACAAATCAATGTTTGATAATGATGTGTTGAGGTCAATTTTGCACCCAAGTTGCCAGAAGAAAATGTTGACATTGCGTTTGTACATCTCATGGATTTAAGGCACATTTCTGAAGTGTTGTAACATGAGCTGACTTTGTCATTGGGAGGAGGAAGGGATGGTGGAGGGTGTGTCACATAGGTGAGACGCCTGCAAAGCTACAGACCGATGGTTTATTGAAGTTTGCTTGGTTTCCAGTGACTTTTCAGGCACAAAACGTGGCTGTTTTGTAGCAACCTGGCACTGTTTTTTTTTCATCGGGGATTCTGCCCCCAAAACCATGTGTGGTTTTTTTTCCCTCCTTTGCACTTTCTTAGCATTTGTCACGACTCTGTTGTTTGAGTTCCATAAACAGTTTCCAGTTCTTTGTTCGTGTGTCTGTAAGCTGCTGTCAATAAAACTCAGCACTTCTTGCAGCTGTTTCACATTAAAAGCCCAAACAGAAAAGGAGAGTTTGTGATCCCTTTACCTCCATGGAAGGTCTTGTTTTGTGTGTGACTGTCTGTGCAGACTGCCATTACAGTATTGAAATATTGAGAAGTGTCTGATTGTGCTCAGTCCTACAGTACAGAAACACTGTATTGTCATTGACAAATATAGTTGCATTGAATTCAGTGGGATCAGAAACTCTGTTGAGACAATCAGATGCAGCTGATTAGAGTTAAGACTTATGAGATCACATTACCAATGTTTTAGTCTTCGTAAACTAGTTGCCTCTTAGTAATGGAATTGCATTTAATATATGACTGTATACATATACTTTTTTATTTATGTGTCTTCATTTGTAATTAATGTGCATCTTTTCAAGGGAATTTTAATTATTCTACTTAAATCCACTCCCTTAGGTTATTATTCGTCACATTTTATGGATGCATGATCAGTCCAAGATTAAAACAGGCTTACATGGTGAATATGTCACATCTATGATCGACCTGTGTAAGCCTCTCTTCATTTTAAATGAACAGAAGAAGGTATCTGCTGCTCGGTGTCTTTTAAAGTAAAAGGTGTTGGAAAGAGGAAGACTGTGAGGTAATAAACATAAATATAAATATAAACATAAATATAAACAAAGCAGGATTTGACATACCAAAAAAATATTATATGAGGAAGTAAACACACTTGGCATGTTTGATAGATCCCTAGGATACACTGTATGTTTTGGTGAGTAACACTGAATGTTTGTTTATGAGCCCCTTTAATGTATAGATTCACAGATTCCTTTAGTAACAGTGCTTTGTTTATGTCGATTTATGTCCATATGTTCTCTCCAGGGCTCTTGTATGTGCACGTGTTCATATGGGCCTGCTGCATGTACTTCACTGTGTATGAATCAGGCATTTATGAACAGATCATGTTTCCCAGCATGCTCTGTTAATTAAAGCTGCTGACTATAAAAATATGCTTATTGACATCCAGTCAATAGGGCTTCCTGGAAATCTGATCTGATCAGGAAGGAGCCTGCTGTGGGTTTAAAGGCTTTTGAGTCCCTTCAGATGTCTCAACCTCTTTGGTGGTCGCTTTTCATTAAAAATGCTCACTCTTGAGTCCTCCAATGTCATGGATCTAAGGTCAATGTGTAACTGAGCAGATCCAGCAGTTCTGAGTTGTTGAGCAAGATGGTTCTATAGTTTTTTTGTTTTGTTTTTTTTTTCTTGCAAGAGAAATCAAACTTACACATAAGTGCAGACTGAGTATTATGTCTGCTGGCTGACAGGCCTTTACTGTTAGAAAGAGATGTCACTTTATTCAAGACGAGTCACCTGTATAAAGCACAGACTGAAAAACATATATTTTAAACAGACAAAGGAGTGGTGTGTTGAAGGCAGCTGAAATGTTTCCTTGTTTTTTAGACAGTTCTTGTATATTCATGGTTCTGTGAACACTGTAGACATTTTGGTTCCTGGGAGTTATATCAAGCACCTCTTACAACTTGACAACATTGTTATTATTGTTAAAGTGTCTTGCATCACATAATTAAGTGTTATCTGCTTGTTAAATGCATAATCACACCTGTGTCATCACTAGAATGAGATCATTTCATGAGTTTTTGACTACAGTTGTGGTTGTTTCAGTAAACCTCTGAATTCCCCACTAAGTATCTTCAGGTCACTGGTAGGTTTAAGTTTCTTTAAAGCCACAGTGTGTAGGAATTTTCCCATCTAACTTTGAAATCACATATTGCATTCAAACAGATGGCGCACTCTAGCGCCTCACTGTTTCAAACACGTATTGCAACAACGGTAGCCGCTGTGTACCAAAAAGCTATGATAACACTGATGAAACCATGTCATCCGATACTACATGGAGTATTAATTCAGGCTCCTACACAGACACACGCGATGCGAGTTGACAAACCCCCTCCTCACCATGCTGGCTGTGTTTACAACGTAGGACTGTTGGGGCGGATGTAAATTGAAACAGCTGACAGTGGCAGCGGCACTACTGCCGCATAACAAAGTCCCACTCTGTGAGCATAATGCAGGATCATGTATTATGCAGCATCACGGGAGACGGAATCCTTGTCGCCAAGAAAGTGCAAAAGGGAATCAAAAAGGCAGCGTGACCGGCGAATTAAAAAAACAAGGGTCAGCACTGGGGTTGCCTTTCCCAGGTGGAGAGAGCTGCTGAAGGAGAAAGGTAATACAATCACAGGCGAGCGCTAACGGCGGCTAACCGCTAATCGCGGCTAACGGCTAACACCGGCTAACAGCGGCGCAGTGATGCGAGGAGAGGGATGAGGCTCCGCTAACACGGGCTAACAGTCAACAGCAGCGCCGGCCTGTGATTGCATTACCATCCTCGCTCAGCAGCTCTCTCTACCTGGGAAAGGCTACCTGGATGTGGGCCTTCATTTTTTTAATTCGCCGGTCACGCTGCCTTTTCTATTCCCTTTTGCACTTTCTTGGTGACAAGGATTCCGTCTCCCATGATGCTGCATATGCATGATCCTGTATTATGCTCAAACAGTGGGACTTTGTTTCAAATTTGCCAGGGTAGTAGCGAAGCGCCTCTTGCTCCTCTCCTTCGGCTCCTCAGTCACGCAGTGCTGGCCTGGCTCTCAACGAAAACGCCGAAGGCGGTGCTGTATGTCCCTTGCTGGTGGGTGTATTCTCAAGATGGCGAAGCGTAATGGAACCCCACAGACGACTTACCCGCACAATGTACAAACAAATCCAAAATTTTCCTTTTACGAGAATAAGTCAGATTATTGGTGGAGGTAATAGTACACCAGTGATGACATATTTATGAATGCAGATATCAATGTTTGCCAATAAACAACTGAAAATGTTACACAATGTCCCTTTAAGCATGAGATCAGTGCACTCTCTAGTCACCTCTTCATCACGAGTTTGCAATCATACGTAACATGTTTATTCACATTAGAGCTCAAAAATGCTAATCATGAAACATGTAAATGCAAGACAAGATCTGAAGAGGCTTTTCTAATTGAATAGAGAGACACTGAAAATTTTCACACCAACCCAACCCTAAATATTAAACCAGATTAGCCAGACAACAAGGCAACAGTCAGAACAGCCTTTTCATCAACTTCAAATCCAAAATGTTGTCGTATTGGTGCAGTTTTAATTTTCTTGAGAGATTAACTCTGCCACATCTCCTCTCCTCACCCCAAAAAACACATCAAACTTCAAGTAAAGAAACACAGCGTGTGCTGCTTCCCCCCATCTCACCCCTACCAAAAGTGATCTCCTTCATGCTGCCAACACCTGCCTTGCTTGGCAGAAAATTGCACAGGGCCTGATAGCATATACTTGTAGATCAGGGATTTACAATATGAATTTTCCCACCATGGATTCATTTTAATTAACAGCAAATGTAAACAACAAACATACTGTAACCACATACATGTGTCACTGGTATATTAGACTTGTTTGGCGGATGCAAGGCAAAACACAAATATGGTTCTCACACACAAGACTGCAAACACACAAACACCAATAAACCAACAGTCCCATGCGAAAACAGAATTAAAACGACTCAGATAACACAGACACACACATCGGTGCATACATGGTAGGAGATTTGTTCCTCCCACGTGTAAAATCTCTACTAAAACCACTGTATACAATGTGAATGAATGCACAGCTCATTTCAATAATCCCTCTGTAACATGGATTCAGATAACTCAGCGTCACTGCAGTGTGTCTGATAGCGTGAGCCTCTGTCACTCACTGTGTATGTGGGCGCCTTTTGTGTGTGTGTGTGTGTGTGTGTGTGTGTGTTAGTCACCTGAATGCAGACATGTTCAAACTGTAGACAGTTTGTGAGAGTGACAGAGAGGAAGTCGAGAAGCACGGCAGAGAAGATGGAAAGAGTTCAGACGTCTCTGAGAGAAACAACAGGTCTGCTTCAGTTGAGAACAGTGTGATACAGGAGTGGGCGCTACTGAACCAAGCTCATTCACTATCACGTTGAGAGTGAAAAGGAGAAGATCAATATCACTTATGTCTGTACGGTAAATATGAAGCTGGAGTCTTACGATCATTCTGAGGTTGCTCGGCGACCAGCAGAGTCTCCAGGAAGTAACAAAGCCTAGCCAAGAAATAGTATGCTCCATAACTGCTGGTGAAATGATGTCATTTTCTGTATGAGTTACACAGATGACATCAGTTTGTTTAGATACAGCCGGGCTAGCTGCTGTCAAGATAAGCTCCTTATTTACTGTACTGACATGAGAGTTGTATCTAGCTTCTCATTTAACTCTTGGCAAGTAGGCAAGTGGGCAAGTTAAAGGGATAGTTCGGGTCTTTTGACATGAATCTGTATGGCATCCTCATCAGCAGTGTAGCGCATCAACAGTGACTTACCCCCGACTGTGTCCTGTGAGCGGAGTTCCGGCCTGGTTTTGGTGTTGACGAAGGTAGTCCGGCTAGTTGTCTGGGGTCACAAAAATAAAGCGTTTTGCTTCTCAAAACAATATGCGTTAGAAAGAGTGATATATTTGCATCACAAAACTGTTGTCCCCAAAAAAGTCAGACCTCAAAATCGCCTGGCGCTATTTTCTCTCCATTCATATCACTGCGCGCTGCCACTTGTGGACAGCTGTGCAGGTTTCCGTCACCTGTTCACAGTGTTTACTGCTCGGATAGTTAACGTTAACATGTCTGACTATGACACAAGTGATACCTTTATGAACCTGAATATACAGAAGCCTAAAGGGCCGTCCACACCAAGAAAGATAACTGTAATGTTAACTATAACGATAACAATGGCAGCATCCACACCAATGAACGATATCGTTGTGTTGCTAGGTTACGCCAAATACACACTGCTCGGTGTGGTCGGCAGGGGAGCATGGTGATGGATAAAATGGATATTGATGACCTGTTATTGCTGTATGTTGCGAGACAGAGAAAGAAAACCAATTTACCGCTTGCTCCACCTGTCTGTCTGTCTGTCTGTCTGTCTGTCTGTCAGCTCCATCTGTCATGAGACAAACATGAATGAAGACGTGCAGTTTATTGTGTTTCACCGGCGACGAGCTGTCATTACGCGCGACAATTACGCACGGCTGCGCGCTCTTTATAACTCACTGTGTGAACCTATGTTGCATTATAAAGATTTGCCCCCCTCAGTAACTTCATCCTGGCTCCTGAATTTTATGAATGGAGGGGAAAAGAGGAGACGCATTCCCCTGCAAAATGGATTTTATTGCAGTTATTTACCCGGTATTTGCGAAACAAAATCACTGAAGCTTGTCACTTCTCTGTCCCTCCTCTCTCTCTCTCAGCCCGTTCTAACCCCAGCTGACAAAGTTAGGCTTCTGTATATTCAGGTTCATAAAGGTATCACTTGTGTCATAGTCAGACATGTTAACGTTAACTATCCGAGCAGTAAACACTGTGAACAGGTGACGGAAACCTGCACAGCTGTCCACAAGCGGCAGCGCGCAGTGATATGAATGGAGAGAAAATAGCGCCAGGCGATTTTGAGGTCTGACTTTTTTGAGGACAACAGTTTTGTGATGCAAATATATCACTCTTTCGAACGCATATTGTTTTGAGAAGCAAAACGCTTTATTTTCGTGACCCCAGACAACTAGCCGGACTACCTTCGTCAACACCAAAACCAGGCCGGAACTCCGCTCACAGGACGCAGTCGGGGGTAAGTCACTGTTGATGTGCTACACTGCTGATGAGGATGGCATACAGATTCATGTCAAAAGACCCGAACTATCCCTTTAAGGTATTTCCTAAAGTAGCAAACTATTCTTTTAAATCTTCCATCGTGATACATGTAATTCTATACATTAGTACTGATGCATAATGGGTCTTATGCAGTAACATTCTCCTAAACTGCTTGTATATCTTCTTTTAATTTTGTGTCAAGAGAAAAAAATAAAAAATAAATAAAGTCAACACCAGATGCAAACGTTTTGTTTTTCGTGTCTTTAAATTCTGAGGTTTTAGGGGTCCATGAAAGCAGTGCAGGCAGAACTCTCAAGGCCTATTTCCACCAGATGCATGTTGGTTGCGTCTCTGCTCCGGCACAGCAGCAGAACTGATTCCAGTCAGTGTGTTTTTCCAGTGTCCCGGCTCCATCTCAGCTCCGGCAGTCCGGAGGCCTCCGCAACAGATACGCAGATACGACTTCTATTTTTGTCGGTCGCCGGAGCACAACATGGCAGTTCAGCACAGAGCAGATTGTGCAGGGCAGGAAGTCGTGCACAGAAACACAATAAAGTATCCGGCTAATTTTCTAAATAAAATACACAGTGTTCACGGCGGATCATATTTCCCTGCACTTCACCTTGAAAACGTCATAATGGGCAGAGGCAGGCCTGAAGTCAACAGGTCAGAGGTTTTCAGACAAGCAAAAGAACAAAATTCAGAAAACATTGGCGAGTTAAATAAGTCAAGGGGTACTAACAAAATAACAATTAATGGTTGCAATCAAACAAAAATTGAAAACTGATCTGTAAATTGCTTTCTGCATGTGGCCGAATGACATTGAGAAACCATATATACAGCCGCGAAAAATGAGCAGACGAGTGTCTAACCTGCTTATTCAGTGAAATAAATACTTGGTACTTCACCAAGTTAATATTAAAAATCATAAAGTCCAACATTGCTATAGAGGAAATGTTTGCAACATTGTCTGCAATAAGAACATATATCCAAGATATTAAAGGGAGAGTTTACCCTGAGGTGTTGGGGCTGCAGTGAAACAGCTAAAGCTATACATATCTCTGACAAGCAAAACAAAAGATCACCATCCTCAGTGCACATTTGTGTTTCTTGCATGTAAACGCTTCGATGATTTACCTGCCCTTTTTATGACTGTCCAACAACTTTATGGTCCTAATTAAATGTTCTTGATTGTTTAACATCTCAAGACACTAAAAAACCTCATAGGTCTCGTAAGCATTTAGTGACTTCCCCTAATAAACATTTTAATGATCATGCTGTTGATCATAAAGAGACTTAAACAGGTTGAATACGTGCTCTCGCATGCCTCTGCATTTTGGATAATCAGCAGTTTATTAAAGGCTAGTTAGTAAATGCATTAAGCTGTTTGTATATAAGAAAATGTGACTAAGTGACCTACATTTGTCATTTCTACGGCTACAGCAAAGCACCAAGTGTAGTGAAGAGAGGCTGTTGAGACAGAATGCAAATAGGAGAAAGAGAGTGGAAAGATTCTCTAAGGGAATATGTTTGAGTCCCCTATTGTGTTTCTTTTGTCTGTTAGCATTATTAGGTTCAACATTACTGATAACTGAGCAGACACAGAAAGGCAGAAACACCATGATTAGGATTTCCCCCTCTATCCCTGCTGTGCAGACCAAACCCAGCAGCACCAGTTTGATTTCCTTTGTTCTCTGCCCTCCATGTTGGCAGCACCACAGCACGACATACTGTAACTACTCAAACCATGTTTATTGCAGGAGTGGCAGCTCCTCTGTAATTACAAGTGACACTTGACAGCTGCTTGTGTATCATAGTCAGAAAAGATTCTGCTGAACTCACTCCTGAGATTGATGGTATTTTTTTCTGAACAGAAGAACAGCCCTGACACTTATGTTGGCAGCTATAATCCATTTGTTCTTTTGAAATGTTCTGTCAAAGTTTAACATGTTTCCCTGTAGAGATCCAATATATCACGATAACCACACACACTAAAATGCAAAGTGCGATCCTGATGGTTGAATAATGTGAAGAAACTGGCCTTTGGCCTTGTGGGCAAACAAGACCCACCTTTTTGATGTTTAGCTGCCAAACAATAATAAAATGACAATCATGTAACAGTGACACCTGTCTAATGCCAATATTGATCCAGCTCATTACAATTTTAGCATCAGTGCTTTTTCCTGTTGATAAAGCAGCCCAATCACCAGAATAAATGTTGGCATTGTTTTTTATGCACGCCACAGACACGCAACATCCTGAGGATATTGTGTGGAGGATACACATGAAACTTTTTGTTTCAACACCATTGCAATTAACATGTGGTAAAGTTTAGGCACAAAAACCACTTGGTTATGGTTAGGAAAAGATTGTGTTTAGGCTTACATTACCCAGTTTTTGTGCCACAATCCCAGCAAAAAACACAGTGGTGGTGCGATGGCCCTATTCCCAGTGTTAAAACAGCAGTGATTTGCTACAAAACACCAGCGTTTAGTGCCTAAAAAGCTGTTGGAAACATGACAACTGCTCACTAACACAGCTGGTTTTGTTGTTTGCTGGTTTCAAACAGTAGTCTGTACTGTAGCTTGGCAGGCATCTTGCCAAGATGACACCCTATCCATCACCCCCTCCACCTTTTAATGACAAATTCAACTTATATATTACATTACTTTAGAAATGTTGATATGATATGTATGAAATGTACAAAGGTCACCTATGTGTAGTTTGCAGAAATATGCAATGTAAATGTTAAGAGGAGTTTCAGTTGTTAGAGTCAAACCACTAGTCAGTCATCTCCATGTAAGTGACATCACTTTATTTATAGAGCCTATTTAAGGCTACAGGGAAACTAAAAAATAAAGTCTAATATATTCAAGAAACAAAAAAGGAATTTTTAAATAATTTAAGATGCAAATATAATAGTCAGAAAAGGCATAAAACCATTAAAAATGAATAAAGGTTTATAGAGTATATGCTTTAAATGCTTATTTAAATAATTTCTCTCACCAAACAGGCATGTCTAATTATCATAATTAGACTTCCTCTATTTATCACCCAAACAATGCCGGTGTTATTTGATTGATTAAATGCTTGTAGGCTGTAGCCATGATAATCTTTCCCATCACCCCCTGCTGTTTGTTTCTATACAGTAGACTCCTGATCATTTGCTGTTCACTATGGAGTCAGACTATAGCTAATCTTTTCTCATGTTGCTCAGAGCCATGCTATAGCTAGTGCTAATCTCTTAGCCTGCAGCATTAGCCCGTGCTAAGGCTAATCCCTTTTTGTGTAGCGCCAGGCCGTACTAGTGCTAATCCGCTGTTGCGTAGCCGTGCTAATGCTAATCCAGCTGTCAGTCAGAGAAGTGCTGACCGGCAGGGAGGCAAGTCGCTGTGAGACACCTGTCTGCCCTTTCCTCCTTCACTCTTATCACCTACTTTGAGTTTGACTTACCTTCTGTATCTCCTGTATCACACTATTTTTGACATTTCAAAGCTCACCCCCCACCCTTTTTCTTTTACATTTGTCATCTCTGCCTTCTTTTTCACACTTCGCCCGTCTGTTTCCCCCACTTCAATTTCCCTAGTTCTGTCTGACTACATTCCAGCTAATCTCTTTCCTAATCCTCCCCTCTTTCCCAGGAATCTTGCAAATAAAGGTGGATGTCTCACCTCACATAAACCCTGCCTTTTCAGCTACCTTAATTCCTAACTCACATAAATTATATTAAGAGGGGTGTTTTTGTCACTTCCTACACAAATTTATTTCACTTGCACTTAACGTGTGAAACTTAAATGATTCCATATTTTTTCTTTCTTTCTTTATTTTTTTATCCAGTGTACAACAATTCAAACAAAAACTGTGTTAGTCCATTTCTTAATATTTTTTCTTTGAGACTTCCCTGTCCTGTCATTGGCTGTCATCTCTGAACCCACTGGCTCACCCTGAGGATGTAAATCTTTGAAAATGGCTCACAAATATATTGTATAGTTTCATTTTCAATAATGGCTCAATAATTCCCCAGAACAGGAGGAAATAGTACATTCACTGGGGACTATTTTGAGTGGTGGATTTATCCTGTTGTGAGTATTTGAGGCAGCAAGACGATGTATGTGAGATTGCGTTAAAATAAACTACAGTGAGTGTTCAGCATGCAAAGATATCAGTGTTTCTAAAGTGATGCAGTATATGAGCTGACTTTGTCATCGGGAGGTGGGCGGTGGATAATGTATCACCTAGGCAAGACATCTACCAAGCTGCAGACCACTATTCGAGACCAAGAAACATCAAAACCACTTGTCTTTCAGCGAGTCAGTGCTGTGTTTTCAGCACCTTGTTAGCCCTCAAATATGGATGTTTTTAAGGGCCTATTGCTGTGTTTACTGCAGCTTTTCAGCCCCCAGATGTGGTTGTTAATAACGATCAGTTGCTGTTTTTCCAGCGGAGAATGTGGGTTTAAAAAAAAAAAGGTTGTTCTTTTACAGAGACAATGTTGCTTTTCCAGTGGGGATTGTGCTCCCAAAACCAGCTATTTAAAGTCAAAACATGGCTTCTGTTTTCTTGTGCCTAAACCAAACCACATGTTAACACAGTGTTGTTGAAACGTAAAGTTTCAACATACCCACTACATAATAACATGCAAATGTAATAAATCCATGGTTAGCACCCTATTTCCTGGGGATGGATTGGGGATTCCCTATAATAGGAGGAAATGATGACTTTGTTGGGGACTATTTTCAGCAGTGGATTAATTCACATTTGGTGCTCTAGTGAGTATTTGTGGCAGCAGGATGGTGTATGTGGGATGGGGTCCAAATAAGATACAGTGTGTGTGTGTTCATGATAATAAAGGAACATGTCACCCAATGCTACAGTGTGGCTCACTGATGTGTTTTAATAGCTTTTGGACAACAATGGAGCTCTATGGCGCACTGATATATATGTCAGGCTTTAATACACAGACAATACATGTTAGTTGGATCAATTTGGTGACAATAAGAAATATGTTTGTTACAAAAACATAACTTCGATGCAGTTAAAATGGTTACACACGTTTGATGCCCTTCTCTTCTTTGGTTGTACATTATGAAATTAGCACTCAGTCACTCAGAGACACATCTCCGAATTAGCTCTGCCAGAAGTTTAATGATCTTTTGTTTTCAACTGTTATCTCCTGTTTATTTGATTTTCTGACAAGACAGCTTCCTGTCATTGCTCTCTAGTTTCTCAACAAAACACCTCGAAGTTTCCCCCAGTAATCCAACACACAGTCTCTTACTCATTCCTCCTCCCACTCACTTACACTAACTCCTTCCCTTGGGATACGTTTTCTTCATCACCCCAATTCATGTTGTTTTCTGCTTATTTTTCATGGACACTGATGTTTTTTTTTTTTCATTAAGGTTTTGTTATCTAATTCAGTTGCACCATATCATCTGGACTTTCTTGTATTTTTCTTTTTGTTTTGAAGCCAAAGTTATTACTGCTCGCCTTTTTCTGTCATTTATCTCTGCTGCACAAATTGTGTTTCTGCTGTGTTCTTCTGTCGCGGGTGTATTTTATCACCTTGTTTAATTACCTTACTTGTATCTTTTATGGCCGTGCAAACTAAATTAGCTAAAGTAAACAGAAGTACTTCCCTGCAGGCCTGCAGCCGATTCAAGTTAATGAATTTAGAAAATAGGATTTCTTCGAGTAAAAAAATGTATTTGAGAAAAAAACATACATATATATATGTATATGTATAGGATGTGATCTAAGTATTCCTTCAGTAGACAGTCACCTACGCTACTCCCACACCACTCTGACATCAAACTTAGAGAAAATCCCACCTTCAGGCACTTTGTTGACACAGTGTTATATATCATCAGTCTGTTATGTTCACTGAGTTCCAGTAGCTCTTTCGTGGAAAAAAAAAAGAAATGTTGTAATTCTTTTTTTATTTTTATTTGGGGGGGATGGGTGTGGGGAACCAGCTTTCCCTCAACCTTCCATATCAGCTTCACTTAGTGGTTTCTTGCTTTTCCCAGAATGCCTTAGGAGTAACCCAAGAGAGCAAACATGAACAACCAGCTGCAGGTTACATTGTGTGGGTGTACGGAGTGATGAGGAACATAAGCAAGAGGAGTTTTCCTAGCTGAGAAGTCGTGCCACTTATTCAAAACACATCTTTGAGGCTGCAGAATACTGCATCTGTTGTTCTTCTCTGATGGAGAAGGAGTTGGTATTAGGGAAGCACCGAAATGAAAATTTGAGGCCGAAGCCAAATAATTTTAAACTCTTGGCGGAATACCAAGTACCAAATACCGAATATCGTTGTTTAGTTTCTCATTAGTTTTTGCAGATGAATCCCCTCCAGATTAGTGTTGTCACGGTACCAAAATTGGGACCTACTGTACGATACAAATGAAAATATCACGGTTCTGAGTAGTATCAGGATACCACAGTGAAAATGAGGCAGATGTGCCTTTTGTCACTTATAAAAAGATAAACTTTTCTATAATACATCAATGATATTTCAATGGAATAATTTCTTACTGACTTATTCATACTTCAAAAACAGCATCAATAAGTGATTAACATATGGGGGATCAAAGTAAAATAAATAAATAAAATAAGAATCAACCAGCCACCCTCCTCCCCTGACAAGTAAAATACTGAATGTGTTTTTTGTGCAATATTTGGCCAAATATATTCGGTTACCGAATATTCGGTGCATCCCTAGTTGGTATTATTGTTGAAAGTTGGCATAAATATCAGCAGCTCTAGAAAAAGCCTCATTCACTGAAGGACTGATGCCAAAAAAAAAAAAACATTTCTCAAATTTGATATATCAATTTTGTCATTCTCAATAAAATGTCTCAAAAATCAGAAAGTAATCCTTTAGCCAGTGTGTATATGTTCATTTATCCATTTAAATGGAAATTTGGGTAACAAGCTAACCCCTTCCATCTAGAAAAAAATAAAAATAATAATACAAAACGAAATGCATAGCACGGAGGTCACTGAAGCTTTCCTCTCAAACTTTCCATTTCATAAAGCCTATATTTGAGGTCTGAGTGACTGGAATGGATTCATTTCATGCTTTTCTTCCACCTCCTGAACCAACAAGGCAGGTGTTGGTAGTGTGAGTGAAAGCAAACTGTCCACTGCCACTGAATAGATGGCTGCATCTGGCTCCATATTGGCATGATTCTCCAGAGACTCATGCCTGTTAAGCCATGTCCACTTTGAAGTGCTCAAATCAAACAGTTTGATCAAATCTATCCTGAACATATAATCCGCCATACCTTGTTCAACTCAATTTAGAAGACCAGGTTCTCTAACTGTCACTGCAATTGGCATGGAAAAGCAAAATGACAGCTGACTGAAAAGGATACATTTTCAGTTGTCTGTAACCTAAAACAATTGATTCATCAGTCTGTATATTTACGTGACGTCAGAGAAAATCAATTTATTGTGTGAGTCCCACTAAAACCGGACTTTTAAAATACAGATAAACATTATAGTTTGACTGAAATCGTACTTCATCAAATTTCTCAAAGTCGGACTAACACACCAAGATAATTCCATTAGGAGTGAAATTACTCCTGCATGCATACAGTCAATCAGACCCAAACTGGCTGAGGCGCTCTGTGCATGCTCCACAGTTTCCACCCCGGACTTTGACTCTGTAGTTGAATAGCATTAAATGCATAACAAAGGAAGAGAAGAAGGAAAAAGTAAAGCATACAACACCTTTGAAATGCACAGAGCTGCAAAGTTGTCCACCGTAGAATCAGTTTGCCGCTAGTGAACTTGTTTGTTGATTGTTTGGTCAGTGATGTAATAGGTCAACCTGAAAAAGGTCCAATACTAACAAGATGAGAGACAGCAAATGGTCACTTATTGTAGCAGAGTCAGACATACTTTGGTGAATATATTGATTCTCTTCCCGTGCTTGTATACTGGGACAAGGACAGTTGTCAAGTTAAATGGCTCAGTTGAACTATAACCATTGTTCAACTAAACTGTGCATGTAAATGTACTTAGTCACTACATTTACATGCACAGTAATAATCAACTATTTTTCTGTATCTGACAATATTCCTAATTTGATAATGGTCATGTAAACAGCATATTCCTTTTGGATATTTGGAATTAGGCTTTTTTTCCGAATATAGCATTTTCCAATGAAGACGTGATATATTCCAACATTATTCGTGTTTTTGGAGCAGTCTTTGGACAGTTCTACAACCCATTGGAATGTGCGTCTTAACTGGGGTTTTTACTACAGTTTGCAACACACAACCTCTTGTGTGCACGTTAAAGTAGTCAGTATATTTTATTCTTATTGCCAAAGTTTGCATCTCCGTAAAACTGCTAAGACCACCACTGATTTTTCCCTTGACACTCTGTGTGTGTCCTGCTGAGGAAGTTTGAAGAAAGGCAGAGAGGCAGAGTAGCCCCAAGGGAGGGCAAGAAAGGCAAGGTTGGGGGGAGAAGAAACGAATGGAGAGAAATGGTGGGTGAGGGTGGGGGGTTGACAGGAGGGACATAAGACAGAAGAAGAGAAGCTTTAGGAATACTAATGAATAAATGATGCAACATGTTGACATTTCTTTCGTTCTCCTTTCCATCCTTGCACTCTTTCCTTGTTTCACCTTCCTCCCTCCCTCTTCTCCTTTTTTCCTGCAGGTAGGAGGGTGCCCTTGTTAGCTTGTCATCCCGTTGTAACCCTGAGGCCAGTGATGTGACTGGAATGTGAATTCACCATAAAAGGACCGACTCTACCTGAGGACTTCCTGCTTCCCCAAGAAACTCAGGTAGGTTGTTTGTAATGGGATATTTAATGCACTAATTCTGGATGGGATCTGATTATGTGTGTGAAATAATTACAAAAGGTGACAAAGAGAGCATGAAACAACCTCACAAATGTAATATGACTATGTATGAAGGTGGTGAAATGTGGGTTAGGGATTTTCTCTCCAAATATTTTTGGTTAAGGTTTTGGTGGTTTTTATAAAACATTGGAAAAAGTGCAGTGGATGTTATTCAGCTTTGTAGATTCTTGTTGTCTGTTTGGTATGATCTGAGCAAGTTGCATTGTTGGATAAATGCCACAGAGCGTTGACAGAATGTTCACACCTCACAGTTTGAAGTGTTTTATAAATGAACTGTTAGTTTGTGAAGGTATCCTGACACTGGCTTCACACACTTATCATTCACCCACACTGGTTAGATCTCTTCTAATGGCAAGGGGCATGTGCAGACTGTCCTTGATCAACATTCACCCTACAGTTTATAGCCTCTCCACTGTAAGCTTTATTGCACCTGATAGGGCTGACAATTTACAACTGTTGTCACCAATTTATACCAGTTTGGTTGCTTTCTAAAATGCCTCAAAATCGCTTCTCTTTACAGAGCTAGGTTTATGCTCGCCATAGTGTCTCCAGCGCAAGGGGGTGCAAAACCTGAAATGACATCACCACGCATTTTGTGTAAAGCACAAAGGTTTTGCAAGTTGTTAGTTATCATCTGAAACTTTCACCATATTTGTTGTGATTGGCCTGATCTGGGCCGAGCCTGGCTAGAATTCTGTCTGAACTGCAGGGGGATCACACGCGTCAGCCAAAGCAAATAAAACATGAGCTCACAGATTCGTGAGGTTTCCAGGCCTTGCCAGACTTCAGCCTGAGCTACAAACACCTGCCAGAGTGTGCAGGGCCTGTGAGACATTAACCACAGAAAACAACCTTAAAGGAATGTGTAGTTTTAAGAGGACATGTTGTCTGCGATGTAGCAGATATCATGCCTTGAAATTAACTGGGGTTAACAGAAACACAACATCCTGACCTTTAACATACTGTGTGTCTGGTTCAGCCCTGCGAGCCCCCGTCCATGTGTCTGCTCCTGTGTATGCACACGCATGTCTCTCTGTGGGTTTTTTCCTTCATGAACATGTTTGTGGTGTGTGTCAGCGTGAATCTGCACACTTGGTTTCTTTATAAGTGAGCCTACACACTGGGCTGTGTTTGCACATGGAGAGACACAAAAACAGTAATAGTGTGTGTGTGTGTGTGTGTGTGTGTGTTGTAACAGAATTGAAGCGACTAAACTCAACATAGTCGCAATAGTAGACAAAGGTTATATTACACAAACTGTGCATAATAGTGCTGCTCTTGTAGCGTATCAAGTCACATACCCTAAAGCATGTTATGTGACATCACAGATACTGGACGTCCATACACACTGATAGACAGATTTATGCAGTTCAGTCCATGCTGGCGATATCCATGGCCGTAGACATTACGTTTCTGTGTTGCCTGTCTGTCTATCTGTACATGTGTCCCATTCTTGTGAATGCAATAACGCAAGAACGTTGTGATGGGAATTTTCTGAAATTTGGCACAAACGTCCACTTGTAGTCAGCAATTAATTGATTTGAATTGAATTTGAATGTCAAGGTCACTGTGATCTCTTCCTTCTTATTCTTATGAACACGGTATCTCAAGAATGCCTAATGGACATTTAATCCAATTCTAATGTCCACCTGACATCAAAGATTAATTTCTTTGTTTGTCATGTGGTTTTTGTTTTGTTTTTGTGGTTTCCTAAAATTATAACTAGTTATATGATAAATTCACCTGTTTCATTCTGGCATCTTAAGTTCTGGTCCTTCGATTAACAATTGTACTCTCTATTTGTCTTTCGTCACTTCAGGACTTTATTCCAAAACTCTATGCAGCCATTATACAAAATAAAATGTTCCGGTAAAGCTTAACAGCTGAGTCGTTTAGCTAACTTATCCAGAGTGACTCACAAAAGTATAAGCTGCAATAAGCCGCAATTCCTGCATCATCCACAGTACTACTGTCCAAGAGGAAGAGCTGTAAGAGGATTGCAAGGGTCAGAGCTGCAGTGCACGGACAAAAGATGGAATAAATATTCCTGTGTCCATAAAAAAAGGGATCTTGTACTGTATTACAGCAGCGTGCTGGGGCATGAAATAAGAGCTGAAAGAGGAGATTCAGGGCAGAAGACTAAGATGTTTCCCTCCTGTTTGGCTTTTAAAGCAGCTCAGGTGGTAAAATCACGCATGAGAGAACACAAACACAGACTGCATTTCATTTTAGGATGATTAAATAGTATTATTTTTCTTATCCAAGAAATATAATCTTGTCAAGCACCATTTGCTTTAGATTATTGTTTTAAGGTTACTGGTCTTTATTTTACTTAAGTTATTCATTTATTTTTTTCCCTTAGCTCTAGCTGACAAGAACACATATGACTGCCACACAGATACCCCAAACATCTATTCAGAGAGCGCTACAAAACACCTTTGCAGTTAGAATGATAAATGATTAGAACTTGTATTAGTAGTAGAAATGTACGACTTAAAGTAATACCATGCAGGATTTTCTAACAAAAGTCAATCCTCAGTGGGGCACCATATTTATTGATGCACTGATCCTGCTTTCTGCCTGCATTTTCCATAGAGAGTATAAAGTAATGGAAGTAGTAGCCACTTTGAGGTCACCCATCGGTTTGGGGACATGTGGATGGTACCAATGGAACCGTTCCTTGAGTTCCTAGCTATAACTGTAAAATGAAAGGATGTTTTTCTGCCTCTAGCACCAGCTGTAGACTGAGAAAAAATAATTTAATTCACTGGGCCGACTGCAGGCAACTTTAAAGGTGGAACGTTTACTTGTAATGTTACTCAATGCATGAGTTGATGCCATCAGCACACCATAAATATTAATAAGACAACTTGACCATTCCATTAGTTTTATTGTCTCTCTTGGATGACAAACACTTTTAGTAATGAGTGGACCTTCAGGCGTTTAAAAATATATATTAATTTCGATCAGATTATGTGAACTGCATATATCCCAATACTCACATGGAGAAAGAACAAAACAAACAAACAAAAACGTTGTGGAACCTCATTCCTGTGGGCTCCAGCAACAATAACCCCCTACTTTTATTTGTCCCATCAAGAGGGACTCTCACTCTGAAAATGTCAGCATGCAATCCTGTACCGTGGACAATAAATGAGGCACAGACTTACATCTGTGTCACAGGTGATGAGGAAATACAGTGAGTGCTGAACGGAACAGTGAGTGACAATAACCCGGCCTACACTGAAGAGTACCATTTACAGCGGAAATGCTAAATGGACACAGGGTCGTGGGTCGTCTGATGTGTTACTTTTGGTTCAGAACTCTAAAATTTGTGTTCCTTTACGCCTTAACAACATATGAAAACCCACCCTCATACATTTACCATGGATGTTGAAATTAGCTATACAGACAACAACTGCTTTATGCACCAGGCTGTAAACATGTTTATTTCTGCTGTGAAGTTGAGTATTTTAATATGGGGGTCTATGGGGACTGACTGGCATCAAGTGGCCATTAGAGGAACTGCAGTTTTTGGCACTTCCATTTCATTTCCAGTTTCCAGAAGTTGCTGCTTGGTATTTTCTTATTTTCTTCTTATTTTGCTGTGTTCAGGATGTTCGTGGTCACAGAGTGCAGGTGAGTTTGGAACTTTATAAAAAATTAGAGACCGGCTGTCAGAACGTGAGCAGCAGACATCCAGGAGAAAGCTACAGAAATTGCAGACAAAGCACCGACAAATGGCAAATACAGTGAGGCAAAAATACAAAAAAAAAAAATACATTTGGTGCTTTAAACAAGTAGTAGCTACTGTACAGCACTTTTAAACACAATTAAAATAAATATAGTCAAACAATAAAAGACTAGTATCTTGGGACAATGTGCTTTGTGTGTATATTAATATAAAACCATGTGACATACCTTGGTATGTTGGTAAAAATGCAGTAAAGGGGCATTTTTCTGACAGAGAGATCTAATGAAAGCCTGTTCACTTGCATTACAGGAAGTTTAGGATCCATATTTTTCAGAGCCGCAACACGGTCTAAAAATCTGTCTCTCATATTCTCCAGCTTTATGAAAGTGTGATACTACATTGCTGGAGAGCTGTTTTAATAATGCATTGACTAGCTCCATATTCACTGAGTTTGATCCCAGAGGGAGTGATGCTCTTGACTTGTGTCCCTCTCAGTGTCATTGTCTCCGGTCTGTCCCACAGGGCAACTGCTCCTCCTGCCTCATAATGTATTTAATATGCAGTAGCAGAGAGGAGAACACTCAGTCTGTGTGGACTGATGATCATGATTACACATCAGGATGACAGGAGAGCCTCTGCTCTCTGCTCACCACACTCCCTCTGTCTGTCTTTCTCTGGTTTAGCCTCTCTACCTTGTTCAAATGCACGTACAGACTGCCCTTCCGTATGTAAATATGCACGCACACACACACACTCAAGCACTATCCCTGCAAATCTAATTGTGTGCCATTTCCTCTGAGAATAGACCTAGGTGGGTGCAGCACCTGTGGGAAGCTACTTAAGTGTGTGTGTGTGTGTGTGTGTGTGTGTGTGTGTGTGTTCCCTCTCTGTATTTCCATCTGATTAGTGCAGAACAGGGAAGATGAAGGGGTCTACTCTCAGCCAATCACTGAGTGAGTGTGTGTGTGTGTGTGTGTGTGTGTGTGTGTGTGTGTGTGTGTGTGTGTGTGTGTGTGTGTGTGTGTGTGTGTGTGTGTGTGTGTGTGAAGAAAGGCGATAGTGTCCTCTCACAGAATCAGTCATTGGATATTTCAGATCCTTTTCAATTTTCTACATCATTTGTTACATCCATTTATCCACAGCAGCCAGTGTATATACAGTTTCAGTGCGAGTGCAACTCTGCTGATGTTACGCACTAAATACTGCTTGGTATTAATACTTCATCTAAACAAACTGTCAGTGGCATGTACCCAGTCATCTACCATTTCAGCGAACACAGACAACTCATATGGCTGTTTTATTATTATTATTATTATTATTATTATTATTCCCATGAACTCAGTCACTGTGTTTCTGATGGAGATGGCAGTTCAGCATGCCAAGATGCCACTAAAAAGTATGACTATATGGCTATATGCCACAAACAGTGGTCTCCTGGGTAAAAGGCCTGTATTTTTGTGACCCATCTATCCACCCACACCTTCTACCTATGCAGACTTTGACAGGCTTTATACTATGTACTTTATACTGTGTATATATACCCAGAGGTGGAGGAGCATTAATGAGTATATTTATGAACAAAAAGTATCTTCTGTCTGAGACCAAAACGTAAAAAACAACGCGTTCTCATGCCAACTCACTGTTACTATTAGACATTTTGGGATGATGTGGCAGTTTATCCTTGTTGCATGCATTGGGTCTTTTCAAAATACATAAAACACTTTGCTTTTAGTTTTTCCCCATTAGATTGCGAAAAAAACAATGATTTGGCTTAAAATAATTACGGTTGTTACCAACATCATGTAACGTCACATGACATATGTCACTATCATAGCATGCTGCACAGACTAGCCCACTGCTCTGTCTAAAATAACTCCACTGACTTTTAGTTTCACACCAGAAATGAAAATCAGCTCTCGGGTGAAATGAGTTTGTTTGCGTCACTGAGTGCCGCCAACCGCTGAGTATCACAAAATGGCAAAAGGCACCTCAGTGCATTGGTATCTGACCCCGGGATCACTGACAAAGCTGCGGTATTTGATAAGTTGGGAATGAGAATCGGCTGTAAAAGAAAATCAAGGACAACAACCCAACATAACTGACAAAATAATTCAGGCTGATGTTTTTATACTTTACTTGAGTGTGTTGCTTCGTACTTCTACTTAAAGCTAATTCATCTCAACTTGAACTTTCCACTTCACAACATTTTACATTGTGCTGTTATAGATCAAACTACCATATCAAATTAGGCAGTTGAAATTATCACACATCATTGCTAAAGCACCTTGCATTGAAATGCTTTGATAGGTTGCAGAGCTTCTACTTAAATGGGTGTACATCTTGAAATAATATTTCAAATGGATGAATGCTTGGAAGCACTTCTTCCTGTCACCCACACATGTATTGCTTTTTGTCCTCATTTCTCCTCCTCCTAACTCTGAGGCTCTAGATCTGATAGTTTGGTCCTCATCGCCTCTTTCTTCCCTGGAGAGACCATACCAGTGGAGCGGAAAACTACTCAGTCTTTGTGCAAACAAGGAATATTCAAACAGTGTCTAGAGCATTTCAATTATCATGATAGAAAGCTCATTGGGAAAGCTTGAGTTCAAGCTGTTTCCTGTCTGTTGTTGTTGTTGCTGTGTTGTTTATGCTAAGCTGCATTTATCATTAGTGTGTGTCATTTTTAAACATAGCTTTTATTCGTAAAACATTGATGGCATATGTTTTTGTTTGCAGAAAAACAGCCCAGTTGAAAATGTTGGCATCATACATTTCTGACCATGGATACACTGCATTTGCACATTTTATATGTATCATATCAGTGTTTTAAGGTGGTGTAGTGTATGAGCTGACTTTTTCATCAAGATATAGTGGAGATAGTAGATGGCCTGACACCTATGTGAGACACCAGCTGCAGACCAGTGTTTGAGACCAACAAACAACAAAACCACTTGTGTTTTCACTTGTCACTTGTCATTGCTGTGTTTCCAGTGGCTTCATAGCAACCAAATGGCAGTGTGTTTTTGGCGCCTCCTCGCTGTTTTTCCAACAGTGATAACCCCATGAAAAACGGCTGTGTTTTTACTGAGACATTACTACTTGTACTGCTGGGAGAGTGAAACCAAAATAAGTCATCTTTTTATGGAGATATTGTTGCAATTTCATCTACGATTGTGCCTCCAAAAACTGGGCATTTTAAAAATATGATCCTTTCCTAACCAGAGCCAAGTTGTTTTTGTGCCTAAACTTAACCACATGTTAACAATAGCTTTGTTGAAACGCAATGAAACAATATTCTACATATCAGCTACACGGTACAAATGTGAAGCATCTGTGGTTTGCAGAAACTTTCAATCTGTTTTGATACTACTACTACTTAGAGGCAGAGTCTACCATCTTAATTCTACATGTAGTGCTTTTAGGTATGAGCTGAAATCTTGACATGTAATAACTTTGAGGAACCCAACATTGTTTCTATAAACCCAAAGTCACTTAACCTTTTAGTTTTGTGTTGACATTGTGAGGAACTTTAACTTGCTCACTGGTTCCCTGTAGATGACTGAGGATCTCTTGACTGAACCTTGAATTTTAGAACACACAAAAATAGTTTTCATTTGTGCAGGCAGCTGAGTCCCAGGAGAACCTGCTACAGTCTAAAGAGAAAAGTTCAAAACAAGGTGAGAGCTGAAATTACATACCCCGGCATAAATGACAAAACAGTAACAGTGGTTCAGCAGGCTCTTGTTCGCTGTCTCTGGAGAATGCATTTCTTAAGGAAAAAAAAAGGTCCAACACTGTCCTCTCTTTCAGATTTAACATCCAAATTGATAATTCGAGCAGAGAGCTCTTAACATTAAGGCCCCTATGGAGAGCTGGAAGTATGATCACACAGCTGATAAATCGTTTCTGCACCAGGAGACGTGGTGGTATTCCTCCGGGCTTCACTCACTCTCCAAGGAGCAAATCACAGTCCACAAAACTCTAAAACTGTCTCTTTACAGTGATTCAGATCTCTGCAGCAGCGTGCAATCGCAGTCATTTATCATGTGGTCGATGGATATCTAATCTCTGTCTGCAGTAGCCACGTATTCTTATAGAACAAGAAATGGGAGACCTTTGACTTCCTCCCCATACTTGACTCTCCGGGTCTATTTCTCTCTGTCTGGCCTTTTACTCCTCAGGCTTCACATCCAATTCTTCTGCTTTCTCCTCCTCGCCCAGGGATTTTATTCAGCTTGAATGAACATATGCACACAAGGTCCAAAATTAAAACTGGCCAAATGTCGGCACACTTTGTCTCTTTTGGGAAAATCAATAGAAGGCCACCTTTCGCTTGTGCTGGGGGCCTGGTGAAACGATAACGTTTAAATGCCATATGCAACTGAATTTAGTCCTGTCGCCAAGTCTGCTCCGAGCTTAACATACATTTACCTGCTCATATATCCATTTCTCTTCTTTTTTCACCAGGGCCCAGATGAAGACTGTGAGTTGAAACACACAGGCACTTAGCCTATTAATAAACAACTATTTGATTTTTGCAAAGCAGAGCAACATGGTAGTTTTTGGTAATGACATAGTGATCACAAAGCAGAATACAACTCTAACCTCTCTCTTCTGTTTTGGTCTTAAAAAGTATAAGGTTGGTTTAAACTGTGGGCACATAGTTTTTCACTACACTTACAAAACATGGCGTTCACTACCTAGATGACTGTCATGTACAAAGCTTACTAATACCTTTTCCTGTTAAGGCCATCATATCTTAAGTTAAGTTATTTTTGGCGACTGTTATGTAGATGACCCAAACAACTCATTTGGCCTGTGTATTATTTATGTTGTCATAAGACAGGCTCAAAATATCAGTCAGATTTCCACTGTATTTTTTTTTTTTTTTTTTTAATATCGAAACATTTTCTTACAAGCTACAGGCTGACATGTTTCCTGGAAGCCCTTCTCCTCTTCTCTTCCTTCTGTTATTTCAAAACACAGTTCTCAGCTCTGTGTCTCGTGCACAAAAGCTTCGGCACAGCAGGCTGTGCCCCTGGTGTGTTTCTGTCTTTCAGTGCGCATTGCGATCCATGGCGATGCAGCACGCAGATGATGATCACCGCTCTCTGCTGCAAGTTATGCGCATCTTTCCCTCTGCTGGGGAAGCAGAGGCAAACATTGCCAACCAAGTGTCTCTTCTCTCATCCTCCCTTCAGTCAACTATTCATGGATGAAAACTTCCAGTTTCATGCAACTCCTGTGCATTGCACTGGAGTTTGTGAACTGTGTGTGACTTATTGACCCCCCTAACCTAATGTGGATGTGTTACTAGTAATGCTTTGTTGGGAGAAAAGATGACAAGGACACTGTTGCTGCAGGTAGTGGTGATAAACTCTTTCCACTTTGAAAAGCACATTCTCAAACTTATGGTGTGAAACACATACTACAACCAACAGCACATCGTCAAGCTCCAGGAAATACAACCAAAACAGGATTTGAATCATGGTTGTAAATCCAATTGTAAATCTTAACATTTGCATAAGCTATTACAGGTTGATCACACAGGTTTTAAGGTTTGCGCGACAAAAAAAATCTGCAAATTTTGAAGAGATTTTGAGAAATAACAGCCTGTTCAGCCCAAAACCAGCAGGTCGGGTCAGGCCTAATCTGTTCTCGTTCTCGTTTTCATGCAATGAATGTTTGAAAATAGAAAACCAGTGCTGATGTACTGAACCCTGTCGTTCCCCTGTGAGGTCAGGACCTTCCAGTGATCCCAAGATGAATGAGGGGTACTTTCTCCTCTTTTACTGTGTTTGGTAATCTCTAATTCGAACCTCTGTCTTTTGAAATCTGAATCCTCTCAACTCCTCAAGGTGGCTGAAAATCACTCAAATTAAACAACCTTGGTGACCATTTAGTTGTATGTGTGTGTGTGTGTGTGTGTGTTGGTGAATTCCTTGAACGCAGGACTAAATGTGCATTTTAATATATTTGTGTTTTTTGAGGATCTTTGTGAATTGTGATGGGTTTAGTGAATGGTTCTCTGTAGGTTTTTAAAGTTCAAATAAAACCATCCATCGTCTCTAATCCTCTCACTGCTTCACTTCCCTTTATCTTTATGTTCTTTCTCTCCTCCTCCCAGTCTTTTCATTTCTTTCTCTCATCTTTGCACCATCTTTCTCTCACACCTCTCTCTCTGTCCCTCATCTTTTGTCACCTTCCTTTTCATCATCATGTCTTCTCTGTCAGCCCCTGTGGTGTTGCGTCTTTCTCTCTTTTCTCTAGTCATTGTCACACACACCCCATCGTTCTTTTCCACCTCTCCATCCCTACTTTCGCTCACACTTTCTTTACCTTATCTCACTTTTTCTTTCGTACTTTTAACTTTCTGTGGGCTTCTATCTGTCAACTTATTGTTTAATTGCTTCCCTCTTTCTTCCTCTATTCCCCATCTCATCCTCTCTCCCCAGTAGCTGATAATGTTAATATCAGTAGAGAGTTCCACGATCAAAGACTCTATGATGAATAATAATTATGAGACAATTACTGCTTGGAGAGATAGGAGAGCTGTACACCACACATACACACACGCACACACACACACACACACACACACACACACACACACACACACACACACACACACACACACACACACACACATTCAGCTTTCTGGGCCTTTAACTGTTGTTTCAATGTATTTTAGCTGCTGTGCTACAACATGACACAAATAGGTACAGCTGATTCATATATATATTCACACATACAGTACACACATATCATATGTACACAGACAGACAGAGAATCAAGGGTCATGTGAGGGTGCTCTCTGTGCTCTACAGATCAGTCACTCATTTATTTCCATTTCCTGTGGATTCAAACATACTGTCATGTTTTTATCATGCAGAGGTGAGACACAATTTTTGTTTTGTATGTCACAGTGAAGTTTCACATATGAAGCCATGAGTCAAGTCTCAAGTCAAGACAGGACAATTTTGAGTCAAGTACACAGAGTCATGAATCCTAAACTATTCCTCAAACTGCATGTCATCTAGGAACATGTAAAGGCAGAATGATTGGTGTGTCTGAGAACTGTATTTCTGTGACAGTGATGTGGTAGGGCTGGGCAATATGGAGAAAATCAGATATCACAATATTTTTGGACCCAACACCTCAACATCGAAATTGTGATGATATTGTGGGGATAAAGGTGTACTATGCAGGATTGTTAGATACTCTTTGTTAATACACCTGCAAAAACCTGTTAACAAAAGTGAAAGTAAAAGCCAACTTGTAATTCACTCGTTCGGCAATTTAAATTGCTACATTTGCATTTTTTGTGTGATGTGTCTCGTAGATACCTGCTTCTTATGGACTGACAACTTATCGCTATCTTTTTTCTGATTTTTTAAGAAATAATCATCAGTAATGTGGATATAATGACAAAATGAGTAAAGGCACATAATAGAATAGCTAGAACAGACTGTTCGTTTGTGTTTTGTTGTCTTTGCAAAAGCCCTAATGACTGATGGTAGATTGCTCACCATATTGGGTGTTTTGGTCCAGCTGCTCTTTGTGGATGGAGTTGGTGGCAGAGTTGCGTTCTCTGTTGGATGGTGAGTTTTTAGATGGGAGCCGGGATTTGTGTTGTTTCAGCCCGTTTCTATTTTCGCAAATACTGCCACTTTGTCAGGGATTTCAGCATCAGACACAACCGCCAAAAGTCACTTTGTTGTGGCAGTGTGATATGGCGCTGGATGGCTTCTGTTTGAAACAATGCAGGTAACAACATGATATAAGGAGCTGGGAAGTCTCTATAGGGCTGCACGGGTGGCTGGACTTTCGCCCAGACACCCAGTCTCCACATCTCATATGTGCTAAATCATGATGTTTTTTTCTAAACCAACACTACATGCTTTTGTTGCCTAAACCCAACCATGTGCTTCTATTGACATCCCGGAGTTGGCCGTGGCATTCCAGAACATCAACAGCAGAAACAGAATGATACCTAGAGCATAAAATGTAGACGTGAAAGTCCACTGACAAAGCAGTGAGATGTGACGACTTGGGATGAGAACGTGTTGTCTTATTGTTGTGTTTGTATTTTGTTTTGTTTTTTTGTTTGTGTTTTTTGCTGTTTCAGTCGTTATAGACGGACATCTTTCCTGCTGGAGTTAGAGCTACAGTGGTATGCAGTGAAGCACAGAGAAAGCAAGAGGTAAAGAGAAGGAGACTGAATATAGCACAAAATTCAGTCCTCAATATCTTTCAGTTATTGTTGACATGTGAGGACTATTATTGTGGCCAATTAATATCGTATTGCACGTTAATCTTGTCATCTCGCCCAAGCCTAGATACCAACATTCATTTATAATTTTTCAGTTGAACGTTTTGTGTGTTGTTTTTTGTTGTTGTTTTTTTTTTTAATCAACCACAGATAGTTCTTTAAACACTCTCTCCCTCCCATCTCATTACATATCGCTGCTTGGTCAGTGGACTTTCACATCTACTTATGATGTGCTGGGTATCCTGAGGTGTGTCTGTTTTTCACGTTCTGTCAATTTATGCCTGTAACATGCATTGTGTCGTTTCAAAATAGACATCTGTTTTCACAGGAAATGTACAGTTTATGCTCCTTAAATGTATACAATTTTTTTTCTTCAAAATTACCTCACCCTGTCAGTAAAATGAAGCAAATGTATGTTTATTTCCTTGTGCAACAAAACAGGTGATTCGGTTTAGATAAAAGCATCGTGATTTGGTCCAACATTCATAAGAGAAGCGAATGCCAGCCTCCTGGGTTGGGAGTCCATGGTTGTTGGTCCCATTCACCACCCCTTCCACCCCCCTGAGAAGGACTTTTCAGGTCCTTAAATTACATTCTCATGCAGTAGTGTCTCAAACTGATGCTGCCACGGAGGAATGCCTGCTTTTCATTGGTGTCTAACATGTAAGTCAATGACCAAGTGGCAGTATTTGATGACAGAATGAGACCAGGTTGATTCTTTACATCTGAATGTGATGATCTGAGCCGTGTTGACTTTCTGTGAGTCTGCACTGACAAATACATCTCTCTCCTCTGCTCGCACAGTGCAGCAGGCTTTGAGATGTTAAAACTGCAAAACAGCATAACATGTCATGATAACAAAACATGGGATGCAGTCTGTGTGTGTGTGTGTATGTGTGTGTGTGCGTGTGTGTGTGTGTAAAATGAATTTTTGCCTTTTTATTCAATCTCTATTGACGTAATCTCAGTCCTCTCTAAAAAAAAACAAAAAGCACACACACACACACACAAACTGTCTCTGTGAACAACACTTTTATGTCTCTATCTTCAGTTACATCTGTGTGTGTGTGTGTGTGTGTGTGTGTGTGTGTGTGTGTGTGTGTGTGCGCGCGCGCATGCGTGCGTGCTTGTCATCAGGAGATGAGTCAGTGTGTTCTCCTCGCTCGAGGATCAACCAGGAATAAACACACACAGGATCCTCTCAGGTCCTTCCATGATGTTTTTCTCATCAGTGATCACACAGCCTCCAACTCTTCACTCTGCTTCACACACAATGAATCACAATGTAAACCCAGCGCCAGGAAACAAACCTGACTCACTGTAACCTATAGGAGTACCAGACTCAGTTTATTAATTTGATGATTGTATATAAGTAACAGTTTTGGATCCAGGACGTTTTCCAATATGGTGCGATTTCAGGCGTTTTCATTTGTATGAAAATTTTTTGGTTTTGCTGAAACTGTACCTCAATATGCCAATCAGTTAGGGGCCGCTACAACACTACTCCTGCTAGCCTGCCAACCTTCATCAGTCACATGACCCTCCTCTTGCATGTTGGTCCCTTGAGAGTCTCCAGAGATGATGCAGTGAAGCCTTGACTATGCTGGCAGCTCTTCCTGGTGAAAATATCGAACTGTATGAATAGAAAGCAGGATGATATTCATCTTCTGATTCTTCCTCTTAATAAAAGCTTGCCATACTGTATCTGAGTCAACAGTGTGAAGTGTCAGAGGTCAGAGTCGTGGCTCCTGCACATGATTCATGCTTCCCTCTCTGCCATGCAAATGACTCACCATTTAAACTAGTAAAGGTCAGATTTAATCTTTGTTGCTTTTGTAGCTTTGTTGCCCTGAAGACGGACAGAAAATGACAGAAAAAAGAGACTCCAGTTGATCCGTCTGATTATGTTTCATCTCTCAAGTCTTTCTTTTGTCTTCTCTCTCTTCTTCTTTTACTATATCTCAACCCTTTCCCCTTATTGTTTCTTCTCCCATTACAGAAGCAAGTAGTCCTATTCAAAAATCATCATACTAACCCAAATGAACACACACGCACGCGCGCACACACACACACACACACACACACACACACACACACACACACACACACACACACACACAGTCACTGTGAAATAAGCACATTGAGTTTCCTGCTTAGATCACTTGCTCCTTGTGTGTATAACTGGATTTGCCCCATCCTGAGCAAGAGGTTGAGGTGGAGAGAGACACAGTCAGGGAGTTCAGAGAGAGGGAGAGATGCATACTGAGAGGGAGAGAGTGGAGAGATGCTGTGCATGTTGGAGTAATACATTATTATTTAGAGATATAATCTGAGGAGATGTAGTTGTTTGATTCTCCCTCAAGCAGCTTTTGCACTTCCTGTGACTCTAACATATGTGCGCATGTTACTATGAGAGCAAACAGTATCTTCTTTTACCTGATTAATACCGATAAAGGTGTTTTTCATTTCACTGCTACACCACCGTATCTGTATTGTTTTCAGCAGTAACTCAAGTGTTTATCAGGACAGGCAGTAAGACATCTGCACTGACCTACACTCTGTTTCCAAGTGCCTGTGTTTACTTTAGCAGGGAAGCACAAACTGCGTTCTGCAACTACAGCACCGTATTATGATATGGAACGGTTTCATTAGGTGCAGTGCATGTTTGTGTGTGTGAGAGTGTGTGTGTGTGTGTGTGTGTGTGTGTGTGTGTGTGTGTGTGTGTGAGAGAGAGAGAGAGAGAGTTAACTGCAGTTTGTTTGTAGTATGTGTTTGTGTGATTACACACCTTTTCTGGATGCATGTGAGTCCGCTTCCTGCTGTGTGTTTACATGTGTAATCATGTGTGATCTCTGTGTGTATAGGATCTCTGTGTGTATGTGTCTATAATTATAGCAGCTGTAAATAGGTCACACTGTGTAGCGTTGTCTCTGCTAATATGGACGTCTCTGCCAGGAAGAACAATCGATAGCAGCTCTGCAGGGAGAACAATCAGTTCTATCTGCATCCTTCCATCTCTTTATCTCTTCACATCTCACTCTCTTTGTCTGCTTTGTCTTTCTCTGCCCATCTCTCTCTCTCTCTCTCTCTCTCTCTCTGCTGTTGTTGTATATTTCTATACTCCTGTCATCCTTTCCCTTTCTCTGCTTCTTTCTCTGAAGCCTATCTCCCTTTCATTTAAAATCACTTTATTGACATGGTAAATTCCCACTCACATGATCAGAGTAGGTAAACACCAACAAAGCTTGCATCCTCCAGCTCAGCTCATCCATTTTGAAGTCAAAGGTCAGAAGAATTCACCTTATTTGTAATAAGTGAAATATTGTAATGGTAATTACATGACCTTCAGTCCTTTAAATGTATTATTATTTTTCTAAACTTAGATTTTTTTTCCCCCCATCAACGTATTGTCAGTTAAATCTTGTAAATCGTGTAAAATAGTGAAGCACCCAGAGTCAAAGGCGTGATCATCCAATGTCTTCCTCCATCTGAGCGATTGTCAGTTGGTTGGGTCGATGTCAAACATTGTACCAGACTGGTATACCCAGTTTTACCAGATGTCCCACTTGCCTCAGCAGCTGCTCCTGAGTACAATATAATAACACTGTGTTCCAATAAGGTCTGACCATCACGTAGCATTGTGTAACATCACAACTCTCTAACCACACTAAACCTGTTAAATACGCACTTCTGTTACGTCATGTAAACAAACCATGTTAATATCAGCTGTGTGCTCGAGATCAGACTGGAGACATAACCTTTTACAAAATGGGTCAGTAGCCCACTAGTTATGTTCCTACATTTGTACTTTTTTTAACAGAAAACATTTCATATTGTCATTTTTACTGGAAATGACATACGATATAGCAAAACAGGAGCATTTCAATTAATGAAAGGAAATTAAATGCCATTAAATAAGTCTGATTGTCATTAAGACACAAAAATGTGATGTGACAAGTGATCTCTTTTCTTTTTTTTTTTGGTATGAATTTTTGTTAGTTTAATCATTGTAAAATAGTGAGCAGTGACCATCATGAGTTTCAGCAGTTACAGGTGACAACTTAAAATGTCTTTCTCTGTCTGACTGTCAGTTGGATTGACCTGGACTTTTGCAAAGCAGTTTGTAAAAGTTATTGGAAATCACATTCAATGGCGCCAGCAGCAAGTGACATTTAGTTTGTTATTAGCCATGATAATTTACCAGAAACTTTCAGTTCCCTGGCAACCAGCCAGCTGACTCCTAATTAGGGTTCTAACCCCGAAGGGGTAGAACCCTTCTAAAATTGTACCGGTTTATTAGGGTTCTAACCCCGAAGGGGTAGAACCCTTCTAAAATTGTACCGGTTTATTATTATTATTATTATTATTATTATTTTTTGTTGTCTGCCGCTTGAGCCTAAATTCCCGTGAGCTGGAATATGCCAGAAAGTCGGGGTTTGGACCATGGATTGGAAATGATGTGCATCAACTTTTATTAAAGTATGAGCCAAGTTGGCCACATGGTGGCGCTGTAATTAAGGCCCAAAGATGACTTTTTGGGGAGGCCACGCCCCTCACCCCATAAGTCTGATTGACTTGAAACTTGACACACAGGTCCAGCTCAATGTGCTCTACAAAAAAGCCTCAAGAACCCCTAAGCTCCGCCTAACTAGATTTTTTGCTAATTTGCATAATTTGAAAAACAGTAAAACGAATAGAGTTTTGGCATATTTGTACCTATCAACACCAAACTTGGTATGAGGCATCAGGGGACTGAGCCACTCATTTCTATTAGAAATGAGCCAGATTGGTCAAAAAACATGGCCGCCACGGACCAATGAATCTTTGCTGTGGGCGGAGCTTAGAATTGATTGGCCATTACGCCCACACCCTTTGACCTATCATCACCAAACTTGGTGGGTAGGTCCACAATGAGACTTGGAAGCTGCCTACTAAAGCATTTTGAGCTCAGCCTATAGGGGGCGCTATAAATGCCACACATCTGTATCTCAAAGACCATTGGATGGAATTTCACCAGATTTGGTAGGCATGCTCTAGGGGTGGCTATTAACCAATATCTTGAGTGCCATGTTGGTACGTGAAAGTGGGCGTGGCCTATTACTTTTTTTTAATTTGTGAGCAGCTGGAAGGACCGAGGGACATGAAACTTGGTACATGGACTATAAATGACACCCAAATACTGCTCAAAAAATTTGGTCCCGATCGACCACATGGGGGCGCTATAACAGAGTGTAAAGCTTGAAAGGCTCTGCCTGCTGCACCACAAGTGCTATTGACTTGAAACTTTACACACACATTTTTCTGATAGTCCTCTACAAAAAAGCCTCTTGCACCATGAACGCTGCCCTTACAGAATTTTTGCTAATTTGCATAATGTTAAAAACAGTAAAATGAATAGACAATTGGCATATTTATTGCTATCAACACCAAACTTGGTATGAGGCATCGGGGGACTGAGCCGCTCATTTCCATTACAAATGAGCAAGATCGGACGAAAAACATGGCCGCCATCAAGCAACGTATCCTTGAAAAAGGCGGGGCTTAGCCAATATCGGCTGTAAAACCTGAACTGTTGTTCCGATCGTCACAAAACTGGGTAAATCATCAGAAGGGGACCAAGAACACACCCACAAAAAGATTTTGAGATAGGTGGCCGGTTTGGGGCGGAACAGGTTAGAACCCGCCGATTGCCGCTTGCGGCTATATTTATTATTATTATTATTATTATTTTTTGTTGTCTGCCGCTTGAGCCTAAATTCCCGTGAGCTGGAATATGCCAGAAAGTCGGGGTTTGGACCATGGATTGGAAATGATGTGCATCAACTTTTATTAAAGTATGAGCCAAGTTGGCCACATGGTGGCGCTGTAATTAAGGCCCAAAGATGACTTTTTGGGGAGGCCACGCCCCTCACCCCATAAGTCTGATTGACTTGAAACTTGACACACAGGTCCAGCTCAATGTGCTCTACAAAAAAGCCTCAAGAACCCCTAAGCTCCGCCTAACTAGATTTTTTGCTAATTTGCATAATTTGAAAAACAGTAAAACGAATAGAGTTTTGGCATATTTGTACCTATCAACACCAAACTTGGTATGAGGCATCAGGGGACTGAGCCACTCATTTCTATTAGAAATGAGCCAGATTGGTCAAAAAAACATGGCCGCCACGGACCAATGAATCTTTGCTGTGGGCGGAGCTTAGAATTGATTGGCCATTACGCCCACACCCTTTGACCTATCATCACCAAACTTGGTGGGTAGGTCCACAATGAGACTTGGAAGCTGCCTACTAAAGCATTTTGAGCTCAGCCTATAGGGGGCGCTATAAATGCCACACATCTGTATCTCAAAGACCATTGGATGGAATTTCACCAGATTGGTAGGCATGCTCTAGGGGTGGCTATTAACCAATATCTTGAGTGCCATGTTGGTACGTGAAAGTGGGCGTGGCCTATTACTTTTTTTAATTTGTGAGCAGCTGGAAGGACCGAGGGACATGAAACTTGGTACATGGACTATAAATGACACCCAAATACTGCTCAAAAAATTTGGTCCCGATCGACCACATGGGGGCGCTATAACAGAGTGTAAAGCTTGAAAGGCTCTGCCTGCTGCACCACAAGTGCTATTGACTTGAAATTTTACACACACATTCTCCTGATAGTCCTCTACAAAAAAGCCTCTAGCACCATGAACGCTGCCCTTACAGAATTTTTGCTAATTTGCATAATGTTAAAAACAGTAAAATGAATAGACAATTGGCATATTTATTGCTATCAACACCAAACTTGGTATGAGGCATCGGGGGACTGAGCCGCTCATTTCCATTACAAATGAGCATGATCGGACGAAAAACATGGCCGCCATCAAGCAACGTATCCTTGAAAAAGGCGGGGCTTAGTCAATATCGGCTGTAAAACCTGAACCGTTGTTCCGATCGTCACAAAACTGGGTAAATATCATCAGAAGGGGACCAAGAACACACCCACAAAAAGATTTTGAGATAGGTGGCCGGTTTGGGGCGGAACAGGTTAGAACCCGCCGATTGCCGCTTGCGGCTATATTTGTTTTTTTTTTTTGTTTTTTTATGAAATAAGGAGGTATTGCATAGATAATTCTCATCTCAATTTCATTTTATCCATTGCGATGCTTTCAAAATGAGCAACAGGAATAAATTAAACACGGTGTCTGACAAATGTTCAGCTCAAAGCGGTGCTTGCAGCTGGTTAGGACACCTCTTTTGTCAGCTTCAAATCCAAAATGTTGTCATTCTGGCGCAGTTTTTTTTAAAACTCTACCAGGTCTCCTCATGTCACTCCAAAAAACGCAAATGTTTCAGTAATCAATCAGATCGTGTGCTGCTCATTCGCCTCCCAGCTGTAGTGAAATGTTAGCTCTTTATGTTGCTGACACCGGCCTGGACTCCACTTTAAATTGCACACAGCCTGTCAGACACTAGTGGCTCCTTAAGTCTGTTTATGAACATAATATTATATTAATGGCATTGTCATATTGCTTATTGCTAACACTATATGAGTTAGATTTAGCATTTTGACACCGTTGGTACAGGCTTATTATGTAGACTCCTTTGTAATTTGCCAGTTTAACCTTGTACACAGACTGGCAAAACCAGAAATCGACCAAACTCTGGCCATATTTTGGTTTATTAACAAAACAAATATTCAAATAGCTGTTTCAGTAAAAGTAGTTTTACTCAAAGTAACCTTGAATTCCCTTTCTCCCTGTCTATCTATCTGTCTATATATGTGTGCCATTGGGTTAATATATTCATATTTTATTTCTAAACTAAATTTTTGATATTTGTTTTTCTCAGTGAGCAGATCTGCCTCTCTGTGCAGAGTGGCCTCAGGCTTACTGAGAGTCATAAATCTGTCCGGATGAGTTTTATGCAGTGCAGGAAAAGTCTACATATCAAACACACAAAAAAGCCAAGGACAATCTTCTTCTCCTCATTCGTGGGAGATGTGAAAGGACTGAAAGGTTTTCTGAAGCACTGTCTGAGTCCTGGCCTCTGACCCCGACAGAGTTTCAATGCCTGGACTTCATTACTGCTCTGTCCTGATTCTTTAATACAGCTTGTTAAGTCCTTGACTGTAAGATGCTATTTGTAGAGACTTTACCAGTTTATCCAAACCTGGAGGAAAGACGCATCTTCAACATGTGATTAATTACATAATTTGGTCTGAATAAGGAAGTGTAATTAGAGGTCAAAGGTTTGAACTGGCACCAGAGTTGGTAAATTAAGCCTCTGTGTTTGTCCTCACAGAGACAAATTCACTTGGCTGAAACACATTATTCTTCAATACATGCATGCAATTATACTTAATGACAGTGTGCAGCACTTCGTTTCCCATGAATCATTTTGGGAGTTTTTCTGCTCCTAAGTGAGCAGTATCTACTTGATAAGAGCATGTAAGAGTTACGATTATGAAACTATATTTTTTAAGTAGAAATCATCACCTCTTAGCTGTGATTTTTCACAAAACTCCCACAATCCTCCTCACGCTAATGGAATGAACATGACACAGTAGGAGGCCATTTTTCTGTATTTGTTCTCTGTTAGTTTGCATGGATGACTGCAACACACCAATAATGATAATGACGATTAATAAAACCGTTATCTGATACTGTTAAATTAGGTCTATACATTGCCGTCACAAGTGCAGCATGGACAGTATAGAATGTTTATCTTTCCTTTCTTTTTCTCCACGTCTTCATTCAGTAGTGTGCAGTGCGGAGGAAATTCACTGATAGCAAAAGGACAAGGGTTTGCGCCTACATCCCCTCCAGCCAGTCTGATATAATCTAACCCACCAAACTGCTTTAATGAAGCTGTCAAACATACTGTACATTGTTTAATTATTCATTACCTTGATGCAGACTGTGTGTATATGGAACTCCATATAGGCAGTGCATCAGTAACAGGAGCCATAAGCCTTGAAGTATTAATGAAGTTGTGATGCAGTTACAGATTGGATTCAGCACTGTGTAGCCGCCAAATCAAAGTTAGCTAGTCAAAGTTTGGGTGAACAAAGTGAAACATTCACACATGGGGAGGCGAATACTGTCAATAAAATGGTTCCACAAAAGGTACCACCATGAAAAAGCATTAACAGTCAAATGTTACAGTGTGATTCAGCTTTTTGTGATAAAAAAGACCAAGATAATTTGATAATCGGAGCCCTAGAGGTGAGGCCTGTATGTACTTTGAAGGAGGTCAGTTAACCCATCAAAACTGCAGAGGATTTGCTGTCTGTATGTGGCTCTAGCAGAACATTACTACAACAATATAACAGAATCTTGTGTGCAGTGGAACGGATTGGCACATTAGTGGGGTCAGTTTCGTGCCACTGCCAGAGTTAAAAGATGTGGCAAATCAACTCTGGATGTCAGAAAACAGATCAACATTGGGCACATGAGTCTGGGCTTTCCCGAGGTACATTCAAAAGTTGTTTTATTTGTTGTAGATCTTTACAACAATTCACCAAAGAACAAAGCAGGTGTTACATGATCCAACTCTTCATCAAGCTGTGCCATTTTCAGCATGAAGGTTGTGAGCTCAGAGGTTGTTGTTGTTGTTGTTGATTTCTGTAGCAAAAGGCATTTTGGAACGGTAGCACAGGAGAATTAGGGTTACTAAAATCAGCAGGCTTATAATCACAGTCTACATCTGGTGAGTCAGACTAAGTTGTAGGCACAGTGCAATGGATGGATAGCCTTTGGAGCTTATCCTAGCTGGCATTGGGCAGGAGGAGAGGTACATCTTGTACAGGGGTCCGTTTCAGAAAGAGGGTTTAGTGAAAACTCTGAGTCTGTTAACCCTGAAATGAGGGAAACTTTGGGTTTTCTGTTTCAGAAAGGGAGATAACTTAAACCAGAGAAAGAAGAGTAACTCCAGCCCATTTCAGAAAGAGAGGTAACTGAAGCTCTGTGTCAGTTACTATGGCAACTGACTCTGAACCTAACCTGGTCAGGAGCAGGTTTTCTTCAATGAACCTCGAGTTTCTAGCTGTCTCCTCCCTCTTACGCCACACACGCAGTGTGATTCGTTCATTCATGTGTTTAGTGTCACGCAGGTTTCAGCGAGTTATCTGTCCTCAAGGTAAAGTCGGATCCTAAAGTGTGTTCTAGTTCTAAATCCACTTTTTTCGACCATGGCATGTCTGTTCTTGAGGACCCTGTGGACGAAGAGGCAGTGTTACTGTGGAGGGAGTTGCGCATTTGTCGGGATATTATTCACAGGCCCAGAATAGACCTATTATCATTTCCAGAACATTTTCTTTTTGAACGGTACCGCTTCACATCACAGTCCATCATATATATCCATAACCTCATCCGTTGTGACATAACCAACGTCACCAACCGTGGACGTGCACTTTCATTTACCCAAATTCTTTGAGTTGCTCTTCGTTGTTTTTTTTTTGCAAATGGGAGTTTTCTGTATGATATCGGAGATGCAGAAAATATCAGTAAGGCCATTGTCTGCGGAGCCGGGAGAAAAATGTCCCTATAGCCCTGAAATGTCTATTAAACTCTTTTGTTGTGTTCCCTGGACATAAACCTGTGAGGGTCATCAAAGAGTTCCACAGGATTGCAGGTGAACGATGTAGAAATCAGTTAAAATTTATGATTATAAATCATATTCAGTTACATGGTGCTGCAACCTCAGACTGGGATTAGTCATTTTAATTTCTTTTAGGATTTCCCGGTGTGATAGGGTGCACTGATGGAACCCACATTCCCATCATTGCTCCTTCACAACATGAAGGAGACTCTGTGAATAGGAAGTCCATTCACAGCATTAATGTGCAGGTAGATTGACTGTCTCAAAATGTCAGACTGAATCCCTTTTATTTCTAGTCAAAATGTATCATTTCTAGTCAAAACAAGTCACACCTAAAAGTGACTTGTTTTTAGGCATTTTTTTCCTTTTTCCACCTGTTTGCATCTGTAGCCTAACATTATTGTGGCTGCATAAATGTATAAAATAAATTTAAACCTACGCACTGACTAGAGCAGTAATTTTCTCCCACACCGACTCCCGTTCCTTCGCTGCTGCAGCCGTGTTGCTCTTCTTCCTGAAAACAGCTTCAAATTTGCTGTATTAGCACATTAAAATATCCAACTCCGGAGGAGTAAAAAATGCAACCTTTTGTTGTAGCTTGTTGCTATGGTGAATCGTGGTATCGGGGCTCCACTGATGACGTCTTTTTAAAGTCGTGGTGCACGTACTTAACTCAGAGTGAACAAACTCTGTGTTGATTGAACCGATTGACATCACCTGTTCTGACACCTGTAACCCAGAGTTTCCCATCTCAGAGTTACTCAACTCAGAGTTCAGGGTTAGGCTCAGAGTTTGTTGAACCTCCTTTCTGAAACGGACCCCAGGTCGCCAGACTATCACAGAGCTGACACATGGCAATAGAAAGCGACACCTACAAGCAATTTAGAGTCACCAAGTAACCTAGCCTGCATGTCTTCAGATTGTAAGAGGAAGCCAGAGAGCCCAGAGAAAACCCACACTGACATGGGGAGAACATGAAACGCCACACACCCAGCTGGAGGGCAGGTTTGAACCTGGAGCCCTCGTGCTGTGAGGCAAGAGTGCTAACTACTATACCACTATACCGCCCTAATCTGCATATCTTATTTATAACATTCTGATCTGTTTCTAATACCTTGGTAACTTGCTTCAGGTCTGTCAGCTTAATATAAGATTTGACTCACTGTCAGCAATGTTAAAACATTCGTATTTGGATTGGAGGCAAAATCAAAGACATAGATTTAGTAAGAACTTGGTTTAAAATAGACTGCCACATTATAACTTCACAGCTGTAAGGTGTGAAGAAATGCAGACATATTCTCTTCAGGTACATAAAGAGACACAGAGCCAGAGAAATATTGCGCATTACTCTGAATGTCCTTGTTCCTGGGATGTAACAGCATCGGTGTGTGATGATTATGGGCTATTTTGAAACAACAGTTTGGCTGGTAGAAGAACTGACCCGAGTTTGTGATGGACCAGTGACTGTGGGTGGGAAGAAAAACAAAATCTGTTTCCTGTCTGGGATGCCATGTGATTAGAGCACAACGTCCTGTACACAACTACAGCTCTCTGAGCTGCTGGCACAAATATGGTAAACACAATCCATAAATAATATTACTGCCTAAAGAACTGATCATTCACAGCCAGACATTTTCTAAAAAGGTATTTTCAGCATGGTACTACATTCCACAGGTTACAAGTAATGTTGGGCTTACACCTGCATTGGGTCCTGTTTATTTAAATATTACATAAATCAGAGGATGAGGAGGGCACATTATTTTTTATTTGTTTATTTATTTTGAAGTCACACATAGCTTCTCATAGTTGTTGGAGTAAATTAATAATGTTTATGTTTACTTGTTTACATTTTCAGTTAAAAAAAAACAAACATTGCTGACAATACTTTTTGTTCGTATATCAGTCAGATAACTCTGCATGTATATTTTAAGGCAAGTTCATCTCCTTTTCACTGTTTGTTTTTGACAAAAATCACAGCTTGTCATTGACTATGTTTTATTTAAAGATCCCCACAGACATGTTTGAAGACATATTTTTTTGATGTTATAGAACCTTAAAATTGCAGCGTCCCTCTTTGAAACACTGTTCCTTTCAAAAGTTTGGCTTCCAGACACAAGATAAGTCTTCCTCACAGCAGAGTGGATCTTCAGACTGCTGTTTTTCCACTGGAGGATAATGATTAAGAGGTATATTAGCCTTTGAGATGAGAAAAGTGACTAAATTGCTTATTTTATGATCATATTTGTTTTAGTTAACCACCAAGGGCAAATACAATGCTTGGGGATTGGTCTTGATGCAGAAACAAGCAGAACTTACTTTTTCTAAACTAAAATTTGGCTCTTTGGGGTCTTGTTGAGACTGTAACTGTGATTAAAGGTTATAAAATTTCATCTGACTTAGCTGGGAAAACAATGTTGGCATTGTACCTTTCTGCACACCATGGATACCTAACATTTTGTATGTGTCATATGTATCATATCAGCGTTTCTAAAGTTACAAAATATAGGAGCTGATTTTGTCACTGGGAGGTTGAGGGGATGGTGATGCCTGCCAATTTGCAGACCATTGTGTGAAACCAACAAACAACAAAACCAGTTGTTTTTTAGCGTCACTGTGTTTCCTGCCAGGATAGTGCCACGAAAAGCAGTTTGTGTTTTAATGAGACGCTGCTGCATTTCCAGATGGGATTTCAGCCAAAACATGATCTTTTCCTATCAAGTGGTTTTTGGGCCTAACCCTAACCACAAGTTAACCACAGTGTGGTTGAAACATAAAGTTTCAGTGTATCTGGTGCATAATCACATACAAATGTGGGCCTTTTCCACTGTCACTTTTGGCCGCACTGAGTAAAGCTATGTCGTGCTGAATTGCGTTTCCACTATCGGCTGAGGCGCGCCATGCCACACCAAATGATGAAAACCCATTTTCTTATTTTGCTGCCTCACAAAAGCTTTCAGGTATCAAAATAAAAAATGACTTTTATCATAAGAATCTATAGGGAATGAAATGTGTTCATCACTGAATTAGTGGTACTTTGTAGGTGACTTTTTTTTTTTTTTTTTCTCAATTAAAACGAACCTAATGATATCACAGGGAGAAGGAGTGAAATCAGAAACAGCCACAGTGAGATGTTAAATTTGGAGCTGCAGACTACAGGCATTTACTGTACCTCTACAAACAGCTCACTTCCAACAGGTAACTTCTTTCTTTAGCTGTAGATCAGCCTGCTACTTTTAATTGTCATCAGCCAGAACAAGCCATCATCAGTTAAAGACACATCTTCAAGTGGGTATCGCTATTGTTATGAAAATGCAAATCCCTGCTGTCCTGGGCTGATGACCTAAACCAAACCTTACTGTTACTGTGATTAAAGGTTACATTTGACTTGACTTCACAACATGATAGTAGTGCCGCACATACTGACACAAGTAATGCTACCGCCGACAAACTTTATGCAGCACTGTGTGAGGTGTAGGATTTAGTCCAAGTGTGTCTTTCTGAGTATCAAAGACATATTTTACCTTTCTTGGCAATATACTGCTTTTGTTGTAGTCGCTGCAAAATCTCTCAGATACAGTCTCCCTCCTGCCTTCTCTGTTCAACTCAATTAAT
The DNA here is from genome assembly GCA_026686955.1 of Epinephelus cyanopodus. Taxonomy (NCBI): domain Eukaryota; kingdom Metazoa; phylum Chordata; class Actinopteri; order Perciformes; family Serranidae; genus Epinephelus; species Epinephelus cyanopodus. Next base: position 7,958,603 of record CM048918.1, on the reverse strand, counting down.
CAGCAGCGTCACTAAATAGACTCTCTACCATCAGTGGCCCTAAATTGCTTCTAAGATGAACAGCTAAAAGCAGCGCTTTGAAATTACTTTTAAAATTAACTACCAAAGTCAGCAGCTCCAAATTGGCTGCAGAATGATCAATTAAAAGCAACCGACCTAAATAGCTCTGGAAATGAACACTGCAAAACAACGGCTGTAAATTATAATGAACAAATGAAAAGTTTATTTCCAAAGTCCGGTAATGTATATTGACTTTGGGGGGGGGGAAGAAAAAAAAATCTCATTAACCGAGGAGCATCAGTAACATTGAGTCCACTCTGTGAAGTGGTCACAGTGTCGTCTGGCAAGGAGGGAACCTGTTTTCAGTTCATTTTATCAATCCTTTGAAGGTGCAGCTGTTACCTTTTCTCTTTGGACACTTCATTTTGGATGTTGAACTTCCTGCAAGGCACTGATTCCCTCTCAGCTCGTCCTGTGTTACGGAGGGGATATTTTTCTCTAACGAAGTGGAAAAAACTCTACATTTCATCTCTTTAACAGCAGATGTTTAGCTTCACATGTGAGTCTAATTAGATTGGAAAAGTTAAGTTGTTCATGTTTTGTCAAGTGTTAGTTAATAGGCTTGTGTAAAGAGGTTTGCAAGCAAAGAGGAATGAAACCACTGGCAGAATAATATGCAAAATGGGTGCTGAGCTTCTTCTGATGGTTTCTATGATGGTGTTTCATAATCTTTTTTGGGGGGGGGGATCCTAAATTAGTCACAGAATTAATTCCTCGAGGCAGAACACAATCAGTGTGTTCAGAATCAGCAGGGGATGATCAAGACACAAGATAATCATCTTTAAATCATATGTTTTATGCCATGTCACTACATTGTTTCCCAGAAGCATCAGAGCTAAGATGATCTCCACAGACCTTTCTGTTCTGCTGTCACATTCCATACATGTACTGCAACTTGATGAGTGAATGCATCTCACTCAGTTGTCTCATGTAAATGTAATACTAACAAAGGAGGGAAAATAGGGCTGCATGGGAAAAGACCGTTACACTTTTATCATTCTTATAGGAATGCTCAATTTGGTGACCTCGTGAAATTCTCAGCATGTTTCCACAGAACTTTAACCCAAGCAAACATTTAATCAGCCAGAATAATATAAAACACTTGTGTGGGTGTGCAAATCCTTTAAGCTGCTGTTACTGTCACCCAGTAATTGCTGCAGTTGCTTCACACTTAAATCAGTTTCAGGAAGTAAGTAGAGGTGTTGAATTTGCATTCACAGCAGCAAGCAGTTAGCCTGGAAATCCAGACCCAAATCTAGAAAGATTTAGGGTCTGTCTATGAGAAATGCAAATGGCCCAACTCGAGGGGCGGCACCAAGCATGCATTTGAAAATATCACTGCACGCAATTGGACAACGCTACGACCAATCAGAACAATACACGGGATGACGTATCCAGAGCGCTACCAGCAGAGCTAACTGGTAGATTAGACTCTGGCCATATCTGGTCGGCAAAACAGCAAAAACGAAAAGATTCGAGCGCAGTCTTCTGTTCCTCTTTTAGAGAAAAAGCCAAGTCTAACTCGTTCATTGTAGCAGCCAAAACCGTCCATATAAACATGTATCATATATCATGGCATAGTGTAAATGAGAGCTGCATCCTGAAAGTCGGAGATTCAAATCATCAGTCGGAAACCCCTCAGTCGACTGTGAGTCCTTCAAGTTGAGCAGTACTTTATTTTATCTTTTTGCTAGTCAGCGTGCTGTGCAGAGTACCCCTGGGGACATTTGGGTCCCCAGTGAGCTCTTGACTTTCCCGCTGCTCTTTGGAACTGTGGACAAGCAGGCAGCTGCACAGAGATAGAGAGGCTTTGCACTGTAAGGCTCTAAAACAATATTATCTTCTCTCTTCTGCTCGGGAGTGGTGAATTTACAGCTCATAGTAATTTAATGATACAGTCTCTGACTTTTGTTTAATATCTAGTGTCGGCAGAACTGTTGTAGCACATTTCTGACCAGCTGTTAGTGCAGTTAGCTTGTTTACTATATTAAGTGAATGCAGCTGCATGTCCCACTGGTTCTCAGTCAAAATTTAAAACTTTATATAAAAGAAAAATTAAAATGAATAAATAAAACACAAATCATCAAATATTCATATTAAACGGCCAAATCTGATTTGACCATCAAAATTCTGAGTTGGGTACAGTCCTAATGTTAATAGTTTAGCCCAAACATTACTGGTTATTTTATGCTGATAAGGGCTGTCACTGTGGAGGAACTTCCCTTATGGTGATTTAGTGTGGCTCACCAGTGTGATATGCTGTTATAGCCAAGTGGTAACCAAGCTGAGAGGAAGCCAGTCAGGAAGTCCCAAAAACTGCAGCTCACTGAATGGCTACTTGACACCAGCACCAGACGCCAATCAATTCTCATAGACCCCTATGTTCAAATGCCCAACTTTGCAGAACAAATAAACATATATACACTCAAGTGTAGTGGCTGTAAAGTTGCTGGAAACACAGCAATGACCATGCGCGCAGATGGCACTGAGGGCGGGGGGGGACATGCCCCCCCCCAGATTTATAGTGACCCCGATCTGCCCCCTCCACTGTCACCCCCACACATGGGTAAAAAAGAGGATCAATGTTCTGTTAGTTAGGCCAACATACATAACAGCACAAAGTTGAAATGGCAGCAGCAGTAGCCTTGTCAGTGATCAATTCAAGAAGGGGAAAGGCTGGAGCAGATCCTGCTGAGTTGGGAAAGCAAGGTGTTCAATTCTCCACGTAATTCTCGGTTAATAACACTGCACAGCTGATCCATTGACAGCCCAGTGTTTGTGCTACACTTATGGTGCGTTCAGTTGTACTCGTAAGTCAGAGTTTTGAAGTCAGAAAAGCATTGAAATCTAGCATCTACAAGCATAAACGCTGGGGTTTTCATTTCATTTCATTAACTGTCCATTTTTTTTCGAATTCCATGTTCCATGTCCCAGTTTTTAAACTGGGAAGCACTCAGTGCGGAGGTTACGTTGTCTGGAGCTCCGAGTTCCGACTACCAATGTAAATGTGACGCACCATGAGGCACAGATGTCCTAAGAGGAGCTGGTAGCTGTGCCTGTGCCTGTAGCGGTAGTGATCATATACAACTGTCTGATGACTGAGCTGGTGATTTTTCTGCCACATGAAGCCAGAGAAGAAATAAAAGTAATCACAGCATTTTTTTCAAGAACCAAAAGATGTATATATCCTATGCCTGTTGCCTGTTGACTTTCCCAGATGTGGAAAATATTTACTTTGTAATGTTGAGTAGCTAGTCTGACGGTAATAAGAAGGCATTTGGACTTACCTGAAGTAGGTTACATGTAAAATAACCGCATTCTAGGCTGTAGGTGAATATCTTTAATGTTATTTTTTATGTATAATGATATTTTAGTAAGCAGCAACTGTTAACTGAAATTTCATTTCACATTGCATGCTATGTAGGATTTACTTATTTTTATTTATGTGAATCTGTTGTTTAAGTGTTTATACTTCCTTTTTCATACACATTGTTATGTTTATAATCATTAACATGAAGGCATGAGTGTGAATCATTTCAGTTTTGTTGTATTATTAATTTTTGCACATAGGTTCTTTGCTTTTTTGTCAGAATACAGGTCAAGTTTCTGTGCTGAGATTATTCATCCTGCTGAGATCAGCAAATGTTTAAATAAAACATATGCAGAAGGCATGAAGTTTTGGTGCGTGATTGACATACCAGACAAATAACAGTTTGATCATATATGGCTAGTATTGATCAGGTAGGCCTTTGTTTATACATCTTTATATATATATATATATATATATATATGTATTTACACAAAATAACGAATTGAGTTGGAGTCAGTTCAGTCAGTTTATTTACTACTTCATTTGAGAGACATTGATATGATACGAATGTACAAATCTAACATATTCACGGTTTGCAAAAATGTTCTTGTGCATTAAAAAAATGAGACCTGCTTGGCTCACCATAATTATGACCTTTTTAGAACTATATAGACCACAGAGGCATGGTGTGGTCAGTGTTTACTGTGTGATCTCATCCTCTTCTCATTCTCGTTCAGTTGTGTGTCATCCAACCTGGCGGCTCTGCTGCCCTGGCTGCTGCTTATCGTCTCTTTTCTGACAGATCTCCATTCAAATTTTAATTTCTGCACTTTGTTTGCTGTTCAGGCTCAGAGAGGAAACGCAGGTAGATTTTTTTTTTTTTTCCATTCACTGGTTCATGAGGCTGGTGTGTCAAAAAGTCAATTCAGGTAAACACACATACGCACACACACCTGGCTGTAGTGTTGAAGCCAGCAGCTGTGCCCAGTCCCCATGATGTTTACCAAGTACTCTTAATTAGGGAGCACCTAGAAAACTGGAGTATTTTGTGTTGTGTGTGTGCACATTCATGTCCACATGTATGTGTGTGTAATGTGTTCTGGCATATCATCAGTCACTGAGATATTATCTTGACCATGTTTAATGTCTGTGTTTTGATACGAAAGCAGCGATAGCATGCTAAGTGTCCAGGAGAGTCACCATCTGCTCTACGTGTGTGTTCAAGTTTGTGTGTGTGCATGTGTGTCATTGCCCATTGGGTGAGCCAAATGCACCGAGTCAAAAGAGGGGACTAATTAAGCTGTAAGTGTGTGTGACACTGCCCACCTAAAAAAAAAAAAAAAAAAAGATTGTATGTGTAAAGAAGACAGGAAAATAGGAATAAAAAATATATAAACACAGCTAACTACACTGAGCTGAAAGAGAACAAGAAGGTGCCAAAGCACACAAAGTGTTGAGAGACAAATGGAAATAATTGTTTAGAGCTTGACAGCTTATTGGTGACCTTGGAAACAGTAGTTGAAAAAACAATCATTAGATGTTGTTTTCTCACTTCTCATAATTAGAGATGAATTTCAGAAAAAAAAGTGGATTTCTTTTAAAGCTCCACTTTAATCTATCATGCACTACAGTGCTAATTAAATAAGATTAATACAAAATGTGTGTTTTTGTTTACCTACTCAGTGCGTCACAAACAACTCTAGTAACTCTGCAAAGCTGTTCCTTATAAAACTCCATTTTGATTGACAAAACTAATGTAACAACTGTTCAACTGAAGCTCAATTCATTGAATGTATTGCATTTCATAACTGCTCTATTGCAATGTTGTAACTAATGCTGATGTAGAAAAAATCACACATACAGTTAGCATCTTCAGCATGTGTTGTGTTTAGCCTGTAATGTTCTGCATGGGATCGTATTTAAATCATGGTCAAAGTTGATAACACAATCATTTGGATTCCTCTTGTGGAAAGTGCTCAAAGTTGGCCGGTGCTCTACAAAATGCAGTACAGACAAATCTTAATTTTACAGTAGGGGTGTGACGATTCCCACAATCAATGCAGCAAAAAGTAGAAATGCCAAAGAAATGCCCTTGGTTTTGCAAAATTTAAATGTATGAAAAACTAGCATCATTTGGGCTTTTTTTGTACAAAGCAGTCTGGCTGAAATGGACTTGTTGAAGTTTGGGTAAATCAAAACCAGTTACTTCTTTCTAACATGTGATACATGCTAGGAAATGGCCTTCTTGTTGAAATCAACTGAGAAAAGTGTCTCCGGATGAAGGTTTGTGGTAACGTTAGGCCACAACATCAACTCAACGTGAAAATTAACAATGATGTCTACATCTGTTCTAAGGTAAGTCAACATTGTGTTTGAGGCAACATGTTGTCACTTTGTTGGAAAGAAATATAAAGTTATCTTTAACATCTCTAGCTAACGTTCGCTAAAGTTAGCGTAACGTTAGCTCCTAGCTGCGTTGTTCATCATGTCACCTTGTTTGTTGGGAGTCATTAGCCTATTTTGTTCTAGTTTTGTACTTTGGTGATCGTACATCATTGTTAGCTGTTGTCCAAAAAGCTCTAGTTAAGCTAACGTTAACTTCTGGAGCTTAGCTTCATTAATTTATCTGTAATCACAGAGATAACAAAGGTTGGCAAACATGATGCTGAATGATTCAGTGTAAATACTGTAGCACCAAACTAACAGAGAGACTCTCTTGGTAAAGATGGTAAAAAGGCCATTATCCTCATACTCATATTCTGCTATGTTAGCCATCCTAACATAACCTCTTCCCACTATGTAAATAGCGTACTATGTTACCACTGATGTTAGAGTGTAGAGTATCAGTGTCATATTGTTTGCCCACTGTGTGTCATCCGCAAGTTTACTGCATTCCACAAGCTCTCTGAGCTCTTTCAGTCTAATACATACATGAATGAACATCTCGTTTAATAGTCACAATTATAAACACAAGCTAAACTGTCTCACTAACATGCCTTTCAGTCTTTCTGGCCAAATTGCCACCCGGCCCGCTGACAGCTACTGCTCACTGTGGTGGGTGTGTGCTTTGTGCTTTGTGAACATTAGCTGCTGTTACCTGCTGAACGTGAGGCAGTAACCACGCAGGGGCTCTCGTACGCTGGTTTGTGAGGTCTGTGCTTTGCAACCATGTGTGTACCGTGACCATGTGTGCTGCTGGCTTTGCTGCTAAAGAGAGTCTGTGGCCACAGTGGTTTGCGTCTTGGCTTGCGCTTCTGCTCAGGGGTTGCAAAGTAATTGCACTACTGGGTTAGCTGCTAATGAGAGTCTGTAGCTGTGCTGCAGCTAGTTCTTTGGTTCGGTGTATTTTTCATCCATCACTCTCACTATTTCTGTCCTGGTAATGACATTACTTACCAGCATACAACTAGCTTAGCATAGCTGCCTCCCGGTGTGTCTCACTGGAGTAGATTGTAGATTGGAGCAGACAGCATGTTACCTGTCATGTTGTGTGTTCTGCCTTGCCGAGCGCAGTGGCGCACAGTCTAAACTGCATATCTTATTTTCCAAATGTATTAGGATAATTCAACGTATTGTTCAGTTTCTAGTGCCCACCAAACTGAGAGCCTTGCACCACTCAATATGAATGTGTACTGTTTCACCCCTTCTTTGGTGTTCCATGACTTTTTCTTTTGCACCAGCACGTTTCACAGGCTGCCAGTACTCTGCTCCGCCCTCTCCACGTCAGCTACTCTGGGCGATTTATAACTGCGGTAAATATAATGCATTACCCAGGGGGCACTGGGTATGGGACGCTCACCTGTTCCTGCTCTCTGTCAAGGGCTATAAGTAACGTTACATAACAGTTACGTTGGCCTAGCTCCAAAAGAGCAACGCAAACAGAACACAGAGTCAGGCGATGACACAACAGAGTTTCAAAAGTCATTATCCTACTTTACTTAATGCAGGCCGGGAGCAGCAAGCTAACTGTAGTGGCACTTCTAGCAGCAACGACCCTGTTGATGTTGCTTTGGAATCAGCAAAGTCACCTGCAGCTACCATCACTGCTAGTGACGAGAAGACGGCTCTCTCGTAGATAACCTGGTTCATGTAGTTCACAAGCCACTAGCGAACTAACTATGAGAACGAATCTTTAGGTTCCTTTTCACTCACCTTTATCTTTTGAAAACATGTGACAGTTCTATCCAAATCGCCCGGAGAGCAAGATTAAATGAAATTTTGTCATTTAATGAAGAATATTAGCAGACTGTAGTCCTGAGCTGATAAAAACTGCAAGACTTCTGACATGATGTTCTACAAAGTTCAAGAAAAGTTGTAAAATCCCACCAGCATGTTCACAAGCAGCGTGCCATTTCTTAGACAAGTTTGGCATTTAATTTTAACCGACTGTTGGGAAATGATGCTCCCATTTTGTTTTGGATATAAGGAAAAAAAGAACCAGCTCAGGTAACTGACAACATAATTTGTGTTCTCATGGCTGATGCAGTGTGTCGTTGTACAAGTGACAGTTGCTGCAGGAAGAATAAGTGCGCTTCCAGCTGTGACAAGTGTCTCCAGATCGCTGTGTGAGGATAGTGAGATGATAAATGTCTAAGAGCACTCAGAGCAGCCTGGCACGGAGAATATAACACTGTCAGGATCCATTCAGTCGCCCCGGTACAACAGAAAAGAGATGCCTCGCGGTTAGAGCAGCAGACTTCCCCAGATAAAAGAAAGGTTACAGAAATGTGACTTCTGTTGGCAGATTGTTGCAGCATTAAGTGGTCAAAAAATGAGATGGAGCTGAGCTGAACAGTAAGAAGGGACCTGGAAAAGCCCTGCCTCCAGGCTGCAAACATCCCACCTCCACATGTACGGTGTATAAAATCTGAGCATATGGAGGGTGCACAACATAACGTGATACCATATAATAAAAGGCAGATGGTGTGTTTGTGTTGAGTTGCATTAATGGGTTGGGGTTGGAAGGCACAACTCCACCTACAACCAGATCACTAATTTCCACTTACTCCAATCACATTTCATAGGTTAAGTCAACACACATCTCGGAGTATCCTGAAACAGCCCAGTCGCCAAAAGAAAGTGACCCTGTAGCATTTATGAGCATCGGGAGGTGGAGGGGATGGTAGATAACGTACAACCTAGGCAAGACGCCTGCCAAGCTGTCGACCACTGTTTGCAATCAACAAACGTCAAAACTGGTTGTGTTTTACCAAGTCATCACTGTTTTTCCAGCAGCTAGCTTTTCAGCCACTGTTTTTTTAGCCATCAGCTATCAGCAGGAACAGTGTCACCTCGATGGAAAACGCAGTTTACAGACATCGCTGCTTTTTCCATTGAGGATTATAGAACTAAAATAAGTGATGCCCACAAAGCAGGAGAAGGCTATAAGAAGATAGCAAAGTGTTTTCTGTTAGCTGTTCTCTCAGTTCGAAATGTAATTACGAAATGGCAGTTAACAGGAACTGTGAAGGTCAAGTTGAGGTATGAAGACGATGATAACTTTCAGACGGAGTTGCTTGTAGGATTGTATGAATGGCAAATCAAAATTCCTGTTGACTGCAAAAGACCTGCAGAAAGATTTAGCAGACTCTGGAGTGGTGCTGGAAACACAGGGAACATCTCACGTTTGGAGGGAAGAATGGATTCAGTTAAATGTCAGCAAATTCCGGAAACAAACATCACAGCATCTGTAAACAAGTTGTAGATGAAGAAAGGATGGCTTCTACAACGGGACAGTGATCCTAAACATGGCTCGAATTCCACAATGGACTACCTCAAGAGGAGCAAGCTGAAGGTTTCACCATGGCCCTCACAGTCCCCTGATAGACCTCAAAAGAGCAGAGTATACAAGACAGAAGACTCTTGGCTGATAACAAAAAGCATTTAGCAGCTGTGATAATCGAGAAAGGGAGGCTACTAAGTGGTGACTTTGCAGGGTGCCCTAACTTTTGCTTCAGGCCCTTTTCCTTTTTTGTTATTTTGGAACTTTAAAATATTGAACAACAAGGATAATAATAATCTTGCTTAAAATACTGAGGAAATGTTTCATCTTTAACTTTTTGCCTTTTGGAAATCAGGTCATATTTTACTTGCTTAACTGTTCACAACTAAATTTTGAAGAGGGGTGCCCAAACTTCTGCGTGCCACTGCACAATACATATGCTTTACCAAGTTCACCTTCACACAAGTACACGTGCACATACATGCAAAGAGTGTGAAATTAATACATGGTCCCAATCTCTTTTCCCTTTTCCATTCATACATAAACTGCTGTACTGTGAAATGGGCTCACACACACACACACACACACACACACACACACACACACACACACACACACAAATGCCTACACAAAAGCAAGTAAGTGGCATTTGCCATTTGGCATTTACACACCAAATGGACCACAACCAGTCATCTACAGAGAAATGAGGAAAGCATGATGGCCCAGCGATTAAAGGAAAGGGGTGGTTAGGGCAGCCACCAACAATTATGTTTATTACTGATTAATCAACTAATAATTTCTGCTGCAATGATAATATTATTAATGTGAGAAACAAAAGAAAAAGAAAACCATTTCACAATTATTGCCCTACCCTCAGACTAATGATCTGGCAAAGCCATTAGTAACACATATTTGTTACATGATATATATACACACACACACACACACACACACACACACACACACATAATATATATATATATATATATATATATATATATATATATATATATAATCTTTTTCAGTTGCAGTTGGTTAACCCACACATTGTAAGGTGGAGCAGAGTGTGTTGAAAGGTTACAAAAAACAAGAATACATTTGGATTAAAAAAAAAAAGGCACCAACACCGCTGGGGTTACAAGTTTAATTACTTGTCCAGAACAAAGGGAATCAGCGTCATAAACAATACACCAGAGTGTAATTATGTGGCTACTAGTAAACTCTGAGTGTACTGAAGTTCCCCTGTTTGTTTCTTAAAAATATAAATAAGTTAAAAGTTAAAACTCCAAGATTCAAAACCTTCCTTCAGCAACCTGTGATTGATGTTGAAGTGGCTACATAAACAGTCAGTGGTAAGACAGCTTTATATCTATGAAAGTTTACATTTAATTCATAATCCTTCAGCAGTAGAGGTTTGGGCAGCTGCCCTGGAGCCATGTCAGCTCAGCCAGTGGGAAAAACAACTATCCAGTCCAAACCTGTCAACTGTAACTAATTAGCACTGGAGATCAATCAATTACTCACACTGACAAACTGCAGTGCTCTCATAGTTCTGATTTCTTCATCAAATGGCATCAAATATTTCAGAGAGAGGAAAGTTTGGGGAGTAATATGTGGTCACAGGCTAGCAGTGATTGTAAAATGCAAATCAAAAACTATGCTATCAAATGTCTTAGTCAATGCAGAATAGAGTGTGACTTAGTGTATAAACATGAAACTTCCCATATGAAAACGAAATAGAAAAAACTTATAAGAAGCTCCATCACCTTCAGTGTATGTTTTATGTATTGTGCAACATATAAGGCTTATATGATTTACTCTTGAAAGTGGCCACTTTTGCATTTTTTTCATACAAGACAATAAAAAGATAAGTATAAATATTGTCTTTCAATACCTGTAATACTGAAAAAATGGCTGTTAGGCAAATTTTTAATTCAACAAACTTTTTTTGCAAAACAAATTAGGCATAGTCACTTATATTGACTAATATTTACCACTGCTGAACAATAATCATTTCACATGGAACAGTGTGTTTTCAACAAACTGAGTACTGAAATTACACAACAAACAACAAACAACAAACAGCAACAAAGCTCAATTAAAGGGGATGCTTTACTTTTGGCATGGAGCTCTGTGATCTTTGATCAGCATTGATTGATGCCAGTGCATCACAATCATATGTAGAGAGAGAGAGAGAGAGAGAGAGAGAGAGAGAGAGAGAGAGAGAGAGAGAGATATATAACTATTTCTAGAAGAATGAGATGAATAGTCTTTTTCAATCTCTGCGTTACATTGAATACTTTCGACAGGGATTTTGAATATTTGCTGTGTTGATTTAATCATTTTTCCTAACTTATTGGATATAATTGCTTCTAAAATGTTAAACAATATTACCCATGTAATAATTTTAGGAAAATTAATTCGTTTAGAGAGAAGAATATAATCCCTGGTTTTGCAAAAATGATAAACTTAGCAACATTTTAACAGTCCTTTGTCATTACATGTTGAAAACCTGCTTTCAGTCAGCTCATATGCTTTTCCCTTCAATTTTATTATCAGAATATGTTGTTTGTGGCACCACAAGTAAATCTTGTAAGTGTTTTCTATAATACTTACAAGAGTTTAGTTTCACTGATTATTGTCCAACTCATACAAGTTTGATATTACATTTTTCTACTAAGGATATTGTTTGTGGAAGTACTGTCATATAATGTTCTTAGAAGTACCCAAGTCATACAAGTTTCATTTTGTACAAATTTAATAAGGATCTTATATCTGGTTTCACTGTCGTATGCATTACATACAAGTTTCAGACAAAAGATATACAAACTTTATAAGATTTATCTATATCTTTTCCATATGGGTTTAAAGCTTATGACTGTCTCTGTCTTGGTATTGTGTTGTTTCTTGAATTTTCCCAGTGAGTCAGAAGCCAAAGCTGAGTTGGACTTGACTGCTCCGATGATTTAAAACAGTTGATGAGGAGGGTTAACACAAGACACTGGTTAAGTTCATTCTGTGTCATCATATAAACAAGTAACCAACACTGTTGCCAGTGACTAGAAGCATACCTCTATTGATAGCAATGTCTGCCAGTTGGTCAGTTGGTCCATCACTTCCGTCTAGACCGAAATATCTCAAAAACCATTGGATGGGTTGCCATGAAATTTGATAAAGACATTCATGCTACCCAAAGGATGAATTCAATTGCCATTTTGTAATCGCCTGAGTTTTCCTATGGTAACACCATGAAGTTGATATTTGTGGTTTTAAATGAAATATCTCAACAACTATTGAAAAGATTGTCAGTAAAATTGGATGCAGACATTTATTAACTTGTCAGGATGTGCTATAAGCACCCAGGTAATCCCTTACAGTGCTGGAATGGTGTACCACTGCTGTAATCACAGAGATTCAGTTAGCAGCTGTCAGTGCAAACTGTGCCAGTGCAAACCCCAGTGCTGGGGGTCTGATCCTGGACCACCCCAGCTCCCTGTGCTTGGGTTTGTGCTGACTGCATTCGACTTGCTACGAAGGTCTGTCTCCGGGCCTGCCACCTGCTCTCCTCCTGGTGAAGTAGTGCTAGCAGTGGGTAATGGGTAGTGGGATCATGGGGTGGCTAGCCAGAGAGAGAGCAGGGCAAGGATGTGTTGTGCAGTGCTCTACGTACAATAAAATTAGATTTTAAACATTTTAACCACTAAAAACAATAGAAAAAAAAAATAAAATAAAGAATACCAACATGTTGATATTGTGGTGGGTCACCACTAATAAACCAGTGTATGGAAAACACAGGACATTTGTAGGGATATACACTCTGCTGTTGGGTTGTTGTTGTTTTACCAATAGCTGTGAGTGAGTGCAAGAATTGGCAATCGGGGCACAGAGAGAGAATGTTATTCTGCCTATAAGTCCGTGCATCATCTAAAGAATTATACTGAAGCAGTTACGTCAAAGGCAAATGAGGCACCGGCAAACATTTAAAATGTTAGCATGCTCATTTAGGGTGCCATTTGAGTGCGTTCACATCCTTACTGTATATTAGCATTTAGCTCAAAGCGCCAATATGCAATGAGAAGTGAAAACTGCTCTAGAAGCATAAAGGGAATTAAAATATGGACAGAAATAGTACCAAGTCTAAAATTATACCTTAAGATCCATGTTACATATGTTCATTGTGCATGCCTGAACGTCTCTGTTTGTAAGTGTGTATCTAAACAGCTCCTTAGGTATGTAAAGTGATAGCCATCATAAATATTTAACAAGCATTAATACAATCAGATATTAGTCCAAGCTGCACGCTCAGGAAATCAATACAATCATGGAGAAGTGCTGAGTGCCACCCTCGTAGATGCATTTTTAATAGACTTCAAACACACAGAGTCACGGCTGTGAGGCTCTCAACCTAACAAACACAATTATACACAAACACAGTTTTGCATCATAACCTGCACACATACACACAAGACTACTAGCTCATTGAGCAAGTCCAACTTTAACTTTATGTCCCTCTTACATCACAATCTTGTTGATTTTGAAAAAATGAGGCACAAACTACAGTGAACTGAAGCTTATATGATGTATTGTTCCTCTACACAAGCGCAAACCTTAAACTATCAAGTGTAACAAGTTCTGGGAAGTGATCAACAAAGTCTTGTCTTTCGCTTCAGTGTTAAATGAGGTGTTTACAGATACAGACGTCTGTAAGATAATTAAGTGACAAGCAGTTCTAATAGAAGTGAGTAACAGAGTGTAACACAAAGTACTGGATCAATAAATAATAGCTGAGTCAAGATTTTGCCAGTTTAGTGAATGAAATGTGTAGGAGTAGACAGCATGAGTCATGCAGTCTGCCTCTCTTTAAGCAGACAGCACAGGTGTAATTAATAACACGAGCATTGGTTACATAGTGTTAAGGTGTGCCAGAGCCTTCTTAACATGCACAACATTGCTATTTGTGGCAGAGCTCAATCTAATAGAGCCACTGTTAATGTTATCTGAGGTGTGCTCTATCAAAATCAGATAAACATGGATTTGTGTCTTGATTTTGGAGCATTAAGTTACTCTAATTGGCAAATTCAGACAATGAATACATTCTGAAGCTGCTAAAGGCGTCATGATCAGTTAGCAGAGACTTGTCAACCGCACTGTGGTCCCTCTCAGCACCACTCTCCCTCCCCCTGTAACTCCCTGAAATTGAGGATGACTTTAAGTAAAAAAGCAAGGTCACGGAGACTGGGTTGTTGCCTGATTCCAAATAAATGAAGTCTTGGCTTTCAGAATTTTAAAACCTCTTAAAAAAACGCCAGACCCTCTTGAGCTGACATAGTTCTCACCAGCTTATTACGCCTTTAAATATTATGTTAATTTTTTTAGCTTTTGCCGGTCTAGGCATCTGTAAGGTTCAGCAATGAAAGGGGATTTCATGAAGTTAATTACAGTTGTGAATATTATTATGTGAATTTTATTGCTAAATCCATGCTAACTTTGTTTGTCAAACAGACCGCAGCTCTTCTGATAGGAAATGCACCTGAACCGTGTTGTTGGGTATGATTGTTTTTGTTACCTTTCTGGCTAGAAAATAAAAGAAAAGCTTTTCTGCATACCTGGGACAGTACAGCATGCACTTCCAACACATTCTCACTCCAACCTCATCACATATTGATGTTTGGTCATTGACTTTCCACATAGACATACAAGGTGCAAGGTACCCTGGGTGTGTTGGTTGTGTCATTCTGGGACGCTGTGTCAACTTCAATCTGTTACATGCAAAAGAAAAGACTGTAGTCCTCGCTCCGGATAACAAGATGCTTGACGACGCCGTTCTCAGTGCCTTTTTCGGGCGTGTTTTGATTATATTCTTGAAGCAGCAGTTCAACAACAATCTTGTTCTGCTAATGCTTCGTCTGTTGAGGAGGAGAAGGGAGGTAGAAGGTCGAAGAAGGGAGATAGATGACCGTACTTTGGTGAATGGAAACCGGTGAGCGCATCTCAGCCTGTTGCTATACTCGCTATATACGTCATTGCGCCAGAAGGGCAAGGAAACGAGCATGCGCAGACAAACTGGAATGAACTTAAAGAGGAATGAGTGTATACATGCACACAAAATGGTTTCATTCGGAACGACGAACGGAATAAGCTACCCCCTTAATCGGATTTAAATTTCAATCAGAATGACCATTTTTCAATTGGAATGACGGTTTACAATTAGACTGTCCATGTAAACGTACTGATTGTTATCCCACTGCATTCCCCCCAGATGCTGCTGGGCGCCATTACACAATCGTAGGTGATTGGCCGTGTGTCATGCCAATGAAGTGACAGCTTTTTTCATCTGTGTCTACTTTGGAGTGAGACCAGGTTGGAGCTCCCTTTGGAGGGTCAGTGGGCTTTGTCATGTGTCTTTGTGGCAAAGCAATATGGAAGGCCTTTTTTACACACATTACTCACATATTTTGCATAATATTTGGGCTACAAAAACAATTTAGATATAATTTAAAAGCTTAAAATCTCCTTTTTCCAACAGTGCATAAACTTGTCATATTGACTTAAAATGGCTTTCAGGGTCAATGTGACTGAAAATGAGCAGGTCATATACAGTATATTTTCCATTTTCTGTAATGACGTGTCAACATGTGTACTTAATAAGGATTAAAGTGGATTTGACAAGTAGCTTCTTGTAATTTATAAGAAAGCCACCCTTTGAAGAAAACAAAGCATCAATGCAGTATTAAGCAGGCTGACAGTTTGACTGTTGACTAATAATTAAATAATAAAAAAAATATTTGAACTTTAGCCTCTGCGGTCTTCTGAAGTGCCTTTTTTTTTGCTAAAAAAAAAAATAATAATAACTTAATTGACAGTAGGGATAATCACTTAGATCGACCCTACTGAATTATATTACATTGACTTGCTATCCAGAAATAAACAACTGTTTTAAAAACAGATGTGACTGCCATGTCAATTGAACTTTTTCTTCTTTTAACCTGTTTGTTATGTTACTGTATGAAGCTGTCAGAAAGGTGTCAAATAATTTCAAACAGAAATTCCTAGGTGTCAGAGTGACCTAAACACCTGTCTGACAGGAGCTAAATTTGCAGCAGTATGAGTGTGACACACACTTGTCTTTGCTTCCTGTCACTCAACCCCACACTGTGGAAAACACTGGACTAAACAAATGTGGAGACGTGAAAAACAGGTAATTTTCTGCCTTATCACTACCCCGCAAGCAAAACATTGCCTGATTAATTTCCATGAGAGTCAGACCTCATTTAGCTCCCTACGAACCGAGCTGTGGGACTCACAGTCTGCAGCCGGAGATGTCGGTATTGTTTAATTAACGTTATTTGTTATGTTTTGTACCATTTAGTGCCCACATACTAAACTTATTTCATTTATTGATTTTATAAAAATTGATTTTGACTCATTTCTCTTTGATTTTGTTACTCCTACAGCTCAGTGTTCACCGTCCTCAATTTACCTTTAGTTTAGGTGCAAAGTTTAATTTTAATGCTCTACTGGTATCATGCCGGTACAACAATATACTTTGGGGAACCGATAGATAATCCAGATCCCGCTAATCATTAGTGTATATATTATAAATATACAGCAATGACAAACAAAATGTTTCTTTCACTTTGAATCTGAACAGCTTCTGGTTTTGTAGCCAGCCTTTGCTTGTGATAGTTAGAATTATTTGGAAAAATTATGACTTCCCAATTTTACGACTTTGGTACCACCTATATATATATATATATATATATATATATATATATATATATAATATATATATATATATATATATATATATATATGTATATAAACATGGTCATGGTGTGAGAGCTATTTTGGTTAGACCAGGCAAACAGTCTCAAACACAGTCTGTAGCAAAACAGTAGCATGTCAGTTGCTCCATGGTATCATCTCTCTCACACCTCTTCTCTGATACTGTTGTTCTCTTTCGCAAACTGCCTATGCCCATTTAACAATAAATTTGATTGGTTCAGTTGAGTGAAGCTGCAGTATTGCTGTATTAATCCGATTAATCACGGTCTGTAGCCGTGGCCATCAGAGAATACAAACAACACTCCATGAGGATTATTTCTTCTCATTAACTCATCAGACACTGGTCACAGGTCCAGATAGAACTGTCCCTGGGTACGGGTCCAGATCATGGTCCGCCACATGGCGATGTCTGCTCCAGACTCTCAAGTGTAACAGAGCTGAACAACACACACTTTTCAGGGTGTTTGACTGCAGTGCCATCGATTACAGCAGATCTTTCAGAGTAGGACTGTTTAATTAAAATGCAGATTAGTTTCTTTTTAAAGAAATGATGAGATTTCCTCTGGTGTGTTTCCAGGTCACATCCAGGGGAATTGTATCTTGACTGCCATGCACTGCTGCTGATCTGTTGCTCATCTCACCATCTCTCCATTTAATGTCTTGAGTCACCTCGTGATTCAGTGCATCCTCAGTCTGCAATAAAGCTTTAGTGTTAGAGTTTTAGGTCATTAGATACTATGTCAGACATGTGTCATAACGATAAAACCCTTCAGTCAGTTGTGGACAGAATGCCTCCTGACTTCCTGTGGTTGCATTTTTACAACTACTCCATACCAGCTAAAATGTCTCACACGGCAGAGTGAGTGTTGCACTTAAACTGTTATATTTAGTGTTACTCTTGTCAACTCATGCATTTAATGCATTTTAAGCCTTCTTGTCCCTCTACTTTAGTTTTCATATTGTTTTAAAACACAGCACTTGTCATCCTCAATATTTAATCCATTACGACTGTGTTCATGAAATATTTTCATGAGAAAACCTCAGGAGCCATCCACGCACTACTCTTGATGTTCGGGTTCTCTGAAGCAATTAGCTGTGTTGAATCTGAGTAGATGAGACACACACACACACAGCAGACGTTCTCAGAGGGAGAACATAGTTTATTTTGCTTTGCTTTGCAGAAGATAGCTACTTTTCCTTTTAAAACTTAAAATCAATGTTTTACAATTTTGTCAGAAACACAGCACTTTATACTTCTCATATTATGATAAAAAAATGAAAGGACATCCATGCAGACAAGGTTAAACATGAAAAACATATTAATATTCATGAACAGATCTTAGTACAAATCCATTAAGGAGCTGCAAAGACTCCGTTCTGTTTCTAAAGCTAAAGGTCTTATGACCTACTTGACTTAAGCTATGATGGATCTGAGAGTAAAGAGAGCTAGCAATGACACGTGAGTGCTCCAGATATTGAATGGCACTGTGCCACAGAGCTTTCACAAGAGACCACAGTAATCCCAGTGTTAGAGGAGACCAAAGAAGAGTGACCGCTTCATATCTCTGGAGGCTGCAGTGTTTCTTTTATGGACACTAATGGCATCTATAGATAGATCAATCAGTTAAAGTTTAAATCGTTTAAATACAATATATATTTTTTTATTTTCTCTTTTTCTCACAGAGGCAAAAGAACACACACACATTCATTCAAACACAACAATTTATAAACAAGATTATAACATGACAGTAGCTGCATCTTCATTCACAGTGTAGATCTTCCCAGTTTTTAGTATATAAAATAAGCAACAGGAAATCACACAAGCAACTATTTACATGGAACAGTGGGAGATAATGTTGCCAGCCAGGGCAGATAATAGAGTGACAAGGAGTAATAAAACACAATAAAATAATGTAAAGCCTAACGGACCATAGGCTCAGATAAAGTCAGCTCTAATAGGGTTTATATATGCAATCCATTTGTTCCAAATTTGACAGAATTGATCTTCCTGGGTTCTTAAACAAGGTGCTATTTTTCCATTTTGAATATTTCTAAAACTATTCCAAGCCAATCATCTATTGCTGGTGGTGCTGGATTTAGCCATTTCCTGGAGATAGATTTTTTAGTTGCCGTGAAGAGAATTCGTAATAATCATATATCCTTTGTTTGGTCCAAGAAGGAAACACGGCCCAGATACAGAGTTTCAAAGTCAAGAGGAACCTGTGTGCCAAAAATTTTACCTAGAGAGTCATGAACACTCTTCCAAAACAATTTTAGTTTGGGGCAGTCCCAGAATATATGATAATGGTTTGCCACCGTGAACTGCACTGCCTCCAGCATGGCATATTAGCATCTCTATATTTCTCTTGGTTGGACGTTTTAAAGTACCTAATTATGTTTTTCCAACAATTTTCTCTCCAGTCCATGGAGTTAGTTGAGGACAATTGAAATTGCCAAATATCCCCCCAGGCCTCTTCTGTCAATCTAATCCCCGCCTCTCATTCCCACTTCTCTTTAATATAATTAGTGTTGTGGTTCTTAGCATGAGGTAGAGCAGTATATAATCTTGAGATAGCTTTTTTAGGGGTAGAAAATGTGGCTGATAGTAATTTTGCATAAAATTTGGGTTCAACTGTTGAAAAAAACTTGAATTTACATTCCTGATTAATATAGTGTCATACCTGGAGGTATCTATAAAAATCATTCTGCTCCAAGCTGTGCCTGTCCTGCAAGAATTTAAAAGAGCGATAGTCATATGTCATATAGTTAGTTAACCCCCTCTCTAAATTCACCATCACCTCTGTTGGGAAGGAAATCTGTGCTGTAAGCAGACTATCTAAATAGTTTCAGCATTTTTTTAATACAATTACATTACAATACATTTTCTAAGCTGTAATCACTGTGAAATAGTGGAGTAGGGTTGGGCTACATATCAAATATTTCCACCTTGTCAACATCAGCCTAACAACTAATGATTTCTGATATATTGTGTAACACCCTTAACAGTTAATGTTCTTTCTTAAACAGATAATTGGGGTTCTTTAATAGGTGGACGTAATCCATTACCACAGCAACAAACTTCAGCTACAGTAACATGGAAAACAGCAATAGTGCACTTCATTTGATGAATTTACTTTGATCAGAGCACAAATGAGACAACAATTAGCACAACACACCGACTCTCAGTCACCCTCTCCTTTATCACCATCGTCCTGCTGCACTGCCACACGCCGGCCACAGTGCACCGCAGGAAGGACAGACATGTTGCTGATGTCCGCTGTTTGAATTGCAGTAATGGGATGTTTTGAAGGCGCAACATCCACTGGCATTGGCCGCTCTCGGGTCACCACAATATTAATTTATTTGTCAAAAAATAGTGGACAAACTGTGCAGCTAAACAACATTGTCAGGACAAGACTCAGAAAAATATTAAGTTTCACAAAATACACTGCAGTGGGGGCTTTAATTCACAGAGTAAGATGTAAGAAATATGCTGTTTTAACATGCTGTTTTTCCATTCTGTCTGCTACTGGGTAAGCTCACTGAAGGAGAGTCTGTTGCTGAGTTGTCTTATGTAGCTAAACCTATCTCAACATGTTGTTTTAGCACTGTGATAGCTGCAGCGTCTCTCACTTATACTATGTCACTTGCTCTGAGTGTCTAATAATAATGCAGCATGGTGCGTTGCACATAGACACTAAAGGGTGTCTTGCTGCGTAAGTATCACACTGAGGGCCGCTGACCATGCATCGCTACTTGATGAGATGGGAGTGAGAATGAGTTAATTGAACCAGCGCAGTAGTTTTCATCTCCTCTCTGTGTTTGTCTTTGTTTCCTTTCCTTTCAGCCTATCGAGCCTCTCACTCACTATTTTTGGTGCCCAGCTATAGCGCTTGTTTACCACATTTTCTTTCAAAATAAGAGCAACTGGTCTTCTCACTGTAATTGTCCTCCCTTGCATCCCCTCGTTCTCTAACATTTGGGCATATTCCGCTGTACAGAAAGCTCTGTGTGCTGCTGCACTGTATTTTAAGAGCTTCACTTTTACTGAAGCTCAGCTGTTGTTTCTTCTGCAAAAGAGGCTGATGAGCCAGTGAAGTGGTTAGGGTTTAATAATCATCACGATGCTGCAGTGACCCGGAATCCTTCTGTTCCACTGAAATACACTTTATCTGCTGGTGCTTTAATAGACTGAAACTCTCCAACTAATTAAGGCTTAAATACTTAAATGATGAAATGACTCATTTAAAGGCCTGTTAATGTGATATTTTGCCTGCCATGCAATGACAGGTTCCTTTGTGCTGCTTGTTCTTACTCGGATTAAGACAGAACACAATTAGCAGTGCAATATCAGCATGATCTACTTTGGTTGACATGATTGGACATGTTTTTTGAATATTTAAATATTTCTGTGTGCTCTCTGAAAGCAGTGGTGAGTGAGCTCAGTTTGGATCAGCAGCAGTTTCACTCAAATGAGAGAGAGAGAGAGAGAGAAGAGAAGGGACGGAGGATCAGCTCAAAGAAACTAACACAAGCCTCCATGGAAGCTAAAGTAATGACAAGAAATAGCATAAATGATTAAATAATGAATAATATACTGAGCCACAGATGATTTCATCTCACAGAAAATACGCAGTTATATTTATGACTTGAGACAGAAAATTGATTTTTTAATCTCAGCCACAAATATAAACAGATGAAAATATGATAGGATGTGGTGAGATAAGAAGATGAGATGTTACAGAACAAAATGACACAGAAAAAATAGCACATTGCTAAAAGTATTTCAATCAGGAGAGACTCGTTTTTTATAGTAAAAAGAATATTTATTAACATGTACACATAAGAATGAAAAATGTGGAAAGTCTTTGGCAATTAGACCCCATGGAGATGGTATGGTGGTAGGAGGGTGATGAATCCATAGACAAACAGTTAAGAACGTCAAAGGGCAATAACATTTTCATGATATAAAACATTGTATGTGTTAAGGGAAGATGACAGCCCAGATGCCAAAAGAAAATGTTAACATTATGTTTCTGCAGTACACAAATAGGTTACATTTGCATGTCACATATGCCATATCAGTGTTTCTAAAGTGATGTGGTACAGTATATGAGCTGACTTTGCCATCAGGAGTTAGAGGGGATGGTGGGTGGCATGACACCTACAGCACCAACACATTCTCACTCTGACCTCATCACATGTCAGTATTTGGTCATAGACTTTCCGCATCCACATATGACATGCAAGGTACCCTGGGTGCGTTGGTTGTTGATGTTCTGGGACGCCATGTCAACTTCAGCCTGTTAGATGTATTGTGCACTTCCGTTTTCACAAGGAATGTACAATTTGCATACAGTCTCTTTCAAAATAAATGCGCTGATGGTACTACACCGCAAATCGATGTTTTGTTTTTTTTTTCCTTTTTTTCCCCTGGTTGGGTTTCGAAAATAAAAGGGTTTGGCCAGGTACACAATAATGGCGACCGACTACATATCATGCCGACATGAAAGGATGTTTTTTTTCGTCAGTGTCTGACGCCGGAGGTCACTGACCAAGCACCAGAGTGAGACTGTTGTCAGCACTGCCAAGCAGCAGACCACTGTTTGAAACCAACAAACAAGGAAACTGGTCGTTTTTAAGCCAGTCATCACTATGTTTCTGGTTGCTTTTTAGCCTCCAAAAATGGTTGTTTTATTGACCCATGGCTGGTTTCCTGACACATTTTTTTGCCTCCAAGTGTGATTGTTTTTTTTATTGACCTGTCGCCTCTTTTTCAGTGAGGGTAGTGCCAGGAAAAGCAGTTGTTTTTTTACTGAGACATTTCCTTATTTCCAGTGGGGATTTTGCCACTGAAATTAGTTTTTCTGAGCCCAAACATGATCTTTTCCCAACCAAACTAGTTTTTGGGCCTTGACCTAACAACTATTTAACTCACAGTGTATTTGTTACATTGTAACATGCAAATGTAGCATACCTGTGGTTTGCAGACGTTCATTCTAGAAATGGAGTTGAAAATGAACAGCATTGCCACATCCTCACGAGTGATACAATTGTTTAAACAATTTAACCCATACATTTATAAACAGATGATGTGTCAGGATCTGATGCATTAAGATCAACAGTTTGCTTGGCTTTTTCTGCACGTTTTTGAATATTAGATGTGTAAAGCAGTGGTTTCCATCTGGTGGGTTGTGGGCCCATTCTGAATGGACCACAAGTGACTTGCAAACTGTCAGGTTTGTAAAAAAGGAGAAATTTGGACCTCGTAGCTGGACCAGTCAGAAACCACTGGTGTAAAGGTTACAAGATGTGTATCGAAAAACAGATACTGATCTGTCCCAAAGTCTGCATAAAAATTTGTATAATTACCACCGTTATTGTTAAAGATGTTTTGTTGTACACTAGTACAAATAAAATTACACTCAAAATTAGAGGAAGGAGGTGGAAAAGAGAGAGAGAGAACTGCAAAGAGAGGTCTACTTGACTACAAATGGGGGTACTTAACAGTTATAAGCAGAAGTGTTTCCACCCCGACTAACTGGCTGTCAGCCAGCAGTTAAGAACACTACAAAGACTCTTGTCATGTCATTATCCAACCAGCAGCCACTTTGCCTCCATCATACCATCCATCGCTCTGCTCGCTTTCTTCTCTTCTTTTTTCTCTCTTTTCCTCTTTTCTCTCTCTGTGTTTTGTATATCTTTCCCTCTCTCCTCTTGTCTCTTCTGTCTTTCTCCCTCTGTATGTGTGTGACACCCTCTCTTGTTCTCCCTCTGTAATCTCCATCTGATTAACGCAGAACAGAGAAAATGAAGGCCAAGAGGTCCACTCTAGGTCAATCAGCAGGATGAGGGTGTGTGTGTGTGTCTGTTTTGAAAGAGGGCTGCTGCCAGAGTTAATTATTGGTTATAATAATTCTGTTTGTGTGAGACAGAGATTAATTAAATATCCTCACTTGGTTGACTTTTAGCTTCTCAATGACAAAACCTTTCAGTCTGTATCTTACTGTCAATATGACATATTGACCAAGTGGCATATTTACTGAGTGACTTCTATTCACTTACTGATTAGATAATTGGCTGATTGACCGACTGAATAATTGACTGACTTCATCAGAGGCTTCATCACTGACAGCAAGAGAATAACATCTTAATTAACTGACTTACTAACACACTGAGTGAGTGACCTGCTGTCTGATTGCAAACTAACTTCCTGACCAGAGAACAGACTGAATGAATACCTGGATTTCCCAAACATTCATTGGTATTGATTGAAAGGTATTGGAATACATATACCGTTCAGTTATTCATAGCACCACAGTGTCAGAGAGCACTTAAGGCAGTATGGGGCAGAAGAATATCAGGTGCAGTGAGAGTGAAAATGAACTGTTCATTTTGCTGGCTCTGAGGTTACATTTACATGAAAACGGTCCGCTGAAAGTAGAATTTTTGCTCCTTTGCATTTTCAAAAAAAGTTCCATGTTCAGAAGACAATGTTTTATTAACAATCGCCATGCACAAGGATGTGCAAAAATGACCAAAAATGCTATAGTATACATGCCAGGCAGTTAGTTTGTCGTATGACTTTGCAATAAAACAACACGCACCTGCACGCATAGGCCTCCTTGTACAGAGCCATGAGGTTTAAACAAACAAGATGGCTTATGCATGAATGTTTGTGTGGACGGACGATGAGGTGGAGTTGCTTCTTCAAGTGATCCTAAACTACAAAGCAAGTCAATTTTAAGAAAATGTTGATTGGCAGTCATGTCAACCAAAATACTACTATACTGAAGGGAAGGAGTTCACACATGAAAAAGATTCTAAGCCCAGGTGATGTCAAAGCTAAAAGCTGCATGGGGGGAAAACAGACAGGCGGGAGACTCTGTACAGTGCCCAAAGGCTATGGTCAGCATGTGGTAGTTTTAGGCACAAATTGGACCTGGACAAAATGGAAAAGATCATGTCTTGGCCTAAGATACCTGTTTTGGTTTCATTGTTTGTTCGTCTTGAAATGTTGATTTATAATATACAAATGTAACATCCGTGGTTTACAGAGACATACAATGCCAACATTTTCTTCTGGCCACTGGCTGCAGTTTTAACCAATTTAATTCTGCCAATTAGTGATCAATCTAGCTTGATAAGGTGGCAACAGATTGGCCAGTAACTAATGTGACATGACTTTTAAAACACCCAAACCTTATAAGCATTTTCAATCTATCCCAGTTGAAACATCACCATTGGCTGAGTCTGACAAGTTTGCCCCTTGTCATCACATCTGTTACCTATTATGTTATAGCTACAATACTGTGTTTCTTATTGTGTAATAACTCATTACACTGATAATTGTATGGTCGTATAAAAAAGGATTTTCTGCAATACAGAGTTTGAGCTTCAGTCAGTAAAAATAAAAGTTCCAATTTGTGTAAAAATAATCGGGATTCTGCAGCTGTTAGAGTTGTTTCTCATCTCAAATTGATCCAAGTGTGATTTTGGTGGAGAGTTTCTGGAGAAAATTGATGTTTCTATAACAGCTGGCATAAGGAGTAAAGACTAATGACAGCCCAGCAAGTGATGGATTCTTCCAGTCAGATGTAGGAGGTGTACATATGGATGTCTGGATGAAGGAGGCTGTCTGTCTGTCTGACTGATTGATTTGTTCTCTGATTAGATGGCATCATACTGTCCAAATAACTCACTTTTGAAGATGAAGAAAACCTATGTGAGTCAAAGTATAAAGCATTCAGGTGTGCTTATAATATAGTTAGAAGGTCTGGTACTGGTGTAAAAGTGATCATTAATGACATCATAGATACACCAGAAGAAAAACATAGCTGTTCCTAAAGTAGAACATTACTGACAGACAGCAGCCAGACAGTCTGGTAACAGTAAAATTAGCGGTGTTCCCTCCCCCTCTTTCTCTAGCTATGGTAACATTGTTAGCTAATACTACAGTCTCTAGTTTCACTAAACAGCAGACAGGGAGACTCGTGGGACTGTAAATGACCATAAATGTCAATGGGGACATCACAAACTTTAGGTTTGTGCCTTATGCCTTCCATCTACCTACAGCCCAGAGAGTAGAGGAAAGTGTTGGCATCGTGCATTTCTGCAAACTACAAATATGTTACATTTGTATGATTTATAATTATCATATCCATGTTTGTGGAGTGAATAGTACATGAGCTGACTTTGTCAACAGGAGGTGAAAGGGATGTTGGATGGAGTGACACCTGGGCAAGATGCCTGCCTAGCTGTGGACCACTGTTTGAGAGGAACAAACAGAGGAACCAGTTGTGATTTAGCAAGTCATTACTGTGTTTCCAACGTTTTTTTATCCTCCAGTCATGCGTGTTTTTAACGACCTGTTGCATTTTTTCCAGCAGGGATAGTACCATGAAAAAATGTTTTTGACACTAATACTTTCTAAGCAGGTTTGTGTCCCACTACATGGATATTTTAAGCCAGAGCATGATCTTTCCTTAATCATACCAAATAGTTTTTTACCCAAACCTAACCACACATTAACCACAGCGCTGTTGAAAAGTAAAGTTTCAACATATCCACTACACAATAATGTGCAAATGTAAAGTATTCAAGGTTTGCAGAACTGTACAATGGCAAAAAAATTTCTGGTGACTGGCTACCCATGCAGATTCTGCACATTGGCCCAGTTTGTAGCTTAAGTTTTGATGTCAGGAGCGATTGATGGTCACAAATCAACCTTTACTTTGTTGAGTTGACCAAATTAAATTACAGAAGAAAAATATAAAATTGCCCCCTAAACCAGCGAGATAAACGTCATTCAGATATGACCATGACCCATCTTGATTCAAACCTAACAGCCAAAATACATGGGACATGCACACAGCGTGTTACGTGGGCAGATGAGAGTGGAACGGAGCAGGGGTTTTTTTTAGCTGCCACACAGACTCTGTCCACACAGCATGAGGTTGCTGCCGGCTTCACTGTGTGTGTCTTGAGTTTGGCCAAGTGATAATGCAGTTGGTTATGGAGGATTTGGAAGTGTATTGACTATATTAACTAGTGCTGGAATAATTAATTGGATCATTTGAACAACAGGATGCACTGATTTGATTTATATATTTCAATATGAAATGTAAAAACACACAGTGTTGCTCTGCTGCTTCGCATTGCCTCTGGTACAATGAGGCATTCATTTTTATCATTTTTAAACAGATGGTAATCTTTTTTTTTTTTTTTTACATAGTTCTGTGTAATTTTTACCTGTTGTAGGGTCGCCGAGGTCTGCTCAGAGTGAGAGAAAAATTAAAAAAGTTGACCAACCACATAAAATTAACATTCAGCGATGCTTTGCCCTCACAGGTGTGCGTGGCTTCCATGATCAGTGTAGCAGCTTCATTTCATTTTTATGGTAGCTGTACCGCAACCGCGTCCCATGTATTTTGTCGGTAAGATTTCACTATATTGGAGAAATCTGTTTTTAACCAGCATTTATCACATCGTCTCATTTTTGATATGCAAACTTTCCACCTCGGCAAAGTGTAAACCATTATTTGCTTTGCTCAGATTTTAGCAGCCTTTAAACTCCCAGTCTCCCTGTGGTTTGGTAACAGTCTAATGCAGGCAGATCACGCTGACAGTAATAACCTGAAATGTCAACTGTAACTCAATGAAGGCCTGTATTATGGCTATGTTTGGCAACCCAGACCTACCTGCCCTCTAAATACTAATATGTGAGGTGTGTGATGTTTGGAGAGGTTTTTTGTACCGAACCTTTGGGAAAAATGGAAACATTTCAAATAAATAATATAAAAGCAAACTATTTACAAAAGAGAATGCCAAAAATAAAATGAGAAAGTCAGGAATAAAGAGAGAGTGGGGAGGTGGTGAAAAGAGATAAAGAAGACTTAGAGGGAAAAACTGAGAAGGTGAGCTGCAGATTGATAAACAAGAAGCAAAGGGACAAAATATGACAGATATGAGAAAAGACAGAGACATGACTCTTCCTCATAATGAACAACGGAAAAAAAATGTTGAGTAATAGAGACAAAAGAGAGCAGGCAGTTTGAGGAGATGAACAGACAATATGAAGGAAAAGAAAGAAACTGTATGCATGAGAGATAAAAGGAGTGACAGGGCTGTGCTGTGTGATGAAGGAGAGAAAACAGAATGAAAAAGAGCTTAAATGAGAAAGATTTGAAGATGCTGATAGTTTTCCCTCTGATGAAAGAAATGGAGAGTGAGAGGAGAAAGAGGAGGAGGAGGAGATAAGAGGAGGAGGGGGACATGAGAGGCTGCCGAAGCTTTGAGGAGCTGCAGTCTGATCATTATCCCCCATCGTCGTATTCTTCTTTTTCACTGAATCAGACTGTTGATCCTCACATTAATTATATTTAAATGAAGAGTCCTTCAGATGCTTCTTGCTCTGCTCGGCTTCCTCCACATGAACACTCTCAGTCTCTGCCCTCACTTTACCTTATAGCTATTCTTCATTTCCTTTCAATCAGTATTTCACTATTAGATTCATTCTATGTTTCCATTTTCAGTGTCCTCCCCATTCTCTGCAGCTGTCTGTGGAGATTCTGATTCACTAAGCATGCCGGAGGGGAGAAAAAGACAAGTTCACATGAGCAGCACCACAACAGGGTCCTGTTGTTGTCCTGTTTTTGATGCTGCTATCAAGGTTCTCGTTGTTATATTGTATACATTTGATTCAGTAAGTTTTAGTTTCACATTGCAATATTGTAAGCAAATGCTATGTGACATACCTTTGTCCTATTGCAACATATTATTGTACAACAGCAAATGATATCTTACAGGAGGTGATGCACAAGGATTATATGATATCTGATGAATTAGCAGCCTTATCGGTTAGGTTTAGGAATCGAACCATGGTTCTGCATTATGTACTTAACACAATGTGAAGATGTGATGCTATATACTTCCACAGCTTAAAATAACTCAACATTAACTTCTGCTATAACACAGAGGATAAACTTGAGTCTCCTGAGTCAAAGTCCTGTGTTTTCTTGTCTGGTCCACTGCCCTGACTGCCTTTCAGGTAAAGGGTGAACCAAGAGTGGACTTTCACTTTTGTCCAATCCCAGTGTCACCTGATAATATCCATTTCATCCCATTCCTGTATTGTTTTTTAAATAATAAAGAAAATGCCATCTAACTTAAATTAGAATTGCATATTCATACATAAAATCTAATCATATTCAATCAGCTATACAGTATACCATACTGCCGAGATAGCACCTAGCATAGCAGATGAAACAGCTGTTTACATGTCATAATATGTTATAGTATAGTATCACATTAAATTTGCTCTTAATATGTGCATCGTCATGGACTTTCCACATCTACCTGAAAGGTAGCCTGGGTGTGTCATAATTTTAATAATTACTTTAAATTACTTTAAATTTATCATATTGACCATGAAATCATCTTTGTTAAATTAAATGAAAAATACATTTTAAATTAAATTAATTTGCGTCACATATGGGGACGTATTCTCATTGGTTCGATGCTTGACCTGTGACCTACTGGTTTGATTAGTTGCCATAACGTCAAGAGAGAGCGCAGTGAGTTAGCAAGACGGCGCTAGCATTTCTCACAGTGAAGCAAGCTATTACCGGCCTGAAATAACACCTCGGACGGAAAATGGATATAAGAAGGAAGCTAACGTTACACGGTGCCGCCTCTTCAAGCTCCATCTACGGAAAAGGGAGCAAATGCGTTCAGCCCCAGCACCGCTGCCTCTTAAGCTAGCAATGCACCTGCTAGCCTAAATGCTACCTGTGGAACAGCACCCATGGATGACCTCGGGACTGACCAGCCCAACCAAAGTGTTTTACAGCGGTACCCTGCCAGCATTTTCAGCGGAAGGAAGCGTTCATTTGTCCCTGATTGATATCATAATTGAGACTGGCTTGAAGACAGCATCAGCACCAACTACCAAAGAACAGGTATTATGTCTCCTCTCTCACTGATGATGTGGGATTTCTGACAGAAAACCAGCTGCCTCTGTTAGGGATGATAAATGCTTCTGATAACATGTCTGAGGGAGGAAGCGGCCGTGATATACTTGCCGCAAACGACGCAAACGCGACCGCATCATGGCTGCCATGCGTGATCTGCGTTCATTTGACGTGTCGAGCGCACATCTCAACGCGAGGTAACGCGACGCGTGTGCGAGATGCAATATTCGCATAACCACTAGAGGCGCTGGTGAGAATGCACACAGTTACCCGTCCGGACGATCAGACCGCATCAGAAGTAAAATTACAATCTCCTTTTCCGCATCAAGGACATCCATGTTTGTTTAATTTACTATTCTTTTACTATTCTTTTTCAAGTCTTCTTCAATTCTTACACTTCTTTTTCTTCTTGTAACATACTCTTCTTTTTCTCATGAGATTCTTCACGGTTTCCGGGTTTATATTTCTGTTGTCTGCCCCAAGTGGTGACCACCAGTATTGTGCATTTTGGCAGTATGGTGCTACGTACACAACGCCCGGGCTAGACACGGCGCGTTGTGTAATTGTACGTTTGATCAAGCGGCAAGTATATCACGGCCCTTATCCTTACTGGACTATACGATTACAAAAAGTACCCGGATTTAGCAGCTGTCGTGAAAGCTGCATACACAAAAATAAATAAAAAATAAAGCGCAAGTGAAAATTGTTTAGGAACCGTTTGGGAGAACTGAAATTAACACGTATGAACGATTCCAATGGAATTGAAATTTTGGAATCGGTTCTACTCGGTTCTCGGTCATAGATATGTGCACAAACAGTGAATGAGAGCAGCCTGCCTGTCATCATCACCTATATGAGTTGCATCTCCCTATAAGTTACATGACATTGACTGGTTTGTAAACACCCATTCTCTTGTAACCGCTATCTTTCTCATCCTTTTAGAATATAAAGCGTCTGAGCTTTGGGGAGAAGTACAGGGAAGAGTTTGTTTTATCTCCAGGGCTGAAGTTGATCCTTACTTTGGGTCTAACCTCCTTAAGTTTAAACAGCTGTTGGGAAACAAGGCACTGAAACTTTACTTGGCTCTTGAGGAGCTGCAGTGTCTGTTAATAGACAAACTGAAACCTACACTGTACATTTAATATCACTTGACATCTTTACTGTTCATTTCTTCTCTGCTCCATTTACCAACACCTGAATACCTGTCTGCCCTGAGCGTGTCCACCATCACTCTCTGTGTCTCGCTACGCCCACACTACAAACTGCTGAGCTATTCCTGAAAGCAGCTACACTACTCTTATAGCATTCCTGTAATTGAGGTAGAAAGTCTGAATCATCCAAAAATTGTCTCCACAACAGAAGTTATTCAAAACATGTTTAATTTTGTGTTTTTTTAACAGGTTTGATTTGATTGTACTGGACCAAACAGTCACATCTTTGTTGGCTCTTTGGTCTAGACTGTGTTCTTGATGAGCAGGAAATGGTAACATCTCACCTGCGCTTTGAGTGTCTGTGTACACGAGCAGCAAGTAAATGTGGATTGCGCAATAGTGCTGTGTAAAATGAATGTACATACTGTATGTTGTGTTGAGAGTCTCTTCTCATCAAACTGTTGAATAGCAGTGAGAGCTCAGACAGGAGAAGGATCTCATTTCGTTTTCTCTCCTCTTTGATAATGGGATTTTTAGCTCTGCCTCAAAATCCAGGCGGACTTCAAAAGGGGGCTGCTACAGCTTATCAGCTGTGTGTGTTACTGGGTGGGTGGCATGTGTGTGAGTGTGTGGAGGTGTGCTCATGTGTGTTTGTTGGTTCAGGACTTGGTTCAAGTTCAAATGCTTAATTTGCATGGATGGGTGATAGCTATTGTTGCTGAAGAACACAGCAAAAAAAGAGGATTAAGCAAAAAGCAGCAGCCACAGTGACTGTGCAGCATCTGAGAATCTTGTCGAGATTTCCAGATTTGGCATCATCAGAAACCAAAAACCTGTGCTTACTGATTATATGCTAGAGAGACAACACAGAGGTACTGGGTGCATGAACTAACTGTTGATATTTCCCTTGAAGTTCCCCCTCTAAAACTAGAAGTTGTCCTTTAAATTAACTTCAACTCTATGCATGTTGGGCAAACTGGGCTCCAACTAATGGTTGTCAGACTAACTTCAGCCTGCTGTCTGACCTGCAATGTAGATATCTGATTTGATCTATATCTGACTGAGTTGTTTGTCTTGACTTTTTCCAACTTGAAAAACTTCAAAAATATATTTTTATGCCTTTTTAGGCATTATGTTTTTGAGTTGTCCGTCAATCTGTACATCCATCCTATCATTGTCCCATACTTGTCCAATTAAGGGAATTCAGGGCTCAACAATAAGTAGGGATTCACCGAATATTTGGTAATCGGATATATTCGGCCGGATATTGCAAAAAAGCACACATTCGGTATTCGGTGGAATAAGTTAAAAGCAAGGCCGAATAATAGCGGTGTGTTTTGATAATGCAATCAAACAGTGTGCCCTGACGGGCGGAGTTAAATCTCGGCAGTGTGGCGATCCGTCCGTCACTGCACTTGCATTTGCGACTAAAAATAGTTTTGAGCGAGCAAAATAGGCTTAAATCATTCAGCACACTGTGTGAGTACAGATTTCAACCACCAGCAGAAACGATAGGCGAATCCCACCGGTTGTGAATGGTTGTTGAACGGGGGTCACAGACACAGACAGTAATGTATTCCTGTCAAATACGGCGGCCATCCACTTACCACGATGGAGAAGTCGGCTCCAATAATATCCTCTTCTTGGCGTCATGACTGCCCAGTAGTACCTGAACAGCCGAGCCAGCCGAACACAGGTATGTGGCGTATCAGAGGAGAAAGGAGCCGTTCACATTTCTCTCTGTGGCAGGTGATGGCCCACAAACCTCACCGCACTTTAGGGACTGTTCTTTACTTATGAAGGGACTGTTCTTTACTTATGAAGGGACTGTTCTTTACTTATGAAGGGACTGTTCTTTACTTGTCAGGGGAGGAGGGTGGCTGGTTGATTCTTATTTTATGTATTTATTTTATTTTGATCCCCCCTATGTTAATCACTTATTGATGCCGTTTTTGAAGTATGAATAAGCCAATAAGTAATTTATTGCATTGAAATATCAGTGATGTATTATAGAAAAGTGATTTATCTTTTATCTTTTTCAGCCAAGGTTTAATATTATTCGGATTCGGCTTCAGCCCCAAATTTTCATTTTGGTGCATCCCTAGCAATAAGGATTGCCGATTGCCCGGGGCAAGTAAAACTCGAGGTCGGGCATGTAAACTAAAAACTCAAGTTGCTAGTAGAAGCTAATAGTAAAAGTTAATAACTACTTGATAAAATAAATGTATTTTAAAACACGCTCCTTTGGCTCTGATGCAGCTGTCTCTCTGCTTGAAGTCACTGGCACACTGTGTGTAACAATGTCCTGCCCACAGCCCCCATTGATTGGTTACATGGCACAAGTGAAGCCAATCAACACTGGAGCCTCTCTACATGCTGCACTGTCTTATCTCTTCACATACTGAAGTCATATTATTTTCCACGACGTATATATATATATATATATTCATATAATAACGTAACAATATACTATTTATGGTGTTATGTCATCGTGTCATTTCTGTCCCTACATGGTCACGCGTTAATAGTTCTCCTCTGCTCTCTGTATCGCGCACGGCGGAGTTCCACCACACACACAGGTGAGCACGCTAGAGCAGCTTGGGCCGCATTTTCCTGACCAAACCTGACCCAAGCCCGATGCAGTTTGTCAGCTGACAAAGTTATTGTTGTGGACAGTGTTAAAATAACCATCAACAGAGTGCTGTTACGCACAGACAAACACGCTGCTCGCACAGCAGCGCAGCACGGCACTCGGTGCTGAGCTTGTGTTGTGTTGCGTTGACACGTAAATAACAACTTCCAGCACTTAAATAGGTCATAGCACAAAACAGCAGCATGTCAAGTGACTTTTTTACTTTTATTATATTCAATAAAATTGTATTTTCCTAAATCTTGAGACACCTCATATGTAAGCTAGACAGACATTTCACCTGCTCATACTGTGCACACATGTAGGCTACTATATGTACTTAGTCCTAAAGAGCCCTTCTGGTGCCAGTATACATAGAAACATCCCAGCAGGCTGTGCTTTGAAAGCATACAAAAGAGTTTCACGCATGTGACAATTATTTTTCATGTGTGCTTCACCTCTGCTGCTACAACTCCATCCTAGGGGAAACACTGCTGTGTGCGTTTTGTGCAACAGGTGGATGTGGTAGTCTACTGGTAGAGTAGAGAGAGAGCTAAGTAGCGTTGAAGTAGAGTAGAGCAGGGCAGCAGAGAGACGGTGGCAGGCGGGTGCTGTGGCCGTGCTGTGCTCTCTGGTTTTACGCCAGGCTCGGCTCCTTTCAAAGAGTTTTGCACAGCAGCGACCGGATCTTTGCTCTCAAACCACAAAAAAATGTGATGGCACAACAGTCTCCTTCAGTACATTATTCTATGCTTTCTTTTGATTTTCACATTGGCTAGTCATCCTGTTTAATTTGTCTTCTGATTAAATCAGAACCGTTGAAACAAGTTGTAGGAAGCCTCTGCAAGTAATTGGTTGCTGGCAGACACTCTGTGCTGCAACAGCATGGTTAATCAGCAGTGCCGTGCACTGTAGAGCCGATGTGCTGCTGGTTCTGCCGGCCTGAATAGAATATAATGTCTACTGTTGTGTACAGCCTTTATAGACTGAGCTGAGTAGTGATGCGCTGGTCGACCCGTAACCAACAGGAACTGCAAATGGACCTGTGGGTCGGGCAGCAGTGATCGTCTGTTAAATCGCTCTGTAAATGATATTTTGACATTATTATTATAATCTATTAATCTATAATCTATTACTGTCATGGCATCCGAAGGTACTGATGCGTTGAGCAGGTGACAGTCCACAGTCATTTTCAAAACACACTTGTGTCACGCACTCCACAAGAAACTTGTTGAAACTTTGAAAAAATAATTTATTGTACAAAACGGGGGAAACAAACGTTGACAAAAACGGTTCCATAATTCATATTAAATTCAAAAGATAACGAAAAAACAGCTACAAGTTAGAGGGAATAGTGATAAAATGATAAAATTGGCAAAAAACAAATATCGAATACCAAATTTTCATAACGAGTACCTACCCATAGAAATGAATATTCGAGTATCCGAATATTTGGGTACAGCCCTAATGTTAATCCAGCAAAACTTGAGAGAGGGGTTTAAAAATGAATAGAGGTGGGAATGGCATTAAGCTACAATACATGACATATGTTGTTTTAATTAATAAATACCGTGTGAATAAAGATTAATTGGCACAAATGTCAACTTGGACTCAGCGATGAATTGATTGGATTTTGATGCTCAAAGGTCAAGGTCAGTGTGACCTTGCATCTGTCTCATTTTCATAAGCGTAATACCTCAAGAGCACCTTAAGGGAGTTTCTTTTGTTGATTTGTTTATTAACTCTATTATACCAGTACTTTAATAACTCTGTTATAACAGTACTTTGTTTAACTTTAACATAACAGTGTTTTATTAAACTTTACTATAACAATACTTTATTTAAGTCCATTGTAACTGTTGTTAATTTAATAATTTTGTGTTTTAGTAATCTACAGTAGTTTAGTGAAGATTAAAACTATTTTTTTAGCCACATCGCCCAGCACTATGGTGAAGCCAAGTTTGCCCCTGCCTCCAGTCTTTATGCTAAACTCAGCTTAACCTATAGACATTAAATCAATTGATCTCATGTGACTTTGAGGATGAAAGCAACTCTTACTTTAATGTTCCATTCCCCTTCTTCCTTTCCTCCTTTAGTTCATTTCTTCACTTTGCAGCAGCAGCCATGTCTCTTAAATGTTCAGATTTCACCTCCTGATACATTTTCAAGGTCACTGTACAAGCTTGGACACATAAACACACACACACACACACACACACACACACACACACACACACAAGTACGTGCACATATGTGGCGCCTTCGTGACGAAGTGGCTCTAATTGGATTCCATGGTCGTTGCAGCAATGAGAATTGATCGGTGACAGAGAGAGAAAGGCAGAGAGAGACTGAAGGATGAAGGTGCCATGGTGTGATGATGAGGTCAGACACCTCCTCTCTCTTGCACACACACACACACACACACACACACACACACACCTGCTAATGCACAAAAAGACAAACAAACCTCACACTTATGCACACAGATTATCAGCGCCAGTAATGTTATTCCATTACCACAAACAAGGGCCATATGGTTATTACAGGTTGTAATCAACTGGAGGTTTCCATGATGATGAGTGATTGAGGTCAACTGTGCACCAGGATACTCACACACACACATACACACATTCAAGGTGGCATAATGCTGTGATATACCCGTCTTGAAGAGGCAGTGTAAAAGGGACTACGTTTAGACGCTCGTTAAAGCCGTAGAGTGAACTCAACTTAAACTGAAGGCTCTTACTCACACACACACACACACACAGAACCTGCAGTGTTTTATGTTTCATGATTGTAAAACAACTGTACTTTTGCTGCTCATTACATATTTACACAAGTGAATCCCTTCTCACTTTCACCTCCTTTATCTCTGTTTGTCTTTCACGCACATACTCACAAACACTCCCCCCCCCCCCCCCCCCCCCACACACACACACACACACACACACACACACACACACACACACACACACACACACGCCTACAGTATACAAGGACATATACACACAGGTTTTATATGAAAGCCATATGGAATCACACTTTTTATTCACAGCCAGCTGGCTTGCAGAAAAAAAATCCCTCTTTGTTAAAATATTAAATCATCAGTGGCTATGGACAATTTGATTCTACTTGTAAGGGCCTGCTCTTGTAAACCAACTTGTGGGGACACTCTGAGGACATTTTGGACAGACCTTACAACAATGTGTAATATTAAGCAGCAGCACATTACTTTGTCTTAGTCAGTGCTATTCATCACTGTGAACTGGGTACTCTAGCTTTCTTCCACAGTCCAAAGACATGCAGGTTAGGTTATGTGATGACTCTAAAGTGGACGTAGGTGAGATGTGAGCGTGACTGGTTGTCTGTCTCTATGTGTCAGCCCTGTGATAGTCTGGCGACCTGTCCAGGGTGTACCCTGCCGCTCACCCAGTGTCATCTGGGATAGGCTTTGGGGCATTTACAGAAATAACTGCTGTTTCTGATCTTAGGGCAGTTTTGTTACACCATATCAAATAAAATGAATGCCTTTTCATCTGATCCTAGCCCTCATAGTGGTTAACTAGTTTAGATTTACAGTTGGAGATACTCAATGATCGTTAGCATTCTCAGAAATCCAGCCAAACCAACATGTGACAGTGTGAGTGATGGAAACATGTCTAGTTGGAAAGAAAACAAAAATCATCTTTGATTTCAACCTCATGAGGCCACTCTCTGCAGTGCTGACCTTTACACACACACACACACACACACACCTACACACACACACACACACTACCCTTTACAGTATACTATACACACACTTTCAGCACATCTTGTACATGTTTGGTTGTGTATGTGTGTAGAGAGGCTGATACGCAGGCTGAACAAAGCTGCAGTGATACAGAGAGAAGAGAGGAGGAGGAGGAGATGGGAGGGTGGGGGAGGATGAGGAGAGTTTGTCCCTCTCAGCTTATCTCACCATAGAGTGCTGCACCTGCTGCGGTTGCCAGGTTGCAGGAAGGTTTACAGGCAGGGCAGAGTTTCCATGTTGGAGTGATTTTAAGCAGAGGAGGTGAGTGGATTTGGAGGGAGCACAGTGGAAAGAATCCTGCTGCCATGTTAGGCTCTTCAGATTTGAAGTGGTTCAGTTTGATGCAGGGCACAAGTTGCCAGGTTGGAGTGTGTTTTAAACTGGTGGAGGGGAGGCCTGCAGAGGCAGATGTTGTCAGGATATTTAACAGGTGCAAAGGTTAATGCAGAACAGGGATGGTTGCCACACTGGTCTCATTTTTAAGATGGACAGGGTAATTTTGGACACGTGGAGGTTCAGTTGCTGTGCAGCTTGTTTCAAGCACACTGTGCTCTGACAATGTTGCCAGTTTGGAAGGATGTTAATCCTGTGAAAAGGTTATGTTTAGAGGATTTCATACCAGCAAAAACAGGTGGGGGTGTTATGCGTTTTTGAGGTAGATGTTAGTTGCCAGGTTGGAGTACTTTTAAACAGCTGGTGCCAGAGTTTTGAGCCTGTGATGGCTAGGTTGCCAGGTTTGAAGGTAGTCGGAGTTTTCAAGGCAAAGCATTTTTAGGAGCTGTTATGTCACAATGGATGTAAGGTTTTGGTGAGTTGGAGGCTCAGTTTTGCTTTCACAACTTTGAGAGAGGGATGGGAAAGGGCTGGGCTGGGTAGATTGCATTTATTATTTTATTTTAAAACAGCAAATGTCAGAGTTTGGAAAAGTGATAAAAAGTTGACCAGGATGAAGGTGATTGAAATTAAGAGGAAAACAGGACATCCAGGGTTTTCAGGGCATACTTACTTTTAGTGAGTACAAAGGACACAATGTACTTTTTTCAATTTGCCTCAGCCTAACACTTACAGGAGGTTGCTCTGTGCACAGTCCTGGTCACATGACTTCACTCATCCTCCAGAGACTTATTATAATGAGCTCCACTTCCTTGTGTCTTGTGGAAATACAGTAAGCTGAGATATGCCTGTAGTGTATTTTTGAAACGTAGGCTCTTCCAGGCTTTGCTCGCAGAGCCTCATTGACTCAAAAGGGGCACACCAGGGAGGAAAACCAGGTCACCTTTGTCTTGTAACTTTAAGGGTATTCCCCACCAGGAAATTAATCTCTACAAAAGAACTATGGGGATGAATGTATGTCCGCTGTCATATCAAGACGGATCTGTTTGTAACTGTATGTAAATGACATTTAGTTGATGTCAGCAGAATGATGTGTCAGGGTTTTAAAAAAAATTACCACTTTACACTGGTAATTAAATTCAGAGGAAGTATTGGATGATGTTGTTGTTTCCAGGAAGTTGACAAAGTACAGAAAGAGGACAAAGAAAGCATGAAAATATGGAAAAAATAGTCTGAAGTCACCATTAATGCTTTAATCCAAGCAGTCATCAGTCTGTCTGTCAGAGGCATATTAGACAATAATGTTAATCATTTATTAGCATTTTGTTTGGTCCCTCAGTCTCATATTTTATGCCTGTTTTTCTCCTCTTTTTTGTATTTTGTACACGTTTATCTGTGAAAGTACAGCAGCTCATATGTCCATCTCAGACTAAAATTGCTATTAGAAGGAAAGCACACTTAGTACCATTGAAAAGAAGGTCTCAGATGGAGTGTCAGATGGAATTGATACTGTTATACAAGACAAAAATAAAAGAGCCTTTGGGATGATGTCAAACAAGGGAGGACACAAAGATGACACAGCTATATTGTACTTCTTTTGGCATAGGAAAGCACTCACAGGTCTTTTCAACATGATTTTAAGAAATATTAAAGGTGGTTACAGTGACAGAGAAAAGTGGTTTTGGTAGCAAGATTGCAGGAAGGTCACCAGGTCACAAGGAACACAACTTAATTTTATACCTCTGGAGGTTCATCCTTGAAGAGGCTCAAAACCAACATAAGCTAGTAAAGCTTGAAGGATTTGAATAGAAGAGATTGGCAAGATTCTAGTTCTTCAGTTCTTCAACATTTATGAGACAGCATGTGTATTCCAAAATAGTGAAGGGGGCCACATGGCCTACAAAACAATATGGCAGACAGAGAGAAAAATTACATAGATGGCCGACTCAAAGATGGTGACTGAGTGAGGGGGAGGTTCTTTCTGAACACATGATGTCGGTCAGAAGGACAATATTTGGAGCAGGAGCTCTGAACTGCCTCTTGTTGTGCACAAGTATGTTTAAGAGTGATTTGCAAAGGATGAAGGTGCTGGGTAAGTTAAGAGGAGGGCAACTCGCATGCTAAACCCTGTGTCCACATTAAGTATAACCAACATCAACTTAGTGGTGCCAAAGCCAACCAATGTTACTCAACAACCTGTATGCAAACATTACATTTCCTCGGAAACTAAAGTGTATTTTGGAAACAAATGATGCACATAACAGGCAGAACTTGACAGGGCATCCCAGAGCCCCGACAGGTTATGCACCTATGGTACCTTTCACATCATATGTGGACATGGAAAGGAAGGGCATGAACACATATCAGTATATGACAAGGTTGGAGTGAGAATGTGTTGAGCTCGCAGTCTTTGTGTCTAGCCGCTGATGCTAACTAGTTTACTGTTCGGTTAGTGTTGCTTATTCACTAACCAGGAATTCCAGACAGGCTCTTACATCCTCTGGGTCCATGAGGAAAATACATTTGGTGTGTCTACTGATTGAGAGCAGAGAGCTGAGTGGCTGCTGCACTGCAGCTGCAGTATGAAAAGTCCAGGAGAAAGAGAGTAAGATTTTTTTATTGACGTGGTGACATCACGAGGTGTTACAGGTAACACTGGTTATTGGTGGTTGAAAATTGGGCCAATGGACTGGGTTTCACACCTAGCTCAGAAAAAATGAAGGGTCTTGGAAAACTGGGTAGTCTGAGTTTTGAGGTTCCCTCAGGCAAAGACACGGGAAGGAAGTAGTTCCATTTCACAGTAAAAGTCCAGTTTTAATTACACATATGAACAAGCTGATCTGTGGAGTTACAGTGGTCCCAACTAACGTAAGTAAGCTCATCAGAGCACTGGCATCAGACTGACAGGCTAGGACTTGGTGGATTGATTTAAAGTCTGTTCCATAACTCTATTGATGTTAACCATTAACTATGTTAAATCGCCAGATTAGAGTCAACTAAATTGGAGTAATGTGTTTCTCTACAGAAAAGGCTTTGTTTGTCATGTGAGAGAGAAGATTTTTTTTTCAGGAGAGCAGGACATTGATACATGACAGAATAATGTTAAACCACTCAGCAGCCAGATCATTTTCTCACATTGCTCAGTGTGCATCACAGTGTGCTGTTAATTGATTTGACAATATTCTTAATTATTTATGACAACTGTTCCAGTAATTTCTGTAGCCTAATTGAATTAAATTTTAGAAGAGACAGAGAGAATAACAAAGAAAGAGACTGTTATAATAAAAAGCTTAATTCATTTAGTCCTGCACTTCAATACAGCTGGGGAGACATAATTAGTATTATGAAGCAGAAGAGGCAGTGGCGGTTATTTTGTAGTAGAGACTCAGTTACAGAAACACTTTATCCTTCACTTCCCGCGATGCAACTTGAGAACATCTTTTATGTTACCTTACCTGACTGATAAATGCCCACATCTGAAAGGTACTTAGTGTGACTATTATACTGTTTATTTACAAACGTCTGTTGGGATTCACTGGACCACAGTTGATTTTATCATTTGTTAAAATCTACACTGGACATGTGAAGGCTTCTCTTGCTATCTTAAATGGTAAGAAACCTCATGTTCTTTGTTCTTTAAACAAAGACAGCTATTTGGCTCTTATCTCCACAGGATGCCCCATTCTGTAACCTAAATAAGAGACTAGTCTTCAACCCTGATTGGACACTACTTTTACGGTGTCATGTGACTCTGTGATGTCACCAGGCAAACTTTACGAGAAGTTCTGCATTCTTCACTCTCTCTGTCTCATTCTTTGTGAGCTGTTGACCAGCCCAGATGCTCTTTTCTCCTGGGCCTTTGACCAGCCAAGACATGGCTCTTCCTTCTGGGCTGCTGACCAGCTCAGACCCCTGCGTTGCCCCTAAACCATCGAAGGGGGCAATTGCTCACAGATTTTGGCTGCTCTCGGCCCTAAGAATCTCTTTCCCTTCCTCACAGCAGAAGCACAACCTGGAACCAGAGAAGTTAATGTGCCAAACACAAGGTTTGCAACTAACTTGCCAGCAACAAGGAAAACCGAGTTGAGTTAGCACCCCAATGTCATCCTTCAGCCTTTCCTGTCAATATAGTAATTTTGGTTATAGTAATTAATTCAATTATCAATCAAAATTAATAGTTTAGTGAACTTTATGAGACTGATACCCTTTACTGGCTATCATTTTTTCCCTTTTCGGGAATGGAGCCCCATGAGGTGACTTAATCTAAATTAAGTCACATTATTAAACACAATTAATATATTTTTTTAGTAATTATTAATATTTCTGATAGCCAGTTTGTTACGAGGTCAGGCCCCTGATGAGGCATAGATTCCAACACGTCTATTAGGACTCAATGCGGAATTGGTGATCAAAGGTTAAGGTCACTGTGGCCTTTTGTCCATCTCATTCTTGTTAACATGACCTCTCAAGAACACCTCAAGGGAGTTTCCTCAAATTTAGCACAAACTTCAACTTGGAATCAATGATGAATGGATTTGAATTTGGTAGTCACTGGTCAAGGTGACCACACAAAATACATTTTTGGCCATAAATCAACAATTGATATGCTAAATATGACAACATTTCACAGAAATATCTAGTAGAATATAATGATACAGTTATGTCATATTATTTTCAAAAGGTCACAGGCCAACTTCACTGTGACATCCTAATCTCTGAAAAAACACTTATCTGGCCATTATTCAACATCATACCTTAGAAATAGATGAGGAAACATTTGGTCAGACACTGAATTGGTGGCACTAATCTTGATGTTCACCTTGAAATTGTGCTAATTGTGTAGATCTATTGAAAATGTGTACAAGGCATCCATATCGTAAGATGTGTACTGTAGCTTATTTGCAGAATTGTCAACTGTCATGGCCACATATGATTCTGGACAGAATAGGGCATTAACAGAAAAGTCGATTTGTCCCCCCCAGGAGGAGTCGACAAGTTGTGTGTTTTTCCCTCTCTCTCTCTCTCTCTCTCTCTCTCTCTCTCTCTCTCTCTCTCTCTGTGTGTGTGCTTACGCTGATACTTTATCCTTGACTAAGTGAACATACTCGGGCGTACTATAAGCGGAGCAGACTCCGCGACGAATGTCCGCAGTCATTCGGGCTTTCATAGTCAAGCACACTTCCGTGTTGTACTTTAAAAATGTTGGTGAAAAATCTCCCAATGTGAAAAATATATGCCGAGCAGTCACTGGTGCGCGGAGTGGAGTCCACGGAGGTCTGCGCGGACTCAAGGCGGCTGTCCGCGAGCCCTGTGCGTGCAAAACTGAGATTTTACAACCGTGCGGACTCCGCTCCGCTTATAGTACGCCCGAGTATGTTTGTGCCTTCACAGACACACATCACATGTGTGGAGATACTTCACTTTCCTCCGCTGTGTCAATGTGATGACGTCGTCAAATGACGTGTTGACTCGACTTCAACTTTATTGACAGATAAGTCGATGTGAAAAAAATCAAAGTCGTTAATGCACTAGGACAGACATAGATGTGAACTGTAAGTACAACTTGACTGGTTCATGGAGGCAAACAACCACAAGGTGATAATTCTGTGTGTTTCTGTGCGTGTGTGAGTGTGTGTTAAATCAGTCAATTGCCTCTTCAAGGAAAATTCAACAAAAATTTTTCAGCTGACACAGATACGGCTT
Organism: Epinephelus cyanopodus; assembly: GCA_026686955.1. NCBI lineage: Eukaryota > Metazoa > Chordata > Actinopteri > Perciformes > Serranidae > Epinephelus > Epinephelus cyanopodus. Next base: position 7,915,146 of record CM048918.1, on the reverse strand, counting down.
TGCCTTAATTTGTGCCACCTAGAGTGGACGTGTACCTGCTTACATCTATTGGCATCTCTCTACTGACTTTGTATGAATAGTGTAATTTCCTAAAAAAAAAAAAAAAAAAAAAGACTGTTAACATAACCACTTCAAATAGACATGATTTTCGTTTTCTGGTTTTCAACACAGTTTGGAGTTGCCAGGTTTGATTATTGTAACTTGTGTCCCTGAAAATATTTCCAGCCACCAGAGAAAGCAGTAATATTAGAGAAATGTGAGTGTTATTTGGCTTGAGACAGGAGAGCAAGAAAGACTTGCCAGACTGGAGAAGGGCTGCCAGCCGGCTGTATAAAGTTATACACTTTGGATATTGATGATAGCGCTAAAAGGAGGTCATTTGATGCATGATGGCAGAGGTAAGGTTTCGTTAACAGTGTGTGAATTCGCCAGGTTGGAGAAACAGATGGAGCAATCAGGTAGAGGGATGGGAACATGAAGCAGGTTATTTGATTTTTAAGAAGGCAGAGAGAGTTACGGTTGCCAGGTTGAAGTGAGTTTTGCAGGTTGAAGTGAAAACGGCTCTCTGTGTTGCCACTTCAAATACTGTTAGCTGCAGAGGGAGGTTATATCCTTCATCAAACTGACAGGAGAAGTTACTCATACAGTGTGGAGTTGCCAGGTTGGATAGCTGTAAGTTTGACCTCAGAGATATTTGCCATCAGACATTTGAGGAGAAAAAAAAGGGGTTATTTGGAGAGGGACAAGTTATTTTTTCGAGGGAGGAGCAGGGTTGCCAGGTTATATCATTTAGCACTGAAAAACTGACAAGAGAAAAAAGGCACAAACAAAGAGAGGGAGAGGAATGTTAGCGTTGTCACTTCAGGTTCTATTAAATTTCAGAGGAGGGTTTTGAGTGCAGAATTAAGGTATCAACACTGTTTGATTTTGCCAGGTTGGATTAGTGTTAGAGGCTTAGAAATGAGGTGGTTATGAGGTCTGAAAATCACTACATGATCTGCTCTTGCTTTTGTATTAGAAAATGTTGCCAGGTTGGACTAAAAATGTCTTTACTTATTAACCTCTAAGGCCATGTGGGTTCCATCAGCAGTTAAAACTAGAGAGAGACAGGAGGTTGTTATAACTGCCTGACTCAAAATATGTTGAGAGATACATAGTTTATTTCAGACAGGAGCACACAAGTCAAAGAGAACTTTATTTCCATTTGAAGTATTATAGTTGGCGGTGTGGCTCTGTTCTGGGGCCTCTCTGCCTTTCCTCAGGCTTATGCAGAAAGCTTCTTCCATCTTTCCGCGGAGAGATAACACCTCTCTGCCCTTCCACGCACCTGCATGGAAAGCCATAAGGCAGAGAAAGCACATCTGTCTGCCCTTCCAAATGCAAATGAGAAGGAAAAATAGAGAGATTTGTTCTCTCTCGCAGGGCTTCTCGCAGCCCTGGTTTGGGAGTTCTTGCAGCTTGTTCTCGACACACCATCTGGACAGAACTTTTATCTTGTGTGGCCTTCTGCTAACTATTGTGTGATTGGTCAGAATTTTGAAGTGAAGGTGGTTAATGCAGAAGTTCTGCACTTGAGTTTCTTGTGAAGTATGAAATGTCCTGGCCAGAACAAAGTTTGTTCTTGTTCTCGCCATCTCAAGAAAAAGAACGCATTTCTCTGTTCTGGCAGAGTATGTACAGGCAGGGCTTAAGGCAGGGAGAGCCAGCATCAAAGACAATCAGAAATGACACTGATAAGTCAGACACAACATGAAAACGAGGAGCTGGGGTGGAGGCAGGTTGCAAAGTGGCTTGTAGAGGAAACAGCAACAGGAGGCAGGCCAGAGCAGTTTAAATAGGTGCCCTGAATGACATTTGCCAATTGGTTGCATAGTCAAGAATCGTGTGATGTATCAGCTGACTCCCTTTCATTGATCAGCTGCTCCATCACTTAATTTGGCCATTTTAGATCAGCTGATGTAGCTGGGATGTCAGCTGAGCTGGCATCATGTTTTGCATGAACTAACGCTATGCTCAGTTTAATTGCTCACATGGTCACCAGAGCTTGATTGATACTGGGTTTCTGTGGCCTGTATATTGACATTAAATGTGTAACTTAAACACTTAAACAACTTACTGTAACTGTGCCCAAGTATATTTGGTTTATGGTCACAGGTCAGATTTTTAAGCTTGGATAAACTATCCATGCAGATAATTTTGGTCTCCTAGTATGTTCAGTATGGGGTGTTGCAAAGCTCCTTGTGTGAATTTTATTCATTTACATCCCATCTAGCACTTTGGGCGTTAAGTCATTTTCATATCCAAAGCATGCGCAACAGTAACTTAGTATGACCTAGAATTTCACTACTTGCTAGAGTTTAAAGCAGCCACTAGAAGTGAGTGTAGTGATCAGAGCTCCTCTGGCCTGAGTGACGGTTCACTGTGAGAAGAGTTTCAAAGTGGGAATGAAAGTCAGCACCAGCAGAAGGCAATGTCTCCTCATTATAGTTTTAAAAAATGTCTGCCTGAGCCAAATGGTGTGTGCTCAACACCTCACACACTTAACACTTTGGAGAAGAATAGACTGCTGGTTCACACAAGACACCCCCCATCCTTCATATTTAGTAATGTGTGGCTTCCTACCAAGATGAGAATGCTGGACAACAGCCAGAAGCAGCTTTCATCACAAAGTATTCATGGTTGAATTCCAGATTCAAGCTGATGAATTACAGATTCTGTAGCATCACTGACTTTTGCCAGTGGACAAATCTTGCTGCTGTATCCCATCTGAAGAAGAATGCACTACTGGAAACAAACAAAAACAATACATTTTATCATGGTGAGCAACCCAGCTGACAGAAAAAAAGTGGCATTGTGGTAAATGACATTATGGTTTTCTGCAAACCATGGATACATTACATTTACATTTACATTTTATGTTTCAACAACGCTGTGGTTAACATGTGGTTAGGTTTAGACACAAAACCACTTGGTTATTCTTCGGAAAAGATTGTGTTTTGGTCCAAAGTTTCTGGTTCTGGTTTTTGAGACATGATCCCAGCTGGAAATGCAACAATGGCACCGTTCCGGCTGGAAAAACAAGCACCAACTCCCAAAGCTGAAAATTTAAGCCAGTGCAGCGGTGCTAAAAACTGCAGTTCCTCTAATGGCCACTTGAGGCTGGCTTCAAAACAGAGTAGATCCCTGTAGACCCCCATGTTAAAGGGACATTGTGTAACATTATCAGTTGTTTATTGGCAAAAATTGATGTCTGCATTCATAAATATGTCATCACGGGTGTATTATTACCTCCACCAATAATCTGACTTATTCTCGTAAAAGGAGAATTTCGGATATTTTTGTACATTGTGCGGGTAAGTCGTCTGTGGGGTTCCATTACGGTTCGCCATACACCCACCAATACACCCGCCAGCAAGGGACATACAGCACCGCCTTCGGCGTTTTCGTTGAGAGCCAGGCCAGCACTGCGTGACTGAGGAGCCGAAGGAGAGGAGCAAGAGGCGCTTCACTACTACCCTGGCAAATTTGAAACAAAGTCCCACTCTTTGAGCATAATGCAGGATCAAAAAATGAAGGCCCACTTTGGGTTAGCCTTTCCCAGGTAGAGAGAGCTGCTGAGCGAGGATGGTACTGCAATCACAGGCCAGCGCCGCTGTTAGCCGCCAGTCGCTAACAGCTTCATCCCTCTCCTCGCATCACTGCGCTGCTGTTAGCTGCTGTTAGAGGCCAGGCGCTAACAGCTTCATCCCTCTCCTTGCATCACTGCGCTGCTGTTAGCTGCTGTTAGCCGCCAGTCGCTAACAGCTTCATCCCTCTCCTCGCATCACTGCGCTGCTGTTAGCTGCTGTTAGAGGCCAGGCGCTAACAGCTTCATCCCTCTCCTCGCATCACTGCGCTGCTGTTAGCTGCTGTTAGAGGCCAGTCGCTAACAGCTTCATCCCTCTCCTCGCATCACTGTGCTGCTGTTAGCTGCTGTTAGAGGCCAGTCGCTAACAGCTTCATCCCTCTCCTCCCATCACTGCACCGCGTTAGCCGCTGTTAGCTGTTAGCTGCTGTTAGCCGCTGTTAGCGCTGGCCTGTGTTTGTACTACCTTTCTCCTTCAGCAGCTCTCTCCACCTGGGAAAGGCAACCCCAGTGCTGACCCTTGTTTTTTTTAATTCGCCGGTCACGCTGCCTTTTTGATTCCCTTTTGCGCTTTCTTGGTGATGAGGATTCCGTCTCCCGTGATGCTGCATAATACATGATCCTGCATTATGCTCAAAGAGTGGGACTTTGTTATGCGGCAGTAGTGCCGCTGGCCACTATCAGCTGGTTCAATTTACACCCGCCCCAACAGTCCTACGTTGTAAACACAGCCAGCATGGTGAGGAGGGGGTTTGTCAACTCGCATCGCGTGTGTCTGTGTAGGAGCCTGAATTAATACTCCATGTAGTATTGGTTGACATGGTTTCATCAGTGTTATCATAGCTTTTTGGTACACAGCGGCTACAGTTGTTGCAATACGTGTTTGAAACAGTGAGGCGCTAGAGTGCGCCATCTGTTTGAATGCAATATATGATTTCAACGTTAGATGGGAGAAATTCCTACACACTGTGGCTTTAAAACGGCCACATTTACAGCAGAAATAAACATGTTAATAGCCTGGGACAAAAAATGGTTTTAGTCTCTAAAGTTAATTTAAACATACATGACAGCTGTACAGGGGGTAACTTACCCGTTAACCTTTTATTAAGGCCCAAAGTTACGCATATTTAAGGGCGGGCAGCGTTCAGTGACAGGCTGCCTACTGATAGTGTCCTTGGCTTCTCAGTCAGATCCACTTCTCACTCTTTCACAGCTCCAACCTCTCATCCAAACATGGTCATTTCTGGCTTCAAAAAACTAAGATGGTGATGGCTGAAATGCCAAACTAGAGGCTTCAAAATAGTGGACCACAAACCAATGGGTGACTTCACGGTAGCTACATCCATTATTTATACAGTCTCTGTGGAAAAACAGTGAAAGGTGAGAAAAACATGTCCACATTTTGGAGCCCAAAAGCTGCAAGAAAAACAGCACTGTAGAAACTTATAGTTTGAATTAAACCCTGGGTACAAACATATATCTGTGGTTTGCAAGGTGTACAATGTTAAACAGACAATAGCAGAAAATGTCATTATAGCCTCAAGCTCAAGGAAGTTATGTCAATTAGCTACAGCAAATAAAAACAATTATCTAAATCGTCACCTTGCTAATTTTCAGTCATTCAATAATGACTGAAATTGTTTTCAGAAGTACATGGAAGCATACTATGGACATAAATGCAATAAACTGATCATTAATTTGCTCTCTGGTTTGCAAATTAACTTTGTTTATGGAAATCATCAGCACAGATGGAAACAATCTTCTACCAATCAGCACTCTGATTAGACTTTCTGTTCTGAAATCAAGAAAGAGTCAATATTTTCAGAGGAACACACGTTGGGATGTTTAGTTTCAGAGACAAAATGCTGAGATGAAATGAGCACTGGTAATTCTTGTCTCAGGTCTGTTTTCTCTGTAAGGGATTCACAGGAATGAAAACATTCAACATATGGTCAAATTTAAAATGCATGCCACAATGAAGGCACAAGTTTATAATAAAATTCTAGATTGCATTCTGAATTATGTGAATGAAAACATTTTTTTTTAATGTGGCAGAATTAAAAAATAGCTTTTGATTTGTTACTTGCTTTGTCCATGGTGCCTCCACAAAGACTGGGCGTTGTTGTGAGACTGTCAAAGTGGAAGATGAAAAAGAATACATCACGTGATTTAAGATGAAGGATATGGTGCTAAGCTGATCACCAAATCGGACATTTGTGTTACACCAGTGAGTGCCAAACTGCAGCAGCCACAGCAGCAAGTAGCAAAGACAACTGATCCACCCTCTGGTGGTGCACTGCTTGAGGCGCTGATGACACCTGGCAGCCTCGTCAGGTACATTTCCCTGCTGATTGCACACAATTTGCAGGTAAAAAATAAAACATTGACCTTGTGTGATGGTCGTCAAGGCTCAACATGACTGTTACCTCTGACAGTAAAACACTGAAGACCAAACTGAGCCAAGCTGGTAACCTTTGGGAGTAACAAAAACAATCATAGACAGATGGTGAGAAGTCCCTCTCTCTCGCCTTGACAGTTATGCCTCTCTTCATCCCTCTCCCTTCCATCTCTTAGTTACATCTCTCCTGTCTTTCGCTTCATCACTAAATACTGCTGCCTTTCTCTCTCAGTCGGGAAATTTCCAGCCTTTCTTCATCCCCACTGAGACACTCAACATTCAGTCTCCCACAGAGACATATGGGAGATGAGTTTGGCCCACTTTCTAAACTGTGTTGCCACAGTTATAAAAAGATCCATTGAGACTGAAGTGGAAAAGACTAAATAGGTGACTGCAGGAAATTGTCTGGGTTTCTAAGCACATTTTCTGGTTGGGAACTGTCAGCACTTCTGTTAAAAAAAAAAAAAAAATGCTGGCAGTCCTTCTCCTGCTGCCCTGACTCAAATCAGCCCAGCTCGGCAGCTCTACACAGGTCTTGAAACTGCGCCTTGTCCATTGTCCCCCTGTCTACACATCCCTCGGGACTATGTGGCCAATAAAGGAATAACCCACCCTAGAACTCCGATAACAACAGTAATCAGTTCTGTAATTTGCATACCTGAGTCTGCATAGTTGTTGGGAGTTTTTTTCTGTTTCCTGTGGGTACCTGCCAGAAGCAGCAAACATGCTGTCACCTCTCTAGATATTTCCTGCAGCTACAACTGAATGTGAAAGCAAGAAAAAAAGTTTTAGCTATCTAAAACTTTGGCAGGAAGTGTCAGATTTTAATTCTGATCTTCAGCACTCAAGACAGAACAGAAAGAAACCAATTGGAGAGGAGGTACAGGAACCACAAATATAGGAAAAAAAATCTCTTGTCTTGCTTGTGATTGTTTAGATGCAATGTGGAATGAGGTAATTTGTTAGCACGTTATGCTTTGAATTTGTTTCACAGCTCAGTTGTCAGAAGAAAATGTTGGCATTGTACATTTCTACAAACCAGGAATATGTTGCAGTTGAACGTGTCATACTCATATCAACATTTTTAAAGCAACCTAGTATATGAGCTAGTATATGAGGTTATGCAACCTCAGTCAGTCGTTAGTTCCAGCCACCTACGGCCTACTGTTAACTAGCTCTCCTCCTGCTGATGTCAGTTCAGATTTGTTGGTTACAATTTAGTATTATCAGCAAAACAATAGGGTTGTTCCCTGAAATGTGCCAGATTGACAGGACTTCAGTAGTTTGGAGCCCCGCTTTTAAGCCTGTGCAAAATTGACATAAAAGAAAAACATTGGTCACTGCCATATGCAATAGGGCTGTCAACAAATATTCTAAATTCAAATTTAAATTTGAATTTGAAAAAAAAAAATGGACCTTCGAATGTGAAAATTGATATTCGATTGTGGAGAAAAAAAAACACCACCGGAGCTGTCCTGTTTGCGAGTGGGCGTTGGCCTGGGCCAGACGCTGAAACGATCGAGCCGGCCACGGAGCTGCGCGGCGTGGCGCAGCCGATGTGGATGACACAATCGGTTAACATGGGCGCCGAAAGGAAACCAGCTTCGCTTCTCGGCACTTCGAGGCTATTCGCAGCGCTTCCACAGGTAGTATGGAATGACGGAGGGCGAGCGAGAGGTCCATGGTCGTTTATAACGTAATGTTATAGATAATTGTTTTATGTGTTTTAATGTGTAGGTATGTAAATGTTTTCAAAGACGTTAATGTTTAAATAAACATACCTCCAAGGAGTTATCTTTCCTTGTATTAATACAGGTATGTTTCCTTGTATTAGTTTGCCCTCTTGTGGACATAATGCAAAAAAAAAAAAAAATATTCGAGTGGTTCGAACCTATGAGTTATTTTCAGAAGGAATATTTGAACGTCATTTCTGAGCAATTTTGACAGCCCTAATATGCAAATGTGATCATATTTGCCTATAGGCCGATGGCAGTCAACAAAGTAAATATCAGCCGAAACCTGACGTGCGGCCGATAAATTAGTGCATCAGTGTGTCCATGGTGTGCAGAAATGTATTATCCCAGCCTTTTTTTCTGGTGATTGGGTTGATTGAAAAAGACTTGAAACTTAGCAATTCAGACCATAAACTCATTAGGAAAATGTTTCATGTCATTTCAATGTCATTTCCTCAAAGACTTACAATCAGACTTTTCTTTCCAACCATTGGAGTCACCACCTTCTACTTATTTTATACAGTCTTTGATTAATCCCCAACCCTATCCCCAGCCCTACCCCTAACAAGTTGAAGGCAGGTTGTCTCAGTCAACTTTATAGTGTTGATACAGCAAGTGAGTGTTGCTACTGAACTAGCCTAGCACCAAGCAACATAGTAAAAAAAAAGTGGGGCAGAGGGCACAGAGAAGCTGAGTAGGTTTCTTTACTCTTTAAATTATGACATAAGATTAAGTGTTGGTACTCCTGTCTTACTCCTGCTCTGTCAGGCCTGTTTATCAAAGGATACTCACTCACATTTCTCTCAGGATCTGTTTCTTAGGAAAACATCAGTCTGTAGCTGAAGTGTAATGGCTGCAGCCTGACACTGATTGATTAAAACAAGTCAGTTTTGCTGCTGTCTCAACTTCGGCTTCACTTCCTCTCTATAGTCTGAGCTCTGTCACTCTGTCATTGATAAGACACAAGGAGGAATGGAGCCTCCTTTTAACCATAATGCTTTCTTTCTCTCAGTCTGTCTTTCATCTTGGTCTGTCCCAGTCCTCTCTTCTCTCCCCAGTGATGGTTCCTGCTGATTGAAGGAACATGTCACTTTACCAGCCAAGTTACCATTTGGCTGCTCTGCCATCCTCTCGAGGCATCTGTCCACTTGTACCCCCCACCCCCAACCCCCCTTCAACCTTTTCCCTCTTCTCGCCACTTATCCTTTTCTCTTGGTCTCTCTGTGCAGGGAATCTTGGCAGACTTTGACGGACAGCTGGCTGAGCAAATGACAAACTTTGAGAGCTTTTAACGCATGTCTGCTGGGTCCTCCGGTCAAACCAACGTGGGCGTGCGCACCACGATTACGTGAAAGTGAACCCGGATGAGCGCCAGCACTGCTTCGTGCCCTGTGAGAAGAGGACGGCCCCCCTCCCTCTTGAAGAGGTAGGCTGCTGTTCAGTGAGACATTTAACGCAACTGTCATGGCGCCAGTGACTGTGGTTTTCAGATTAACTTTTAATTTAGTTTGAATACAGTTATGTCCCAGAAAGAGTATGTCACCTTTAAATCTTAGCTTCGGTTCAGTGACATCAGGCTTGATGCTTCTTCTGCTTCCTGCCCATGTTTGGCTGAGCTTGTTGGTGACAGATCAGTTCTGATTTGTGGAGATGATTGCCATACCAGGAGTCACATAAAGTTGGGCTGTTTCAGACTCAATCCATATATAGGGCTCACACAGTGGTTTTCCCCAGCTACAGAAACAGTGCATGAGAAAGATTAAGGTTCAAGGATTCATTATTACCATTACAGTTATGCAAATACATGAAAAGAATAAAATGTAGAACTCAGGTGTTTTTGAGCATTACATAATGAACATTATATGAAACACTAAGTCAACAAATAAGGAACTGACTAAATAAATACATAAGTGAACGGTGCAATGTGCAGTCAACACTAAAATCCTAAAATCTTGAAAATGGAGAAACATTTTTGCAGCATACCCTAAGAAACATAAAAAATAAAATATGATTTAAATATCAAGATCACAATAAAAGTCACTATTAATGTAACAGCAGTTCCGGATAGTGTGGTTCAAAAATGCAGTGTGGTGCAGCTTATCTGTCTTATAGCATCTGAAAGGAAGCTGTTCCTCAGCCTGGTGGTTCTTGCCTAGATGCTGCGCAGCCTCCTACGTGAGGGGAGGGGTGCCAGCAGTTCATTTGCAAGGTGGGTTAAGTCCTTCATGATGCAGGAGGCCCTAGCCTTGCATCTGCTGATGTATATGTCTCCAATGGCTGGTGAACCGCAGCCGATAGTTCTCTCTGCAGCCTCTCTCCATCACACATCTATAGAAGGATGTGAAGATTTTAGTGTCCAGTCCCGCCCTCTTCAGTTTACTCAGTTTCAGAGGCACTGGTGTGCCTTTTTAATGATGCTGGATGTGTTGTTGCACCAGGTGAGGTTGTGCCAGCCTTGCCGAGGTCCACAATCATCTCTTTGGTTTGATTAACATTGATGATGAGCTGTTAGCAAGGTGTGTGTGTATGCAGTGGTGGATGAAGTACCTGAAAGCCACACTTGAGTAAAATCTTACCAGAATATAACTTTGATCAAAGTTAAAGTCACCTGTTAGAATATTAATTCAAAGTAAAAATATACATTGTATTTAGTGAATGTAGTGGAGTAATCCTAAAAATTCTTAAGCACTGCAACAACGTTTTATTACTTCCTTACATTACACCACTGCATGTATGTGTGTGTGCAAATTAACCTACAGACTGACATGCATAGCTGGTAGACATCCCTAGTGTGTAGTCTCCTGTATTTGCTCAATTGTTCAGTATTTGCTTAATCATGGTTTCAAATTCTGGACATTATATGTTTTGTCATTCTGTCTGGTTGTCTAATCTTCATAGGATATTTGGAATGCACATTGGATATAAATAAATAGATTTGGCCCTCGAGCTGGATTCACTGGACTTACTATTACTTTATAAGTAACCTAAGTGCATTGCACGGGACAAATTCTCCTACAGGGATTAATAAAGAGTTACTCATCTTATTGGTTGTTGTTGGATCTGACACTAAAATGTCCTCTCTCCACTTGGCTGGAACAGGTATGATGGATTACTGTTATACTGACATAGTTCCTCTTTTGTATTTTATTAGAAATTAGTTGCAGTCTGTTTTAAATAATTTATCTGTGCCTGCAGCACTTTATTTTTTTATTGTGTAAATGATGTTCTCTCTTTCCAGTAGGCTCATTTGAATTATGAACCAAATAGACAAACATATGGCAGGTGTAAAGATGTAAAGCCATGCAGTTTTAACAGTATTACATATTCAGTCAGGGCTCAGCGTGTTGAGATAAATTGCCCATCGCGCTGTTTCATTTTCACTCAACAGATCTGTGAGCTACCGTTGAATTGTGGAACATTTTTACCCACAAGATAATATGAAAATCAATGAAACGCTGCAGACACTCCTGCTGGGTTTCTTACCTCGATGTCAAACATGATCAACTCCCATCGGCCTTGGCTGCTGGGTAAAAAAAAAAAAAAGAAAAAGAAAATTGCCCCCAAAACACCCATTACTCCTTGTTTGACATAGCTGCTTTCTTGCAAGATAAATCATACCTTTTGCATTAGCTGAAATGACTGCATCCTTGGTTTATTCTGTACTTACGTAAAAAGCGGTAAATGAGATTTAAAAGACAATTTTAAAGGTTAACACCCAGAAATCTACAGCAGGATTTGATGGGTTTCAGTGGCCTGAGGGTGACCTCACTGACAGCTTTTTACAAACTCATAATAGGAGAAGACAACATTTGCAACAACTTGCAATTAGAGAGAGAGAGAGAGAGAGAGAGAGAGAGAGAGAGAGAGTGAGAGAGAGAGAGAGAGAGAGAGAGTGTGTGTGTGTGTGTGTGTGTGTGTGTGTGTGTGTGTGTGTGTGTGTGAGACAGTGACTTCAGCTAATGCAGCCTTAATAGCCACATTAGTTTCTTTGCTCCGACTGAATCGTTTGAAGCAACTCAGACAAGAAAATAGGTCCATTAGGTAGCTATAGATCTCATAATACACACACACAGATACACACACACACAGAAACACACGCACACACTAAACTGAGATTCTGAGACACAACAAACTTGCATGCACATACACACATTTATTCTCTCCTTCTCGTCCTCATAAAACAGACCCCTTCCAGACACACACATACACAAATATGCATTCACAATTTGCCTTTATTTTGTTAATTTACACACTTTCTCCTTCCACCCACCCACACACACACACACACACACACACACACACACACACACACACACATGCAAACAGAGTCATATCTTTCCCTGCTGCCACTCTGTGTCTCATTGAAGACTTTTCTATCAGAACTAATTTGCTGCTGCTGCATTCACTGTGGCGGTGACAGGAGTTTCCTAATGAGACAGAGTGCTCGCAGTAATGGCAGGTGTGGGCCTTGAATCCGAATTACAGTAATGAGATGAACAGGCCTAATGGTCACAAGCAGAATAATAACAAGTACAGACGCAGGATGAGAGTAACAATAATGAGAGCGAGGGCTGGGACACGAGTCAGACGGAGAACAAAAGCGGACTGCTGCTCCTGTGTGGGGTTTGCTCTAATGAATGAACAGAAGAGCGGAGAGTTTACAGATCAGTTGACGATGAATATTCAACTCTGGTAGCTTAAATCAAATTTTTCAAGTTTTTGAAGTTAAAGTTAGTTGAGCAGAGTACAAAAAAAGTGCAGCTTGAATACTGAAGAGGTTTCCTTCACCGCCTCCCTGTTGTTTTTGTTGTTGAGTTCTGCAGTGTGACGAGAAAATGGTCTTATAAATAGTCATCATTAGCAGTGAAGCTGCCATGTACAAGCGTATTCCTGCAGAGCTGTTTGGCAGAAAGTTTGCCCTCCGTTATCATGTGCATGTGACGTTTTGGTATAACTGTGACCGAAAACGGTGCAATGAAAACCTTTTTCATTATTACTATATAGCCATCGTCCACCTATATGCAAGTGCACCTCACTGTTGGAGTGAGTTGCAGAATCCCTTATTATCTTTTAACAAGTCCTCCCTTGTCAACACATGTCTGGTTTCTTAGCCTGTGCTGATGGTTACAGAGCCGGGAAGGTATCAGGTGTAACAGCAATGTGCACAGATTAATAATCTGTGCTCTTCACTTTCACATCTTCAAATTAATAATTCCTACAAACAAAATAACAGAGCAAAACTCTCAAACATTTAATACATTTTACTATGTATTCATGGGATGATAACATAGATGTATAAAATAATCGATGTACCCATTGTGATGTCACCCATTGGTTCATGGACTCCTGTTTGAAGCTTTGAGTTTGGCATTTTGACCATCACCATCTATGATTTTTGGAGCCAGAAGTGACCATATTTGGGCAGGAGAGTGGAGATAATCCTAACACTAGCTGTTAGCTTAGTTAGCACGGTGCATTTACAGCTAATTGTGGTCATGCTAATGATAATGATTTTTGCCACTATTTCTTGGGTTTTATTTTTCAGCCCCGAAGATGCGGTAGGGATCATAACAAAGTTGAGTTTAACAGAAAAGAAGTGTATCTGCATATCCCTATCCAGATTCAAAACAAACCTCCAACCAACTCAAGCAGCTCATTTACATCGGAGTGCCACTGTTTACAGTGTTTTTCTGTTTCTGTCTTACAGCATCAGGCTATGAGTTGCTTCAGGGCTACACAATTGTATATTTAAAAGTGATAGCAGCCAGAGTTACAGTGACAAACCGGCATCAAGAGTTAAGAAAATGCAGTGTTGACAAAGGAAAGTGTAATGCATGTGGCAAGCTGACAATATTGATAAAAAGGAACATATTCAGTATTCCTAACTTCTTAACTACCTAGAACTACTGGGGCTCTTACACTGGTCAAACTCAGTCCTCAAGGCTGCTACAATCTGTGTTCAGCTTCATTTACACAGTTAGAGGGCACTGTGTTTCACGTGTATCAATATAATGATCGAGGGTGGACATTGCTTGTACTGTTAATTGATGGTGAAAACAATGCATTGTAGACAACTTTCCAACAACTCTGAGAACAGTGAGATAAACGGCTTGAACAGAAGCCAACAAGAGAAGTAGAAGGCAAAACAAGTTAAATTGCAAACAATGCATCTTAAAGAGGGCTCCATGGTCGGTCTGAATGATCTAAAGTTCAGTTATTAATATGTGCTGTAAACACAAAGGGACTTTTAGCTCCTGGGATTGAATATGTTTCTCTGGATAAGAGTGTCTGCCAGATACCATAAATATACCTGTAGATGTAAACATAATGCTGCTGCTGTTGGAAACACTTTGGCAAATAGAGCAGGTCGGTATGTGTTGCTCTCAGTGTAAACTCAAGGTCAGCAGACACATTACCACCTGACAGCAGCGGTGGACTCAGCCAGGGACCGAGGACACGGCCAGCTGCTGGCAGGCCGCTCGGCTTCACTGGGTCTCTCTCTGCGTCGCTTTATATCTTTATTGATCCAGACAGAGCAGCAGAGCAGACAGGCCTATTACGGTACATGGTGTTGGCCACTGTGTTCCTTCTGTGGTCATTCAGCAGCAGAGGTGCAGCGCAGCAGCACCACCACTTCTGTGGTGAAGTTCAGTGTGAGAAAGAGGGAAGCAAGAGGAGCTTTTGTACGGCCAGAGTTCAGCATTTACTTTTAAAGTTGCCCAGGCCCAGAGTGCATCCTGCCCGTATTCCTGACCTGAACAACCACACAGGAAATAAGAGACTGAGAGACTGAACAGAACTATTGAACATTATAAACAGATGTTGCATGTTCTGAGAACAGAAGTTTATGATGGTGCTGTATGACAGGTATTTGAACATGTGATGTGCTTACAGTAATCATAAATGCATGCTCTGTGAAGGCAGTTACAATACACAGTAGCCAATATTCAGTTATATGTGATATCATGCCTTCTTTACAGGTAGCCTTGAAAACACCCTCAGCTCCACTGGTTTAGAAGAAGCAACATTCCTCCCACTCTTTATCAGTGTTAGGACTTCACTTTGTTCTTCATCTGAGCAGTGGCAGCTCAGTTTATGCGTTGTTTATATTTACTCTTTTGAAGATTTGCAAACTCTTTGCGTGTAACCCCAATTCCAAAAAAGTTGGGACGTTGTGTCAAACATAAATAAAAAGCATAATGCAATAACTTGCAAATCCTTTTCCACCTTTATTCGGTTGAATACAGTTCAAAGATATTTTATGTTCAAACTGAAAAATGTTGATTTTTGTAAATACACACAGAGATGCCTGCAAAACATTTCACAAAAGTTTTCTTTTAACAAATCTTAGTAAGTGTTTGGGAACTGAGGACACTAATTGTTGAAATTTCAAGTTTGAAATTTGTAACTTTTCATTCTTGCTTGATATATGACTTCAGCTGCTCAACAGTCTAAGGGTCTCTGATGTTGTATTTTGTGCTTCAGTGGGAATTGGGTCCAGTCTAGTACCCACACTCTGTGCAAAGCCACACTGTTGTTACATGCAATGTGTTGCTGGAATAAACAGGGACATCCCTGAAAAAGATGTTGTATGGATGGCAGCATGTGTTGCTCCACAATCTGCCTTCACAGATGTGCAAGTTACGTATGATGCCAAGGCCACCTAAGGGATCAAAGGTCATGGCCATTCAATGTTGGTTTTCAGCCTTGTGTGTAGATATTTCTCCAGGGTCTCTGAATCTTCTCATATTATCAGTTGTAGATGTTGAAATCCCTAAATTCCTTACAATTGTGCCTTAAATTTATACAATCATATATTACCAATTACAGGTTTGAAGCATTTCACAACTTTTCCAGTCTTTTGTTGCCTCTGTCCCTGCTGTTTAGGAACATGCTGCCGGCATCAAGTGTATATTTAAAAAAAGTGTGTCAATTAAATCTCTTGGCTTTGAGCTGTATCAAATTGGATATAGGTTGAAATTGATTTGCAAATCACTGCATTCTGTTTACACTTAGATCTAACACAACGTCCCAGTTTTTTTGTGTGTTTTTTTTATGTTTAAAACCAAGTAGATCATTGTGGTCTACTGAAAGATAGAAAACTTACCTGTATTCCATTTTTGCATTCGGGGTCTCTTCAACAACTTGTTGGTAAGGCCTTTTATACATTTTTTAAATGAAAAAGAGATCATTTTTGCCCCTCAAGGAAAGACCTCACATTAGAGGTGTTAAGACAGGAGCCTTAAGGCGGGGACAAAGTCTTGAGGGAGGGTTATGCCTCGTTCTGTTTCTCTCTGTCAGATATAAATATTGTATCTAGTGGCTAGAGACACTGGAGTAGGTATTTATAGTTGCTCGCTAGCTGATAGGCAGGAGTTAACACAATAGCCCTAGTAATTCGACCTGTTAATGGAAGTGCTTGTTAACAAATAAATAGCGCCACACCATTAAAACCAGGACAAGAGTCTGGCCCAACCAACGAACATGATGAAGCAGAAAAGAACGGCCTCTCTTTTCACATTACAATCTACATTTGCCATGTGCTGCAAAATAACCATAAGTTGGGTCACATCTCTCTCAGTTTGATATATCAAACTGTCCAGGTGGTCTAAAAGCTCCAAAAGATTCTCTTTATTCCCTCCATGACACCATCCTGTTTTAATTTTTGCTTTAGCAGATAATGCACTCCATCTCAGAGAGAGAAATGTAAAATGTACAGAACTTTCTTTTTAAAACTGGTGATGCAGAAGAATAAGGTAGCTTGTAATGGTAGAAATACCTCAAAGTTGTACTCAAGTACAGTACTTAATAAAACTGAGTTCCCTCCCACCTCTGGATGTTTGAAGTCCTTATCCTACACCTATAAGCTCATAAATGTGGACACATTTAACATTACAGTTCGTGCTTTATTCAAACTTGTCATGTTATTATTTAATGTCAGCAACTTCACTGTGCTTGATGCACATTTTCTGCTGGCTGTGCATAAAACTTTGGCTTCAAGTTGTATTGTAGAATAAGGCTACAGTATGTCAATTATATTAGTGCTTCTTCAGCAATAACACACATCCTGTTTTGATGATGAAGTAGCAAATAAAGCCTCCCAAATAGCCTTCGCCTTCCCTCACTTTCTTACTCCATCTCTCCCTTTATGTCCTCCTAAGGTGACTTCATGTTAGCAGAGGTGGTGAGGAAGAGGAGGAGAGTTTTGGTCCTTACCTCACTGATGATTGACTCCATAGCTTAATCCCAAAACGCCCCTCGTCCCTACCACTTATCCTTTTGTTTGGCATGTACATGTCTAGTGTTGGGGTGTCCCTTTCTTGTTGGGAAAGAAGGGTAGGGTGAAGTGTTGGAGCTACATGGCCCTGCAAAGGGAGACACTCTCCAAACCTAGTGTTATGAGAAATCATAAGCAAGATTGCCGCATCCTGTGATCAGCAACTAAAAAGACCCATACATTTATTTTTTCTGTCAATTAAGATTTGAAAATTACAGTAACCACACTTTTTCATTTTGGTGTATGATGGTCCTTTTCTTATTAAACATAAGAAAACAAATCACTACTATGCTGATGTCTCAGTAGCTAGCTAACTAGTTTCAACATGATTCACCACAATATGATATTACATTGAGTCTCTAGACAACAATACAATATTCGCTGATATCACAAAGTCTGCCACAATATGATTTTGACTAATTCAGGCGCCTGTGATCAATATGAGATTAAATTGTATGCCCATTTAACACAGTCGGATAGAAATCCAGCTCTTCCTGAAAGAAATGTTTTCATTTGAACCTAAATCATGATCGTTTCCTAAAACTTCAGGGCAAACCTCTCCTAGCAGCCATAAAATGTGGATTAACAACAAGATCATTTAACAAAAGAGTAAAACTCATCTCAGTAACTGTCACAGTTCAGGGACAAAACAATATTTTTTTGCTAGTCACACATGATCAACTTAAGCACTTTTACACAGCATCAATTAGCCCAACAGCTGGAGGGGTTTTCCTCCACTCATTGCTTAACAAAGCACATGTGTACATGTATTATTTCTTCTTTTTCTTACATTTAGTGTAAGTCACTGCCTCTCCTGACAGAGCAGCACAGTTGAATATCAGCCTGAAAACACATTTTCCAGGTTAACATTGTTAAAACAAGCAGCGTGTTGCTGTGCTACTGCAAGAGGCTAACGGAGTGAGATACCCGGCTGACCAGGTACATTGGGTTTTCTGAATATTTTATCTCATAACAGCATTGTTTATGTACGGCATGTGCTGTGTCTGTTGACCCGTATTTTTTTCTGAAACCAAAAATATTTCCACACTGCTGATGTATTTAAGCTTAAATAATGTTATCATTATCATCTTTCCCGTAGCTGCTTGCCAATACCTGCATCAGTCATATTAGACTAGTCCATATCCATTGAGTGCACAGTTGCCCATGTACAGTTTAACATGGTGTGTGTTTGGGATACAGGTCATAGGAAATTGCAGATTAAATAGTCAGCTTAACCCATTAAGAAGAGCAATGTATTCAGACAGAGTTTTTTTTTGTGAAATTGATAGTACGATTGCTTTATTGAAAATACAGTAGTACCATTGCCAATACTGGGATAGTTAGTGGGCTAAAACTGTACATTAGTAGTTGAGGTAGCACATTGAAAGGCAGATAGTTAAAATGTTTATATGTTGTATTGACTGGTAGTTCACATGGGAGAGGTGCGGCTAGCCCTTGTTGCAGTGGAGGAGGTTGGAAACTGGCCTTCGTTCTTTGCTGCATGTCTTCCTCGCTCTCTCTCTCTCCCTTCCTCTCACTCATCACTCCTGTCATGTTTCACTGTCCTGTCAAATATAGGCAAAAAAAAACAACAACTTTAATGCATTGTATGTATGGGGCTTGGGCGATAAGAAATGGAACTGGGCCTGTGATAGTCCCCTTTTAGTTTTAATACTTATAAGTGGGGATGGTCACCCATTTGTGGGTATAGAATATGATATTCATGGGCATTAATCACTGCAGAGATCTGCTCCCATTCAGCCACAATAGCATTAGTGAGTTCAACTTCTTGTGACAACCGTCCACCTCTGTCTGAAATCTCACTATGTCAGACCTGTCAAAACTTCATTCTGAATGCAGTAAACTGCACCTTCAGTTGTCAGCAATCCAATTACAAACTGACCTGTTTCCCCATGCTGGTTGAATACTGACTCTCCAAAACTGTATTATGGAGAGTTATTAGAGTGACAGCAGCTGACAGTGGACAGCGTTCAGTGATTATTTTGCAGTTGTGTACTGAAGTCTGGTGTGTGGATCTCTATTAGAGCTTGTGTTACATCCTTGAATGAGTTATTCCTCCAGAGAAAGCAATAAATGTCCCCCTTAGCAAAAGTCCACTGAGAGGGTTACCTGACCAGTTTACAGTTCTGTCAGTAATAAAACTTGCTTGAAAATAGTTGTAAATATATTGTTTGCTCTGCAATAACAAATATATTCTTCTGAGCTGCTTCTTGATATAGTTTTCTTCTCTCCTCTTAGTGTATTTGGTTTAGTTGGTCTTTAATCCCACTGGGGGGATGTGTGAGGTCGGAGTACCTGGAACTGAATTTTTGATTATGTGGAATCAGGCAGTTTGGACTGTTTGCTGGAAACTTGCTTATTACATCCACACATCAAACTATTCCACCTCACCCCCGCAGTTTTGTCAAGTTATCCATCAATGCAAAGTGAGCTATTGTAGAGACTAAAATTGGAGTATTTTTCTTGCTGCACTCTAGTTTATTTTTTATGCTTGATTGCAGGTTGTACTGGGGATATTCTTGACAGTCTCGACTCTGACTGGCACCCCAAATTGTAAAGTCGTGTCACACAGCTGCATACTTATGTTGAGTGATCAAGTCTGACTCACAGTCAGTGCTCCAGTTCATGCCAGAGGTGTGAGTTGTAGTTGAGGTCAGGGCTCTGTGCAGACGAGTTCTCCCACAGCAAACTGGGCATTTATTTTAGCTTTGCGCACCAGAGCATTGTCACGTTAAAATGGGAAATTTCCAAATGCAAAGTGATAGTACTCTTTAGTTTAACTTCACAGGTTTAGATGATGTTTACTGTGAGTTGGTACTTTTTCTTTCAAAACATTGGGTCTCATTCATGAAACGTGAGCAGAAGGAATTTGTGTGTAAACTGTTCGCAGACGGAAATTTACGTGCGTGTCCGCATTCATCAATATTTTAGTAGGTCCGATCTTTTCGTAGCTACTAACAAAATCTACTCCTGCTCCTGACCACTCGTAGTGCTTGTGTAAATTTAGTAAAGCGCATAAATATTGCTTGTCACTATTGGAAATGACAATTTTAATTCGTATTGCGCTCTGTTATGTTCACAATACACAGATGCCTTTGAAACACGTAATCTAAACATGACAAAATATTTAAAATATAACACATTTAGTTAAATTATTTGGCAATTAGCAGGTTTAAGATCCAGATTAGATTGTGTATCTACATAAATCGACTCAATAGATTACAGGCTCTTTCTACATGTTGAATGATGATAATAAAAATATCCGTAAGGACAGCCGGATCACAGCCTCTTATGCCTCGGTGCCTGGGTTCAGCAGGGGCAGCAGGTGGAAGGAGGATGATCGTTTGAATGAATAAATCTGATTTGAAAATGATTAATTTACGTTGTATCTGTATGATTTGTTAAAATAAATGTTAAATAGCTCTACATTCTGACAGTGATCACTGATTTAGTTTATCCATTACGCACAAAACATCTCTGGTTTCCTGTTCCCACTTCATTCAAAACCCCACAAATGAATCTTCTGTTTGTTTGGTGACCGCTTTATTTTTGTGTGTGTGCTTATGCGTTTCTTTGCCTCCAGTTTCATATAAAACCATTTACGCTTCACCTCTGACATGGTTCTTTGTACTACGGAGACAACATTAACAGCATCTGTTACCTCCCTCCAGGCCTTCGCTTTGCCTGTCCCTGTCACACCACTACTAACTGAAGAAAATAAAATGTTTTTTCTTAAGTCCACTTCACCCAAAATTATTTCGATCTCTGCTTCGGAAAAAATCTTTTCTCTTTCTCTCTCTTTCTTTCTTTGCGCCATGACCGACAGGTCAACAGGATGCACCTACACCTCCTTATATGGAGTTCATTGGCTATTTATGGGCGGGGATTAATGCTAATTGCTGATTACCGGGAGCGCGCTGTCACTTTACGATGGATTAGCATTCATGATCATACACACGTGTTTACGATCAAATCTGAGTTTCCTGCGGCGTTCCTGGATCCAGAGTAGGTTTTCAGTAGAGTAGGCTTTTATGTGCGAATCTACACACAGATTTACTCACTTTTCATGAATGAGACCCATTGTGTCTATAGTAGTCTGTTTTATTTTCCATTTCCTAAACTTCGCTTAAAGCAACATAATAGAGGATTGCTCTTTTTACCTGTGCGCGTGCATTTGTTGACAAGCCAACGATACCGGTGAACTTCTTGAAACTGGCCATGTAATGCGCGATCATCATGTCTTCATAACAGGTAGAGCAGCTTTATAGTATTTTTTGTAGGCCCTTTGCTTTCTTTCTTTCTTTATTTTCAAAACTCAGAAATGAGTTGCTCTCTGCATGTCAGGGTTGACTTCCTCCTCACAGCGTGCGCACGCACACACACACACACACACACACACTCAACAGAGTGAAGTCAGACAACAGTAGAGAGGCTGTGGTGCAGATGAAGGGAATATAACTTAAAGATTACTCAAGTCGAGCTCTTGTTTTGTCGATCTCCCATTTTCTTTGTCTTCTCAGACAACACCTTCACCTTTTTCCTTTTGTTTGTCGCTTCAGCCATGACAACCCATAAGAACCCACCGTGACACAGGTGCCACACATCCTTTAAATGTTCTGGAAAATTCCATGAACTACGGAAGCGCATTGCATTCACTGGATAAAAAAAAAATTAGACACCTTATCTCGTAATTACGAGATCCTGATCTCATAATTACGAGATCTTTTCTCATAATTACGAGAAAAGATCTCATAATTACGAGATCCTGATCTCGTAATTATGAGATCCTGATCTCGTAATTACGAGATCGGGATCTCGTAATTACGAGATCCTGATCTCGTAATTATGAGATCAGGAAAGGTGCCACATTAGCCACTGCTTCGCTCAGAACCACATACTGCACATCCACGAAGGGGCGTCGGAACTACTGTAACCAGCTGCCACTCGGGTGGTGCCATCTTGATCATATCCCATATCTTTATTATACTGTGTATATATTGTAAATTACGACAGAGTATTACATTAAGCAAGGACAACAGTGCGCACCATATATATTTTGATCTATTTTATAATTCAGATTTATATTGTTTGGCATTAATTGGTGACAGAAAAAAACGAATTTCATTCTGCAGGGAAACGTGTGTCCTCACTGTGCATATTGAATCTTGAATCTATGTTTTATAAAGACCCTGTGTGCGCTCAGAGCTGTGGCACAAGTTACGCACTGAAATCTGGCGGAAGAAAAATAATAAGACGAAAAATAAGAAGGCTGTGTGTGACATGCGCTGATGAAGTGATGAGTGATCGAGATCGATTGATTTCAGCACCACGGTAGTGACCAGCTCCTGTTAAGATATAAACACAATGAAAGCGGACAAGGTAATTACAGAACTTGTCTTGAGAAACAGCTTTCAAATTATTTGACAGCTATTTCTCAAGACAAGTTCTGTAATTACATTAGTCACACACACAGCCTACTTATTTTTCGTCTTATTATTATTTTTCTTCGGGCAGATTTCAGTGCGTAACTTGTGCCACAGCTCTGAGCGCACACAGGGTCTTCATCAAACATAGATTCAAGATTCAATATGCACAGTATGGACACGCGTTTCCCTGCAGAATGAAATCCGTTCTTTTCGTCACCAATTAATGCCAAACAATATAAATCTGAAGCATAAAATAGATCAAAATATATACGGTGCGCACTGTTGTCCTTGCTTAATGTAACACTCTGTCGTAATTTACAATATATACACCAGTGGCGGTTGCTGGTCTTTCAAACAGGGGAAGCTCACTTTAAGTTTATATCATAAAAGTTGTCATATTGTAGCGAGACAGTAACTTATAAAAGGAGCATTTAATTGAAGCTGTTTTTCAACCACACTCATGCCACAGAACCACAGCAAAACACACCTCAAAGATTTTCAGATGGGTGAAAAGAACTGTTACTTTTCCCCACCCTTTGCACCAAATCAATCTGTTGATCTGCCCTGCTGTTTAACTCTAAATTCAAATTGTCTGCCATTATGTGCAGCTTGCTCGCTCGCTCGCTAGCTGGGGCTGCTAGTGTGACCGCCTGTGAGTGCTTTGGGACGGTGGAGGGCTCACAGCAGCACCCCTGCTCGTTGGGGACAGTAACTGCAGAGCGACAGAAGTCAGAGTCTCCAAACACGAGTACAGTCTCCAACAACACCAGAAAAACATGCTAGATTTGTCGCTAGTCGTTTTTAACAAAGAAAAAGTCACTAAGAGGCTTGGAAAAGTCTCCACATCAACTCGGAACAACGGAATGAAACTTGAAAATCGCTCCGGTGGTGGTTTATATTTCAAGATCGCTGATTCGCTCATTTCGCTGTCAATCAAAAACGGATTCAGCCTCAGACAGATCATCCAATCATCATGCAGAAGCCCAGCGTCCAGGTCAGCCGAGGCCCGCCCACTGCCCCATAGACCCCCAGAGACGCTGAGCGTCCGATGGGCGGGACAAAGCCGAGCATTTATCCAATGACTGTCTAGTTTCGCTGCAGTGCAACAACCCACTCTCTGCTTCCCCATTGAAGTCTTTGGACGCTGAGCTTCTACACTGTTTAATGCACTGTGACGCTACGGGAATGAATGAGAAGAAAGTCGCGTCAGTGACCTGTGATAAGGAGCTGATTCTGAACAAAAGTTGAACGTGCTCTAGCGCATATTTAGTCAGTGAAATGTAAACACAACAGTACATATTTGACCACTTATTTTTTTACATTTTAGGGGAAGCTGAGCTTCCCTTGCAGTCTTAGAGTAATCGCCACTGATATACACATTATAATAAAGATATGGGATATGGTCAAGATGGCACCACCCGAGTGGCAGCTGGTTACAGTAGTTCCGACGTCCCTTCGTGGATGTGCAGTATGTGGTTCTGAGCGAAGCAGTGGCTAATGTGGCACCTTTCCTGATCTCATAATTACGAGATCCTTATCTCGTAATTATGAGATCCTGATCTCATAATTACGAGATCCTGATCTCATAATCTCGTAATTATGAGATCAGGATCTCGTAATTATGAGATCAGGATCTCATAATTACGAGATAAGGTGTCTAATTTTTTTTTTATCCAGTGAATGCAATGCGCTTCCGTAATGAACAGCTTTCTCCTTGATTTTAACTCATGAAGTCCCAGAGTGACACATACTTAACATCCTGGTGGATCATGTGACAGGCCATGTGATTTGGTCTTCCCACAACAACATTTCCAAGATGTCTGTGTGCGAGGTTACCACTAGGGGCAGAGCTAGCTAAATTTAATAAGCTTGTTTTTGGTTGCCAAAGATAAGATTCAAACCATTTAAGAATTGTAATGCTTACATAACAAGTCCTTTATTACATTTAACCTGTTGTGAACACATTTCATGAACAAATTGATATAAAACAAGTCAGGTAAATATCGTTGTGACATACTTTAACCTTAAAATTGTCATGGAAAACCTATTGTGACATATATGTCACAATAAGAATTTTTTTTATGATCTGCTCAGTTAACTTAACCTTTTCAATGATATTTAGTTAATACATTTTATATTGTTCAATTCAAAGCATATTAAAACAAATGTAAACAAAAAATCACATTATATGAATCCAATTATTAACAAAATATATAAGGAAACCATTTTTACCCAGTGAATAAAAAAAACAGACCCTATATCACTTTGTTCTACCCTATATCA
Source organism: Epinephelus cyanopodus (assembly GCA_026686955.1). Taxonomy (NCBI): domain Eukaryota; kingdom Metazoa; phylum Chordata; class Actinopteri; order Perciformes; family Serranidae; genus Epinephelus; species Epinephelus cyanopodus. Next base: position 7,890,383 of record CM048918.1, on the reverse strand, counting down.
TTTGAAAATTTGATGAAAATAAATAAATAATAAAAATTGAAAGGAATAATTGAAAATTGTAATTTAATTTCATCTGCATTATGAATAATAGGCGATACAGTGTTCAGGATGCACTGACAGTCATCCAGGGAGACGACAGTGACTTTGAGGGATGTGAAAGTAGCTCAGATGATGACCTTGAAGACCCTGATTACAGTCCCAGCAACAAAGAAATGGAGAATGACAAGTCAAGTGAGTCTAGTGATTCAGAATGCAGTGAATCAGGTGATTTAGATGAAGTACCTCAACCAAAGATGAACCCTGGACAGCAAAATACAACTACCCAGTAGTAGTTTTTATTTTTATTCAATTTGCAAATTTTTGCAAATGTATTCATGTGTGTGTTGTAAAACAAATATGAAAAGAAAATGTTGTTGTTAAACCTAAGAAGTAAAGTTAGAATCTTTGTTACCAAACAGAAAAACATGACCAGAAAAAGAATGTAGGGTAACACTTTACTTGAAGGTACCGTCATAAGAGTGACATGACATTGTCATAAGAGTGACATGACACAGTCATAAACATGTCATAAACATTATGTCAATGTCATTAAACGTTTATGACTGTTGTCATTAAGTGTCATTTGATTTGGTAATGACAAGTTGACATTATTGTTAAATGACAAAATTGTTAAAATGTTAATGACAGATCAAAATGCTACCACTTTACTTTAGGTCAAAGAATTTCTTCATTACATTGTCATAATGATGTCATGACAGTCAGTTTATCCTTCATGATATGTTAATGACAGATCAAAATGCTACCACTTTACTTTAGGTCAGAGAATTTTGTCATTACAATGTCATAATGATGTCATGACAGTCAGTTTTTGGTATTCTGTCAAACATCGACGACCAAGTGCTAGAATTGGTCTTTAACCTTGCACAGCATTTTTCTATTTTCTAGTAATGTCACTTTGAATAATGTCACGTTGTCATAATAAGGACATCTCAAACAAATTTAATGTCAAGTTGTCATGACAAAGACATTTTCTAGTAATGTCACTTTGAATAATGTCACGTTGTCATAATGAAGACAACCAAAATAATGTCAACTTGTCATTACCAAATCAAATGACACTCAATGACAACAGTCATAAACGTTTAATGACATTGACATAATGTTTATGACATGTTTATGACTGTGTCATGTCACTCTTATGACGGTACCTTCAAGTAAAGTTTACCGAATGTAGCTCAGTTTTTTTACAGCTACAATGGCTTGTTGAGAAGACCTCCAATATGATGAGGCAGTCTTTTTTTTAATTCAATTTGCAAATTTTTGTATTGTGAAATAAATCAAAATTTTGTTGTTAAAGATTTTGTTGTTAAACCTAAGAGGTAAATTTATGATATTGTGGAAATGCAAATGAAAAGACAAAGCTTTGTTATCAAACAGAAAAAGACTAAGGCTGATTTATTTTCAAAAGAGGAATGAATTTACCATTAACACCCATTGACAGATCTTTGACACTAATGAGTGTTATTTTGAGAAAAATGTCAGAAATGTGTTCTATATGGTCTATTTAGTCTATTTTATGTCTCCCATAATTTTCCTTGATGGATAAATTATCCAGGTTCTTAACGCCCAATGTGACATATATGTAACATTACAGATCTCTGACAGTGAGGGGTGGTATTTTGAAAAAAATGTCAGAAATATGTTCTATGTGGTCTATTTAGTCTGTTTTATGCCCCCCATAATTTTCCTTTAAGGAGAAATTGGTCCGGGTTCTTATGGGTTAACTTGGTTCAACTCGGTTCAGCTGTCCTACTCTAAAGAGAGCAGGAGGATATGACGAGGAGGGGGATATGACGTATGCCGAATTTTGTAGTCTTTTTTGTGTCCGGGTTCCTACCCGAACCCTGACACTGCATTGTGCCAGTGCAAGAAAACAGATGCTCTGAAGCAATGATGGAGGTGTCATCCCACCTATTGTGAGTTGATGTACCATCATAAGGATCTTGGATATATATTTTGAGGGCTCTCAAAAACTCCATTGTGTTGCTTTAAAGGGCACCATTATTTATTTATTTTTGAAGGTTTTTATATCAATCTGTAGCTTTCCAGTTGTGTTCCTGGTATATTTAAATGCAAAAAATTCTAATTTTGGTTTAAGTATGTATGTTTTAGCATCATCTCTAGTTTAGCATCACTTCTATTTGAAAAACATGGAGAAGAACACAGATGTACCTGCTCTTTAATCTATTTGTCCATTCTAATATTTTAATTCATGAAAGAGGACCTATTTTACTCATTTTCGGGCCTTTGCATTTCATTTCTGGACTCCTATAGAGCAGTTACCCACGATTACCTGCACACAAAGCTTTGTAGATCTTCAGGACGCTGTGCCTCTTGCTGCACTGCTTCCTTGTATTTCCTGCATCCCGCGAAAACGGTCTGTGTAATTTACTCCACCCCCCGGCCCTGGCCTCCCGCCGAGCCCACTCCGCTGTGATTGGTCACACTCCCGAGGACTTCCGAAGGGCTGCCGAGCGCTGCCGACATGCCTGGGCATGCCCATGCAGGTAAGTACAGCACGCATTAACGTCACACGCACTACACTGTTTAAAAAAAGACTGTAAAACACAGTGTGCAGAGCCATCCAAAACAGCTTGTAGGGCTCACTTCCAAATGCGTGAACTACATTATTTGATGCTTTGGCATTGTTTAACGTGAGTATGCAACATTTTAACAACATTTATAGGTCAGAAAAGAGGAAAAGCATAATAGTTCTCCTTTAAGCTAATAGTACAGGGGAAGAAAAACCACACGCCTAACACCTAATAATTAGTATTCTTTCCACGTGTTTACCCAAGTGATGATATTAACATTTTTGTGCATATCTTTCTGTTTGACTCTCAATATTTTCTCTGAGCTCAGATTCCCATTTCCTTTTTATTTGCTTTGTGTTATCTCGTGCCACAGCAGCAATTGTAGTCAGTTCCATAAAGCACCAGGCTCTTCGACTGTCTGTCTAATTAGTTCAGCGCTTTCCTTAACGATGGCTGGTTTTCTGCCAAAGTGTCAGAGCTGCTAAAAACAGTAGATGAGCTTCTTTTGGTTGCTGTTTGGCATCTTTCTCCTTTCTTGTTGTTCAGTTTGTTGAGGGTAAGGTCACCTGTATATGAGCCCAGAACTGTAGCAGCTGCCTTTTATTCACAGAGCAGTTGATTTCTTTATTTGTCATTAAGGAAAGTCATATTTCAAATATGTATTAGTGCCAGTAGTGATAAAGGCGGATTTGTGTGTGTGTGTGTGTGTGTGTGTGTGTGTGTGTGTGTGTGTGTGTGTGTGTGCGCAAGCATGCGTGTACAACTACGTGTTGTTGAACATGTCTGTTCTTTAGAGATAGAAGAAACACTCTGTTGCCAAAATTCATTTTCTTGGCATGTCTTTATCATTTGATTGGCAGCAGTGCACACACTTCTATAAAAACATGAGATATCGTGTGTTTACCATTTTACAGCAGTCTAAACAACAGTTTGTACTGTGTGTGTGTGTGTGTGTGTGTGTGTGTGTGTGTGAGGGTAGGAGGGAGAGAGGGAGAGAGAAGCCATTTGACTTAGATCAATCAAAGCAAGAGCTCTCCAGATTACTCTTCCATCAACTAAATGACCACTACAACCTCTTTGAGTGAGAAACATCACAGAGTAAAAAGTATTTAAATATCATGTAGGCTGAAGACACCCCCCCCCCCCCCCCCCCCCCCCCAACACACACACACACACACACACACACACACACACACACACACACCCACCACTTATGCATGTCTTGACAGTGTAAGCTGTGGTGGGTAGAGTACTGAAAATCTAAACTCAAGTAAAAGTTTAATTACTCCTACTCAAATAAATGTTAAAAACCTGGTTAATAAATCACTCCAAGTACAAGTTACTTTTTGTGGTCAGTGCAAAATAATGAAAAACACCATTTGTTTTGCAGGTTGGCTTATCAATCAAATAGGGATAAGCTGTAGGATGGAGATATGAATAATCTCCCACTCTTTCCATCTCTTCCTCTCTATGAGTGCTGCACAATTTGATAAAAATGTGCGATTGCAATTTGAATGGACAATATCGGAGACCCCCAAATTCCACCAGATGCTTGTTGGTTGCGTCTGTCCAAGTACCCGCATCCAGTGGCATTCCTGCGAGAGACAGAGGGAGAGGCACGGACGGAGGACCCGCTGTGCCAACAGCACCCACTGCTCACACAGGGCAGCATGGCATTGTACACACAGTGGAACGAGCATGTGTTGCTGTCAGGCGTTGTCCGTGATTTCCCCGTGACACTTGTTGACACATTATTTGCGTAATTATGCTTTGTTGTTTTATGAGGCTCTGCCAACTTTGTATTTAATGTTACACGGCTCGGCTTTCTCTCGCATGCATTCTTCCTACTTTTCTCTGCGCTGTCTCAAGTGCCGATATAGATTGGGAACGGGACGTGGTGACTTTAACTTTTACATTTTTACACAACACGTCTTTCTGTTCAGCGTTGCCGTATCTGAATCCAAAGTATCGCCATGTAATAGACGTTGCGTTTTTTTCGCCACCAACTCAGCCTATTCATGGTCATGCTCATGCTCTTCTTCAGCGTCCATGTTGGTCACTGCTGTAAGCCCGGTGGTCACCTGACCATACGTGCTGCAAACACCTGTATAGCTTGTGGGCGTGGTGTCAACAAACTCCACACACTACAGGAGAGGCAGTCACGTTCACAGGCACACACGTTAACATTTATTTACATTAAATCGCAAATCGCTGACTTTTATGCGGTTATGTAATCGCACAGCCTGACATCGCGATTGCGATTAGATTAATCGTACAGCACTACTCTATCCCTCTTCTCCTTATTATAACATGAAAGATTGATGTTGCACATAAAAAAATAGCATAGCTTATGTTAGCTAACTAACTAATTTTCACCGACAGTTTGTATGACTTACTTGAATATAAGGTGTCCCCAGAAAAGGAATGATGGTAAGTATCTTTTGACGGGGCCAACGAACAAGTGTCTCTTATATGGGGGTCAGCAACATCATTTTTTCACCAAACAAAATCTGTTTACAACCTTTTTTATTTTCCTCAACTCAATCATTTTATTTATTGATTCATTCTGTGTGTGTGTGTGTGTGTGTGTGTGTGTGTGTGTGTGTGTGTGTGTGTGTGTGAGTATTTTGTTGTTCTTGCCATTTTTGTACATAATTTGTCACAGAACACACAAATCACAATAAAAAGTACTCACCCACTCATGGTAGGTAGAGGTAAAAACAACATTTTTAGGACTTAAGTTAGCAAAAGTTTGGACAGCTGTGAGTTCTGAAGGTCAGGCTGATGAGGCAGAATGGATATCCAGCAGTAACTATGTAAAATGTACAAATAAATACCGTGAGTTTCATTATCTCTGAAAATTTCAGTTTACATGCAAAATTCTACATCAGGGAGTTGGTCCGTCTTTTTCAGTCTATTAAAGTGAAGACCTCATCACGTTCATGTTGTTTCCAAGAAACAAATTTTAGCCGACAAATTTGTCAGTTTGAAACGCTACTGCTGGAGGAGAATATTGATAATGGAAAAATCCGTAAAAGCATGAATTATCAGTGCATGATAACTTGTATGAAGGCCAGGGAAAGACTGTGGTCATATGAAACAGCAGTTGTTGACTGCAGGTCTCTGGTCTCCTGTGTGAAAGGGAGACTTGCTGCACGCCTGTCTATCTCCCTGACCACCACACCCCCATGGGGTCATGATTCAGTAGCTGAGATGAGATGATCTAGCTTAGTGATACTCTAGCTTAGTGATGCCATGTGGTCTGCCTCCCATTTTCTAATTGACAATGAAAATAAATTTAGTTACTCTTGAAATTTCCATTTATACTTTGAATGGAAATATGGTTTCAGAGTGCATTAAAAAGCATTAAAATACATCTTGTTTGTTTAAAAAAAAATGTCTGGGAAGGGTCCCCTAGACCCCCTGACAGAGGTCGGGGTTAAACCCCAAATGTCCTCAAATCCTAGAACCGCTCTTGTGTATATATGACCTGTGCAGGCCTGCTGTGACTGGATTTACATCTTGGAAAAGATGAATGAGTATAGTTAATGTTGAAAGGTTGAAAACAGGCAATTTACTTATTTTGCATACTGATAAATACTACTAACATTTGTTTAATACCTGGCCTCCTGTCACTTTGTGGAAGTGGCCCCCTAGGCAAAGCAAGTTGATTGTCTCTGATCTACCTTTATGCAATCTAAAACTAACTCGCTCATCAAACACAAAGTTGCAGACAACTCAGTATCACTGGATCTGTATGCTGCAAGCAAACATCTGAGAAATGAGCTTTAATGTGGGATTTCAGCCTTAATCTTCTAAATTAGCGAGGATAACTTAATAATGGCAAAAATCTCAACGCGGTCTTGTGGCTCTCCCGCTGTTTGCCGACTCTGCTGCGGCGGGATGTGTGCTGTAAATGTCAGGGCAATTTTTCATTCTTCATCTGTGCTGAAAAGAATTCCAGAGGCCCGGCTGTGAGGCAATAACAGCAGCCTGATCTGCTGCTTGGCTTTACTTTTGTGTGCTAATGCCCCCCTGAGGAGGCCCAGTAGTTCTGTGTGAGGCAGCTCAGTGGATGTGAGAGATGTGTTAATGTTGCACCTCACTCCTGATTTGATGAGTAACATGCTTTGCTTGCATCTTAATCTTATGAGATGCTAGTTGAGATTGGTTGGTGATGTACTTAAAGTGTCTCCTGTACATTTCTCAGATGTGTTCCTGACCAGGAGGATATGACCTGCTTTGATTTAGCTCTCACAGAAGTAAAGATATTTTATTCTTTCCTTTTGAAATCAAGACAGAGGGCAATTTCATTTGTTGGAGGCAATGACACTGGAACCTGGACCATTAGATGAGTTGACATCTGCATCAAAAATTAACACAGGCTGCGTCATACCGACTGTGAAGTTTCTTCTCTAGTTCATCAAATCAGCCATTTGAAGACAGCAGGACACAAAGTATTAAAATAAATTTGCAACCTCTGATTTGACAAGCGCATTGCCAGAGTGCCAGTGTCATAATGGACAACTACTCACTGTTTTCCTTGATTAAATCACATGCAAACAACACCAGGCTGCTGCAAAATAACCGTACAGCATTCAAGTGTGCTTGGAGAAGCCCACACAGTCCATGCACCCAAGACCTGTCAGCACACTTGCTTCCAACACTTCAAATACCGACACCTGGTCAGTGATCCTACACAACAAACTATGATGCTGTAGGCACCTCTCCAGCATCAGTTTGTAGACACTCAGTGTCACATGTCACAATACACCCATTGCATGCATTGTGTCTTTTCAAAGTAAACTTGTTTTGACTAGAAATGTACAGTTCTTGCTTGTTAAATGTCTTTTTTTTTTTACTTCCTAAAGTTTGGGCAACAAAAGCAAATGGTTACATTCAGAAAAAAAATATGATTTGACTGAAAAAAACATGTTTGTAACTAAAATAATGTAATGTCATAGGACATATGTCACTAGTGTTGTATGCTACACATGCTAGCACATGACGTTATTTAAGAAAACTTGATTTACCCTGGTTTCACAAGAAAAAATCCCTGAAAGTTCAGAGTTTGTTGGACCCATCTACCTCCTGTACCACCCACCTTATGCAGACTTTCTTGCATTTCGTTCTACAATAGTTAGTCGGAACAGGCAGCTGCCCACTGCGTCTCATACTGCCACTAAAAGGGGCCTCAGTGCATCGGTATCTGATGTTGCAGGTCACTGACCAGGTGTCAGTATTTATAAGCTGGGAATGAGAACAGCTTGACTTGTTGGCCATTGCACTTGTGCATTCAAAAAAGGATTCATAACTTTTCATGTTAAAAATTCAATAACATGATCCCTTGAATACTTATGACGTGACAAACATGTTCAAGATTTTGTCACAGATTTTCCCTTTTGTGAAGTATACACAGAGCACAGTAACCATGGATCACATGAACATGTTGGAATGTAAGAGTATACAAGTTATTTTGTATTCACACAGGCATGTTATGAGGTTTCAGTGATCTTTAGACCGTCAGCCTGTTGGTTTCAGACCCCGCTGCATGCATTTGTTAATAAGCTACAGCTAGATAATGTGTTATTCTAATCTTAACAAAACCTCAGCTCTGCCTTCCCTCCATTTATTCCTCTGTGTGATGGCTCTTGATGAATGAGTGCAGTTTTCAAACTATTGTGCTGCAGACAGCTTGACTGTGCTCATGTACTGCAGAACATTTGTAATCTAACTCAGCGGATATGAGCCCATGGTGGCATTATGCTTCAGTGGACATACAATGTCAGGCATAATTTGCCACGGTGGGATTTGATTTCTACAGTGATCACAGAAAATATTGTTGGACAGGTTAATTAGTTTCATTCAGCTTCGTGCTGTGGACTGCGTATCCTACGGTTTGCTGATAACACTGCACAGGGCTGCTGATTTTCTCACTTTTTATTCCCTTTTTATTTTTTATGTATTTATTTTTTTTCCTCATCAACCAGCAAAATGAGGCAAGTTTATTTATATAGCATATTTCAGCAACAGGGCAAGTGCTCTACATTAGGCATCAAAAACATTGAGACAATGTGTACAAAAAATAATAAAATAAATCAAAACATTTTTAAAGGACATTTACAGAAAAGCAAATAAAAAGTCATTGAAGAAGAAGATAATACAAAATAAGAACAAACTAAAACAGAATAAGACAGGTATAAAAAGCAAGGATAAAAGGTACTTGCAGTGTGAGACACGATTTGAAAGTTATTTGATTGAATAAAAGACAGCAGTAAACAGGAAAGTCTTCAGCCTTGATTTAAAAGAACAGAGTTGCAGCAGCCCCACAGTGTTTTGGGAATTTGTTCCAAATATGTGGACTATAAATAAGGGGATGTCACACCTAGGGGAAATGCCTGCCAAGCTGCAGACCACTATTCAGCGAGCAAATCTGGTTGTGATATCGCGGGTCATTGCTGTATTTCCAGCAGCTTTTAGCCCCATAATGTGGGTGATTCATAGCAAACCACAGCTGTTTTCCAGTAGTGATTGTGCATTTGTTTTTACGGAGACTTAGATGGCTCCTTCCGCTGGAATTGTGCCACTAAAACCGGTTAATTTAAGCCAAAACATGACATTTTTTCAACTAAAATCAAATGGTTTGTGTGCTTAAACCTAGCCACATGTTAAGTCTAGTGTTGTTGCTAAAACATCAAGTTTCAACATATCCATTACATAATAACATGAATGTCACATTTCTGTAGTTTGCAGAAATGTACAATGCCAACAATTATTCTGGTGATTGGGTTGGAAAGGTTTTGATGGCTCATAATGTAGCAGAAGATCAGAAAAATATATTTTGGCCCTGAACCATCTAGTGGTCTATAAATTCATGTTAGTAATTTAAAGGGCCAGTGTGTAAAATGGTTTGAAAACCGTTGAAAACAGTGACATCAGTGGTCAACTTCTAGATTGCAGGGCTCACTCGCTTACCCCTCCCGTCGGGTAAATGACGGTGGCCTCGTGAGGACAAAAAGCCTTGCGCAGACACGAGTTTTTCTGGAGTAGGTATATCTAGCGAAGAGGTGAATGTTTATTTAGAAATCTAAACCATGTTACGATATTGTAATGAATCCCTCACGAGCAGGAGACCAGAGTAGCGTTCGGGAAAAAGGCCCGCATATTTTTTTTTTTAAAGATATTTTTTAGGGCATTTTGCCTTTAATGGACAGGACACTTAAGTGTGAAAGGGGGAGAGAGGGGGGATGACATGCAGCAAAGGGCCACTGGCTGAATTTGAACCCAGGCTGTTGTGGCAACAGCCTTGTATATGGGGCGCCTGCTCTACCACTAAGCCACCGACGCCCCAAAAGGCCCGTTTATTTGAGCACTCCATAACACCGGTAACACTCCAGGGGGCAAAAGACTCCGTCCCAAACTCTTCTAGCGTAACACACACAGTTCACACACACATAGTCATTTATAGTACCGTACAGTACAGTAGGAGTGGGGACCCCCTCCCCTCTCTGCTCCACCAATCTCCAGCCCGCACGCTGACTGACAGCGTATCCTATAAACAGAGCTCAGCTGTTTATTTAGCCTAGCAATATCTCCGGACTGTAGCAGCTGCAATGGACGACTTTGAACGCGATTTTGAAGAGTTTCTTGTAGCGGAAAAAGATCCAGAGCCATACCTGTTTGAACCGGAGCATACAGATGAGGAAGTTGGATGCTGAGTGGGCGAGGAGAGAGGCTGAATCCTCTGCATTTCGCTGCACAGAATGGGATTCAGTGCTGCCATTGTTGGGGAGATATATCATCAGGGGGAAAAGCACCGCAGAGAGTGCATCACAAGGAGTGAAGTTGCATCTTCTTTGCCTTGCAGATGACGATTCGGGTTCATTCTCTCCTGTTGCGTGGTAAGTGTGGTCCATTCGCAAACTTTAAAACTGAAACAACTTTTCACTACTCTCTACGAACTGCATCTCGACAAACTCCACGTGTTCATTCATAGTTTTGATGCCTTCAGTGAGAATCTACAATGTAAACAGTCATGAAAATAAAGAAAACGCATTGAATGAGAAGGTGTGTCCAAACTTTCGGCCTGCACTGTGTATATATATATGTATATATATAAATAAAAGCATAATTATGAGGCTACGAAAACCAAACGAATTTTATTTTATAGCGATATAGCGATTATACACTTATATAAACATATTAATGGGTAGAAGATTCAGATTCAGATTCAGATTTGATAATAAACCATGCCAAATATTACACACTGGCCCTTTAAAATCAATTCTCTGATAGACATAAAGCCAGTGTAAAGATCTCAGGACCGAGGGGATGTTTTCCTTTGTAAGGACTTGAGCAACAATGTTCTCAATCAGCTGCAGCTATCTTGTTGATTTTTTAAATCCCAGTTCACACCAATGACTCGCAACAAAACCATTTTAGAACATTGCAGAGAAATGTAGCAGCTGTGTGAACCTGCTGGTCTGAGCTCAACTGGCTTATGGTCTCACCTGCAGCTCAGCTGGTCAAATAACCCGGCAGCTGGTTTTAGAACATAAAGACCATCACCTGTTTCAAAAGCCAATAGGCTTGTAGTGAAGTCTGCGGGTCAAGTCAAAATGACAGACTGTGTGTTCGCTTGCTGCGGCAAGTGCTCCATCTCCGCTAAACCCTCCGTGTCCATCATCACAGTGTGTTGGTGTCAGACGGTACGTTGCTGCTGCTGCTCCGTGCTGATTAAAATTGTTGTTGCATATTTATTATGAATACAATCCACCTGATGGTTTTTTACTACAAATGCAACTGTAGCCTGTATTTCACCATCCTCATGCATATCTTAAGGAGAATTTTAAAAATTACAAAAAAATAAAATAAATTCAGCAACAAATAAGTCTGAAAAACTGGAAATCAGAACAGAGATACAGAGAGTTGTTGCATAGGCATGATCTGCTGTCTCACCTTGTTGCATTGATGTGAACCGGCAGTTGCCTGTTTCAACTCATCTTGTTGCACATCTTCTTGTCTAAATTGGGCTTAAGCGAGACCTGTAGAGACACCATTACAGCAGTGGGTTAAGTGATGATAAGTGATGATAGAAACATAAGTCCTTTAATCCTTGATATGATATATTCTTAAGACAGCTCACTTTGCCTTAATGTGTGTCCATAACAGCATCAAGATTCCTGGCTTGGTCATTGGTATTTAATATTGCAGATTGAAGCTAAGCCATGACTTTTAATAATTCCTCCTTTGCTCCAAAAACAGTAACCTCAGTTTTGTTTTTGTTTAATTGTAAAAATTTCTAGCACATCAAATCATTGATTTGTTCAACTCACTAAATTAGTGCCAGTATTGCACCGTAGTTCCCTTGTGATATGGTTATGTAAATGTGTATGTCGTCTGCATAATTATGTTGACATGTATAATTATGGTAACATAACAGTGAGAAGGCATGGGATAAATGAAGGTTAAAGTCCTCCTGAATTTAATCAACATAGGGAAGAAAACACCGGCAGAGACACTACTTGGCAGTTAAACATGATGCCATACAGAGTAAGATACCAGACACAACAAAGAAATGAAAAACTGTAAGTCACCTTGATAAGGAGAGAATTACATATTATGTCACCTTGGACAGGTTAATACTCCACTGAGCGTGTGCAGTAGGCCCTCAGGATGTATGACATTGTCATATTTGCAGGGGCAGGTTCCACTCTTTGTGCCTGTGGGCAGAACAAAATTATCTCTGCTCAATATTTTATACCCTCTTGAGAATAGAACAGAAAAAAGCTGTTTAACATTCTACAGGGTTAATGTGATGGAAGCAGGGAAATGAATACATCTGCAGGTCAAAATATAAGGCAAGCATCAGATGCAGGTACACTGTAGTGGACTGTTTTGCTCTCTTTGAACTTTGAAGTTTCTTTGAAGTCACTTTTTTATTAATTCTTATTACTACAACAATGTAGGCTGTTTGTAATTGTTTCTTGATTATGTCTGATGTTTTACATTTAGCATATTTGGCACTGGATTATTTTCTTACAACCTCCTACAGACTGAGGTTTTAACAATCTTATAAGTTATATATAATATAATGCCTACTGAATCACAGGCCACGACATACAATGCAATAGCTTCCCATACTGAGTCAAAGGATGCTGCACAGGTTATTACTTCTCCAACTGTGAAGCACAACATAGAGGGTCACATCATTAAATAACTTGTGTGTGTGTGTGTGTGTGTGTGTGTGTGTGTGTGTGTGTTTGCTAGCTGCTAGATTGCTCACCTGTCAGCTGCAACTCTGATGCTATTTCCTTCGATGCTTGGTCCTCCTTTACATGATCATGGTAAGAGTTTGAGGACACATCATACAGGCAAGGCTTCTGCTGCCACATCTCCACAGAGTTTTCTTCTTTAATTGAATTTTACACGTTTCTTTTGGCACATTTTGCCTCCATGGCAATCCCACTGTGAAATGGTCATCCGAAATTTCTGACACTGTCAGAATTTTATGCCAGGCTGTCTTTGATCGCAAGACTGTAACAACAGCCATCCTTGAACCTCTCTCACTGTGCCACGACTAAAGATATCGGCACATTTCCCCCACGATGGTCATTTTTCACCTGGGACAGCCCAAAATTGTAGTGTAAACCACACTTATGACAAAAACAACTTAAGCCGCGATGCACATTTGGAAGAGAAAATCATATGTTAGATATTTTTATTTCTGTCTGGTTTCCATCTCTGAATCCCTCCTGTATGTGCCTGTCCTGTATCTCAGCCAGTGAGACAAAGTCAGATAAAGCCTTTAGAGGGATTTGAGCTCTAATCTTATAGACTTGTGTGGACAGTTTAATTAGGACTGGATCTGAAGTAAATCATGTGTCTCTTCCTGCAGCTCACTCAGAAACATGGAGCTCATGTTAGACGTGGCTGAAGTGTTTTCAGGCACAGCTGAGGATGCTCAGTCAGCTCTGTCCTCTATCTCAGTCTGGTCTGAGGGGATATCATGCTTTGCTGGACACTGTCAGCTAACCTCAAATCTAATGTCATTGTCAGAAGGACTTGTTTCACGGTAAAGGCCGTAGCACTGCCTTTAGCTAACAGTAAAGCACATAATGGAAGTTATGAGTTTCAGCAACCCTGTCACCATCAAAAATGTTGGTGTCATACATTTTTGTAAGCCATGGATATAATACATTTTCATGTTAATTAGCAGATACATTGAAGCTTTACATTTCAACAACACTGTGGTTAATGTGTTGTTGGGTTTAGGCACAAAAACCACTTGGTTAGGGTTAGAAGAAGATCATGTTTTGCCTTCAAACAGCAGGTTTGGGGCACCGTCTCCATTGTAAAAAAGCAATGATGCTTTTCATGCCGCTATCCCAGCAGGAAACACAGTGACGGGTCACTCTTACCATGTCTGGTGGCTAATACACCACTGGAAACACAGCAATGACTCACTAAAACACAACTGGTTTTGTTAGTTGTTGGTGTTGAACAGTGGTCTGCAGCTTGGCATGCGTCTTGCTGAGATGTTATCCACCATCCCCTCCACCTCTCACTGACAAAGTATACTGCATCACTGTAGACATGCTGATATGAAACCTATGAAATGAACAAATGCAATGCATTATGGTTTGCAGAGACATACAATGCCCGCATTTTCTTCTGACAACTGGGCTGATTTCAGCTGGAGCTCAACCCATCGGAATCAACTTACAACAGCAAATAAACAGAGAAGAGCATAAAATATTAAAATAGTTATTTGGAGATAGGTCATGTCTATGTAATACCTGATCCCCTAAAAGGGTATGTATCATGGCTGATACTAATTGGTTTGGAATTGCTTAGATTAGTGTATTCCTCCTTGACCTAAATGAAAAAAATATTCATGATTTACTAAATGCAAAACCACTGGTATGCTCCTTTAAGAGCAGCAGCACAGTGGCTCAGACAGGCTCAGACACACACCAACACTCAGAGTTCTGGATGAATATCCAGAGTTTTGGCACTGAGACATTGAGATGTAGTGGATGGTGAGCTGACTGTGTTGCAGCACTAAGAGGCTGTCTGGATGTCACACTGCATTGACTGGATAGTCTGTTACATGACTTACTGACTGTGGTATATTGCAAAGATTACCAGTCTACTGAAAACCTGGATGACTTGACATGAAAGTAAATTTGCATCGAGGATCCAAACCCAGAAGCCGCTCCTTTTCTTTATGCTGAACATGTCCCTCCACCTCTGCTGCACTGACTACAACCTGAACTCGCCTCGTTAAAGAGAGAATGTCAACAGCCCACTGTTTCACAGGTAATGGGGTTTGGATCTGCAGCACTTAATGAAGAATTTGAATATTCTGTATATCATTTTCTCCAGGCTTATGATTTCTCATACAAATACATAAAAAGGTGACACAGAAACATCCCCATTTTATTGTAATTGCATCTCTGAGTGTTTAAGAAACCTGTTAAATTGTAAGATGATGCAAATCCATGACCCTCCATCACACTTTTTAAGTCCTGGTTGTTACTCTTAATACCAACAAGTCCTCATATCTGAACAGTATAGGGTAAGTGAACTCCAGAACAACTCATATGATCTGTCATTTATGTGGTTCTGGTTTGGTAGAGTTAGGAAACTGGGTTAAGGTTGAAGAAAACTGGAAACCCACCAACTCTTCCACACGAATCCTTCACAATTACCAAATCCTCACCATTAATTTCCATCTTACTACATTAAAGACACATTACTTCCTGTTTTGTTGCCAACATTGGCATCACAGGACAGAACATTGTTATAATCCTTTTCAGTCACAGAATTCCACATCTTGTCTCTCCTCTGAATTCTTTACTACTTTTCCATCTATCTGTGCAGGGAGGGAGAGAGGAAGAGATGAGTAGTATGATGATGTTTAAAGTTTGGTTTGATTTAACTCTGTGGAAATCATTTCAGCAGCATTAATGAAGAGATAAATTACTTAACGATGGCCACCACACTGCGCAGCACAACCAGCACTACCAAGCATGCTCTTTCATTTCCTTTCCTTCCTGCCTATTTACTTTTCCACTCTTCACTGTCTGTCCTCCTTCCTCATCCTTTCCCTCATAGAGCTTAAATAGAAGCAGCAGGGAGAGAGCAGATAAGGCCGAGGCCTTGTAAGCTTGTATATCTCCACAGACAGACAGGATTTCCTCCGTCTGGTTCGGGAGACACTGCTCTTGAATCTTGACTCCAGAAGTAGTTGCTCGGGGGAGAAACCAGTAAAGCTTCACCAGTAGCTCCCAGTATACTTCCCAAGGCTTTCTCACAGAGCCAGGTTTATCATTTGCTCTTGTTGCCAGGGAAGAAATATGATACTTCAGTGAGTAAACACACACTCACACACACACACAGTCTCAGTTGCTGCTGCAGTTCAATTTTCTCGGCTCTTCATTAAACATGTGTTTACTCCATCTAAGCTAATGGCCTGCTCCTATTGGTTAAAACCTTTGCAATGCGTAATCCTCAGGGACCTATCAGAGCTCAGAGCTGTCTAGGGAGTACTGGGCTGAATGTACTGATGCACTCTGGGTTGTCCTCTGGGAACTCTGGTTTTTTTTCCTGTGGTGGGAAGTCAGTGAAAATGAGGTGTGTGTCTGTGCGTGTTTGAGTGTATGTGTGTGTCTGTGTGTTTGCAGGTGTGTTACATTTACAGAGGGCTGTGGAGACCGACAAACATTCTGTGTGTTCTTTTTTCTCTTTGCTGGCAGCTGTTTATTACTGGGTGGGTAGGTAGACACACAAAGTTGGTAGAAAGAAGGGTAGGCTCATAGGTAGGTTGACAGAGTGGTAGTTACGTGGGTAGGTAGGTGTCAGTAGTTAGAAATAAATTGAGCCTGTCCACCCAAGGAGCTGGAGAAACTTAACCAATTATGTATACTAAGTAGACATTAATCAGAGGGTTAGGGATCAGATGTTTGCAAACAAAATTTCAGCATTTCACACCATGAGACTATATGACAATATATGACAAGAGATCTATAAAGACCATTAACATGATTTTTGTGTTTGTGTGTGTGTGTGTGTGTGTGTGTGTGTGTGTGTGTGTGTGTGTGTGGCAACGTAAGTGTTAAAGTGATAGAGCTTAAACAACAACTCTGTGTTTGCTGGCAGAGATTCGAGCAGCACAGGTTGACTCCAAGATCTGCAGCTACTGGATTGTTCATTTTGAAAGACAAAGTGTATCTCGATGACTAAAGCTGTTTGTAAACGCTATCTTGGCAAGTCAAGAGCGGAGGCTAATGCACATCTCACTTAACACCTTCCAGAGTTAAACAGTGAGGAAATGAGACAACCTGTTGCTTTGGCTGCTCAAATACACCGGAAACATGGCTGTAAGATCAATTTGGATCATTAAAAAGAATTAAAATAACATGAAATAAGTAAAGACAGTAGCTGCTTTATTAAACATCTTACTGATGATGATGATGATAAAGGTATTATGAAACTGTTCTACAAGGCTGCATTTTAAAATGGAGCCAAAAATTACCCTGAAATCAACATCTCAAGAATCTGTATCTTATTGGACATGGTTTGCTTTTAAGTCAGTAATGCACTGTTTTGGCCTAATCATTAAATTCTTATCATGAGACCTTTTTTTGACATTGTGACACCAGTTTTGGAAGAAAAAATAATCATAAATTTAAAAAAAAAGGGATATCTAATAACTTTTAAATGATTTCTTGTACATGCCTTATGTGAAGAGGTTAATCCTAATAATCATTAATCATCAAATCTAATGTCAAATTATTTGTCAGTGTCAAAAAATAAATTATTAATTAAGCCAGTCAAAAAGATAAAAATTAACTTTACTATTACCTTAATTTCAAGGGGACCCATTATGCAAACTTTCTGGCTCATGCTCATATTTTGGGTTTCTATCACTATTTTTACATGCTCTTATGTTCAATCAACATTTTTTTAACAATACAATACAAACACAATTTTCTAAACCTTTCTCTGCTGGAACATCTGTATTCATACTCTGTTGAAGACATTCCATTTTAGCACCTGTCTCTATAAGCCCTCTTCTTGAAAAAGGCCTGGTCTGCTCCAATTTGTCAGCATTTCTCCATATCTCAGCCTCTCCGTACTGTCATTGCAGCTGGGAAATGATTGTAATGGAACATAGCAACACTTTCTGCTGTGAAAAATCTGCAATAAAATCTTCTCATCCAGAATCTTCACAGCTGTTCTGTTCTGCCATGTGCTAGCAGGAAATTTACCAAAATCAAGGAGAAATAGTAACTTCAGCAACCAAGAGTACGTTTTCCCTGTCATTAGCATGTAGCCCCATGTAGCAAATGTGCCAGAGCAGAGATGTGTAATTATAACTAGATACCAGACACCAAGATAGCACAAGTTTTTTGTTGTTGTTTGTTGCTGCAATACCAAAAGGGCCCATTGGGAGGCAAGGCTGAGATGAGCTCCTGGGCGCCTGGCACCCTTTAGAATTACTATTTGTAATATTTGAAAAATTTCGACTCTGGTGCTACCCAATGGTTGTACTGTATTAAGACTGACAATGCAGCAGCTGCCTAGAGCAAAATGTTAGCATTATACGATTCTGCAAATCACAGATATGTTACATTTGTACTTTTCATAAGTATCATATCAAGTCTCCAAAGATTACATATGTATGAGCTGACTTTTTCGTGGATGTGTAACAGATGGTGGAGGGTGTGGGACCAAGGCGAGACAGCTGCTAAGTTGCAGATCACTGCAGATCACTGTCATGAGCGGCATTTTGAGCCACCAAAGCGATGCGTTATTAGCAACATGTCAGGACATTTTCAGCGACGAACCAACACCAAATGGGTTTTGTTTCTTAACATAACCACACTTAAACCACAGCATTGCTGAAACATTAAGATTCAACATATCTGCTGCACAATAATGCACAAATATTTCATACCATATGCAGAAATAAGGGTGATTGGGATGGTGGGCTGAAAACAATACGTAGACTGCAACAATGTTCACCTTAATTGTCTCACAACATACAAAACCATAAGAACAACTGACTGCAACACACAAGATGGATTTCATGTAGGAACACACTAAATTAATCATAACATCTCAGCATCTTGTGCGATGGATGTTGTTGGCAGTTACAGCAGAGCTGATATTCACAAGATGGAAATGTAAATGTGACAGGAGAGGAGGAGGAGGACTTACAGCAATCCTGTGTGGGATTTGATGTGTTGTGATGTTGATTACAGCGTCCCACCACTTCCATCTCTCCAAATTTATCACTGCTTGATGATACACCCCCCCATGCATCCCTCCACCCCCCTACCTCATCTCTCCATCTATCTCCCATCTGTTCCCCCCTCGCTGTCTTATTTACTTTTGGTGAAGACGCAACATGAAGCCGTGGTGTTGACTGGGAGATCTGATTGCAGCATCCCACCACTTTTGTCAGTCACAATTCATCATTTTATCTATTTTTCTCTTGCTCTATCCAACCATCCATCCATCAGTCCATCCATCTCTCTTCCTCTGTATTTATTTGTTTATTTACCAAGAGGAAGATGTGATATGAGGAAGAGATCGTGCTGAAGTGGTTTGATGGCGA
The DNA here is from genome assembly GCA_026686955.1 of Epinephelus cyanopodus. Taxonomy (NCBI): domain Eukaryota; kingdom Metazoa; phylum Chordata; class Actinopteri; order Perciformes; family Serranidae; genus Epinephelus; species Epinephelus cyanopodus. The sequence goes on along the minus strand of CM048918.1, from coordinate 7,871,162 downwards.
TTGCAACATCCCATCATTTCTGTCAGTCATAATTTATCGGTTTACACGTTTCACCCCCTCTGCTCTCACTCTCTTTGTCGCTCTCATGTTGATTTAGTGAGAGGAGGATGTGATATGAGAATTAGCTGATGTAATCTTGTGATGTTGATTGCAAACTCCCACCACTTCTGTCCAGCTGAATTTATTATTAGTGGATAGTATGTCAGCCCAATCCCCTCTGTCTGTCTTTCTCCAGCCCAGTCACCAGGAGGATATGTTGGCATTCAACATGATAAGCATGCGTTACATTGGTATGCTTTATACAAATCATATCAGCAGTTCTAAAGTAACATGGTATATAAGCTGACTTTGTCATCCGGAGGTGGAGGGGATGATGGATGCCATGAATGCCAGACCACTGTTAGAGACCAGCTAACAAGAAAAAGAATTGTTTTTTAGCCAGTCAGTGCTGTTTGCAGCTGCTTTTTGGCCACCAAATGTGGGTGTTTTAGGTGAGCTGGTGCTGTTTCCAGCTGGATAGTGCTGTGAAGACCAAGTAATTTAAGCCAAAACATGATCTTTCCCTAACCATAAAAGGTTTGTGAACCACACGTTCAACACAGTGTTGTTGAAATGTAGATTTTCAAGATATCCGCAACATAATAATGTACAAATGTAATCTTTGGTTTGCAGAAATGTACAATGCCAACATTTATTTTGGAAATTAGGTTACTCTCTCTCTCTCTCTCTTTCTCTCTCTCTCTCTCTGAAAAACAGCCAAAAAATATGAATATCATATTTATTATGTGAAAGACAACATACCAAAAAAGTCCATTTACAATATAACTGTCTGTTGGTTCATACTGTGAGAAGTACCATTGTTAATATAAAGATATAAAGCTTAAAGCTTAAAGGGCCTGTTTCTACATAGAATTTTTTTTGTTTTTTGTTTGTTTCTGAATGCCAGTGTCCTTTTTCAGTTGTTCACACCCTTGCCGAACGGCACACATCAAAAAATACGCCCCTATTATTTTCAATGTACAACCTCATGCCAGCAGCGGCTACACCTGTGTCGGCGCTCCTGGATATGCCACCCCGCAGCACCTCACACCACTGTCCTTTTTCCAGCTTTGCTACCCCTGGAATTAACTATTAACTATTTTTCACCCACTTGCTCTGCTTGTACATATAAGCTCTGATAGCAGCTCTTTATCCATGCTCCTATGCAGTAGATGATCCTGATATGGGCCGAATAGCCCAGGGCGACACTTTGTCACAATGTGTGGGGGGACGACAGGAGCGGCAAGTGCTGGAATTTGCAATTTAGGTGACAACGCCTGAACACAACACAGACTCTGCTACAATTGGCTGTGTGTTTAGTGCTGTGCTGCTGTGTGAGCTGTGTGTTACACACTGTAAAAACCAATAACTATGTCAGCTAACAAACTGTGTCGGACTCTGGTCAATTTCGGTCAGGTAAATGCGGCCCGAGTCGCGCTCTAGTGTCCTCTCCTGTGTGTGTGTGTGTGTGCGCGCGCGTGCGCACATTGGGGCAAAACTCTGCCGTGTGTGATACAGAGAGCAGAGGAGAATTGTAAACACGTGACCACGTAGAGACAGAAATGACACGCCTTCATGTAAATAAGATAAATAACATAAGGCTATTTAGTTTGTTTCATAAAAGGACAGGGTATAGACCTGTTCTATGGGAAAGGTAACCTTACATGACTTCGGTTGTGATCTGGCGCCATTGGGGGGGCGGGGCACCCCTTAATGTGATGGTAGGGGAAACACTGCTTGTGGTTCTCAGTTCAGAGGCCAAATACTAAAACCTTGTAGTTGTTGGGGGAGTGTTGCCCAGGGTGCCATTTAAGCTAGAACCGCCACTGCTCCTACGTGTTTTGTGTGTGTCAAAGAATGAATTAGGAGAGACTTGTTGAGGTTGAGAAATATCCAGGACTAAATGACCCACAGTTCAGACATTACAAAGGCCAAATGATAATAGCCAAGAAGATATTGCCTGGCAAGTCATGGCTCTGGAGAATGGCACTTCAGGTGAGAAATCAACTTTTATGAAGGGTGTCCACATAAGATTTTAAGATGATGCAGAGGTTCAGATCTTTCAGTAAAAGTAGCGATGACTCTGTGCAGTCGTCTGTTAAGGAGCTGCAGTGCGACGCATCCAGTGTGTGCCAGGGGTGGCACTTGCTGCATGTCACATGATGTGCCACTCCATGGCAGCATTGGAAATATGTGGCATTGGAAAAGCCCTTTTTTGGGGCGGATCAGCCAGCGGTCACTGAATGTTACTAGTGAGTGTCGTGCTTTTCTCACTGTCCGCGCTGTAAGCTTACTATTAACTATGTAGTGAACCTACTGTTAAGGTAGCGTTTTGTTAGCTTCCTAGCTAACATTGATGTCAAGATGCTGTTGTCATAAAAACAAACCTACGCCTTGCACATCATAAACAGAAAAAGCTATGCGAGCACCTTTTCAAAGAGCCAATCCCCCAGTTCCCTGCCAGTGCTTCTCTGCTGAAGGAAAAACACTATGTGGACACAAACCCTCAAAGTTTTATGAGATCTGGGCAACTAAAAGTTATTAGTTATTGTTTGGGGAAAAATTGTGGTCTTGGTCATAGAAAGAAGTAGGAGGTGAACAAATGATAATACGCAAATTGCGATCTCTCCGCCAACTCTCTCTGTCCCTAGATTCCTTTCTGGACCTTACTTTAATAAGGCCTTTGTGAAGTTTGTTTGTTCTGCTAACTGTTAACTTTGCCTCATGGTGAGGCCATTTTTTAACTTGTCAATATCCAGTGTAGCTGCAAAGTCTCAGCTTTCTCTCTCTCTGAGCTAATAAAAGGAAATTAACATCTTTAGGGAAGACATATTTGCTTCTACAGTACTGGGAGTTCACCCTCAGTCCGAAGCTCTGTTTCACATCGATCCTGTTATTAAAGCAGCACAAACATAAAATGCATCATCTCAACGACCTGAAAGTGCATTTTCTTTGAGTGTTTGCAGCGAGACGATCGAAATGACCATTTAAAAGTGACTAATGTTTGAGTTCACACTGTGACATTCTGTACGTGTTGTGTGTGAGTGCTGATGTGTATGAACATTACGTATGCTTCCTGTGTATGTGGGTCAGCATGATTGTGTTTGTGTGTTTATTTTCTACATGCGCTACATCTTTTAGCCAACCAACCAGCAGTCTTGGTTAGAAAAAGATCCGTATTTCTCCGGTTCTTCATTGGAGCTCTCTCTATTTCTTACAGCTGAAGTGGAGGTTTCCTACTTTGACAAATGGAGTTTACTGGATGTGTGTTAAAGAGTGACAGACAGAGACAGAGAAACTTCTCATAATTTAAGATGGTTGTAGAAAACAAACTTCCTGAATTCTTCCTGGTGAGGTCATATTTTCAAAGACAGAGGTTGTGCCTCCCCATACTCACTATATAGTAGTCTCTATATATAGACTCTACATTCAGTGAATGTAGAGTCTGGTTGGTTGTTTGGTTTCCGGTTGTAGGCTGTTTTCAGCCCATGTGATGATACATGACCGGTTGTTGTTATTGTTTTACGGCCTAGCGACATCAGGAAGAAACACGGCTGGACAATAATATAAGTTAAGGGGCCTAAAGTCCAAGTAGGGTGGGTGGGAGGGGTGGTTTATGGGTCCAACAACCACCAGCTTTTATACGGGAGGCTGGTATTCACGTCTTGTAAGATTGTGAAGCCAAACCCTATTCTTTTTTCTAAACCCAACCACATGTGTTTGTTAGCTAAACGTAACCATGTGCGTTTGCTTTTAAAGAAAAAGAAAGAAAGAAAGAAAGAAAGAAAAAAGAAAGAAAGAAAGAAAGAAAGAAAAACAGCAATTTGCAGTGTTGTGCTGACGTAGTACGTTTATTTTGAAAGAGACTGTATGCAAACTGTACACTTCCTGTGAAAACAGAAATGTATTTTGAAAAAAGACAATGCATGTACAGGCGGAAGTTGACACAGCGTCCCAGGATGTCAACAACCAGCACACTCAGGGTACCTTGCACATTATATGTTGACTAGGAAAGTCCATTAACATATGTCAATATGTAATGAGTTTGGAGTGAGAATGTGTTGTTAAATCTCTCACTGGAAACCACAAATGTATTAGCACATTTCATAGGCGTTGTTCAACATTTCTAAAGTGATGCAGTATATGAGCTGACTTTGACATTGAGAGGTGGAGGGGATGGTGTATGGTGTGTCACCCAGGCAAGACACCTGCCTAATACAGACCACTCTTCAAGGCCACTAACAACAAAACCGGTTGTAACTTAGCAAAACATTGCTGTATTTCCAGCTGCTTTTTAGGCATCAAACGTGGGTGTTTTGTTGGTCACTGTTTTCCCAGCAGGGATAGAGCCACAACATGTGATTTATTTATTTTTCTGAGACACTGATGCTTTTCCAGTGGGGATTGTATCCCAGGAACCACGTGTTTGAAGTCCAAACATGATCTTTCCCTTTTTGTAACCAATGTTTTTGTGCCTAAACCACACATTAACCATAGCGACATAACGGTAATGTATTAGGTTGAGAAAATACAGTAGCATTCCCAACTCACTTACTTAACTAGTTAATGTCTGGAAATAAATGAGAACATTAGTTATAAATGTCATTTTGAGAAGTATGGGTGAGCTCCCATCATACTCAGGATGGTCATTAATTAATGCTTCAACACCAAAATGAACCTTCCACAGTAATACAGCTTGTGTGACAGAGAAACTGCTCTTCTTCTTCTTCTTCTTGACATATTTATATTTCAACTCACCACTTTACTGCCGAATTCTAGACAAACCGCTATGATCTCCACACTAAGTCACATGTCAGAAAATGTATCAACTTATACTGTAAAAGAAGTCACACAGTGAGAGAGTGCATGACACAACTGTCCTTGAAAAAGTCTGACAAAGCCAGCAATTTTCATTTCATGTCAAATATTCCATAACTAAAAAGGGCTCATCTGACAGTGTTGGGGGTAACATGTTACAAAAGTATATTTTAGCAGTAACAAAGTAATATAACCAGTTACCAACAGGATTTCGGGTAATAATATGACATTTACAATTTCATGTAATGCATTACCATCTGAAATAAACTGTTCATTGTTTCTTTTTTCATTCATTCACACTGATCCATACCGCTCTACTTGTGCCAGTGTGTCACCAGAAAAAAATATCCCCCAAAGGTTGTTGTGTGTTGTCATGTCATCATCGGTATGTTATAGGAGAAGGGTGCCAGTGATCTGGGATTGTGTGTTTCCATTAATACACCTGCAACGTCTACAACATATCCTGTTCTGCTCCTACATCCTAAGGCTGCTTGAAAGCAGCGGGGATAAGGAGCTGGCCTCCAATTTGTTTTTAACTTGTCCCAGTGATCGGCACATCTATGTGATGTTAGTATGTGTTGGATGTGTGTCCATTCACATTCCCTACAACTGCAGAGCAACGCCAGCACACGGTCCCATTCCTTTGCATAACTCTCTCTCCGGTGCTGTGTAGCTGACTGGCACACTGGGAGCTAGCACGTGGGTCTTACAGCTCCATAGTATTAATTTGCGCTCATCATAGTGACCATTCTGTTTGTTGTGCTAACTTCAACATTTGTTTATTGTGTTTCTTATCATAGGCCCAAAATTATTTTTCTCTGTCTCATTAATATTAGACTTTGATCCTCTGCCTGACCCTCCCTGTGTCCAAGGCTATTCGGATATTTAAAAAGCTCTAGGCTATTTAACGTACTTTATCATAGTTTTCATTTTAATACAGAGCAGTAACCACTGCTGAATTTGAAATGAACTGTAACAAACTGGAGCTTCTGTGCTTTGATTGCCTGCATTGAAACAACATGACCTTCATCCATTTAAAATGAACATTAGTTCTTCTGACATTGTTTTGGTCAAAGTAACATAAGAGTAATGTAATCAGTAACGTATTACTCTGCACAAAGAGTAATGTTGTAAAATGACTTTACTTTCAAATAAAGGTAATAAGTAATATGTAATATGTGACATTTTGAGACTAACTTGCCCAATGCTGTTCTCTAATGCCCTTTACCACGAAAATGAACGCCCATCTGTGCATCCACTTTATTGTCATATTTGCATCAATACAGATTGCAGCTGATGGGAGTTGAGATGACATATTTATCTGTGACTACTGCAGTCATTTGTCCTGGAATGAATGCTGATTGTAACCTTGCCCACTAAAGATAAAAGCCAGATGTCACTGGATGCTATTTTTTTTTGTCGTAGGGAAATGGGCTAAATGATTGCTTCACCTACAGCAGGAGGAGGACAGCAGGACTGACAACACTTAGCTTTGTCATGGTGACACGGAGTTTGTTGCATCTTAAAATGAGGCTAAATGAATACAGTAAAACTTCCACACAGACTGCTTTCACCTTCTGACACTCACTCATCGGCTGATGGTGAATTATTGGAGCAATTAGCAGCAATGATTATTATCCTGATGTATCAAAAAGTCATTTCAAAAAACCATTACGAATGATGTTCAGTGAGTATTAAACAGTACACTATCATTTGTTTTGTTCTCGATATTTTTGTTGTCTCACTGGAGATCATTTGACTCTGATGGATTTTTTTTTTTTTTCAGGTCGTCCTGTCTTTCGCTGTGTGATTACTATAATTTATTTATTTTTTTATCATCAGTAATAATACAAGCAATCATTACCTTCTGATGGAGCAAGGACCCTGTGTCATGTGTGTGTGCGATTAATGACCCTCATAGTTTTCATTAAATAAAAGAGTTGCAGCAGCCAAAACATCAGAGAGGCTCCATCATAATTTTTGGCAAACAGAAAACATTCCGATTAAACATGGATCAAAACAAAAGATATTAATTGCGGTCATATAAGTTGTTCTTTTTATCACAGCCACCGTGTGAATGTTGTCAGTCACGTTCCTCGCTGCAAGAATTTGATTTTCTTCTTCATGTTTCTAATTTCTTTTTTCTACACAGTCAGTACACACACACACACACACACACACACACACACGCACACATACATACATATTCACTGAGACGGACCCCTAAATGCATGCTCACACACATACACGCAAAAAAATCAAACATGCATGTGCACATGGCTGGGGCCATCTGTTGATCTACAGTAGATTAGCCTGCTGGTGGGAGCAGCCTCATCTCCCTCTCACACACACAAGCTGTGATGTGCCAGTGTCTCGGGGCCGAGCATGACGAGGTGTCAAAGTGTTTTGCTCTGCCTGCCAAGTATCTCTCTCTCTCTCTCTCTCTCTCTCTCTCTCTCTCTCTCTCGCACTCTCTCTCTCTCTCTCTCTCTCTCAATCTCTCAAACTCTAGTCTGTTCCTCCTAATCCTTTCCTTTTTCTCATCTACTCTCTTCTGTCCTTGCTTTTCACCTCCTTCCATCTCCATGAACCATTCCTCCTTTTCTAAATGTCACTTGTCCTGTTCTTCTCCCTCCTCTGTGATACAATCATCAGATCCAAAATGACACTTCTTCAATGGTAATTACATCAGAATTAGAAAACAAAAATGGCATGAACTGCAACTTTTTTTTTTTTTTTTATACAAAACTGCATTTTTACCCTACTACAATCTCTGTCCCTCACATCATAGGTGCTGTTTTTATTTTATTATGTTTCCCTAGATTTCCCAGAACATTAATCTATACATAAAGCCTGCAAAATACACAGACCAGCACATTAGGAGAATCAGTTCAGAACCACCTCACATAGTGCACAAAGTGTATCTTTGTTTACTGAAAAGTTCATGTGGAGACACGCCAGAGTTAGTCTCTCAAGAAAACTAAAACCATGCTAATATGACAACATTTTATGTTTGAGGCTGACTAAAGAGGTATGTCCATGAGATTTATGGCATGTCACTGTCAACTATTTTTCTTTTTATTCTTGTCACTCACAATGGATGAGGAAGGTCTGATTCATTAAGTTGAAATTAGGAATTAACTACACAATATCTCTATTATTTTGCCACAAAATCCAAAATACGTACGCAGCTGGCTGGAGGGAGATCGCCAGGGAGCTGAAAAATTCTGGTAAATGACAATTGCAAACAACTTACACTAACTGTTATTGGCTATATTGTATATTATTTACAATAATTATCACAATACAAAACTTGCATTATCTGTTTGAAAATATAAACATAGGAAGATAACAAATAAGCTTCTCGCCTATCTTTTAGTGGTTTCATATCCAGTCTGATCTGGAGTGCATCTGTATGTAGTCTGTATACATGACGTAACAAGTGCATATTTAGTGGAATCAGTGTTGGTAGAGAGCTCAGATGTTACACAATACGAACCGATAGTCAGACACTCATTTGCTGTTAGGACGTGGTGTCATCATGTTTAATATCGGAGCAGCTGCTGAATCAAGTGCAGCACCCTGTGGTAAAATCCAGTATTTGGTCTTGTGCTTGGCTTCGTATCAAAACAGTTTGAAATGATTTATTCCAGTCCAAGCCTAGTGACAAGTTTAGTTTGGAGTTAGAACTCTCTGATTTGACACCATGTCCAGTTGTTTTCTTCTTTGGTGATGTTGCCCTTTTCCTAACACTGTTACCACAATGTATGATTAACTCTTTGGCACTTACACATACCTATGGGTGCCCAAGCTTCTTAACCCCAGTAATTGGGACCCTCTGCTCTCCATGACCCTGCTTAGTGTTAATATCCAGAGGATGGAGCAGTTCACCACTGTCTACGTTCATGTTCTTAGACAAAGTCACCAGTACCAAAGGTGCTGCTATCGACCAGCACTCAAAAATACTAACCTTTATATCATCAAGTGTGAAAAGGACAACAGTGCATCCTAACTGGTAGAGCTGCACCCACTCACCTACATCCAGCCATCACTGGTTGCCTTGTCTACATGTTTGGTACCATTCTCCGAATACACTAGCTGAACATAAGGAGAAACTGAATTCAAGAAATGGCTTTAATAGCTTTGAAAGCAGTTAAAAGTATGACTGTGGGTTCAGAGAGAGTCGAGGTCAGCTGACAGATTGTTTTGTCCACTGGGAGTTGCATGTTAAGTGGATGTTTATATAGCCATGTACAGTCAGCCATGTTCTATATATGGGCCAGGTGACATCCCACGTGACAATACACACACACATTTCAGATGGTGTTTGGCTGAAATGGAACTATCGATGTATTCGAAGAACTGGATAACTGCTCACACACATAATGCTCACAAATGTCTCTTTCCCTCAGCCCTTGGGCCTGTCTAATAGAATTAACATTAAGTTGACAGTACACACATGCAAAATAGCTTCTCTAGGCTCAGGGGAAGTTTTACAATCATGTTTGTAGTTGGAGGTGTCCTGTCCACAGCTTTTTATCATAGAGGCTGACAGAGAAAATGCTGGAACGGACCTGAATTTTCACAGTAACCTTTGTCCTCCCTCTTTTTCATTTATTTATTTGTTTATTTTTTAAGAGTATAATAGTAAACTAAAGTCGCACAGTGTAAATGCAGCACATTTAACAAGCAATCCAGTCACCAGAATAAATATTGGCATTGTACATATGTATCTGCAAACCACTAATATGTTCCATTTGTACATTATTGTCTAGCGGATATGTCGAAACTTTACATTTCAACAACACTGTGGTTAATGCGTGGTTACGTTAAGGCACAAAAACTACTTGGTTATGATAAGGAAAGATCATGTTTTGGTTTAAAATATGTGATATTGCTGGCACAATTCTTTCAAAAAAGACCATAAGGTCTCGGTAAAAAAAACAACAGCTTTTCATGGTACTATTCACACTGGAAACAGTGATGGGTTGCTGAAAACAACTGTTTCTGTAATTTGTTGGTCTCAAAAAGTGGTCTACTGCTTGGCACTTTTCTCCCTTAGTGGACACACCATGTACTGTCCATCCACCTCTCAAAGGTGAAGTCAGCGCTTATACTTTGTCACTTCAAAAACACTGATATATGTATGACACTTACAAATGTAACATTATCTCGTTTGCAAAAACATGCAATGCCAACATTTTATTTTTGTTCTGGCAACTGGGCCTTTATAAAAAAATACTTTAACAAGAATAATAATGTAATGTAACTGTTCCTAGGTTTTAATCCACAGTAAAATATACCAAAACAAAACAAAAAAAAGTTATCCTTTCTAGCACACAAACATTTGCACCCACTCAGACACGTGTACATATAAGCAGACTCACTCTCACAAAAACACCCAGAGACACACACTCAGAAATAAACCTAGACACGCGCACACATACAAACACACACATGCACACACACACACACACACACACACACACACACACACACGTTGTCCATCTCCTGAAACGCAGCCCAGTTTTCCAGCCAGTCTGTGTGTGTTTGCTTATTTTGGTGAACACAGCATGAGTGTATGCACGTGCATGTGAGAGACAGAAAATGTCTGTGTGCGTGAGTGTGGGTGTTAGAGTGTGTATGTGTGTGAGGGTGCCATCTGTTAAAATATTGAGTGGAACAGACCAGCATTATTCCCACAATCCCTCCCCTGCTGTCCCCTCTCTTTGCCATCCTTGACTCTCTCTCATCATCATCCCTACATCTATCTATCTATCTATCTATCTATCTATCTATCTATCTATCTATCTATCTATCCATTATCTATCTATCTATCTATCTATCTATCTATCTCTGTCTTCCCTTCTTTCTTCCTTCTGTCTTTGCCCTCTACTTTGCCTTTATCATATCAGTGAGTCTCTCTTCAACCACACCTCCTCTCTTTGGCTTCAGGCTGTTTTTCCTGCAGCACCACGAAATGAACCAAACTTGGGTGTCAACAGCAGCGTCATCAGCATATCGTCACATGAGAGACACCATTTGCATATTTTTGCACAACACGTTATACAACACCCCAGTGCTCCTTGAGTTGTTTGTATTAGCAGAGTTGATGGTTCAATGCAAATGTGTTTATTCCTGTTATTCAAACAGCATTGTTTGATATTTTGTCTGACTCTTTCTGTTCACTGCTGTAGTGTATGTGACACGCATATATATTTTTTTGTTTGTTTTCAGAACCATAAATGATGTTTTCCTAAAGGCAAACCTTCACACGCAGCCACCATGAGCAGAGTTTTTCATTTTGATATATTTTTTTACAGTTACAGTTTTTTGTTTATAATGTATTATTTTTTGTAGTGTGTTTATTACTGTAGATTTATACTTACTGACTTTATCAGATCTGCAGTTTGTTTCTTTTTTCACTCAAGAAATGAAAGCTCATTAGCTTATTAACCTTTAGTTGGCCATTTCCATGCAAGAGAGATGAAAAGGTCTATTGGCAGAGAAAAGTGAAGTACAGGAGTCATCACAGAGGATTATTTGTTTATTGTGAAAATGTTAACCACAATGGAGGATCTGACCATGTTGCACACTGTTTCTTTAAAAAAGGAGAACTTGAAATTACACGTTAAATGATTTTATGAAGTTATTCAAAACACTGTGGTGTATTTTAAACTTTTTTTATGTGACAGCACTGGTTGTTTGTTCAAAGGATTAAAACAACGTATGTTAAGTTGGCAAGGAAGTCTAGTGGCTGTGTGACTTATGACTGTTTTCTCTCAGGACCAAAGGAGGAGGTAGCATGCGGTTGTTAGTGTGTGGCCTCACTGATACTCTTTTTACATACGGAAACAGATAAGTCTGTCTCAGACGTTTAAACCTTGTTGCCCTCATACTTCCTTGTGTCCTTTATGTTGGCATAGACACAGCCAATTCATGGCGCTAGGGGGCAGAGTCAGAAGTTTCACACGACAACAGAGTCAATAGTGGAGGAAGTTGTAATCATGTACATTTAAACGGAGGCAGCATTGTAGATGGCGATGGTGTGTGCGGTCATATAAGGTTATATCATGACGTGGACCAAGAATTATTTTCACTATTTACCAATTTGTTCCATTCCGCCATTATTAAAATTTCTTGCTCTTTCCTATGGTTGAATCTAACTTGAACTATGCTACAGTGCCTCCATGATCTCTGATGGTACTGTTCTGTTTCATCTATATCTGCAAGCTTTCAGGAAACGCATACAAACACGGACTAAATGAACACAGAATATGGACATTAGGCTCCGTTTGTTTCTGTCTTTGTATCTAACAGTGAGCATGAATGAACCTTGAATGAGCTTTCAAAGCTCTTTGGGAAGAGGTGGGGTTGGGTGGTTGGGGTAAAGTGTGAGAATCAGAAAATTCTAAACTGAGAATTTAGTGGTTTTTTTCCCCCTTTGCTTGATGGAACTGAAATGTATTGGCTTTGTTATCTGAAATTTACCATGTTAACAGCATGAGTTGGATGTGTTGTATGTGTGATATGGGCAGACAAAAAAATCAAAAACAATAGCAATATTCGGACAACAAAATCTGGCAATCCATTAGTCTGAGGGTTTTGTGGATGCCTGAGTAGTTTCAGTTGTAGCTGTTACAAATCTCAAACATAGCTTGTTGTGTTGACGGCTCATGGCAGCAGGGTGATGCAGTGAAGAGCCTCCTTCAGCAGGATGATTTGGTGCAGTCCACCCTGCTGATTCATCCTTGACTCTAAATCCCAACCAGAGATTTGATTCTCTGGGTGATCCTGACCACTGACCTCACTGTGGATTGGTGAAAGTAAAGATAGAAATACCCCCTGAGAATCCGTGGAGCACAACTTTACCATTTCAGCTTTCAACATTGAGTGATCTCAGAAGATTCTTAAAGTAGTCTAGATATGGTTAACAACAAACTTTTAGCAGTGACAACTGTATGTGGTAGAAAGGAAATGAAGGTTTTCATGATTTATTCGACATATCAGCCAGTTTTTTCCCCTTGCTTCTCATAACATCACCCCTGATTGTTGTTTGCATGAAAATGTTTTCTTAACTTTAATGCGCACACTTTCTGCATAGTCAGCCTTCAACTGTAACAGTGCCAGCGCATAGAAAATAAGTAGAATAACTTTATTCCTTTAAAAACAGACCTCCCATGAACAGCTGTGGGAGATCGTTGTTTGCATGATCCTGTTTAAATAGATCTAAAATAGAGCATTCATCCTTTTGCAGCACAAGGCTAAGGTTTCTGTCTCCTCCTTCATCACGTCATGACCTTACTAGGGATGGGGCTGATCTGATCTGGTATCGGTATCGGGTTCCGATACCAATGTAATTCACGGATCGGAAATTTCTGATCCACCAGCCACGTCTGTGCTTTCACGTTGTCTGCTGGAATGATGTGATGATTGCTACATAGTAGTGTTGCACGGTATACTGGTGCCAATGGTAGACTGCGGTACTAAAACACCACAGTACATATGATACCGTAATGTTGGAGTACCTCAGGTACCACTACTTTGGGATAAGTTCAAAGTCCAATCGCAAGAGGGTGAGTGTCAATGCGCTGTCCAATAACGGTGCGTGCTGTCCACCTGGCACTCAATATGCCACTGCAGTAGTTTGTATCCAGTGACATTTCAGGTATTAGCTGAGCTATTGACTTTAAGCAGTGAAAGTTATTATTAACTTACTTAAATTACTTATTTTTACTTGTAGGTTAGATTTGTTTATATAAGTTACAGTGATTTGTTTTCCACAGAGCTCAATGGTGTGAGCATTTACTCCCATTTGAGACTAAAAATAGTTTTGTGCGAGCAAAAGCAATCATTCAGGAGCACGCTGTGCGAGTACAGATTTCAACCAGCAGCAGAAACTAAAGGGGAATCCTGCCGGCTGTGGGTCAAATACGGCGGCCATAGTGCTCCGCGGCACAAGATAACGGCTTACCGGCAACGGAGAAGTCCAGCTCCAGGTCCAATAATTCTTTGTTGGTGTCATGACTGCCCAAAAGTACCTCGTATTGCAGCGGTGCCTGGATAGTGTGACGTGTGTGGTTGTGCTGCTGCCGTGGTCCTGCCAGATGCCTCCTGCTGCTGCTGCTGCTGCCATCATTAGTCATTAGTCATACTTCTACTGTTATTATACACATATGATTATTATCATACATGTATACTGCCAGATACTAATATATACTTTCAACATATTGTACCACAGTAGCCTGAACTATAACGACAATATTATTACTTTCATGAATGTTGTTGTAAGCTACTGTCATTACCGAGGATGTCATACAGATTACTGTATTGTGTCATACAGATTACTGTTAATTTGTTATGCTGATCTGTTCTGTATGACATCTATTGCACGTCTGTCCGTCCTGGAAGAGGGATCCCTCCTCAGTTGCTCTTCCTGAGGTTTCTACCATTTTTTTTTTCCCCGGTAAAGGGTGTTTTTTGGGGAGTTTTTCCTTATCCGCTGTGAGGGTCTAAAGGACAGAGGGATGTCGTATGCTGTAAAGTCCTGTGAGGCAAATTGTATTTGTGATATTGGGCTTTATAAATGAAATTGATTGATTGATTGATTGATTGAAGTACCTGAACAGCCGAGCCATGGCGGCACACAGGTAGGCTTTGTGTCAGAGGGGAAACAAGCCGTTCACATTTCGACAAACCTCACTGCACTTAAGGGACTTACTTGTCATCGGAATAGTATTGGTATCAGCAGAGGTATCGGGATCAGATAGGAAGTGAAAAAATGTGGATCGTGCATCCCTAGACCTTACATTACCTTATGTGCTGGTATATAGCTTTTATTTTACCTGTATTCCTGTATTCCCCCATATGGTTGCAGGAAATCATTGTTGGCATAATCCTGTATGTTTGTATATCTATCTAAAAAAATATAATAGCTAGAACATAAATTATTTTCATAGCATAAAGCTAAGGCTCCTGTCTTACCTGTCATTATGCTATAACCTTATATACCTTTTCTTATGTGTGGTGCAAACATTCACCATAATTTCACTGAAATTTCCTCAGAATTTCCCCATATCTGTTGCAGGAGATCATTGTTTGCATAATCCTGTATGTATGTCAATCTAAAATGAATAGCATAATGTCTAGACCATTCATTCTCTTTGCAGCAGAAGGCTTATGTCTTCCATGTCATCACACTATACACTTGTAATTTTGTCAGTGGTTGTACAGATGTAAGAGATATGAAGCATTTGACAAACAAAAGTGCCATTTGATTCCAGAGTTCAAAGATAATAATGATAATAATAGCATTGCAAAATGATAGCATCAGACAGTGTTTTTTTTTTATGTTAACTCGTAATTGCCTCAATTAATATTACTGCTGATGGGTTGTTTCTTAATTAGTGCTCACCCACATGTCAGTACAAGTCATGAGCGTAAATGTTAATTTGTAATGATTGGACTGACCTCTGACACAAGAGGCATGTCTACCAGCAATATCTCTGCCCATATTAGAGTCTTAATAAGTCACTTTGTCAAACTGGTTATTAAAAATTCTGCCAAGTCTCAAGGTCTTAGGGGTAATTTCTTTAATGTTTTGTTTCTCATTACATAACATTATATGGGCTTAAGGCTGTCAACAAATATTCTAAATTCGAATTTGAAAAAAAAAAAATGGACCTTCCATTGTGAAAATTGATATTTAGTTGTGGGGGAAAAACATAGATCAGACACCCAGGCGATCGCTGCAGGGTGCGAGCCAGCCATGGAGCCGGCATGGATGACACAATCGGTTAACATGGACGCCGAAAGGAAACTGGCTTCGTTTCGAGGCGCTTTGAGGCTATTTGCAGCGCTTCCGCTGGCGGTGTGGCCTGATGGGTCAGAGAGGGGGTGAGCAAGAGTTCCGCGGTCGTTTATAACGTAATGTTATAGATAATTGTTTTAACTGACAGTGTTTTAATGTGTAGGTATGTAAATGTTTTCAAAGACGTTTATTTTGAAATAAAAATATCTACAAGTAGTTATCTTTCCTTGTAGTAATACATATACAAGTATGTTTCCTTGTATTAATTTGCCCTCTTGTGGACATAGAAAAAAAATATTTGAATGGTTCGAACCTATGAGTTATTTTTAGAAGGAATATTCGAACATCATTTTTGAGCAATTTTGACAGCCCTATGTGGGCTTGATTTATTTATTTTAACAAAGGAGAGACTGACCCTGTAATTCAGACAAATAACAAGCAGATGTAAAGCAAACAGTTAGTTATGTTTCCTGTTGCATTTGAGGCAGCTCACCATAGCTGCCACTGAGTAAGAATCCCCTTCAAGACACCTACAGATATTGATAGTGTGCAAGTATCGTTAAGCAGTAAGCTTGAGGCTTGTTTACAGTACCATTTTAAAGTACACAGCACTTCTTAAGTGCAATGCTCACTTGCAGAGTCACAAAGTATTGGATTATTTGACACATGAAGCACATAAGAGATGGCCAAGCTTTAGTGGCTTGCGTGAGCCATTATAGGGAGTGAATGTGTCAAAACTGATGCTTTCCTGAAATGGGGACCTGCGCTGACACTAAAAGATGTAACTATGGCATGTCCTGACTTGTGTGTGTTTGTTGCTATTAGAAGTCATCAGCCATGCAAGGAGCTCTGTGAAGCTATAGGGCTCTGTTTAAATGATCTATAGCTCATTGTCTAAAATGAAAGGCACAGCTGCACTATGGACATGTCCAACTCCACTTTTGCTGGTTAAACAGCGCATCTGGGTACAAGGGGCAAAGGGGTTGTTTTTAGTCCATGAATTACTCATACATGTATCTTGGGTAAAACATGAATTCATTGAACCTGGTGTACTGCTATTCACATGGCAGATTCTGCAAACTGGAGCATCAAGTGGTTTTCCGCTGAGAGTGATGCAGTTTGAGTAGAAATGTCACTGCAGGAAATATTGTGGGACATTTAAGGAACAAAATTAAAAACTGTAGTTATAAACTTGACAGCTGAAACAGAACTAAACTTTCAGCCTCTGAAATAATCAATGACGTTGCATGCTCCTTGTGTACAAATGAGCATAGGGTCAGTCTTTATGGGGAGCTGGACAGTTTTGTTCACATTTTACAAAATGTTTTTTAATATTTTCCTCATTAAGGATGGATTATTTCACCCACCCTCAAGCTAACTGCACATCTCTGTGCGTAACAAGCAGTGAACCTGCCTATGTCAGCACGTTACTATGTTAACAATGCACGCCTTTAAATAGCAGGAAAACATTGTACAATTCCAACTTTAGACATTTTTTTGATGGACAGTTGCTTTCTGCTGACTATAGCAACATGCCATCAATTTTAAGAGCAGCATGCTCATGGGCAGACAGATGGATGCAAGTACATTTGCTACTTACACAACATGGGCACTGGCCAAAAAAAAATACTGTGTCAGTCTGAAACTAGCGATGTCAGTTGCGCTGCATTGCATGCCACTTTGCGCTGGATGAAAGACAATGTCCATCATGTTCATTTTAAATAAAACCAAAAGGTTAAATGGATATTTTGTGTTAATCCACCAGCAGGTGTGCAGATTTCATCATGAAGTTACAGATGAAAAGTCAGGGGATCATCAAAGTCTGTAGGATTCATGCTCTAGAGGTCTGTTTCAGATATTGTGGCAATGCAT
The DNA here is from genome assembly GCA_026686955.1 of Epinephelus cyanopodus. Classification (NCBI taxonomy): domain Eukaryota; kingdom Metazoa; phylum Chordata; class Actinopteri; order Perciformes; family Serranidae; genus Epinephelus; species Epinephelus cyanopodus. The sequence goes on along the minus strand of CM048918.1, from coordinate 7,853,623 downwards.
CCAACTGTTGTTGAGATAAAACAAATCAACTAACCAATCAACGTATTCTCATACGTATCTACGTATGAGACGTATCTAATGAAAAATGTATGGATAACAGTTTGTATGACATCCCATGGCATTATGTCCTTATTATGTCCATTATGTCTCTATGGCCTTTTCTAGGTATGAAAACAACAGAAACTGAAGTGATTGCAGTCCATGCTTCCCTTTATAGAGCTAACAGAATTAAAAAAAAAAAAAAGAAAAAAAGATGTAGTAAGGGGCAGAACATATAGTGGCAGAGGGTACATGGTGGATTAGAGCAGGTGAAGATAAAGACGATCAGAAATAATAAGCAAAAGGAAACTGCTCTGTCCTTGTATCCCACCGTCATTATCTTTCTCTTTCTCTTTGGCTGTTCTCGCCTGCTCCCTGCCCTCCTCTTCCACCTCCCTCTCTCTTTATCTCCTCCCATTATTCTCCCCCATCACACCTCTCCTTGTCAGCATGTTGTTTTCTATTTCTGAAATGAATGTCCTCAGTTTTCATCCTCTCCTTCTCTTCACTATCTAAAACATGAATACATCAGTAAATGAATGTTTTCTTTTGCCTCCATTTGGCTGTCCTTCCTTTTCTTTCTACCACCCACCTTTTCATTTCTTTCTCTTTGTATTTGTCTTCCCTCGTCCCCCTCGGGTCTTACTTTGTCTGGATTTATTGCTCTGTTCCTGCATTTTGCTTCTCATTTTCTTCCATCCTACATCTCTAACTCTCTTGTCCTTTGACCATTTATTTGTGTTAATGTATATTTAAGTATATTTTGTGCCTGTATGGACTGCTGGCAGTGCGGATCTTTGGTATTTTTAGTCTCCTTGTTGTTGTGTGTGGGATTTCTGGAGGAATTTCAAGTTGATTTTGCTCCTATTTTCTTTATATTTCAATTACATTTCATGAGATGCTTTATTAAAGAATATCTCTCCCTATGTAATATCTCAATGACCATTGTTATCACCTACAGTAGGTGAACAGATTTATTTTCCTGGTGACTACCAGTGTGAGTGCTGTATTATTGACATGGCTACATCTAATCTAACGCTGCCAGACTCCCTCTCCTCGCCCAGGGGATCGTGGGTATTTGATCTGGGCTCTGCCTCCATCTGGGCTCCAGCAGGAAAGAGAATTGCAAAGAAGTAATGCCATGCTGCTTCCAATACCTTCGGCATGCTGGGAAGTTCAGGCTTCACTCTGGCTTTTGAGAGATTCAGGTGGTGAAGGGACCAGCCAGGCGGCTTCGGTTTGTTGATAAGAGCTTCAAGACTCACCAGGATGAGCTACTAAATATAGATATATACAACAGATGATGGCGACAGATATACATTGTGGTGGAGGAAAAAATCTGTTTAATGATACACACAGTAAAGTGTAGGTTTACCATGAAACTCTCACTTTGAGTAAAGCATGACCCAGCTCAGTCAGGAAGGATGCTGATTAATTGTTGAGCTGGGTAACTGACCTTAAAGGGTTTTTGTATCCACAACAATGTGTCTGTTTCAATCATACTCTGTTTTAAACTGCATGTTTTCAAAGTGGGCTTTGGGGGATGAAAACATGAAGTACTGTAAAATGTTGCCATCTGTTAGTAATAGGGCATTAACGACTTTGATTTTTTTCACGTCGACTTATCTGTCAATAAAGTCGAAGTCGAGTCGACACGTCATTTGATGACGTCATCATATTGAAACAGTGGAGGAAAGTGAAGTATCTCCATACATATGATGTGTGTCTGTGAAGGCCCGAACATACAAACGTCTGCGGAACATACTTTGCGGACGTCTGCAAGCCCTGTGTGCGCAAAGCTCAAGGCCCGAACATACTCAGGCATACTATAAGCGGAACAGACTTCGTGAGGAATGTTCGCAGTCATTCAGGCTTCCATAGTCGAGCGCACTTCCGCGTCATAGTTTCCTGTAAAAATGTCAGTGAAAAATCCCCCGCTGTGAAAAATACAGGGCACACAGGGCTTGCGGACGTCCACTCTGAGTCCGCGTGGACCTCTGCAGACTCCGCTCCGTGCACCAGTGAGTGCCCGGCATGTATTTTTCACATTGTATATTCACTTAGTCAAGGATAAAGTATCAGCGTAAGCACACACACAGAGACAGAGAGGGAAAAAACACACGACTTGTCAACTTTTCCCGGGGGGCGTCAACTTGTGCCACTGACGTCGACGCGTCGACAAATCGACTTTTCTGTTAATGCCCTAGTTAGTAATCTGGGAACTACAACTTGAGCCCTGTTGTTTTGACCTATATTTTGTTTACATTTTTGGCATGTTGGCACCATTAAAGTTATGCCATTACCTGTAAGCAGCTCCGCTTATGCAGTGTACTCATGGATGTACAGACAACTATTGCTGGATTACTTTCATGCTGGACAAAATGGAAAAATCTGAAGAAATTATACTAAAATTGGTTTTAAGCTAAGTCACCCATAATTTGGCCCTTCAAGTCAGCCGTCACCAGAAGAAAATGTTGGCACTGACCATTTCTGCAAACACATAGACATTACATTTGTACATTTCATATGTGTCATGGCAACGTTACTAAAGTGACAACTGACTTTGTCACTGGGGGACCGAGGGGATGGTGGATGGTGCATCATTCAGGCCAGAAGTCTGTCATTTGAGACCAACAGACAACAAAATCGGTTGTGCTTTAGCAATCCATGACTGTTTTACGACCGGGATTGTGCCATGAAAAGTGCCAAAACCAAATATTTTAAGCCAAAACATAATATTTTTCTAAACATAATCAAGTAGGTTTTGTGCCTAAACATAGCCAGATGTTAACCATAGCATTGCTGAAACACAACATTTCAACATATTGGCTACATGATAATGTACAAATATATCACATCTGTGGTTTGCAGAAATGTACAATGCCAACTCTTTTCTGGCGACTGGGTTGTCTGAGTCAAACCAAATAGTTACACTGATTGCAACATCTAGCCTTAAGCCTTCTTCTCGCTAAGTCTTGGTCGTTTATGTATCAGCAGCCTGATACACAACACAAAAGCCACAAACAACAGCCGACTTTCCTGCTTAAGTCTCCTTTTTCATCAAGCTAACTGACAAACATAAACATATGTCTTATCTTTTATAAGCGACCAAACAAACGTTCACAGATGGAAAGTTCATTGTCAATTTCAAGTTAAGCTTAGATAGCTGGTCAGCTGCATTACATTGATCAGCAGCACATAACTTCCCTGCAAATGTCACCTCAGTCCCTTCAGATGCTGATTTGATCCCACAAGATTAGCTCCACAATAGCAAAACAGCAGGAGATAGTTAATAATGTGTCCTGGCAAGGCATGGTGATGCTAGGCAATAGCCGTATTCGCTGGGCACTCACATGAATGCACATCACAAAATTCCCTTGAGGCATTTTTGAGATGTTCCGTTCACAAGAATGACACAGACAGGGTCACAGAGACATTGAGCTTTGACCCACAACCGCCAGAATCTTATCAGTTCATCCTTAAGTCCAACTGGACTTTAGGCATTCTTGAGATATCTAGTTCATGAGACTGGAATAGATGTACCTATGTACGAACAGAGGGACGGACAGTAGAGAACATAAAGCCTCTGGCCATGGCTATTGCTGGCGCAGAGGCAACAGTTTCTCCTTGCTCTGCCTGCCTTTTCTGTTTGATACTTGACTTGACCTGAACTTCCCCCAAAACACTCAAAAAGCAATCAGTCCTGATTTGACCTCAGTAATGCCAGCTGACATAGATCGCCCTGGTGGCTTCTCCCCTCATGAATCATTTCAGACAGATTGGGTTGACTCGTGTTTTATTTCTTACAGCAATACACATACTGAATAGTCATAAACACATAAAAAAATCATTATTGTATCCAGCCATGGTATTTAAAAGGTGATTAAAAAAAGAGAAATGTATGGAAAACTTCTTCTGCCTCCTCATTGTTAGTCAGAAACATCTGAGTCACTCCACCCCTGAGGAGAATTTGCGAACTAAAAGCATGATGGCGTGATGAGAGGGAAAGTAGCAAAGAGGAGGAAGAGAAAGGGATGATGAGAGAGACGAGGAGAGCCAAAGTTGGTCAGAGAGCAGAGATGAAAGGGGAGAAACAACAGAGAAAGAGATGAGATGGCAGGATGGAGGGATGACAGGTGGATTAAAACAGAGAAATAAGATTTGCATGAGAGCCAGAGAGGTGGAGGAGAGGACGAAGGTAAAGACGAGAGAGGATGCTGATCGATAGTCTGAGAGAGTCTAATATTGGAAACTTCTCCACTGATCTGTGGAGCGTGGGAGGACACACACACACTCACTCAGACACACTTACACTCATTTAGACACACAGGATCAAAATACACACACTCAAACAAATAAGTGTCTTTTCACTCACACAGAGAGGCCTACAGGCAGGTCTGCATCTGAATAATCTCTCTCACACACAAACACACACATACACGCAGTGATCTCCAACAAGCCTCCTGCCTCCATGTTTTCACCTTTTGTCAGCACAGAGAGGAGCCTGATCCTGATTATCCACCTTCTGCCTCCCTCCTTCCCTCCTCCACAAGGAGTGCCTGTTTCTCCACCTGCTACATCCTGCCAGGAAAAATCCCAAACACTCCTTCCTGTGTGGAGGAGGATGAGGAGGAGGAGGAGGAGGAGGAGGAGGGGACACTTCCCAGTCTGCTGAGAACATGAAACCTGCATTGGGTTTTTGTGCTTCTGGCCATAATTCCCATTAATTACAATAACATTTTTCTCAACATGAACAGCAACATGGGCAGTCAGACAGGCTGGAAACAAACATCTAGTTTTACAAAGGAATTTAAATTATTTAGCAGTTTACACAAGCATGGTCATTACAATGATTCCCCAAACTGCTGGTTGCAATGGTTTGATTTCATTCCACCACTACCCGTAGATAATCATGTAATGAATGATGGGAGTCATGTGACTCTGAAGGTTGGGCTGGTATTAGGTTCAGGCTACTACAATACTTTATTCAAGATTAGAAAAATGTACCCTGGGTTTCCACAGATAATCATAACAATAGTCATATCAGAATAAAAATGCCTCGTGTAACCACTTAAATCTAAAAAGACTGGCCTGGTCCAGCCTGATTGCAAGAAAATTTCAATCAGGTTGAGAAGGGTGGCGTAAACATTTAGGTATCTGTCAACTATGAAAATATTAGTTTCATAACTATTTAATTGCTTGAACCAGTTGTTTCTCTGTGGTTGGAATAATATCCTTTTGTGCATTATGCACCAGGTGGAGGTAACATTAGTTGTAGCAGGGGTGCATGTGCCACACATGATATGCTGCAACAGCTGTTTATGCAATCTGCTGATATTTCATTCTGCTGAGAATGATTTTGACAGAGAATTGTTCAGTAATTAAAAAATGAATAAATAAAATAGCTCTGTGCTGGTGCTACATTCTGTTGTGAGTGATCTTTGACTTAGAAACAGTAGCATGAGTTCACCTTTTGTGGGTGTCTACTGTCTACATATATGGATGAAAAACACATTACTTGTAAGATGACCTGATGAAGAGCTGACATGCTCGAAACGTAGTCCAGAAATATGCAAACGGGCTTGGTTATGAGAAGAAGGAGAAGCATAGGTGAAGCAAAATATTGAAACTGATATGATATTAAACAGGAGGCCAGTGAAGCTGCTGAAGTACAGTTGGACATCTGGAATTTGTAGCTACCGATAATAACCTTGGTTGCACTGCTGTCAGAAAGGCCTCTGGGCAAACTTCTCCCATGTGTGGTTACACTTACACTACTTACTACTAAACTCTATTAACAGGTAGAACCACTTTTCCCTTTAAGCTTTATGTATTGAATGAATTACATTTTCTAGTAAAGTTGGTAAATGTTATATATCCACCAGGTTAGATGCTTTACAGCAGGTGGAGCCACATTGAGCATGTCAAAAGTGGTTTATTCTGATAAATGCTTCCCTGTGAACAGTTAAGCTGGAATCTCTCATCAGAATGATTCAATGGAACTGAAAAGTTATTGTCCATGTAAACAAAACTAGTGTTGACTTTTTTAATATTCAAAAACAATCTTTTCCAAATGCAACGAGCCAGCCAACTGACATAGCTGCTGGTTGCAGCGACAAAGAATGAGCTGATCCTACAGATCAACAAAGGACAGTGATTCTTCAAATGAAACTCATGAGAATTGGAAAGCATTTAAACTTACACAGCTGAACTTATGATACAATCAAAAACAGTGAAAAGTTGAGTTGGTTTCACTGGTCACTCGGATGAATGAAGGTTTGTTTACTTGTTGATGGCACTGCTGGAAAAATAACTGAGCCACATCAGACGTGTGCATGTTCAGACAATGTTATTGTCTCTGGCTTAAAGTGACTTCCTGGAGCAAGGTGAACCGCACACACACACAAACACACACAGGATTAAAAAAAATCTCCTAAATCCAAAACTCCTCTTCAATAACAATCACACCATGAGGGTCTAGTGAATTAATAACTGGACTGTGTGGTATAAATATTGATGAGGGTGTGAGTACACTCTCCTCACAGGAATAATTTATTTTTCTCATTCCTTTCAATTGCTGTGTGCTCCCACCAGTGCTGACTACAGAGACTGTTTTTTGTGTGTTTTTTTCCTATTCCTCTGAACAGGATCTTTTTGGAGTAACAAATTATTCTTAAGAATATCTTCCTATGTGTCCCGAATTAGAGAACATTAGTATTCTAGCACAAGATATAGTACTTTAGATCTATAAGAGCTTCAGCGAAGTGTTTTTGACCATGTGGAGGTAAACACCTTAAAAGAATATTCGTGATTTCATTAACTTCTCCACAGAACATGCTGAATTTTAGATTTGTAAAACTTAGTTTGCTTTAGTTCTGTTACCTTTTTGACCTCAGTATTTCCTTTGTGACAACCTGCAGAGATGCTGATTGACAGTAGATATATGGTAAATAATAAAAGGGACATTGCAAAACTAAACATCAGCTTTAAGTTAATGGTGATGTATTTTGCCCATATTTTTTTGTTTCTGCTTTTGTTTTCTGACATTATCCTCAACAGTACTAGTCTGATGTAGTGACATTACCTGAGCCTCGGCAGTGGCCAGTTGGGGGGTTCTGTGCCTTGCTCAGGGGCTCCTCAGCAGTGCCCAGGAGGTGAACTGGCACCTCTCCAGCTACCAGTCCATGCTCCATAGTTTGGTCCAGACGGGGACTTGAACAGACGACCCTCCGTTTCCCAACCCAAGTCCCTATGGACTGAGCTACTGGCGCCCCTACTGCCATCATTACTACAAATGCAGCCACAAAATAAGCTTGAAATCAGAACAGAGGTACAGAGAGTTGTTGCACTGAGATGATACACTGTCTCATTCTTCTGTCTATATTTTATATTTTCTGGAGGGAGGATGGCTATTGTGAGGCTGCGTTGTTTAACTCAACGTTTGGTGAGAAACAATTCTCAACACACCTCACAAAGTAAAATAAATTCAGTGTCAACCAGAATGTTTTATATTGTCTTTATACAAGGTGTACACATTAGTGTGAATGCTGCCTCATCCTCCCCCCTAGCGGCCAATTAATGCAGCTTCAAATCAGATGGGACTCAGCATAACACCGGTGGCCTCGTTAAATACAAAGAGCAGAGGTAAATTCTGGGGTTGTACTGCTTTGTTAGATCCTACAAATTACATCCACTGTGGTCAAACATTGCATTTTTTTTTCTACAGCAGCAACAACAGGAAAACAAGGAATATTTTTACATATGTTCACCATAAGTCTTGGAACCCTGATTATGTTTAACATGAACAAAAGACATCACAAAAAGGACTAATGTGTCTGTAACAAATTAAGGGGATAAATGGGAGGCGTCGAGACAATCACTGTGAGGTTTTCAAAGAGTTTCTGAATTAGCAGTCAGGGAGAAAGCTCCGTCACCTGGACAGCTCTGATATTAAATAAATCTCCATTGTCAGTCTGATATATTAGCCTAACCTTGCTCTCATTATCTCCAGAGTGTAAATTTGACACTAATCTCATCATGTCCTGTCTGCCATATCATCCAGCGCTAATATACACTTATCTTGAATTGTTAAAAGAGGATCCTTCCGACCTCACTGTCTCCTATAACTCTATTACTTTTTTAATTATATATATATTACAGAATATTTGAGAGGAAGTTGTCCCTCCGATTCTTTCTCTCTTACAGCACTGGCTGCCTGGGATACCGTATTGGTGATCTGAGAGCTGAATGTCATTCCATTTTATTTGACTTCACTGTGTGTGTTGACCTAAGTGGAAAATGAAATGTCAGACAAATGCCAGTGGTACCTTTAGAGGCATGTTGTATAGTTTCATGTTGTGGATAACATTTCTGCTCCACTTGGTTTTGACAGACTTATTTCGACCCCTTATAAAAGCCACACGGTGCTGTCTGATGAGTCACTGCTTTAATCAAGCAAAGGAAAAGAAATCTTTATGCAAACAGGACTTTGCGCCAGTTCATTTATTACAATAAAGGCCCAACCTCACAATCAAGGAGCACTTTCAGAACTATTAATGTAATTATTTTGACATTACAGAGTACAGTGCTTTATTCCATTTCCTGGCTCCTTGCTGACCTTTTCATACATTTGTTGCTCTTAAGAACCATCACCATGAGGATCAATGAAATGTTTTTTTTATGTGTAAAAATAAGTGTCTGTATTATAACTAGCATATAGTATAATTTCAGTGGATTCAGTTTGCTGAATTGATGCACACGTCATGAGTGTTGTTCACAAATGGTGCCGATAAGAGTTAAGTTCTCTGGAGAAGCACTGACGATCAATTACCAATCTATTATTCTCATTGATTAGATATTCAGCCTCTTGTAGTATTGATCAGGATCAATATCAACACATTGCCTACTCCACTCTCATCAATGATACAGTTTGCTTCACAACTCATGTACATTACTAAGTGGCTGGAGGTCCCAATCTATGTTTCAAAACCAATTGATCGCCTTCATTGATTACTGACTCGGAGATTTTTTTTATGTGACTTGAACCAAACAGTTGATCCCCACCTACACACGGGTTGCACATTTGGATTGCATACCACATGCATTTATACCATGCCTGTATGTACCACTATATAAAATCAGACAAAATCAAACAACATAAGCTAAACAAAATAATGACAGTCTAGATTCTAGAAGTCTGGAATAGAAATATCAAATATCTCCACCTGTAAATGGACAGTTAGCCTTTCACCATCACAAGTGTATGAGTGAGTCATTTAAGACTAATTGCAATTTATTAAAGGGCAAATTGACTGCAGTGCAGTGCAGGAAAATATCATGTTTTGGCTTAAAATACCCACTTTTTGAGCACAATCCTCGTCTTAGTAAAAATATGACAGCTTTTTGTGCCACTATTCTTGCTGGAAAAACAGCAGTGGGTCGCAACAGATATACACATTTGGTGCTTAAAAGAAACACTGCAAAAAAGCCGTGGGTACTAAGTGGCTACAAAGTATTCCTGTTTAGTGCCTAAAATGCAGCTGAAAACACAACAATAGGTGGCTACAAAACACCCACATTTGGTGCCGGAAAAGCTGCTGAAAACACAGCAGCAGGTCGCTACAAAACACTCATGTCTGGTGCCCAGAATGCAGCTGGAAACACAACGAAATACTCATGTTTGATGCCTAAAAACTGCCTGAGACACAGCAAGAGGTCACTGTAAAACACCCTCGTTTATTGCCTGAAAAGCTGCAGAAAACACAGCAGGGGTCACTAAATCAGAACTAGTTTTGTTGTTTGTTGGTGTTAAACAGTGATCAGAAGTTGTCTGCAGCTTGGCAGGTGTCTTACAGAGGTGACATGCCATCCACCTTCCCCTCCACCTCCTGATGACAAAGTCAACTCATACACTACATCACCTGTAGAGAGGTTAATATGATACAAATTAAGCCTACAATGCCAGCATTTCTTCTGGCAACTGTGCTGAGTAATGAACAGCTGTTACATGTAGGTATTAATATTGCACTATACCTTAAACTCCAAGCCCTAGTAACATTCCTCTAAACTTTCTTTGAGATGAACAACCAGGCTTTTCAGCTTGTAAAAACCTGCCGAGCAGAGAAAAAAGTCCTGGTAACACTGGTCATTAAGCTGCTCAGAGTTGAACTTTTTCAACTCCAGGTGAGGCACATGCAGGGGGATGAGACATCAGATGCCCAGGGCACATAAACAGAGAATAAAATGCATTAAAGCCATTAGGATGAATTAAAAAAAAAAAGATGATTCTGGAGCAGAGCCGGCCAACAGTAAAAGCCTGGCCATGCCTGAAACGTTTCATTCTCTACAGGCTAGCTTAGGAAATCACCATCAGCATTTTTTCCTCTTTAAAAGTCAATTAGCTTTAAAACCATTGAAGCGGGAGTTGAGTTTAGAAGGTCAACACTCTCTTTAATGAGAAACAATGTGGAGTTAAGTTTGTTGTCCTGCTTTAAAGGACCAGCCTGCTTAAAACTGCACCAAAAACTGTTAATTGCTTAACAGTCAAACTAACAGACAGATCAACAGCAACCCAGCATCAAACATGAAATGATAAGAATATTCAGACACCAAATTAAGGATCTGTTTTTAATTTGAGCACATTGCATCTGATTTTATGAAGAACCTCGTTTACATCTAGACAGCTGTCCAACATTCATCATCATGTTCTCTGCAGATAACACCGTTTCCTTATGTGGTAATTCACAACCATCCAGAGACAGGTCCAATGCAAACATAACTGTGGTTATTGTGATTATTATCATTAGGGATGATGTCCCGTCTCTTGCCAGTGGAAACGTCTCATTTTCATGGTAATGCCTTCTTTTCCGTCTGGCTGCTGTCTCTGTCAGGGTCTCTGGCCTATCTGTTTATTACTACATCCTTCATCTCTGTAGAGGAAACACAATTTACCAGATTCATCATGACACTCCTGGCTGCTTAATGTTTGGACGAAGTCTTGAGAATCAATTGTGATATTTTAAGAATTCTTTTTCTCTCTCTCTCTCTCTCTCTCTCTCTCTCTCTCTCTCTCTCTCTCTCTCTCATTTGTTTTGGCAAATAGGATTTAATATAATCCATTCGCTGGTTAGAATCTCAAGGTTTTGTTCCAAACAGAGCTGAACCACTGAAACAAAATGCGATCTTTGTTCTAAGGATAGGAGGCAGCTGAAAACAGTATTCTTACCTGATCTTCATTATTTTGCAGCAGTGTACTGAAGTGCTCAAAAAAACACAAAATAGTACATGTGTTTGCTTTGATCCAGTAACAACCAAAGGAATGAAATATTCCAGTAGTTCTCATTCCAAAGTCGTTAAATGCCACCTCTTTGTCAGTAATATGGCATCATGAAAACATAATGCAACGTAGTGTTGCATGGCGTAACCCCAGATTTAAAGGCCTAGCCATAGCTGATTCTCCTCCAGATTGTTTTTAGTTCATAAAGTATAATTGTAATATTGTGGCCTATGAAAGTTTTAGCTTAGTTTAGTTTTTCTGTATGTACATTTTGTTCTAATGGTTTAAGCTTGTTTTCTTCAAGCAGAAATTAGCATTAGCATTATCACAGTTAACCATGATTGACAGGGTTACTCGGCCATAACTGGAGCTATCTCCCCTGTGATATGTCTGTTTTTATATTTGATTTTATTCTCAAGCAATACCACTTTGTGGCATTTAGGTTTGAGCTTCTTTGTCTTTGGTGATGAGGTTTAATAGTGCTCTCCTGTTCACATTCACTGAATCTGGATCTGGAAAAAGTCAGGTAAACGTCCAGAGTGAGTGCTAAATGGGATCACATTAGGTCTTATTTCTGACAAATGAAACTGTAAGGGCACTGTAGTCTAACTTCACATTTATCTTCAAACCGAGTCACTATCCTTTAAATCTTTTTTCCACCTCACTCTTTGTCTCTCTCATCTATCTCTGGACTATTCCTCTCCTGTCGTGTCGGAGTTTAACAGTTTGATTTAGAGCCACATATTTCACAGCAGACCTTCCTCTGCAATTCATCACCCCTGACTCTCTACCTCTGTCTACCTCTCTCTATTGACCATCCCTCCTGTAGAGCTGGAGTACACTGGTCCATGATGGATTCCCATGGAGCATTTATAGAAATGAACACACAAAGGCAGCAATGACCTGACATTTATTGTTTGATCTGTTTCCTCTCTGTTGTAAAAGAAAGGGATAATAGAAACCCGATTTATGTGTGGACATCTTTCTTGTTTCCATGTCCTTGTGATGCTGGGTTGTTATCTGTATCGAGCTTAGGGCTGTGGATTAATTCACTCATCCATTCATTTATGGGAGGTTTTCATCTCTCTATCCTAGGTGTTGTCCCGGGCGCGTCTTATTGAATTTTAACAAGAGGTGAATTACTTTTTGCTAGCCAAACATGGGTGGTATAGTAACAGGGCATAACAATGTGAGATAAGGGGCTTACTTTTTCACATTTAAAGGCAGGAAGCAGCATTTGGATAGCAGAAAGCGCTTGTTTTTTAGCAAGCCATTGTTTGCATTTCCAACTGCTTTTACACCACCAAATGTTCGTTATTGTTTGGTTTTTTTAGCAACCCATTGCCGTTTTGAAGCCTAACATTTTTGCTGCCAACTGGGTTGCTTATTTCTAAATTCCATAAGTAATTTATTAATTATTCTGTTTTCACATTGTCATGCTGTTTTTCTAACATACCATTATGGTGCTGTCAAGATAAACATTGTTTTGTGGACTTCACACTGTGTTGTTCCCTTAATAGTTCTAATATTATAGTCGTGTTGTAAATGTGGTTTAAAAAGAGTACTCATGTGAGTCTTGTGCATGTACAGAAAAGTACATTAGCTGCTACTGGGAAATAAGGACCAGTTTACCAAGGTGTTTGGATCATTACAGTGGAGAAACTGGCATTTATAAATAAACAAACATTGAAGGACATCTGGTGTTGTTCTTGTCCTTTCGTGCCAACACTTGTGCGCATGTTGAACAGATTAGATTTTCTTAGTTTTCAGTTTGTTTTGTATGTTACTCCTGACATGTTTGAGAAGTCTACCTTCCTCCTTTTTCCCGGTGGATACATTTAAACTTCAAACCTGAGATCCAATTTACATTTTTTTTAAGTTAATGCAGCCTCTTGGATGATATAAATCAAGAACCTCGTGTTATTTTTCTTTCATACATTTAGGTTACGTTAAAGACAAAGAAAGAGTTCTTTTTCTTTTTTGTAAAGGGGGCGATGGAGGGAACTTGAGGAATTTGAAGAAAAGGATTGAATGAAAAGTAGAAAAAGGTCTGGAATAAAGTGACAAAGAAGACAGTGAAGGTATCAAGTCGAGGTTAAGCACAAGTGATATGCAGTTAAAGAGAAAACGTGAGAAAACAGAGGCATGAAGGACAACAGAGGAAACATAAAGACAGAGTGGAAGGAAATGTGACGCAAGAAAGAAGATAAAAAGACATTAAAGCAGAAAGAGGAAAAAATGGAGGACAGAAGTGACAAAATAGAGTAAGGGGCACTTTGATATTCAGCCTGTAAACTGCGGAGGGTTCAGTCCATCAGCTCAGGGACGCCGACGCACTCGACCGAATCATCCACCTCATCAGTCATTCAAAACACCATCAGTCAGCCAGGAAATCGCCCATCAAACAGACGCACTCACCCACAGCTCACCTCAGACTGCCACCAAATAGACTCGTCTGACTGACTGACACGTCCCACCGGCTCTCTTCTGATTGGTGGATAAGAGCAGTCAGTCAGCCAGATGCCTTCAACTTCATCACCGGTGAAATTTTGACTTAAAGTAAAAGTGTGTTCCTGTCACTGATCAAACATGAAAGTGCTTTTCATTCAGCTAATGTGACACCTCGCTACCTACGCTGGCATCGTAGGTCCTCCAGGTATGTGAGAGAGAGACATTAAGATGGAGAAATCTTGTGTCCCCGCTCAGCATCATTTTGACGAGACAAATATATATGTAAAGCATTTAAAATGAGCTCTACCTTTACCATCTGCATGACCATCAATATTAAAGTGCTTGCGGCTCTCTTGCACGCAATCACCAATCACACAAAATGGATATATATATATATATATATATATATATATATATATATATATATATATGAACATAGGCCTATGGTTATATGTACAGCCTATGTAGATGAGGGGCTATTTATAGGCCTGGGCCAAACAACAACACTGACCATAATCAAGCTGTTTTTATGCCTAAAACCTAACCACACATTAGCCACAGTGTTGTTAAAATTTGAAGTGTCAACATACATAACATGCAAATGCAACATATATGTGGTTTGCACAAACGTACAATACCAACATTTATTCTGGCGATTAGGTTGAGAACTTACCTGCTACTAATTTGGAAGGAAAATTTGCGCCAACATCCAAGAAGTATATATATTAGATGTAGTTTTTGTGAAAGCTGTGATCCATCTGGTTAGCTGTCATACAGTAAGAGGAATCTGATGAATGGATGCTGTGTTTGGCCTGAAAATGTACTTCATTAATTCTTCAAATAGTTGTTCACCTTCCATTCACCCCCTTGATTAGCTGCTACCACTGTTATCAAGGCCATTTAGTCAATAATCTTGTTGTTGTTGACATCAAAGCAGACACATTTTATATTTATTCTGTTTTTGCAGTATGATTATTGGTAAACATCATTATGGAATCATCAAACACAGTTGTATAAGCATCTTCTTCTGGGTGTGTGGCCTTCAACAGCTCTAAGTGTTTTTGGCTGCGAGACACACACGCACGCACGTACCCACACACGCACACACACACACACACACACACACACACACACACACACACACACACACACACACACACACACACACGCGCATGCACACACTTATGAAACACCATGATCATTCATTAATAAAATGACTTGCTATCATACGATTTAGTGGAGGAAATGAGACTAACGATCTGATCCCAGCTTTAGGGCCAGCTTTTTGACAGTTTTTGGATTTTTTGCAATGATTTGGTTGAAAACATTTCCCAATTGTATTATTTATTTGTTGGAGCAACTTTAGTTTGTGACCTCACAGTTGAATCTGCCCAACACAAAAATTGCTACCATGTAATTCTTCAGTTTTAGGTAAAACATGAAATTACCCAGGTGTGACAGTGTATTTCCACTGACACAGCATTATACTGTTAAAGGCTAAGCTGAGGGATAACTGAGTCAATTTAATTTTGCCAAAATGAAGTTCTGCATTGCTCAGCAAAAAGTAAAAGAAAAAAAAGTTCTAGTCAAGTGTAAACAAGGTGAATTAAGTGTGATAGAATAAAAATTGGAAGATTATCAAAGTAAAATAGAGAGTTAAAGTGAGGTTAAGTACTATTGTCATGGTTTTCACTGACATTTTATCATTTCAAAAAAAAAAATAATTCCTACTGCCACAAGTCCATGGGTGTAATTCTAATAAAAATGTATATTAAACAGCTGGATATCCTTGAATGTGACACTGAGCCCCTGTCAGCACTGAGCTCAGCAGTGAAAATGAAAATTTAAGTCTGCGTCAGGAATCAAATCTGCCAGGAATCAGAGGAAACAGCTTTACTTTGAAACTGATGCCCATGGATATCTGAAAATGTTTGACTGCAGCCAGAGCCATGAAACATCTGCACTGTATAATAGAAAGCATTAACCTTCAATCCATGTACAAATCAAATGGAAAAAATAAAAAGATATCAGGAAGGTGGGAGTTTTTCTTTTTTCTTTTTCCTCCAAGAACGTTCATCAAATTTAGCTCCAGGCAGAAGGAAGGTGGTGGAGGCCTGTGCCCAGCCAGGAGGTGTTCTGGTTGGGCTTAATGCGGGTGGGTAGCCCCTGAAGGTGGAGCTGAAGGGACGGAGGGAGGGAGTGAGGTAAGGAGAGTGAGAGCTCAGGGACCCACAGTGGAGAGAGACTCAGCCCTGACCATCTGCCAGCCTCCAGCCTCTGCCAACACACGCAAACACATGAATGTACACAAACGAACTTGCACGCATCCTTTTGCCTTCATACACTAACAGACACAAAAATACATGACATGATGTATCGCATGTGTGAATTAATGTGCTGTATGTTTCCATCCAATCAATGTTTTCAACATAGTTAATAGTGTGTGTGTGTGTGTGTGTGTGTGTGTGTGTGTGTGTGTGTGTGTGTGTTTTGGCAGGATGAAGGCTGGATGGCCCTTCTGTCAGCTCCCTGCTGAATTTCTATTTCTCTCAGGATAAAACAAACCCCCACCCATTCACTTTTCAACCCATCGTCCTTCCTCCTCCTCCTTTTCTCTCCCCTACCTCACTCCTCCTCTTCCTCCTTTTCTTTACAGACACAGCCTCAGTTCATCTGTCCATCTCTACAACACCCTACCACTGCATTCACATATGTGCAGTGTTGCTGTTATAACATCAATCGGGATTTTATACTTGCATAGTTAAGGATTTAAACAGAGCTAAAAGGGTGTTTTTAAACCTGGACCCTATTTTCCCATGTTTGTCTGTTTACTGGAGACAACTTTCTTTTTTCTTTTAAATTGGTTCAGTTTCGAGCGAATGACGAGGCTGCAATTTTCACACAGTCAATTTATGTCCACTAAAAGAGCTTGTTTTTGCCACTGACAGGCTCAGATTATTATTATAGTGTCTGACAAGATGATTGAAAGGATCTTTTTGTTAAAGCGTAAAATCAATTTTGTTCAACCAGAATCAGATCTGATGTTACCATCAAAGACCAACAAAGAAAGGATGGGTCCAACAACCTTGGACTTTCACCCGGGAGGCTGGTGTTCACTTCTCATGAGATTGTAAAGTCAAACCCTGTTCTTTTTTTCTGAACCCAACTATATGGCTTTGTTGCCTAAACTCAATCGTGTGCGTGTGTTGGTAAAACGTTACCTACCTTTGAGCCACAGTCCCCCAAGAACGCCAATAACCAGTGCACTCCGCATACCTTGCACGTCACGCGTCACTGTGGTCCATGACCAAATGTTGATATGTGATAAGGTAGGAGTGGGACTGTGTTGTAATAATCTGTAATCTGTATTCATGGACCATTTTTCAAACTCTATATTACAAAGTGCTTCACAAAGCCAGCAGAATAAAACACACACAGGTCATAAAAACATCAAAAACATTGATAAGAAAACATTTAAAGAAAAACAAACAATTTGGTGTTAAAACCTCAATACAATGAAGATAAACTTTTAATAATCCATCTTCAAAACACTGTAGTATCAACACGGCAGACCCACATTAATACCGCATAATTAAATAGCCCTATATGTGCTGGTGGATTCTTTGTAGGAAGGAATTCCTTCTTGCATCTTTCCTTGAACTCATGGGCCTCTAGATTCGCAGACCAGGCGAGGCGGAGGCACAGTCAGGCGGATTTTGCAAGTTTGGCACACTGTGCACGCTGACGCAGCTACTCCTCTTTCCCACCTCGGTCCCTCCTACCTGCACAAGTCGGAAAGAGGGAGGAGAGAAGGCGTGGAGTGGGTTTTACACACCTCACACCAATCAAATGAGCCCCTCTCCTCGCCCTTAAATGCGCCGCGCAAAGGCGTAATGAGAGTTTATTCAATTCGCCATGGCAGAAGAGAGCAGCAGCGTCAGACGGCCAAACTGCTCCCAGGAGGAAGCTGATGTTTTGGTCCGGGAGGTCCAAGCTCGCAGTGTCCGAATATACGGAACTGCGAACAGACCTCCACGGGCTGATGATGCAAAGGTAGCCTGGGAGGAGGTCACCACAATTGTAAATCAATGTTGTGTTTCTCTCATGCGCTCTCTCTCTTTCTCTCTCACAGTCTCACTCTGTTTCTTTTCTTTTGGCTTTTCTAAGATGGCAGATGCTGAATATATACTCCCTATCTGATGCTGTGGCTGTTTGTGGTTGGCTGAGAGGGATGTGAACTCATTAGTTTGCAGCTGTGTTAATCAAATCAGGTTGGGTTTCCATTACGCGTGCCAAACGTGCCAAATGGTGCCAATCCCCTTTGATCTGACATCAGATGTGACGGGACAGTCGATATAGAGATACATTTATGTGCTGATTGCAGATAGTTGCATTGAATAGTGGTGTTTGTAGGTATTTATTGCATCGTTAATGTGCCTGATATTCTGGAAACCTGCCTGTGAGGTTTTGGTGTCCGCCGGTCAGCCAAACTTCGGCTTACACCGGCTGCGCTCCGCCTGCGCTGACAGTAGACCTGGTTTCAGCTCGCGAGCTATTAGCGCACCTTCGGCGAAGCCTTTTGACACGAGACTGTCACTGCGCCAAGCTGGATCTGTCAACACCTCCCCCTGCTGCGACGCCACACCCATCTCAGCGCACCTCGGCCTGCCAAACTGCCAAATTGAGTGTGCCTCGGGTTGCGCTGCTTGAAACTAGCTCTGCGCGGGGTTCACCACCCAGCGCTGCACCGGGAAACTAGAGTCAATTGTGTTTTCACTCAAGGTCAAGAAAAAAAGTGGTTGGGAAATGATTTTTTTTTGTTGACTATTTGAGTGCAGCCTCTTTCCTCATGTGCCCAATAGTGATCAAGTATTCTGTCACTTAATGTTGAAAATGGAGGGTTGTCAGTCTAAAGGAAATCAGTGCACCATTTCAATAATATAGTAAATTCGTTTCACTTTGTTTTAAATGTCCTTTTTACTTGAAGCCTTATAATTCTTTGTTTATAGATAAAAAATAAGAATAGACTTTTAAACAAACAAAAAAACAAGGATAATAAACATTTAGTGAATTAAGTGTTTTTAGGAAATTGTTCATCCTGAACCTCTTTAAAAAGTTGATGCAGAGCAAAGCTGTAAAATCTCCACCTATTAATACAGGTTCAAATGAATATTTAAAGATCCTCCAGTCTGTACTCACAGTTTAGACTGTGTGTGTGTTCCTGCTAATCAGTCGAGCTGAGAACAGAGGGGATTAGTGACTTAATCAGGCTGATAGATGGTATTATTAATAGAATCCGAGTGAGTTGTCATTTCACTGAGGAGAGCTCTTCATTCCAAAGTTTCTGTTCTTTCTTTTTATAGCTCTTTATTCCATCTGTGTTCACATCAGATGTTTGTTGAGTCAGAGAGAGGAGAGAGAAGTCTGTCATTGGATTTATCTCTCCATCAGTCCATCCATCCATTTATCCAATCATCCACTCATATAATTACACGTCCATCCATTAATCCATCAGTCTTTCTATCCAACTCAATTGCCAGAATAAATGTTGGCCTTGAACATTTCGTCAAACCACAGATATGAAATTATGTGGCCTACACATTACATTTGCACATTATCATGTCGCAAATACGTTGGAACTTCACGTTTAGCACTATGGTTAATGTGAAGTTATGTTTAAGCACAAAAACTACTTGGCTATTGAAAAAGATCACGTTTTGGCTTAAACTCCAGGTTTAGAGAACCCAATCCCTACAGGAACGCACTTCTGCATCTTTACTGCAACTTTTCATGGCACTATGAAAGGAATGGCTTCCCATAAAACACCCACATTTGGGAGCTAAAAAGTCCCAGAAAACCAAAAAACAACCAGTTTTGTTGTTTATTGGTCTCAAACAGTGGTCTGCAGCTTGGCAGACATCTTACCCAGGTGACACACCATCCACCATCCCCACCACCTCCTGATGACAAAGTCAGCTCAGATTCTAGAAAAGCTAGTATGATATGACACATGCAGATGTATCTGAGGTTTGCAGAAATGTATAATGCCAACATTTTCATCAGGCGACTGGTCAGTTCCATCCATCCATCCATCCATCCATTAGTCTGTCTATCATCCATAATTTATCCATCCATCTGTCCATTCAGAGATTCATCAGTCCAACTATCCATCTATCCTTTCAATCTATCCATCAGTCTATCCAGTGTCCTTTTGGAACCTTGGCTCTGTTAGTCCCTCACACTCACATCTTTTCTCCCTGTCTATTTAAGTTTTTTTCTCATTTTCTCCTCCCTCCTTCTTCCATCAGCTGCCTCTCCTTCAGTCTTGCCCTTCACCGTTTTCCCTCTCCACCCTGCAGTCTGCCTCTCCTCTATCCCTGCATTTGACAGGCGGACAGGTGACTGACTTTGTTGTGCATATATATATATATATATATATATATATATATATATATATATACCTGTTAAACTTCTCACTAATGACCAGGCTCGGGAAAATCGACTGGTCAGTTGGCTGTTACAGTTTGGCTGCAGCTGGAAACATGAATATGTCTCATTCTGCTCCAAAATTTTGATTGACTGAGAAAAATAATGAAGCATGTTTTTAAGCCTGAATGTTTTGTATCCCCTATATATATTCTGTGCATGTTTTTATATGGCGCATACTTAGATGTAGTCTAGTCTGCTCAGTCTTGAATCCTGCAAGCTCCTCTGTATTCACAGAGTTTTTATGTAATGTGTAATGGGATGTTTAAGCTCCCAGAAAACAAGCAAGCAATCTTGCCGACGTATGATTATTGCAGTTTCATCAATTCAGCAGTCATTATGAGCTGAAGTCAGAAGCATACTGTGGGTTCCTGCTTCTCATCATTTTCAAATGCAATTTTGAATTTGATGGTATTGGCTTTGAGGCTTAAAACAGACACAAAACTAATTCAAGTTCTGGAAATACATACTGATTGATCCTAAAGAGCTGTGTGTTGGACCATGTATTCATGCATATATTGGACAATTCTATAAAACCCTGAATTACACTCAGTGACAATGTATGTAAAAATGTAGCATGGTAATCGAGAATAATGAAGGTCACGGAAATATTGTGACAGTGACAATATGGTTAGGTTATGCAACGAAATAAGATTCAGACTCTACTGAAGCCCATCCCCACCTTTTTGCCTTACTATATGAAGTGCATTTGACTCCCTGCATCACTATATTTATTATTAAGGCTTTTTTTATAATAGTTTTATCATGAATGGGGTTTGTTAATATCATGTATGGTTAAAATGTTTTTGGTATATTTTTTGGTAGTCTACCTAAATAGGCATTTAAACTATTTTAGGTTCATTTAATTAATAAATCCAGAACCATAAAGCCTGACAGAAAAGGAAATGAAATGACCAGACCTGTGGGCCAGAAAAACATAAAGATTTAATTAGATTTAAAACTTACTTTAATGAGAGAAATTTAGAACACATAAACAGACCAGTGTCTTTTCCAATGTCCTGTTATTTTGTTGTTTTGGATTATGTCAGATGTAACATTATGTACCGCTCCTTCCTCCTCCCCTCTTTCCTCTTGAGGATTACTGCGGAGGGTTAAGGATACGAATGGACAGATTAGAAGACAAGGAGAGGAAGAGGAAAATGTGCTGTAATACGACAGAGAGGGGAAAGCTTACTGGTCAAAACCAACAGCCAGAGACTACCTTGAAATGAAAACTGCTTTAAATAACTAGGAGGAGGCAGTACAGAGAGAGACAAATTAAGGATCAGAGCTTCAACTGATATCTTTTTCTGAGGGAGGGACAGAGGCACTTTAGCCCGACCTCAAAGGCAAACATCACCCTCCTCTATAACCAAAAAACTGTTAATACTTCAAAAATGTCCATTAAATCTATTCATCTTGATATTTTTCACTCAAAGGCAGTAATTATTCTCAGATTAAAACTAGAGTGCAGGACTTTTTCATTTTAATTAATGTCAGTTACATTCGAGCCAAATGAGTTCACACAGTGCTGATTAAGCCTGTCTCCGCCAGGGAAAGCTGTCAATATTTTGCAGTATACCAGAGCTGTGGTGTCTGCAGCAACTTCTCTGCACTGGCAGGCCGGATGTGATGCATTTTATGTCATGCCACAGCTAAAGGGAGCAGGAAGGGCGGAGAGACTGAAGCTACAGTGGGAGCCGGGAAGATTTTGTGAAAAATCCTTCATTGCATCCAAGTAAAGTTTCTGGATTGGATGCTCCAGATAAAGGAAGGATTTAAGTCAACATTTTTGCAGGGGAAAACTTAAAGAGAGCACTCCTAGAGGCAAGGGACTCGCAGTGAGCTCACCTGCAGGCATATGTCATCAGCCAGCCCAGTCACCACAAGGTATTTTACTCAGAATCAGCTATCTTAATGTATGCCATCACATAGAACATTATCAGCGGCAGTTAAGTTTCACCACTCTCCTTGGCCCAAAGATGTATTTTTAGAGACACAACTAAATCTCATGTAGGACAGGTTCTATGAAAATGATGCTGATGCTGGTATTTTCCCACACAAAGGTTGCAAAGTGCTTCACAAAACAACATAAGGTAAACCAGAATGCTTTGCAGCTGCAAGGTGTTTTGAGTAAATGATGTTGACTCACTTTCTTCAGCTGAACAAATACCCACTGCACCATCACCATAGCATGAATGTCCAACTGCAGTAAACAGAGAACCCAAAGCTTCTTCATAAAAACAATCTGTTGTGTAGCAGCTGTCTACAGCTGTAATATTCAGGGATACAAGTAAAAACAAACTAAAGGTGGATGAAAAGTACACCTACAAAGAGAGTATGAATAACAACATTTCAGCAGAAAGTCACTGCCAGGATCAGATTAGTAAGATTTACTTTCACTAATGAGCCCTCAGCAGTTTGATTAGCCTGAGTTACAAATGAGAGTTTTTAGTGCCCAATGATTTTATTATTGGTGGAAAGAAAAAAATTAACAGAGGGAAGAATCATTTCATTCAGATAGAGAGAGAGTGAGAGCGGCTCTGTGGAGCGTGGAAACTGTCTTTAATCTGGGACTTCTGGACTCTCCAGCTGGTCTGAAGAGATGACAGCACGAGCACGCACACGCACACGCGCGCGCGCACGCACACACACACACACACACACACACACACACACACACACACACACTGTTGTGTTTGGTGGGTACATGTCACGGTTTGTATTATGAGGGCTGGAGGCTCTGCTGTGGCCATATTTTAACAACTAAGATAAACACACTGTAATGTCTTCATCTCTTTCTCTCTTTCTCTCTCTCCCTCACACACACACACCCTCATATACACACAGACTTCGATTAAAAACCTATTACCCACTCAGTGTTGGAAATATACAAACTCCTGTGCAAAATGTTTAAGCCAGCTATACTGTGGATCAGTGTGTCACCTCGTTCTGTCTCTGTCTCTCTGCAGCCCAGTCACCAGAAGAAAATGCAGTGTTGTACATTCCTCCAAACCAAGAATATGTTGCATTTGTATATTTCATACATATCATATCAACATTTCTATAGTGAAGTAGTATATGAGCTGACTTAATCATCCAAAGGTGGAGGCGATGGTGGTTGGTCTGTGTCCACGCAGCAGAGCAAAAAACAACGTACGCGTTGCAGCCATAAGCCTTCATCAGTGTAGTGACCCATCCCTGTTTTCCACCTGGATAGTGTAGCAGAAAGCTGTACTTTACAGACAGAATCGTGCCCCTAAAACTTCTTTTCCTTGCCATAACCAAGTGCTTTTTGTGCCTAAACCTAACCACAAAGTAATGTAGTTTGAGCATATCCACTAAATAATAGCATGCAAATGTAACATACGTATATGTGGTTTAAGGAAACGTACAATTCCAACATTTATCCTGGTGATTGGGTTGCCTAGTACCTGGTTGTACACTCCACCTAATGTACAATAAAATCCCTATGCAGCTAAGCAGCTTGTCACTAAAGGAAATGGATAATAATGTGACAAAATATATATAGCAAGGTTTGCTAACTGATGTAATAAACATTGCTTAATGACCAAGACCAGACAATTAAAGCTGATGCTGCTCACATCTCCTCATTGGTCTGTATGTTCTCTGCTGGTGAAGAGGGGTCACTTTCAGGGAACTCCAGTACCAGTCAAATTAGCTCCTGCATCATTCCCCTCGCTGTCAGGCCATGCTAAACTCCACATTTGAGTTCACCTTTCCTTGCAACTGCCCTTAGGTTATTTGGACAAATTGATATTTTGGCCTGATGATGGCAATGGATAAGGTTAAGGGATCACCTAAGTTTTCACAATTCATTCTGTGATGGAGGGAAATGAATCATTTCAATATTTGCATTCTAGGCCCAACTGGACCAACCGATTGGCTGACTGACTTTGCCAGCATGGCTAAAAATTCCTATCGTTGTGACAAACGTGGTTTTAAATGCAGTTTGGCCTGTTTTGGTTTTTTTTAATCAAGTATTGTCCATTGACTGGATAAATGGGTTATCAACCCTTGAACAATAATATAGATATATAAATAAATGAAATGAAAAAAGCTAAAGGCGTGAGTCAATACTGGCACATACTTTTCAATTGTTGAGGATGAAAAACAAAGAAATAGAAGTACCGTTATTGTTCTGTTACCATTCAGAAGCACAGAACTTAACCTCTAGCTCGGACCATAGACAAACTCCTCCCAGAGCCCATTTACAGCTGAAAGTAACAGCATGTCAGCAAAGCAGACCACAGACAGAGAAACATTGGACAGTCAACAAAGCCAAACGGTCTCTCTACCGTCCACTTATCTCTCCTCTCATCTTAATAAGACCAGAACGGCTGCAGCATCCTCCCCATAAGGCCGTGTTGTCCGGGTCTGAACCACAGTCTCATTAACCAGACATATTCTCCTCGGCAGTACAAAGGGCTTCCTCTGGAGCGTGCACTCGGCCCATCCCGACTTGCTCATTTTAAACTGAAACTTCAACATCCTCGCTGTGGGCCATTATCGATATCAGCAACCAGCACTCTGAGAGAGGGCAGAGGGGAGGAGTTCTGCTTTTCTTCACACAGAGCTGAGACAAGCACTGATGCTGGAGTCAGATGTGGGATAGTGAGATGCAGTGAAGAGGATCAGATCTGATTGATTAGATCTTAGTATTTCATGGGCATTTAGATGTCCCTCTGTTTCTCTAATCCAATCAGATTCAATTCGCTTATATTCTGTGTAGTTCAAACAAGCAGCATGGGTTTGATTTATGATCTCATCTTCATACAAAATGGTCTGGTATGAGGGGATGTAGGGAAGTAAACGGGGGGAGTGATGGGAGAAATCAGGGTTGCAGACAGTGGGAGGGTGGAAAGCGTTGGCAGTCCACTGAGCGGAGGGATGAGCAGAACGAGGAAAATTGAATCAGAGTGGGGAAGACGTCTCTGAGAAAAGGAGAGATAACAGCAGAAAGAAAAAACAAAGAAAAGGATGTTTTGGGGGTGAAGGATGTGAGAACAGAGTCAAAGTCAGCTCATATGCTGCCACTTTAGAAATGTTGATAGATACATATGAAACGTACAATGCCAATGTGTTCTTCTGGCCACTGAGCTGCATGTTAAGCTGTCTTAGTCACCTTACTGCTCACCCATGTAGCCATATGCACAGTATATTTTCATTGTGCAGCTCTGACCTTGTTTTGACTGACAGCAGAGGAAGACAGGTGTTTCTGCTAAACAAAAAGAGTGACAGATTACAGATGAATCTGTACTCTGCAGGCATCTGTGCTTTGATACATCCTCCCTCAGGGACATTTTTAGATGAAGGACAGGAACCTGACAACCAATTTGAGCATTGTGTTATGTTTGTATTATGTGCCCATACATCCTCACAGTTTGAGTTGTTGCTAAACATTGGTCCAGAGTTCGTCACCACTCCTTATAGCTGTTTTTGTAAACTCCTTCCAGTCAGCCTCATTTTACTTTTGTTCATTTTATTTTATATTTTTAACACATGAATTGTGAGTTTAGATGACATGTGGTGAATGATTCTAACAAACAACCCCACGCTGTTGGACCCTGACCTACATTTGAGTCATGACTGTCCCCACAGGGAATTGAATGCCCAATCCTGCTGCTGCGTTACTGCTATGCACGACCACAGCACAGCTCATGTATTGTTAGTTGTTTTTTTTATTATCCACATGGTGATGGGCTGTGGAGGGGGTTGGGACTTTGGATCACACTCAAGCCCACTTGCAAGAAGGGTGGTTTGTTGTTTGTTTTGCTAAGCCACAAACCACTGCAGACCACGGTTCAAGACCAACAAAAACAAAACTGGTTGTGTTTTCAGCAAGTTGTCACTGTGTTTTTAGCTGTTTTAAGCCCCTAAACGTTGGTGTTTTTACCTGTGTTTTCCACTGGAGATAGTGAGACATCGCTGCGTTTCCAGCTGTGATTGTGCCCCTTAAAACCGGGTATTTTAAACCAAAACATGATGTTTTCCTAACAATAACCAAGTGGTTTTTGTGCCTAAACCTATCTTCATGTTACCACAATTTTGTTAAAACTGAAAGTTTCGGAGGACATATTAATGTAAAAATGTACCTGTGGTTTGCAGAAATATATCATGCCAAATTGTCTGTGCCACAGTTAACACTTAACATGAGCTTGAATTTCCCTGTTTGTATACCAAAGATGAGAATGCTATTTGATTGAGGGTTTCAAAGAGTTTCAGATTTCCACTCCTTTTTCTTTTTCAGGCTGTTGCAGATCAAATCCAGTCATCACATCACAGCTGGACTTGGTCCTGATTGGCTCCCCTTGATAAAGAAATAGTGAAACCCCCTGGATCAGGTAAGTGTCCTTAATTACAACCACTCAGTGGGACTAATATTAGTGCTGTCAAGAGATTAAAAAAATGATGAGAGATTAATTAATTATGATCTGTAATTAATTGATCTAATTAATCTCTTTTTTAATCTCATCTCAAAATTGCTGAGAAAAGCCCTCAACTTGAGGTATTTTCATTTAAATTCATTCATTGATATATATTAGAAAAAGTGGTTTTATAGTCATAATTATTGTTTTCAACAATAAAACACTTGAACACAGATGCAGTACACCGAGCCATTACATTCTGTTGTTTTTAAGATTAGTCCCAATAAAGAGTGCTGCAACCTTCAGTCTCGACCACCAGGGACTGTCATGACATGTCAGCCTCATTGAAAGCATAGCTGCAGACTAACGCAACAATAGATGTAAAAACACACAGAAACAATACATCTGTGATCAGCTCCCTAATTTTATTTTAACAGTTTTCTAAATTATTTTCCTCTTTTCCAATTTCTCATTTTATTTCAGGGAAGTGATCAGTGTAAGTGCACTTGTCCTTTAAACTTAATAAAAAATAAAAGCTAACAAAATAAAAGACACCTGGTACATTTGTTACAGCTGTATCAGTTTGTTGAACAGTTTTGAACAGTTAGAACAAGAGGCTGCACTGCAACGTGCAGATCACTCCTCGTGGCTGCCTGCGCTTTCGCTGTCCTTGCAGCTGCAATTTGCGCTGTCTTCTCTTCTTCAAACTACAACACCTATAATTCATGAAGGAACTGCTGCAGGCAATGTGCAGCCAGTGGGAGCTGCATGACAACTCAACCACCATGATCAGTTTTTAATGTTTTATCGGGCAATAACTACTCCAGACTCTGCTCTAGTGTAATTTTCGGGACAATCAGGGCAGGATTCAGGATTCAAGACAACTGCTTAGATTTCGGGACTGTCCCGAATTTTTCGGCAGACCGCCGCTGCAGGGAACAGTCATCAATGTTGATACTGGGCTCTGCTCTGTAGCGCTGCAGCTTTCCCACAACTAAAGCACAAAGAAGCTCAATCGTACACCTACAGACGGATTTTATAAAAGGCAACTCTGTGGCATACAGAAACAGTAAAGTTAGAGATTAAAAATGAGATTAACGCGATCAAAAAACATAGCGCGTTAAATATGGCTGTAATTAATTATTCGCAATTAACGCAATAATTTGACACCCCTAACTAATATACCAATATTATTCTCAATATCACAGAAGCATTCTTTGGATATGTTCACAGCACATTTGCAATATGCATCTCAGTTTGGGTCTGCAGTTTGTGACACATGGCCTCTTGCCTGTTCACAATCAAAAATCGGATAATGAGACAAAAAAAAGCAAAAAGTCACAAGGAGCTCCAGCCATTTCACTGTTCTATATTTTGTCTTGATAAAAGGCATGTTCCGGCACATTATTCAGAGTATGCACAGCTGTGTTTTAACAGGAATATTAGTTTGGGTTAAGTATTTCAGTAATTAACTGAGGGTTTGTGTCCTAAACATCAGGGTGGATGACATCCTGCAGTCTGAACAGTAGGCTTGAACAGATGTAGTGATGGAGAATGTTTGAGGAGTCAAATATGATTCTGTCTGTTGGCTCAGCTAACTTTTTATTGATAATATTCAAAACTGGATGTGGGCTGCAGAGAGTCTCTCTCTCTCTCTCTCTCTCTCTCTCTCTCTCTCTCTCTCTCTCTCTCTCTCTCTCTCTTTTTTCTCATCCCTCAGTGGCAATTTCAGATCCAGCAGTCAGACACCTGCGTCCCTCTCTGATAAATATTGAATTTGCCAGGGTTAGAAATGGATCTTTAACGAGGCCAACACAGATACACACATACACATACACACACACTATCTCTCTCTCTCTCTCTCTCTCTCACACACACACATGCACACACACACATGCACACACACATCATGTCTCTCTTTCTCTTGAACATGTCCTCACTTACTGAACCCACAACAGGTCAGCGGGTTAGTGGTGAACCTTGCTGTGCATCTCCTCGTTTTTGTTGCTGTCCAGCGTAGAAACTAATGCACACACACAAACACTCGGTAAACACACAGACAGACAGCTGTGTGTGCGATGAGAATCTGTGCTGTGTTTGCACAGTTATACTGACAGAGCAAACAGAGAAGGTGTGACAGGCATGCTGATCTTCAGGTGCAACGTATGCATGTGTGTGTTGGCCACCAGGTGACAGGTGATTTTGTGTATGTGTGTGTGTGTACAGGAGAGGAAGCTGTCTCGCTGAAAATGGAGCTGGACATAAACAGTAATATAAAATGTGTTCTGAGCTAATACAAATGTGGAACTATGTCTTAAACATGTATGTAAGTCACAGTTTCTGATGATGGTCCCAAGGAGTGTGTTGACTGCGTGCGGTTATTTAATAAACAGTTTCTTGACTTGATTGAGCTTTTTTACTCACAAGCAAATCTTTTAGCAGCACATTAAGTATACAGTAGAAACATAAAAATATAACATAGACTGGTGTTTCTCAAGCTTTTCTTGCCAATCATCCAAAATCAAAATCAATACAGAAATGTTCTCATGACCCTACAAAGTTAAGCCCTAAAGCATCAATTAAAAACAGGAAAGGTTGTCAGGGTCCATATGATCTGTTTGAAGGTTTGAATGTGGACCGTGGTTATGGACTCATTTGGGTGGAAACATCTGTATGCTCCATACTAAATAACACAATTTAGAACACTGGACATATTAGTTACAATCTAAATTTAGGCATGTACTGCTGAACTTAAAGTTTCATTCCTAGCTGTTGGGTAGCAAACAGCTTTGTGTGCTTGAACAACCTCTGTTGTAAATCTAAATGAAATTAGTTTTCATGTTACATTACGATACAATACAATACACCCTGCAAATGGACATTCCTCTTTTGATATACAGTGAGTATAACAGGTAGTGAGAGCTGTGGTGTAGTGCGTTGAGCAAGCAGCAACCTCCAGTAGTGATGCGCGGGTCAGGGTTTTTTCCAACCCACGGGTCCCGCATTTATGAAATAATTTGACCTGCTCCATCCCGCCCACACAACTGCATCTATTTTCACAACCCACCCCAACCCGCCCCCGCCGCTTTTAACGTACCCGTCTTGTGGCTCTCATGCTTATATAGCTTATCACAGGAATTGCACTTCACATAGCCAATGCTGCTGTCGTCTGCTGAACTAAAAACCTCACAGAAATTGTCCCAAACGACTGTAATCTTTCCCTCACTTCTTCTTCCATCTTAACCGCTTCATTGATTCTTGTTTGTTGTGGCCGTTGCTTGGCACTTGTGTAACGTCAGGTCGCAGGTTACCTTATGTAACATGCATTTACCTAACCTACAACAGTGTTGTTAACAAGTAGGCTATATCTGACATATTTAATCTTTAATGACCTGCCCCACCTGTCCCACCAATAAAGTGAACATTTCTTGACCCAACCCGCGAGTAACCCGCGACACCCGCGGGTTAGTGGTCAGCCCGCACATCACTAACCTCCAGGCCTGAAAAATTAGACCAACACAGAAGTGCCAAAAACTGCAGTTCTCTGAATGGCCACTCGAGGCTTGCTCCAGAAGCCAGTCAATCTGCACAGACCCCCATGCTAAAATGCTCAGCTTTACAGTAGAAATAAATGTGTTTACAGCCAGGTCTCTATAGCTAATTTTCTCCTTCATGACAACTGTACAGGGGGTGAATTTTTATATAACTCACCTGTTTACTTTTTATTAAGGCTTAAAATTATGCATAATTAAGGGTGGATTGCTTTGAGTGACAGGCCGTCTGCTTAAAGTCTTCGGCTTCTTATTCAGATCCATCCCTCACCCCCCCACAGTCCCAGTCGCCCAAATATGGCCACTTCCAGCTCTAAAAAAAAAAACAAGATTGCAACCATCTAAATGCCACACACCACAGAGTCCACAAACCAATGGGTGATGTAACAGTGGCTGCATCCATTATTATTATTACAATCTATGTAGTTGGCAGGCTGGAGGTGGGTCACATGGACAACAACTGCCTCCACTACAAAGCAGCCCAAATAACGGAGGCAGACCAAAAGACAGTCTAACAATAAACATAGTAAAATACATGTCAGTATCAGCAAAGTGTTTCAGATAGACCCCTAGTTAGCAGCTGTAGCAACAAACAACTAGTCAGCGCAAACCTGAGCATGGCCAGATCAGCAAACTTTCTGTTGCTGCCATTACACAGGTTATACCTAGTGCTGGGGGGGTTTGCTCTGCTCAATTTGGAGCTGCTACAGCTGCTACAAAAACAGGGTAACTGTATGAAGCATGTGCATATACCCATAGTCATTTGTTGGGATGGGCTTAGGACAGAGAGGGCAGAGCTGTGTGGGAAGGGTGTTTTTGTTTTTTGTTTTTTCTTACCCAAACTTTCCATTTCCCAGCTTTACACTTACAACAGTCTTCACTGCAAGAAAGCAGTGCAGACAAACAAATCAAATATTAATGACAGCTGAGTGTAGCTGGTTTAAAACTCGCTGAGGCAGCACATGGTTTAAAGAACCCTAACACATTTTATGAAATTGTGGGCATGTCTTGATAAATCTGAATTACAAGACTATAAAACTGAGGACATGGATGGACAACCACACGATAACAATGTATGGGTCATACATTTAATAAGCACCACCTCCTGTCTGCCACGCTGTAAACATAGCCTCCAAACAGATTTGATTCACCTGGGGTCTTTTACTGGGCTTCTTAAACAGGTGTGTAATTCATGAATATGGCTTCATAGGTGTCCTCATGCCTCCCACTGCTTTGCCTCTGTCCTTTGTGTATCTGTTCCGCTTGTGTATTGGTACATATTAGCCTCCTGGTGAGTGAGGACACATCTGTTTGCAAGCAAAACAAAAGCGTATCAAGGACATTTCTGCCGCCTCTTAAAGCAGAGACGAGGACACTGTGACTCTTTGCAGCAGCTGTAAAGCAGATCGGGGCATCAGCTCAGCTGCTCAGCCATAACGCTGGTTTTATAGGCAATGAAGAGTAACACTGGATAGCTTCTGATAGTGTCTGGGCGGTTCCATCAGAGGCTAATAGTGTTTAGGGGCTTTAGGATGTGAACAGGGATGGGAGTGTAAAGACTCCTTGCCTCATTTGTTGATGGTGTGTTTCTTTTAAAATGAGGTAGTGAGAACTTTGAGAAACTTAAAATGTAGAAATTATGCGTACTGTTTTACCGATATCACCGACATCAAAATACGACAGGAAACAACCTTGAAAGCTACGTGAATAAAGCTCCAGATATGAGAAGAGTCGCTATAAACTTTTACTTTTAAACAGGCTTTTAGGAGAAGTTTGATGAGGACCTTAAAGATTATAGTGAGTGACTGCTTTTCAGTTTTTAAGAGATGACTTGTGAAGGGAAGTTATTTGCTTTGGAAAGCTGTTTTCATCTTCTAAAAAAAAAAGAGAGAGAGAATATCATCCTATAAAACAAATGTTTGAAAGTTATCCATCCATCCATCCATCATCTCTGGCTGATAACAGTTTCTAGGAGGGATTTCATTTCTCCATACCTTGTCATGTATAATGTATTACAGGAATTATTTTGTAACAACATGATTGCTTTTCAGATGGTAAACAATTTGGGTGCAGAAGGACCCAGTCTGCTCCCCAGAGAGGAGCCGTGTATTCAGACAATACCCACAAACGGCAATTTGACTGCCAATTGCTCAATTCACAGAAGAAAATCAGCCTCCTCATTGCTCACTGAATGGGTTTTCAGCTGTGTTAAAGCAGCGTCCAAGAGCACCTTCCCTGTGTGAGCAGGATCTTTGACAACAGTTCAACACACTCAGCCATTGTTAAGGATTCCTGTGAGGTTCCAAAAAGAAAACGAAACTTTATCTGTAATTATTGTGGCTCTCTGATCAAACTAGACATCACATTCAGACAACACATTCTCACACCGACCTCGTCACATATTGATGTTTGTTCATGGACTTTGCGTGTCAAGATATGACATGCAAGGTACTCTGGGTGCGTTGGTTGTTGACATTCTGGGACGCTGTGTCAAGTTCAGCCTATTACATGCCTTGTCTGTTTGCAAAATACGCTTTCATTTTTATAGGAAATGTACAGTTTGCATTGTCTCTTTCAAAATTAATGTACGACCTCGGCACAACACAGCAAATTTACATACAAACATACATACAAACGTGTTGTTACGTTTCGCAAACACAAGTGCAGTTGGGTTTAGGCAAAAAAAAGCATGTGGTTGGGTTTAGGTAAGAAAGTACAGGGTTTGGCTTCACAATCTTAAAGGAAGCAAACACCGGCCTCCCAAGTAAAAGTCGGTGGTTGTTGGACCCATCCACCACATTGTTGCCTCACCACATTTCCCCCAACACCAATGAACTATAATAGTGACCGGCCGTGTATCATGCCAACATGAAAGGACAGCTTACTTCGTCGGTGTCTGATGCTGGAAGTCACTGACCAAGCGCTGGATTTTGACGACTGGGTCGGATTATACAGTAAAGCAAGGCATTTTTCAATTTCAAATTTTGGCAGAGAGAAATAGCCTGCTAAGTTTTTCCTGGGGAATGTTTCTCCTCTGAGAAGTTATGTAAAACTTTTAGGTGTGTCTATTTGCCTTCAGTGCTGGAGGTCTGCAACCTCATCAACATTTTATTATGATTGGTTCATGACCATGATTTTTCCCTGATTTTATACAACTGGATTTAATCACCTAACCTCGGCTGTATTGTCAGGCTCCACAAATCCTTTACTTTTTGTTTTCTACATTTACAGTAAATCAAATTACTGTGCCATTTTAAAAATAGCAAATAATTTCACTGACAGTGCTGATCTTGCTGAAAATAATTAACCAACTCTGCAGCTCTATGGAGCTTTGGGAATTACTGTATGGTTCATTTTCAGCACTCTCATCAACCACCAACAAATAATGGTGGGCAGATACCAAAGTATCAGTACTACTAATGCTACATTTTTGTTTTGAAAATCCATAGGATTGACACCAAAAAGGGATACGTTTCTCTCTTTTACATTGTACCCATTTGTATTTCAAGAGTAAAACTGTGTATGTAAACAAAGTTCAGTTGTAATGAACACATCTAGTGGGTGTACTCTTTGCTTCTCCGCCGCTGTTGTTGTGTTGTGTGCACCCAAACAGGTTACACATTTTGCATGTGCACTGCCGTGCGCACCCTGATTAGTTACATCTGACACATAATTGCAGTGATGGCTGAATGAAAAAAAACACAAGAAAGAGAGGTTGGAACTGCAACAGGAAGGAAGGCAGAGAAAGTAAATGCCTCAGCATCCCTCCTCAACTGAGAGACTCTTTTCAGAGAGGCTCAGGAAAGGGATATCCAGGTATATTGTGGTGAAATTCATATTTTAGTCAAACCTACAGAGACCTGCAGAGCAAGTTGGAAAAAAATGCAGACAATTTCATCCAAATGTTTATCTCTTACATATGGGATGTTATCTCCTACATACAGTACATAATTTACTAGGTAAGAAGCAACATTGCATTTTTCCTTTTTCACCTTGCCTCTCAGGGCAAGACTAGCAGAGTCTTTTCAGAGAGGCTCAGGAAAGGGACATCCAGGTAAACTGTAATGAAATTAATATTTAAATCAAATCTACGGAGGCCCTAAGAGGCAGGGTGAAAAAAAATATTGGAGGCAATTTTGGCTAAAGCCTAAGTTTACCTCCTACATACAGGATGTTATTTCCCATGTACAAAATATTGTGTTCTACGTAAGAGGCAACATTGCCATCAGTTTTTTTCACTTTGCCTGTCAGGGCTTCCATACAAATTTGATTTTCAGTGTTGATTAATGCTAGATTCCTGAATTATAATTGGTCATCATTAGCTGTTACTTACTTACTTGCAATACTTAAGCTTATAAATTATGACATACTTACATGTAATACATAATAGTACATAAGTCACTTTCAATGATAAAAAATTTTCTGTACCAGCAATTCTAGGCCTGAACCAAATCATGTGGCCATCTCTACCAAAACAGCTCTTATAAACCCACTGTACATCACTTTTTTTAGTAGAAAAAAAAGAAAGACAAAACACTTAAACTGCTTTAATCATACAATTAGTTTTATATATGGATATGCAACCCAGTCTCACTCCAAAGTCATCCAGTTACACTGCTTGGTCAGTGACACCCAGCATCAGACACCAAAAAAAATGCTATCCTTTCATGTTGGCATGATACGCAGCCGGTTACTATTTTTGTGTAATGGTGCCCAGGGAAGTAAGGGGGAAACACAGCAGGACAACAATGTAAGGTAAGGAGGGAAAAGTCCAAGTTGGTAGGCTGGTAGGAGTGGT
This sequence comes from Epinephelus cyanopodus, assembly GCA_026686955.1. Taxonomy (NCBI): domain Eukaryota; kingdom Metazoa; phylum Chordata; class Actinopteri; order Perciformes; family Serranidae; genus Epinephelus; species Epinephelus cyanopodus. Next base: position 7,818,634 of record CM048918.1, on the reverse strand, counting down.
GGATGGGTCCAACAACCAGCGACTTTCACCCAGGAGGCCGGTGTTTGCTTCCTTGTGATTGTAAAGCTCAACTGTGTTCTTTTTCCCTAAACCCAACCACGTGCTTTTGTTACCTAAACCCAACCAAGCACGTGTGTTGGCTAAAATGTACTGTACTGATTTAGCGCATTTATTTTGAAGGAGACTGTATGCAAACTGTATATTTTCTGTGAAAACGGAAGTCTTTTTTGAAAACAGACAATGCATTTAACAGGCTGATGTTGACACGATGTTTGTGCACTGGCATTCCAGTTGGAAAAGTTTCAATATTTCTATATAAAAAGCTTCTTTTCTTTGCTTTAAACTTGTTGATTAGTGACTATTTGAGCATTTTCTCAGTTCATCTACAGACGTTGAGAACAATGGTTACTCCAGGAATAACTCTGTGAACCTTATTGTCTCACACCTCTTTGTGTGGTACATATATTTTCTATGCTTTTGTATTCTATTCTTGGATTTCATCATTTTAAATCTATTCAGATCCATTCTCTCCGACATCGTGTAGCCACATTAGAGAAGGCTCTTTGCCACAACGCTTTAGAGGGTTTTGGTTGCTGATAGGAGTCCCTGTGTTGAACAATAGCGGGGAGCAGGCGTGCTGAACAAAAGCCTCTCGGTCTGAGACAAATTTTTAGCTCTCTGCTAATGGGAAGCAACACTCAGAGACCTAAAGCTCATAGAAAGTGATCATCTTCACTCGCTTAGAACAGAAACCACAGGGGATGAATAAATGAATGAATAGAGGAGGGAGAGAGAAAGGGAGAAGTGGTAGAAAAATAAAGGAGGTTTTAATAAACGCAATGGAGACAATAAATTTGTAAAGACTGTTATTAGTGCAGGTATTGTATTCTCTAGGTTTTGATTTCATGGCTCTTGGAAGAACAATAGAACAGCAAGACTATTTATTATCAAGATGTGTTCCTCCTTTGCTCAAAGTATTCTCTGCCTCCATATCTCCACAGCACATTCATCTGTTAAGAAACAATTGTCTAAAGAGATGTAAATGTAGATATGAAGCTTATGAAGCAGTGATTACTTTGAGTCTACATGTCTCAACACATTCTTCTCGCATCTGCCTTGCAGAGGGTGGGAGGAGACTGGATCACACTAAGGACAGATGTGAGGATTAAGACGTGATTGGTCATCAGATTAAATCCCCAGAAACAAAATCATGACTCAATAAAAAAACATGTTTATATTTTCACTATATCTGAAGAACCAATGGAGATTAGGTAAACTAGAGCAGTTACAAAAGCAACAGCTTTGTCACCATGACTCACAAGAGTCACCATGTTGGTCTTTGTCATTTCCTGCTGGGCAGCTGATACACAGACAGGACTAAAAAAAGAGTAATACATTTGTCTGAAAAGTTATGATGAAATGCAGGGGGTTGACTGATTATTTTTTCAACACCTTGTGTGCCTCTGACACAGAAGACTGCAGCCCACATGCCATGCTGTATTAAAACTAAACAATGGAGGGTTTTTTTAGTTCTGATGATGATGCAAGTCATCTGCTAAGATGCAGACAACTGTTCAGGACCAGCAAGTAACAAAACACTGGCTGTTTATTAGTGACCTGTGGTGGCAGTTCCAGCACATTTTGTACAAAAAACATTTTAATTTCATCATTTTATTTGGCAAGTCCTCACTGCGTCTTCCGGCAACATTTTAGCCACCAAATGTGGGGTTTGACGGTAGCATCATCAAATGTAGTAGTTTGTTCCCAAGATATTGCTGCATTTCCTGCAATGAAAGTCCGAAGGAAAGCAGGTATGTTAAACCAAAACATGATCTTTTTCTTATTATAACAAGTGGTTTTTTTGCCTAAATCTAATCATTAGCCATACCGTTGTAATGTAAAGTTTCAGGGTACCCACTACATAATAATGTACAAATGTAACGTTTTTGTGGTTTGCAGAAACGTACAATGCCAACATTTGTTCAGCAAGTGGTTTTAGTTGGTGGTAGGAGATTGTCGTACAGCTAACAGATTCCGAATGAATTTAGACTGTACTATACTAGCAATCATGAGTATTTTAAGCCCAAACATGATCATGTCCTAACCATGACCAAGTGTTTTGTGTGCCTTAACCTAACCACATTTTAACCACAGCCTTGTTGAGATTTAAAGTTTCAACATATTTTCCACATGAAAACTTACAAATATAATATATCTTTAGCAGCACTGAGACTTGTATGAGACCCATCAGTGATGTTCAGTGCTGCAAACTGACTCTTCACCCTGAGCGGGGACTTTTTGGGAGAGAGAAGCAAAATTGAGGCATAGTAATGTTAATCTAAAACTTCTCAGTCCCTGAAAAGGTACTGGGAAAAGTTTATGTGGTTGAAAAGACCTATCAATAGATACACTGGATGCATTTCTGTTTTTCCTTGAACTAGAGATACATGTGGCCTTCGTAGGCTACAGAGCCCAACAGTCATGTTCAAAAGACCTACACTGACATTTATCAGTAGTATTTTTTTTAAACTTCTGGCAAGTTCACAAAGCTTTTATTTTTTTTGGGGGGGGATTTTTTTTTTCTTCCCTGATCCTGTGTTATACTCTGTAGGGAAATTGTCTTTTACCTTTCACTCTCCGCGGCTTGGTCAGAGTTCAGCTGCTGAACAGCAGTCCTGCAGCTTGTAGGGATTCAGGCCCAGATTCAGTTAAGGTTTGCAGAGAGAAGAGCACTCCCTATGTACCCAAAATGAACAAATCAGACAGCCGTGCTTTGGAATAACTGTGAGCAGTGAGTAAAAGCTGCCAGACAGTATTGCACGACCAATAAGACTTCGGTCCCTCTCACAGATGAATCTTTTAACTGTGAACCTATATGACTTAAGGTAAAAAAAAAAAAAAAAAAAAAAAATCACCATATACAGCAAGAGAAGTGCAACTAAGCAAGATATTTTTGGACTGTGATACAAAAAATCTGACAATATTTGTCATGGAAATATCAAATTATTTGCATGCAATTCATGAAGACTAAACTCTAAATCCCAACAAGCTTATGGTAAGAACATATTGCCCCTCTACAACCATCTAAAAACAGTTGGTGTAAACATGTTTAAATCAATCAACATCTGGAATGTAGCTCTTTATCTTCGATGTATTTTTCAGTTTAGTTTTTTTGTAGAGCAGGTTCTGAAGAAAATTCACACTTATACTGTTAGTTTGCGGTTTTTAGATCATATGAGTATTGGTCTAAAAATCCTATTTAAATTCCTGTCTGTCGCACCAAATAGTGAGCAAAGTGGAGCATTACACTCTTTTATACACTGCTTTTTGCTGCAGTGATTGTGGAACGCACCAGCCTCAATGGGGTTGCCACAAACGTTGAACAGTTGGTGCTTGCAGTTGGTCATCCTTGTTGCCAGAATAAATGTTGGCATTGTGCGTTTCTGCAAACCATGAATACATTTGAATGTTTCATATGTATCATACAACCATGTAGTATATGAAGTGACTTTGTCATGAGAAGGTGGACCGTTTGTCACCTGGGGGGAATGCCTGCCAACCTGCAGACCACTGTTCAAGGCCAACAATAAATAACGGGCTGTTTTCTAGCGAGTCAACACTGTGTTTCCAGCAGCTTTTTAGCCCCCAGCCCTGGGTTTTTGTAGTGACTTGTTGCTGTTCTTCCAGCGGGGATTTCCTGCCAGGATTCTGCCCCACAAACCAAATATTTTAATTGCTGTGTTTCCAGTGGGTATTGCTACAAAAAGACACAAAAAATGCACGACTGTTTCGTTTAGGGATTGTCCCACAGAAAGCAAGAATTTTAAGCCAAAACATGATCTTTTCCGAAGTATAACCATAAGTAATTTTTGTGCCTTAATCACATGTAAAACACTGCACTGTTGAAATGTAAAGAAGTATAAAGTTTCAATGTGTCCTCTTCGTAATAATGCGCAAGTGAAGCATATCTGTGGTTTGCAGAAATGTACAATGCCAACATTCATTCTGGTGAATAGTTTTGAGTTGGTGGTAGAAGATGATTGTCTTATGTGCAAGCAGCAAATCTGAAGTGAATTTAGACTGCACCTTTGGTAAATGATTGAGAAAAACTGCTATCACACTGATGCCTTACCTATCCTCAGTGTCTTGGTCAAGGACGCTTTGGCAGAGCAGCTGTTGCTGTCATTCAGATTTAAATTCAGAGCTTCCAGGTGAATGACGTGCCCTGCAGAACAACAACCTTGTGCACAAAGCAAGAGCACAATTTCAGTGATTTGATGTTCTTTTCATGTAGAAACACTTCTCATCACTTCTCTGCTTCTCTTGTTTGTCTGCCTTTCTCTGTTCATTCATTTCCTCCCAACCTTGCGTACGTTACATAAGTGAGCAGCGACAGAATCAGTTGTCTCTCCAGAGAGAAACGTCTCGCCACTCTGTCTGAGCTGCAGGGTTTAGTTACACACTTAAACACTGCATCTTTCATGAATGGGCAGCTCGGCTTTTAACGAGCCTGTGTAGGCTGAGAAATGATTGCTTCCACATCGCAGGAGCTCCTTTGAGGACGTTATGGAAGTCGCAGTTAAAACACAAATGCTGGAAATAAGTGCCAGCTTGTTGGGGGTTAAATACCTCTCATGTCTGTCCCACTTACATAGTAGCTACTCACAGCTGCACATATTCAATTGTGGTCGTTGTTAAGACATCTTTAGGAACGTATAAGGAAAAAAAAAAAGCGACGTAGACTATAAAACCGTTTCTGAGCGTCCACATCAGCACTTACTGTAACAAAAGCATGCTTACTAAGAACAGGGAAGGCAAACCATCTCACTGCTTACACACGGGCACTTGCTCCATTTTTCTTTCAGTGTCTTCATATGTTGGCTTTGTATAAAATAATGTGTGAGGTAAATGTATGACAAACACTTCAGTTAGCCTGTTTTCAGTTTCTTGGTCCACAGTACTAAATAATCACAGATGAGCTCAGTATTTCCAGAAGATTATCAATCAATGAAGTTATTATTCTTCCCCATGGCATAAGATATTTAATCAGTCTGCATACTTCTGCTTTGGCCGTTTTCTTTCTAATGAAGTACAATTTCAGCATACAGTGATATTTTAGACAAATCATTACTTCCAACTTTGCGGAAACACTTTCCATTAGTCTCATTCCTGTTTCAACATAACAGTGCTGCCATCCACACACAGTTCCATAAAGAAATGTTTTTTTTCTAGCTTGGTGAGGAAGCCCTGACCTTAACCCCACCCAACACCTCTGCCTAAAATTGAACAACCCGGTCTCACTCCAGAGTTGTTGAATACCAGTGCATGTGTCAGCGACATCCTATGTCAGACACCGATGAAGAAAGCCGTCCTTTCACATCAGCGTGATATGCAGCTGCTCACCATTACTGTTTAACGGCACCCGGCAGCATCGGGGGTAAACTTGATGGGACAATAACAAAAGTTAAGGGGGCAGAAGTCCAAGTAGGGCAGGTAGAAGGGATGGTGGATGGGTCTAACAACCACTGACTTTCACCTGGGAGGCCGGTGTTTGCTTCCTGTAAGATTATAAAGCCAAACCCTTTTCTTTTTTTCTAAATTCCACCCTTGTGCATTTGTCATTGAAGTAAAAAAAAAAATGGCAATTTGCAGGGATGTACCAATGTAGTGCATTTATTTTGACAGTGACTGTATGCAAACTGTACATTTCCTGTGAAAATGGAAGTGTATTTTGAACACAGACAATGCATGTCACAGGCTGAAGTTGACACGGCATCCAAGAATGTCAACAACCAATGCACCCAGGGTACCTTGCACGTCTTATCGAGATATGGAAAGTCCATGACCAAACGTCAGTATGTAATGAGGTTGGAGTGAGAATGTACTGAACTGAAACACCGACTGTGAGCCAGACCAGATTATCAGAGACAGTCCCACTCTCACTACTTTTAAAAAACAGCTTAAATGATGGCTATTGACTCATCAAATCTGCACCCATGAATGACTCATTGATCAGCCCTCTCATACGGTTCTCCCTTGTCGAATCTACTGTATAACTGCTGCTAATATTGTTGTGCACTTTATATGTTGTTGATTTAACTGTTATTTATGGTATGTCTGTCTGTCTTTTAATGTCAGGACTACGGATGGAAATTAGCTTCTGGCTAAGTCCGATATATTTACATGACATAATGTATTTGTACCAATTGCTCATTAATATTCACTGTCCTCTTCAAATAAAGTGAAATTAGATTGAAATTAAAAGCCAACATCAGTGCTGGACTTGACTAATGCTCCTATGGCTGAATGAGGGCAAATCCCTGCAGCCAGGTTCACACATCTGGTGCAAAGTCCCAGACCAGAAGAGGAGGCTGTTAGAGCAGCACATTAGTGCCCATAGTTTTGCAATCATGTATTCTGCTATCACATAAAGGTGTAATACAGAGGTTGTCCTAGACTTTCTGGTCCATCATTTTTAAGGACAGGCTGTAAAAAAATTCTCTCATAATCTATATAACCTATAATTATAATGATAATAAGATGTATTTAATAGACGTATTTAATTTGCATACATCCATTTTCAATGTTTAATAATTGATATACAAATCAAGGTTATGTATAATGCATTTAAAAGAGCATAGAGAGAAAAGATGAGCAGAGACACTGGCCATGCAGTCACTTTGCATGCCAACACCACACAGATGGTTTATTTTTTATTTCCTTGCATTCGCAGTAGGGGCCACTAAAAACACACAATTAATGGGCTTTCTTCGGACATTCAGCTGCTGTGACATTATGCAATGGTATGTGGAGATACAGCCTACAAATGTAAAGGCAAAAGCCAGCTAGACAATGAGTTCATGCACTTGAGATCAAGACATGACAAGACAATAGTTAATTAGTATTACACATGCAACCAATGGGACAGGTGTGTGAATTACTCAAAGTAATGGTAGATTGCTTCACTGTTCACTTCAGACTTTTCTGTCATTCTAAAAAAAATGAATAAATATAAATATTCATTGACCTCTGGTGTAATATTGTAGTATCCTCATACTTCTGTCCATCTAGAGTCTTTGTAGTGGCTGTGTGATTTCCGGCGTCAGACATGGACGAAAAAGCCGTCCTTTCACGGTGACATGATACATCGTAGTTGTAGTTTAGCGTCGCCCAATGGTGTCAGGGCAAAATGCAAAGACAATAAAAATGTCCGAGTAGGGTGGGCGGGAGGGATGGTGGATGGGGTGAGCAACCACCGACTTTCACCTGGGAGGCCGGTGTTTGCTTCCTGTAAGATTGTAAAGCCAAACCCTGACCTTTCTTTCTAAACCCAACCATGATCGAGTGATTCCAAAATGTAACCATGTGCGTTTGTTGCTGAAGGAAAAATGACAGCAGTTTGCAGTGTTGTACCAATGCAGTGCATTTGTAGTGCAGACTGTATGCAAACAGTATATGTATCAAATTGAAGTGTATTTTGAAAACTAATAATGCATGTAACAGCTAAAGTTGACACAATGCACCCACCTTGCACATCGTATCTGAACGTTAAAATCCATGATCAAACGTCGATTAAAGACTAAAATTAACAATGTTGCCAATGTTCACTCTCTCATTCCCTCATGATTTGTTTGATGATAAGCCGAAGGTGAACAGTCAGGAGGAGGTCCATGCATCTGTGTGTGTGTGTGTGTGTGTGTGTGTGTGTGTGTGTGTGTGTGTGTGTGTGTGAGTGTGTGTATATACCTGTTTACATATATGCCACTGTGCCTCAGTTGTTGATGTTGTGTGCAAGTGTTTAAAGAATGAGTGTAAAAAAAAAAAAAAGAAAATAATCTGTCAGTACAAGGTCAACCCCTCTGGGCTTCCCCCATTGTTGTTTAAGTGAGAACTTTTCCTCTAAGTCAGCACAAACGCACAGACTCTCTCACACACACACACGCACACACACACACACGAAAGAGATAGAGATAGATAGAGAGAGAGGCACACAGAGAGAGAGAGAGACAGAGAGAGAGAGAGAGAGAGAGACAGACAGAGAGAGAGAGAGAGAGAGAGAGAGAGAGAGAGAGAGAGAGAGAGAGAGGTGCATGCTAGTTGCTCCAGGCCAGTAACAACACCTGGACTGATGTATCCAGCTGAATTCACTACACTTCCATAGGAGACAGCTCACTGCGCTCACTCTATTTTTATCTCTACGTCTTCTTCTTTCTCCTGTGGTCCCCTTTTCAGTTTGCTTTTCTCTCCTCATATCTTGTCTTCTTTTTTTTTTTACTTTTCTTTTCCTCTCTACTTTCTTCTTTGAGCCCAAATTATTTAAAATGTATCTTACATTTTGTCTTTGCTCTCTGATTCTTTGCACTTCTCTTTACACACTCCATCTCTTTTCTTCTCTTGTAATCATGAAATGTCTTTTCTTCCCCTTTTTCTTCCTTCTTTTCTGTCCACATGTGTTCTTTACAAATTTCCTTCATCTAAATCTTCTCTTTGCCTTGCTCCCCATTGTCCCATTATCTCTTCTTCTCATTACTTCCCTTTTTTAGTTTCTATTCTCTTGCCTCTTTAAGGAACCAGTTAAAAATAAAATATTAATTCCCAATGCTGCAGACAATTTTTCCAAAATTACCATCCATTTTCCTGCCAGCCTTCCTGATCTTTTCATTCCTCCATAAATGTCAACCTGCAAATGCTTAAGAACGGTGTGAGATATTCACAGAAAACATTTAGTTTTCTTATTTTTGGTCCCAGTTAAATTATCGCTTTGACATGATGCGGTCGTGAGCAGGAACAGTTATAAAACCTCTTCTTGTTGGAAAGTTAAGGAATGTTCAACCTTCAAGGCTGGTGGAGAGAACATCAAGTCAGATGCTGAAAGCATTTGATTTGTGTTGTTGATAAAGCAAAACCCAAACATAGTTTGAAAAAAACACGCTGGCCGTTCTGGGAACTGAATTCCTAAAATGGCATTTTAATTACAGAGCAGTCTCTGTGTTCATTTGGGCTTGCGTTAACATCATCTTTCAGGTTACTAATTATGTTCGTGCTCCACAGATCCCTGAAGGCTTTCTTCTCTTTCAAGGACACTCATTAATCAAACACTCATGTAAGCATACAGTATGCATGCATGTACACACACATGCATCTTTGAATAGCTTGACTCCCGAAAATGTTTGCTCTATTTGGTTTTATAACTTGTCTAAAGTATGTATCATAGGATTTATTTTATTTTATATTTTATATTTCTGAGACTAAAATTCAAAACAATGAAGATTTCCACAATCAAACTGAATGGATAATAACTGTCAGGTATGTGCTGCTGCTGCTGGCAACCATCCTCACACCATTTTACTGTTACTCTTGTGGACTTACCCAATACTGTTTTCACACAACCCACTCATCAGAAGTAGTGTTGGGCCAGTGTGAAAATTTTCAAACCAGTTTCATATTAAGCCAAACACCAGACCGAACCAGTACACTGAATTTTACCAGATGCCCCACTTGACTCGGCAGCCTTTTCTGATTGGAACAAAATGACACTGTTTCCCAACAGAAAACTAGTGTCTGACTATGTAGCATCAAATAATAGCAGAGCTCTCTGTCCACACTGAACTCCTTAAAAAGTCTTGGAAATAAACCCTGTGAATATGAGCTGTGTGCTGGGATCAGGCTGGAGATGTAAGTACTTGAAAGATTGTTGAGTAGCATATTTGTTATCTATAGTCTGTAACGCTACTTTTTAAAACAAACAATACATGTTTTATATTGTGATATTTAAAGGAGATGGCACAAATTTGGCCAACAGCAGTTATCAGCACAGGCTGATGATGTAGGCTACTTATTATTTTGTCTAAACATATTGTAATAACAAATGTCAACTCTAGTCTGAATAAGTGTTGGCATTGCACCTTTCTGCAAACCACAGTTACGTTACATTTTGCACATTATTATGTAGCGCAGTGGTTCCAGCCAGGGGGTCCAGATTTCTCCTTAGTCATTTTGTCAAGGTCCACACAGTTTATTCAGTATCACACTTGCATTTTTCTATGCTGTGAAGCTAGTTTGCTGTCTCGGCTAAGTAGCTGTCTGAGAACAGCACTTCAAAAATAAAACTCTGTGCCAGAAATTCACTGTATTTTGTACCCAACATGTGGATAGGGTTAGGTACAAAAACCACGTGATTATGTTTGGGAAAAGATCAAGGGTTAGGAAAGACTCGCTAAGTCACAATGGGCTATGTTGTCTGTTGGTCTCGAACTGTGATCTGCAGCTTCATAGGTGTCTCGCCAGGGGACATACCATCAACCTTCCCCTTCATCTACCGATGACATTTCAGCTCATATGCCAGAAACATTGATATGAGATGTATGGAACGTTTGCAGAATCCTACAATCCCAAAATTTTCTTCTGGCGACTTGGCTGTTACACAGTTTCCAATTTCCCTCAGTAAGAACCTCATAGGCAGTCTGGTGTCTTCAACCTTTATTGTTGCATATCTGTGTACCGCCACGTATTTTAAGGACAGGAGACAGTGGGTAAAAAAACAACATAAAACCCTTCACCATATGATAATAAAATCACAAACAGTAAACACCGATGTTACAAAGTTTTTGTGTCACTGTATCTCAGACAGAGTTGTAGAACTGGAGTCTGAAGTCTCAAGACAATTTGCTGTTATCAGAAGTGTCTCAGTCTCACAGACATCACCAGCTGCTCATGTTGCTGCTGTCTGTCACTTGTCAGTTCTTAAGATCACGTCACTGTTAACGCTTATTTTCGTGTCTTGGTCATGTATTACGACAGCATCTTTAATTAAGATGTGTAGTTTTATGCATAAAATGGTGGAAACAGATCACACTTAGCTTATGACATGCTGCTAGAATATTTCATTTCTAATAGCTACAGTATTATTTTTTTTCAGAGCCGTGACAATGTTAGCAAATACTGCAACATCTAGGGACATTTACATATAAATGCCTCCATTTGTATTTCTTATGGAACTTGATGCTCTCAGAGTCTCTCTCAGTTAAATGAGTCATTATCCTCTCAGCATACAGAATATTTGATAGACTATAAAACTGGTTGTTTACAGAGAGGAATGCGAACAAGTCAATTTGGAAACCAAGTCGTGCCCTAAATATAACAGTTTTGTTTTTGTTTTTTTGCAACACTTGACATGATTGGCAATGCATAGGAAATAATGAGTGATCAAAAAGTATTCTGGGAAAGATGGCCTCCTCTTAAACTTGTTCTCTCAGTCGCAGTGAGTTCTCATAAGCAGTCATATATCAGCTGCAGTGTTCGGAAACAGGGCTTTTATTTTGGATTAGACACTTCAAAGAAAACTAAGATTAATATGTTTTTATGTCAGACTAATTGCTGTATATTTATGTTTGTGATGAGGCCACATGAATTTTAAGTACTTTGGGAGAGCAGTAAGGAAACAGATGCTTTGACATACTAAGAATGTTTTGACATTAAGAGGTGTTGACATCTTACTAAAGTTACTGTTTAATGTAATGTTAGGAGCATTTACAGTGTTTTGACATAGTGCTGAGAGTGTTTATGTATTTTATGTAATGCTAGAATAATCCAAGGTTGTTTTGATTTCAAAAATATGTTTATTTATGGTATTTTATGATAATAAATATGAATACTTAAGGTGCTTAAGAAGCCCGAATCCAAAATGTCAATGTATTCCTCCCATCGGCATGGAAAGTGGGGGTGCTGAGGGTGCTGTTTTATATTGTAGTGTGAGTGTAACTTAGTTTATCAGTGAAGTCTACAAACTACACTGCAGAGTGACAGCAGTCCCAAATTAACCTTGCTAGGTTAAATGTGCATCAGTAGAGCCAAGCTCACCTCTCATATGAAATGGTTGTATCTTCAATGCCGTGTATTATTATAAACCAGTGGTTTACAACCTTTTTCTTTATGGAACCCCTTTTCTATCACTTAGTGAACTGACGACCCCTGATTAAGTAACATATTTTATGGATATTTCATATTATATTCAATGCTTAACAATAATAGCACAGGACAATTGATAAACTCTTCAGTTAACCCAAATATAAACTGCAGGAAGTTGGAGTTAAATGGTTTGGAAGAATTTTGAGCAGATTATTTAATATTGCATCAGACATGAGTTTGAGTCAATGAGTCAAGCTCTTTTGTGTGAAAGTCACCATTTCTGATGTGACTTACTACTTACCACTGAACAGAATACTGTTACCTGAAGGCAAAAGGTAGAAAAACCCAAGTCACTGCAAGAACCATATTCCTAGATAAAATCTACCTCTGCACAAAATCACATATACACAGTGGCATGCAATAGTTTGGGCACCTCTGGTCAAAATTTTGTCTACTTTGAATAGTTATGGAAGTATAAAGTAAACTGATCTAAAAAAAAAAAAGGCATGAAGTTAAAGAACCTTTCCAACATTTTAAGCAAGAATAGTGTATTGGGTTTTTTGTACAGTTTGGGGTGAAACAAAACAAAATGGGCATTGTGCAGAAGTTTGGGCACCTCAAGACATTTGAGCTCTCAAGCCACTTTTATCAGGGTCTCAGATCATAATTAGCTCGTTGGGACTCTGGCTTGTTCACAGTCATCATTACAAAAGGCCAGGTGATGCAAATTTCAAAACTTTATAAATACTCTGACTCCTGAAACCTTGTCCAAACAATCAGCAGCCATAGGCTCATTTAAACAGCTGCCTAGCACTCAGAAAACTAAAATAACTGATGCTCACAAAGTAGGAGAAGGTGATAAGAAGATAGCAAAGTATTTTCAGATAGCTGTTTTCTCATTCCGTTATGTAATTAGGAATTGTCAGTTAACAGGAACTGTCGAGGTAAAAAAAAATTCCACAAACAAGAACTGAAAGACGCTTAGCTGGTTACAAAAAGCTCTTGGAAGCTGTGATATTTGCCAAAGGCGGTGCTACTAAGTGGTGCTTAAACTTCTGCTTCAAGACCTTTTCCGTTTTTGTTATGTTGGAACTGTAAATTAATTTGAAAAGTAATTTTGCTGAAAATATTGAAGAGATGTGTCATCTTTAACTTTTTGCCTTTTGGAGATCAGTTCACAGTAAACAAAATTTTAACCAGGGTTGCCCAAACTCTTGCATGCCACTGTACTACTTACTTTTATAATACCTGCAATGCTTGAATTAGAAAAATAGAATTTGTCTCTTATATTTGGTATAAAATTACATTAAAAAGGTCTCAAAAAGCATTAGGTTTGAGTATCTGATACCCTGTAGAAACCTTGCTGATATTTTTAGGAATGTCTTTATATACAATTCTCTGTTTGTATAATGATTTTTTAAATAACAATCATGCATACTTAATAGGTTTCCTTTGACACATTAAGTTTTTTTTTCTCTCCCCAACACTTGGCACTTGTTCCATTAGATCTTTGGATGTTTAACTGCATACTTTTCTAGTGCAGGACAGCACCGTTTAACAGATAGAGAAGTCAGCTCTGTGCACATAACTTATGTTCAGGTCTTCACCATACTCTTATTCTGTGAGATGTGTTTTAGGTTTTTTATCTTTATTTAAAACTTAAAAATAGCAATGCATTTAATTTTCCTCGTGGCAATGAATGAAAGACTGAGTTTTTGCCCAATGTATATGTTTTTTTAAAGTTTTCTTAAACTTGGGACCCCCGGTAAAGTTTTGGCAACCCTTAGTGGGGGGTTGGGTATACAATACCCTGGTTCTGGGTCACATCTCTCGCCCGCATCCATTCACTGCCTCCCTCCCTCTTCCTGTCATTGCAGTCCTCATGCATTTGTTCCGTGCTGTTTACCATATAGCTGCTGTGGTTGCTCCAACAGTGTATTAGTATTAAAATTCGCCATCTGTTGTACTGTAAAAAGTTCTAAAATCACTGTAACATGTTGTCATAAACTATAAATTTTAAATGATCCTGATTCATATTAATAGAAAAAAACATGCATACTGCGTGCAGCATTTAGTATGAGGTCATTATACTGACTGACTTTCTCTCCCAATTCTGAGTGGCCTCCAGAGAGTGTCCCTGATTCCTCCTGTGCTCATTAGCCAGAGTTTTAATGACCTCCTCTTCCACCATTATCCCAAACAGATACCTGCAAATGATCAATTTTTAATGAGTGGCCATTTACATCAAACACCTGATAAATAAACACCTGATAAATAAACAGCGTATGTTCAGTGGGCATCTATGTGTATGAGCAAGTTTAAATGTGTGTTTCTGTGTATTTGTGTTTTTATGCTTGTGCGTGTATCTGTCTGCATGGTTGAGGTTTTCCAAGTTGAGGTGTGCTGTCAAGCTGACAGAGCGAGAACAAAACAAGGTGTGTTACCTGGTGCTGTGTGACACCTGTCAGCCACCAACCAACGTCCAAACACACAGCCAGACTGACCTTCCAACAACAACAGTGTGTGTGTGTGTGTGTGTGTGTGTGTGTGTGTGTGTGTGTGTGCGCGTGTGCGCGTGTGTGTGCGCGCGTCTGTGTTTGTCCTGCTGTGCGAAATGTGTGTGCTCTGTTCCTTGAGCGTATGTTCAGTGTCCCACATACCTACACACGCACACACACACACAGGTAGACAGATGGACAGGCAGGTAAGCAGACAATGGAAATTTCCATGACAGATAGACTCACAGTAAAAGTGGCAAAGCCACAATGAAAGAATTGCATTGATAATGAACAAAGATTTTGTTTTAAGATATATTGTCTGATTTTGTTTCAGCTGGCAGAACAGATTTATTTCTCTTACCCCAACATCGACCTCATCATTAACTACTGCTCGATCAGCAGCTTCCGGGTCTGAAAATGAAGCTAAACTCTGCAGTTTCTCTAATAGCCACTGGAGGCTGGCTCCAAAAACAAATCAGTTCCCAGACCCCTACGTTAAAATGTCCAGCTTTACAACAGACATACACATGTTTATGACCTGATACAAAAAATAGTTTTGGCTTTTGGTTAATTTCAACTGTACAAGGGTTGAATTTTAACATAACTCACTCATTTAAATGTTATTAAAGTTTAAAGTTTTGCATAAATTAGGGGGCATGACTGCTTTGAGTAACAGGTAGATGCCATTCATTTACAAGTGGCTACCATGACAACCATGTGAGATGCTAAAAACTCTGGACATTGTTTGGCTGTCTTGGCTGACACGCCCTTTTAGTGCTGCATGGAGGTTGGGTATGATGCCTGTGAAGTAGCAAACCGAGGTGGCGGTTCCCATTTTAAAAAAAGGGGAACAGGAGAGTGTGCTGTAATTATAGGGATATCACACTGCTCCCCCACCCTGGGAAAGTTTATTCCAGGGTACTGCAAAGGAAGCTCCAACCAACTGTTGAACCTCAAAGGGGTTGTGGCAATTTGTCCATCCAGTGCACATGTGCTTTGTGGATTTGGAGAAGGCCTCCCATGGGGAGTCTTGCGGAGGGTACTGCAGGAATACGGGGTATTGGGGTAGCTGCTACAAGCCATTCAACCCTTGAATAACCAAAGTGAGAGCTGTGTCTGCTTATCGCGTCTAGGAATAGCTGTTACTGTTACTATTTCAGTGGATTTTTAGATCATGAAAGTTAGTTGTAACATTTTGGTCACCTAAGGCCCTTCAATTCTGTGCCAACACTACAAGCAAGGCAGCGAAAGACTACAAGTCTTTTTCATTGGAAGCCGGTGACATGAAGCTACAAACTTATACCCAACACTTGTCGCTGTGGATGGGCATGCGGTACTAGAAATCAAATTTGAGCTGACCTCAACTTTTTTCAGCACTCTAAAGATGCGGTGAAGCATCAACCAATCATATGTTTTTGTCTCGGTGGTTGGCCTACTGTTTTATTTATCTTGGTTAGCTGATGCTGTGTACATTGCAGTGCCCACAGGGGGTGGTGAAATGTGACGTGAAAATAGGGCTCAGACATTGATCAAAAGCTTTTTTTTTTGTGTTTTTTTTCTAAATATAAATGTAGTCTTCAGTTTTCCGTTGAGTTACTTTGGCAAATAGCAGAAACACGCATGTCCTTCACTACATAATGCTGTTACTGTCACTCATAGCATAAACACAGCATAAGGGGTCAGATATTCACTTTTTCCATTAAGTACATTTTGTTTTAATGGTTTTAAGTCTGTTTTTGTTCTAAAAAAAAATAGCATCAGCATAATAATTATCACAGTCAACTATAGCTGTAAATGCTAACCAAGCTGGCAGCTAGTGTTGGGGTCATCTCCCCCCTCATGTCAAAATATGGTCACTTCTGGCTCTAAAAATCCAAGATGGCAGCACCAAAATGCCAAATCCAAGGCTTCGGATCAGAAGTCTACAATCCAGTGGATGATGGCACGGTGGCAATGCCCATTGTTTTATACTGTCTATTCTGCCACTGACCCACCAAATATGATAAACAGCTCATTATATTTCCACATGTATCAAACTCCCCTATAAATATTTTCCCTTTGAAGAAGACACATACACAGCTCCTATCCTCTTTATGTCTGTATGCATTAAACATGAGGTGCTCACAATGTTAGTATTTTTTTCTATAATCTTTTGAAGCCTTCAGATGAAGGACATGCATGCACATACACCATACATACTAACATGAGTCTAAATGTATTGTGTATTTAAATAAAGTCAACGTGACTTTTTAATTCTTTGATACTTAGTTCTTGAGCCTATTTGTTTTTACTGCCTTTCAGATATTGTTTTTCTCCCTCCTCCTATTCATCTGTCTCCCCTTGGTGATTGAATAGATTTGATTTGGACTCAATGGATTTGATTAAGGAGTCATAAAACATTACAGTAGGCCACTTAAGTACTTAATGTCCCTGGGAAAGAAAAAATAAATTAAAAAAAATAAACCAGTGTAAACAGCTCCTAGAGTCATAAAATCATAGTTAAAATAAAACACAAACATAAACACACGAGGTCTCCCTACAATACTTCATGTTTTTCACTCGGGAGTAAATACATGTATTGCATGTTTTGTTTTGCTTTGTGATTTATTTTGTTTGTTTGTTTTTGTTTTGTTTTCCACTGTAGGTTTATGTGGAGGATCCTGTCTAATACAGCTGGCCTTGCAATAACTCCTATGTAAAGCTAACAAATACAGTTTAAAGATGTGTCATACAAACAATGGACATCACTAATTTACAGTGACAGTTGTGGGTGTTCTGAAAAAAAAAAAAAACTTATATTATAAAACTTATATTTTTCATTGTTTATTGGTGAGTCAGCTCCTGCAGCCCTTTTCCTTCAAATGATGTTTATATACAACTAATTTGAAACAACCAATACATTCTGAGGGAAACATAATAGCAGGCAGATCTTATTTTTCAACTAGCTCTTATTCCGAAGTCGTCAACTAGCAGTGCTTTGGCAGTGACTTCTGATGTCAGACACTAACGAAAAAAGCCATCCTTTCACTTCGGCATGTTGCGTGTCCGATTGCTGTTATTGTTTAACGGCGCCTAGAGGCGTCGGGGAGGAAATGCAGCTGGAAAACAATGTAAGTTAAGGGAGCGAAAAGTCTAAGTAGGGTGCATGGGAAGGGTGGTTGATGGCAACCACTGCCTTTCACCCTGGAGGCCTGTTTATGCTTCCTGTTTGAATGTAAAGCCAAATCCTATTGTTTTATTTTTGAAAGCCCAACCACATGCTTTTGTTGCCTAAGCCTAAACTACATGAGTGTGTTGGCTAAACGTAACCACGTGTTTTTGTTGTTGAAGGGACAAAAAAATGACATCTTGCAGTGTGGAAAGAGACTTTATGCAAACTGTACATTTCCTCTGAAGATGCACGTGTATTTTGAAAATACACAATGCATGTAACAGGTTGAAGTACTTCAGTCTGTTTGCACCTTAATTAAAAGCTCTGCAATTTATCGAGTGCTCCAGCCTCTTTTCAGTTGGGTTCAGTCATTTTTTGAAGTGGCCCACTTGATGTGCTGTCTACTATTTTGTCCTGTGCTGTGAGCACCGATTCAGTTTTACTTTTGGCTGAAGCGCAAGAGTGCCTTTCTTTTCTATGGCATCCCAGGATGTCAACGACAAACACACCTAGGGTACCTTGCACATCATATGTGAACGTGGAAACTCCATGACCAAACATCAATATGTGATGAGGTCGGAGTAAGAATGTGTTGTATTTTCTTATAACATATTGAGAAAGTGACACTAATTAATGTTTAATATGGCAAGCTGCAAAAATGTTGATTTTGAACGAATAAGCAAAATGTTTACTGACAAAGTATTTCAATTGTTTTCCACCAAAAAAGGCAATCTTGCAATACATTTGAAATGACTACAGCATTACTTTTTTCATTAACATTTAATCAAAATCATGATCTTTCCTTGCAACCAAAATGCTTCTGTTAACTAAACCTGAGACAAAAGTCTGGATGCAAACGCAAGATTCTAGTGTCAAATCCTGCACTTTGTACGCCTGCCATCAGCCCCAACCACCAACCAACCATGGTACAGAACTGAAGGTTTCATTACCTGAAAGAAAGGTTCCATCCAGGCAGCAGTTATGTTGGGACATCAACAAGAAAGCAGTTAGGCAACATACAAATGTAAACGTTGGATCCTGATAAGTGACATTTTCTCATTTAAACACTTGAGCTCAAGCTCATAATGTTCTAACCATATCCTTAAAAAGGCTTAAAGGGACAGCTCACCCCTAAATCAAAAATACATATTTTTCCTCTTACCTGTGGGGATATTTGGTAATCTAGATTATGTTGGTGTGAGTTGCCAAGTTTTGAAGATATTAGCTGCAGAGATACCTGCCTTCCTCTCAGTAAAATGGGACTAGATCAGTTTGTGGTGCTCAAAGCACCAAAAAAAATATATTTGAAAAACTCAACAGTAATGGTGAGCCAAGACAGCCCACAATAGATCATTTAACAAAGCTGGAGACAGACACTGGACAACTTATTAAATGTATGGACACACTGGGCCTTTTAACCAACGGAAATCTACAAATATGAAGCTGTTAATCAAAGACAGGCACACACCGGGACTTTTAATAAAGGTATGGACGAGGCTATTCATCAAAGGTATGGCCACACTGGGCCGCTTTATTAAAAAGGTGCTGATGTCTGCTGCAATGTAAACACAGACACTTTACAGGCTCTTTGTCAAAGCTCTGCACCATTAAGGCTAGAGTCATGCTGGAGCAGAGTAGTTTACTCATGTCTTTTATCACTTTGATTTTGTTTTCAAGGTCTCATGGCAATGATGGTGAGCAGAAGGTAACAAAACAGGTGATGAGGTTATTTTCCCTTAAAAGCAGCTCAGTAGAAAACACAAGAGACTGATGCTCTTCCCTTTAAACTCAAATGGTCTTAACTAAATCCAGTCATTCGGTCACGGAGGAGGTGATGCAGAACAATAGGGGAAATCTGAGTTGAAACCAGTGGGCTGGTTGTCAGAGGCAAGGTCGAGACTTCTGAATTATAAGAGACAGACTTACACATAATTTTATAGTCTTTTCACAGGATTCATTTACAATACACGTTAGTTAGTCTTCAAGAAAATCTATTGCCTTAACAGGGGTGGCATATCAAGATGCTGATTAAAAAGTATCATTAGTACATCGGTGTGCCTTGGGATGGTCACAGTAAAAAGCTGCTCTAAAATGTGCGGTTTGATTACACGCCACAACACCACCTCTGTCCCAAGTTTTTAAGAACCGTTCCATTAGCATACTGACTGCAGGAATGTAAGTAAGGTGCTGCATTTCAATTCACTGTAGACAGAATTTTTTTAATGCTATTTTTTGTTTATACTTTATACCAAATACCAAAACAACAATGTAAAGTTTTAAGGACAATAAGGACACCTCATCCTGTCCTGCCCTCTTGTTCACCCTGCCTGCTGGCCACCCAGTTCTCCTCAGTGGCCCGCTTTACGTTTCCAAAGCCTCCAGTCTAATTAGACTAGCAGAGGAACAATGGCTTTAAACAAAGCTAACAACCATACAAAAAGCCCTGTGTGTCGTATGGTGAGTGTGTGTACGAGTGTACTGCTCTTTGTAATTATCACACTGCATTCAGAGTCCCACACACAAGCAGACACCTACGAATTATTTAATTGTGGTTTTCATTGTATAGTTTGCCTTTTTGTTCACAGTATCAGTTCCCATGTTTTACTGGTGCTTGTGTTTTGTTTTGTTTTTACATGCTGTGTACTTCAGTTATGATGTTGTGTGGACCAGAGGAGAGCAACCAGTCTGAATAATTCAAATGAACAAGACAGAGACAACGATTTATTTTGAATACAAAGAAACTGGTGAAAATCTGATTATGAATATGTTATGCCATTTTTTATTACTGCAAGGGAGCATTATCTGTGTCTCTAGGGATTTTTCTCTTGTTCTCGCCACTTTCTATAAATGGAAGTAGATTCAAAGCTCCTGCCTGTAAACTGTGCTGAACAGTGTCCTGCATGTGGCAGAAGGAAACAGAACAGTTTTTTCCTACCTTATTGCCTATAAAAATATGTGTGAAGCAGTGCTGCAAAGAACATTGTAAAAATAGATCAAATCTAATTTAAATCTAAATGTCGTCATCTGGACCGTAATTATCTGCTCCACTGATTTTATCTACATATCTCTGTCAATAGTGTGTGTAACATGATTGATTTGGACATGCGCAGGATGTTTACCATGTATCATGAATTATGTGATGCTTCTATGCCGCATTGTGTTGTACACCCAATTATAGTGTGTGTTTTGAATGGCTTTGGCATCAGTGATGCGAGTGGTCCATGCAGCGTGGGCTGCTGGACTTCACCTCCCGCCAACACGAGCAATGAGCACAAGCCCAGATGACTTGACTTTAGGAATGATGGTGCACTTAAATGCACATTCAGTTCAACAGCCTCTCTCTCGATTCCTGCCATGCAGTAAAGCTGAGTATCCATCAGCATGCAGTGAAGACCTCACTGCGCTTAACAACCACACGCCTTGTCTGCTCCATGCACACAAACAAGGTTTTGGAATCGAGTGAAGGGAAACACCCTCCCATTGTGATTATTCAATGCATTGATAATGTAGGAACAGGAGTAAACGTCTAAATGACTGTCTTGCTAACTGATGAATTTTGTGTTTTTGGGGCTGGTGTTTGCTTGATAAGTTGTTCTTTTTTGGGTCAAATGTATTGCCTCCACAACATTCAGTACGTTTACATGCACAGTTATGTGGTGCGACAGTTATAGCTTGACGGGGCTATTTGATTGGACTACTGTCCTTGTCCCAGTATGCAGGCATCGATTTATTGATCAAAGTATGTTTGACTCCTCTATGATAGGTGGCGACATGCCCCCTTTCAGTTTCCTATTGGATCTTTTCCTGGTTAACCTATTATGTCACAGAGCAATCAACCGCCATGCTGTGTTTTCCTCCCATCCATTTATCTAAAATATCTAACTCTTTCAGCTGACACAGCATGAACTGTATCTCCTTGTCCGTGCAAAAATGCACGGCTTTAGATGTAGATTTTGCCATGTTGTTACGTGCTTCCATCTTCTGTTACACATTTAATGCTATTTGACTTCCGGGTCAAAACCTTGGGCGGAAACTGCAAAAATTGTGCAGATTGCCTCGGCCAGGCACTGCCCCTGCCTCAGGCTTTTCTCATTTGCAAGTGGAAGGGCAGACAGGTGTGCTCTCTCTGCCCTAGGCTTTCCACGCTTTTAGTGGACATGCAATGACACTGCTCAATAGCCCGCAAGGTTTACATTGCAGCTGGTTTCGCTGCTGCCAGCTACCAGTTTTGCTCCGTTCCATACCAGTTTTAAAACATTGCTGTCCCCATTAGTCACCTAGACACAGAAACATGGGAAAATAGGGTCCAGGTTTAAAAATGGGTTGATGTTACCCTTTAAAGGAATTATATTAGCTATAAAGGCCTGTCATCTTTATGCACACACACAAATCTGTCAATGGGCACATAAAATCCTGTGCACTGCAGGCACGATTTAAAAAAAAGAAGCTATAAGCAGTAGGGATGTCCCGATTCAGCTTTTTCAATTCCGATCCAATACCGATATTACAGCCTTGAGTTTTGGCCGATACGGATACTGATCTGATCCAAGCGCCAAGCGTGTAGTCATGTCATGTCAGTCATGTTAGAAAAGGTTTGATCAAGCGATATTACTCTAACAAGAACAACTACTTAATTGGGTTAATTAGAATGATCCACAACAGTTGTTTTTTTTTTTTTTATCAGGGTTAAATAAACAAACTTTAAACTTGAATGTTAACATTAAACAAAAAATATAGCTGCTTTGGCTGCTTTGGCCCCCTAATAAATAGAAAATAAATCAACACAATAAATCTTTAAAATGTCTAACACTGAAAAATAGCAGCAAGACTCCACACACTTGTGCTTTGGCCCCCTAATAAAAAAATAGATTAACACCACAAGACATTGTTGACATTTAACAAACAATGCAGCCTTTCCTTTTTTAGTTATTGTTGTGGTGTCAGTGCCAGCCTGGTGCTGCTGTTTCCTGTGTGTCTGCATGCTGGCCTGGTGGATTGATAGTAAGTGCTGGAGGGGATACCTGGAATGGACTGAATTGCGGAGCACTGGGCTGGCTGGAAAACCTGGATTGGTATCCATGAAAACATGAATCGGAGTTCTTGGATTGGCATTTTTTCATGCAGTCCACTCCGATGCCGATGCAAGTTTTTTGCTAATATTGGCGCCGGATACCAATCCAACATCCCTAATAAGCAGAGAAAGCAACACTTATTAAGGGAAGTGTTAATTTATAGTTTATTTATATCACAGAATACAGCAACAGTTACACAACAAAAACATTGAGACAAGTGCAATAGAAACACATTATTAAAGGACATTTAAATAGAGTTAAAAACAGTTATTTAAAGCAGCTGTGCGGAACTTTTCGTTTTCGTTGATTATAGCGCCCCTTTGGTGAAAGCCGTATGACACCCACAGCCTGGTGTCGTAAAGCCGGAAATTGCCGTTTGCATTTGTTATGGAGAGCGAGAGGATTAACTAACATCAGGTCAGTCTAAGTAATTAGTGGAAACAGCAAAATTACTCAGTAAATTCTCCTGTCGTGTTTCTGTTCTGATTTAATCTAATCTGTTGTGTATTTTGAGCTACTAAGGCTACCGTAGTAGTGTGAGCCTCAAGTTATTCTGGGTAATGTAGTAACCGTTGTTGTGCTACTGGAAACAATGAGAAGCAGCCGTGTACGTTTGGTGTAAGGAGGAATAAACAGTTAACAAGTCACCAGCTGAGTCCGCATTATTATGTGAAAAGAATACTCCAACGATTTGGGAGTTCTGCCGTTTCTCTATCATTTTCATATTGAGACAGCGGTTAGCATGGCACTGTCAGTACATCTTGTGCGGAGGGATACACCGGTGAGCAACAGCTGCAGCTGGCTCTGGGACAGGTCGCCAGGTCACTCGGTAAATGGCAAACAAAGAGACGACACGGACAATATTACTCACCCGACTGAAAGCTGTCCATCAGCTCCTGCAGGCCTGGAGCGTTTTTTCCAGTTCATCTTAGGAACATGAAAAAAAGTTTCAGTCACGCCAGGATTAGTGATTGCTGCAGAGTTTTCATTCCTTGTGATGCACTCTCTGCAGCGGATTTCCTCCTGATGATATATCTCCCCAACGATGGCAGCACCGAATCCCACTATGTGCAGGAAAATAGTAGCGGAGGATTCAGCCTCTCTCATCTCTGCTCAGCATCCAACACGTGGAGTTCCTCATCTGTATGCTCCGGCTCAAACAGGTATGGCTCTGGATCTGTGTCTGCTACAAGAAACTCTTCAAAATCACAATCAAAGTCGTCCATTGCAGCTGCTAAAATCCAGATATCGCTAGGCTAAATAAACAGCTGAGTTTTGTTTACAAGCTACGTCTGTGACTGCTCACCGTCGTATCCCTCCGTGGATCACAGCGCAGGACGTACTGACCCTCTATCAGCGCAATGCTAACCGCTGAGACCCAGCCACTGGACGTACAGACACAAAAAAGATATTGATCATGTTGTCTCAATATGAAAATGATAGAGAAAGGGCAGAACTCCCAAATCGTCGGAGTATTCTTTTATGTGAAGATACACAGTGAAGACATAACATAATCCTAACACAGCAAAGCTGTTACCTGCAGCCTTCTTGCAAAGCTAACGCTACTAACGTTAGGTCAGTCCAAGTAATTAGTGGAAACATGCTAACATGCTAACATTACACACAAGTTAGTAGTAAAGTAAGGCCTGTTCATATATGTCCTGGTGTAGCTCTGAATTTCTTATAAACTGAGGACAACTGGCTGCTGTATATTTGTGCTCATGGTCACAGTCAGATAATTTTACATGATGCTCCTCATAGATACATCTCTGGTAAAACTGTGTTTTGTGTTCAGCAATGCCCGTTGCGTACTGCACGCTGTAAACAGGACTCCTTCTTCTTCTGTGGTTTAATTGCTGCGGGCTGCTGCGGGCGAGCAGAATCACTTCCGCCTCGGGTGGCGTATTCTGGTTTCTGACTTCTGCTGTGTGTCCGACCCGAGCTAGGCTACGCTAAATAGCCATATAGAGAAAGGCTTTTTTGTCGCTGTTGGGTTCAAATAATTATGTGTATCTCCAAGAGGGGGTGATAAGAACTAGGGACAGTTTTATTAATGGTAAAAAGTTCCGCACAGCTGCTTTAAGAACTAAACAATAAAAAAGAAGGTAAGATAGAATAAGACAGGAATAAAAAAAAAAAACAAGAATTAAAGTTACAGTGCAGTTTATGAAATGCATTAATATTTTATGTGATAAAAGGCAGCAACAAACAGAAAAGTATTCAGTCTTGATTTAAAGGCCTAAGAGCTGTAGTTTTCTGTTAGTTTGTACCAGATATGTGGTGCATAGAAACTGAAACTCATAAGGACTTAATCATACACACACCGAGAGACACATACACACACACACACACATACAATGTATCTCCACTAAGTGTTTTAGCGAAGGTGTAGGCACGCATTCGTCATTAAGACTCCCAACTGCACATAGCAATTACCACTCCGCTCTAACCACAATGGGCTGGGATGATGATGAATGGACAATAATAGAGTTTAGAGGATGTATGCATGTGTGTGTAAGCGTTCCATTTATTCCAGGTGTGCTTTGATTCAAGCCCCTGCAGTATATGATTACATGCCTTTGTAAAACTCAATCAGACCTTTATGATGGCAGTCGACAACACATCTAACAAAGCACACACATTGTGAATCAGCACTGCACTCTGGTTTAATGAGTCTTTTCAGTAGGCTGTAATCAACACAGTCACAAGGGAGTTCGGCTCTGCTGTTAGACAAAATACTGATTTTTCTCTCCTATCACTTTGATTTTTCTCTTTGTCTCGTCAGTCATTTTCCTTCTGCTGGTCCGTTTTCTACTCTCCCTGTTTGAAGGAAATACTGTCCATGTGTAAAAAGATCAAGAGCTGATTATTTTATTTTATCATGCTCTTGAAAATGTTTTCTTAAGACTATGGTCCTGCTGTCATACAAACGGTAGTGTCACCTTCATTTATATGCAAGAAAAGTTTAGTTGAAAAAAAAAAAAATGGTTTGATTGACAGGTCATTTTAAGTGCCTAAAGAGTTTACTGAGCTGCTGTGTTGACAGTCTTGGGTAAATGAGCACATACAGCAGCCACTTTCTGAAAATATAAATATTGAATGAGGTAATGGACAATAGCAGCTGTGTTGACGCATTCACTTATTAGCAGTA
This sequence comes from Epinephelus cyanopodus, assembly GCA_026686955.1. NCBI lineage: Eukaryota > Metazoa > Chordata > Actinopteri > Perciformes > Serranidae > Epinephelus > Epinephelus cyanopodus. The sequence goes on along the minus strand of CM048918.1, from coordinate 7,792,855 downwards.
ATGACTGCACACATCACACCTTGTTAACACTTGTTTAAGTACATCAGTGGCAGTGAGGCTACCTACAAGTAATGTTTTATTGGAAAATTGTTGTGCTATGTGACAGTAAAGAAATAAATGAAACATTAATTTAAGAACTGTCTGCACTTATTGCAAAAATTATTTCTCATGAGGTTATACGAGGATAATTGAACTAAAAGAGAAACAAACAAACCTGTTGAAGACAAAAGTGTATCAGACAGGATGATAGCTCACTGTCCAACTTATATAAACAGTTTTGTAGCTGGGAGGATGTTGACATTTTTGGTCAGAAAACCCTGATGAAAAACTGAACACGAACAAACACTAAGGCTGGCATTAGATGTTACCTTCAATCAGTGTGTTTTACACACACACACACCCACACACACACACACACACACACACACCTTCTTTGTCCTGGCATTGAGTCCAAAAAGCAGGTAATATCTGTTTTAAAAGGACCAAGACTGTAGAATGTTCTTTTCAAAAATAGATTTTCTTTAATTAATTCAGCAAGAGTACAACATCTAGAGCCCGGGTTGGTTCTTTATCAGGTTACCAAGCTCACAGGGAATAGACGACTGCACAACTTAGAGGCAGATAGGGTAAGTGGTAATCAAAGTCTTTAATCACCAAAACAGGTCCAGTATACAAGCAGGTCAGTCAGCAGACAAACAAATCCAAAAGAAGGGCAAGGCAAAGGCAAGGGCTAAAACAGCCCAGTACTAACAGGCACAAGGAAAATATTGCTGGAACGCTGGCTACAAGAGACAAAGGGTTCGTCCCAATATTCCTTCTCAACTCCTCTATCCTCTATTCTCAACCAACCTGGAAATCAATAGTCACCCGCCATCTTGAAGGACGTCTCAATTCATTAAATGCGCTCAGAGAGAATCGAGGAGTTGAAAGAGTAGGCTGATCTTCAGTGGATAGGGAAGTGAGGATCCACATTTGCAGCCTTCGTGGAAGTCTTTAACCGACTGGCACAGTTTCATGCGGAGTGAAGACAGATAAGATTTAACTCAGTGTGTCAATCCCAAGTTTTATATTTTGTTTTCTGATTTACCATCTAATTAAAAATCTGAACAAGAAAAGGACCACAAACTACTTTCTTCATTTATTAGAAAGATTTTTCTCTTCACGATCTGTTATTTCCCTCATCAGCTTTTATCATTGATACAGCTAAATGCAGACTGAGTCTGTCTGTCAGCAAGAAACGCTTTAACATCAGTGATCCTCATTTCCACTCAGTTACACCTGAGGCTGGTCATTCCTGAGCGTCGGGTTACTGACTTACGGAATTACATTTTTTTCTGAAACATTTGGCCTAATAAATTATTTCCAGTGTTCAAAAGACACCACAATCATATTCTGGGTTATTTAATAATGAACTCACACTGAGAATATCAATAAATACAGATGAATATAAATAATATGAATAATACTTTAAAGGCATTCTGTGACTCTGAATAGGACACAGTAAAATAGTATGTTGTTCTTGATGTGCAAGTGTTTGTTAACATAGAGAAGACACTGCTGCTCTGCTACTAATAACTGTAGCTCTATAGATATGTATATATATGTATGTATATATATAGTCCATTAGACGTTTCTATAGCTGGTAATAAAGCCTATAAAGCCTCCTAATAGCTGATCTACCTATAATCAGCTGCCACTGTCATCAGAACTGAACGGCCCTCCTCATGACACTTAAGAGGAAAAGACATCTAATTTATCTTGGGACATATTTCCTTGTTTCTTCTCTCCTCGCATCTCATCTTTGCATTCCTCCCCTGTGTCTTCAAAGGGTGGAGCTAAGACGCAAGGAAGAGAGGCAAGTGATGGAAATGTGGATGGGAGATTGGGTAAAGGGGTGGGCCCAAATACAGACTGACACTGAAGGAAGGGAACACTCAGGTTATATTTACAAGGGGTGGAAAAGATAACAAAACACAGGTGTGGCAATCAGACACAGGTGAAACACATTCGGGCAGGGCAAGTAATCACACAGGAGGGAAACTTGACAGGACGTGGGGCCTGACACAGGCACAGACCCATGCCTTGTCTCCAGTCGTAGGACTCCTCCCGAAACAGATATCAGGTAGTTTAACTTCTCTAATGTTCACACTAACTTTCTTCCAATTTATATGCATCTCTACTTGTCATGCATTTGCAAAGTAATTGCTAATAATAAAGATGAAGAATAGAGATACTGGAATGAATTTAGAACAACAGACCTGCAGAGCAATTTAAATAAATTAACTCCCAGCCAGATTAAATTTATAGCAGTGATTTATAACCAAGCCTTACTCAGCCCAGTCGCCAGAAGAAAATGTTGGCAATGTGCATTTCTGCAAACCAAGGAAACATCTGAATGTTTTATATGGGTCGTATCAACATGTCTTAAGTGACATAGCATATGATTTGACAGTGTCATTGGGAGGTGGAGGGGATGGTAGATGGCATGTCACGTAGGCAAGATGCTTGCCAAGTTGCACCACTGTTTGAGACCAACAAACAATGAAGCCAATTGTTTTACAGCAGATCATTGCCGCATTTCCAGTCACTTTTTTTTTTTTTTTTTTTAGGGACCCTCACTAAGTTTCCTGCCAGGATAGTATTTTTTTTGCCTAAACCTAACCACATGATAACCACATCGTTGTTGCAATGTATCTGTTACATGACAATGTAAAAATGCAACATATCTGTAGTTTGCAGAAATGTACAATGCCAACATATTCTGCTGAGGGGTTGATCTATGTTAAAGACATCTGATGAAACAGACTCCTTGGCTCATTTTAACCCTCACAAATTGAATTTTACCTGCCTCATGATGATCAATGAGCCGACCATCCTGGGAAATGTAACCTGTGCATCGTCCCAGAGTGCACTGATCTTCAAGAGGTCAGCGAGGTCACATAGGCCTTGTTAGCGATAATGAGGAGGAGTCTTAACGAATTGGCGACGAGTCGACTGATGGTTCGTTTTGAAGTAACTGAAGTGACCCGAGGTTAAGAAGGCTTTGAAAAGGAAGAGTAATAATAAGCTGTGTGTGCGCCAAGTTTTTCAATATATATGTGTGTGTGTGTGTGTGTGTGTGTGTGTGTGTGTGTACCAACCTGTGTCCTCTGGTTCACCTTGTCATGCCAGCTCTGTCCTCTCGCCATGCCAGGTTGGATCACTACAGATACACAAGTAAAGCTGCAGTGACAGCAGTGTGTGTGTGTGTGTGCGTGTGTGTGTGCGTGTGTGTGTGTGTGTGTGTGTGTGTGTGCATGTGTTTGAGCTTCAGGGCCTGGCTGTTCAAACACAGCTGTCCCTCTCACTCATATTTACACTGCTGATCACAAAACACAAGGATGCACACACACTCTCTCTCTCGCACAGCACACACACACACACACACTACAGGGTACTTGGCTTGTTGCTGTAACCTTTAATAGCTCTCTCTCTGAGATAGTAATGGTTTTAAATGGTATCATGTTCTCTCTCTCACTAGTTGTATCTTGTATAGTTGTAATGGGAGTAAATTCTTAAGCCAAACGCAGGCTTGTAAAAGGCCAAAAGGGGCTGACACTTTAGGTCAATATTTCTGAACAGGAATCAGTTATGTTCACATGTGAGGAACACAAACTTGTGGCACCCAGCACAACAAACAGCAAGTGCACAACCTGCTCACTCATGCAAACGTAGTGAAAGCGTTTCCTCCCGCAGCTCAGACATTGATTACACTAATGTTTCTTTCCTCGCTCACTCCACAAACTTCTTCTGTGCTCATGAATCATAACATGCTCTCCAATCTCCAGTTGCAGATAAGATCGCTCCTCAAATTTGCATTGTGTTCACTCACTGGATCCATGTTAATGAAGTTCCTCTCTGGGTTTTTTAACATAAAGCGTCTGTTTCATTTTAACATTTTCTCTGGATTGCTCTCCTGGTTTTATCATCTCTGTCTCCTGTATGGGAATGGATTTGTTCTCTACCTCGTTACTGCCCTGTTTTGTAGCTCTACACTGTAACAATTCTGCCCAAAAAATTGTACTGTTTATTTCTATGACCCAGACTCAATACTGTGGTAACCAATGAAACGGACACTGTTGGCCAGCAAGCACTAATTGTCTCAGTTACCAGCTCTCTCTCTCTCTCTCTTTCACACACACATACACTCTCTATTGTCTTTGAGCTTATCACTGAGATGCACCTCAGTGTGCTGTATTGGTGTATGAGTGTGTGTGTGTGATTGCATCCACTAAGCATTACAGTTTACCTGTAGGGTTATTGCCAGTCTGGGCACCACTCGCCCACTGGGCAAAACACAGCAGTCTGTCCCCCAAAGACACACACACACACACACACACACACACACACACACACAAAGGATGGTCCGTGCAGGCACACATCCTCGGGCATTTTAGCAAAAACAGGCTGGCTCCCTAAAAACACAGGCATGCATGAATACATTCATACGCTCCAAATTTAGGCAGACGAAGCAAAGATCACACAGCCGTCCAGGCAAACAGATAAACAAACACACACACATACGCACACTGCTTCCTGCTTCACTGAAGAACAGAGATGTTAAGCTGAGAACAGCAAAGAGTTGCTGAAGTAGGAGAGAGAGAGAAGAGAGAGAGAGAAAAGGAGAAATGAAAATGAAATTAAGAAAGTAAGACGGAGGAGGAGAGAAGCAGGGACAGATCAGTGAGGTGGAAACCACAGTGCCAGGGGGAGAAAAATGTTGTTGTCACTCTGATCTTGAATTCACCTAAACAGACCTTTCTTCAAAGAACCCAAATTTTGCTAAACAGCCCCGAGCTTACTTTACCTTGAAACACCCCCCAGAGTCAATTGAAAATACCTTAACACTTAAATTTATACCACCTGATACCTTTTACATTATTTCATAATGCTACATACCTGCCGGCATAATGCACCTGAGTTGAAACAATGCAAAACATACTAAACATACATTAATATAAACTTTATCTCACATAAACCTTTCAAATAACGGGAACATACAGTACATCTAAATGCAATGGCAGTAAAGTAGCCTAGGATCATTGGAGTTGTTATCTTCAACAAAGATTATAACTCCCATGATCCCAATCTGGGTCCCACCTGGGTCTGTCATGCGTCTCCAGCTGCAGGCTGTTCTCATGCACTGTCTATATGCTTTCCTATGCGAAGTAATCCACCGGAACTCACATGTAGCCCACATAATGATAAGCCAGTAATTCATGTATAACCTACTAATTTTGGAAGGCTGCAATCACATGACCAATGAGAGAAGAAGGAGTAAAGAGGAAAGCAATCCTAAGTGGCTCAGTTGGGGTGGCAGGTTGGAGTGATGTATGGGTTATAAAACACAGGACATTTCTCAGGCACCTACTGTTGGGAACTGTGTGAACTTTAATTGAACTTTGAGTCATTTTAAGGTACGTCATCATCATGTTTCCTTTACGAAACTGAACCACAGTAACTCTACTTGCCTAAACCTAAAGACGTCCAACCATGTTTCTTTTCCTAAACCTAACCTTCGTAACTGAACACCCAATTACGTAACTTTCCATCATGTACTTTATGTTATTCTTGGGGCGCTACTTGGTAGAATATCATAATATCGTTGTATGAGGATTTGTTGCCAGCTGACCTCTTTTGTTTAGATTTCATCACTTACACTAGAGGGTCAGGGGGGCCTGTGTATAGTTATTATAGCCACACTCTTGCTTGCTGTTGACTAGCATACTCGTTATGTCATGTTAGCAGTTCTGTAGGTAGAGCTAGAGATGTCACTGTCAGCAGTATTTAATGCAGTAAATGGGCAAGTTACCACCACCATGTCCTGTATTGTGGTTTAAGTGGTCAGATCACAATGTGTCTCGGTGATCACTTACACTTGTATTTAGTGTTGTCCATTTGTGTTCAAATTACCCCAAATTCATGTTAATACCCAATGCAAACAGGTTCTTAGTTGCTTCAACTTAACCGTGTTAGCTGACTGCTGTCCATATGATAAACATTAAAATTATCCAAACAATGCTTTTGACAGCTTTTTTTGTTGTGGAGGTGAAGAATCTTTATATTTCTGTCTTCAGATCTAACAACTTACAAAAAATGAAAACATAGTTGTGAAGAAATTCAAGTCTCACTTACATTACATTATCAGTTGCATCATAATACAGATTAATATCAGGTATTTAAAGCCAATTCATGTCTGCGCCTTTGTCAACCGTGTTTATACTCCGTATATGCTAGCTGTCAAAAACATCCCGCTGCACAGTAAAACGATGAAACCTGTGCTGAAGCCAACCCGATCTCACAGAAATATGTGAAATGAGCACGACCTCTTAACACCGCATTCCATGGTGGCAGCACGTAATGGGTTGAAATTACGTGCCGGTACCATGGAAACAGTGCCAATGTAAAGTCAATTAGGATCCTTTCCCAAGGTGGACACACGGATTCCCTGATTCAACAACGTCCAGTATACACACAAAAACACGAAAGTGTTCTTGATATTAAAACGGCAAATATATTCCTCTGTTATAATTTCCCACCAACAATAATAATAATAATAATAATAATAACATGATAGTTCGGCTGTACTAGATATTTGATATGGCCTATTCAAATACTCCAAAAACACCGTTTCTACAGTACTAGCTAAATTATCTGAAATTAACCATCATCCTAACTTTTTCTTAACATAGTTCATCTAGATGCAGTGTCATTATTAGTTCGGCTTTACTAGACATTTGATATATTCAGTAGATTTATCTTTTTACGACTTAATTTTACAACATGCCGCAAAAAACCTACCGTCCCAAAAATGCCGATTTTAGAGTACTATCTAAAATATCTGAAAGTAGCCAACATCCTTGCTTTTTTCTTACTGTAGTTCATCTAGGTGCAGGGTCATTACTAATTCGGCTTTACTAGATATTAGATATAGTCAATAGATCTATCTTTTTTCATACAACAGTTAGTTCCCGCCAAGCAATTTGAAGCAATTTGATTGGCCAAGAGACATTCAAAACATGACGATACTGGAGTACAACATCACGGTTTGTTCACTCTCTAAATGTATTACTCTGCATCAAACAGCTGATCAATGCTGACGCGTTGCCATGGCAACATTCTAACTACCACTGCACTCAAGTGACATTTAACGAATCTGGCCTACTTCAGAGAAAACATGGATTTTCTTAAAAATATCAGTTTTAAACTGAATTACGAGTGGTCATCAGATGAGAATGAGGGAGAAGGGAAGCTGAATCCGGCTGTTTAAGGGAGTAGTTAAACAGTTAAGTAAAGCTGCGAAGGACAGAATAACACACCATCCTGCTATTATACCTGAGGATCAGCTCATCCTAATGCACTCTGCTGCGCTGCGACCAGACAATCCAAAAGGTCTGCTTAACAAAGTCTGGTACGACCTCCAGTTACATTTTGGACGGCGAGGGAAGGAGGGGAACAGGGCCCTTAAACCCGACTCTTTCGTGTTAAAAATGGATGAAAATGGTGCCAAATATTTCACCTTGTCCTTCAATGAGGAAATTAAAAATCATAAAGACCTGTTGGAGAGAGACAGAGAAAACAGGAGAGGTGGCATGTATGAGGAGCCAGAAAACCACCTCAGCCTAGTTGCTTCCCTGCTTAAATACCTCAGCAAAATCCCACCAGATGCAAAAGCCCTCTACCTAAAACCTAAAATGACAGCAGCCCCCACAGACAACGTCTGGTACACTGCAGCTCCACTGAGAGTTAACACACTGGCACAGATGCTCCCAAAGATGTGCAAGGAGGCGGGGACACAAACTGTTTACACCAATCACAGCCTCAGGGCCACTTCCATCCAGAAACTGTCAGATGCGGGACTTACAGCGAGGGAGATTATGACAGTCAGTGGGCATCGGTAAGATGTTACTCTAACTATCTAACGTTACTGTAGAGTCGCAATGGCAATTGACAGACAGACCCTAAAAAAATGTCGTTTGTCTCGCAGGTCTGAGAGCTCATTGAAAAGCTACTGGAAACCATCCATGGACAGCAGGAAACAATGGAGCCACATACTGTCTGATCAAACCACAGAGTCAGCCGTCGTGCCTGTCAAGCAACAGTCAACTAGACCCGTGCTTTCACCCGACACCTATTTCACTGGCCGTACAATCAATGGAAATGTGCAGATCAATGTGAATACGAAGTAGCGTATAGGCTTGCCTGCTGTGTTTGCTGCGTTGCCATGGCTACAGTGAGCGTTGAATGCAGAGGGGAGCTGTTTCTGTTGGCGGAGGAAAATAAATAATAACCTAAATAATCTATTTTGTCACCTTTCTTCAACATTTCCTTACTCTGCATAGCTATTTTAACTGTTGTTGAACTGTTGTATAAAAACAATATCACACTCCAGGTCGTGATGTTGTACTGTGATATCGTCATGGCTGTGATTCGGTCGTAGGTACGAGACGGCAGGCCTATATGTTGTTATATATCACAGTACAACATCATTCCCTCTCGTGTGATATTGCTTAACCGATCCGAACAAACCTACCGTCCTAAAAACACTGTTTCTAGCGTATTAGCTAAAACATCGAAAATCAGCCGACATCAGTACTTTTTCTTAACATAGTTCATCTAAATGCAGTGTAATAACTTGTTCGGCTTTACTAGATATTAGATATATTGGGTAGATATATTTTTTAAAAAACTACAATTCCCTGGGATCGCACTATGCAGTTTGATACATATCAGCAACATAGTTGTAGTTCTTCTGATTTGCAAAGTAGGGTAAAAAGATATAAGTGTTTTTCCTAGATTTGGAAGTTGTAATTACTGAATTGAGAGTACACTGTGGACTTTAAGGGGATGGTAAACACATGGTAATCATATTTTCAATATCTAATTTCTAAATGGGTGAAAATTAATTTTATCCATATTTTACCCATATCTGACAGCACCCCTAGTTGTTGACTACACTCACATGATAGTTGGGGTCAAGAGCTCTCTGTAACAGTTGATCCCATGTCTGTACCCCCTTTAGTTGCTGAGTTATAAGCCTTCACACATGCACTGAGGTCAAGGTTCAAAGGTGAATGGCTGAAAGCAGAGGCCATGCAGAATCTTCATACTGACATATGTTACTCTCCAGGTTGAGACCTTTCCAATGATGTATTTTTTTGGACACAATCCATGCCAAGTGTAGTTTCAGAGAGCACTTTGAAGGCCCAGTGTATAAAATGATTTTTGTTTGTTTCTTTGCTTGTTTTTTTTTCTTTTTTACTGTAGATAGTTACTAACATGATTCATCCTCAGACAATACAATACTACTAAAAAGTAAAACCAATAATAACAATAATGAAATAAGCAAAAACGCTGGTTCTGTGGCGCTGGCTTGGGGTCCGCTCTCCCCTGTTGGAGTGGAGGGTGGCCAGGTTGCCACCGCAGCCGCCTCCCTCCATGTGATGGTGTTTCTCTGATTCTTCCGTGCTCAGCCTTATTTTTTTTCTTCTTATTTATTTATTTATTAGTGGCATTTGGATTTGGTTACGGCAGACGGACAGCATTCTGAAATGGAATGAAGCCCACACACGGCAGACAGTAGCTACAAAACAGTAGTGGAATGTGCCCGATCCGCCCACAGCACAATGCTCTTACAGCCCTATGCTATCAAAAGCTGGCAAAACACATTTATTTTATTGTATGGCCTTGACATTAACCATTAACCTGTGTTTTTGTGTGTATACAGGAATGTTAAAGATTTCATTGAGGAAAACGAGGTTGACGTGACGTTATTGAATCAGGGAATTCGTGTGTCCACCACGGGAGAGGATCCTAATCGACTTTACATTGGCATTGTTTCCGTGGTACTGGCATAAAATTTCAACCCATTACGTGCTGCCACAACAGAATACGGTGTTAAGAGGTCGTGGTCATTTCATGTATTTCTGTGAAATCAGGTTGCCTGAAGCCCAGTGTCACAAGTGAGTGAAACATGCAGTGGTAAATAAACAGCATCTAGCAGTTTCAAGTACAAATTTAAAGTTTTCTGTTTTATGCTGCTTTATTCTTCTGCTCCACTACATTTATCTGACAGCAACAGATACTACGTCAGACTAGGATTTTACATAAAGAGCATTTGATTGTCTCATAAAATATGAACCACCAGTATGTATTGAATTTAACTACCAAAAAATAAATATAGATTAGTTAAATCTATCTCAACTTCACACTGATACATCAGAACTAACAAACAAAATAAGCCTGATTCATTCCTTTTCTCCTCAGTGCTAATCACATACAAGACGTAAAATGTTCCAGACTGCAGATGATGGACATGTGTCATGTGTTTCAGCTCAAATAGCAAAAACTACAATTAATTCTCCACTGGTAGTCCAGGCTGACATACTAGAATAAATATACATAGAAAAAGCATCAGATAGCTGTTGAAGCATAAATAAACATGATTTGTGATGCGAGTGTGCCACTTCGCTCTGCATGCTCTCTGTATGTTAATGATCCTATACTAATTCCATATTTATGGAATTTTGCAAAGGAGTCAATAACAATGCTGATCCCTTTAATCAGTCACAGAGGGATAAAAGCCAACATTTCAATTCAAGAAACAGTGATGACGGCTAATTATCACCAGTTATAAATCTGAATGTCAGCCTAATTGTAAATCAGTGGCATCAGGGGGTTTGAGTACAGGCAGCCATATGCATGTAAATGAACATTATTGAAATAGACTGCATAAAAACGAACACACAAAAGACAGTGCGGTCATATTTATGTTTCAGTGACCATGTTTCATCTGAAACACATTGGGTCCGTCCCAAGTCTCTTAAATTACTGCTAGTTATCTTACCTAGCCGCCTTTGCTAGCTGTTTAGCCCCTCCCACCAAGGAAAAAATGCAAGGAGCTAGCACTAGGAGCGATGAGCGAGCATTGTCGGTTTAAGAGACATGAGACGTCCTTTCCACTGAAGCATCACATGAAGCGACGTCCATTCCTGATGACACCACCACTGGATCTGCTATTATTATTATATTCACTGACCAAAACAGTAGCCCCCACCCCCCCACCGTCATGACTCTGGTCACACACCTTTGCATGTTTTACTATTGTTATTGAGTCATTTGTCGAAGTTTGTGCAATTACAGAATGGTCTGTAGCCCTGCTATTCCACTGTCACTCTGATGAGCGTCATTGTCATTATTGTTATTATAATCATTATTATCACTGTTATTAAATCCACTCGCCATCATTCAACAGGTCAACTGCTGAGTGAATAAGACATCAGACTTGTCAGTCTGCCTCAGTCAATCAGTTTTATTTATAAAGCTCAATATCCCAAATCACAATTTGCCTCACAGGGCTTTACAGCATACGACATCCCTCTGTCCTTAGGACCCTCACAGCTGATCAGGAAAAACTCCCCAAAAAAAACCCTTTAACAGGGAAAATAGATGTTGTACAGAACAGATCAACGTGATAAATTAACAGTAATCCGTATGACAGAATGAGACAAAAAGAGAGACAGACAGAGACAGAGAGAGAGAGATGCAGGACAGACGGTAATGACAGTAGCTTACAACAGCATTAATGAAAGTAATAATATTAATTGATATTAATAATTAATATTACCTACAGGCTATTAAACATTATTCCACTCACATGACATGCAGGACAATTAATGAAATGTGTGTGTGTGTGTGTGTGTGTGTGTGTGTGTGTGTGTGTGTGTGTGTGTGTGAATGAATGAAATAAACTTAATTACAACATGACAGTCTTGCAGGAAATATCATTAACGTTACTATTTGTAGTCACGTAGGCATGTGAATTACAGCGTTTCATTGCAAAGAATGCATGTAACAGATACACTTGCGCTGTTTCTCCGCCATCTCGTTCAAATGAGCCAGATGTAGAGGGCGGGTATTTATACGTCATGGCATTCACCTGAAAAACTCTTCCGGATAGGAAGCTCTCGACCATCCTAGCTCGTAGCTGCTTAAAGCTTGCTGCTAGCTCGTAACACTAGCTCCTCACTGCACTAATAAGAGACTTGGGACGGCCTAGAAGATGGTGGACCTTGAACGACTTCCAAGCGAGGAGCTAGCAGTAGCACTATAAAAATAAGAGACTTGGGACATTGATAAGGTCTCCTTAGGCTAATTTGTGTGGATTTTACAGTAGCCCTGACATTAATCTGATACATAAGGGCTTTTCTTAAGTAGGGTTGGGTGTTGTTCGTGGGTTTTTTTATGATACAGGCACTAAAACGATTAAAACAGCACCAGTGCCGAAGGAGTGCTAAATCCAATACTTAAAAAATAACAATGTACAAACTGATGATCAGCAACATAAAAGAATGAAAGAATGTCTTCTTTTGACATTGAACAATACATTCATTCTCCATGGTTTATAGTGTAATTGTATAGAGCAGCCTCAATGCTACGCATCACCATCACACACACACACACACCACACACACACACACACACTCTCTCTCTCTCTCTCTCTCTCTCTCTCTCTCTCTCTCTCTCTCTCTGTTTCAGCCACACACTTATTATGTATTTAACAATCTGGCACCAACTTGGGCACCACAATCTGCAATGTGATTCAATCCAGTACTCCCAGTTGTAAAGGACTGACTTAGACTTACTTTGTTCGTCCCAGAGGGAAATTCGTTTCCACTAATTGTACATTTACAGAGATCAATCAGAAATATCACAGGCACAGACATATCACAGACATCACAAAACATCACATGTTCATTCACAGAGGTGGACACTTTGAGTTAACGGGATCTTTTGTTCAGTGCAGCTATGGCTGCTGGGATCAGGCTCTTCTCAAGTCAAGCTTTCCTGAGTTTAAGTGTTCGGTACTTGTGCCCTCGAGTAATGGGATAAGGTATTGGTTGAGTGGGTGTGTGGTGTCCCGTTCTATTCATTTTGCAAAGCGTGTAATGGACCTGTTACTTAACTCTGTGAGGTTGGGTGTGGGAAGATGATGATTTTGGAAGCGGTGTGTGTGACGCTTGTCAGTTTGGCCCGATTGGTGACAGAAAGCCTGGTGAAGAAACGTGGGACTGTACAGAAGGATTGGTTGAATGATGCTTTGGTACAGAAGTAGCAGTAGATGGGGGGGGCAACATAGAGTCCTTTGAGTTTTCAGATAGCTGACAGTCTTTGTTGGCTCCTTTTTTGTATGTCTCTGGTGTGCTGATTGAAATTGAGTTTATTGTCCAGAGTTCCGCCCAGGTATTTAAAATTGTCCACTGTTTCAACTATTTGATTGGTGCCATATTGGTACCGGGTTTCAATACCCAGCCCAAGTTATGATGGACTTTTACAGCAAAGGATGTACTTGATATGATGTATACATTTTTATTTATTTTCTGGACAACAGCACATATGTTTTCAGTTGTAAAACTTGAGTTTACAAAAGCTTCCTGTTACAGAAAAGGTCTGCAGATATGCACATATGATCATCTTACACTTTTACTGTACAACAGTACGTATATTAATGGCAATTAAAATTCATCATTAGACAAAAAGCAACATGTACACTGAGCTGTTTAACAACCTGTGTGGCTATGATTAAGAGAAAATGGCGTCTTGATAACTCCTTCCCTGTAATGTTTATGTCAACTTTATGCCTCAGCCAGCGATAGCCATGGCCAGAGGCATTATGTTTTGGATTGCCCATCCGTCCCATTCTTGTGAACGCAATATCTCAAGAAGATCGCTTAAAAGGTATTTTTCAATTTTGGTACAAACATCCACTTGGACTCAACGATAAACTGAGAGAAGACTTTAGGGGTCAAACTTGAAGGTCACTGTAACCTTTTATCCATCTTATTCTTGTAAATGCGACATCTCCAGAGGGCCACAAGGGAATTCCATTAGATTTCCACTTGGACTTAAAGGGCCAGTTTGTAATATTTGGCATGGTTTATTGTCAAATCTGAATCTAAATATTCTACCCATTAATATGTTTATATGAGTGTATAATCGCTATAAAATAAAATTTGTTTGGTTTTCGTAGCCTTATAATTATGCTTATATATATACAGTCATGGAAAAAATTATTAGACCACCCTTGTTTTCTTCAATTTCTTGTTAATTTTAATGCCTGGCTCAACTAAAGGTACATTTGTTTGGACAATTATAATGATAACAACAAAAATAGCTCATGAGAGTTTAATTTAAGAACTAAGAACTATTCATTTTCCATGGTTTTCTTGATAATAACCAAAATTACTTAAATTCTTACATCAATAGCTATGGCATTGTACCGCCAAAAACACTACTTTTAAGCATTCCATGTTTTCTTTTCTGTTTGCTTTAAACACATGATACACACAAGAGTTAATACTTGATTGCATAACCATTGTTTTTGATGACTGCAGCCATGCGTCTTGGCATGCTCTCCACCAGCTTCTGACATTGTTCTGCTGTCACAGCAGCCCATTCCTGTTGGACAAATTCAAACAAATTTTCTTTGTTTTTGGGCTTGTGGTTGATGATTTTCCACAGGTTTTCAATTGGATTAAGATCTGGTGATTGAGCAGGCCAAGGCATGGTGCGAATGTTGTGGTTCTCCATCCAGGCTTTAACTGACCTTGCCGTGTGGCAAGGGGCATTGTCTTGTTGGAAAATCCAGTCATTCGAGGCAGGAAAGAGTTTTCCAGCTGATGAAAGAAGACTGTTTTCAAGGGTAGTCCTGCACATGACCTGGTTCATTCGGCCTTCACACAATTGCATTTGCCCTGTTCCACTCAGACTGAAACAACCCCAGATCATGACTGATCCACCCCCATGTTTTACTGTAGGGGCAAGACAGTCTGGGTTGTAAGCTTCTCCAGGCTTCCTCCTAACCAGTAAGTTGGCTGGAGTGGGCATCAATTCAAAATTGGATTCATCACTGAAGAGAACCTTAGCCCAATCGTCAACAGTCCAATCCTTGTGGTCTCGAGCAAAGAGTAACCGGGCCTTCCTCTGCCTTTCATTGATGAAGGGCTTCTTGCGTGCTCTGTGACTTCAAACCAGCTTCAACAAGTCGGTTTCGAACTGTCCTTGCCGAACAAGTCACATTTCTCGACAGTGCCCACTCATTTTTAAGGTCCCTGGAGATCTGACGACGATTCCTGACACAGGAATGGATGAGTGCACGGTCATCTCGTGGGGTAGAAAGACGTTTCCTGCCACGGCCAGGTAGCAATTTGGTAGTGCCATGTTCAGCTTGTTTTTTTTTTGTTGTAATGAACGGCTGTCTTGGAGATCTTCAGTTTTTTCGCTACCTGTCTCTCACTCATGCCAATTTCCAGCAGTGCCAAGATGGCTGCCTTTGTGGCTTCACATAATTCTTTTGTTTTAGGCATTATGTGAGAGCTGACAACTTCTGAGTTGTGCTACGGCTTGAATGTAAGCAGGAAACCACTCTAGGCCTTTGCATGTGCAGTGCTGCTTGTGACATGAAATGGCCTCTTATATACCCTGGGAATCAATTAAGCTTAAGAATGTCAAATAGGACATAAAGTATTATGTGACCAGCTGCATTTTTTGTTGTGTTCATTGTATTATACGTTTAGTGGTACCAGATATTAGAATGAACAAGAAATTGAAGACAACAAGGGTGGTCTAATAATTTTTTCCATGACTGTATATAGCAAGGGCCTTGCTTTAGAGAGGTCGCCATCTTGTGCCGCCATGTATGTACGGCAGCCCGAGTGGACAATCCAGCCAGCCAGAGAACGCATTTCACGTGTATAAATAAACCAACGAAGACAGCTGAAGGAGGAGGAGGAAACAGCAGAGAGTGTTAGTAGTTTGTCGATAGAGAGTAGTGGAAAGTTTTTTTAGTTGTAAAGTTTGCGAATGGACCACACTTACCATGCAACAGGAGAGAATGAACCCGAACCGTCATCTGAAGAAGACGCAAAGAGGGGCAAAGAAAACAGGACAAGCGGCGGCAGAGAATAAACATCAGTGATGTTTTTCAGCGATGGAGGGGGTTCATGAAGGGCAAAGGGCTTCAATCCGACGCTGAAGTGGCATGTTTTCTGCTGGACAGGTGAACTACTAAAATGAATGCTGCTATTTGTCAGCACGTAGTATAATAGCTTTACGTGTCAGACTCGACAAGTAGGGAGTGAGGAGGAGAGTTTGTAATGTTGCATCATCTCCAGGTAGAGCAATTACTGTAAAAGACTTGCGAAAATTTTAGTCATAACAGGCATAACAGACAATAGGATAGCAGTAACGTTACTCCTGTGTACCCTGCTGATTGGATATCAGTACAGCTGCAGCCTATTTCAAATCACCTGTGCTGTGGTCTGTGTAACAAACCTGATGAAGCCTTGGGTGAAATGCGTTGTTTTGTAGACTGATTAATAAAATAAGAAGCAATTCAGCCCCGTGTGCGATGAATCCACTTTTGTTATCCTCGGAGGCCACCGTAACTTTGCCAACGGGAGGGGTGAGCACAGGCGAGCGAGTGAGCGCTGCAGTCTAGAATCTAAATGCTACATGTCACCGTTTTCAACCCATTTTACAAACTGACCCTTTAATGATGAACTGATAAGAATTTGGTAATCAGAGGTCAAGGTCACTGTGACCTTGTGGGATTCGAATTTCAGTTCAAATTTCATCAAATTTGGCACAAGTTTACACTTTACTTAAAAGTGAACTTATTAGGATTTGATGGTCAAAGGTCAGAGGTCAATGTTACTCTTACCTTACAAACTATTTTTTGGCGGTAACTCAAGAAGTCATACACTAATTTTGAAATTAGTGAAAAAATTTGGAAAACAAAAAAAAAAAAATTTTTTTTACACAAATGTCTAAAAGGATAAAATGATGAAGTAATTATATTTTATATCCAAAAGCATAAAGGTCAACTTTTCTGTGACATCATAATGTTCTGCGAAAAACATTTTTCTGGCCATTATTCAATGGCATAACTGAATTGATGACACTATGCCAATTGTATAGAATAGACCTTCTGTGCTGCCAAAGAAAAGATGTGTGTGAAACATTAATGTTTTCACAGATATGATTGTAAACTGTAGCTGCAACTTGACTACTAGTCCACTCAAGAAACATCCTTTGGCAACCACGGACGCAGTGTCATGGCAGTCTATCCAATAGTTACAATATTTCAGGCTGGGTAAACATCTTGTAATAACTGCATCAACCAGAAGTTACCTTATGTTTAATTATACATTTATTAAGAATGGCAATTACATTTTTCTCTGGATCTTTGTTCGAGTGGTCATTTGATATGATTTTAACGGACACCACCCAGCTATTCATCTTGTAGCAACTATTTTACTGGCCTTGTTGCACAGTGGGTTTAAGTGTTCCAGATAGAGTGTTTGACTGTTTGAACCTCCCTGTTTGTCCTCATTATTTTTGGGAGAAAACTTCCCCGCACTTTTGTGGGTTGAACTCTCTCTCTCACTCTCTCCCTGCTCTTCAGAATCTCAGTTACGTGGCAGCTGAGAGGTAAAGCCTGCTAAAGTCCTTACAGAGTGAGCTGATGCCCCCTGAAAACATTAGCACAAAAAAAGGTAAGGGCAGTAAGCGTGATGGGAATAAATAAAAGAAGTAGAAGAAAAAACAAGGAGACTAAGAAAGGATGCCTTCTATTTACACACAAAGTGGAAGGGGAAAGGTGGGGAATACTGATGAGTGGTCAACAATAACACTTGCAGACCTCTGAGACCATTACCCACCACCGTCTCTCTTTCCCCTCGTCTTTTATTCCCTAAATATCTTGCACACACAACCCTCCAACAAGCTCTTTCAGACGTCTTTTTACTTTCTTTATCTCTTTTTTTGTGGTCTCTCTGCCTGTTACCTGCCTGTCTGTCTCATTCAAATGTCCTCAGCAGCAGACCCATAGATGGATGGGTGGATAAATGGATAGACATTTGAGCTGATGGGTAGATGAATAGATAATGTGGTTGAGTGGAGATGGATGGCAATTAAACTGGATGAATGGACAGGTGAACATTTTAATGGGTGAACACAGAGATGGATAGGTGAATATTTGGATGAACTGATCAATATTTCTGAGTGAATAGCTGGATGAACCTGTGCTCCACTGGGCTGAAACACTCCTGTCATGTTTGTCCACCATCTTGAAAAATAAAAAGCCTTTGTTTACAGTGAGGTGGGGCGGGAATGCACCAGATGTGTCCACAAAAAAAAAAGGGAAACAAAGAAAGAAAAGCCACCTCAATAGACCAAAAGTTCACTACACTCCTTTCTAATGTCCGGTCAGGGACAACAGATGAAAATTAACTTTATTTGCCTTAGGCTAACGCTGGCTGTAAACAAATCCTTTTTTACTGTTGATAAATGTGCACATTTTCTGTCAAAAAATACCCTGATAAAATCAAATCAAATCAAAAATCAAACCCTCAAAAAATAACATGGTAAAGTAGAGCTTAGATCCTTGCCACTATGAGGCAAAAAGTGTATACAGTAGTTCCAGAGTGCTTCCAGAGGAAAGGTCATCACATAACTCCAAAGAATGCCTCAGACATCAGGCTCAACTCTACACTCTCAATGAAATTATGTGTCTGCAAGGATACATGTGAACCGGTCTGCAAACCTATGCATGCATCTTAAAGGAGCAATAAGCGAAATCGTTTCAGCGCTAGGTTTGCTGTTGTGCACTGCCTGTAGACCAAAACAAAGTGTGTGATGAGCCACTCCTCCCTCTACCTCTGCTCTGCACCCCCCACTCGCCTCATCTAGCAGTTAGCGATGTTTCGGTCTCTGCTGTGTTTAGCTATTCCCCTGCCTACTTCAATGATGATGGTACCTGTAATAAATGTAATATATCTGCTGAGATGAAGGCGAGGCTCAGTGACTAGAGGAGCTGGTAGAAGCGTTGAATAGCTGTTAAGTTACTCCAGTAGCCGGTGGCAGCCGACTGGGCTAGTGCTAACACCGGGAGCTAACGCTAACGTTCCTCCTCTTCTCCGTGAGTGAGAGCGATGTTTTAGCCTAGTGGGCAGCTGACTCGCGGGCTGCCCACTAGGCTAAAACATCGCTTCAGGTTAAAGTGGGAAGAAGCAGCGTGTTTATCAGGCAGCTGAGTGAAGATGGGTGAAGTGGAGCCTGCGGAGGAAACACCGGGATAGGTTAATGTCCGGAGCTTGAGCAGCCTGTTAGCCAGGCAGGCAGCCTGGCAGACTCTCGCCGGCCGGGCTAGTGCTAACACTGCTAACACACGCTAACGTTCCTCCTCTTCTCTGTGAGTGAGATGTTTTAGCCTAGCAGGCAGCCCGTGAGCCTGGCAGCCTGGCGGGCTCGCTCTCACTCAGCCAGCTGCCCACTAGGCTAAAACATCGCTCTCACTCACGGAGAAGAGGAGGAACGTTAGCGTTAGCTCCCAGTGTTAGCACTAGCCGAGTCGGTTGCCACAGCTATGGAGCGTTTCTATCAGCTCTTCTAGTCACTGAGCCTCGCCTCAATCTCAGCAAATATATTACAAAAATGTAGCCTCATGGGGAAGCTACATTTTACAATGCTAATTG